>CM061036.1:26534006-27889631 GCA_030763125.1 Hippophae gyantsensis
GCTATTGTTGTGTACTTGATGCATATAATGTATATTGTAAAATTCTTTTTTGAGTTGGTGGTGGATAAAAACAAGACAATATCTTTAAGGAGACAATTGTATGAGCTTGATTTTTTTTCAAATAGGAAAATTGTGCATAGATTGTGCTATGAGAGTGACATTACTTGTATTAATCAAATTAGGATGAGTATGAGTGCTTTTACCAATTTGTGTGCAATGCTTGAAACTAGAGGGGGGCTAAAACAATCAAAACATTTGTTAGTAGATGAGTAGGTAGCCATGTTTCTTCATGTAATTGCACACCATGTGAAAAATAGAGTTATAACTGATCGATTTAGAAGATCTGGAGAGACATTTAGTAAGTATTTCAATACTGTCTTGCATGCTATCATACGGTTGCATAAGGAGTTATTGAAAAAACCCGAGCCTATTCTTGACGATTGTGATGACGATAGGTGGAAATATTTCAAGGTAGATATAATGTTTAATTTCTTTTTTTTTCTTATTACCATGTAATATTTCTAATAATTAAATGATTTTACTTGACTTATTGGTACTAGGGTTGCTTAGGAGCACTTGATGGTACTCATATTAGAGTAAGAGTTCCTGTAGGTGATAAGTCTAGGTATCGAAACCGAAAGGGTGAGGTTACCACAAATGTTTTGGGGGTTTGCTCTCCTGATATGCAATTTATTTATGTTTTACCCGGTAGGGAGGGTTCAAGATTGATAGTAGAGTTTTACGTGAAGCTATGCGTGAAACGAGAATGGATTTAAAGTCCAACTTGGTAAGTAATATGTGAATTGATCAATTTTTTTTAAATTCTATGAATATGAAATTGAACTTGTAAAATATATTTAATATATAGGGCATTATTATCTTGTGGATCTTTGGGTATGCAAATTCCAATGGATTTCTTGCTCCATATCGTGGTCAACGTTATCATTTGAGTGAATGGAGAGATGGTTCACAACCTCGCAATCCACGTGAATTTTTTAACATGAAGCACTCACAGGCTAGGAATGTGATCGAGAGATGTTTTGGTGTGTTAAAAAATCGATGGGCTATTCTAAGAAGTCCATCATTCTATCCCATTAAAACTCAAAATCGAATAATTATTGCTTGTTGCTTGCTACACAACTATATAAGAAAGGAAATGTCATATGATCCATTTGAGGAAAATTGGGAAAATCTTGAAGATAGAGATGAGGATGTTGATGAGGAAGATACAATAAGAATTGTAGACTCTACACATGAATGGAGTGTATTTAGAGACAATACGGCATCAAACATGTACAATGAATGGAGAGAAAGGAGAGAAGGATAGATGATAGTGAGTGTTTAGGTTAATGGAAGTCGTGTTTTCTTATTTATGCTTGATTGTGGTTGTAATGAAGAGATTGTTTGATTGAAATTATTTGTAATCTTGTAAAACATTATACTATTGGTCGTATTCTTTTAATTTTAAAATTATTCTCATTGGTAGCTAGGCTCGGCAACTTTAATATGTTTTCTATTTCTATTTTGTTAAACAGTTAGTAAGTATTTTTTTGTACTTACTTTTTAATTTTAGGATGTCATCTTCACAAAGTTTTACCTCAAGAAATCGAGGCCCTGGACAGAATAAAAGATTTTGGACAACAACATTAGATGAAAAATTAATTGAGTGTCTTCTAGAGTTACACAATCAGGGTTCATATAGAGCTGATGGTGGTTTCAAACCTGGCTACTTAAATGCTATTGAGAAATCACTACTTCAAAAACTACCAGATTGTAATATGAAAGCTAAACCACATATTGAGTCTCGATTGAAAACATTGAAGACTCAATTTACTACTATACATGACATGCTAACTGGTCATAATAGTAGTGGATTTGGGTGGGATCCAGTGAATAAACATGTAGCTGCTGACGCACCTGTTTGGGATGCATATGTACAGGTAATATTTTCAATTTGATTATTAATCCATTTGATTATTAATATTTTCAATTTGACATATTTTAATATTTTTTAGAGTCACAAAGAAGTCAGCTTTCATTGGAAAGCATAGGTCATTTCCTTATTACGAGGACTTGGCTATTGTATTTGGTAAAGACAGAGCCACAGGGAAAAAGATGCAGAGACTCAGATGATGTTGTTTTAGAACTTGATAATGAACGGGATCAAGAGATCGTAAATGAAACTGATCCATTACATCAACGTGTAGATGCTACTGATCAAAGAAAACTCAAATGTTTCATCTAAAAAAGAAGAAGACAATTGGAGTTAATGAATATGGAAATTCTGTTGAGAGGGCAGCTTCGATACTTGCAGAAGAGATGAAGAATGTCGGCAGCCTTTTGAGTCGATCCATCACAAAAGAAGAACAAAAAGAAGAACAAAAGAGGTTGTACAATGAATTACAAAGGACCACGTCACTTAGCAACGATGAGCTTGATGTTGCTACAATTATTCTTGTTGACAAACCCGCAAGAATCAATGTATTTTTTGGAGTACCTGATGGCAACAAAGATGGTTGGATTAGGAGCCTTCTTAGACGTGAAGGTGCATTATATTAAATTATGGATATGTGTTATTACTATATGAATATTCGTTTGTAATTGTTATATTAGCCTTGTTTTGGTATCTAACTTTATTAGTTAGGCTAATATCAATATTTTAATATAGTGTTTTCAACACTTGTATTTTGAACACTTTTGAAATATGAACATTTGTGCTTCATTGAACAGATGATACGAAAGTATTATGATCAACATACGTTTGTAATTCTGTTTATATTGATAATTTATTATTTTGTAAAAATGAATAGCATCACTGTACAAAGACAATCCCACATACGGTTTCAATATATTGAATGCTATTAAAAACAATCTTAATAACATCATTCATCTCTATAAAAGTTAATATATAATTAATTTTTTATGATATAAAAAAGAAATATATATTTCTTACTTAAAAAATTAAAAATTAAAATTGTTATTTAATTTTTCTGACGAAAAACTAGTAATTAAATTACATTATTTGAACTTTCTGACAAGTAGGGGTATTGTGTCATTTACAGCTTTTTTCATTCCATTCCAGTGTCAAACCAAACATTGTAATCCTGATTCTGAGCTTGATTCCAGTGGTCAAACCAAACAGAATTGTTTCCATTCCATTCCATTCCATTCCCATTCCGATTCCGATTCTGATTCCATTCCACGAACCAAACGCCACCTTAGATTTAACCGCAAATGCTAGGATAGCCTGATCTGATAAAACATATCTCAATCTCTTCTTATATATATGAACTATCAAATCCCTCCATTCACACAATCGTTTCATAGCATCCTAGAATTGACAAAATAAAGTGATGAAATGCCTCCTAGATTACTCAAATGGCAGTAAACAATTGATGAAAACAGCAAAATGTCTAGGAGAAGCTTCAATCTCTTTGGTGTATTGTTGCAAACACGTCATATTTGAACGTCGATGAGCCTCCATAACAAAATGGAACTTGCCATTGAGACTAAAGCTTTCATTTCACAGTTGCTCCAAGCTTAGTAATTAAACATTTTGTAATACATAACAAATAATGTGCATATGCTCGAGCATACTATATCATTTCCTTTGACAAAGGACACTGTCTCCAGTCTTCACACTGTAACAATTTGTCTGGGTCACACTACAATAAAAATCAAGAAAATAAGCCAGGGATTTTTGGGGTTTGGACAACACTTCACTTGCCTTTGCTGCATCAAATAAATTAACATATATGTGGAAGTCCCTTTGCAACCACAGAATATCATTGTCTGCACCATATAACACCGAGTCCAAGGATATTAGTGTTTCAATAATAGTGAGATCGATTTCTAAATAGCACAAGCAACTCAATTCACAAGCACGTGTGCATTTTATTATTGTTCTGAAACATCCTAACACGGGGATTGTTTTTCCATCCATTCGGATCCAATGAAATGCATAGTTTCCATGCATTTCACCATTCAATCCTTGCACCACAAGCATGTCTTCTCTATATAGGATTCTAGGAACCAGACAGAAGCTAATTGCAAAGGCATTGTATGAACCCTCAGTCATGAACACCAATTTCCATTCCTACTAGTAGTGCTTAGGAAATTCTTTTTGGAATTCATCACCGAAAAAACTCAATACTAACTTTCCTTGAGCTGATGTAAACAATGTCCCACTGTTTCTACAATTACTGTCACCAAGTTATGAAAAACAGCTAGAAAAGGTGATATCAGCTTGGACAAGACAAACTTGATTTTGTTGAAGCAACCCATAAGCACATCCTTTCAATTTACAAACAATTAACTCAATTTTTTCCCTCTCAGCAACTCCTAAATGCTCAAAATAACTTTCTATAATTTTCAGCCACTCTTGAACTTTATTGGTATGATTAAATCCAGCATATATGTTGACATTAACTTGTTTCTTAGTTATTATTTGCTCAAAAACTTTAACAATACTAGGAGCACAACCCTCAACTTGTCCATCTATGCATGATTTGTGTTGAATAGATAATAAAAATTGTGTATTATCATGAAGTTCAGAATCATGGGTATGGTGTGGAAAAGGAAATTTCATGGGTGAAGTGAAAACAGAGGCTGGTTTGTGTGAGGAAAGGTGTGTTGGAAATGAAACACTCACACAAACAACTTTTATTCAAACTCAAAGAAATATTACAAGAGCACTGTCACTCAAAATACGAGATACAATTCACTCTTATTTAGGCTTTGCTTCTTCATTCTCTTAGAAGCTCTTAATTTTTCTCATTATTCCAAATGGTCCTAGAGAAGTTCTATTTATAGGCTTCCAAAAACACTTCTCTACACCTCACAACCACTCATTAAATTACTCCTCCAACTACTTATATTAATTAGTCTCACACCTATAAAATACTAATCATACTTACTTACATTTATTAGTCTCACTCTTATTACTTCTCCAACTATTTACATTAATTAGTCTCACACCTATAAATTATTAAGATACTATAAAAGTAATAATAAGTGAATAATAAATTAAGTTTATGATCCAACAAGGTGAGATTGGTGATGGGTAGAGCGTGATGAGTCTAATTTAGGAGGTGGATAGTTTCTCGGTACATGAGTTGGTTAAAGGTTGTTTCTTTGCATAGATGAAGTTTGGTAGGTTTGCAAAATCTCATATGGTGTAGAATGACTTAAAGGAGGTCAACAGGTGGAAAAGGGAGTTTGAAGTGGTTCAAATGCAGATGGTGGTAAAGAAAGTGGATCTTGGGAAGATGAAGGATGTAGAGAATGGTGGTTTATTGGTTGTAGAAGTTCAAACTGGGACTGGGTATTATTGAATGCAAGTGGGAATTATCAAGTAAGGAAGTTGGGTTTCAATTTGATTTTTGTAAATCCTATCATTTTAATTTTGGCATTCCCATATACAAAACATAGTGTCTAAATTTTATTTGATATTTCTGTATGTTCTTTATAAGGTTGGTTATAGGTTGCTCAGTATCACTTAGAACACAGTTTCGTGTTTGCCTATTACACACACTTACTTTCTTAGTTTTCATTATTGGGTGTTTGTTGTCATAGTGTCTTATTAAAGGGAAGCTTTGCCCATTTGGAACCATAATTCCCTAGTATATTTATGGTTTGTTTTTCTTTTGAGTACCCAGTTCAAAAAACATTGTAGCATATGTGTGATGTATGGTATCATAGAGGAGTCCCTCTCATCTTTCTCAAACATTGGGTTGAGTGTAAACAATGTGAGATTGAGTGAGGTTTTGATGAGAGGTAAAATGTTTGGTTGGATATGGAGAGCCACATCATTTTGAGAATTTACTCTGAATGTTAAGTTGTCATGTGTCAACTGATAGTTGCAAAAGTGTAACAATTTCCATAAAGGGGAGCCTATATGATAATGTGTCTTGTGTCGGTTAGTAGTTGCAAGGATGAAAAATTCCCATAGGTGAGGAGCCTATATGGTGGTGTTCCGTGTGTCTATTGATGCCAAGATGCAACAGATTCCATAGGTGAGAAGCCTATGTGATAGTGTGTCGTGTGTCGATGGGTGTTGCAAGGTTGCAACATGGTACATAGGTGAAAAGCTTATTTATAGGTGTGTTATGTGTCAGTTGGGTGTTGCGAGGTCACAACATGTGTGCATGTTAGGAGTTTGTGCCATCCATAGTCGATCACATCACATGGAGATGGAGCTATGAAGATGAGCTTGGGTTAGTTGTAGTGTTAATAACAAGCTAAGGCAACATAGGTAATTAGAGCAGTTGTCCCAACTGATAGAGATATTTGCATTTATATTGTTTATCAAATTGTATATTGTTTATTCTGTTTAGTGAATTGTTTGACACCGAGCAGTTGTCATAAGCAACTCAAGGATGTTACAACATAGGCAGGGGTTCTATGTGGGTTCACATCATTACATGTTGTGTTATATATAATTGTATGATGTGAGAGTACAATCATCATTTAATGAATATGTTCTCACATATAAGGTCTTAAAGTGATTGAAAATCATTTATAGCTTTTTAGTATGTGATGAGTGCTCAAAAAGCACTAAAATTACCATGATTTTATTCACTTTAATAGATTAAAAAGATATATATTTATATGATTTTATCATATTTCTATATAAATCTGTCTTTTTGGAATCACAAATATTTTTATTATTTTTCAGGTATTTTTGCTTAAAAAAGTAACTTAAAAACTTAGAAAAAATACTTGAGGCAATACATCACAAATATATTCATAAAATAAATGAGGAAAAGTAAAAAAATAAAGGTGGAAAAATTGGACAAAATGGGTCAAAATGGTCAAAAAAAGATGAAATAGCGCACGCAACTGCCCAGCAGCGTAGGCCAACGCGCCCAGCAGTGTCGAGCAACGTGCACAATGCCCAGTTCACGCGCACCCACTCTCATCTGCGCACGGTCCGCGTGCACCTCTACTCCATTCCACAAGCGCCGTTGCACCAATCTGCCACATCCGCACGCTGCCACCCACACCTACCAATGACATCAACTGACATCATCATTCACCTACTACGCATTTTCTACATTTTTTATCATTTTTTCTCCCACTCTTTCTTCCTATCCTCACCTATAAATACTTTTATTCTCTTCACACCAAAACACACCTCAAATTATCTTCTTCTCTCTTTCTTTCTCTCCATTTCTTAGTTTTTAGTTTTTTTTAGTTTTTAGTTTTATAATTTATTATCTTTTTGATTCAATAAATGGAAATGCAATTCCGTTTAGAGGTTTTTCAGCGAAGAACTAATTATTTTTTTTATAATTTATTAGTTTTTTAATTCAATAAATGGAAATGTAATTTTGTTTAGAGGTTTTCCAACAACAGAATTAACATCAAAATATTGTAAGAATTTTATTTTCTTTGCAATTATTTTTTATGTTTTATTCTTATATGTTATATTTAATTTGTTTGTGATTAAATTTAACATTGGTGGTTGTTTGTAAACATGATATAATAATAACGTTGTTATACTTACAAAATATTAAATAGGTAAAAATCTCTAAAATGAATTGATTTTATTTTTATTCAAGATTTTATATTAAGAATGTTAGAGAGAAATATATTATTTTTCATTACAAACTTAGATCTGAAAATTAGATTTTAAGGTTTAGTTATCCGGTCTGATTTAGAGTAGTGCTCTTTTATTTGTTGGTACAATCGCCCGATAGTTAGAGTGAAGTTTTATTTCAAAAGTTTTTATAAGAATTATTATCTGAAAATGTATTGACAACATGTTTTCAATAGTGGTTTTAAAACTTGAAAATTAGTACTCGAATAATTAAATTCTTAGGTTTAAGTTGGACACCTTGAATAAAGTTTAAACTGTCTAACCTCACCAAAGGTGGCATTTAAAAGGTTCATTTTCAATCTCTTAGAAAAAGGAATTAATTTAATTAACCAAATTAGTTATCGACCCATCCATAGGCGTTAATTGATTTGTTTAATTAACAAAGAATATCTAACCCCACCAAAGGTGGTATTCATATAAAAAAGAGAGATAATAAATATCAATTTATACCTTTCATAACCTAAATAATATGAACAAGCATAATTAACTTAGTTATTATATCCATAAATACTCCATTATTATAAATGATAAAATTTGCATAAATATTTATTGAATCTATATCTATGTTTATTTTTATGTTATTAGATTAGAAACACAAAAACCTCAAATATCATGATAGGATATTTAAGATTTAATTTCATTTTTAAAAGTTTGAATAATAAATTAAAAATCACATATATTATTTCCTTAGATCGACCTTAAGAGTATACTTATCATTTTCTATGAAATGATTCGTACACTTGCGAGAGTTTTATAAATATAAAATCAAATTATTGGTTGGATCGATGATGCCGATTTCACTCATCAAGTTTTTGGCGTCGTTGTCGGAGATGGAATCAAGTTTTTGACACCGTTGTCGGGGATACAATCAAGTTTTTGGCGCCATTGCATAGAATAGAATAGTGTTTTTAAATTATTTATCCAAATTTTAAAAACCTTATATGTTGTAAATAATTGTTATTTAATTTATTTTGATTGGGCCCGGGAAGTAATAGCGTTTTTAAATTATTTATCAAAACTTTTAAAACTTTTTGTGTTGTAAATAATTGTTATTTAATTTATTTTGATTAAAAAAATAAAAAAAATAATAAGTAAATAAATAAATAAAACAAAAAAAATTCAAATTTCAAATTTTGTAAAAAACAAATTCAAATTTAAAAAAATAAAAAAATAAAAAAGTATTAAAATAATTTTGAATTTTGAAATTCAAATTTGAAATTTTAATTAAATAAATAAATTAAAAAAAAACACTTTTTACGAAAAAAACAAAAAGAATGATATAATTTTTTTTATTATTTTTCTTTTAAAAAACATTAAAAAAATAAAAAAATTAAAATTTAAGTTTTAATTTTCATTTAATTTTTAATTTTAATTTTTTAATTTTATTTTGTTTTTATTTTTTTATTTTAAATCTTAATTTTAAGTTTTTTAAATAAACAAATAAAAAAATAAATGAATAAAAAAAATTAATTTTTACTTTTTTTCAAAAAATTTATTTATTTTACCTTTTCCAATTATTTTTATGTTTTTTCTTTTATTTTATTTTTGCTTTAATTTTTAATTTAAAATTTTTTCATTTAACTATTTTTTTTCTTAATTTTCGTTTAACTTAATTAACTTAAATTTTTATTAACTTAATTTACTTTAATTTTTTATTAACTTAATTAACTTTAATTTTTACTTAACTTTAAATTAATTAACTTAATTTTAATAGCATAAAAAGTAAAGATCTAAGGGAGTTATGTCTAGGAGACTAGTTCTTAGAAGTCTTTGTAACACTAGTATTTCTTGATAATGTTGTTCTATCTAGGAGGATGGTTTTTAAGGAGCTTTTGCACCATCATTCTTTCCTGTGAACACTCTTTGTGTTATTCTAATTATGTTATTTTAATTTAGATATTGCACTTTAAAAAAATTCTGAAATTATCTCCAAAATTTTAAAATTTTAATTAGAATCTAAGGAGTTAGTTTTTTTGTTAGATATAGATACAATTGTGTTTTGATGTCTTAATTATTTGACTTGTACCTAGACGTGAGTTATCTAAAACCCTCAAGCATGCCCCTAGTTTTAAGTACAGAAAAATTTGAAAATCCATAGGACATGACTGAAAAAGTATAGGCAGACAACATTACCTTACTTGTAGATTTGATTGACTCAATGATGTGGGACATTGAGTTTACTTAAAATAAATCCTCAAATTATGTCTTGTTAAGACTTTAAAGTAAATGTTGGATGGGAGACCACCCATCATTTTAGGTAATTTTCTTTTATTTGTTCTTTATTTTAGTTTAATTACATGTGAATAATTTTAAAATTGTTAAAATTAAAAATATTTGTTGAGATATTAGAAGTTCACAACGATCTATTTGTGTGCACTTTAATGAACATGATGGATGCACTTACATTTCTCCATTACTACTTGCACATTCTTTGAAAATAGGTAATTTTTCTTCTCTTTTCTCTTTATCTTTAATTTATAATTGTTACATTGAGGACAATGCAAGTTATAGGTTGGGGATGGTAAACAGTTATCATGCTTAATTTCAAAAAATAAAAAAATAATTTTATTTTATTTTTATGTTCACATTTTTATTTTTATTTTTTTGTGTTTGATTTTATTTTCTTTGTGTGGTTTAGTCATTTTTCGAATTTTAGAATTAGTTTCAAAAAAGTCCTCACAAAAATTTATCATTTCTTTAAATCAAATTTAAATAAATAGTTAAGTCTTTTGCACTGTTAGATTAATTTTTGAAAACATATCATGAAATATATTTTTTGGTAATTAGTTAATTTTTTCTAATAACTAATATTTTTTGATAAGATGTGGAAATTATATTAAACCCAAAATCGGTGTTTATGAATTTGTTTTAATGAAGACTACCTTTGTGAGATATAATTTGAGCATAACTTCCTTTATTCAGAGTGAAATATATATTCTTTCTACTCCAAATACATTTCTTATTTCTTCAAACTCTTAGATTATCTCTATAGGTATTAGCATTGAATATATGAATCTTTTTTCTCATCTTAATATTCAATAATTAGGCAAGTCTGGTCTAGTTTTGAATGCCCACAAAGTAGTGTTATAGAATATTCTTCATACTCCATAGGGATTTTTTCAATTTCTTATAAGTGAATAAACTATGTTTTGATAATAATGTTGGTGTTGATTTTGACTCTACCTCTTTTTGGTTTTAGGAGTTCAAGAACAAGAATGTTCTCTTCTAAGGAAAGTCTAATCTTGGCCTCTATAAACTCAAAGGTGCTTAAACATCAAGTAGAAACTCTCCTAAAGGTTTGTAAAATGTTTTTAGTACCCTTGTTGCTAATGTAATAAATAGTAATCTTTGCTCTCATAAGTTATGTCATCTTCAAAATTAATAATAAATAATTTTGCTAATACCTACCTAATACTAATATTAATGTTTTTGTTTCAAGTTTGTGTACTTGTTTCCTCTTGGAAAAGTACATAAACTACCTTTGTTTCATCTCATGTCAAAAGTAATATACCTTTTCTCTTGTTTATGTTGATCTACAGACGTCACTTATCCTATCAATCACATTAGTTAAATATTATCTTTTAATCATTGATAATATTTCCATTACATGTAGATTTATGTTTTGGCTACAAAGAATCAACCCAAATTGACCATGGTAATGTATAAAGAAATGACTGAAAGACAATTCAGCTTTAATTAAAATATACACAACGAGATTAGAGAGGAAAGTTTTTAAGAGGAAAAGTTGAAAGTGTTGAAAGTATGTATAAAAGAGTTATTGAACGTGTTGTCACATTGCACAAACATGCTCATCTACCTCATAAGTATTGGATCAATGCATGCAAAATAATGGTACATAGTAAAAATAGGTTACGTGCTAAAGGTCTTCAATTTAAAATTCCTTATTAGTTAATCTTTAATAGATCACTAGATTATGAATTTTTCAAGGTTTGGGGTGCTTATATTTTCTTTTTATAAGACCTTTCAACAAAAACAAATCAGATGCTTGCTTTATCCCTTCTATTTTTTGGGATATGCTTCTCAGCATAGAAGATATTGAAATTCCAATAGTTGTAATAATTACACATAAATAAATTGAACTTCTTACAAAATTAGGAAATCGGGATCTAGAAGAGGATGGATATGTTAACTTATAGAATATTTTCGTAAGCTCAATGCCAACTTGGCCAAGTATGGCCTCACAACATGAAACAAAAAAATAACACAACAAATACACATTAAAAACATACTGCTCAATTAAACCCACCATATAAACAACTAGTACATAAGAAAGAATAATGTGCGGTAAATACAGTAGTGATAATATGCTTTACAAGCTCATGATCAGGCTAATAACATGCAATAGAATAGGTAATCATCACACGACATGTGAATCATACAAACATATATTGAAAGCTATTAAAGATTTTCAATCACTTCAAGACCTCTTATGTGTAAATATATTTAATAAATGATGATTATACTCTTTAAATATTTGAGGATACATAACATAACATGTAATGTGATAAATCACATAGACTCCTTGCTTATATGGAAACATCTACTGATTGTAACAACGAAAACCAACAGTATGCAATTCATTATAAAACGTAAATAAATAGTTCACAACCAAAAGAATATATAACTATAAATACCTCTATCGGTTAGAGCATAACACTCAATTATGATGTAGTCGACTACAAGTCATTACAACACTAGGTCTAAGTAGATTCTAACTCCTTCCCAACGCTCTATTGCTATATGATGTAGTCGACTACAAGTGATTTATAAACTCATGGCATGCTTTCACACAGGCTCATCACCTATGGAATCTAAAGCTACCACTACATAAGCACTTCACCTCTAAGAACAATTGTGATCTCATAACACCCAGCCATCAAAGGGAAAACTAACAATGAGATAAACTCATTTAATGAAGTGGCTCATAACTAGCAAAGCATGTATTCTATCTCATAATAAATTCTTGCTCAATCTCAATTTTTTTATACTCAACCCAATGTTTGAAAATATGATAGAGATCGTCTATAGTGTCCTATGTCCTATAGATAACACATTATTTCTCAAACTTGAGACTCAAAAGAAAAATGGACCTATAATGAACCGAAAATTTTTGGATCCAAATGGATTGAGATTTCCCCTAAAATTATAGCTAAAAAACCAAGAAGAAGATAGGTTAATTAATAGAAAAATCTAGCCTCTTAGACACCTTTTTAGCCACTCTAGTTGTCCACCCTTGTTGACCTTTTAAAAAAGCCCCATCGACCACACTACGAGGAAAAAAACTATCAAAGAAAATATTTGGGTGCCACTCGATAAACCCTTACTAGCCTTACCAAGAACCTCAGTAGACCTTATGACAAAAGTCAACAAGGTTAGCAACACCTTGGTAAGCTTCATAAGAAAACACAAAGAAAGGTGCTACTGACTCCATAAATGCCAATCATTACTAGGACAACATAACAAATAAATAAACACCTAAACCAATAACGCAAACTAAATACAATCTAATATGAGTGTGTGCAACATGCAAACATATGATCGTGTCCTAAGTGTATGTGTGTGATATTGAGTCACTAGTAATCAAAATTATAAAGGACAAACACAAACACCTAGTAAATACAGACTCTGTGTTTTGCACATAGAAACTCTCACACAGACCAACATGATTTTACATATATCTTTGTTTTACTTCTCAGTCTAACAAAATATATTCTAGTTTCCATGTTACTTTTCATTAAGATACTTGTCTATTTTCTTCTAAAAGTATTAATCATTCTTCTTGTGGTTCTCATGAAAGCTATTTCACTCTCTTGTCTCTTTTTTTTCTTTATGTGAACCAACTATAGTTATTTCTTTTGAACAACATATATCTTCCTCGTCTATTAGTTCCTCTTATATAGTTCATTTTGATTTCGGTTCTTCACCTTCTTCTAGACCTATTCTTCTATAACATCTATATCATCACCTCAAATCATTAATATTTCTACTTTTATCCCTTCTTTTATTTAGATGTATCTTGATTTACCTATGGAATCTATACCTATCTCATGTACCCAATTCACTCTCGTACATGAGCCTCCATCTAATACACATTATAATAAAAAGATTTAAAACATATCAATATTTGCTTCCAAAAAGAGCTTTTAATGCATCTTCTGCTCTTAGTTCTAATATCATGGAACCTAGCAGTTATAAGGAAGCTCTTAAACATACAGGTTGGTTACAAGCAATGAAATATGAATATAATGCTTTGTGAGAAAATGGTACATAGGAACTAGTTTCTACAAGAAAGGTATGAAGATCATTGAGTGCAAATAGGTGTTTGGAATAAAAAAAATTCCAACTAAATTGATTGAAAAACTCAATGCACGTTTAATTGCTAAGGGTTTTCATCATATTTAGAGCACTAATTTCTGTTAAACATTTAGCTTTGTTGTCAAACATGCAACAATTTGTTTCGTGATGTCATTGGAACTTTCTAAGAGATGGGATATAAGATAACTAGATATCAACAATGCTTTTTTGAATGGATATTTAGATAAAGAGATACACATGGTTCAACCTTTTGATTTTGAATACGGATAGGGGTTGGTTTACATTTTAAAGAAAGCCTTATATGACTTGAAATAAGTACCTAAGGCTTGATTTCAAAAGTTGAACTTTTGTTTTCTTGATTTGGGTTTTGAAACTTTAAAAACATATATCTCTATGTTTTTTAAACATTCAACTAATAACATACACATTATACTAATTCATATTGATGACATACTCATTATTGGTTTAGATTCTACCAAGATTACTTAAATTATACATCATATTAATTCTACCTTTATACTAAGGATTTGGATAAATTGCCTTGTTTTATTGAAATTGAAATTCTAGATAAATATATTATGATTAAAGTTAAACCTTTACCTAATCCAATTTCATCGGGCGATTATTTGTCATGTTTTGATGGTATTGTTCTTAATAGTTTAATGACATATAAGAGTATTGTAGGTGTTTTTCAATACTATACTATTATTAATTAGATCAAAAATATCCTTTATTGTTAATAAGTTATGTAAATTTTTGTCTTAACCCATTGCTCTACACTTGAAGGCTGCAAGAGAATCCTTCAATATTTTAAGTGGAAAATCGGTTATGGTGTTGTGATGTCAAAATTAGATCATTATAACTTAGGAAATTCTAATGATAGGGATATGTAAAGGCATATTGTGTTTACTTTGGCAATTCATTGACTCTATGGATGGTAAGGTAGTAAAAAGTTGTATCACAATTCTCTAACATAATTTGAATATAGAGTTGTAGCTTTTTGTACTTCATATTTGTTATTGTTACAGTGTCTTTTAAAAGAGTTAAAAATTTCAGTTGATTAAGTACATGTCGCCTAGTGCTATAATACCAGTACTTAGTCTTTGGTTAAATATACAGATACGTTAAAACTAAACAAACATAGAGAAATCTATTTTCATTTTATAAGAGTAGCTAATGAAACCTTGATGTTAAGTATAACACGATGTCGCATAATTAACAAAATAATTAGTTAATTTAATTTTATAATTATTACATGCAATGGTGGATTGTAACCAGGGTTGGGCTGAGCTAAAGTCCAATCCATTTTTTTGCAAAAAAGAAAAATGCTCAATATGTATATTTTATAATATTTTAATTTTAAATTACTTAATTTAATGTATATACTAGTAATAACAATTTTATAAGTATTTTTAAAAAGATTGGAGATTAATTTTCTTTAGCTAGTGGATTGCTAATAACTATTTACAAATAATTTTTATTTTATTTTTTATTGTGTCATTTAAATGCAATATGTATTATTTTTCCTAATTTCATAAAAATCATTATGTACGTATTTTTTTTACTTATCTCAATATTTTTTATTTTTTAAAAAAATAATCCTAGAAATTACAAAAAATATATATATAATTCTAGCTAGCTTTACATTGTAAGATACTCTTTATAATAATAGTGATAACATTTGACGTTTGAGTCCTCCCAAATCTTAAATGACAAGATTATTTGCAACTACGTACTAACATTTTTTTAATTCTTTTGGATCATATAGCATTTAATATATTAATCAAAATTTTACTTGTTAATTTAAAAGATAAAATTATTTTTTTACCATCAGATTATTGTGGTTGCTATAAAAATAGCGCTAAAATTTAGTTTGTTATAAAACTATTCCAAATTTTGATTAGGTAAGTAAAATTAAAAAAAAATTCAAATAATGATTATCATCGTTAAAAAATTCTGTTAGTTTTTATAATAACTAAATGATAATATTATTTATGTAATAATAACTGAAATTAACAATAATTTTTAAAATTTGGTGATATACGGATTTATTTTTTAAAAAAAATTAATAATAAATTTTTTTTATTATATTTATATGTTTATTATAACTTACTTTTATCAGAGGTTTTCTAGCTTTTATAAAGGAACTCAAAAAGCAGAAATCATGGTACTCAAACTCAACGTGTCGTGGGAATGCAGCTTCTTTCGCGGGTTAACATAATCGCTTTTAAGTTGTAAAATCTTATTAATATTAAAAATATATGATTAATATAATAATCATATTATTATAATAATTTTTATTAAAATTATAATAAAATTATAATAAAAATATATAAAATATTTATTTTATTTATAATATAAATTACATTTTAATATTATTATTATTAGATAAAATTATCATTTATTAATTATAATTATTTTTATGATAAAATAAAATATTTATTTATTATTTTTTTAGATTAACTTCGAATATCCCCTTCAATGACATGATCCAAAAAAAAATTATAAATTTCCTACCGATAATTCAAATAATATGCTTGTCCTTATTTATTTATTTCATTATTTGAAACATTATGAAATCGTCAACCTCGAATTGACTTGTTTCGTAGGCTTGAAAGTCGGCAATTTATATTAACACTTAAAAAGACACTTTTACTGAAAGTTTTAATTTCTCCACGGCTCCACCCATCAGTCCCAATCACAAACTCCACTATCTTTGCCTTTAATTTCTTTATGCCAAACTATCTTTGTTCCTTACTTCGTTCGTTTTTAAAGGAATGTTTAAATACCATAAATATATTATATATTATAATAAAAAATGCTTCCTTTTTTTTAATGATAAATTGAGATAAAACTCGATCCATTTGAAAACTTTTAATTGGATATTTATTATAAACATTTTTATCAATTATAAAATTCTAGGTTAACTTGAAATATACCATAACATTTCATGTATACCGCATGCATTACTTTATTATAATTGATATGTTTATTTAATTGAATATTAATGTAGTATCCAAAAATATATTAAATAAGTATATGTCAAATAAGTTTTGTTTGTAATATTTTATAATATATAACAGTTTATTTTTTGGTTTTCACGTTTTTTTAATGTTTAAGAATATATTTATTTATTATAAATTATAGTAATTAATTATAGACTAAAATAAATAAATAATATTATTTTAATTAATAATTATCTAATACATTAATTATAATTATACATAAACTTATGCTATCAAGAAATGCATAATGATTAAACGGGTTCCTAAATAGCTAGCTAGAATTATTGAATCTTATTTAATATTATGTGAGTATTAATATCATTAAAAATATAATATATTGATACATTTATACTATTAATTATAATTTAGTATTATTTTTATCACTTGATATATTTAAATGATATATTTATAACTTTTAAAATAATTTAATTTAATATTTATTTATTTTTATAAAAGATTATCGTAAATCACATTAACAACTTTTAGTTAGGTATTTCAAATAACAAACTAACATATATAAAGCAGATGAATGTGTGTATCTTGAGCTTGATATTATATGTTATTATATTTAATAAAAATTATAATATATATATATATATATAATATTATAACGATAATTTAATTATATTTTATATCATGATTATCTTCGTCTTTAATTTACAAAAAAATTAACTCGTATTTAAAGCTAATAATATGTTACGGAATATAACTTTAAAGTGATGTTATATAACACTAACGACGCGTATTTAAAGCTATATATATATGTTGGATTCTTGAATAATATGTTATGGAATATAACTTTAAAGTGATGTTATATAGCACTAGCGCGTGTATACAGACGATGGTAATGCTTGTAGTACTATGAATAACATGGAGGCTCAAAATTCTCTCTTAACTACGAACGCGCGTTTAAAGCTACACCAGGAGGAGGTAGAAATAAAATACATAGCTAATTAAAGGTTTTTTAATTTATATATAACTTTCAAATTTTTGGAATTGATTTATATTTCAATTAATATGATTCTTTATTTTATTATCATAAATTTAAATTTAAATTTTATTTATTTAATAAAAAATAACGAATTTAATATCTTAAAAAAATGATAGATTTAAACTTGTCGTCTATAACGAAAAATAATATTAAAAAGTTAATGCTATCACCATATAGTTTAACGACTCTTTGATAAATGAATTTTATTAAGTTATTACCAAATAATTTTAAAAAAAATTATGTTTTAAAAACATTTTCTAAATATAGAGGATATGTTAGATATATGCTATGCCCATGTGTTTCTTATGCTAGCTAATCAATTAGCACTACAATATTATTATAATTGATCTTAGCTGATAAAATTTTAAAACCGACGTATTAAATAATGATAAAAAAAATATTAATTAATTTAATAACAAGTCTATTCGGATCCTCCTTTTCTTCCGAAAAAAGGGAATTTTTTTTCATTTTTTATCTATTTAAAAACCGATTTAAAAATTATAAAATTTCACCAAATTAAAAACCTATTGAAAAAAGTGAACTTTTCCGAAAAAGTGGCCTAAGACATGTTACTAACTGATATGACATATATGTTCTACGCGTGAGTTCTCATAGTGCACTGCTTAATGGGTAGATTTAGCATTCAACTTTAGGAATTAGACCATAAATTAGTTAATGTAACGAGAAAATAGTTATACGTATCTTTATATTATAAATGTATGAAATATTATATAGAAAAATAATTTAAGAATAAAATTATTTTATTAAAATTATAAATATATATAAATATAAATATATAATTTAAATAATATATAATTTAAATAGAAAAAAATAATAATAATTAAGACTTATGTATCATATAATATCTATAAGATAATTTGTTTCGTTCATCGTGGGTATTTGAGAACGATGAAAACTTATTTCATAGAATACAACAATTAAATAATAATAAATTTATATCACAGTTTATTATTTTATAAATTCTTCCTCTTCTCCCGTCTATTTTTTTTTTGTCGGTTCTCGTATATGTATCAACAACACAATCAATTAAGCATTAAAGAATTAAAGAAAATTAATTCTTTAAAGCAAAATGGAAAAGAAAAGAATCCAAAAACTAAAAAAAATTAAATAATTGAACAGTCATAAAAATATGTAATATTTAACGGTTCAATTTTTTTCATTCAAAGAATTGAACAATTACAAAAATATGGTTCAATTTTTTTTCATTTAATTTAACAATAAAACCTCGTAGTTCTCCGACCATTTTTTTCCACTTTTTGTAGTTCCTCCTCTTCCTCCTCCCTCCTCTCCCTTTTTTTAAGACATTTTTTTTATTTTTTTATTATATTATTAAATATCAAAATATCTAGATAATAAATTAGATTTTTTTTCATTTTTATTAGTTTTTATACATAAATAAATATCAAAATATCTATATAATAAATATATATTTTATATTTTTTTTATTAATTTTTACACCAATAATATCAAAATGTCTATATAATAAATATTATTTTTATAAATTATTGTTTTAAATAATCCAATTTTTTTATTACATGATAATTTATATTATCAATGAATAATCAATTCATTTATGATATCTTTATATATATAATCCATAATATTTTATCTACAATCGTTTTTTTAGTTTTTTACACTAATAAATACTAAAGTGTCTATATAATAAATACATATTTTATATTTTTTTGTTTGATTTTTTATATCAATAAATATCAAAATGTTTACATAATAAATACATTATTATAAATAGTTATTTTGTATAATATAATTATTTTTATTACATGAAAAGTGATAATGCATAAAGTTAATGATTAATTATTAAATGAGTAATCATATGTGTCGTTATATTATATTTGAGAACAATCTTAAATAATCACGTGCTAAATTCATATGTATTATCTTATTATATTTGATTTATTTGTTAAATAAAATATGAGTCATATTTAAATTATGTATCACTCTCACAAAATGTTATATTTATGGCTCATAAAATAATTGTTGTTATGTATATATCTTTCACAAAAGTAATAAATTAATTAATTTTTGTTAATAAAATAATTATTATTATATATTTACTATTTATTAAAGTAATAAATAAATTAAATATTTATTTTAAAAGTATTTTTCATATCTTTATATAAAATGTTAAAAGTAATTTTTTATCTTATTATATTTAAAGATTGTTTTTCTTTTTTTTAACATAACTAATTTTAAAAAAATAATAATTATTAGTGATTAATTAATATTATTATATGTTTATTAAATTTAAATCATCTATACTTATATTTACACTAATCTTAAACTATTCCATATAAAAAGCCTTGAAGTCTTCCCTTGTTCTCCCTCCTCATCTTCTTTTTTTTATATTTATTATAATGATTTCTATTAACTTATTAAAAAAAGTTTTGTATCTTTTGATCTATTTTTTAAAATTAAAATTATATTATAATATAAAAAACTAAATTTTTAAAACATCATTTTCTAATAAAATTATACACAATAATAATATCAAAATTATATATTATAATAGTATAAATATATAAAAATTTATTTATATATATATCATTTTACACTTATCATTAGATTATGTTGTTATTACTATATCATATATCTACTCTTATGTCTTACCATGTGTCTTCAAGCGATTCTTTCATTCCTTCCACTATGCACCACACCATTCGTAACTGCGAATCACGTTTCGTCACGTAGCACTAACTCAACTTTTGTTGACCATACCAATCCTTCAATATCATGTGTCATGCTCTGATTCTCCCAGTGAATAACGCGTCGTGTTCTCCTATTGACTAGCGTTGTTAATTTTTTTTTTTATCTCTATCCTTGATATAAAGCTGATCTGACAGTCCAGATTTCATCTGAATTATATTTAACCCTCTAATTTTCCCATAAACCCTAATAAGTTAAAGTTAACTTGATTTTATCAATTTTTAGAGCCAAGAAGAAAGAAAAATATAGAAGAATTCAAAAGGTGATACAATTTTTATGGAGATTCAATAGAAGATTATTGTATTTCTTCTTCTTTTTCTTTCTTTATTAATTTTTATATCTTTTTTTTATGAAAAATATGAGATTTATGAACAAAATTATATCTAATTAATTTATTAATCTAGAGACCTTATGAACTCAATTTTCTACATATGATGATCTAATATTTTACTCCAATTATAATTATATTATTTAATCTGATTTTAATGTTATTAATTATTTAGCTAACAATTTATCTATAAAGTCAATTAAATATATTTGAGAGAATTATTTAATTGTTTGTTTTGATTAAATAACATGCATAATTTCTAGGTAAATATATATGATTCTTATGTATGTGATCCATAATTGATAAACTTAATAAGTAATATATAATTTTATTGACATGAAAGCGTGATTAAGTTAATTACTACATGATGTGTAGTTTACTTGAAAAAGAAATACATGGTAGATTAGATTCAATTGATCATGTAATTGGTTGATAATTATTAGGAGAATTTTAGTGATTCATATGTTTAGAAAATCTGGGAATTAAGTATTCTTAGATATTTTCTCATATATCTTCTTAGTTACTAATTCTGATTTAATTAATTATTGTTCTTTATTTTTAGTTCTTTTAAATTTTCTTTCTTAAAATATAAAAACATAAAAAAATTAATTTTTATTTTTTTAGTTTTAAAAATTAGTTTCTAATAACATAATCTTTGTATGAAGGATTTTTTTTATCATTCTATTACTTGTTGCGATACGTATACTTACATATTCATTGCAAATAATTTGTGTCTTATCACTCCTTCATTTAGTGGTGTCTTTTGATTTTATAATCTAAAAATGGGGGAAAGTTTGTTTGTATAACTTATTGATTTATGCATGGTTTATTGCATGAAATATGAGTGAAAGATTGAACTATATCATATTTGTTTGACTTGCATTCATACATTGGAGTTAGTTATTTGATGACTCTATGAAAGTAAAGTCATTAGCGTATTTTTTTACTTAATATTTACTTGTTTTATTTAATAAATAATATTTTTGAGGTCAAAAATATTAAAATATAAACATTTTAGTGAAAAAGGGGTGAAAATATAATTTTAAAATTTTTATGGATTTTTAACGTAGGACCAATCAGGAGCTACCACATGTCATGTCACACAAGTAGAGGAGCTCACTATGCAAGCCACATAGATGCCATGCAAGCAACGACAGTTAATCACGTTATGTTGCGTGTGAGGAGGATGAATTATATGCCATGTTTTAGCACAATGTTCAATCTAAGTTCAGAATGGTTAAATTTCTATGCCATATGTCATAACCCGATTGCTCGTCTCTTTCCACCCATGTGCCATGCCTTCCAATTCTATAAATCATGTCACACCGCATGGCACTAACTCAATAAGCGTTGACTCTAACCGGTCTTCCCTTTCACGTGTCGTTCTCTAATTTGCCCAATGAATTCCCTATGCCACATGTCACATTATGATTGGCTGACGTTGTCAATTTTGTTTGTTTTGATCGTAGCCCTTAATTTTATGGTTCAAATCACACATGAGCAATATTTAAGCCCCTAATCACTCCATAAATCCTAAGTGGCCTTCATTAGCATAATTTTGGTCAATTTTGAAGCTAAAATGGGAGAAAAATATAGAAAAATTCAAGAGAGGACACAATTTTGGTGGAGATTAATACTACAATTCAAGAGATTAATACTACAATTCAAGATTGTATTTCTTTCTTTTACTCTTTTCTTTATCAATTTTTATGTTTTTTATGAAAAATATGAGTTTTATGAACACAATTATGTGTAGTTAATTTATTAATCTAGGGATCTTATGAACCCAATTTTCACCATGTCATGATTTAATATTTTACTCTAATTATAATTTTAATTTAATTATATTATTTAATCTGCTTTGTATGTTATTAATTGTTTGGATAACAATTTATCTATAGAGACATTTAAATAGATTTGAGAGAATTATTTAATTATATGTCTTAATTAAATAACATGCATAGTTTCTAGATAGAGATGTATGATTCTTATGTATGTGATCCATAATTGATGAACTTAATGAATAGTATGCAATTTAATTGGCATAAGAGTGTGATTAAATTAATTACTATATGTTGTGTATTTTACTTGAGAGAGGAATACATGCTAGGTTAGATTCAATTGATCATGTAATTAATTCATAATTATATTGAGGGGATTTTAGCGATTCACATGTTTAGAAAATTGGGGGATTAAGTATTCTTAGATATTTTCTCATATATCTTTTTAGTTACCAAATCTGATTTAATTAATTATTGTTATTTACCTTTAGTTATTTTAATCTTAATTCCTTAAAATATAAAAACACCAACAATATTGATTTTTATTATTTTTAGTTTTAAAAATTAGTTTCTAATAAAATAATCTCTATAAGAACGATATTTTCTTATCATTATATTACTTGTTGTGATACGTATACTTACGTATTCATTGCACATATAATTTGTGTGACGATCAGTATTTTGGAGGTGTTTGGTTGTTGAGTCGAAGTTGGCTCATATGAAATAATTATTTTAGGTCATCTTGTATGGATTGATAATGTATTGGTCTTGTGTTTATATAGGTTATGCAGTGTTTTTCACGAAAAGTGAAAATGAAAGACAGTAAGTCATGTTATTTTTGTGTTAGCATTTCCATGTACAAAACACAAATCCATATGGTTTTACATAGTGTATTTTCATTTTTTATATAAAGTCAACTACTGTCTGTTCAGTATTTTACACACTCACATAGTATTTATATTTTATATTTTTACATGATTCACACATCATTAGAGGATTGGAAGTATGTTATTTGCATGTTTAGGTTGTGTATATGCAACAAGTATTTTTTTTATTTTTATGGGTATTTTTGAAAAATTACTTAGTAAAATTCTACTTTTTGAAACTCTCTAAGGTGCTTATTGAATGGTTAACGAAATAGTCAGCGAGAATATCAATGAGAAATTATGACCATTATCTTCATCGTGATAGTTATTATCTTCGCCAAGGTGATCTGTGAGAGATTGTTGAGATAGTTAGTGAGTTGCTCAATAGCTCAAAAGATTTATGTGAATACCCATAATTATAATATTTGAATTAATTAGGAAACATGAGGAAAGTCTTATAGTTTACAAAGTTAGGTTTTTAGTGAAAAATGCTTTTGAAATTTGGTATCAGTAATACATTGAGAATGGTTCCATATTGTTGATATATTGATTGATTTGTTAAATTTTTTTCGAGTGAGTTAATGAAAATATGATTAACATGAAAAAATAATTTACATCTAGGTACATGTGCATGTGATTGCCTTTACCTTAAGTTATATCACATGAGCCGTAGTTGATTGTACTATAGTTGCTATGAAGGCAGCTTAGATGCAATTGAACGATGTGTTCCAACTGATAGAGATATTTGCATATACTATCTTAAGTTGTGAATTATTGATTTACTTTTATTAGTAAATCGCTTGTTGTCGAGTGACCATCTTAAGCAATTCGTAAATGTTACTACATACATGTGAATCTTATACGAGTTTACCACGTAATATTGTTGTGTTTATATTATCACATATTATGTTAATGCTATCAAGATTAAATCCAAATATGTTCTTACATAAGGAGGATCTAATTGAATTGAAGATCATTTATTTTATTTACTACATTCATATCTATTACGTGTTGATGTCATGCTTATTATTGTTGTCATGATATGTGATAGCTTTTGATTTTATCAATACAATGATGTTGTATAAACTAAATGTTTCTTTATTATTACTTGCTTGTTTATTTGCTTGCAATGTTTTATTATTTTGATGTGTATAGGAGTCTTAAGTTGTCTATATTATCTTGCATTGGTTATGCACAAGTCCTATTCTTTCAAATCTTCAGTTATTTTTATTTATTATCTCATCTACAAAAATCTCAAGTATAAGATGCCATCATATTTAATTTTTTATTTTTTATTTATTGTTTTACTACTCAACATGGTGTATTTTCTCAATAAAAAAATTATATAAATTCAATAATAAATTAATTAAAATTTTATAATTACCAATTATTTAATATTTAAACTTATATCTAATTTTGAATTTAGTTATATCTTTTGATTATTTAGATTATCATTTAAAAATTTATTAATTAATTTATATTTATTTCATTTATTATTTCAAAATCTAATATCATATTTATTTCTCAAATCAAAAAAATTTAATACAATTTATTAATTTACATCTTAATTATCTATATAATTTTCATTTTTATATTAATTTAAATCAATAACTTTAAATTTTTTATTATATCTCTCATTTTATTTATTCTCCCTCACATTTCTCTTGGTAGTCTATCCTAATATAGGTTGGATTAAGAATATTATTGACTTGTAATTCAAGTAGTATCCTCCTCACTTTTATCACTTTGAACTTAAATTTAAATCTCACTCGTATAATTTTTATTTATTTAATAAAAAAGGAAACTTTAGTGCCCCATTTATAAAAAAAAGGTTGGATTAAAAATCTCTACAACATCATCGACAATATAGCTCTTTTATACATCATAATATCGAAAATGTGATATTCATATCTTTTGGCTCAATTATCACAAAAATGTTAACAAATTATCGCTTAAATATAATTATCATTAAATTGTCATTTAAATATGTTTTTTTTGCTAAAATATCATAGATATTATATATATTGTTGCTTAAATGTCGACAGAAATTGGTAAAATATCGAAAAATTTATTTTTATATTATCGAGATTTATCTATTTATAATAATTAATACAATTAGATAGTCTACTTAGTTATTTCAAACCTTTTAACTATTTATTTTACAATATTTTACAAAAAAATATATTTTACTATACAATGTTTTAATCAATCCATAACTTCTTGATTAATTTAAATATTATAAGTATTTAAAAATACATGTATTAAATAAAAAATATTTTAGAATATAAGTAATTGATTATTTTGATATTTTATAAAATTTTATAAAAAAAATTACATATTTTTGATATAATTTTTATAATATTCATAATTTTTAAAATTTTCATCAATAATAATAATAACTTTTATAAAATTATATTTTAATATATTGATTGATATTTCAAACCTTGTTGGACCTACTAGTTGTGAAATAGGGATAAGCCTTTGAGATTCAATCCGAATATGATATTGTTGTATAGCTCTTTAGTGAACAATTTGAAAAAATCCCACGTAGACTAAGAATCATAATGAGTGTTGTATTTTGGGATATAATTAAAACCTCTATTCCACTTTGAAATCATCCTAAAATTTGTATCTTGTACTCTATTTTGTATGGGTAATTAATTAGCTCCATATTTTCCAATCAGTTGTAATTTTTAGAGTTCATTCAATTTGAAGATAGTGTAAGTGGTCAATGAAGTACGAGAACATAGGTAACATTTATACCAAAACTTGTTAAATTTTTGGTGTTTATATTTTTATGCTTTAATATTTTATTTAATAGTTGTTTTAGTTTCTTTTAGCATTATATTTTCAATAGCATTATTTTTTTGGGCTAGTTTAAGTTTTATTTATTTAAATCATAGTATTTGTGAATAGTAACTATTTAGAATAGGAAAAATATATCCGATTTTGTCAACAATTGGTATCAAAGTCGAAGGTTTCTACCTAGGCATTTGTTTGTATTCCGTTTTATTTTCTATTAGAATATAGTTGCTAGTGTTGTAATTTGAAGAAATAACGGAAGAAAAGTCTCCATCAAGCAAAGGCCAGCCATCCACGTCATCTATACTAGGCAGAACAATTGTGATGAATGTAAGGTTCGAGGTGGAGAAGTTTGATAGAACTAGTCATTTTGGTATGTGGCAAGACAAAGTTCTAGATGCTCTGTTTTAACAAGGTCTAGACATCGTCATTGAAGAAAAGAAACTAGATGGAACGGATGAAGTTGAGTGAAAAAATATCAACCGATTGACATGTGATACAATCCGTTCGTGTCTCTCAAGAGAACAAAAGTACGCATTCATGAATAATACATCCGCAAGTAAATTGTGGAAGGCGTTGGAGAACAAGTTCATGAAGAAGAGCAGACAAAATTGGCTCTATTTGAAGAAGAAGTTGTTCCATTTTGATTACCTTTCAGGTACCATAATAAACGACCACATTATTGCTTTTATTCTATTAGCAACAGATTTGTTAAATATAGATGAAAGTTTTAAAGATGAATATTTAGCCTTGATGTTGTTAGATTCCTTTCCTAATGAGTTTGATCACCTTATTACAAGCTTACTCATTGGGAAGGATAGAGTGTCTTTTGAAGAAGTTAGTATTGCTTTGTATAGTTATGAAATTAGAAAAAAAAAAGATAAAAAAAAGAAGAAGAAAGAAAGCAAGAATGAAGCATTAGAGGCTGTGAAGAAAGCTATTTGGTTATGAGGTTTGCTTGAAGACTTAAGAGTTGGTCAAAAACATATTAAGGTATTTTGTGACAATCAGAGTGTTATTTATTTAGCAAAGAACCAAGTCTAGCATGCACATACAAAGCACATTGATGTTCATTACCATTTTGTGGAAAGATTATTGAAGAAGGTGTAATACTAGTTCAGAAGATCAATACTACAGAGAATCATGCAGATATGATAACCAAGATGGTAACAACAATCAAGTTCAAATATTGTTTGGACTTGATTAACATTCTACAAATTTGAATTGGTACTGACATCGCTGATATAGAGAATTAAGAAATCGTTTGAGAATCACTAAATCACCAAGGTGGAGATTTGTTGTATGGCTCCTTAGGGAGCAATTTGTAAAAATCTCACATGGATTAGGAACCATGTGAGATTATCTCAATCTTTCTCAATCAGTTGTAATTTTTGGAGTTCATCCAATTTGAAGATAGTGGAAGTGGTCAATTATACCCGAGAACATAAGTAATATTTATACCGAATCTTGTTAAATTTTTGGTCTATTTTATTTTTTGTTTTAATATTTTATTTAATATCTACTTTAATTTCTTTTAGTATTATATTTCAATAGTATTATTTTATCGGGTTAATTTGAGTTCTATTCATTTAAATCATAGTATTCATAAATAGTAATTATTTAGAATAAGAAAAATATACTCAATTTTACTAACATATATATTTGTGGAAAAAAAATCTAAATATGAGATATCAAACACTTACAGTTCAATAGAGAAAGCGAGATGTTAACAACTCCAAATATACTTTCTTAATCATGTAACCATTACTTTAACGTGATCAATAATGGTTACATGAGCGATTAGCATGAGCAATCACACAACACTAACATATATATTATACAAATTAGGTAGAGTTGTCTTAGAATTCATTCAAATTACGAAGTTATTATCATTTAATCTCTTATATTTTAAAAAAGTATTTTAAATTTAAAAAAATAAGACAATTAAAGATAAATAATAATATTTTAATAATTTATCTATTAAATATCATTTTTTATTATTAATTGATTAAAATGCGATAAAATAAGAGTCATTGATAAAAATAAAAGTAAAATTTAATATGAAATCATTTAAGAAAAAATTAGCAATAATAATATTCTAACAGAAAATTACTTGTACAAGTAATTTTTAATTAAAATAAATAAAATATCAAAATAAAAATAGTGATAATAACCTACTATTAAAATAAAAAAAAATATGAAATTTTTTATATTAACTAAAATTTTATCACTATTAAAAGATCGAGTTTTAATTATATTTTAATTACTTAATAGTAAAAATAATATTTTTAATAGAAAATTTATTAAAATACTATATTTTGTCATTAATTGACATCTTTTATCGAAGTTGAGCGACTATAAAACACATTTTTGAATCTAAGAGACTAAACTCATAATAATGTTTAATCTAAAGAATTTATTTAGTATTTTTCTACAATTTATTATATTATTATAATATAATCATTGAAATTTATAAAAGATATTAGAAAAAGCTTCACAAGTCCCTTACATTTAGCTAAATGGGTTATTTAGTTCTTAGATGAAAAAAATTCGTTATTTGGCTCTTTATTTTGTAAAAAAGGACAAGGAACAATAAAAATTATTTTTTATTAATATATTGAATAAAATAATATTATTTTTCCAATACTTTATTTTATTTGTTAAAAAAATATTAAAAATTATTTTATTAACATATTAAGTATATAATTAAATTTTTATCTTAAAATTACTAAAATATTTAATGAATAAGAAAATTTGTTTTTTTTTCATAACTTTTATAAAACATAAGAGACTAAATAACATATTTTATAATATAAGAAACTAATTAACATAAATTTTTTAATGTAATTGACATTTACTATACTTCATCTTATATATATGTTATTTATGTTCACCTATTTTACACTGTTAATTTATTATTCCCTCTAATACATAAATGATCAAGTTAATCAAATAGTTTCATTTTTAATTATATGAATAAAAAATATATATTTATTTTCTTACTATGTTAAAATATATATGTTTAATAATATTGTAAAAAATAAACATGTATTTTTTTAAGAATTAAAAGTAAAACTTCATAGAAAATTATACGATATAATTAAAATTTTATTATTTAATTAATAAAAAATTAACTTAAGATAATTAAAAAATAATAATTTTTTATATTATTAAAGATATTTAACTATAAAAAATCATAATTATAGTATAAAAGTTAATTATATTTTAACTAATAATAATCTATTATCAAATTGATGTTACTGATTGATAAAAAGTAATAATACTTAAAGATAATTAATTAAAAATAAATATTTTCGAGGCGTGCAGATATATCACAGTAAGCCACTGAAATGACTTTAATAGATACATATTTAAATTTTAATTAATTAATCGTTATATATATATATATTTTTTCTTTTTGAAAAGCGACGTTGAGAGGCAAGCAGAAGGGTTTAGTTTAGCTTGCTTCTACCATGAAGATAAAGTAGGCATCATCATCATCATCATCGATAAACTAGAGTTTCCAAGAAGGTTCCTTTTATAAAGTTTTGGCACTTTGCAGATATGTGTAGCAAATTTTAGTTGGATTTGGTCCTCGTTAAAACATTTTTAAAAAAATTATTTTCATAATTATTTTATTAATATTATCACTGTAAAGTTTTATTTTTAAAAATATTTATCATTATTATAAATATAAATTTTAAATTATTTAAAAATTAAACTTTTTTACTCTAAAAATATCAAATGAGTGTGATCTAGGAGGTTTTATATATTGTTATAGAATATACATTTTACTAATCTTTCTTTCTAATTTTTATTTATTTTTGTTTTCTTTAAAAAAATTATACTTATCTTAAATTTTATTAAATTAAAATAACATATCATTATATATTCTAATAATTTCTCCTATATTTAAGCCCTTTATTTATGGTACGGCTACTTATTTATTTACATTAAGCTTTAATTATTTTCTATCTACATCATAAACGAATCTTCATGGCGCTCTCATTTAATTTGCTCCCACCCCGGGCCACGTGATGCCACACCACGTCACCCCACCCTTTCCTTAAAAAGATATGTAATTTAAAAAATAAGTATATATAAATTAAAGATCAATAATTATTATTATACCTCAAAACAAAATTTTTATATAGTTAGTTAAATCTTACATCATTTTTCTTTAATTTTTATAATTAACTCAATATTTATTCTAATTTTTTCCAGTATCTTATTTTTTACTTCCTTTAAGAATAAAAATACCACATTATCAATATAATTAATTTATAAATAATTTTTTCATTCATAAAAGATAGATGAAAAAACATAAATAAAAAAACAAATATATTTATTATGTTAATTAATTATAATATAACGTAACTATCGATGAAAAATCATATAAATACTAAATAAACAAACGTAAATAAGAATCAATAATCACAATTTAAATAAAAAATTTAAAGAAAAAACCAACTATTTAGTTATATGTATCTTGTTATCGTCAAATAATATTATTTTTTTTTTATTTATTTTGAGAAGCATAATGGGTCATTTTTTTAATGGATGAAATATAAAAATTAATATAAAATAAAAATTAATATAGAAAGATAATAATTTTTGGTAACAAAAATAATAACTAATATATTTAATTCAAATAATAAAAATAAAAAAGTGAAAATAAAAGTACATTAATCAAATCCATAAATTAATTTTATAGTATCATAGACAAAGCCTTTAATTCATTGGAAATATCTTTTTCTTATCATTTTTCGTGCAAGAATTTTTTCACAAATTCAATATGTTTTCTTATTTTTATTTATGGTTTTAATTGCTCTTCTTCTTTTTTTCAATCGTCACTTCTATATTTTTTCTCATAATTACTGGCTTCCCTTCAAACTGATGGGCTACTATTAGTTTTCTGATAGACTGAGTGTTCGAGAGCTGGTAATAGAAGCTGTGGTACTGATAATATGTCAGCATAGTTATCTACTGGCTACTCACTACTACAAAAGAGGTATTTAAGTCGCTGTGTAAAGTCGATTTTTGAAAAAAAACCGACTTATAATGAATTTAAAGTCGATTCGTTGTTAAACCGACGTTATCCACATCGGACGTAGCATCGGTTGGCCGCGTCAACCGACGCTACGTCCGATGTGGATAGCGTCGGTTGACGCAGAAAACCGACGCTATGTCCGACGTGGATAGCGTCAGTTGACGTGGAGAACCGACACTATCCACGTGGATAGCGTCGGTTCTCCACGTCAACCGACGCTAGCCACGTAATATAATCAGGTTTCGGGCAAATTTTACGCAGAAACCATTTTTCTTCCTCTCTCCTCCAATTTCTTCCTCTCTCTCTCCTCCATTTTCCTACACCGCGCGCCACCTTCTCTCTAAATTTCCGGCCACCTCCGACCACCATTCGTAACGTCATTTTGTAAGTTATATTTCTCTTCTCATTATCTTTCAGATCTACTATTTTTTGAGCGAAATATTACAATTTTTTATACCCATTTTCTGTATAAATTTTTGATGTAGATATGTATTTTATTTTGTTTGACTTATTTTATGTGAAAATAATATCTGAAATGTTGTGGTTTTGATGGATTGTATATAATTATTTTACGTGGATAATAAATAATTATAGTAGAATTTTGCAGTTTTTTTCTATATAAATTTTTGATTTAGGTATGTTTTTTATTTTATTTGATTTATTTTATGTGGAAATAATATCTGAAATGTTGTGGTTTTGATGGATTATATATAATTATTTTGCGTGGATAATAAATAATTATAGTAGAATTTTGCAGTTTTTTTCTGTATAAATTTTTGATTTAGGTATGTTTTTTATTTTATTTGATTTATTTTATGTGGAAATAATATCTGAAATGTTGTGGTTTTGATGGATTATATATAATTATTTTGCGTGGATAATAAATAATTATAATAGAATTTTGCAATTTTTTCTGTATAAATTTTTGATTTAGGTATATTTTTTATTTTGTTTGATTTATTTTATGTGGAAATAATATCTGAAATGTTGTGGTGTTGATGGATTATATATATTTACTATGCGTGGATAATAAATAATTATCAAGTAGAATTTTGCAGTTTTTTTGTAAATGATCAACAACCTACTTAAACATAACGTATGTTCTATATTGTTGTAATAACTCTTATATATATGTATGTTCCTAAAATTATCAATTAATTTATATTTCTTCATTGTTTGTAGATATTTCATGGATATTCGAACAACAGAGATTATAGATCCAAATGATCCATTGGGGTATTTGAAAAGAAGGGGTTGGGCGATTATACATGATGCTCCACTTAACCCAGATGATAGAATACCTGTTCTATTTGATGCTACTGGTAATCCAATAGGGGAAAATGGTCAACAATTGAAATCCTCTATTGGTCGACTTGCAAAGTCCAGTATACCAATCAATATAAATGATTGGTTTGAGGTTGACGAAGCAGAAAAGTTCAAAATATGGATAACCATTTGTGTAAGTCTCTTATATTTTATAATCAATATATATATTATATTAGGTGTATATCTAATCTTTTGTACTGTGTTTTTACAGAATCGTTACAAATTTGATGACAATTGGAAGGGCAAGTGTTATAAAATTGCAAATAAGGCGTGGAAGGAATACAAGACTTCTAGATTGGCAAGAAATTATGTGTTTCCATATTTGGAAACACTTGATGAGAATGAAATCTACAAAGTTCCTGAAGGACACCCCTGGATTACACCTCAAGTTTGGAAAGAATTTGTGGATTATAGACGTCTGAGATGAATTTCAAATTATTAGAGAAGATCATCAGAATGTACAAATGCATAACATTCTTCCTAACCGTACTGGGAGGTCTTCAAATCCTGAAGTTAGATATAGAATGGTATTATTAATTTGTCTTAATTTATAAATATTTTTATATTTATTTTCTTCAATTTAATTTCATGTTATTGTTAATAAAATTTTCATAATTTATGTAGGAAGCTGAATTGGGTAGACCTGTTATCCGAACTGAATTATACATAGAAACAAAGACCCCCAAAACAAAGAATTCAAGACCGATGACTCAACGAGGAGAAGAACAATTAAATAAGTTGGTTAGTAATTTTGGTTGATAAAAAGTCTTAATGATATTTAATAATTGATATAATAATGAATGATATGTTTGATGACTTTATTATTTGTAGAGAGCCATTCAAGAAAAAATATCTAGGGGTGAAATAATCGAAGAGCCTGGAAGAGATGCTTTATATCATGCATTCGACCGTGAGCATCCTAGTCATGTTAGGGGAGGTAGCCAATATGATGGTTCTATGTAGTATTTTAACATTCCAAAACAAAAGCCTCAGACGGTAAGTAAGGAGAAGTATACTAAAATTGAAGAAGAATTCAACTCCTTTAAGGCTTCAGTTATGAGTGAGATTGCCACTCTAAAAGAACATCAATCACAACAAATGTCAGTCATGACATCATGCTACAACCAGGGCATGCCATATTGGCCAAGCATGCAACCATCCATGCCAGGCATACCACCTTCCACGCCAGTCATGCCACAATTCATGCCAAGCATGCCACCATACCTGACAGGCTTGCCACCATACATGACAGGCATGCCAATATCCCATCGTCACTTTCCCTAATCAAGTAATGCAATGTGTCTGCACATATCTCACATTATTAAGGGAGTTAAGTGGTGATATGTTTATAAAAAATGAACATTTTCTAAATGACGTGACGTATTTTGAAGTTTCTCCTTAAAAACAAAGCATTGAGATTCTTCTGAATTGTCAAGTTATTATCGTGGACTTACTGAACTTACAATTATGAACCAAAGTGGATAATCTCGTGTCACGTTAAATAAATCTCGTCCTACTGTAAGATGACGAATTAACCATATTATATCAGTTATTATCAAAGTCATGACCTTATTAGGTATGTGGGCTTGCGTTCTTACTATGATGTAAGACTCTCTAAGTAGGGATGTATGATGTAGTGTGTACGCACATGTTTCAATTTGTTTAGGAAGTTAAATGGTGATATGCTTATAAGGAGTGAACACTCTCTAAATGACTGATGTGTTTTAGGATTTCTCCTTATAAGCAAAGCCGTGAGGTCTTACTGAACTGTCAAGTCATAGTTGTGGGCCCATTAAACTTACAATTATAGATCAAAGTGGACAATCTTGTGTCACGTGAAATGGGTCTCGTTCCGTTATAAGTGGACAAATTAACCGTCCTCTATTAGTTAGTATCAAAGTCATGGCCCTACTGAGCCATGTGAGCTTGCGTTCTTACGAGGACGTAAGACTTCTTAAATGGGAGGTGTATGATGTAGTGTGCCTGCACATGTCCCACATTTTTATAAAGTTAAGTGGTGATGTGCTTATAAAGGGTGAATACTCTTTAAATGACATGACACGTTTTAGGGTTTATCTCTAAAAGCAAAGCCATAAGGTCCCGTTGAACTGTCAAATCATGGTCGTAGACCTGTTGAACTTGTAATTATAGACCAAAGCGGACAATCTCGTGTCACATAGAATGAGTTCCACCTTATTATAAGTGGACGAATTAACCTTCATGTATCATCAAGTATTATTGTCGTTTTGTCTACTCGAGTGCCTATCGTGTGATGTGTCCGACAATTGTTCTTATCACGCACCGTCTGCCTTCTTGTCTCCCCAATCTTGCTCGTCACTTATTGTTAGACCAAGCCACATCGATGTCTTCACTAACCTTAACCAGCTATAGATATGCCTAACTATTCTTTTGTTGTCCACTATCGTGTTGAAATTGGTGGTGCCTTTAAAGACTGAAGTTCTCTCCATTGTTGAAAATTTTGAAACTCGATTTTGTTAACGAAGTTTGATTTCACATAGCTTTGTATGGTTTTTACTTTTACACACTCACTATAATTTCAGAATTTAAAGGAATATCAATCAAATTTATGTTTTATTTTCCTATGGCTATTATTGATTGCGTTTTTCGAGTTTGTGATATGCTGCTGATTTTATAACAAGTTTAGGTATATTCATGTAAGAGTTCTAAGGCTCTTTGGACTCGCCTTTTGGTCATTATATTGATTTTGTCTCTTGTTTTGTTATTCAATTTCTTCTTTTTGGTGGTTATTTTTAGATCTTAAATTATTATGAGGTCGATTGTATGGATTTATCAAGTGATCGAAGAAAATGTTTTGAAGGAAGTTATCTTTGATTTCTCTCCTATGTTGATTTTCTTGATGAAATTAAAGGTTAAAAAACATATAGTTATTAGGCTATATCAATTACTAGAGTTTAGGTAATGACATATAGTGGATTTGTAGTATTGTTCTCATTAAATATTTCATGATTTTGATAATTGATATTGATAACGAGAGAATACATTAGATTTAAGTACAATTGGCTATTAGTTGTGGTAATTATGATTTCTAATTCTATAATTAGGTATTAGTTGTGGTATAATTGTTGATTTTATCTTGAATGATAATGATTGTGTTAATATTTAAATTTTAAAATATTATTTACTTATGTTTTATATTATGTTAGATTATATCAGTAAATTTTATAAAAAAAATTCAAAATATTTGTTATTAGTTTGTATTGTTAGAAATCTTCTTCTTAGAGTCATTAGGTGGTCATAATGATTTCTAAAGATCCCAGTTGTGTTTTTGTTTAAGTTTATTTTATTATTTATTTAGTTATATTTGTTGAATATAAAATATGTTTGTATTATTTTAATTTTGTTTAATGAAATTAATTCCTCTTTTGAAAAAAAAAACAAGTTATTTAATTTGAATCAGACTAACTTATATAATTTAATTTTAGAAATTATTATTTTGACGAAAAGTATTAATAATTAAGCAATATAATTTTTTTCTTAGTAATTTAATGGTCTAATATTTATAAAAGTAGAAATATTGCTTACTTTGCCTTTAATATTTCCTTTATATTGGGGTGATTGGTTTCAAAAGTTCAAAAATATTCAAAATCTTACACGAACCAATCTAACATTTTAATAACCTACTTGAGGTAGTCTAGTTCACAAAGCTAATTGGGTTCATTATTGGTGGTCATTGACAACTTTTCAAATGGGATGTTGATATTTCGAGTTTCTAAAACTCCTTCCCCTTGTTTGGATAAAGGTGCAAGCAAATGGCATGTCTCGGTTGGTTTCTAAAATAATAATAATAATAATTTGAGGTAATTCTCGCTACCTTTTTCTTTTGACAAAAAAATATAACCCATTAGTAATATTATTTTATTTATTTTAATTTTTATATTATACTTATTAAATAAAAATTTAAAATATTGATATTTATTTGATATAATATTTTATTTCAAGTTAATGATTAATTGTATTAGAATTTTTGGTAGCATATAAACACATATATTTCATATTAATATTTATTTGGATTAAATTTATTATATGTCCAAAACGTTTTGTACTAGTATCAAAAAATGCTCCTCAAATTTAATTTATTGTAAAATTGTCTTAAATATTAGGTTAATATTTATGTTATTTTAATCATTTTTATTAATAATATTAATTTTTTAATATCAAGTTTAAAGTTTTCTAGCAAAAAAAACTAAAATAATATAAATAATAACATAACTAAAAGTTAGGACATTTTTATAATAAGTTAAATGTTGGATATATTTTTGCTCCTGCTCTAAAATGTTTTGAACATAAAACATATTTAAGTCTATTTTTTTTTATCTCTATTGTTAAATTAAGCATTTATTTATGTATATATTTTAGGAACAGGGTTGTAGATGTCCTTTATATTATATTATTGATGTTATTTGATCTTTAAATTAAAGTTGTGTTATTTAGTTTTATTATTTTTAGAAAAAAAATTTAATTAAAAATAAAATATATTATTTTAATGATTTTTTATTAAATATTTTTTAATTTTATTTTAATATAAAAATAATAATATAGTTTGTTTTTAATTGATCAATTTTTTTAAGGATAAAATATTAATTGATATAAATAATCGTAAACATATATGATATAAAATTATTTAGCAAATTTTTATTAGAATTTCCATACATTTTTTTCCTTCTAAAATTAAGATATAGAAAATGTTTTTTTTGTTTGTTTTGTTATTTATAAAAATTAAAATTAAGTCTTAAATTTAATCAAAATTTAATATCCTAATATTTTATTCTTAAAAGTTAAATAAAAATAATTGATTATTAAAAAAATTAAAAAATCATTCTACCTAATCTAATTGAAACAAATCGAAATGATTTGGTTTGAATTTACAGTTTTCATTGAATCAGATGGATTTTTAATTTTTAAATACTGACTTTGCTGATTCCACTATGTTTTAGTATCTAATTCCAGCTGCTGTAATAAAATTTTTTTTTTTATGAATAAAGAAAAATGAGAATGAAAATCTACTTCCAGAAATAAAGTAATGATATGTATGAACGAGTAATAACATTTTATCTGATTATTTTTAAAAAATAGAATTCCATTAAAAATAAAAAAGTTATAATCTTATTAAAAATAATTTCATTTATCTATATAAAAAGAATTAAAAAAAAGAAAAAAAAAGTAAACTTTCCAACAGCATTGTAATAATCAACAATTTTACCTAAATTAAAGTACTAATTTGACCTATTATCTTATTAATGTTTCATGTAATTAATTTATTATTTATACTCGTGGAATAAAGTTATTTGTAAAAAAATTACTTTTCTCCATTACTTAGTATTTTTATAATAAAGATGGTGTTCTCTATCCTTTTGAATTGAATGTAGTTATAATCCTTTACATTTTTCGAACAATTCATAGTAAATATATTATTTATTCTAAAGTGAATTATATTAATTAAAAAATTACTTTTTTCTTTTAAAAAATATAATTTTATTAAAAATCAAAATATCTATTCACACGAAAAAACCTTAAATTTTTATCTTTAATTCTAATATAAAATTCTTTCATCGATTATTTAACTATTCCAATAGATATATTAAATGTTTTTTAGTAAAAATAAAATCTTTAGAACATATTATAATTTTCATGAGCTTCGAGACACAGATTTAGAAAAAAATTTAAATTAATAATAAAATACAAATTTTACGAACATAAATATGATAAATTATTATAGATAAATATTTACGTAATAAAAAATCAACCTAAAACATATCTAAATCTAGGCAAATAAAAATAATTAATAAAAAGAAGTGAAATATAAACAAAATAAATTTATAGAAGATGCTTTGAGTAATATAAAAAAAAACCTTGACCGTTTCGTTTTTAATTTTCAATTTTTGAACGATATAATTTTGGTAAAATTGGTACTTATATTCATATATAATAACTAAATAATTTTAGGAAAAAAATTCCGCTATAAATAATAGCTACATATTAATTAAAATAATTAATCTATTTCTTTTTAAATTATCATGACATAACTGTTAATAAATCATTATTAGTGGTATATTAGTTGTGTATAACTAATATACCATACAACTAATATACTTTTCTTAAAAGCACTTTCATAAAAAATAGATTCTTATTTTCCTGTATTTATACTTGTATTATCATTCATTATAATTAATATTAATAAATACATTTTCAGTATATTTAATTTGGTATCAGAGCAGGAAAGAAAAGAAAAAAAAAATTCTTTTTACCGGTTTCTGAGTTTCTGAACAGCGCTGCCTATACAGGAGCACCGCCGTCAGTGTCAGTACTATTAATCTTCTCACACTGATCAGTCCGCGCTGTCCAGTCCGCGACATCCAACCCGGTCCAAAAAAAACAAAATCTTTATTCCCCTACACAATATATTTTATTATTATTTCAATGGAAGATTCAAGACAACATCAAGTTTCTAGAATTAATGAAGTTCTAAAATTTGAAGTTTCTGTTAAAAGTTCAGAAATTGTTTCTTTCGGGGGTACTAAGCTTAATGGTACAGATTTTTGAACATGAAAAAAAAAGTTATGTCTGTTTATCTTTGTGGGATGCATAAGATGGGACATGTATCTGGATCAATTAGGGCTCCTAGTCAAGATGATATAGAAGCCTATACTAGGTGGGAAGATGATGATGGCTTTGTGATGTCAATTATATTTAGAGCCATCACTGATGATATATTACAAATGGTGGAGAAATGTGAAACTGCTGAGGCCATATGGAATATCTTAAGCGATCTTTATACAAATGAGTCTGACTTTATTCAAGTTCACGAACTCATGTGCAAAGCTGCTGGCATGCAACAAAATGGGCAACCAGTATCTCTATTTTTTACCAAGCTGAAAAATGTATGGGCTGAAATTGACCAAAAACGCCCGTGCAAAATTTAAAATCAAGAAGACCTTCTGTGGTACCAGAAGGAGAAGGAGCTTGAACGAGTACATGCCTTTTTAAGAGGCCTTGATACAAAACATAATAGTGCTAAAGGCGAATTGCTTCGAATGTCAGACCCTCCGAGCTTGACTACCGCCTTAACATACATCCGTAAAGACGAATCTCAGCAGGAAAGTATTCATCAGGCACAAGTTGAGGTATCAAGTCTAGCCATTCAAGCCAAATCAAAGGCACCTTTCCTCCAGCAGCAAAATTCAATTCCACTTCATCAGTAGGGACCTCCACTAGGCTTTACCAATCACCATCAATTCTCACTGCTCTTATTGCAATGAACAAGGGCATCTTCGTGAGACTTGTTGGAAACTATATCCACACTTGAAATCAAACTATGGAGCACAACGACAACATCGTCGTCCTAAAACAAAGGCAACTGTAGTGCAAATTGTCCAAGAACCAGACTACCATGGACAAGATCATCTTATGGAATGTGGAGGTATCCCTACAGCTTCAATAGCTGGTCGTGGTAAGATTGGTATGACCTTACATGTTTCTCGCTCTGTTGGGTCTAATACTTGGATTATTGATTCTGGTGCATCTGATCATATGACTTATGATAAATCTTATTTTCATGAGTTATCTTCACCACTAGTGTCTTATGTTACGAATGCTAATGGTGAGGCCTTTCCTGTCTTAGGAAATGGGCCAATTCATATCACTCCATCTTTACAGCTCCATAATGTTTTTATATGTACCTAACTTATCTCATCACTTAATATCTATCCCACAGTTGAATATTGAGTCTAAATGTTCTGTAACCTTTTATCCTATGTATGTGATTTTTCAGGATCTTCTTACCAGGGAAATAATTGGTCGAGGGTATCTGAGGGGCAGATTGTTCCGTTTGGATCAGAACTACGGAGGGGAGAAACCAGGAGCACGAGCACACACTGCATTGACTTCTAGTTCCGATAAGCTAAGTGAAATTTGGATGTGGCATCGCCGCTTAGGGCATCTGTCTTTTAGTCCTATGAAAAAAAACCATGCCCACTTTATTTATTGGTGTTAGTGAAACTGTTTTACATTGTGAGACTTGTGTTTTGGCCAAGAGCCATCGTATTACTTATTCTCCTAGTATTTCTAATAAAAGTACTATTCCTTTTGAATTAATTCATTCTGATGTTTGGGGATCATCTAAAGAGCCTACTATATCGGGTATGAGATATTTTGTTTCGTTTATCGATGACTGTACAAGGTTATCGTGGATTTCTCTTCTTAGAACAAAAGATGAAGTCTTTTCCGTTTTTCAAAATTTTCATACCTTCGTTCAAACACAATACAATGGCATCATTCGGATCCTCCGTTCTGACAATGGGGGGAATATGTTAATCATGTTTTTCAAGATTTTTTCAAAACACATGGGATTATTCACCAAACTACTTATCCGCAAACACCGAAACAAAATGAAGTGTCTGAAAGAAAAAATCGTCATTTACTTGATATGGCTCGTGCACTCTTATTTAGTGCTTATATGCCAAAATACCTTTGGGGTGATGTTTTACAAGCTTCTGCCCATCTCATTAATGGTCTCCCATCTAGTGTCCTTAATAGAAAAATCCCATTCCAAATTCTCGCATCTTACGTCTCCTTATCATCCTTCCATAATCTTCCTACCCGTGTATTTGGTTGTGTTGCTTTTGTGCATGTTCTTAAAAATCAAAGGTCTAAATTAGATGTCCGTGCAATTAAATGTGTGTTTGTTGGTTATGGAAGTTATCAGAAAGGGTACAAGTGCTTCCATCCACCGACCAGAAAGTATTATGTCACTATGGATGTTACCTTCTTTGAGGACATGAGTTATTTTTCCTCACCTGATACTGCTCATCAGGGGGAGATTACATATTTCGAAGAATTGTATCATGGTGAGGGGGAGGCATTAGAAGAATCACCAGTCATTGCAGAAGTAGATGCTCTAAGTATTCAAGCACCAAATTCGCTTACAGCAAATGAAGTGGAAGACACAATTGTTCCCTCAGGCATTACTCCTACCCCTGATCAACAACTCCCTGGTACTGAAGGTCACTCATCTGAGGTATGTACACCCATTGATACTAATAGCATTGATTCTAATGTTGGACAATATGTGTTACCAAAAAGGTCTACTCGAGGTTAACCAGCCAAAAGGTATGAACCAAATATTCATGCAAAATCAAAATATCCAGTAGCCAATTACATGTCCACTAAAAGATTATCTAAGTCATATGAATCATTTGTGAATCAAATATCTGGTGTATCAGTACCTAACAAAGTGCATGATGCATTGGGAGATCCAATATGGAAAAAGGCAATGGCTGAAGAGATGGAGGCGTTACAGAAGAACGATACTTGGTAACTGGTGCCACCACCACAAGGAAAAAAGGCAGTTGGTTGTCGATGGGTGTTTACTGTAAAACATAATGGTGATGGATCTATAAATCGGTATAAAGCTCGTCTTGTAGAAAAAAGGTTTACTCAAACGTATGGTGTAGACTACGATGAGACTTTTGCTCCTGTTGTTAAAATGAACACTATTCGGGTTTTGCTCTCACTTGCCGCTAATCTAAACTGGCCACTTTGGCAGTTTGATGTCAAAAATGTGTTTCTTCATGGAGAATTAGTCAAGGAGGTGTACATGAGTCTTCCACCTGGGTATGTAGTTGATTCTCTTGGTAATTTTGTATGCAAATTGAGGAAGTCTTTGTATGGTCTCAAGTAATCCCCTCGAGCTTGGTTTGGAAGGTTTTCACAATTCATACAAAAGGTTGGTTACAGACAGAGTATTTCAGACCACACTCTATTTCTCAAACATCAACGGGGGAAGGTAATAGCCCTAATAATTTAGGTTGATGATATGGTAATCACTGGTGATGATACTGTTGAGATGGATAAATGATGCTTATTTTCGCAAGTGTACGAATCGTTCAAGTAATAAAGTGTACAAAAGTACGGATATCGAACCCACAAGGAATGATGTTACTAAGTACCGAAATTGACTAACCCTAACTTTATTTGAAAACTGAATTGTTGAAATTGTTTAAAAAGAAAATTAACATAAAACTAAATGCAAATAACAAAATTAAATGTTGTTCACTAATGATTAAAAATGCTAAGGCATTTGATTTCGCTAAATCAATTCAATCCGATTTCAAGTCATGTTATATGAAAATCAAAGCTAAAAGTGATGGTTGAAAAACCCAAACTTATCTAATACTCTTTCTCAAGTTATATTAGAATTACTTATCTATGAAAACCGACTATATTTCTATGAAGATTTAATCACAAATAAGCACATTACGATTTATGAAATTTCTGGAATAACCACATACATCATGCATTAGGTGTCAAACTCGCATTCAACATACGGTATTTATCACAAGAAGCATTCATTACACATCTCCTCTCGGTCTCAATATAATGCAACAAATCATCTAAATCTTGATCAGAAATTTAAAAGCATTAAGCATGAAAATAAATACTCGACTTGAAAACAATGAATTCATATAACCATAACAAAAGAAATCAGATTTCCTTGATTTAACTACATCATAGTCTTAGCAAAAATAAATTAGTTCATAACGGAAATACGAACAACCATTATTTCAATTGAATCCATTAATAATAAAACTGAATAAATTGCAGAATATAAAAGCTAAGGAGAAGAGATGAAAAACTCTAGAAGATGAAGACTTGGTAGCATCAATGGTGAAGATCCTTCAAGTTTCTCCAAAATTTCTTTCTCTCCTCCAAAAATGTCTTTGAACTCTCCTTTCTGCCGTCCCCTCCTTCTCCATCATAATGTATATATAGATCTAGGGTTTTGGAGGGCAATTTTGGAACAAAACAGCATAAAAATGTGTTTTCGAACGAAACTCGCCGGCGGCGAAGTTATTCTCGCCGCGGCGAGATTTCTGGAAAACTTACGATTTCGGTTCCGCTAAATCTAGCCGGCGTCAGGATTATTGTGGCCGACGGCGAGATGCACTTGGCCGGCGACGATATGTATTTGGCCGGCAACGAGATGTACTTGGCCGACGATGAGATTTATTTGGCCGGCGGCGAGATTGCTTTGCCAAAATCCGTGCTCCCTGCATGATTTTCAACATTTTCTCAGTAAGGTTTTCGCCGGCGGCGGGAATATTCTCGCCGGCGGTGAACTTCCAAATTTTGAAATTTTGTTTTCTTTTTATTTGCACTCAATCCCGGTCATTGAAATTTGTCCCAAACTTCTCCATAATTATGATTTTACCTGCAATTGCACTTTAAACACGAAATACCCGTGAAATGACATTTGTGGATTAAATAATAAAATAAAACGCAATTTTCACACAAATATCAACCTTTAAATCATAACAAAAATGCAATAATTTGACTCCTATCAACAACCCCCAACCAGCTTCTTGCTAGTCTCTAGCAAGAAAAGCGATCTATGTATAATTTCAAAGGAGACATTAAAAGAAAAATTCAAAGGAAATTTATTCTATTTACAACATTACATTAAGCGTATGTAATAAGCCTTTAAACCCCTAGGCGACCCTAGTAGGACGAGTTGTAGTCTCGTGAGGGCTTCCAGTGATGACATCCACAAACATCTTACCTATAATTATCCTAACTTAAAACAATAAAATCACATAACAAATAATTTGCACAAATGTCTCAAAAATTGTAAATAACACCCAACATATAGAATAATTAAATGTCACCTAAGCTTTAAGAAATCTCAAATGCCAATTTCACTTTTATTATTGACTCTTAAACATCCATCAAACCACAAACCAATAGCCATACTGCTCGGATAATATTATGCATAACATCCACAAACAAAAAGGTGAAATCTCGAACTCCATAGGCTTACTTTTCAAACCTCTCTCCACTAATGAAGGAAAATACACCACTTTGGATCAATAGGACTTTATGAGGCTTGTAATGTTAGGCTTAGGTATTTGGTTAAGAAAGAACGGGAAGTGTCAAAATACAAATAAGGGCACTTATTAGATTAAACACAACCAATTAAGTAAAAGAATAACACCATTTAACCCAAATTGTTTCTTCCGATCATAACCCATTTTTCCACAGATAAAAAAAGTTCTTCCTTAATCTTTCACCTTAGTACATCCATAACTAACACTCTTTTATTTACTAGAATGTGAAGGCTTTCTTCTTCTTCTTTTTCTTCTTCTTTTTTTTTTCATCACCCTTACTCTAATTGTTCTTGAAAGGACATAACCCCCAACCAATTTCTTCCAATATATGTGGAAGATTTCTCCAATTGCTCTTGCAAAGTTTGTGTTCAAAATTAAGTGCTCTTAACAAATAAGGTAGGAATTATATATATATATATATATATATTTTGGCTCAATAAAAGGTAGGTTATAGAAGGCAAAAAGAAAGAAAAGTAAGGCTAACAATACATTTAAATAGGCTCAAAGAGGTAACTAGTGATATAAAGATAGCAAGGTAGGCTTAAAATGGCACAATCGATCCAAAAATGGCCTACATCATATCCTACATAGTGTAATTCCAAATTATTTCGCCTCAAGAGGTTTTCAAATGAGTTCTAGAGTTTGTTAAAATCACAAAAATGTCCATGCAAAATTCACACATAAGACTTCTCTAAGCATTTAGACTAATCAACCAAATCATACCACATACCAAAAGAGTCGCCAACTAGGTAAAATCAACATTTGAAATTCTCTTTAAACCAAAGCAAAATTTAATGTCTTCTAACAGCTACTTGTTATCACAATCACATTATTATCATCAACGTGCAAATTAAAACAAGTAAAATGCAAATAAAATAAAAATAATAATAATAACAATAATAATAATAAAATAAGACAATAAAGAAATAAAAAAATAAAAAAAATTAAATCAAAATGCAGAAAAATAAATGGAAAATCAAAATTAAACACAACTAAACACACAAACAAAACTACTAAAAATGAAGGGGAGAAAAGATTTACCGTTTACCGCACCCCCAACCAAAACCTTACATTGTCCTCAATGTAAGAAAGGAAAGAGAGATCTCCTTTCCATCGGCGGTGAAATTGCCCTTGTCGGTAGTGAACGTAAGATTTTTTTTAGATGGGATTGCATTGGCTTTAGCTCAATCTTGTTGGCTCCATTATTTACCACTAAGGTTGGAGTTTCATTTGTTCCCAACTCCTTAAATTTTTCATCACTGCACAAATATTCATTAGGTCTTGCCAGTAATTCGGAACATTGTCTCATCCCCTTACCTTCCTCCTCAATTGTTGCAGATTTCACAAGGCAAGCTTCTAGTGGTAGCAATGGAGTTCTCTCCTCAAAAGTTTCCGAGATTAACCCGTCAAGAGTGTTAATTTGAAAACAAGAATGTACATCACTTGGAAATTTTATTTCTTCAAAAACATCAAAAGTTACTTGTTCATCTTGCACTCGTAGAATGAGCTTTTCTTGCTGAACATCAATCAATGTTCTTCCAGTTGCAAGGAACGGTCTCCCCAATATCAACAGTATCTCTCTATCTTCCTCTATGTCAAGCACCACGAAATCTACAGGGAAAATAAATTTGTCAACTTTAATTAAAACATCCTCAATTACCCCTCGAGGATATTTCACCGATCGATCCGCTAATTGTAGAGAGATTGAAGTGGGCTTCACTTCTCCCAGGCCTAGTTTCTTGAAAACAGAAAGTGGCATCAAATTAATGCTTGCTCCTAAATCACATAGGACTTTATCAAAATTGCAACTTCCTATAGTGCAAGGTATAGTAAAACTCCCTGGGTCTTTCAATTTCTGTGGCAGTTTTCTTTGAAGAACTGCACTGCACTCCTCATTTAGCATGACAGTTTCATAATCTCCCAGCTTCCTCTTCTTTGATAGAATTTCCTTCATGAATTTTGCATACTTGGGCATTTGTTCCAACATCTCTGCAAAAGGAATGTTAATATGCAATTTCTTAAAAATATCCAGAAATTTATCAAATTGATTATCAAGCTTTTTCTTATTCAATCTTTGAGGATATGGGATAGGAGGCTCATATTTCGCATATGAGGAAGGTTGAATGTCTTGGGATCTTGATGGATTTTTTTTAGATTCTTCCATCTTTTTCTCCGATTTCCTCTGCCATTCAAGTTCTTGACCACTTCTCAATGTGATAGCCTTTGCATGCTCTGTGGGATTTATTGTGTCACTAGGCAGCGATCCTTGAGACCTTTCTGCAATCTACTTTGAAAGCTGCCCCAGTTGGTTTTGGATGTCCCTGTTGATTGGCTCTTAATTTCTGAAATTTGCTCTTGTCTCCTCAATGACCTTTCACAAAATTTCTTACAAATTTGTTTGTTTTTTCTTCTGGGGTTGGTAGGAAGATGATGACGGTTTGAATCCCCTTGGTTATTTCCCATGACAAATTTGGATGATTCCTCCAACCTGGATTGTAGGTGTTCGAATATGGGTTATGTTGAGGTTTTTGGAAATTTGAAACATAATTTGCTTGCTCAGCAGTTGGTGAAGCAAATGGATTTCCAACTTGGCACTCGATACTAGCATGATTTCCACCACATAAATCACATTGTGTAGTTGGTTTGGATTCTAACTTGGATGACAAAGAATCCATTTTTCTTGAAAGAGAAGCAACTTGAGCCGACAAAGCATTCACTGAATCAATTTCATGCACTATTACTGGTCTTTTTTGCAATTACCCATCCTGGATGCCACTTGATTGTTGTTTTACGCCATAACCTCTAACAACTCATGAGCATCCTCCTGTTTTTCCCATTAAAGATCCTCCACTGCAAAGATCAATCATTGCACGATAGTTTGAAACCAACCCATTATAAAATGTAGAGACTTGTAGCCAAATTGGTATACCATGATGTGGGCATTTCCTCAACATTTCTTTGAATCTTTCCCAAGCTTCATACAATGATTCTTGGTCATATTGTGTAAAAGATGTGATTTCATTCCTCAATTTTGCCGTCTTAGCAGGAGGAAAGAACTTGGACAAGAATTTCTGAACCAATTCATTCCATGTTGTAATTGATCCCGGTGGTAATGAGTTTAGCCACTCCTTGGCTTTATCTCGAAGTGAAAAAGGAAAAACCCTCAATCTTATAGCATCTTCAGACACACCATTTATCTTGTAAAGATCACACACCTCCAGAAAGTAAGAAATATGTGCATTTGGATCATCTTTTCACATTCCCCCAAACTGATTTGATTGAACCATTTGGATAAAGGATGGTTTTATCTCATAGTTATTGGCTTGAACAGTCGGCCTCCTTATACACGAAATAGTTCGGTAACATTAGGCGCAAAGATAATCCTTCAAAGCTCTACGATTTCCACCTCCCTCAACAAATGGTGGATCCATGGTTGATTGTCTATTAGGAGCTGAGGTTGAATGTCTTCTCTCTCGGTTTAGACGCCTATATGTTCTATCAATCTCCGGATTAAATGGAAGAAGGTTAAGGCTTCTTGTACGTCTCATACAAAAATCCTACAACCAGAAAATCAACTAACACAAAAACAACACAAAGTTACTTTTTTTTATGATAAATAAAATAAAACAGCAAAATAAACAAAATTAAAAATGAAAGAAAGATAAAGCAAATTAACTTCAAATTAAAACTAAGATTAGTTAGTAACGATATTAATAAAATCAAACCATTCCCGCAAGAACGCGCCAAAAACTTGATGCTTATTTTCGCAAGTGTACGAATCGTTCAAGTAATAAAGTGTACAAAAGTACGGATATCGAACCCATAAGGAATGGCGTTACTAAGTACCGAAATTGACTAACCCTAACTTTATTTGAAAACTGAATTGTTGAAATTGTTTAAAAAGAAAATTAACATAAAACTAAATGCAAATAACAAAATTAAATGTTGTTCACTAATGATTAAAAACGCTAAGGCATTTGATTTCGTTAAATCAATTCAATCCGATTTCAAGTCATGTTATATGAAAATCAAAGCTAAAAGTGATGGTTGAAAAACCCAAACTTATCTAATACTCTTTCTCAAGTTATATTAGAATTACTTATCTATGAAAACCGACTATATTTCTATGAAGATTTAATCACAAATAAGAACATTACGATTTATGGAATTTCTGGAATAACCACATACATCATGCATTAGGTGTCAAACTCGCATTCAACATACGGTATTTATCACAAGAAGCATTCATTACACATCTCCTCTCGGTCTCAATATAATGCAACAAATCATCTAAATCTTGATCAGAAATTTAAAAGCATTAAGCATGGAAATAAATACTCGACTTGAAAACAATGAATTCATATAACCATAACAAAAGAAATCAGATTTCCTTGATTTAACTACATCATAGTCTTAGCAAAAATAAATTAGTTCATAACGGAAATACGAACAACCATTATTTCAATTGAATCCATTAATAATAAAACTGAATAAATTGCAGAATATAAAAGCTAAGGAGAAGAGATGAAAAACTCTAGAAGATGAAGACTTGGTAGCATCAATGATGAAGATCCTTCAAGTTTCTCCAAAATTTCTTTCTCTCCTCCAAAAATGTCTTTGAACTCTCCTTTCTGCCGTCCCCTCCTTCTCCATCATAATGTATATATAGATCTAGGGTTTTGGAGGGCAATTTTGGAACAAAACAGCATAAAAATGTGTTTTCGAACGAAACTCGCCGGCGACGAAGTTATTCTCGCCGTGGCGAGATTTCTGGAAAACTTATGATTTCGGTTCCACTAAATCTAGCCGGCGGCGGGATTATTGTGGCCGGCGGCGAGATGCACTTGGCCAGCGGCGATATGTATTTGGCCGGCGGTGAGATGTACTTGGCCGGCGGCGAGATTTATTTGGCCGGCGGCGTGATTGCTTGGCCAAAATCCGTGCTCCCTGCATGATTTTCAACATTTTCTCAATAAGGTTTTCGCCGTCGGCGGGAATATTCTCGCCGGCGGTGAACTTCCAAATTTTGAAATTTTGTTTTCTTTTTATTTGCACTCAATCCCGGTCATTGAAATTTGTCCCAAACTTCTCCATAATTATGATTTTACCTGCAATTGCACTTTAAACACGAAATACCCGTGAAATGACATTTGTGGATTAAATAATAAAATAAAACGCAATTTTCACACAAATATCAACCTTTAAATCATAACAAAAATGCAATAATTTGACTCCTATCAATAAATTACAAAGACAACTAGCCTCTGAATTCGAGATGAAGGACTTAGGTGAACTAAAGTACTTCTTAGGAATTGAGGTAGCCAGGGGAAGAGAAGGAATATATTTGTGTTAGAGGAAGTACATTATTAATCTACTAACAGAGACATGTATGTTGGATTGCAAACCTATTGACACTCCTATTAAGCAAAACCATTGTTTAGTAGAGTATCCAAATCAGATACCAACTGATCGAGCTCACTATTAGAGATTAGTTGGGCGTTTGATTTACTTGGCTTCACAGATGTAGATTGGGTAGGAAGTATTACACATAGAAAGTCAACATCGGGTTATTTCACCTTTGTGGGAGGAAATTTGGTTACATGGAAAAGTAAGAAACAGAAAGTGATGGCGCGATCTAGTGCTGAGAGCGAGTATAGAGGTATGGCTCATGGGGTTTGTGAATTACTATGGATAAGAACTTTGTTATTTGATTTGGGTTTCGAACTCAAAAATACTATGCAATTGTATTGCGACAATCGGGCAACCATTGATATATCACAAAATCCAATACAACATGATCGCACTAAGCATGTAGAGGTTGATCGTCACTTTATAAAAGAAAAAATAGATGCCAAACTGATTAGTTTTCCTTTTGGTCCCATTGAAGAGCAACTTGCAGATATGCTTACCAAATGAGTTTCCAAAAAGGCATTATATGGTTCATGATAACTGTATTTTATATAGTTATTTTCACCTATTTTATTAATTATAATTGCTATGTTCTTTCTATTTTTAGTTAATTTTAGTTTAATAAATTAGTATTTACTGTTTTTTTATATATTTTAAGAAAATTAAATAAATTGTATCGAAAACGTACTTAATTGCAAATTTGTGTCCAAAAATATAATTTTAAATAAAAGAGTGATTAATTGTAATTTATAAAAGTTGAAAATATAATTTAAATTAAAATTGGGCTTAATTTTAATTATTAAAAGTTTAAAATTTAATTTAAATTACAAAAAGGGCTATATTGCAATTAAACAAAGTTTAAAATATAATTTGAAATATATTTGTGGGTGAAAATACAATTAATAAAAGTGATTTTTCTGCGCAGGAGAGAAAATCCACGCGGTATCATCCACGCTTCACCATGGACCGTCAGATCAACGCATAAACGGTTAGGATGCGCGCGTGTTCTTCAAACCCGACCAAGGAGAGTGGGTTCAGGGTTTCCTCTATCGTGCGGCTCGGCGTGCCAGTGGGACCCACCTTTGCGTGTATGTTTTCCCGTGCGGTCGATCCACGTGCGCCCGGTTATTCAACAAACCAGAATCTGCCACGTGTCCCACTCTATCTAGCCGCCAATAATTTGCTGACACGTGTCATGTTACAATGAGCACGAAAGCGCAGGATCAAGCCCGCGTTGCAGCCGTTGCCCCCATGTTTCGCGCGTCCCAATCCCGTGCGACAATTTCTCGTGCGCCCATTACCTGCAACCAATGAGTTACTGCCACGTGTCCCACTATTTATTTTAGCGAATCATATCGCGACACGTGGTAAAGTTTATTGAAAAGAAAAAAAAACAGAAACGTATGGCTCGCCACTCACGCGTTTTCATTCCAGTTTTCAATGCCGCTTTTCCCCACGCGTAATATTTTATTATTTTTGCCATATTTCTCTGTCGACCCGCGTGTATTATATTTTAATATTTTTGATGTATATTTTTAGCTATAAATAGGTGATAAGATGATAGAGTTAAAAAGTTTTGGGAAGTTTTGGAGAGGTTATAATTTTTGTATTATTCGGTTCTGGACTATGGAACACGCAGAAGCCATTTTTGGCTTCTGTTGTGTTCTATGTGTGCTAAATATTTACGATACAAAATGTTTTAATTTTCCTTTCTTCTTCTTCTAATTTTTCTGTATTTGTTGTAATTTTATTTTTAATTAATGAAGTAATTTAATTTTTCTAGGGTTGTATTTGATTTAAATTTATGAAGCTTTAATTTTAATTATTTTTGATAGATTTATAAGACGTTCGATTTGTTCATTCTATTTTATGCTTAATGCTTTTTGGTTATTTACGAATTTTATCAAATCGATCCGTGACACATAAATAAACTTGGAAGAGGTATTTGTGTGTATATTGCTCGTAGATAGAATGACATGTATGATGGAGGATAGGAATATACCCTAATTGTATGTGTGGTCATTTGAAAACTTAGAACGTAATAAATCTTGGTGAATTTAATTCTCATAGAGATATAGTGAATTAATTTAACGAGGTGTGTTTATACGGAGCTCGGAAGAGATGTATGAATAAAAATAGAAGTTTTCGGTTGACAAATTAAATGTACTAAAAAATATAAATCAAAAGAAAATAATATGATAAGAGTGGATTAATTTGGTGAAAAATTGTAATCCTAGATTTCTTTTATTTTGTTAACTCTTTTCTTTTTGTTCTAAATCAACGATTGTTTTGAATAAAATCAAAGATAAATAATTTTAGTACTCAACAAACTGTAGTAATAAATCTCCGTGGGAACGATACTTTACTTATCAAATCTTATTACTTGTGACCGTGTATACTTGCACGTTTTATGTTCTCAAAAAGAGACAGTTCACTAAACAAGTTGGGCATGATCGATATCTATGCGCCAACTTGAGGTGGAGTGTTAATAAATCATTATTAGTGGTATATTAGTTGTGTACAACTAATATATCATATAACTAATATATTTTTCTTAAAAGCACTTTTCATAAAAAATAGATTCTTATTTTCTTGTATTTATACTTGTATTATCATTCCTTGTAATTAAGATTAATAAATACATTTTCAATATATTTAATTATAACACATAATTTATTATTATACAATATGTTGTTATAAATAGATTTTTACCTGATAAATTACTAGTATAAATGATATCTTTGTGTCCTATTTTATGACTCGAAGAATTTAGGCTTCAAAACTTAACTTCATTAGTTTGGTACGTGATTTCTTCAATTTAATTAATATAATACTCACTTTTTAAATTTTATTCATATGATACTGTAATTTTTCGATTTTGATTAATTTAGTTATTAAAAAATAAATTAACAAATTAAACTTTCGTAGATATTAGTAAAAGGAAAAGGATGAATACTGAATTAGCTAATTAATTTTGAGGATTAGTTCAACTGAAAATTGGATACCAATTCAATCATATATCATAAATACTGATTTATTCCGAGAGAACAAAAAATGGATGGCTATTATGGTCGCAAAACTTTAGTTGTCTTCTAGTTCTAGATTGTCCGATAGTCACGTTTATGGTGGCAGCATAAAATTCATATTATTTTAGAAATAAACATCATTAATTTTATGAATTTCATTTCATGATATATTTATATAATTAATTTTTTTTAGTTATATTATTATTAATAAAAACAATTGTGAAAATATTATTTTAAATTATGATAATATTTTTATCCAAATTTTTTAAATATTATTAATACATACAAATTAAATAATATTAAAATTAAGGATGATAATTTATACGTGATTATGTTGTATTTTTTTTGTATTATGCATATTCATTTCATGTTTTTTTAACCCAAATTCTCATAATTCTTACATTTTATTAAAATTAATTAATTTTTATATAATTTATTTATTTATTATAGTAAAAAAATCAATATCTTTATAAACATAAAAAAATTAATAATTAATTTAAATTAAAAAATAAATAACACCTTATGTTAAAATAAGTAAATATTTAAAAGAATATTTTTATATACGTTAAAAGAATTTTTACTATAGATATTATTAATTAAGGTAATTTGACACATTTATTATATTTATAATAAAATATTAATTTATAACAATTTAATGAAAAGGACTTTTGTCGCTTAAAAATTGTGCTATAACGCTATGTACGCTCAGAATCTGAAAGAGACAGCCATCCATCATATGACCATAATCCCACTCATAAAGTCAATCTTTTAATTTAAACCAACCTCTTATTTGATAATGGAAGATGATATTGGTATATTAATTTTTTTATTATAATAAAACTTTATAAAATATTTATTTATTTTTATTAATTAAATTTAAATATAATTATTATTGTATAAAGTTTCTATTAATAAATTATTTTATAAAATATCAATATAATATTAATATTTTTATCATTTGTAATTAAAAAAGTTCACTTATTATAAGTTATAATATCATTATTATAATTATTAATATAATAATTAATTATAAATTAAAAGAAATAAATATTATTATTTTCATTAATAATTATTTTACTTACCAATTGCTCTTTCTAATTCATTAAATTGATTATGCACTGCAAATTTAAAAGCCAAATCATTATTAAAACCAACTTATCGCGATAAATTCTCGAATCAGAAATAGAGCATATCGTTTTTATGAACTGTATCGCTTTATCACGTGAGTTTTGGATTGAGAAATTATTTATTATATTTTTGTAAGTAACGGTGTAATATTTAAAGGTAACGGAATTCACAATTAATGTATTTATGTTATCGAAAGAAAGCATTCCTTTTATCTGATAAGTTTAATCCATTATTAGTTAAAATAACAAAATTATTTTTTTAAGTTATAATTAATTATAATTGTTTGTACCGTGTTTATTTCAAAGAAAGACACAAATTATCTCAAGATATCTACGTGTGGGTCTTAATGAATAGAATTGTTGACATCGTATTAGATTATATGCGTTTTTTTTTCTCTTACTCAACTTCGAACTTGTGACTTATCCTTAAGTACATAGATTTAATTAGATAAGAGGAAAAGAAATGCGTACAACCTGATGCGGTGCCGTCAACTTCACTCACTAGGGATCCACACGTAAATATCTTAAAATATTTTATACCTTCCTTTGAGTTAGTTGCGATACAAACAATAATATAAGTTATCAGATAAATATGTATTTTCTATTAAAAATATATTTAATCTCATATTTTTTTCATACAATAAAATTTATTGAAAATATGAATGTTAATATAAATTAAATTCAATAAAAATAATATTATTATTAGAGTTATTATTATATTTATTTGATTAGTGGAATTAAAATAATTATAAATATTAAAATATAATTTAAAAAATTAAAAATATAATAAAATTAAAAAATTAATTTTTAAATAAAATAAAATAAAAAAATAATAAATAATTTTATAAATGTAGAAAAAAATAAAACATTTTAGTATTTTTTGAAAAATGTAAAAGAAATAAACATTTATATAATTATTAAAATATTTTATATTTTATTTTAAAGTCCTGTACGATCGAGAAGGATGCAAAAACTTTTTGAAAAGCAATCTTTGTTCTTTACACCTCTAAGCTTACGACCGAGAAGAAGCAATCTTTGTTCTTTACACCTCTAAGCTTACGACCGAGAAGGATGCGAAAACTTTTTAGGAAACAATCTTTATTCTTTACACCTCTAAGAAGGATGCGAAAACTTTTTGGGAAGCAATCTTTGTTCTTTACACCTCTAAGCTTAGAGGTGTAAAGAACAAAGATTGCTTCCCAAAAAGTTTTCACATCCTTCTCGATCGTACGGGACTCTAAGCTTTAAACTGTTTAATCTATCTTGATATTGAAATCTATTTATATGGAACGAGATTAACATTGTTTCTCTGTTTTTATTGGTTATTTATATAATTTTTAAAATAATTATTAATTTTATATTTTATTAACCAAGAATATCATATTATTAATTATCGATGATTTATAACACGTAAGTAATTAACATACTTCATGAAAATAAAAAAATAAAAACATATAGCTAATTAAGAGCATCTTAGCCGTACTCTTCCCTGAGATATATAGTATTTGCTATTTTTTTAGTAAGTTAACGTGTATCTCTCTAGCCTATATATTATTTTGTATAAAGTAATATTTATAAATATATTTATTATCATATTAATTATGATATTGTGTGATAATAATTTTTAAAAATAAATAATTTTAATTTTTAAAATTGTTTGAAAATGTATTACATACATTATAGTTAATTTAATTGAGAATGTATGCAAATTTTATATTTTTAATAATATTATTATTTTAAAAATTATAAGAAAAATATAAAAATAAGTCGATAATCACTTTGAATACGATTATGTTTGTAGTTGTTTTGGTTATTTAATTCTAATCATAAATATTAAAGAAAGTATTTCAAATAATATTATTATAAATATCCTAAAATTTATTATATAAATTGATTTAAAAGTAAATGGTTAAAAAATAAGTATATAGTTTATGAATATTAAGAAGGTGATTTTTTTGTCTTGAATATAGACTTTTTTTAACATTTTAAAAAAATCGACAAACTAGGAGTATATAATTTTTTTTCTTTTATATCATTTTGATATGTATAAAAAATTAGTAGGATATTTTATATTATTTTTAAATTAATTTTTTTATATATAATAATAATCAATTTTATTATTTATAGTAAAAAAAACAAAGACTGATATTTTTCAAAACAAAGTATCTTAATTTAACAAAAGTTTTCAATTATTATCAAATTATTTTAAAATCAATTATCATAAAAAATAAATTTAATTGATGTGATATGATATAATTTTCCGAAATTGGGTTTATTTTTTTAAAATTAACTTAATTATACCGACTATTTATCAATCATTTTATATTTTCTAAATAAATTTACTTTATAATTTAAAATAAAGAAAAATTATTTATTATTTTAAGATAAACAATATTGTGTTATTTTAGGTTAATAAAATTTAAAATTAATAATTTTTTTAAATATAAGTATTTTATACTTAATAAAAAGATCAATAATATGATTTATGAGGTATATAATCTTATATTTAAAATGAAATATAATATAATATTTATCATTAAAATATTAATTTAATTCTCTTAATTAATTATTATTTTTAAAATAAGTGATGACTTTTAAAAATTATAATTCTTTTAGAAAGATAAATATAAATGCTTGACAAAGAGCAAATAATATAACTAATAAAAAATATATTAAAAATTAATCAAATTGAGATAAAAATATATAAAATATTTATTTGATTCATCGTATTAATTACTGAGATCAGGTTGTTAATGATAATTTGGGTCAATATCTTACTCTCCAAGGCTGATAAACAGCTGTCAGCTAGGGATTCCGCACCTGTTAACTACACAAGGCGTGGCCGGCTAAGTAGGACCCTTCTTCACTGTCCTTATCAATAAGTGAGTTAGCTTATAAGTACAACCATAGGTTATGCAGTGATAGCTAGGAGTACATATCGTTTCTTTATCTGTCGTCACCTCCCTATAAATATCACCATTTCTGCAAGTTTTGATGCATCTTTATAAAATTAGAAGTTTGGAACATAACTTACACAAGACACGCATTTAAAGAGAGAAAATATCAAGAGAAAGGGTTTACTGTTGAGTCTATAGCTTTCTCTATCCTTTGGTTAATCTGGGATTGTGTTTTTATTCTGGTTTGGCCCTGGAGGTGAGAGCTTTCTTACTTTCTCTCTCATGCCCTGTATTTTCAGAATCTATTTTTTTAAGGTTTTTTTTTATATGCATTTTTATGCTTGACTTTGTTGTCGTCGTCGTCTTCGTCTCCTTTGTCGTCGTCGTCTTCGTCTCCTTTGTCGTCGTCGTCGTTGTTATTTATTTATTTAATTATTTTTTTTAATGTCGTCTTTGGTCATTTATATACCTTCCTCTTTTTCATCTTCGATTCCTTATGGGTCTAAAACTTTTTTATTTCTTTGTCTCTATGATCCTTCTAAGAGAAAAAAGAGAAATTTATTTCCTTTCACTTTATTTGAACCTCAAAATTCTATCTCGTTATGTCGGTGTAATATAATATATTTGATAATTATCTGCGCAAAATATTTTTTGTTTAACGATCTGGTTGTGGGTATGCATATTTTTCAACTTTAGCAGGCATTTCGTTCGAGTTTTTGGATTTTATGAGCTATTTGCAGCTGACCCTAGCTGACCGTTGTCAAATTTATGTTCACCTTTTCAGTTTATTTACAGATCTAGTTTTATTGGTTTGCGATAGAAGACGAGGCGGTCGAGATGTCCTCGCTCAGTAGAGAGCTTGTATTTCTGATCTTGCAGTTTCTAGATGAGGAAAAGTTTAAAGATACTGTTCACAGGTTAGTATTTCATTTTGTTATTTTATTATATTTTATTTTATTTTTTCAAAATTTGAAATTCGTTAATTTTATTTTTGGGTTTTTTTGTTAATTAATAATTAATTTCGTCTTTTCAATTTCATATAACGTAAATAGGCTAGAACAGGAATCTGGATTTTTCTTTAATATGAAGTATTTTGAGGATGAGGTGCATAATGGAAATTGGGATGAAGTTGAGAGATACCTCTCTGGGTTTACCAAAGTAGACGACAATCGGTATTCAATGAAAATCTTTTTTGAGATAAGGAAGCAGAAGTATCTTGAGGCCTTAGATAAGTAAGCTTGCAATTTCAATTTCATTTTTCTAATCTTAGGAACTTTTTTGTCTGTTTCTGACTAATTTAGTTGCATTTTTAATATATTACAATGTTTGAATTTTGATAGGCATGACCGGCCCAAGGCTGTGGATGTATTAGTGAAGGATTTAAAAGTTTTTTCTACGTTTAATGAAGAACTTTTTAAGGAGATCACTCAGCTTTTGACATTGGAAAATTTTAGGTATGGGATTATTTTAAAGTACCTTCAGCTTTAGTAGAACAATATATTGTAGCACAGGCAGTTTTGATTTTTTGATGCATGATAGGGAGAATGAACAACTATCCAAGTATGGAGATACCAAGTCTGCCAGGGCAATCATGTTGATTGAGCTCAAGAAGCTCATTGAGGTCAATCCATTATTTCGTGATAAATTGCAGTTCCCAAACCTTAAAAATTCAAGGCTGAGGACTCTCATTAATCAAAGGTAAATTCTCTTAAAAGTGACAAATTCAGTTCCTATAGCTTTTTGCTTGTGTTTATTTATCATTAATCAAAGCTCTGATGAATGGTGATAATGATCTTAATCTATTGCTGGAGTTTTGTTTTGACTTGGGTTCATTTATCACATAATCAGTTAAGTATCTTCCATTTGTTTTGAGCTGGATATGTGTGTGAAACACAAGGAAACTACTGTTTTTTTCTTGGAATTCTGATATTTGTTGCATTTGGTAGTCAGTAAAACAAGCAAGGTAGCAGTTCCACCATAACAGATTTGGAGAACCTGCTAGTGACAAGTGCATTAGTGTTTGTCATCAATAGTGTTGTACATTTTGATGATGGAAACCAATTTTCTTTTGTGAGTTGCAGCTTAAATTGGCAGCATCAGCTTTGCAAAAACCCTAGGCCAAATCCAGACATTAAAACTCTTTTTGTGGATCATTCATGTGGACAACCTAATGGTGCTCGGGCTCCATCTCCTGCAAACAACCCTTTGCTTGGATCTTTACCAAAAGCTGGAGGCTTTCCACCTTTAGGTGCACATGGGGTAGGTTATCCAGCTTAGCTGTTAACAAATTTGTTTTAAGAAACTTTCTTTAACGAGCTGTGGCATCCTTTTTTCAGCCTTTTCAACCTACACCAGCACAAGTTCCCACCCCCCTTGCTAGCTGGATGTCCAATCCCTCAACTGTTACTCATCCTGCAGTTTCTGGAGGAGGAGCTATTGGTCTTGGTGGTCCATCTATTCCTGGTAAAATGCTTTGTTGATCTGATTTATAGCTTTTTATGATGCTCATATTACATGTAATACGTAACTCTTAACTGGGTCTTTTGGTAATATAGCTGCACTGAAGCATCCTAGGACTCCTCCAATTAATCCTTCTGTGGACTATCCTTCTGGCGATTCTGATCATTTTACAAAGAGAACCATCGGGATGCCAGAAGAGGTATTGCAAAAACATGCCAAGCTATTAATTCCTGAATAAATATGTACACTAACCTTTTTTCCTAACTTGCTTCTTTTCCTTATCTATATATCACTGTGCAGTTAAATCTGCCTGTTAATGCATTGCCAGTGACATTTCGAGGTCATGGTCTTGGGCAGGCTCTTAATGCACCAGATGACTTGCCAAAAAATGTTGTACGGACTTTGAATCAGGGTTCTTCCCCTATGAGCATGGACTTTCATCCGGTTCAGCAAACACTGCTTCTTGGTTTTTCTTTGAACTAGGACACTGTATTTTGTATGTGTGATTGAATAGTACTTGTGTTCTTACTGTTAATCAGCCATTTGATGTTTTTGATGCTTCAGTTGGTACCAACGTCGGGGACATAGGGTTGTGGGAAGTTGGGTCTAGAGAACGATTGGTTTTGAGGAACTTCAAAGTCTGGGATCTTAGTGCTTGTTCCATGCCACTTCAGGTCTATCCTTTTGTTTTCCTTATTATTGTTATTATTATTATTATTATTTCCTTGTAGTACACCATGAGCTATAGACTTAATGTTGGTGCTTAAAACCGAACTTTCTTGAAAATTCAGGCTGCCCTTGTGAAGGATCCTGGTGTTTCCGTTAACCGTGTAATTTGGAGCCCTGATGGTTCTTTATTTGGTAAGCTAAACTTTAATTATATACCCTGTTGTTAATGCGACATAAATGCTATAATCATTTCTAGGACAAACTACTGAATTTCATGTCCATTATCTTCCAATGTCAGGTGTTGCATATTCCAGGCACATTGTTCAAATATATTCATATCATGGAAGTGATGATGTGAGGCAGCATCTGGAGGTATGTACGATTGGCATGTGGTTTCCAGATTTTCAGTCTTGCTGTGCTATTTTTGAGATTTCCATTTTGATGGTATGAAATGTCCAACCAGATTGATGCTCATGTTGGTGGAGTAAATGATCTATCATTTTCACATCCAAACAAACAACTTTGTGTTATAACTTGTGGTGATGACAATACTATCAAGGTCGGTAGTAAGATTGCGTTCTTAAGTTGTTTAATTCGAGTAAATTTGGTATGATTCCTGATGGTTTTTGGTGTTTCAGGTGTGGGATGCTGCCACTGGTGCAAAACAATATACCTTTGAGGGTCATGAGGCTCCTGTTTATTCCATCTGCCCCCATTATAAGGAAAACATTCAGGTTTGTAGTATTTTGCTGTACTATGCTTGCCAATGCTTCACCTTCAATAAAACAATCCAAGCCTTTGCATGGTTTGATTGATCTTTGATGCTTCTTTGTTGTAGTTTATCTTTTCTACGGCATTGGACGGAAAGATAAAAGCATGGTTGTATGACAATATGGGATCTCGAGTTGATTATGATGCTCCTGGGCACTGGTGCACAACCATGGCATACAGTGCAGATGGTACAAGGTTAATACTCTTAACCATATCATTGGATACTGCCCTTTATTATTTATTGATGTATGGTCTAGCTAAAGATGTTCCGAAAAAATTTCTTCTATCTTCTCTTGAATGATGGATATGCAGGCTTTTTTCATGTGGAACAAGTAAAGATGGGGAGTCAGTCATTGTTGAATGGAATGAAAGCGAAGGGGCTATAAAGAGGACGTATCAAGGATTCCGCAAACGTTCCTTGGGTGTTGTGCAATTTGATACAACAAGAAACCACTTTTTGGCTGCTGGTGATGATTTCTCTATTAAATTCTGGGATATGGACAATGTTCAACTCTTAACAACTGTTGATGCTGATGGAGGCCTCCCAGTAAGTTGATTATTTTGTGCTAAAGTTTGAATGGAACTGTTGAACATGGTTATCACTCATTACTTGGTCTTTTTTAATTCCTAGGCAAGCCCTCGTATCCGCTTTAACAAGGATGGCACTATTTTGGCAGTTTCTGCCAATGAAAATGGGATTAAAATTCTGGCAAATACAGATGGTGTTAGGTTACTGCACAATTTTGAGAATCTTTCTTATGATGCATCAAGGACTTCTGAACCTGTGGCAAAGGTAGACTTATTAGCTTTTGTTACTCTTGTATTTCCTTGATGGAATTTTATTTATGCTTGATGTGTGAGATCTCTGTTCCAGCCAACAATAAACTCAATCACAGCGGCTGCTACAAGTTCTGCACCGACAGACAGAGGTTCCTCTGCTGTTGCTATTGCTTTTGCTATTGCTGGGATGGTATGTTCTTATATGGTGTTTGTAATTACCCCTTTGATTTCACACACATACATATATATTTTCTGCCTGTTTTGTTGTCTGTTAACTACTTTGTGATTACATATTTATATAACAAGCTTTAAATCTTTTTAGAATGGGGATGCCCGGAACTTAATGGATGTAAAACCTAGAATAGTAGAAGAATCTAATGACAAATCAAAGATTTGGAAGCTCGCAGAGATTAATGAACCTTCTCAATGTCGGTCCTTGAGGCTCCAAGAAAACATTAGAGTGACCAAGGTAATTTCCCATGCTAAATGAATCTTAAAAAGGAATCTTATGCTATAACACTGAATGTGATTGACAAGTCCTTCAATCTTCTTTGCCTTGATCGGTCTTTAATAATTATAGATAGCAAGGTTAATCTATACAAATTCAGGGAATGCTATTTTGGCATTAGCATCAAATGCCATTCATCTACTATGGAAATGGCAGCGAAGTCATCGTAATTCTACTGGCAAGGTTAGTAGATGCCAATATTTTCAATAAATATCACCTAAACAAATCTCCATCAATTTGAAGAGTTTTAAATATAGACGATGTTACTTTACATTTCAGGCAACTGCCAGTGCCTCGCCTCAACTCTGGCAGCCAACAAGTGGCATTTTAATGACCAATGATGTTAATGATTCTAATCCTGAAAATGCCATACATTGCTTTGCGCTTTCCAAGAATGATTCTTATGTAATCTCAGCATCTGGAGGGAAGATTTCTCTCTTCAATATGATGAATTTTAAGGTAAATATAAAGTCAAGTAGATTTGGATGTTTTTCTTCCATTTTTTTTCTTCATAATATCTCAATTTCTTGACGTCGAGTGCAGACAATGACAACTTTTATGCCTCCACTTGTGGCAACATTTCTTGCTTTCCATCCCCAAGATAACAATATCATTGCTATTGGCATGGATGACTCCTCAATTCAGATATACAACGTCCGTATTGATGAGGTATGGCACACACTTTGTGAACAAATTTTCTTTTATTGTCATTTAGATGGATTGTTCTTAACCTCTATATGCTTCATCCAGGTATGGAGCAAGTTGAAAGGACATACTAAGAGGATAACTGGCCTTGCCTTTTCTCACGCACTGAATGTGCTAGTTTCATCTGGTGCAGATGCTCAGGTGATTTGTTTTTGCTAAGAAACATATTATATTATATTAAAATATGTAATAGGAACAAAAATACAAGGTGGATCAATAATTTATTTACAAAAGTGAACACCATTCTATACCGAAGAAAACTAAATGAGAAACTAATTAGAATATACAAGCTCCTTAATTAAAGCTTATAAGAAATTGAGAATAATTTCTAGAAACCAAAGCCTAGTAAGATGCCAAAAAGAGAACTTTTTCCTACATAAAAGTGAAAAATTGAGATATAAAAAAATTGAAAAATTGAGATCATTCTCACCATCTTCAAAGATTATCTTATTTCTCTTCATCTATAAGACCCAAATAATTGCTCAGACCTGTAGTTCCCCAACACCTCTAGCTTTTGAAGCCATACTACTATCCCCAAACACGAAAAGAGTCTCCATAAATAAAGATTGACATGACCTTCGAATAGCCCAAAATATTCCTATATTTCTTTGTAACTTGGACCAAAGAATCTGTGCTTTTGGAGTGTAAGAATAAGTGATCGGTATTTTCAAAGTTATTCTTAAAAAGCACAGACCAATTAAGGGAGAGGCAAGGCTTTAAAATTTTTAATTGCATCCAATAATTGGGTTCACCTTGCAAGAGTAATCAATCACTTTAAAAACTTGACTTTGTTAGGAGCTGGACATGTCCACACCAATGCATAATGATAAAGAATTTATTCATTAGGATTATCCACAAGATCCTCAAAATAGGATATACAAGAGAAACATCGAAATGAATCATTAGCTCATATCCTTCTATCACAGCAATCTGCTCTTAACCCCTTCTAACTCTAAAAGTATGCTCGTAAAATCTTTGACTTTCAAAATCATTCAAATTTCTTTTAAACCTAAAATTCCATCTTTTTGTTGAATGTATCCTATTAATAAGAGTATTTTTCTTCAAACATAAATTATATAACCTTGGAAATATTAGGAAAAAATAATCGCTTTCTATCCAAGGATTCTTCCAAAAACGAATTTTGCCATCTCCTATCCTGTACCTCAAATTGGAAAAGAAAGAATCTTTAACTATTATAAATCGAGGACTACCACGATTTCGGTGAAGGCTCCAGTTTGTATCCCACTCATTCTCATTCCCGCCCATGTCTACTTTTAATTACCATATGCTAAAGAGAGTCTTCATCTAAAGGGAATCTTCAAAGCCACTTTCCCAATAAGGCCCTATTTCTTTTGATAATATGACCAATGCTTAGTATGATATTTCTGCAATCTGTTTGAACAATGATAGAAATGTTGTAATTTTGCAAATAATTTGACAGATCGGTGTTGAATCATCATCGATCTGTAAATAACCCACTCAAACATACTTATTCCTCTTCTACAATGAAGCAAAAGTAATGGATAAAAATGATTCAAATTTAATGATGAGGAAGATTGATTATTCAGTAACAATGAAGAGAGGATGTCTCTATATTGGGGTATTTGCTTTGAAGCAAATTAACAATTAATGATGACCAAAAAAAGCAATTTCTGCAGATGTTTATATTTGGTTCGCTCATCAAAAAATTTGACAATATAATTCACAAAAGCTAATTTGGTGGATTACTTGAATTTGGTGCCCTGCTTACAGATTTGTGTATGGAACTCTGATGGATGGGAAAAGCAGAGAAACAGATTCCTACAAGTTCCATCTGGACGAACACCATCATCACTGTCAGACACGCACGTACAGTTCCATCAGGACCAGATGCACTTCTTGGTTGTTCATGAGACTCAGCTTACCATTTATGAAGCAAACAAACTAGAATGTGTAAAGCAGGTATCTATATCCCTGCTTCTCTTGTTCCTAGAATACATTGTTGTAACTGTTTGCTTTTATTTTGTCTTTTAGAAAATTAGTACTGCTAGAGATAATGTCAACATGCAACATGGTTAGTATTAAACTGTCACTGGTAGAGATATTGTCAGTGTGTTAAGTTTTACATTCACCATTAAATTAAATGTAGGCGTACAAATGTTACGGAATGTTTTTGATGTTGCTTTTTAAGGTTTTTATTTTCTGTTTTCTAATACATTATATGTTTTTGATAACATGAGTTTGGTAGCATTTTTTGTTTCTAGTTTGTTTATGAAACTGTTGTCAGAATCTTGTCAATTTCTGAAAACTAAAGTTAGGTTTCAGGAACTTTTTTTCCCCAGTTTTTACCCTCCTTTTATGTAATAATTATATAAAGAGTAAATGAAGGCAAAATTTTTTAAATAGGAAAATACAAAAGTAAATGAATTTAAATTAAAAAAAGAAATGAAATATTCGTTATAGGTTTTTTTCCCTTTTTTCAAGAAAGAAAAAAAAGAAGTAATTACAAATGATTTTGATATCAATTCTTAGACAACTGGGAAAAAAAAGGAGTTTTTTTTTTCCTTCCTGTAACTCAAAATAAGAAAACAGATAACCAATCTTTACATGAAGATAAAAACAGATAAAATACACTCACAAAAGTTGCCCTTTGTCATAATCCAAAGTTACCTGTAGTGTTGAAGGGTTTGATAAATATTGCCAAGCCGGTTCCTTGGTGGATTTGCACTTTTTTGTGACTGATAGGACTCTCTAACTTGGTATCATATTTGCTTCTTCCCATAATTTGTATTTTAAAGAAGTTTCTTTTCTGCTTCAGTGGTGCGTATGCGAATCCACTGCACCAATCTCTCATGCAACATTTTCATGTGATAGCCAGCTAGTATATGCCTGCTTTCTGGATGCAACAGTTTGTGTATTTAGCAGCACACATCTCAGACTACAATGTCGTATAAATCCTTCTGCTTATCTTCCTGCTAATGTCAGGTACTGATTGCTCTATGTTGTAACTTCAGTTTGGTCTTTTGCTTTATTAAGAAGGAAAACTTGTTCTTATTAGCTATTACCATTAATTTCTATACTTGCCTTATTTTTCAGAAATGATAGTCTGTACTTTTAGCATTGATTTTGGGCTAATTGGTACTTTTAACTTCTTGAATCTTGCCTATAAATTGCTTCTTATATTAAGGGTATGTTTGTTTCAGCTTTTGAAACCTTCTAAAAGAACTTTTGATTGCAAAAAAAGTGTTTTTAGGGCTCAGAAGCACATTTTGTGTGATCTTATTGAAGCAAAAAATATTATACTTGTTTCTGTAATCTCTTTCTTCTAAAACCACTTTTTTAGCATAAGCACAACGAGCAACTCTAATCCACTTTTTTTTCCACCTTCTGCTGTGCAGTTCCAGTTTACAGCCACTTGTTATTACTGCCCATCCCAAAGAACCAAACCAGTTTGCATTAGGACTTTCGGATGGTGGAGTTCATGTGTTTGAGCCCCTTGAATCTGAAGGCAAATGGGGTGTGCCTCCACCAGTTGAGAATGGGTCAGCAAGTAGTTTACCCCAGCTACTCCAGCTGGAGGTGGAGGTTCAGATCAACCTCAGAGATGACGGAACTGGATAGTAGAGCACAAGTTCTTTTACATGCTTGAATTGGTGGCCATTTCAATCTCTTAGGTAATGACCTTCTCTTTGGCCTTACTTATATTTTATTATGCAGTATATTGACATGATTTGTAATTTTCTGAAGCAACAATGTGTAAAGATGTAGATTGGACATGGGTTAGACTGTTAAAAACTTAATAGTAGTGAAGTATTTATTTCTCCTCATTTCCTTCTGCCTTATTCATAAGCTTCCCTTCTTCCCTTTTAACTGGAATGTTCTTTAACTATCGAGCAAAAGGCAGGCGGATGTATAGATGCATTAAGAGGGAGACGAGCTTCTCTCATTTATTGAGAAAGAAAATCTTAGGTATAATATTTATAGAATTATATACAAATTTATTCATAAAATAGAGCTGATTCTTTTGGATATTAAATTTTAGGCTTTCATTATTCAAAACAGATTACAAATTCAATAATTTAAACATATTTAAACTTAAATAAGATATATATAATATCTTTATTCAACCAGAATTAATCTTAATATTTAATACAATCTCTCAACAAAATTCTTCCGATGAGTTCAATATTTTTTTATTTTATTTATTATTAAATTAAACAAATTGCAAGACCGGTGCATATAAAGAGTTGCTAATATCGTCCTGTTATCAAAAGTTACAAATAAGCTCTCAAGTGAAATATTGCTCAAATGGCAATAGAATGAGCTGCTAGATTTGAACTACGAAAACAATCTAAAGAGTCATATTTTTTTTACTAAATTACCAGTGCTACCCTCCCACAAGTGGCTTCAACATTTGGTGTTAACACACACACATATATATATCAAATCCATGTAGAAGTATTGACATTGACTTTGGTGATAGACCATTTGATTGTGAACGAGCATTTTGATAAGCTAATTGTGACGCAATTATTATAACCTTAACATTATTCGTCACTTTCTTTTCATGGATCAATAATTATTGGAATTTTTAAATAACCTAAAGAAAGAAAGTAAATTTCTAATATCGCCTTATTGCAATTTCTAATATCGCCTTATTGCAAGGCCACCCCTTCATACAGTAGGGATGGTAAAAATATCTACTTTATCGTAGCTTCACCTATATTTGTTTCATGTAATTTATTTTCGATGAATCAAATCATGATCTATATATAAGACCAATGAATTGAATGAGATTGGATTAAAATAAATGATTTATGGATTGAGCTAGATCAAATTAATCTATGAATCAATCCAAATTTAAATATTTTTAAAACTATAATTTAGTATTAAAATAATACACATTCTCAACATACTTTTCTAATTTTTACAATTATTTATTTGAAAAAAATTACATTATAAATAGTTGTTTTTAAAAATTTTCTTATATTTTTATAAATTCAACCTTTTTTATCTTACAATTTTTATAAATCTATCTATTATTATTTAAATTTGTTAAATCAGAATTCAAATCTCATCATATTTATAATCATTTATTGTTTCTTATATTTATTATAAACAATATTATTTTTTTCTAATTTTTGAATAATTAACTTGAATTTCATATTTTTTATTCGTAAATAACAAAAAATCTCATCAATTTTATTGAATGAATGTTTATATTATACTCAATTTAAAATTTCAGATGTGATGAAGCTAATAACGTAAAACAATTTACTATAAAATTATTAAAATATTTTGAAATCTATATGATTATAATATTAATGAAAAAGTTAAATAAAAATTAAAGCATGTTATATTTATTATAAATAAAGAAGGAAGTTTGTTTTTAAAAAATAAGAAAGTATTTTCCAACAACATATAATGTTCTCTTATTATTATTATTTTAATTAATCAATTTAAAATATGTAACGTATATCAAATAATATTTTAGTTTTACAAAAAAATTGAAAAAAATAAATGTAATAATTCGGTTCTGGTCATGAATATTGATATATAGATTAATATCTAATTTGATTCATTTGATACATAAATTAAAATAGATTTGAATCTTTCGAATAATAAATTAAATTCGATCAATTTCTATCTCGCACTTACGATGAAATGTATTTTTGGGTATTATTTTGAGTTGATATTTAGGAAATGCAGCGGAATTGAAACAATGATGAATGCAGAAAATAAAAAATGCAGACAAGGAGCAAGAGAGCACTAAAAAAACAAAAAAAAAGTTGAATTGATTAACTATTTTCATTGATGTAATATTTAATTGATATATATATATATAAATTTAAAAAAAGAAAAAAAAAGAAATACAAACTTAAACTTTATAAATGATAAATGAAGGTTATATAATGATTATAAAAAGAAAGGATTATTAGAGAGAGAGAAAGCTTTAGCGAGATGGAGAATTAAGCGATGCCTTTGAACTAAAATCAATTTCCATTTTATAATCGAGATTTTACTGTGAGTAGGTGTGAAGACTGTTCATTGAATAGTACATTTTATGTTGTTTTATACTGTTTATTGGCCGACGCTATAGTATTTATGAATAGTATTTTTACATGGGTTGAAAGCTTTTGATGGGCCTTTTAACTGGCCTTTTACGGTTATTAGATTTTGGGCTCTTAACTCAAATATAAAAAATTGGGCTTTTAACCCAGATACAAAATAGACCCGTGGGTCGTTTTACACAAATTTAAATTTTATGCGACTTGAGGGAAAATCCCATAACAGTCATCTTTATTGTCGTTTCTCAAGTCAACCAATAGTGGTTCTGATGAAGTGGATGCCTTTGATAATGTTTTGCTGATGGAGTCTTTTGCTTTGTTGGAATCCTCCGTGTCTTGACATAATTGCTACATAATTTCTATGAACTCCTCTCGGGTTTTTGTTGTAGCAAGTAATGAATTAGCCTGGGATTTTTGTGCCAAGAATAGTCGATGATCTTGAATGTCTTCAATTTCATTTGTCCTATGACCTTATTTTAAAAGCCATTGCTCTATGGTTGGTTTTGATAATTTTTAGGGGACATTGAATGACGACCACTATTTTACCTGGTATAGGAATTTGATGTTGACTACCTTTGAGAGTATAGTTTTTAAGACCCATTGACATACCCATGAAAGGTAGAATTTTGTGAAAAATATGCACATAGGTTGAAATATTTTCTCAACGTCTGTGGGTTTCTAATGGGTTTTGAAAAGTTCATAACTTTCTTGAACAGGTGGGGTTAGGATCTCTGGTATTGCATCAAAGAGTTTCCATCAGTGGGTGAACCAAGAGGGAAATTTTGAAGGGTTAGTTGTTTTGTTATAGAAGAAGAACAACCATGAATGGGAGTACTTTTGGTTTTGGATCAAGAAGGTGTTATACAAAATTTGTTGATAATCCCAATAATTGTAGGTTTTATAATGGTATTTGGTGGTTTTGAGACTAACTGGGACGGTCAGGAATTTTGACAAATCATTGCCTCGTTATGATGGAGATAATATTTTGAGGATTTTGGCCGTGGAATATGAGGGATCATTTTGGTTTGGGTAGAAGAAATGTTTGAAATCCACACTACTTGTTAATTCCAAAATACTCTGATAGTATTCTTGTGTTTTAGTAATATCCCAAGGTTTGAAGAACATGTTTTTGCCAAACATTTTTTGTATAGAAGAATAAGGATTTTATCATAGAATCCTTGTTCTACTGTTATGATCATCTGGGATTCTTTTTTTAAAATATACTCAAATGAGGGTTTTGAAAATTGTTTTTTTAGAGACTATCTCTCTTTTCCTTAGGCTAGGGATGATTTTGGTGGAAGATGAGGCTTCCAAATATGAAGAGAAATTTTCTCTAATTCAATTTTTGCAATAATGATTTGGGAAGAGGTTTTTTTCCTTTTTACCTGTTTTATCTTATTTGTGGAGATGAGAGTCTCTGACTTGGTTAATGATACTTTGATGTCTTAGAGAGTGTATTGCAAAGCCTGTAAGAGCTCAGGGGTTTTACTGAGATTTATGACCCATTCCTAGATCTGTTTTGCTTTTTCACCAGACTATGAGTCATGTTAAAGTTTTGTCTGGGCTACTTGAAACCAGGTAATAATTGGTTTTGAAGATGATAGGAGTTTTGTGGAAGGTTTAGGAGGTTCTTCTGCCTCTTTGTCCTTTTTTTTTTGGACATGAGTCACTTGTTTTAAAGGAATTTCCTGGTTAGGAAATCTGGTAATGAATTTACATCTCCTCTTATAAACTCAATGTCAAAATTGAAAATGCTTGATATAGCTTTTCATCTAGCAAAAATTTGTTTTGAGGTAATATTTTGAACATCTTTATGCAAAATTTCTTTTATAGATTTGCAATCAATCCTTAATAATAATTTTTGATTTAATAAATTAGATTAAAATTTTGAAATACAAAATACTATTGATGATATTTCTTTTTTGATAGTGGAATAATTCTTTTGGAAATGATTCCAGTGGCCTGAGATGAATTAAACAATTAGTTCTTTGTTTCTCTAGACTTGTTTAAGAATTCCTCTATAGCTAGTTTCACTAGCATCTGTTTCTTAAATCTTGGGCAAGTTGAGATTTGCTAAGTATAGACAAGGAATGTTTTCAATTTGTGCTTTTATTTGTTGCATAATGTTGGTGTGTTCTTCTATCCAAGGATCTGGAGTCTTCTTAAGCCTATTATGGAATGGTTTTACAAGATGGTTTATGTTAGGAAATTGTTTTTGAACATAACACAGGCTTCTAAGGAATCTTTGGAGCTAGGTTTTGTCAATGATCTTATTAGAAAACATAAAGGTGAACTGAAGAGATCGTTCGATAGGTATGATAGTTCCTGTAGACACGTTGTGTCCTAGAAACCTTATATTTGTTTGGAAAAGGGAGATCTTTTTGGCAGACAAGGCCATACCACTCTATTTTATTTCATGGAAGAAATTTTTGAGGTGTTAAAGATGTTGTTGACTGATTTTGAAAAGATAAGTACAACGTCAATGTACACAATATAGAATTCTAAATAAGGATTAAAGATGTCATTTATTATCCTTTGAAATACAAAAGGTGTGTTTTTAAGCTTGAATGACATGACATTCCATTTGTACTGTCCTAAAGGAACAATAAACATCATTTTGTATTGGTGTTTTGGTTCAATTTGAATCTACCAAAAACCAAATTTCAAATCAAATTTTGAAAAGATTGATGATTAATGGAGTTTTTGGAGAAGTTTTTTTTTATTTGGAACCGGGTATCGAATTCATTTGAAGGCCTTATTGAGAGGTTTTTAGTTGATGACCAGATGTAGTATTCCTTGTTCTATCTTAGCAGGTTTGTTGACATAAAAGGCTGCACAGTTCTATGGAGATCAAGATTTTGAAATTAATTTTTTAGATTCGAGATCGTCAATCTCTTTTTTGTAAAATTGTTTTAGGCCATCGTTCATTTGGATTGGCCTTGATTTTTTGATATATCTTTTTCATTGAAAGTTGATTTATATGGTAAGTATACCATATGTGCTTTTCTATCCCAAAAGACACTAGGTAGGTCGAAATAGACCTCTTTCTCAAAAAAGTTTTGGATTTTGGAGATTTGTTGCTTTATCTCTAAATTTTTCAATTATCTTTCAACAGTGTGAAATTGAATCTATTGTTTTAGGTGGAGAAGGTCATTTTCTCTACCTTTGATAAGAGTGAAAATATCATGGTGATAGATGAAATTTGCTTTGATGAGGTTGAGATTTCTGGTTTTGGGGTCTTAATTCCAAGAAAGGAAAGCTGTGGGTTTCTCCTTGGATTTTGAAAGAGATTTTGTCAAGTTGTACCAATTATGGAGTAATTAGGTTCATGAATAGTGTTCCTAATGGGGTTAGCCATATATAGTTTTTTGTAAGATTAAGGTTGTTCATTTTTAGAACAAGGTCCAAGAGAGAACTCTGCTCTTTGGTGAGCATATTGATCTTTTTTGAATAACGAGTTTCAGAGTTAGTTGTATCCAACTCATTAACTTGTGGATTCTGATCATCAGAGTCTTCAGACCATTTTTCAGACTTAGATGTTGATGATTCTACCATTAATGCAAAAAATATTATAAGGTTTTCTCCTTGAGATCTAAGTCATGGATTTTTTTGGACATTGTACAAAAATTTACTATGTGGCCTTTTCTACCACATTTGAAACATTTAATATCTTTTAAAATTTTAAAATTATTATCATGCTTTTTATAGTTTTGCTTGAAGGGTCTTTTGTGAGATTTATAAAATTCCTTATATGGTCTATCAAAAGAGGGTTTTTTATTTTTTGAAAAAGATTTGTAGGGTTTAGAATATGATTTTGAAATGGGGTTCTTGCTGCAATTTCCACTATAGTGTTTTGTCCTAGGGAGTGAGTTATCAAACTATTTGAAAAATGATCCTAATTCCCTCTAGGAGGTTTTGAGTTCCCATTTCATTTGTTTTTGGAGTTTCAAATCCTGGCAGACTTGAAGTCTTTGTTTTTGTGTGAAACTGATCAGTTCACCATAGGTTAGCCGATCATACAGGATGATGTGGTTCCCGTATGTTTCACAAATTTTGTTTCTAACCTTATCTCCGAAGAGGCTTGGAAGTCCTGCTAAGAACTTCTCCTTCTTGAAAGGCTGGTTTGAATCTTCCCTAAGCATAACTCAGCTAAGGAAAGTGTTTTTGTACTTTTGAAAATCACTCATCTTCTTGCATTGGAGGTTTGAGAGAAGATCAACGTTTTTATCCTTTAAATGATAATAATCTCCCATAAAATGATGTGATATTGTAAATATTAAGGTAGAAATTGCATCTTGGATGGGTTCTCTGTGATGATCGAGAACGGATTCTCCATACTCTTCATTCGTATTGGTAATAAAAATGTTCGACTATTGTTGTTTTGAAAGGTGTAAATCCCACCATCCTTTTAATTGGCTAAAGAAGCCAACTATTAGGAGTTCTATAATTGTTTTGTTCGAGGTTATGGAATGTGTTTTGTAAGCATTTGATGCCATGGTCATTTACTATAGTTTATTCAAGATTTGATATTTCTTCATTCCATCTATATTCCATTCATATACAGATGAGGCGTTATACTTTGGATGAATGACCTGGTTAGGTTAGGTTAGGTATTTAATTCCAACTTTGAGTACCTAATAGGTATTATGGGTTATTGCCAAGCAAGTTTGGTAATTTGAAGAGTATGTTTGGAAGAATGTTTCTGAAAGGCTTCCTTATCAGAAGTGATTGGATCTTGATTGTCTAAGACACACGCATTTTGAGATGGATTTTGTGGAGTTTGGGGGGTCTCAGGGATTATTGGACCTATTTTTGAATTTGAGCTTACAGCTTCAACTTGAGACTTGTGAATGTCTCTGAGAGTTTAAAGGAACTCAAATTTGTTTGATATTTTTTTCTGGGTTGGTTTAGAGACTTGGAAAGGTTTGAAGATTGGGTTTTGAACTTTACTATCTACGACTTTGTAGGAGGTGGAAGAGATATCATTCTTTTGATTTTTCTCCATCCTAGTAAGCTGTTTTCCTAAGGTACTTATGTTGATATTGGTAAAGTTGTTTTGAAGAACTATGTTTTTGAGGTTGGTTGCTTGGTCTTCCTAGGATTTTTTGAGAGGACAAGCTTCAACCTTGGTTTTACCATAAGAGAAGTTGATAGGTCTTAATGGAGGATTGTTGGCCTCTATTGTACTCTTAGTGGTTTCCTAAATAGGAGTTTTCTTTTTGGTGTTAACAAGGTTAATAGTTTCGAGATCCTTTAAGAGGATTATTTTAACTTCTTTGAAGGGATAAATTATATCTTTGTTAGAGATATATATTTGAAACCAATCAAGAAATAATATGTTTACTTTGTTTTGGTTGACGTACCTATAATTTTTTTCTTTTAAGGCTTTCTCTTTACCCATTTGAAAATATGTTAAGGTACCATTTTAATATTTGACTATTATGCGGTGATTCAATATCTGCACGTAATAGTGTTACGTCAATCATGAATTCCTTTTCTAAGGTGTTTACTTCATAAGCTATATTTTCGGTTATGACCGAAGGGGTTGGTGATGTAGAAGGTGATTCATTCATCTCTTGGTTTTGGTCTTTGGTGTAGACTAGGTAAGGTACGGAAGTAATGAAGTATACTCCTTTGAGTTTTGGGCTAGGTATGTCTGAGGTAGAGTACCTAAGTTGGGTTTTGGGTAGTAAGTTGGAGATATAGGATAGGTTAGAGGTTTCAGCTGACGAGGTAGAAGAATACCTAGAACTAGTAGCTCTATCAAAGCTAAGCTTTACACTACCATCTTTATATTGGGTTATGTTTATGAGTTAGGTAAGTTGCTCAAGTTCTTTTATTTCTGACACTGGTTGAGTCACACCTTCAAGGAACCATTCATCCGGTAGGGTGATTTGGTTCCAAGAGATAGGTTTTGGAATGATTTTGTTAGATATAGCGAGATCCATTTATAAGAGGAATGTAGAACCCTTTTTTATTGGAATTTGTGTTCAGTGTTGAATGCAGATACCATTGTTTTGTAATGCACTCTAAAAATAAGGGTAACCAGGATAGATCTTTTGCTCATATCATAGTTGTAGGTTTGGGTTTGTAATATGAGTAACTTCATGATATTTTTGTCACTCAAGGAGATTGTGAAGTTAGGGAAGCAGTTAAATGATATTGATCCTCAAAAATGGCTCAAATCAATTGTTCCTAACGGAGAATCTTGAAGTTTTTGAGTCTAGCATCTCGTAGAGCTGTTAGAATTGATGTATACAGACCTTCTTTGGTCAGAGGTTTTAAACTGACTTGCACTAAGCTGATATGGATATATTTGAAGTTCTTATCAACATGGTTTTGTAAAGATTTTGATGAAAATAATTCAATTGTTCCAAAAGGTGAAGAGAGTTGGATATTTATCTCCACGGTTTTAATAGTGTAATCAGTTTTGAAAAGATTTATCATCTTTGTTTTGTAAATTTGATTCTTGTAAACTATGAGGATCTTCCAATTATCAATTTGTTTTGAAAAATCTTCAATAGTGATTTCCTCACTATTGATTATGATTTTGTTCTTCTTTGAAGAAGATGATGATGAAAGAGAAAAGAAGGAGAAACATTAAAACTAGAATTTGAAAACTCATTTTGAAATAACTTTTCAATATAATATCCTTAAACATTAATAATGAATTCTTAAGCTTTAATATTACTTTCTCTGATCGATTATCCAAATACTTAATTATACTTTTGAAATAGGTCAAGGTAAGGTTGAAAGTATTATACAAAAAATAGTACTCATTTTTAATACAATATTGTTTTATGTAGCTTATGTATTAGCAACTACTACCACAGACTCGTCTTTGGTTTTACTGCCTCTTCACTCGAGACATACTACCATTCCTCTGGATCAAAACATCGCTACTAATACATAAGTATGATGGAATTTCTACAATTCATAAAATGAGTGCTATGATTTGTAATAGATAGCTTCAAAATTCTCATTGACTTTGATACCATAAGTGCACCAAGAATCTGAGGAGTTAATCAAATAAATACAATACTAAAGAATAAGCATATTATATTGATAGTTAAGTGGATTAGCCAGCCATGGAGTTTACAAACAAAATACAAATATTAAAATTATAATTAAAACAAAGAAAGAAAAGAAATACATTGCATGTGTATGACTCTTATTAATTACTAGTTTAGTGTGCCTTCTATGCCTTGTATCCCTTGTTTGTTAATCAACAAGACACACTAAGAGGCTTGGTAAACATATCAATAAGTTTCTCATGAGTAGGAATATGCAATACTAATAACTTTCCATTACGCACCCTATCTTGCAAAAAATAAAGATCTATCTTAACATGCTTTGTGCGAGCATGACAAATATGATTGACACTTAATGCCACAATACTTAAGTTATCACACCATCTAGCAGGAAAACCTGGAAGAGACACTATGAGCTTGTGTAAAAGTGACTATCTATATGATCTCAACCGTAGTATTGGCCAATGCCTTGTATTCAAGCCTCTATGTTAGAGCATGAGATAATGGTTTGTTTCTTACTTGACCACATAATTGAATTTGCACCCAAAAATACAATACCACCACTTGTAAAGCGCATGTCAATATAAAACTTCCATAGTCATCATATGCAAATCCTTGCAGTGAGAGTTATGTAGATGGCTTAAGAACTAGACCATGACAAATGATTCCACTGAGGTATCTAAGAATATGTTTAACAATAAGCCAATGTGGTTGTAGTGGTTTGTCCATAAAACGACAATATTTATTAATTGTATAGGATAAGTTAGGCCTAGTGATAGTGAGATACTAAAGTGCCTCAACCATACTTCAATAATGTGAAGGATTGTTGTATGGTTCTCCTAAATAAGATGATAAAAAATAATCAAATCCCATAGGAGAAAAGCAAGACTTACATATATGCATACCAGTTTTAAGAAGCAATTCTCAAGCATGTTTAGACTGAGTGAGAAGTAGATCACCCTGAGATAAATGAGACACCTCAATGCCTAGAAAGAAGTGAAGTATACCAAATATTTAAGTACAAATCGTGTGTTGAGAACAAAAATAAGTGTTTGAACTTAATCCTCATGAATTCCCGTGATAATAATGTCATCAACATACACTAGAATGTAAGTGGTAGAGGAAATAGTAAACTTGTACAATAGAGAAGTGTCAGCTCAAGATTGTGTGAAACCCAAGACCTTAAGAGCTGAGGTTAGAATGTCAAACTAGGCTCTTGGTGCCTATTAAAGACCATAGATTGCTTTGTATAGTTTGCATACATAATCAAGATGGAGATGATCCTCAAAACCTTGAGGTTGTACCATAAACACTTTCTCTTGAACCTCCCTATTTAAGAAGGCATTGTTGATGTTTAATTGATGCAATTTCCACTTACAAGAAAGAGTAACAGTAAAAAATATCCTAATTATCTCCTGTTTAACCACAAAAATAAATGTCTATAAGAAATCATACCCAGGGGTTTGATCATAGTCTTGAGTAAGAAAGAAAACATATATATTTGACTCACGAGAAAGTGAGACAAGAACTGTACCTATGTTAATCACTTCCATAAATGGCCCAGAAGAAGACGAAAAATGAGCAAAAGGAGCTAATGGTTTGACTACAGGTAGTAAGATTTTAGTAGGTAAAGTAGGAGGTGTGAGCTTATTCAGAGATGCTATATATGTTTAGAAAAGGGAAATGTACATCCATCAAATAGTACATCCCTACTGATATAGAATATATTAGTGTTGGAAAGACATCTATATCCTTTGTTTTTAGGTGAATAGCCAAGAAAGGTATATGATAAAGACCTTAGTTGAAGCTTACGCTCAGTATAGGGCCTTAAACAAGTGTAGCAAATGCAATCAAATACCTTGGAAAGAGAGTAATTTGGTTTACAATGAAACAACAATTCAAATGGTGATTGATCATACAAATTGGGACTAGGAAACTTATTGATGAGATAAGTGCTTGAAAAACAAAATCTATCCTATAACTGCTCAGGTAATGAAGCATGTGAAAGCATTGCCATACCAAGTTCTACGATATGTCTGTATTTTCATTCAATCAATCCATTTTACCCATGAGCATGTTGACAAGATGTATGATGAACAATACTAGTAGCTATAAGAACTGAGGTAAGGTCTTGAAACTCTCTTTCCCATGAAAAGTTTTAACTTTTCATTCTAATTGCAACTTAGCTTGTGCTTTAAAATCTAGAAATTCTTGACACATATCACTCTTATGTTTAAGGAAATAAATCCAAGTAAAATGGGAAAACTCATCGATAAAGTGAACATAATACTAGTATCGATTGGTTGACACAATTGGTACAACCCAAACATTAAAGTGTACAACATGAAAAGGTGCTATAGTATAGTGAAATCTACGATTATATGGAAACTTATAGCTTTTACTAAGTTGGAAAGCTTTGCACAACATTGAAGTCTCTCTGGAATCTTGAAAAACTATGTTATTTTGAGCTAAAGCTTTTCTAACAATAGATTGATAGGCATTACTAAGCCTTTGATGCCATAAAGATATGCTAAGATATGCATGAGTAAGAAAAGTAGATATTGACATATTATTTTTATTGGAAGTTGAAACTATTGAAGAATAAGGCAAGGATGGTATACCATGCTTAGGCAGATCCAAGTCAAACACATAAAGTCCATTAAGTAAATGGCCCTAGAGCATCACTATGTAAGCATACTTGTCCTTTGCACATCAGAAAGAAGAGTGAAATTTAAAGTAGACATTATTGTCTAAAGAACACAAGGGATATTTACTTGAACTTTTTTTTTTGTATATGATACTTTATACTTATCGCTAGATTATGTAGTTATGATTATATTATTTATTTACTCATAATATAAATATACATAATAATAATATCAAAATTATGTATTTTACACAACGATAATATCAAGATTCTTAAATTTTTACTATGAATTTAAAAATTAAAATTTTTAATTGTAATGCATATAATGATAATATCAAGATTTGATTTTATGCTTTTAAATATGGTACTCTACACTTACCACTTAATTATAAAATTATGACTAAATTTTTCTAAAAGTTAATAAATTTAAAAATTGAATTTTTAAACCACCATTTGTGTAATAATTAAATTTTTAATGCACCATTTGTACACAATGATAATATAAAGACTCTTAAATTTATACTATGAATTTACAAAATTAGATTTTTAAAACACTATTGCTACATAACGATAATATGAAGACTTAAATCTATACTATGAATTTTAAAAATTAGACTTTATGGTTCAGTTTCGTTGTCATTATCCCTTTTTAAGTTAATAAATTTACACTCTCCTATCGTTTCAAGTCACATGTTCTAATAATACAAAAATATCGTTTGATTTGAAAAAATAAAAAATTAGATTTTTAAGCATCATTTGTACACAATAATAATATTAAGACTCTTAAATTTATACTATAAATTTAAAAATTAAATTTTTAAATATAATAAATATAATGAAAATATCAAAACTTAAAGTTACTGTTTATTATAAAATTATGAGTATGATATAAATATAAATTAATTTTATTAAATAATTATAAAAAAAATCAAGTTATATAAATTAACTTATTCCTTGTTTTTCTCACCTAATAACATATATATGCAAAAGATAGTCTTATTTTTAAATATTAAATAATATGATTTTAAAATTTACTCTTTTTATATATATATTCTTATTTTATCAAATATGGGTGTAATGCACCAGCCAAACCATCCTAGTGATTAATACAAAAAAAGGGGTTTGGGAATAACTTCTTTGGCATTTGGAAAACAGTGGAAATAATTTGAAAATAGATCTCAATTTTTATTATGTCAGAAGTTATTTTTCATATACATGTTTCGGTATTTTTGGAATTTTTCCCCTTTTCGTATCTGCACTCTGTTTTGGTCAAGCTTTTGATAAAGTTTCGTTTCCTTGATCTGTGCGTGCTTAACGTTTTCAAGGAACATGTTTTGTTTTCTTAATTAGGGCTGCAAATGCCATGTTTTTATTTTTTATTTTATGAACTTTTTTCGTGTGATTTTTAATCATACAACAATTTCTAATTTTAATTTTTTACGAAATTATTTACAAAATTGGATTAATTAATAAATTTTTAAAAACAATATACTTTTTTCAGATTTCACGTTTATGATTTTGTATTTTCCTTTCTTTTCACTAAACTTAAATTCTAGCAATGAAATTAACTCTTTTTACTATCTTAATGATAAATATTAAAAAAAAATTGAAATTTGAACATAAGAATTATAAATATTGACTAAATATTCATACTAAAAACCGTTGATTTATTTTTTTAAAAAAATTATAACCATTTTCAAGTTAAACCTAACCTTAGTTTTCATTATGTCCAGACCTCTTTTGCAAGAAGGGCAAGATTGAACTGCTCTGCAAGTTAAACTTTTTTTTTTTAAGTTCAAAGTTTGGTTGGAATTTGAATCATAGAAGTTAGACCAAGGGAGCCAAGAACAGTCTTATCAACTGGACTATCAAGACTTACACTTTGGCAAAGAAATTAACTTAAAGAGCATAATCAAATAATCATATACCATAACAGAATAAGAGAATATATACAATATGTTTCCTTCATCATAACAAGTTCACTGAAAAGCATATAAAGTCCATGCCTCGGAAGCAAACATTATATACACATTTTCTTCACACATCACGTGTACATATGACATGCATATGATATTGAAGAAAGCTTCCCGTAAAGCAGGGATTATTTTAGAACCATGTTCAAGTCTAAAAATCATATTTGCATAAATATATCATTCTTATATACATTGTTGCCCTCAACAAACTTAAAGTTTGCGGCAAGCAATTTACTCAGGTCGGAAGTAGACAAGATTAGGAAGGTGATTAAACTGAAGCTTCTTAATGTCCCTTGAGGTCACCTTGCATGACTCTAATGTCAGTGATTTCAAGTTCTTGAACGTTTTCAAATGCTCGAGTCCGCCACTCGTTATACGAGAATTCGAAACATTCAGAGAGACTAGTCCTGTTAGCCCTGTATGTAGTGAAATAGCCAAATTTTTTTATCTCTCAAAAACGAATGTTGTGAGGCCGCAGTTTTGTGATATATTCAACAATGTCAAGGATGTAAAATTCTGGATATTCCTTACACCGGCATCAGTTAATCCACAAATTTCCAGGGACTTCAAGTTCTTGAAGTCTGAGCATAGCAAACAAAACAGTAGGGGAGAGAGAATCAATTGAAGATATCATTCCAACCACCCACCCCAAAACGAAAAAAATTAAATTACTGAAACAGAAGACATCCTTTTTTTTATATATGATTATTATCTTTTTCATAAAAATGTTCACGTATTCTTGAAGTCTTCATTGTCAAATCAACTATTATTTAAGGTTAATTCAATGAGTTGAAAAAACCCATCTCACCTAACTCATAAATAAAATAAACAAACTCACTTAGCCTACATATGACAAACCAAACGATTCTATTTATCTGTGTTGAAGACTGCTAGCAGTGATCTACTTTCTTATCCATGCCACTGGAGGAGAGAATTAAAAACTCCACCATATTGATATTCCAAAAACTTAACATCAACCACAGAAATTAGAGGAATATAGTTGTTAAAGTTTTAAATTAAAAGGTAAAACATATAATTAGACGCTGATGTATCCTTAAATAACCAAAAATGGATTGAACCTTCATTGATTGAGGCACAAACCTCACCCACAAACCATGTAATGGAACGTAATATTCGTCTAGGTAGGCTTACTTGTGAGAGCTGCAAGTCCAGAATCTGTAATCTGGCGAGCATCTATATTAAGTGATTTTAGAGAAGTGAGTCTGGACAGCTTCCTTAGGCCATTGTCAGTAATTACAGTAAATGAAAGGTTAATGCTCTCAAGACAACCCAGGCCTGTGACAAACAAGCCAGCAATTAATATGACGTCTTCAGGAAAAAAATGAAAATAAGTTAAGAGAGAAAACGTAAATGAGAAAAAATCCATAATAGAATGTCATATACTATGTAATTGGGAGTCCTGCATTGTGATATTTAAAGCTGGTCTCGTTCCATAAAGTAGTAGCTTATTTATTCCCTTCTAGAGAATTTACTATAAAATAAAGTGCCCCGAGATGGATCTATTGCTTCTACAATTCAAGGACTTTAAAAGTACTAAAATAAAATTTTTCATGTTAAAACTAGGGATAATTTAGTTATTTTACGTGCTCAGCTATATCTATATATATATATATATATATAGAGTAATGGACTACGTATCTATATAACAAAATAATATCAAAACGGGTTTTATTATGACAAATGAAATCCTAACCCTAAAACTAAAAAACAATTGACTGCCACCTCCATCACAACAAGTAACCCCCTGAAACGCGAAATCCATTCCTGTCACCACCCATCGCATCATCCAGCCCAGTTGCCACCCCACCACGACTCTCAATCCCAATTGCCACCCTTGTCGTGACACACAACTGCAAATACTCTCTGTTTGCAATTTCTAGCTCGCTACTTGGAATCTTCCGATGGTCTCTACCTTATTTTGTTGGTCTGAATTCACCTAGTGTGATACAGGTTCTATTTTATATATATATAAATATATTATTTTTTTCCCCAAATATGGGCTTGTTTGGTTTTAGCCATCTCTCCAATTTGGGTGATATCCTTTCCTTTTAGCGTATTTAACACTTGGCTTTGTCTTCTTTTTCTTAAGTTGGTGGATTGATTCTTTGTCATGTGGCACACATCTTTTATCACTAGTGTTGGGTATTTATTTTATCTCATGGTTGATCCTTTAGTACCTGAAGTTTTATATATTTTACAGAAAAATTACTTCTTCTCATTTCTTAATATCAGATCCCTTTATATATATATTTGTTATGCCTAACATACTGCTGAAATTTATTACTATATAGCTGTAAATCATCCTGAAAATCAAGAAACTAACATCCTAAAAACAGGGGTTGGTTCCACCCTGAAAATCGAAGCTTGTCTCCTAAAATCGGGGTTGGTTCCACCACAAAAATCAGAAAGCGACCCATACTGCTAGGTTGATTTCCTACACTCCCCCTCAAGCTAGGCAATATATGTTTTTCAAACCAAGTGCTACATTTAATTCTGTGAAATTAGGTCGAAACAAAGCTTTAGTTAAAATATCTGTTACTTGTTGCCTAGATGGAACATAGTTGAGGGAGATCATCTTGCCTTCAATTTTCCCACTGATGAAGTGTCTATCAATTTCCACATGTTTAGTTCGATCATGGTGGACTGGATTTTTGGCAATTGTAATTGCTGACTGGTTGTCACAAATGATTCTAATAGATTCTAAATGTTCAACCTTGAGTTCGTATAGCAGTCGTTTTAGCCAAATTCCTTCACATATGCCCAAAGCCAATGCACGAAACTCAGCCTCGGCACTACTACGTGCTACCACTGCTTGCTTTTTGCTACGCCATGTCACCAAATTTCCCCAAATAAATGAGCAATATTCAGATGTGGATTTTCGGTCACTAGGAGATCCCGCCCAATCAGCGTCAGTATAAATTTCCAATCTCCTATTAATTGTTTTTCTTGAATATGAGTCCCTTTCCCGGGATCCTTCTTGAAGTATCTTAGAATACGATTTACCGCACTCCAGTGATCTGCTTGATGGGTTGCCAAGAAATTGACTAACAATACCGACCGAAAAACTTATATACGGACGCGTGTATGGGTCAAATAAATTAACTTACCTACCAAACGTTGATATTGCCCTTTGTCGGTTGCCAATTCATCGGTTCGAGGCATTAGTTTGGTGTTAGGATCCATGGGTGTTTCGACAGCTTACACCCAGCTCATGCCGGTCTTCCCACGCAAGAGTCTAGAACATATTTGCGTTGAGAAGCGAGATTCCTTTAGTACTACGTACACTCCATCCCTAAGAAATATTTCAAATATCCCAGTCTTTAATCTCGAATTCCTTGGATAATAGCATCTTAAGTCTCTTCATTTCTCCTACATGATTTCCTGTAGAACTATATCATCAACATATACAATCAAAGTTGTAATTCTCCCATCTATGAAGTGTTTGACAAATAAAGTGTGGTCCGTGTGTCCGAGTATCCATCTGTTTGAGGACCTTGGTGAATTTTTCGAACCATGCTCTGGGTATTTGTTTAAGTCCATATAGTGCCTTTCTCAACTTGCATACCTTCCCTTTGTGTATCTTTAGTCTCAAAGCCGGGAGGCACGTCCATGTAAACTTTTTCGATCAAATCTCCATTTAAGAATGCGTTCTTGACATCAAGTTGAAGCGGTGGCCAATCCTCATTAACTGATAGGCAATGAACACGAGCGTGTTAAGGATTTTGTTACGGGAGCAAAAGTCTCTTGATAATCAATTCCATATGATTGGGTGAACCCTTTTGCCCTTAGTCGAACTTTATATCTGTCGATATTTCCATCTCGCATACTTGCTTGAAAATATCCATTTACAACCCACTTGTCCTCTTTCCATGTGGTAGCTTTTGTTAACATCCATGTACCATTCTTTTCAAGTGCGGTGTATTCTTCTAAGGTTGCCTTGCACCATTCGGGAACTTTAGAGCCTCGTTGAGAATTAGGAATCTTGATGTTGTCCCAGGGATGTCCTGAAATGCACGAAATTTTGGGGACAAATTTGCATAAGAAATGTAACTTGAAGGGGATGTTGGGTGCGTGATCGAACACCTTTTCTCTGCAAGCAAATAGGAAGATCAAACTGTGGTCAGAACCTAGTGTTGGACTAGATTCTGCTTCATCTTGCTAATCTCTGGTCGGTCGACACGGGAGAGATTCTTGGAAGGTCAGATTTTGTGTGGGCAAGTCAAAGTTTCTCTTTCTTCCATAGACTTTTATGGCATCATTAGGAAGGAGAAGATGTCTAGGATAGACAATGGGAGATTGATTAAGTTTGGAAGGAGAATGGAATAGGGAACCCAGGGTTGGAAGAGGACAAAGTAGTAGAAGATAAGCGGAGATGGTAGGTTTGGTTCAATGAGCGATGACTAATCCCGATTACGTAATTCATTTGTGTGATTCTCCCACGAATTGCGAATTAGAATAGAATGGAGTTTCCTCAAAGAAAGTAACGTCCATGGAATTGTAAAACTTATGGGTGATGGGAGAGAAACATTTGTAACCTTTTTGATTGTGAGTAGCCAAGGAAGATGCATTTAAGGAGCGAGGATCAAGTTTACCACGATATTGTGAATGAATATGGACAAAAGCAGTGCAACCAAAAATCTTGAAAGGAATTTGTGACCTGAGTTGTGAGGTAGAATATTGATCTGAAATACTTTGTAAAGGTGAGTGAAATTTGAGAACTCGAGAAGGCATTTGATTGATCAAGTGTGTTGCAAGAAGAATGGCTTCACCCAAATTTTTAGGAACATTGGTTTGAAAGAGCAAAGTTAGCAACCTCAAGTATATGACGGTTCTTACGTTCGGCTACAGTTTTGTTGTGGTGTGTCAACGCTAGAGCTTTGTTGGACAATACCATGTGATTTGAGATATCCACTAAGATCGAATTAAAGAAATCCCTAGCATTATCGGTTTTAGGATTTGAATATGGGCATTAAGCGAGTTTGGATCATGGCATGAAAAAGTGGAAATATGTGCTTGGTCAGATTGTCTTTCATAAGAAATGTCAACACAATCGAGTATGGTCAATTAACAAAGAAAAACCATCTAGCACCGGTACAGGGAATGCGACATGGTCCCAAATGTCACCGTGAATGAGAGAAAAGGATGACTTGGTTTGTGCGTGCGTGGTGAAAAAGTGTTTCGAGTATGTTTTGCCAATTGACAAACTTCACAACGAAATAAGTTTGGATTTATATTGATGAATAAGGATGGAAACAAACGCGTTTCAAGTACGGAAAATTTGGATGACCTAGGCGAAAGTGCCACCGTGATTTCACTTTCTTTATCGGTCGACTATTAGACTTAAGATTATGACTCAATTGACACGATGACTAACGGAATGGATTGAAGGAGTGTTAACGTCCCGAAACGTAGAGGCCCGCACGAAAATCAGCACTTCCAATCATCTTCCCCGAGGCTCAGTCTGAAAAACACAAGATTTAGCCAAGAATTTAGTTTCACGGTTCGGTCATGATTAAGTCTACTTGCGATATGAGATTGCGGTCAAAATCGAGGCCTGAAATAACTGATTTGAGGGTGAGGTTGTTCGAGAGACATATAGTTCCTGTTAGACCACTTGTGGTTCGAGTACCGTTGGCCACACGCGCTTGTTGAACCGTTACAAGGTGAGTAGGTTGTGAAAAGTGATTGATCACCTGTTATGTGATTGGAAGCACCTGAGTCTATTATCCAAGATGAAGGGGGAAATTTTGCTGCATGCATTGCTGAATTACTGGAGCTATGAGTGGGATTAATGTTTGATTTTTGTATAAGTTGTTGGAGGAGATCCAATTGATCCTTAGTGAATGGGACATGATTATCAGATAGAGATATGTCAGTAATTGCAGCATTTCCCTTTGCCTCCCGGTCTCGATTTGTTTTCCAATCAGCAGGCTTTCCATGTAATTTCCAACAGATCTCCTTAAAATGCCTAGGTTTTCTACAATAGTCACACCATGTGCGACCTTTCCTTATTCGATTAGTGTCGGTATGTTGAGTATTGCTTCGTGCAACACATGCACCAAAATCTGGTGAATTGCTTTTGATTGCTGCAAAAGTTGGGACTTCAGGAATCGTGGAAGGATTTGATTGTCCCAGCATGACACGTTTTTGGCTCTCCTCTCTGCGTACCTCAAAGAATGCCTCTCGCAGACTTGGTAATGGTTTTGTTCCAAGAATTCTACCCCTTACTTCATCAAGGGATTTATCGAGTCCCATCAAGAATTTGAAGACACGCTTAGTCTCCACAATTTTCCTGAAATATGCACGATCTTCTGGACATTTCCATTCATGTATCTCAAACAAGTCCAGCTGTTGCCAATGACGAGTAAGAGTTGTGAAATAAATAGTCACAGAGTTGTCGCCTTGGCGCAGGTCTTGGAGAGAACTCTCCACATAGAAGAGCTCAGAAGTGTTCTCGTGCGGGAGAACGTTTCTCGTGCGACTTCCCATATTTCTTTTCTTTGTGGTGTACAACAAGAAATTTTCTCCTATTTCGGTTGTCATAACCGATTAACCAGGACATAACCAGATTGTTTTCTACGCTTTCTAGATTCAAATCGGCGGTATTGGGATCGAGTTTTGGGATATTTCCGGTGAGATATTCATCCTTGCTTCGCCACTTATGAACATCATTCGTTGATTGAATTCATTGAAGATAGTTTTGGCCATTAAGTTTGTGTGTGATGATAGGGCGAGATTATTATCTGTGTTGGTGATGTTACTGAAGCGATGGAGTATTAAAGAGGGATTAGATGCGGAGGAATGTTCTTCCATGGTGTTGTTATTTGGAAATAAAAGAGATAGATTAGAGCGATGATCTTTACTTGAGCTACGATACCGTGAAGTTTTATATATTTTACGTAAAAAATTACTTCTCATTTCTTAATATCAGATCCCTTTATATATACATTTGTTATGCCTAACATACTGCTAGAATTTATTACTATACAGTTGTAAATCATCCTGAAAATCATCCTGAAAATCAGGAAATTAATATCCTAAAAACAGGGGTTGGTTCCACCCTGAAAATCAGGAAACTGTTCTCCTAAAATCAGGGATTGGTTCCACCCTGAAAATCAAGAAACTGACCATACTCCTAGGTTGATTTCCTACAGTACCTGTGTCTACTACTTCTAGTCCAACCATTTCCTCAAATGTGACGACTTTAAATGAAAATTCCTTTCTTCATATTATGACTTCTATTACGACTTTCAAACTTAATGATTCTAATTATTTAATCTGGACTCAAGTAGTTATAGTGTTTTTAGAAGCTAAAGAGAGAGTAACACGACAGATGATCCACCGATAAGTGAAAATCCAAAATTTAAGAATTGGAAAAAAGAAAATTCGATGGTTTGCAGTTGGTTATGCAATAGTATGGAACCTTAGATCACACAAATTATATGTTTTTTTCTACGACAAAGTAGGTTTGGACAGCTATGCGTGACCAATACTCTAAAGAACATAATGTCTCGAGAATTTTTGACTTATATTTTGGTATTATTTCTTTCACTTAGAACGAAAGATCAATTAGTGAGTACTATAGTCAGTTCATCAGTTTTTTTAAAATAGTTAAATTATATCATCTTGTCACATGATATGGAATGAGATGAATTTTATGTAGATAAGTTTTTATCTGTGCTTGATTCTGAGTATGTACATCTAAAGTAAACTATCTTAGCTGGTGATCAGATAACATCCCTTCGTTATGTTTTACTTGGTGATGCGCTCGAGTCACAAAGTCTCGACCCCATCTATATCTCTTTCACAAGATGCCTCTGTTGGATACCTTTGGTCGAGGCCATGGTTTTCATTTTGGTTGTGGCTGTGATCCCCTCCCCAACCATGGTCGTGGTGATCATTATTGTGTTCATTATGGGAGTAACTAATCATTTTTCTGATCGATACAGGCAAAATTTGGCAAGCCTTCCATGGCTAATTAAGTTCACTCTTACAATCACAAGACTTCTACCTCTGTTACAATGCCCTTTGAGCAACTGAGTCTGTCAACCTTTCACAAGATGAGTACAATCGACTCTTGTAGCATTCCTATTTGTCAACTACTCATGTTCCCACCTCATCTCAGACTGTTACTTTAACCGAGCCAGGTTTTGTTGCATTCTCCACCTCTTCTTCACCTTAAATCATTGATCCAAGTGCTACAAGTCCTATGATAGGTATGTCTTTTATCTTTACCTCTACCCTAAAAAATTCCATTCATAAATCTATCCCCATAGTTGATGGTTCTAATTCCTCAATTGCTTGTGAAGGCACTATGTACCCTATTCCCTATTTATCCTAGTTGTTAATGCTTTATGTTGTTTTCCTATTAATTTATTGTATGTTGGTCAATTAAATAAAGCTTCTAATTGTTTAGTGACCTTTCCTACATATTGTGTCCTTTAGGATCTTTCTATGACGAAGACGTAGTGGACAATGGGTTAACGAAGTTTACTAGCTTGATCAACTCCCTCCTACAACAGTTTCTTTTCATGCTTCTGATAAGGTTTTTCAATGGCATTGTTAGTTGGGACATCCCATGTTCATCTTCTGCATCTTATAGGCTTCTCTCCTACTAGTGTGCCTAAGTTAGAGTGTCAAGCTTACGAGCTAGGCAAACACCACATGTTAGCTTATCCTCCTCGAGTTAATAAGCGTAGTTGTAGTCCTTTTTCTTTAGTACATTATGATGTTTGAGGTCCTTGTCACATTCACAATACTAAAGGCTATGGATATTTTTTAAGTTTTATGGATTATTTTTCTAGTTACTTAGTTATATTTATTAAAAGAGAGGTATAAAGTTCGTTTTGTAATTCAACTATTTTTTAATGAAATAAAGACTCAATTTGGTGTTCATGTGAGCATATTTTGTTCTAATAATACTCTCAAGTACTTTAACTCTACCGTTTCTATGGAATGTTCTAAAATGGGGTTATCCATGATTCATTTTATATTTATACACTTCAACAAAATAGAGTTGTTGAACACATAAGATATCATTTAGAGATTGTACGTACTTTGTCTTCTAGGATGTCTATTTAGAAAAAGATTTTGGTGTGATGCTTTTTTATTGCTTGTTGCTTAATTAATCATCTTCCCTTATCTGTTCTAGGTGGATGGTCATCCTTTCCCATGTTGTCTCCAACCCAACCATTATTTCATCTTCCACTCTAAATTTTTGGTTGTGTTTGTTTTGTGGATAATGTTTCTAGGGTACCTAATAAACTTTCACCGTGTTCCACGACATGTGTTTATAGGATACTAAAGGTTATTGTTGTTTTCATCTTGACACTAGGAAATCTTTTTTAGTGCGAATGTAACATTCTTTAAGTCTACTCTTTTTTTATCTAACCTTTCCCCCTCCTTGAATAGTAGGCCATAAATCTTATCTCCACTTCACCTTCCATTTCATCTTAAGCCCTTACAAGTACATGTGCATAGACCGTGAACCTCGTTACCGACAATGCCCTCTACTCAACCAGTTTCTTTCGGTAGAGATCCTACTCTCTTGTGCAATTGCTTCTATTGTTGACCTCCACCTTCCTATTACTTTGAGGAAAGGTAAGCGTTCCATTACTTCTTATCATTTGGCTAATTTTTTGTCCTTTCATTCTCTCTCACCTATATATCGCAATTTTGTTCTTTCTTTTTCTATCATGACTATCCCCAAGTCTTATGAAGAAGCTCTTACTCATCCAGGAAGAGTTGCTGCAACGAAAAAGGAAATGTCGGCTTTAAAGTCTCATGATACTTAAGAACTTAATTGGTTACTAAATGGTAAGGCAGTTGTTGACAATGAATGGGTATTCATTATCAAATATCTATTTAATGGGTATATTGGACAATTAAAGGCTCGTTTGGTTGCTAAGGGCTTTACTTAAACTTATGGTGTTGATTATTATGAGACTCTCTCCCCAGTTTCCCGATTGAACCCTGTATGTATTTTGATTTCTATTGCTGCCACTCTTTACTTGCCTCTATATCAGTTAGATATCAAAAATGTCTTCATTTATGACAACCTAAAAAAAGAAGTATACATTGAGCAACCATCAGGGTTTGTTAATAAAGAGGAGTTTGGTTTAGTATGTCAATTGAAGAAGAAAATTTATGGGTTGAGGCAATCTTCCCATGCATGACTTGATTATTGAGTAATGTACTTATCTCATTTGGGTTCTCTACATGTCATTCTATCACTTTGTTTTTGTACATAAGACAAGGTCAGGACTTGTGATTCTAATTGTATATGTAAATGATAATATTTTCTCTAGCAATGACCTTGATGGCATAAGGTAAAAAATAAGTTGGAGACGTTTCAAAAAGAAGACTTGAGTTAACTGCAACATTTTGTGAATTGAAGTAGCACATAGTAGAAATGGAATTGCTCTATTTCAAAAAAAAATATATGCAAGATTTATTGATAGAAATTGGTATGTTTGGATCTAAATTAGTGGACATTCCGATGGACACAAACTCCAATTTAAATGATATTACTCCTCACTATAATTAAACAGGATATAACATTTGTTGTAGAAGTTGTCAACCAACTGATGGAAACTCATAGGCAAATACATTGGAGTGTTGTATGTAGTATTCTTAGGTATCTAAAAGGAACTATTGGAATGAGGATCGTTTATAGAACAAGTCAAAATTTAAACATAGTGAGTTATTCTAATGCAGATTGAGCAGTTTCATGTACTAATAGAAAATCAACTACAGGATACTACATTTTTATTGGAGGAAACCTAGTTACTTTGAGAAGTAAGAAGCAAAATGTGATAGCCCGTTTTAGTGCTAAAGCGAAATATTGAGCTATGCATCACACTTCATGCAAATTGATGTAGATTAGAAATCTGATGAATGAAATGGGTATTGGAGTGAAGAGTCCTATGACCATGTATTGCAATAATCAAGCTGCTATCTATATTGCGAGTAATTCTATGTTCCATGAGTGAACTAAACATAGAGAAGTAGATTGCCACTACATAAAAGAGACTCTGATGATGAGCAGTTGGGAGATATATTTACTAAGGCTGCTACCAAAAGATTATTTTTGTCTTCTTATTTCAAGCTGGGGATGTTGAATATTTATGCTCCATCTTGAGGTAGTGTTAAAACTAGGGTAGTTTAGTTATTTCATATGCTCAATTATATCAGTATATATAAACTATGTATCCTCTTTTCGATATAATAAAATAGTATAGTTTTGATTCAACATGCCACCTCTATGCAATGCAATACACTCCATAACGTTTTCATATGCTTATCATCTCTCAAACTATCTAACCGGACAAATGTCGTAGTCCACCATTTCCAACGTTAGTATCAGACAAGTCCAAACATTTCAAATGCTTCATGCCTAATAGCAAATCATCAATATACAAACATCAGCAATAGATATAAACAACAATAGCTTATTGCAAAAACACCAAAAGCCTTCCAGAAATTTGGACTAATATGATAACTAGTAATTTATAAGATTAAATGGTTAACATCGGCAATCTATATAAGCTCAAATTTTAATTTTTACTACTATTTCTAAAATGAGTATAGGATAGGAACATATCATTTTTTCAAGATATCACTTATTAGGTGGATTTAGGGCTAATGCTAAAGTCAACTTTTCATGCATGTTACAGGTTGACAGACGACAATGTGTTTAAAATTTTCTTCATCCAACAATTACAAAGGAGGGTCTGGGGGACCATGTCATAAAGACCAGTTCAAGTAAAAATATTTCCGATTCTAGAGCATTATGCAAAAAGTATACATCCATTATGTTATGAAAAAGAAAAAGAAAAAAAAGATGATTGATCATAAATCTGGAAGTTTGCACTAGCACCTGTCAAGTTAACAAGTCCTTCATAGCCGATCCCACAAGAATTCAAGTTCAAACTCTCCAATTTGCTCAAACCTGTTCAAAGCTATGTGTTGGATCAATGGTCCAAAATGGATGATCATATAAAACAGAAACAAATGCAGAAAAATAATGCTTGCATGCATGATCACACAATTCAACTAATTAAAATGTTTATCCAAGCTAAAAATAAAAAATTCATAATTTACATCTTGGATTGGACATGTTTGAGAAGCACCAAAACAAATTCCTTTCTAATAATGAATAATATCAGGTTAATCTTTATCACTGGATCTTCTCTTCCAATAATGGAAAGGTAAGAAAGGGAAAGGGAAAGGTAAAGCGAAAGTATTGACTCAACAAAAGGGGGTGAATGTGACTACCTTTCAAGTGCACCAAGCAAGCATCTGAGATGTCATTAAATGCCAAGTTTAATACTTTTAAGTTTCCAAGACCTGCATAAAACAAGGCATCTTTTAGTTGGAGGTAGCTTTAGAATCATATTCCTAAGGCAGAAGGAATATCTATTCTTCTTATTTAATACATATTCCTTTTCACAAAGAAATTGGTGTTCTGATGGAATCGCCATTCCTGAGTCCAGATATTAAAAGTTGTAAATGTACAAAGAAAAAGGAATAGCTATTCCATTCCTTTTTCTATTACCAACAACCGAACATTTCCTAAAAGCATAAGCTTGTACGAGGTGGGCAGATATTGATATCTTGTTTCGTTAGATTCCAGAGTCCAACAATAGAAGCACGCAATTTCTATTGTTCCAAACAGAAATACTGGAAAATTTAAGGATACCTGATAGAGGCTCCAAGTCGGCATCTGTAATACAGTTGCACCATTTGATATTAAGTGATTCCAACTTTGCTAATCCTGCCAGATTATATAAACATTACTTGGGAGCTCAAAAACTAAATATGTCGAACAAATGCAGAACTTTCAGTAAGCATAGTGGCATGCTCAAAGATAAAGATTACCACTAACACCACTTTATGGAAGCAAATACAACTCTAAATGTCTACTCTAGTTAAATGCTGCTCTCAATCATGCCAAAGAACTGAAATGAAGTAAATAACATGAAGACAGAGACATACCCAGAAGGTATAAGACATCAACATGTCCCAAAAAGTATACAAGATAAACTGGTATGTGCATGTCTATGAGAGGGGAGCATACATTTAGAAGTGAGAATACCTTTAAGATGAACAAGCCCACCGGGAATCCCAGAGCATCCTACCAGATCTAACTTGACCAAGTTGACTAAGCCAGCAAAGGCACTCATTCCTTGAGCGGTGATAGCATTGTTTTGTCGAAAACTTAAACTTGTTAAGTTGGAAAAACCTGAAACAAGCACTTATTCTCAAGCAATTACCCAAACCTAAATCTGATCCGAAGAAAAAAATTGCAAGAGCGGGGGGAATTATGCACAAACTATGGTTAAAATCATGCAGTGGGGAACTTGGGTTTGATAGTAACCTTTTTTTTTACCTCTCCTTGTATCATCTAATAGATATTATTTAAAGATATCTTATCTTATTCCTTATGCAAAGAAAGAAATGAAAGGCAATAAGTAAATATTGAAAACATAATTAATACAAGAGAAAGAAAATATAGAGTACCACCCATATGTCCCAGTCCATGGTCCGAAATGTAGTCACAGTAATTAAAATTTAATGCTTGCAGATTTGTGCAATCCTTCAGATGAACCAACCCATTGTTGGTGACATCTGACCAAGAAACATCCACAGAAAGTAAAGAGGAACCCTGTGATGAGATGACATCCATCCAATTGTCGTTCACTCCAGGGTATTCTCCCAAGATAAGATCCTATAAAACACAAGAAATAGCTTGATCAGCAAGACAAACTGACAAGCTAAGGAACAAACACTATTAGCAAAGTAGGTACTATAGGCTACCTGCAGTGCACAATCCCGAAACGCTTCAAGAGAAACATCAGTTAATTGCCCAGAATACACCAATTTGTTAAAGATTTGTTGAGTAATATCTCTCGGAAGCATAGAGAAGGTGCTGTATCTATCGATGTCCTGCTATAAGGAAACAAAAATAGGCATCATTCAAGAATAATAGATCTTATAACGAAGCCAGCCTCGCGAAACTTTTGATACCTTGCATATTCTACGTATGCACAAGTCCATGAGGGATGGGCATTGGCCTACTCCCCGTTGACAATCTGCAGGAGGCTGAGCAAATGAAGTTGCCAACCACTTTGAACTCCCACTTTTGCTATAACTTCTGGATATGCTTCCACTGAAATTCTCTTCATCCTCTTGTTGGTCTTGCTTCCTAGAACATGCTCCCTCCATCGAGAAAATATATTGTAGCCAATAAGTCAAAACATGGCACAATAAATACGGAAGAACAGCACTCTTATCCCTTTAAATTGCAGGGACTAATATATCCACCCTACTTCACCCTGTAGTAGTTGACAGAAAAAGAAATCAGGTACTATCAACAGTGATATAGAAATCAGTACTTAATTAAGAAAAAACTCATAAAACTGAAATAACCCAATTAAAATAACAGAGGAAGCACTCAAACTAAAATAAAATATCTAGAGATTCTATACCAATACAGACTCATATTTGTTTTTTAAGCAAGGTACCACTTTAAGAGTAACATATTTTCTTGAAACTCAGGCATGTCTAAGAGTACAATTAAGCTTCTCTTCATTTTCGTAGTAAAGTTAGTATCTTTATCATTAGCATTTAGTACCTCTCACACAGAATAACAAATGCCCCCTCCCAGCAACAAGCAAGCACCATATATTGTAAACAGAACTAGGTAACATATGTTTGTAGCTCATCAACAGAATTCAATGTCTCAATATAGTAACCTCTAAAAGCTACCACAGCAGTTTTGATTGCCCCAATTAATTGTCATCACTATGACAATTAGGGAAACTTTAGCAGGTCCTATTCATCTATTCAAACATAGAGCATAATTTTATACACCCACGAAAGAACAAAAACAAGTTAATTAACAAGTGACTTTTTTCAGCAAACTGTAATGTGGTTAGAACCTGTGACTTAAACAAGAAAGACGATAACAAGTACAACTGACAAAACAAAGGTACAATAAGAAAATAGAAAAAAGGTTAAATGAATAATAATCCATCTATATGGGTCAGAAGAACATAGACATGAGGCCAATCTAAAAACATATATGGATGTTAAGTTACATGCATTAATCATAAACAAGATCAAAAAAATATCCAAAAAAAAGACAAATATAAAAAATGAGATCATAGAAAAACTATGACAAAGTTTTCATCTTGCAGAATTGACAGGCATAGCCAAGTTATTTCAAGCAATAATAAAAAGAAAACGAAGAAAAATTCACGCATAAATAAGAGCCTGAAGGATAATAGAGAAAGGGTAGCACTATAGCCAAATGTCACGACCTTAAATTTCTAATAGCGATCGTGCGACACTTAACACGTTTCGTTGTACTAAGCTTGCCTTTTTTCGAACGAATTCTCCAAAGAGATTAGAAAGAGAGTTTGCAAAGAATGTTTTGTATTGCTCTAGAGAGAGTTTATGTTACAATTTCCCAAGATTTCCCAAGTTTGTTAGGAATTTCCAAGTTGATTACAAATGAAGACCAATTGGTCTATTTATAGTGTGGCTCTAAGCTTAAGAGTATGCCACCACTTTCTAGAGTCTTCCTAGTCTAGAATGTACAAGGGACTTCTAGATTTATGTACAATGTGCCACAAGGCTCTAGGACCTTCTAGCCAACTCTAGAGTCTTCTAGGTTTGTCTAGTTCCTTCATGCACGTTCCGGGATGTTCCGTAAGCTTCCAGTGGCTTTTACATCCTTCCCGAACCATCCGGCACGTTCTAGAATATTCCAGCCCATTCTAGCACTCTCCAGCGTGCTCTAGAATATTCTAGGGTCTTCAAGCTTGAGTTGAGTCCGTCCAACTCTAGTCTTTTCTAGACATCTCTAGGCCACTCTAGAACCTTCTCATGTAGAAAAGTCTAGGTCCTTTAGGCAAGCACCATTTGTTTTGGATTTCGCGGGACATTTTGAGCGGGATGTGACACCCTCCCCCACTCAAGTTCGCGACGCCCTCGTCGCGCCTTCAAGCTTGAACCTCTCGATGTCATCTTTGAATTGCCACAAAGATTCCTCAGGTTCCCAGCTTGTTTCTTCATCCGAGGCGTTCTTCCATTTGACCAAGTATTCCCTATAACTTGGTACGCCTCTTCGTCGGATCAAGCGGTCCGCCAAAATTGAGTCCACTTCCCTGTCAAAGGAGGTTACCACTGCGGTAGGCGCCCTCTTGGATTCTCCTCGACTCATATCTTCCTTGTCTCCATGATAAGGTTTTAGCATGCTTACATGAAAAACAGGATATATTTTAAGCTTCGGAGGGAGTTGTAGCTTGTACGACACCTTACCGACTTGTTTAAGGACTGGAAATGGCCCTTCATACTTCCGAACTAACCCCTTATGGACCTTCCGTAGAGATTTGAATTGTTGGGGTAATAGTTTAACCAGGACCAAATCTCCTTCTTGAAATTCCACCATCCTCCTTTTCTTGTCAGCCCATTTCTTCATCTTCTTAGACGCCTTGTTCAAATAGGCTCGGGCCAACTCCGCCTGTTCATGCCACGCCTTGGCAAACTTGAAGGCAGCAGGGCTCTTCCCTTCATAACATGTAGCCAAGGCATGGGGAGTCATGGGTTGCTGTCCCATGACGATCTCGAAGGGACTCTTTGTGGTGGACTCACTTCTCTGCAGATTATATGAAAATTGGGCTACGTCCAACAACTTTGCCCAATCGTGTTGGTTGGCACTAACAAAGTGCCTAAGATATAACTCCAGCAATGCGTTGGCACGCTCTGTTTGTCCATCACTTTGGGGGTGAAAGCTTGTGGAGAAATTCAAGTCTGATCCCAACAACTTGAATAGTTCCGTCCAAAACTTGCCAGTAAATCGTGGGTCTCGATCACTCACGATATTGGATGGAATCCCCCAATGCTTCACAACATGTTTGAGGAACAATCGTGTCGTCTCATCTGCCGTGCAGTCCGTTGAGGCAGGTATGAATGTTGCATATTTGCTGAAGCGGTCAATGACGACAATGATGCTGCCAAAGCCTTCAGATTTTGGCAAGCAAGTGATGAAGTCCATAGAGACGCTCTCCCATGGTCTCTCTGGAATAGGCAGCGGTTCTAACAACCCTCCGGGTGCATGCTGCTCTATCTTGTCCTGTTGGCACACAAGACAAGTTCTTACATAAGCTTCGACATCGTCCCGAAGTTGAGGCCAATAGTAGATAGACTTGATCAAAGCAAGGGTGCGCCTCATTCCTGGGTGTCCAGCCCATAACGAATCATGGCACTCCTTGATAAGCTCTTTCCTTAAGCTCCCCCATTTTGGCACGAAGATTCGATTCTGCTTGGCATAGAGTAGTCCGTCACTCAGCCAAAATCGTCTCGTCTTTCCTTCCTTGATGAGGGCAAGGAGGTTTTGGGCAAGGGCATCATGCTCCAACCCTTCTTTGATCCTTTCCAGCAAAGGACTACTTGGCCTACTCAAGGCTGCTAGCTCTGCCATTCGACTTGTTGGGTCAACCACCATGCTTCCGTTGCGCGCCTCTGATTTTTCCACCTGATCAGGGCTCATTGTTGGTGGTCTTGTGTCGAGCTCCAACTCGACTTCATGGTCCACCTCCCTCCTTGGAGGTAACCGTTTGGGCGAGGACTCATGCATCACCCCATGGGACTTATCTAGGTCAGCTTGCACTTCCGTTGGCAAGCTTGGCTTTGGTGACGCCTCAAACATCACCTCATGGGACTTATCTGAGACAACTTGCACTTCCGTCGGCAAGCTTGGCTTTGGCGACTCCTCCTCGTTGTACTCTTTTGAGATGGTAAGGTAACTCTCTTTTTCCCTCTTCAATCCCTTCTTGAATTGAAGTGCCGAGAGAGCTTGGGTTGTGCGTTTGGTGGTCCTGTCCGTCGGTACCACGCAAGCCTTCGAACCATCCATAATACACATAGAGTTTGAGTATGGCACCAAGAAAGCTCTAACCTGGTCCAAGAACTCCATGCCGAATACCATCGAGTAGTCATCTATAGGCGCTACAGATAAGTCCACTTGGCCAGTCCATGCACCAAGACTGACCTTAACTCCGCGAGCAACTCCATGCAATGGTAGTGCTGCCGAGTTAACTGCTTTGAGAGATCCCCCTCCATTGACAACCTTCAGGCCAAGTCGCTTTGCTTCTTCCACTGAAACAAAGTTGTGAGATGCACCTGTGTCCACCAAAGCCTTGGCGACCTTCCCATTTATGGCTGCATCTACATACATTAAGCCTTTAGGGGTCTTTGGGGCGCTCTGCAATGCACCAAGTAGGCGCAAAGAACCCATCTTTGCACCTTCGTCCGACTCACCTCCATCCTGATCATGCGTGGAGGCAACTAAGGCACTCAAGGCCTTCCTCTTCGGACATTCACGTGCCCAATGCGGTCTGTCGCAAATGAAGCACGTCACACGGGGCTTTGAGGCACTACGATCCTCCTTCTCCTTCCCCTTATCCCGTGGTTTGAATGAGGAGCTGTCTTTGTGGTTCTTAGGTCCCTGACTTTTACCATGGCTTCCCCCACTCTTTCCTCCAACAAACTTCTTATCTGTGGCTTTGGAGCTCTCTTTGTTTGTGGAGTAATCAATAAAGCTTTCCGCAGTCGCAATGGCCGAAGACAAGTCTTGGACACCACGTTGCTTGAGCTCAAGGTTAGCCCACAATTGAAGCCCATCCATGAACAAGAATAGGGCATCCTTGTCAGATGTGTCAGGAACTTCAAGCAGCAGGGTTGTGAACTCCTTCACGTAGTCCCTTATACTACCCGTTTGCTTTAACCGTCGCAATCGTCCTCTAGCTTCCTCTTCAGCATTTACGGGGAAGAATTGCATTTTGAACTCCCTTTTGAAGTCATCAAAGGTATCAATTGTGCAAACCCCTCGTTGCACATCTCCATGCCTCCGTCTCCACCACAACATCGTAGTGTCGGATAGATACATGGCTGCAGTTCGAATCTTGCTGGCATGGTCCGTTATGCCAGTAGCCTCAAAGTATTGTTCCAGCCCCCATAGGAAGTTCTCAACTTCCCTAGCATTCCTAACGCCGTTGAAGGTCTTGGGCTTGGGAACATCCACCCTCTTAGTCTCAATGACGGTGGCTGTGCTAGTTCCCGCGGCCATAGCCCGCTTGTAAAGAGTTAGATCGCCACTTATGTCCTCCACTCTAAGCAAAACATTAGCAAGTTCTCTTTGGACAAGATCCCTTACCTTGGTAAGTTCAGTTTTTAGCCCATCAATCTCTTGCCTTAGTCCACCGTCTAGCTCATTGAGAGACATCTTAACCGCTGCATGGATCTCCACATCCTCGGCCTCCAAGCCATTGCAACGCTCCTCTAAGTTGTCCACCCGGTCAAACAACTCCCTTAAGCTGTCCTGCGCACTCCCAACTCGTGCCTCCAAGCTAGAAAGCATGTCTTTCAACTTGGCTCGAGATTCCTTCGATGGTTTCCGAACTTCCTCACGTCCACGTTCCATAGGTGGAACATCAACGGTTGGTGTAGATGGAGCAACGTTATTCATTATGCCAAGAGTAAGATTGCTTCAACCTGGCTTTGATACTAACTGTCACGACCTTAAATTTTTAATAGCGATCGTGCGGCACTTAGCACGTTCCGTTGCACTAAGCCTGCCTTTCCCCGAACGAATTCTCCAAAGAGATTAGAAAGAGAGTTTGCAAAGAATGCTTTGTATTGCTCTAGAGAGAGTTTATGTTACAATTTCCCAAGATTTCCCAAGTTTGTTAGGAATTTCCAAGTTGATTACAAATGAAGACCAATTGGTCTATTTATAGTGTGGCTCTAAGCTTAAGAGTATGCTACCACTTTTTAGAGTCTTCCTAGTCTAGAATGTACAAGGGAGTTCTAGATTTATGTATAATGTGTCACAAGACTCTAGGACCTTCTAGCCAACTCTAGAGTCTTCTAGGTTTGTCTAGTTCCTTCATGCACGTTCTGGGATGTTTCGTAAGCTTCCAGTGGCTTTTACATCCTTCTCGAACATCCAGCACGTTCTAGAATATTCCAGCCCATTTTAGCACTCTCCAGCGTGCTCTAGAATATTCTAGGGTCTTCAAGCTTGAGTTGAGTCCGTCCAATTCTAGCCTTTTCTAAACATCTTTAGGCCATTCTAGAACCTTCTCTTGTAGAAAAGTCTAAATCCTTTAGGCAAACACCATTTATTTTGGATTTCGCATTTTGAGCAGGATGTGACACAAAGCTCTCTTTTTTACTACAACAAAGACTCTTATTTTAATGTGAGCATAAATTAGTATTTACTTTAGAAATATCAATTCCATTGAGAAACCGATGGGAAAAATAATAATTCAATCCAATCATTTGTGAAGGTCAAACGAAAAATGCTTGTTTTAGCTGAATTTAAATATATCAAAAAAATAAAAAGAACTTCACCTGTAAATAAACCCAATTTAAAAATTCTAAACTTTAAAATTTGGTGGGAGGTAGAGATGATATTTCGTACTGGGCGATATAATCAATCAAAATTCTCTTCTTCAGCTACTTCCACACTGAGAGGGAGTCAGGAAATAAAGTGAGAGTTACGAGGAAGCCTGGAAAAAAGCGCAGGGTGGCGTACGATCGACTAACGAGTTAGAGACCAAACCATTAGATTTTCCACACGTGGGTGGTTGCGATACGGTTCGGAGTTGATGCTTCGACAAGAGATAAAAACGGAAGGCGAAAAGCGTGGGTCCCAGAAAATTGGCCTTACCCATGGTGGGCGACTCTGGTCCCACTCCCACTTGATTGATACATGCGTGTCTTTGGAAGAATTGCACGCAACCTTTTTTTCTATTTTTTTAAGGCTAATTCTTTTATTTTAATTTTTATTTAATATTATGATTTAAATAAAAAAGAAGAAGTTAATTTAACCATTTTTATTCTTCTTCAAAATTAAAAATATTAATTTTTGACATAAACAACTTTTATTTTTAAAAATTCATTCCAAATTTCAATTATACATTTATCTAATAAAAAAATTATTTTATAACTTTAATAAAATAATATCAACCTTACATTTTGTTATATCTATGGTAACCATGATTCTTGATCTTATTACATATCAATCGGCATCTTCGTCGATACTCTAACAAATATTGTTGATGACCTTATTAAATTTAGACCGACGATACCATCTGTATTTTTACAACTATTATCGATGATCTCATTAAAAATGCATGAAACATGTTACATATAAAAATAAAAATAGATATAATATGTTATTTTTAATAGATTGTCAATGCCAAATATATTATGAAATCAAATCATATTTTCATTTTATTGAATTATGTTGTAAAATATTTTTGTGTTTATAAATACAAAACTATTAATTTTGAGATAAAATTTTATTAATTTAAAAAAATCGATTAAAAATACAAAAATTACTATATTATGTTAGTACTCATAAAATATAAATGAGATATTCATATTAAAATAATATTAATAAAAAAATTATGATAATTTTTTTTTAAAAAAGATAGATGAAAAAAGTATAGTTAATAACAATTAATTTAATATTTAACTATTATTTAAAATATAAATATATTTATTTAAATTAATAATTATTTATATAATAATATATATAAAATACTTGTAGATAAATAATAATATTTTAATATTACTCATGTTTTTGTTATTAATAACAAAATTAATTATCTGAGAAATAATTTTTATTTTCTTATTTATTTTTCATTTAAAAAAAAGGTTTCACAAATATGAGATTCATTTGTTTTATATTCACATCCTTAAATTCATAAATTCAATTAGGGGTGAGTATCGGTTCGAAACTGCAAATTTTAGGTCAATTCGAATCTGATTCGATCCGAAACAAATTATGAATTATTCAATCCGAATCTGATCCGATGTACATACCAATTTGAACAAATCCGAAAATTATTTAATCCGAAAATTATTCAATCTGAAACAAATCCGTTGTACATGCCAATCCGAACAAATTCAAATTTGCTAATTTTAAGTCAATTCGAATCCGATCCAATCTGAAAATTATTCAATCCAAAATTTTAATTTAAATCTATTAAAAATTACATAAATAAGCAAATTATGAAATATCAATCCGATCTGAACCGCTATAAATGTCAATCCGAACAAATCCAAATCTGATTTAATTTCAACATATAAAATGAAAAATTACATAAAATAAAAAAATCTAAATTAAAAATATTTTTCATACAAATCAAAAAAGTAAGTGACAACATGATTAAAAATAATTCAACAAAAATAATAAAAAAGAAAAAATTAAATATCAATTACATAAATTAACTTCACTCTACGAACATTAATAACAACAACTCTTTTTGATAATCAGTCAAGGTTTAAGTCACCAATACCATCAAGAATATTTGCACAATGAAAAATTAAAAAGTTAAAAACATACATAAATAATGAGCTAATAAACATAATAATATATATTTGATAACAAATAAATCTATATATATTTGAAAGTTTTATGCAATATACCTGATTCTAGAGCTTCAATTTCATCAAGTTACTCTTGGATATTAATGATTGGAGATGAACGAATCCAATTTTGAGTGCAAATCAAAGATTGTACAGTTTTAGAAGATAAAGAACTCCTGTATGGACTAATTGTACGACCACCAGTAGAGAATGTAGATTCAGATGCTACGGTAGATACCGGTATGGCCAATAAATCTCGAGCTATCAAAGACAAAATCTTAAATCTTGAGGAATGAACATTTCATCAACTTAAAAGATCAAATTTCTCATCATCCATATCAACCAATGTTTCTTGTAAGTATTTTTCTACTTCAGATTTGTTTTCCATAGTATGAACTTCTTTTAAATGTTTTCTCTTACGAGAAGCATAAAGTTAGAATGCATCTGCTTCTAAACCAAAACCTTTTGTACCAATTTCTAAAGGTTGAGAAGATTCTTCTGTGTTTGAGGGAAAATACGCTTTACGATACTCCTCGTACATATCTTCCAAAGTTTTTTTTTACCCTTTTTGAACTCATTGAAGCCTCAATCTCATCCCCATTACACAATTCTAGCAAACTTAGATGTAAAGAACACTCTTTATGCCTAGGATCAAGTAAAACAAACACAAATAACATCATATTCATTTTAGATATTCCTCTCCAATATTTGTCAAACTTTACCTTTATATCACTAGCCATCTTCATCATAATATAATCCTCACATCTACTTCACATATCAAGTTGATCATGAATAAAACAAATACAATCCAAGAAGAAATTAGAAATCACATATAAAGATCCAGAAAACATTAATGTAGCTTCATAAAAAACTTTCAAAAATTGGACAAAATGTCTAGCATTATCCCAATCCATTATAGTCAGAGCTTGTTTAATTTCACCTCGATAAAACTCTTGATAGTACCCCAAATTAGTGATCTCGAACCTTTCAAATGATTTTTGAAAATAAGTTGCAGAATCCAACATCAAATAAGTTGAATTTCACCTGATCGTAATATCTAAACAAACGAGTTTTTGAGTAGAGAGTTTTTCCATTTCAACAATGCTCTTAAATTTTTGCAGTCTAATTGGTGATCCTCTCACGTATCTTACAACAGCACGAATCCTATTTATTGATATGTTATACTCTTTCAAACCCTGCTCAACAATTAAATTCAAAATATGTGCACCACATTGCATGTGCAAATGTTTTAATTCTAAAATTGCATTACCCCAACCAATAACACATTTTTTCAAATAAGTAAGTGCAATATCATTAGAACTTGCATTATCAACTGTAATACATAATATCCTATCAATGTCCCAATCTAACAAACATGCTTCAATCGCTCTACCAAGTGTATCACCTTTATGATTTGGAACTTGAAAAAAGTTCAAGATTCTCTTTTGTAAATTCCAACCATTATCAACAAAATGAGCAGTTAAACACATATAACATAAATTCTAACAAGATGTCCATGTATCAGTGATAAGACATATTCTTTTACTAGTTCTATTCAATAACTCTTTCAATTTTACTCTTTCAGTAACGTACAAATTTAAGCAATCTGTTGCAATAGTCCACCGAGAAGGGATTTTAAACAAAGGTTGTAACTCTTCAATAAACTCCTTAAATCTCTCACCTTCTACGATAATAAATGACAATTCATATTTTATTATCATCCTTACCAATTTTCTCTACATCTTTCAGCATTAAAACTATGAGGTATAAGACTTCCTTCCTTATGGAGAGCTAAAGTTTTTTGTTTCTTAAGAACTCTACCGGGAAACTTATCACATCCAATGGAAATATATGCAAGCAAATTTGACGTGCCAAATTTGCTTGACACATACTTATATTGTTTCTTACAATATTTGCATATAGCTTTACGATGTTGTCCTACCCCTTCTATAGTAAAATGAGCTCATGCTTCACTACTAGATTTAGAGGAAACTTTTTTACATTCTTCTTTAGAAGTAATGCATAGGTCAGGAATTGGAGTACTTACAGAATCTTCTTCTTGAGTTGGCTGTGTTGTACTTTCATCTTTATTTACTTCTTCAATCACATAAAGTGTATCATTATCTTTATCTAAAACCATTTGTATAGTTGTAGAAAAAAATATTAGACATTTGCAATAAATAATTGTAAAAATGTGCACATAGACGTGGGGTGATGTTGGAAATGTTTGCTTTCATGTGATTTAAAATATGTATTGAACATTTATATATAATATAACTAAAAATTTAATAATACGAATGAAATGTTCAATTAACATGCACCATTTATAAAACAATGTTTTATGATATTGATTTTTATAATTATGTAAATAACCATGATGTACTACAAATCTGACATTTGTTCCACCAAGCCACGATAGACCTCAATATTTTAAAAGTAGTTTAAAATTTTTTATAGCTCAATTAAAGCATGAAAAACAACGTTTTTTGGGGAAAAACTTTGGATAAATCGCCTTTGACAGTTTGGCGTGCCTAGATATCAAAAAGTTACATGGAATCATAAAACAATTCGTCCAAAACAGACCTTACAATACAAAGCTATGACCGTTCAAAGTTTTCTTATAATGTCATCCAATTTTTGTTCTACAATACAATCACATTTTCATTCAGACTCGTAATTTCATCTCATAGCTCTTGAAAATTACTATAAGAAAACAGTAAATCACACAATATGTTCTAGAATCTAGATAACTTCTTGTTCAGTATGATGAAGAACAATGAACAGCGAGCAGCAACAGCAACGAGCAGAGAAGCAGAAGCAGCTACGAAGCAGAGAAGCACGAGTAACAGCAGAGAAGCACAATTGAAAGTTTGAAACCAACAATTGAGGCAGGTAGGTAGGGAGAGAGATAGAGGTAGTTGGAAAAATATATTAGGTTTTGGGTTAAGAATTAGAGATACGACAGCTGGTTTAATAGGTTAGGTTAAATAATTATTATATATATATATATATTAAATATATCAGATCGGATCAGATTATACGGATTTGAATTTTTCTAATCCGAATCTGAATCTGAATCCAAGCGGATTGATAAAATCCAATCCGAATCTGATTTGACTTCGGATCGAAACCACTTAATTTTATCGGATTTGATCAAATTTTTCGGATTGATCAGATATTTTGCTCACCTCTAGATTCAATTACAAAATTATTCTTTATTTTAATATTTTTATTAACGAGCCACGTCATATAAATCCCTTATAGTATGTTATTAGTGTTGTTTTATATTATAAGGAATACCATTTAATTTTATTATTTAAAAAAACAAATTAAAAAATTACATGATTTTATTTTATTAAAATATTATTTATATCAAGTAATTAAAATGCATTTATCAAGTATAACATGAGTGCATAAATATTATTAAAATCAATTCAATCTAACCTAATTTGTTAGATTTTAAAGGATAATTGGATTAATTTGATTTTAAATTTTTTAAAAAATCAATCAAATATGAGTTTATTTATTTTTAAAATTTTAAAAACCAAATTTATTTTTAAGAAGTCAAAATTTATAGTTAAAAAAATAAAAATTTTAAAAATCATTACAACTTAACCAAACCAACCCAAATTTGTTAGTTCGGTTTAGATTGATTTTACATATTTGATTGATTTAGTTTGATTTAATTTCTATTTTTTAAGAATCGATTAAATTGAGTTGTTTCGAATTTTAGTTCAAAATCAAACCAATCCAACTTTACACACCCTAGTAAATGTTAATTTTAATATGAAAATATTCAAGAAAAAATCAATAATAATAATATTTAAACAAAACACATTTAAAATATATTTTATTTTAAAAAATCAATAAAATTTAGAATAAAATAGTCAAGTCATAAAATATTAAAAAATATTTTGCAAATGTTTTTCATATTAATTGTCACGTTATCAGTATTAAAAACTAGTATTTTAATCATTTAATAAAAAATAATAAATATTTAATATAAAAATATTAACTCGTCCGTAATTGACTCATTTTTTTAAAATTAAAAGATTCAATGACACTATTTATAATTTAAAAGACCAAATTATTAAAATAATCTAATTTAGAGAATTTCTATGATACTTTGTTTATTATAAAAATATATTTAAATAAATTAATACTTTTATTTTTTATAATTTTTTAGCAAAGAAAAAAGAAAATTTCTATAAAAAAAGGTAATTGCAAAAAAAATAGAATGATTTTATTATATTTCATTATTTTATTTATTTGATTTTAGATTGTTATTTTTTTCTATTTAAAATTCAAAATCCTAACATAATCATAATCATATATAATCATAAGTTTTTTCTTCTTTTAATTATACTTATATGCATGATATATATAAAGATATTTAAATTAATATATGTTGGTGAAACAAGTACGTGAAAACACTGTTGGAACAATATTACCAATAACTTGAAATGAACTATTTGGATTGAATCGCAGACTAGGTCGTTCTTTTTAAGACATTTCATGGCTTTGCCAAAATTTGTCCAAGAAAACACAACCTCGTCGTCCCCAGGATAAAATAGTCCAAAATCTTTGTTTTTCTATTTCGGAACTTCACTGCACTAATGAAGACCGGAATGTTACACCTGTAAATTTTTGTTACTCGAAAAACTCAAAAGTAATTTAGGATCTTCTTTTGCTTTCTGAGAGAATTTTTTTCCCTAGTGAGATGAATTTGCAAATTGTTGTGTAGAAACTGAGAGTTGAGGCCCTTTATTTATAGGTTTCAGAAAACGTGTGACCATTATGATAATAATGGTCATGTCTGGGTGGAGAGCGTAACAACCATTTTCCTGAGTAAAGAAGAGTAACAACCATTTTCTGAGTAAAGAAGAGTAACGACCATTTAACGAATATTTTTGAGTTAAGAAAAAATAACAGCCATATTCTGAGTAAAAGAAAATAACAACTATTTTTCTGAGTAAAAAGGTAACGATCATTTTTTTGAGTGGAAAAGTATTTTAATAAAAAAAAATTCCACCAAAAATAAAATGTCATACACACGCACACGTACTCGGACTCGGCATGGCCAAACGGCGGTGTATACACGTGTGTGTGTGGTATCACATTTGCCAAAGTCTTCTCTCCTTTCACAAAAGTGGGTGTCCCTTGGGGCCTAAACCCAATAGCCAACTCTTTTATATTTATACATCTTTTAAATGATGTAAAATAGCAATGTGGGACAAGGCAAACAATAGGCTTCACTTGTTTTTATAAAAATTCATTTTTTTAACATATCCCCCACTTGAATTTTATATAAAAATAGTTTCCATCGAGCAACCGATCAATTAAAAGTATAAGATTATGCATGAGCAAAAGGTGTCTATCGACTTGAACCTTTACACAGTGTTGGTACTTAATAATATACTAGAGTAACTCGTAGTTTTGAACTCTATATCTAACAACATTACGACCATGCATGTGTATCCCAGTATAGTGACCGCTCTAGTAAATTTTGCCCAAAAAATTTCCATAGGAAGTGGCCACACTTCCACATTCACATAGGTGAGTCTATCAAGAGCACTCCTGTAGCTATGTACTCCCCTCTACATAGAGTATAGAACTCATTAAGAGTTTAACAATTAACTCATCATTTTCTATCGCTTTAGGATTTCATGATTCTAACAATATAGAATGAGATTTCAAAATAGCATGATTCATCTCATATCACTTCATGACTTGTTATCCTTTGAACTTATTTCTTGGGATCCCTAGTCTATAAGTTGGGTTACCATCACGAGTGACTTTTCATTCTAACAGAATTAGTCTCATTCCTTTTGAGGTTTTGAAAACCTTCTCTCTCGGTAATCCTTTCGTCAAAGGATTTGCCAAATTTTCATCAGAACGTACATGACCCACTCTTACAACTCCTGTAGAGAGAAATTCTCTAACAGTACTATGCTTACGACATATCTGTCGTCTCTTGTGGTTGTAGTAACAGTTCTGAATCTTTGCAATATCTGCAGTACTATCGCAGTGGATCAAGACAGCTGGTATTGGTCTTTCCCATAAAAGGATCTCAACTAACAGACTTCTTAACCAGCCTACTTCTTCACCTGTAGTAGCTAGTGCTATCATTTCAGACTCCATTGTAGATTGAGCTAATATTGTCTGTTTCTTAGACTTCCAAGAAATAGTTCCACCAGCTATGTTAAATATATAGCCACTAGTTGTTTTGGAGTCTTCTGATAAAGTGTTTCAATCTGCATCGTTATATCCTTCTAGAACAGCCAAAAAAAATTTATAATGTAATCCAAGGTTCATAGTTCTCTTAAGGTATCTCATAACCCTTTCAATAGCATTCCAATGCTCTACACTAGGTCTACTGGTAAACCTACATAGTGGTCTCACAACATAAGTTATGTTTGGTCTAGTACAATCAGTAGCATAACATAAGCTACCAATGATGCTTGCATACTCAGTTTGTATAACACCATCTCCAGTGTTCTTGAACAACTTTACACTAGGATCATAAGGAGTACATGCAGGTTTGCAGTTAAAGTAATTATATTTCTTTAAGATCTTCTCAATGTAATGAGATTGATCTAGAGAAATTTCATTTTCAGACCTAGTAATCTTTATACCAAGGATTACACTCAATTCTCCGAGATCTTTCATATCAAAGTTAGCACTTAACAAAGTTTTCACATTATTCACTACATGAATATTTGATCCAAAAATAAGCATGTCATCCACATATAAGCATATAATAGTGCAAATGTTATTTTCTAATTTATAATAAATGCATTTGTCACTTTCATTTATTTTGAATCCATGTGAGATAACTAGATTATCAAATTTTTCATGTCATTGCTTAGGTGCTTATTTTAGACCATAAAAGGATTTATCTAGTTTTTAAACTTTATTTTCTTGACCTGGGATAACAAAACCTTCAGGTTGGTCCATATAAATTTCTTCTTCTAAGTCACCATTTAAGAAAGTAGTTTTAACATCCATTTGGTGCATTACTAAATCATGGATAGCATGAAGAGAGAAAAGTACACGTATGGAAGTTATTCGTGTGACTGGTGAAAAGGTATCAAAGAAATCTACATTTTCCCATTACTTATACGATTTAACTACAAGACGAGCTTTGTACTTTTCAATAGTACCATCGGGTTTTAATTTCTTCTTTAGTATCCATTTACATCTAATGGTTTTGTAACCAGGAGGTAAGTCAACTAAATGTCAAGTTTTATTATCCTCAAGAGAGTCCATTTCATCATTTATGGCTTTTTCCCATAAGTTGGCATCTAAAGAAGATAATGCTTCTTTAAGAGTTTGAGGATCTTCTTCTAAGGTATAAGCATAAAAATAAGAACCAAAATCCTTTTTGAGCTCGTTTACTTTTCCTAATTTCAGTGTTTAATTTCAGTGTGTAATGCCTCATTTTGTTCACTAGTTCTAGTTATGGGTAAACTACTAGAAGACGAGCTCCCAATATTTTTCAATTTTAAGGGAAAACTATGTTCATAGAAGTCAGCATCATTTGATTCTATAACTACATGATCATTTAAGTCATAGAATTTATAAGTTTTACTATTCACAACGTATCCTATGAATACACATTCATATGCTCTACTAGCAAGTTTATTTCTTTTAGGATCAGGGATCCTAACATAGGCTAAACAACCTCAAGTTTTAAAATAAGTTAAGTTAGGTTTCTTATTTTTCAAAATCTCATATGGTGAAATTTTACTAGTAAATTTAGGCACTCTATTTAGCACATAGCAAACAGTTAATAAAATTTCTCCCCACCAATGGAAAGCAGCACCAGAGTTTCATAAAATTGCAACAACTGATTCAGTAAAAGTTCTATTTTTTCTTTCAGCTTTGCCATTCATTTCAGGAGAATAAGATGCAGTTTTTTCATGAATGATTCCATGAGTTTTATAAAAATCATTGAAAATATTGGAATCATATTCAGTGCATCTATCACTTCGAAACCTTTTTTATTTTTTTGTTAAGTTGATTTTTAATTTCAATCATAAATATTTTAAACATATCAAACGCTTCACTTTTATTTTTTATTAGATATACATAAGTGTAATCTGAACAATCATCTATAAAAGTTATAAAATAGCGTTTTCCATTTCTTGTTAAATTATGTGAAGTTTTGGTTATTTTAACTTGACTACAAAAATCACATTTTTCAAAATCATTCAAAGATATTTTAGGAATTAGTTCTAAGGTACTCACGTTCTTGATTATGCGTTTATTAACATGACAAAGTCTAGCATGTCAAATATTAAAAAAACTCAACATATAAGCAGAAGAAGAAGCTTTATTAATTTCAATGTTTAATTTAAACATGCCATAAGTGGCGTACCCTTTCCCAACAAATATATTATTCTTAGTTATAGTATATAAATCAGCCCCTATAGTTTGAGTAAACCCAGCTTTGTTAAAAAGATAGCCTGAAACTAAGTTATTTCTCATCTCTAGAGTATGTAGGACATCCTTCAAGATGAAAGTCTTTTTAGAGGTAAACTTACCACCTTACCAGTACCAACAACTTTAGTGGAGTGGGAGTCGCCCAGTAACACTTTCTTATCCTCAGACTCAAAATAGGACTTGAACATGTCTCGATCATAGCAAACATGGCAAGAAGTACCAGTGTCCACCTACCACCCCTCGGATCCACCAACAAAATCAACTTTAGATATCATAGCAATAAGTTGATCTTCGGTAGGTTCTTCTACGGGGCAGGACGATTCTTGTTCTGACAGTTCCTGGCCAAGTGGCCAGGTTTGTTACAACTATAACACATGAATGTGTTATTCCTTAAGAGGGGTTGAGGTCCATTCTAGAGAAGATAGTTTATGTTTCTATTTTGGTGGTTGTAGTTTTGGTTATTATTACGATTCTGAGTTTTCATATTTCTACCTTTAGGTTTCAGAATTGTAGAGGAGGGTTTCTTATTGGTACTGTTGTTTGAGACAACGATTACTTCATATCTTTGGTCTTGTTTTTGGGCTTCTTCTTCTATTCTTAAATGAGTTATAAGACTTTCTAAAGAAAATTCCGTAATTTTATGTGTAAGTGTATTCTTAAAATCTTTCCAAGTAGGGGGTAATTTATCTATAATAACAGCTACTTGAAATTGTTCATCTAAAGTCATACCTTTAGAAGTTATTTCATGTGCTATCTTCTGTAGTTTGTGTGATTGAGCTTCCATAGATTTGCCATCAATCATTTGATACTTCATGTATCTACTGATAGCATACTTCTTAGTTCCAGCTTCGTCAGTGTCGTACTTCTTTTGAAGTGCTTCCCAAATTTCCTTAGTAGACTTATCAAAGTTATAATAATCATACCAGTCATCACTTAATCCATTAAGAATAAAAATTTTGCATAGAAAATCATTTTCCATCCAAGTGTCTAAATCCTTAGTTGCAACTTCAGTAGGAGGATTAGACAATATTGGTTTTTCAGTAGTAAGATTAGAAATGACCTTTTTCATGGTTAAAAAAAATAACATTTTTTGTCTCCATCTTTTAAAGTGTAGTCCCTCAAAACGGAATGGTTTGTTGAGATCAACAATTAACATTTCAGTAGACATGGCAGATAGAAAAATGTCTTAAAATTGTTGAAATAAGTACATGAAAACAATGCTGTAACAATATTACCGATAACCAAAAATGAACTGCTTGGATTGAGTTACGAACTAGGTCGCTCTCTTTAATACGTTTCGCAGCTATGACCAAATTTGTGCAAACAAACATAGCCCCGTCGTCCTTAGGATAAAATAGCCCATAATCTTTGTTTTTTTTTTCTCGAAACTTCACTGCACTGATGAAGACCAGAATGTTACACCTGTAAAATTTTGTTGCTCATAAAACTCAAAAGTAATTTAGGATCTTCTTTTTCTTTCTGAGAGAATTTTTTTTCTTAGTGAGATGAGTTTACATATTTTTATGTAGAAACTGAGAGTTGAGGCCAATTATTTATAGGTTTCAGAAAACGTGTGACCATTATGATAATAATGGTCATGTTTGGGTGGAGAGCATAACAACCATTTTCCTGAGTAAAGAAGAGTAACAACCATTTTTCTGAGTAAAGAAGAGTAACAATCATTTTCCTAAGTAAAGAAGAGTTACAGTTATTTAACGGATATTTTTGAGTAAAGAAAAAATACGGTCATATTCTGAGTAAAAGAAAATAACGACCATATTCTGAGTAAAAGAAAATAACGGCTATTTTTCTGAGTAAAAAGGTAACGATAATTTTTTATGTGAAAAAATATTTTAATAAAAAAAAATTTCCAAAAAAAATAAAATGCCACGCACACGCACTCGAACTCGGTACAGCCAGAAAACGGCACGTACACGCGCGTATGTGGTATCAGATTTGTCAAAGTCCTTTCCCCTTACAAGAACCAAACCAACCCATATATATTTTATATAAAGCTTTTAAAATTTTCATATAAGTTTTTTTCCACTTTCTATCATTTTTTATTATTTTCAACAAAATACCTTACTCATGATATAATTTGTCATTCCTTATTTCTCACCCACAATTTGTGTTAACTTCTCCATCGATCCAACCTTTATAACATATATGAATAATGAATCATTAAAATTATTTGTCAATCTTTTCTATTCCCTAGAGTATTTAGATCAATATTTTAATTTTAAAATTTAAAATTTTAATTGCTTAAACTTAATTTTTTTTAGACAAGTGATTGAAATCTAAAATATTAAAATTTAGAGATTATAATTAAATTAATATTAAAAACATTATAAACTATATTACAAGAGTTTAAAAAAATATTAATATACAAAACTCATTAGCCAAAAAAGAAAATTTGTTCTTCATAAAATTACTTGTCCAAATCAAACCCAAACCTAAATTAAAAAAATTGGTTATAGTTTGATTGATTTTTTAAAATTTATTATTTATATTGGTTCTTATTTTTCAAAAATTGCTAATATATATCGGTTAGGTTTCAATTCTCATCTAAAATCAAATCAACCCATATTTGCATATCCTTACATATACTGCATCCAAAATAGAAAACATAACTTCAAAAGCTAATTGTCAACTTTATAATTTAGAATGCTTCAAAATATGTTAAATTTAACAAAAATAACATTTACAAAGGGAAAATAGTTGTACAACTATTGTAACTTTTCATAAGTTATACTTTAGTACACTAATTATTTACTTAATCAAATATGATATACTAATTTAATTAGTCTCATACAAGTATAAAATATCACAATATTTCTATACTTAATATGTGTAAGGGTATTTTTGGAATATAAAAAAATAACTAATTTTGTTTTTGCTGAATAAAAAAATAAATAAATTATAAACAAATGAAACACAAAAAGAAAAAAAAACAAATCCCTCATTCACTAACACGAAATCAAAACCCTAAATGCCTTCTTAACACCATCTCATAATTTTGCCCTCAATTGAGATTACATCTTCATATATTCAATTCCATTTGTTATATTTGATATTCTTAATAGGTTCAAAAGAGTGTAGCCAATTAGTGATAGATGAATGCAAATATGATTTGAGTTATTTGAGATTTTCTAATAATGTGGAAATAGAAGGCAATGGAAAAGATTTACATTTAAGTCCAAAAAACGAACCAATCCTTGGTAATGGTAAGACCACATTTTCTCATTTTTGTGTTCTTTGCTTGTCGTAGCTTTTTTTTTTTATAAAATCATATTTAGAATATAAGAAAAAATGGAGAAGATGAGAGCAAAGGTAGAGTAAATGGTAGGTAAAAATAGAGAGGAATAAGGTTTTTGGAGGAAAATGGATAGGTTATGTGATATTTCAAAAATAACCACATCAAAACATATCAATTCCAAAAATAACCCCATCAAAACATATCATATGACAAACATATGTAAAAATATATAACTTTTATGATATTTGTACTTGTATAGAGTTTTAATATAATTGTACTTATTCTACTTATGTCAAAACTTTATGTACATTATTGCACCTTTTTAAAAGACATAGTATCTGGACAACTTTAAACTCTAATTACAGATTATTTGGTGTAATTTAATACATGCCACATGGCGAATAATGAGTTCCCAAACAGGACCTCACGTGAAATGTTTTACTCACCCAAGAAGCTTTTTTGGATATGAAAATTTGTGCACCGCCTAAAACATTTGAGACTACCACCAAAAAGCCCATGTTTTGATTAACCAACCTCTAAAATTTGGTGGCAATCCGACACCACAAGATACCGCATGCTCCCCCACACGTCTGCAATGCAAGTGGAATCAAGTCAAATTGTTGCTACGTAGAAAAAATAAAGGAAAAATTAGTCTAGTTCGTTGGATAGACACAGAACCAGTTTAGGCCCGATACTCTGGCTTTTAGATCGGTTATATAAAAATAAAAAAAGTTCCTTGATCAACACGACAAGAAATATCCAATGACCGTATGTTTGACAATTTTTGGTGCACATATGGAAATAAGTGTACAAAGTTGGGTATATAAAAAGATTATTTTTCCACCCAATTCAATTAAATTTTTAAAGAAAAGATTGTTCACTCTTTATGTCAAGGTGGCCATCTAAGGGACAATCTTTGAGAGAATTTACCGACGGTTCTCCATCCAACTATTAATCAACTTATTGTTCACACCAGAAATCATGGTTACTTGATGACTTGTATAATTTGATATAATTTATCACTTCTAAACTTTAAATTTAGTCTAATTTTATTTATTTTTTATTGATTTTAGACTTTATTATTATTATTTAAATTTTATTGCAGATTTGAAGAAAATGAAGATTTAAAATTTTAGAAGCATATCATTTAAAAATTCTCAAATTTAAAAGAAAATTGATTTAAATCAAATTTAAATTAATAATTTTTTAAATATATATATATAAGCAGAAATGGAGGAGAATAGGCACAGGAAAAAAAGGAAGGAAAAGTAGCATAGAAATGAACAGAAAAAGAAGGAAAATTGCATAAGAACAAGATAAAAAAAGAAAAATATGGGAATAACGAAGGAGAAAGGCGGTTGAAAAGATGCAAAAGCATATTCTTTTTGCGATTCAATTTTCTTTTAATTTCTCTTAGAAAATTATGGTGAATTCATTTATGTTAAATTTAATTTTTATCATGAACTAATTTTTTTTATTCTAGGAAAAGATGTAATTTAATTCTGAATTATGCTTGATTTTTTATGTTAATTTGAATTATTTTTTTACATGTTTGTTTGATTTATTCTGAGTTTATTACTTCTAATTAACTAACCATTAATTAGATGATTTTAGTCTTGTGATTTACTATCGAAAGAGGGAATTATAAGATATATTTGGAATATTTCGACATAGGTAAATATAATAATCGAAAGACTTATATGAACTTGTGTAGTATTAAAATAATTGATCTTAATACTTTATTGCTTTATTAAATTGCATACTCTTGTGTAAATTTATGAATAATAATATTTCCAATTGATGAATAAGAATGTTTCCAATTGACTATCGAAAGAGTCTTTTGGATATTTTTTGGAGATTACTAACAAACAAAGAGAATTAAATTTAATTAACTAGATGAGTAAATCATAGTGAGAGATTAGGTGAAATCAATTTCCTAGAAGTTTTATTCCTATTAATTTGATTTTTGAACATCTTTATTTTCTTTTGCCTATTTTATTAAATTGATTTTATTTTAAATTTCAATTATAACAACCTTAGTAATTTTTTTAAATAAAATTAAGATTAATATAATTTTGATATTTGTCAAAAATAAGTTACCAATCCTTGAAGACGAAATTTTTCTTATCACTTTATTATAAAACTACGATATTGTGCATATGTAGTTTTGCACCGATCATTACTCAACTCTCTTACAAGTTTAAGATGCCAAACATGGGCATTTATGATGGTACTAATGACCTTTTAGAACACATGGAAAACATCAAAGGATGGAACCAAGTGCCACCTTGACATAATGAAGAACACACTCCATATCATTATGAAGCTTTTCTCTAAGCCATATAATCTACAACCATTTTCCATCAATGATAACTCTTTACGACATCTTCCAATCCCTAAGCTACCTTGCAGGTTGCATAGTTTAGACTACCACTTGACTGGCTGTGTAGCCCATATTGACACCTTCCAGTTTAGATTCTTACCTTACAAATCATGTTGTCAAACATTATTATAGCCCCATAGGCCTCATAATCTACACTTCACATTTTAGTGAAAATAGTCAAAGACACATCTATGGGTCATGCTGGATGGGATAGTTTGTAGGCTTTTGGGCCATATCATTCCTTTGCAACATAATGTCACGTTTCAGACTAAAATGTCCTAATCATCTTTCAAGTCGTATAGTATGGGTCACATTCCCCAAAAATGTGTAATCCAATGTATTGCCTATTGATAGGAGTCAAATTATTGCATTTTTGTTATGATTTAAAGGTTGATATTTGTGTGAAAATTGCGTTTTATTTTATTATTTAATCCACAAATGTCATTTCACGGGTAGTTCATGTTTAAAGTGCAATTGCAGGTAAAATCATAATTATGGAGAAGTTTGGGACAAATTTCAATGACCGGGATTGAGTGCAAATAAAAAGAAAACAAAATTTCAAAAATTTGGAAGTTCGCCGCCGGCGAGAATATTCCCGCCGCCGGGAAAAACCTTACTGAGAAAATGTTGAAAATCATGCAGGGAGCACGGATTTTGGCAAAGCAATCTCGTCGCCGGCCAAATCAATCTCGCCGCTGGCCAAGTACATCTCGCCGCGGGCCAAATACATATCGCCACCGGCCAAGTGCATCTCGCCGCCGGCCACAATAATCCTGCCGTCGGCGAGATTTAGCAGAACCGAAATCGTAAGTTTTCCAGAAATCTCGCCGCGGCGAGTTTCGTTCGAAAACACATTTTTATGCTGTTTTGTTCCAAAATTGCCCTCCAAAACCCTAGATCTATATATACATTATGATGGAGAAGGAGGGGACGGGAGAAAGCAGAGTTCAAAGGCATTTTTGGAGAAAATAAGGAAATTTTGGAGAAACTTGAAGGATCTTCACCATTGTTGCTACCAAGCCTTCATCTTCTAGAGTTTTTTTATCTCTTCTCTTTAGTTTTTATTTTCTGCAGTTTATTCATATTTGTTATTAATGGATTCAATTGAAATAATGGTTGTTCGTATTTCCGTTATGAACTAATTTATTTTTGCTAAGGCTATGATGTAGTTAGATCAAGGAAATCTGATTTCTTTTGTTATGGTTATATGAATTCATTGTTTTCAAGTCGAGTATTTATTTCCATGCTTAATGCTTTTAAATTTCTGATCAAGATTTAGATGATTTGTTGCATTATATTGAGACCGAGAGGAGATGTGTAATGAATGCTTCTTGTGATAAATACCGTATGTTGAATGCGAGTTTGACACCTAATGCATGATGTATGTGGTTATTCCAGAAATTCCATAAATCGTAATGTGCTTATTTGTGATTAAATCTTCATAGAAATATAGTTGGTTTTCATAGATAAGTAATTCTAATATAACTTGAGAAAGAGTATTAGATAAGTTTGGGTTTTTCAACCATCACTTTTAGCTTTGATTCTCATATAACATGACTTGAAATCGGGTTGAATTGATTTAGCGAAATCAAATGCCTTAGCGTTTTTAATCATTAGTGAACAACATTTAATTTTGCTATTTGCGTTTAGTTTTATGTTAATTTTCTTTTTAAACAATTTCAACAATTCAGTTTTCAAATAAAATTAGGGTTAGTCAATTTCGGTACTTAGTAACGCCATTCCTTGTTGGGTTCGATATCCGTACTTTTGTACACTTTATTACTTGAACGATTCGTACACTTGCGAAAATAAACATCACCTATTAGGTTGCGCCAAACAAGATAGTGTGACGCTTAATATGCCACCCCATCTCACATGATAAATCATATAGATTGAATTTTGACCACCTAGAGTATAGCCATCCAACCTTGAAGTCCAGCCATCATTGTTTTCCATAAAGCCCCCTAAGGGTACACATCTACCTATCCTAACAAGTTATCTATAGGGTCAAAATGTTTAGCATGAATCTGTATAACCATAAGCTTCCCCATTGTATGATGTTCAGGAAATATGGACATATTATTATTGAAGAATATAAATAAGTGTTCCATAATCCAAAATGAAGAAGCGACATGCTTGGATGACTTAAACAAATACAAGCACACCAAATAGGGGGAATGATAGCCTAATGGCTTTGCAAGCAACATATGGTTAAACAATTTACCCTAACTTGGAAAAAATATAAAAAAGTCACAAGAATGTGACAAGGTCACAAAAAAGAAAGGAACCTAACGAGAATGCAAACATGCAAATTGAGACCGTCCCATCACTTAACCATGAACCATTCACCCAAATAGACATGCAAGCCATGTGTCGTACATTCACCCAGTAAAAGAAAATATGGTTGACTAGATAGAAATGTGGCCCATCAGAGATGGTTGGCTTTAAGGTTTCTAGATAGGATAAAGGTCACCCAAATATAATTGTGGTTGGATATAGATTTAAGGACTGGATGAGTGCTAGTCAAATAGGGTTTGACTGAATGAACCTAAGTCATGAGCTGGTCAACCATACTCTATCCTTTGTGCATCCCTTTGCCTTGAGTACTCACATGTGTCCCGTCCCTCACAAGTGTATTCTTACATCATGGTATATCAACTCAATAGACCATAGTCCATAATGAGGGATGGACTATAAAATAGCCCACCATCTCACTAGTAGATGGGATCACGGACAAGCCTCACGATAAAGTTGCAATTCAAAAGCAAAAAAAAAGTATGAAAATGCAATACAAGTATAAAAATACAAAGACATCTATCCTAGAAATCTATACAAGATATAAAGTATGCAATATAAGTTGTAAACCACCAATAGATTGGATTGTAACCTATAAGAAAGTGTCCAATCAAAACATATTGTCCAAGGGTGCACAACTTCCTAATAAATATGTCCAAAAGATGTCTATAAGAGTATCCAAGAGCATATTCTAAAAATCTACCTAAGTGCCCTATGAGAACATTTGGTAAGATCAACGCAATTAGCCAAGTATTCACACAGACTCAAAAAGTTGAAGCATCCTTCTTAAATGTGTCCCATCCAACCATAGGATGACTCATATGTTCACTCATATACCAAAAGCCCATAATAAAATTCTGACTCCTGGTAGGTTATAGAGATTCAAACAATGCCTAAAAGGCATACATATAAGAGATGAACAACAGCAAGAAAAGGCCTCGCAACAACATTTTAGAAAGGTCATTTCTATAACATGGTGGGGTTATCGCCTCCACATATCATCTCACCCTAAGGCTCTAAAGACAATACTAGCCTTGAAATGATAGAAAGTAACACATGATGCTATATATATATAATTTACATGGAACAGAACCAACATCATACCACAATGGAAGAATGAATAGTGCTTTAATGACCATTTTATTTTAGTAAGAATTGTGATTGTAGGTACTTAGGTCATGTATGACTGCACTTGGAAGATTGGATAGGAAAAAAGTCCAACAGTAAATTGACAATAGGATTAAGCAATCCTAACTACAAGGAGTACAAGGGGATCTCAGTACGATTATACTAAATACTGAGCTACCTAAACTTTGAGGAGTATAAGAAGTCCTCAATGCTACGACAAGGACTACACTTCTGCAAGGCCATGAATAGAAGCATGTCGATACGTAAGCCTTACTCTTTTTGGGTAAAAGTCATCAAATAGTCCACATAAATTTAGGCACATTACATTACATATAGGATGCACCCTAACCATAGGCTTTGAGATCTTTACTACAACTAACATAGAGAGAAATGTAACATGGTTTATGTTGCCCCTTAATTAGCCAATGACCCTGAAAGGGTAGCCAAAGTTATAACGCCATACCCTTAGGTTAAAAAATCATTTTGGGTTTCTACATCACTAGAAAATGCAAACTTAATCTTGTAGAATTTTGACATAGGGAGCACAGGTCTCTGAAAATAGTGTGATGATACACATAAGAAAGCATGGAACACATTGATACTCCCACATGATGGGAAAATTTATCAACTTGACACCAATAATTTTTCTAAGATGAGAAACATATCATGCTTGGACCACTTGGAAATTTCAAGTACTCCTAGTTAGGGGGTTGATAGACCAAAGTCTTCTGTAAAGTAGCATCTGGTCCAATTAGATAGTTGTATAGATCATAAATCAAATAGCTAGTCAAAAGGAACCTAATCAAACAAGGTGTGATTGGCTGAACAAAGTGTTATTGGTTGAACAAGGTATGACCGATTAGATAGGGTGTGGTAAGTTTGACATGAGAATGGTTGGCCAAACAAGAGCATGGCTAGTTAGACAAGCCTAAGTTATGAGTCAAGCGATCATGTCCTATCTTTCGTGCACCATCTCACCTCAGGTTCCTAACCTATGCTCCATCCTTCGTTATTCTTATCCTCATGTATTGACTCGATGGACAAAAGTCCTCAACATGGGACATTTTGAAAAAGGCCCATAATCTCACCGATAGATAAGACCAAGGTCAAAATTAGATATAAAATTACAAGTCAAAAGTAAAAGTCAAGGAAGAACACAATCAAAAGCATAGAAAATGTCATCATCTTTAGGCTCTAAGGCCAACTAAAGGTACATTATCAATATCAAGAATCTCTTCCAGGCTTTCACCATACATACCTTAAAGTCCAGGGTTCAAAACTCATAATTCATAAAGCTCAAAATTTCACCCTATATGTTGCATAGCACAAACTTCTACCTAGTGAGCTATGGAGCCCCATCCATTACCTTCCAAAGTTGTGCCAATGTATATATCCTACCAAATAATGGGTACCTTTTGCGATGCATCTCAATGCATCCTTATTTGTAAAGTACTTTACTAAATGTTAAACCATATATCTACATTACAAACAAAGTTCACGTATGAGCCAAGTGTAAGATTTGTTAAGTAGACCAAGACATTATTCTTATTAAAACTTGAGGTGATCAAGCCATGATCTCCCACTTTTATAGACTTCTAAAAAGTGTTAAACCTTATGTACATCCATGTCATCTCACTCTAATAATAAATATAAATGCACAAGTTAGAAAAGGGTTACAAAGTAACTAAGTGTTATAGAATGAGGGTACCCACAAGAATGGTATTATAACTTCTTATACTTAAATGATCCTCCTATAAAAAAAGAGCCATATTATCAACAAATTACACCATGATCCCCGAATCATCATCGCAAACATAACCAAAAGGTTTGCATTACTTGGAGGGACTAGACTCATCATTCAAGCTAGACTTCTTTAGCTAGAACTTCACCAGCCAGAGGTGTGCCAGATAGAAGGACACCGACTATATCACCACTTGATTATTACTTATTATTTGGACTAATTCCAATCAGGCTTCCAATGGACAAAACTCTATCGCACTAACCTCTTCCATATTAAACCTCATATGGACACACCCTTTTGAATACTCCAATTGGCCACCACGCTATACAAACCCCTTCAATCCATCTATGTCCCAATGCACATGTATGGCTAACATATTCGCCTCTAGTGGTAGGAAAAATATCCAAGTACACTCTCCAACTTATAAAAGGATGGAATGTAGTTAAGAAAAATACTATAGGGACTTAGAGAAGTCAAACATTTTCTACAAAAACTTGAAGAGTCTGGTAGGCATGATGAACAATACAAAAGGTGAAAGGCATCAAATAACTCCAAGATTGACCTTACAAGTGCCAACTTTGACTTTAATATAACTTCTTAATTGGAAATTCGATTGGAAATCTAAAAATACCACCATCGACATGAAGGCATTGCACACATTTTGAATGGACTTACATAGCACATAATCCTTCACCTTGTTAGGTAAAGCAATGCACAAGAGTAGACCCAGTGCTGCCAGTGTGGTTGGAAGGGTCACAAACTTAGATACTAATGAAACTACAATTAGACCATCTTGCCCATTTGATCAAGGTCCAAACTTCTAGAGGTTGATGTTGGATGTAATTTAATACATGTCATATGGAAAATAATGATTGGTCCCATCTAGTAGAAAGCTTTATAAGCCAACTCTATAAGTGTTGAACAATCAAATAAACTTGACTATTGGATAATCTTTATAAAGAGATAAATGATTAATAATTATCTTTTAATTATTCAAAAGAGATAATTATAATATTACAACAAGTGTATCTATATGGGTAAACGATATGTATCAATTACTTCTACTCCTTATATATATTTGTTATTATACAAATTCACACAGAAGCTTGACTAATATCCTATCTAGAGTGTGGCCTAAATTTCTTATATTTTCTACAATCTCATTAATGACTTATGCATTAAAAGATCAAAGGTTATCACCTCCACAGTGATAAGAGATCTTAATGAGTTTTTATAGTCTCGTATATCCACAAAGAAAATAAAATTTAGGACTTATGAGTTAACTTATAATAAGTTTAGGAATAAAGTATTTAAATTTTTTACTTTGGGGACTTTTGGGTTAGCGAGTAAATTTTAGGAATGAAACAAGTTGTTTAGTTTATCATATATTCTACATAAGTCCTTTAACTAATTTTAAAATATAAATATAAATTTTCAATGAAACTTATAACATTACATATATCATTTGAAATAAATAACACATCAAATTATTAAAATAATTTAATATTAAATTAAGTTTTTAGTAGAAGGTATAATAAATTAATCCAAATTAAAAGTACTTAATGCATATCTTAAAAAATCATTTGTATTGAGTTAAATTTGTAGCAATTTCTCTTAAAAAAGTGGGCACTTATTTTATTTTACAAAAAATTAAAGTCAAGTTTTAAAATCGAAATATCACTAAAGATTTAACGAAATTTTACCAAAATTGTGGAAGAAATTGACTTCTAGCCAATTTTCTATCGTTATCTCAAAAGTTTTGAAATGTTGGCAAAATTTCAACCAAAATTTACAAAATTTTAATCCTTGCCCACTGCGAATAAGGATGACTCTGTAAAATTAGTTTAATGGCTTCTGGTTCTCTATCTCTTCATTTTTCTTAATGTTCAAATTTTAGGAAAAAAGAATCTTGAAATAAATAGTTATTTGCAAGGAAGAAAGAAGGGGTTTATGGTGGTAGGCTAGTAATGATGGGTATTATCGGTTTAGCCATAAGAGAAATTGAAGTAAAGATTAACCTCATGTTTGGTTGACTAAAATGGAATGAAATCATAATTGATTCTTTCTAATTTTATATTTAGTTGGGCTAAAAAATGGGAATGAAATAAAATCGATTTCTAAAAGAGAAGGAATCAGAATTCTTTCTCCCTCCTTAAAGAATCATGATTTCATTCTTATCTTAATTATTTTTCCAATTTTACCCCAACCCTAAATATAACCCTAAATCCTAAATCCCAAAACCTAAAACCCCAAACCCTAAATCCTGAATCCCAAAATCCTAGACCCTAAATTTCAAATCCTAAAACCCAAAACTCATCCCAATGAACTTTCCCTGTTTTTACATAAACCTACTAACAACTCCCACTGCATGTCCAATGCCTGGTCTCATACAGACCATTGCATACATAAAACTTCCAATGGTTGAGGCATAAGGAACCTTAGCCATTAATTCTTTCTCTTCCTCTGTCTAAGGGGATTGATCCTTGGATAGGCAAAAGTGACTGGCCAAAGGTGTGCTAATTGGCTTGGCATCGCCCATGTTAAATCTCTACAAAACATAGTCGATGTATTCTACCTAAGATAACTGAAAGGATATTCTCTTCTTATCTCTTGCGATTTGCATTCTAAGAATTTTCTTTGTTGGACCTAAGTCTTTCATGTCAAACTCTTTTGACAATTACTGCTTCAACTTTTTGATATCATCCATATCTGAACCTACTACTAACATATCATCAATATAAAGTAGTAAAATGATATAACTAGACCTATATCTCTTGAAGTAGCAACAATGGTCAGGGTTGCACTTCTAAAAACCTTCTTTATGCATGAAGTTGTCAAACTCTTTGTACCACTGATTGGTACATGTATATCTCCTTATCTAAGTCTCCGTAAAGGAATGCAATTTTCACATCCAACTATTCAAGATGAAATTCTTCAATGGCTATAATACTCAACACTGATATGATAGTATTGAGCTTCATAATGGGAGCAAAAATGTTGGTGTAGTTAACTCCTTCCTTCTATTGAAATATTTTGACAACTAGTCAAGATTTGTATCTCTTAGAACCATCACGCTTCTCTTTCACTCAGTACACCCATTTGTTATGAAATTCCTTCTTCCTCATGGGTAACTCAACAAGTTCCCTTATCTGGTTAGAGATGAGAGATTTCATTTCTTTTTTCATGGAAAGCTTCTGATGAGTGCCCAAAAAGCACTAAAATAACCATGATTTTATGTACATTAATTGATTAAAAATACATATATTTATATGTTTTATCATATATTTATATAAATTTGTCTTTTTCGGAATCACGGGTATTTTTATTGTTTTTCAGGTATTTTGGCTTAAAAACGCAATTTAAAGACTCAAAGAGGAATACTTGAAGCAATACATCACAAATATATTAATAAATAAGTGGGAAAAGGTCAACAAACATGGAAAAATTGGACAAAATGGGTCGAAAAAGGTCAAAAATGTCAAAAGACGGAAATCGCGCCCATTGCTACCGCGCTATTGACCGCCAATATGCCGCCCGTATGTATGGCAACTGCCCGTCCGCGCGCGCCCATCAGCGAACGCGTTCCTGGCCGTGCGCGGCAGCAATGCCAGCGGCGGCATAACCCACTCTCCGCGCGCCAACGCCTTTTCGCCCCATTTTTCACGTGGTAGCCACATGTGACGTCATCGGCGTCATTAATGACATCGACAATTCCAATACGCGTTTTTACATTTTTAAATATTTTTTTTAACATTTTTTTTACTCATTTTTTCTCTCCATCCTCACCTATAAATACCCCCCTTCCCTTCACTTCAAAACACACCTTCAAAACACACTTCTCTCTTCTTTCTTTCTCTCTTTTCTTAGATTTTTAGGTTTTTTTTAGTTTTTCTTAGTTTTTAGTTAATTTCTCTTAGTTTTAGAGTTCTTCCCTTTTTGGGAAGAACTAGTTATGTTTTTGTAATATATTAGCTTTTTATTCAATAAATGGGAGTGCAAATTCGGGAGGTTTTCCAAGCGGGAATAGCATCGAAGTTACGTAAGGATTTTATTTTCTTCTGATTATTTTTTATGCTTTATTCTTACATGTTATATTTAATTTGTCGTGATTAAATTTAAGCTGTGTTGGCTATTTGTAAACATGATATAATAATAATGTTGTTATGCTAGAAATATTAAATAGGTAAAAATCTCTAAAATGAATTGATTTTATTTTTATTCAAGATTTTATATTAAGAATGTTAGAGAGAAATATATTATTTTTCATTACAAACTTAAATCTGAAAATTAGATTTTAAGGTTTAGTTATCCGGTCTGATTTAGAGTAGTGCTCTTTTATTTGTTGGTACAATGTACCGGTAGTTAGAGTGAAGCTCTATTTCAAAAGTTTTTACAAGAATTATTATCGAAAATATATTGACAACATGTTTTCAGTAGTGGTTTTAAAACTTGAAAGTTAGTACTCGGATAACTAAATTCTTAGGTTTAATTTGGACACCTTGAATAAAGTTTAAGCTGTCTAACCCCACCAAAGGTGGCATTTAAATGGTTCATTTTCAATCTCTTAGAAAAAGAAATTAATTTAATTAACCAAATTAGTTATCAACCCCACCCATAGGTGTTAATTGATTTGTTTAGTTAACAAAGAATATCTAACCCCACCAAAGGTGCTATTCATATAAAAAAGAGAGAATCAATAAATATCAATTCATATCTTTAATAACCTAAATAATATGAGCAAGCATAATTAACTTAGTTATTATATCCATAAATACTCCACTATTTTAAATGATAAAATTTGCATAAATATTTATTGAATCTTTGTTTATTTTTATGTTAATAGATTAAAAACACAAAACCCAAAATATCGTGACAGGATGTTTAGGATTTAATTTCGTTTTTAAAAGTTTGAATAATAAATTAAAAACCACATACATTCCTTCCTTAGATCGACCTTGGGAGTATACTTATCATTTTCTACGAAATGATTCGTGCACTTGCGAGAGTTTTATAAATACATAAAACCAAATGAACGGGCAGGATCGGCGACGTCGGTTCTGCCCCGATCAAGTTTTTGGCGCCGTTGCCGGGGAAGGAATAGCGTTTTTAAATTATTTATCAAAATTTTAAAAACTTTTTGTGTTGTAAATAATTGTGAGGCATCTTGAGTCTAACAAGCTTCATCATAGCATTTAGGATCCCTTCTATTAGTCAGCAACATATAGTTCATGTATCTCCTATTAGGCACATGAGGTCAAGAAGACCTTCTCAATACAGGAGCTGGAATAGGAGGTTGTGGTGTGTCAGATGGCTGCGCATTGCCTTGTCCAACGAGTTCCTCTAGATGAGGACTTATTATAATTGGTTCTATCATGGGACTATTTAGGACATCATCTGCATTTGTAAATACTAACTCATTCTGCTCTGAGTCATTAGTGTCTGTTTTATGCCTATTCTTATACATCACCCTTTCGTTGAAAATAATATCTCTACTATAGATCACTTTCTTGTTTTCGTCATCCCAAATACAGTAGCCAAACTCATCTTTACCATAGCTGAAGAAGGTGAATTACTTGGATTTGGGATCAAGCTTATTCATGCCTTGATTACTGTTATGCACAAATGCTACACAACCAAAAACTCTTAGATGTGATAGTCTTACCTCTTTTCAGTTACATATCTCTTTTAGTATTCTGTGCTCAAATGGAATAGATGGGTCTCGATTGATCAAGTAAGCTGTTATATTGATTGCTTCTGCCCAGAACTGCTTCGATAGACCTGATTTTATATGAATACATATAGCTTTTCCTATCGACGTTCCGTTCATATGCTTAGCTACACCATTGTGTTAAGGGGTGCATGGCACTTTCTCTCCATTCTGATCTCGTGCTCATAGAAGAAATTTTTGAATATGGTATCTTCATATTCACCACTATTGTCGGTTCTAAGCTTTTTGATCTTCAATCATAGCTTTCCATTTCCTGAAAGCCTCAAACACTTCAAACTTATTCTTTAGAAAGTAAACCCATACCTTCTAAGAGTGATCATCGATGAAAATCACGAAGTAATATTTTCCACTAATGGATGAAATGGTCATTGGTCCCCAAACATCAAAGTGAATAAGCTCTAGCTTTTCCTTCTCTGGGGTTCTACCACTTGTCTGAAAGATGACTTGCTTTTGCTTTCCAAGTATACAATCTTTGCATATGTCTACCTCTACTGACTATAGACCTAAAAGTTTTCTCTTTTAGTGCATAATCTTCATCACCTTCTCACTCATATGTTCTAGTCTCTAGTGCCACATATTTTGTGTTTCATTTCCTACTACAACTATGATCAAACAACATACCCATGTTGTCATGTAAAAAGTGTCACTCTTCTTCCCTCGAGCAACAATCATTACACCCTTTGAGATTAAGTTATTTCTTTGGTCGGGAATGTTCCTAACATTCTTCAGCTTCCAAACAGATCTGTTCAACTTAATATTCACTACACCTTTGCTAATAATAGTACACAATCGATCATCACTAAGATATACCTTTCCAAGGTTTTCGGGGACATATTTCTCGAAGAATTCTTTCTGTGAAGTAGCATAGAACAATGCTTCAAAATCTAACACTTGAGATTCTTCTATGCCATATCAATGCATCATCTCCTCTTGAGGTGGAAGTAATGTTTTCCTTTGCCTTCACTTCCTAGTCCTTCGGTGGATTTGGAACTCTTGTTCTTTGATCTACCTCGGTAGTTTTTTCTACCACATTCATTCCCTCTGGTTGAATTTCTTCCTCTAGTTGAATTTCTTCCTCTTGACTCTGTATGCAAAACTAAAGAGGTTGACGATTCACTTGACTCTCTACGTCGGATCTCTTGATTGAGAACCATATCACGAAAATTGTCAAATTTCAACTTAACTTCCTGACAAGCTACTCACAATCGTGATAGAAGCATTCCGTCTTTTTGGTAGAGAATACAAAAGTATCAATACTCGTACTTCTTCATCGAATACAATTCCAACTGAACCCAACTGGGTTATGACTATGTTGAGTTCGTTGAGATGTTAAGCTATTGACTCGCCTTCCATCATCCACAAATTGAAAAAACTCCTCATCAGGTGCACTTTGTTTGTGGCCAATGGCTTCTCGTACATATTGGAGAGAGCTACCATAAGACCCACTGTGGTCTTTTCCTTTGCTATGTTGAAAGCAACATTACAGGATAATGTTAATCGAATAACTCTAAGGGCTTGTCTATCTAGAAGATTCCAATCTTCTTCCTTCATACCCTCTGGCTTCTTCTCTGAGATAGGTTGATACAAACAATCCTCTATCTTCATTTTCCAAAACCCAAAATCTATGCCATCAAATTTCTTGAGTTTCACCTTTCCTTCATCTATGGCCATTGCCCCCACTCAAATCTGAATTTCTCTAGATCATTTCTAGCTATTCTTGCAAAACCACCATGTATTAGAACACCTTCATTGACAAACCAATATCACTAACAAAATTTTACCATTAATGTAATTCACTATTTTATGAATAGTAACCTTGTAGAAAATTGTCAAAAATCACCACAAAATGCCCTGATACCAATTGTTGAAAAATTACACAAATTTTTGATAAGCCAGATTTATGAGAAAGCAAAAATAGACAAAATAACACACAAATTTGATAACGAAGTTCGGCTAATTTTTTCTACGTCTTTGGACCTACTATAGATCTTTTTACTAAAAGGGAGAAATTATACAAAGTGTTTACAACACTCACAAATCATAATCCAATTACACCCAAGATAGTTGCTCTCAATTTTCTCTCACTAAAGCCTTTTTTTATGCTTTTCTCTCAATTGGATAATTCAAACTACATATTGGGGTGCTCTATTTATAGATATAGAAGCCCCATTCTACATGTTTTTCCAACTAATTCTTAATTGGATTTCCTTCTTTTTCAACAAAAAGATGCATCATCCATTCAATTTTCTTGGGTTGTTGGCTTGACAACCAATCTTTTATTTTATTGTCATTTATTGCACCGTTTGGTGCATGTAAGTTTGACCAATAGATGTTACTATCTATTTATACTTCTTAGAGTATTACAAGTGAATACATTGCTTCCAATAAACTAAAACAGAACATTACAACATGCAACCTATGGACCATACTCTAAAAAACTTGGCACATCACTTCTCCAAAACTATAGCATGTGTGCAGTCACGCATTAGTTGTTGTGTGGACTTGAGCTTTCCAAACTTGAAACTGAATTCTTTTGGTATATTTATTTGTAATATCTTGTACATTGTTAAATTTTGGCCCAAAACCCATATTTTAAACCCTTACATTCTTCTTAAATATATATTTATTGTTCCTGTGTGAAATATATAGATCATCCATCAGAGCTGAAATAAAAGAAAATAGAGAGAGCAATTAATAGAGAAGAAAAGCATAGAGTTTCCATTTTTCTAAGCCAATAGTCTCTTCAGTCCATACTTTTCGTTCAATGTTCTCCCAAGTTCATCTCTCTGTTCTATAATAAATATTTGTTCTTCCCTACAACTACCAAAACAAAATAGAAAAACAACATAGATGTAGATAGAAGAAAAAGGGAAACGTTGAAGTTAAGTAAGTTGTTTGGGTCTTTGGTATATTTTGTGAAGCTCTTTGAAGATTGTGTTTGTATTTTCATTTGAAAAGTTAAACCACTTAAATCATTGTGTCATTTATCTTTCTTACTGTTTATTATTTTTCTATTACCCATAATTTTATATTTGTGCAACTAAATTGGACCTGAATTTTGCTTCCGTTAGTGCTAATTTATAAAAAATGTGGTATCAAAGCATTGGGTTATTCTGTTATTTATTAGAACTAATCAAGTTTCCACTTTTGGATTTATTTTGAGCTTCTAGTTATCTGATTGGTTTCATATTTTATGGGTTATGCTTCTATTTGTTTATTATTGGGTTTTTTTATCATTGTGGCAAAATACAAAATTGAGAAATTCAATGGTAGGAATGATTTCAGTATTTGGTGAGTGAAGATGCATGTCGTATTAGTTAAAGAAGGGCTTGTTAAGACACTTAAAGGTAAGGATAAATTTTAAGAGAAATTGATTGATGAAGAAAAAGATGCATAATGAAAAATGCTTTCAATTCAATTCAATTTTCCTTGTCTGATAAGGTATTACGCGAGGTTGGTTATGAGGAATCTTCTGCTAGGTTATGGCTTAAATATGAGAATTTTTATACGACTAAGTCTTTGACAAGTCGGTTATATTTGAAGCAGCATTTTTATATATTCAGAATGTTAGAAGGTATACCTTTATATGATCACCTTGATAAATTTACTAAAATTATTCTTGATCTAAAAAATGGTAGTGTTAAAATTGATGATAAGGATTAGGCCTTAGTTCTATTATGTTCTTTACCTCATTCATTTGAACATTTTTTGGATACCATGGTATATGGGTGATGCATTATTTCTTTGGAAGATGTTAAAGCATATTTGAATTCTACAGAGTTGAAGAAAAAGGTGTCTACAAGAAACAATGATAATAGTAGTGGTTTATTTGTCAGAGGTAGAAATCAAGAAAAAGGCACAAGAAATAATAGAGGTAAGTTTAGATCCAATTCTAGAAAACAAAAAGATAAATGCAACTATTACCGTTAGGAAGGGCACTGGAAGTAAATTGTTTGAAACTCAAAGGTAAAGGAAAATCTACGTTCTTGTTCTGATAGTGAAAATGTTCTATCCGTAACTATTGGTTCTCTTGGAGATGTTTGGATTCTTGATTCAGGTTGCACTTACCATACGTGCCTCAGTAGGGACTGGTTTGCTTCTTATCAACGTAATTGATAAGGGTGTTGTCTTGATGGGAAAAAAATGTGTCCTACAAGGTTGTTGGTATTGGTACTGTCTAAATTAAGATACATGATTGTATTGTTAGGATTTTGAAAGATGTTCGTCATGTTCCAGATTTAAAAAAAACTTGATATCTTTGGGTACTCTTGATTCACAAGGATACAAGTATATAGCCAAGGGTGGATACAATATTGTTCTATATAGCTTATGTATTATCAACTACTACCATCGATTCGTCTTTGGTTTAATTGCCTCTTCACTTGGGATTTATTACCATTCCTCTAGATCAAAACATCGCTACTAATACATAAGTATGATAAAATTTCTACGGTTCATAAAATGAGTGCTATGATTTGTAATATATAGCTTCAAAACCCCCTAGCTCTGATACCATAAGTGCACCAAGGATATGATGAGTTAATCAAAGAAATACAATACTAAATAACAAGCATATTATATTGATAGCTAGGTGGCTTAGTCATCCATGGAGTTTACAAACAAAATATAAATATTAAAATTAAAATTAAAACAAAGAAAGAAAAAAAATACAAACTTACTTAAACTTTGTAAATAATATATATATAGAGTTTGTTACAAAACATTACACGTGTATGACTTTTATTGATTACTAGTTTAGTGCGCCTTATATGCCTTGTATCCCTTGTTTGCTAATCAGCAAGAAATAATAAGAGGTTTAGTAAACACATCAACAAGTTTCTCATGAGTAGGACTATGCAATACTAATAACTTGTCATTACGCACCCTATCTTGCAAAAAATAAAGATCTATCTTAACATGCTTCGTGCGAGCATGAAAAATAGGATTGACACTTAATGCCACAATACTTAAATTATCACACCATCTAGCAGAACAACTTGGAAGATATAATATAAGCTTGTGTAAAAGTGACTTTATCCATATGATCTCAACCATACTTCGATAATGTGATAATGAGATACTAAAGTGCCTCATCCATACTTCGATAATGTGAAGGATTGTCATATGCTTCTCCTAAATAAGATGATAAAAGACAATCAAATTCCATAAAAGAAGAGCAAGACTTATAGATATGCATACCAATTTTGAGAAGCAATTCTCGAGCATATTTAGATTGAGTGGGAAGTAGATCACCCTGAGATAAATGAGACAACTCAATGCCTAGAAAGAAGTGAAGTATACCAAGATATTTATGTACAAATCGTGTGTTGAGAACAGAAATAATTGTTTGAACTTAATCCTCATGAATTCTTGTGATAATAATGTCATCAATATACACTAGAATGGAAGTGGTAGAGGAAATGGTAAACTTGTAAAATAGAGAAGTGTTAGCTCGAGACTGTGTGAAATCCAAGACCTTAAGAGATGAGGTTAGGGTGTCAAACTAAGCTCTTGGTGCCTGTTAAAGACCATAGATTGCTTTGTATAGTTTGCACACATAATCAAAATAGAGATGATCCTCAAAACCTTGAAGTTGTGCCATAAACATTTTCTTTTGAAGCTCCCTATTGAAGAAGGCATCGTTGATGTTTAAATGATGTAATTTCCACTTGCAAGAAATAGTAATAGTAAAAAAACGTAATTATCACATGTTTAACAATAGAACTAAACGTCTATAAGAAATCAAACCCATGGGTACTCAAGACTTCCTTTTGTCTAATGTATTATCTAGGAATTTGTTAGCATGAAAGATCCATTTGTTCACAATAATTCTTCTATCCTTAGGATATAGAAATAAAATCCATATATTATTACGAAGTAAAGCATCAAAGTCTTGTTGCATTGAAGCTTTCCACAAGTCATTTGATAAAGCTTGTTTAAGTGTTAAGGGTTCAGTCATGAAGAGATCAAGTTACACTAAAAAATATTTAGGCTCATATACACCATCCTTAGCTCATGTGATCATATATGGATGTTGGAAGCAGAATAAGGTAAAGGTTGAGAAGAAGACTTAGAATTAGAATGAGAAAACTCTAAAGGTTAAGAAGAAGAAAAAGTTGGTGAGGGAACCAAGGTATGAGTATGAGAGCAAACAGATGTATCTGACTCACGAGAAAGTGAGACAAGAAATGTACCTATGTGAATCACTTCTATAAATGGCCCAGAAGAAGACAATAAATGAGCAAAATGAGCTAATGGTTTGACTATATGTAGTAACATTTTAGTAGGTAAAGTAGGAGGTGTGGGCTATTCAGAGATGCTATGTTTAGAAAAGGGAAATGTACATCCATCAAATAGTATATCTCTATTGATATAGAATATATTACTATTGGAAAAACATCTATACCCTTTGTATCTAGGTGAATAACCAAGAAAGGTACATGGTAAAGACCTTGGTTGAAGTTCATGCTTAATATATAGCCTTAAACAAATGTAGTAAAGGCAATCAAATACCTTGGAAGAGAGTAATCTGGTTTACAATGAAACGACAATTCAAATGGTGACTGATCATATAGATTGGGACTACGCAACTTATTGATGAGAGAAGTGCTTGAAAAAAAAGATTTATCCTAGAACTGCTCAAGTAATGAAGCATGTGAAAGCATTGTCATACCAAGTTCTATGATATGTCTATATTTTTATTCAATCAATCCATTTTTCCTATAGGCATGTGGACAAGATGTATGATGAACAATACTAGCAGCTATAAGAACTGAGGTAAGGTCCTAAAACTCTCCTTCTTAATTACTGTGAAGAGTTTTAACTTTTCATTCTAATTACAGCTTAGCTTATTCTTTAAAATCTAGAAATGCTTGACACACATCGCTCTTATGTTTACGGAAATAAATCCAAGTAAAACGAAAAAACTCATTAATAAAGTGAACATAATACAAGTATCGATTGGTTGACACAACTGGTGCAACCTAAACATCAAAGTGTACAACATGAAAAGGTGTTATAGTATAGTGAAATCTACGATTATATGGAAACTTAAAGATTTTACTAAGTTTGCAAGCTTTGCACAACATTGAAGTATCTCTGGAATCTTGAAAAAGTATGTTATTTCGAGCTAAATCTTTTCTAACAATGGATATATAGGAATTATTAAGCCTTTGATGTCATAAAGATATGCTAAGATATGCATCAGTAAGAAAAGTAGATATAGGCATATTATTTTTACTAGAAGTTGAGACTATTGAAGAATAAGGCAAGGATGGTATACCATGCTTAGCCAGATCCAAGTCAAACACATAAAGTCCATTAAATAAATAGCCCTAGAGCATCACTATGTGAGCATACTTGTCCTTTGCACATAAGAAATAAGTGTGAAATTTAAAGTAGACATTATTGTCTAAAGAACACAAGGGATATTTACTTGAACTTTTTTTTGTATATGATACTTTATACTTATAACTAGATTATGTAGTTATGATTGTATTATTTATTTACTCATACTACAAATACACACAATAATAATATCAAAATTATGTATTTTATACGACGATAATATCAAAATTCTTAAATTTTTACTATAAATTTAAAAATTAAATTTTTAATTGTAATGCATATAATGATAATATCAAGATTTGATTTTATGTTTTTAAATGTGGTACTCTATACTTACCACTTAATTATAAAATTATGACTAAATTTTTCTAAAAGTTAATAAATTTAAACAATTGAATTTTTAAACTACCATTTGTGTAATAATTAAATTTGTAATGTACCATTTGTACACAATGATAATATAAAGACTCTTAAATTTATACTATAAATTTACAAAATTAGATTTTTAAAGCACTATTGGTACATAACGATAACATGAAGACTTAAATCTATACTATAAATTTTAAAAATTAGACTTTATAGTTCAATTTCGTCGTCATTGTCCCTTTTTAAGTTAATAAATTTACACTCTCTTATCATTTCAAGTCACATGTTCTAATCACCTAAAAATATCGTTTAATCTAAAAAATTAAAAAAATAAAATTTTTAAATATCATTTATACACAATAATAATATTAAGACTCTTAAATTTATATTATAAATTTAAAAATTAAATTTTTAAATATAATAAATATAATGAAAATATCAAAACTTAACGTTAAGTTTTATTATAAAATTGTGACTATGATATAAATATAAATTAATTTTATTATTGAATATCCAAAATCAATAAATTATAAGTATGATATAAATATAAATTAAATTTTTCATGTGATCATACAACAATTTCTAATTTTAATTTTTTACGAAATTACTTACAAAATTGGATTAATTAATAAATTTTTAAAAACAATATACTTTTTTTTTTCAGATTTCACGTTTATGATTTTGTTTTTTCCTTTCTTTTCACTAAACATTAAATTCTAGCGATGAAATTAACTCTTTTTACCATTTTCAAGTTAAACCTAACCTTAGTTTTCATTATAACCAGACCTCTTTTGCAAGAAGGGCAAGATTGAACTGCTCTGCAAATTAAACTTCTTCTTTTTAAGTTCAAAGTTTGGTTGGAATTTGAATCTTAGACGTTAGACCAAGGGAGCCAATAACAGTCTTATGAACTGCACTATCAAGACTTAACACTTTGGCAAAGAAATTAACTCAAAGAGCATTATCAAATATTCATATACAGAATAAGAGAATATATACAATATGTTTCCTTCATCATAACAAGTTCACTGAAAAGCATATAAAGTCCATGCCTCGGAAGCAAGCATTATATACACATTTTCTTCACACATCACGTGTAAATATGACATGCATATGATACTGAAGAAAGCTTCCCGTAAAGCAGGGATTATTTTAGAACCATGTTCAAGTCTATAAATCATACTTACATAAATATATCATTCTTATATACATTGTTGCCCTCAACAAACTTAAAGTTTGCGGCAAGCAATTTACTCAGGTCGGAAGTAGACAAGATTAGGAAGGTGATTAAACTGAAGCTTCTTAATGTCCCTTGAGGTCACCTTGCATGACTCTAATGTCAGTGATTTCAAGTTCTTGAACGTTTTCAAATGCTCGAGTCCACCACTCGTTATACGAGAATTCGAAACATTCAGAGAGACTAGTCCCGTTAGCCCTGTATGTAGTGAAATAGCCAATTTGTTTTTATATCTCTAAAACTAATGTTGTGCAACAGGCAAACATATAAATTGAAAATTATACAAGTTACCAGATATCAACTCCAAGGATTTATCTGTGAGGCTGCAGTTTTGTGATATATTCAACAATGTCAAGGATGTAAGATTCTGGATATTCCTTACACCGGCATCAGTTAATCCACCACCACAAATTTCCAGGGACTTCAAGTTCTTGAAGTCTGAGCATAGCAAACAAAACAGTAGGGAAGAGAGAATCAATTGAAAAAATCCTTTTTTTTTATACATGATTATTACCTTTTTCATAAAAATGTGCACACGTGTAATTTTAGGTATGAATTAAACATATATTGACGTATTCTGGAAGTCTTCATTGCCAAATCAACTATTATTTAAGGTTAATTCAATGAGTTGAAAAAACACATCTCACCAAACTCACAAACTAAGATAAACAAACTCACTTAGCTCAACTCACGCGCTAATTTAACAAAATTCCTTTGTTGAAATATAATTACTGTAATTCCCTTGCTATACAGATAGAGACTCAAATACTGTATCCAGAATGCCTGATTGGAATGAAACAAGAAGGTACGCAACTACTAGAAATGCAATTTGAACTTTCAAGCATATATGTATTTAAATATGCAAAGAAGCACAATCATGGTTACGTAACATACTTCGTAAATAGTTGGTTCCAGAATCTGTAATACGAGCTCCAAATAGATCCAGATGTGTTAAGCCAGTCAAACCTGTATTGAGACGAGCACAAACGAAAACATTACTTTCCATTTATTATTCATCAAGACATTTGAAAGTTTCTGAAAAACTGAATATTCAATTTCAAATGCAATTGATCCATGATATTGTAATTTACTACAAGCTTTATAGAATAGAAATCCCCCGACTTCCCTCAACTCAACCAAGGAAGTCATAGAGGGGAGAAAATGAGATCAGACATGAGCCAAAGTTCAAAAATTGATTCTAGACGTGATTTTAATTTAAAACATCTTAACTAGATTATTACCCCTTATAACCAATTGATAAAAAATTGTCAAATTTTACTGCATTCGACCAAATTGGTTATAAGCTTGGAATAACCTGTTATGAGCCCATATTTAATAATAAAAAAAAAGGATAATCCAAGTCACCTTTAACGAAAGTGCACTTCAGTCCTATACTTATTAAGTAGGACAACATAAATCCGAAAAAGGTAACAGAAATCCATTACTTTTACAAGAAGTGAAACAACACAAGTCCATTACCTTTATAAAATGAACTTTTACAACCCTTTTTGTAAAGGTAGTGAACTTGTGCTACGATATGGGTCTAAAATGCACTTTTGTTAAAAGTAACAAACTTGGATTATTCTTTATCCTTTAATAAAAGTATAATATTTGAAAAAAAAATTAGGGATCCATTCTTAAATTTTTCCCCAACCCAGGTACGACCAAGAAAAAAAAAAGGAGAGATGAAGGGAAAGGGGACATTAGCTGAAGAAACTTCAGACAAACATCGACTGTCATAGATGCTAATTAGTATTCCTATGAAAAGGGGCAAGGGATTGTCCAGAAAAGAAGAATCACAGAATCGTTAACAAGCATAAATGGATAATGATCTAAAAAAAATAATAGGCATACATGGGAAAAAAGTATCATCTAATTAATTGGCCTATATATCACAAACCAAACGATTCTATTTATCTGTGTTGAAGACTGCTAGCAGTGATCTACTTTCTTTACCATGCCACTGGAAGAGAGAATTAAAAACTCCAGTATATTGATATTCCAAAAACTTAACATCAACCACAGAAATTAGAGGAATATAGTTGTTAAATTTTAAATTAAAAGGTATAACATATAATTAGACGCTGATGTATCCTTAAATAACCAAAAATGGATTGAACCTTCATTGATTGAGGCATAAACCTCACCCACAAACCATGCAGTGGAACGTAATATTCGTCTAGGTAGGCTTACTTGTGAGAGCTGCAAGTCCAGAATCTGTAATCTGGCGAGCATCTATATTAAGTGATTTTAGAGACGAGAGTCTGGACAGCTTCCTTAGGCCATTGTCAGTAATTACAGTAAATGAAAGGTTAATGCTCTCAAGACAACGCAGACCTGTGACAAACAAGCCAGCAATTAATATGACGTCTTCAAAAAAAAAATGAAAATAAGTGAGAGAAAACGTAAATGAGAAAAAAACCATAATAGAATGTCATATACTATGTAATTGAGAGTCCTGCATTGTGATATTTAAAGCTGGTCTCGTTCCATAAACTAGTAGCTTATTTATTCCCTTCTAGAGAATTTACTATAAAATAAAGTGCCCCGAGATGGATCTATTGCTTCTACAATTCATGGACTTTAAAAGTAGTAAAATAAAATTTGCCATGTTAAAACTAGGGATAATTTAGTTATTTTATGTGCTCAGTTATATCTATATATATAGAGAGAGTAATCAACTATGTATCCTATTTTCGATATAACAAAATAATATCATTCTCATTCAACATAATATCAAAACGGGTTTTATTATGACAAATGAAATCCTAACCTTAAAACTAAAAAACAACCGGCTGCCACCTCCGTCACAACAAGTAACCCCCTGAAACACAAAATCCATTCCTGTCACCACCCATCGCTTCATCCAACCCAGTTGCCACCCTTGTCGCGACACACAACCGCAAATTCTCTCTTCTCGCATTTTCTAGCTCCTTACTTGAATCTTCCGATGGTCTCTACCTTATTTTGTTGGTCTGAGTTCACCAAGTGTGATACATGTTCTACTTTATATATATATATATTATTTTTTTCCCTAAATATGGGCTTGTTTGGTTTTAGCCATCTCTCCAATTTTAGGTGATATCCTTTCCTTTTAGCGTGTTTTACGCTTGGCTTTGTCTTCTTTTTCTTAAGCTGGTGGATTAATTCTTTGCCATGTGGTACACTTATTATTCATCTTTTATCACTGGTGTTGGGTATTTATTTTATCTCGTGGTTGATCCTTTAGTACCCGTGTCTGCTACTTCTAGTCTAGCCATTTCCTCAAATGTGACGACTTTAAATGAAAATTTCTTTCTTCATATTATGACTTTCAAACTTAATGATTCTAATTATTTAGATTGGACTCGAGCAATTATGGTATTTTTATAAGCTAAAGAAAAAGTTAGTTACATGACAGATGACAGATGACAGATGATCCGCTGACACGTGAAAATCCAAAATTTAAGAGTGGAAAAGGACAATTCGATGGTTAGTAGTTGGTTATGGAATAGTATGGAACCTCAAATCGCACAAATTATATGTTTTTTCCTACGACAAAGTAGGTTTGGACAGCTATGCGTGACCAATACTCTAAAGAACATAATGTCTTAAGAATTTGACTTATATTCTAGTATTATGTCTTTCACTCAGAACAGAAGATCAATTAGTGAGTACTATAGTCAGTTCATCATTTTTTTAAAATAACTTAAATTATATCATCCTACCACATCTGATATGGTACGAGCCAAGTTTGATGTAGCTAAGTATTTGTCTGTGCTTGATTCTAAGTATGTGCATCTAAAGAAAACTATCTTAATTGGTGATCAACGAGTATCCCTTCGTTCTGCTTTATCTGGTGATGCGCTTGAGCCACAAAGTCTCGAACCCATCTATGTCCCTTTCACAGGATGCCTTGGATACTTCTGGTTAAGGTCGTGGTTTTCATTTTGGTCGGTGTTGTGGATGTGATTCCCCTCCTAAGTCGTGGTTGTGGTGATCATTATTGTGTTCATTATGGGGGTAACTAATCATTTTTTCGTTTGATGCAGGCAAAATTTGGTAAGCCTTCTATGGCTAATCAGGTTCACTCTGACGATCACGAAAATTCTACCTCTACTATCATACCCTTTGAGCAATTGAATGAGTCTGTCAACCTTTCACAAGATGAGTATAACCAACTCTTGTAGCATTCCTATTTGTCAACTACTCATGTATCTACCTCATCTCAAACTGCTACTCTAACCGAGCTAGGTTTTGTTAATCATTGATCCAAGTGCTACAACTCCTATGACAGGTATGTCTTCTATCCTTACCTCTACCCTAAAAAATTCCATTCATAAATCTATCACTTTAGTTTATGGTTCTAATTCCTCAATTGAAGGCACTATGTACCCTATTCCCCATTTATCCTTGTTGTAAATACTTAATGTTTCTCGTTTTCCTATTAATTTATTGTATGTTGATCAATTAACTAAAGCTTCTAATTATTCGATGACCTTTCCCACATATTGTGTCCTTTAGGATCTTTCTACGAGGAAGACGATCGGTAGTGGGCACTTGGTTAACGAAGTTTACTAGCTGGATCAACTCCCTTCTACAACAATTTCTTTCATGCTTCTGATGAGGTGTTTCAATGGCATTGTAGGTTGGGACATCCCATGTTCATCTTCTACATCTTATCTACTAGTGTGCAGGCTTGCGAACTAGGAAAACACCACACGAATTAATCGTCTTCCCTTAGCTGTTTTAGGTGGATGGTCACTCCTTTCCGTGTTGTCTCCTACCCAACCATTATTTCATCTTCCACTCCGAATTTTTGGTTGTGTTTGTTTTGTGCATAATGTTTCTGGGATACCTAATAAACCTTCATCATGTTCCTAAACATGTGTTTATAGGATACTAAAGGTTATCGTTGTTTTCATCTTGACACTAGGAAATTTATTTTTAATGCAAATGTAATATTCTTTAAGTCTATTCCTTTTTTATCTAGCCCCTCCCCCTCCTCGAATAGTAGGCCACAATGTCCTCTTCCTCTACCTATATCTTCACTTCGCTTTCCATTTCATCTTAAGCCCTTGCAAGTATATGTGCCCAGATCGTAAACCCGATTACCCACAATGCCCTCTACTCAAATAGCTTCTTCCAATAGAGATCCTACTCTCTTTCTCTTGCAATTGCTTCTATTGCTTCGAGGAAAGGTAAGCATTATATTACATCTTATCATTTGCCTAATTTTTGTCTTTTCATTCTTTCACCTGTATATCGCAATTTTTTTCTTTCTCTTTCTATCATCCCTAAGTCTTATGAGGAAGCTCTTACTCATCCTGGATGAGTTGTTGCAACAGAAGAGGAGACGTCAGTTTTAAAGTCTCGTGATACGTAAGAACTTAATCGGTTACCAAATGGTAAAGTAGTTGTTGGAAATGTGTGGGTATTCACTATCAAATATCTACTTAATGGGTATATTGGGCAATTGAAGGCTCGTTTGGTTGCTAAGGACTTTACTTAAACTTATGGTGTTGATTATTATGAAACTTTCTCCCCAGTTTCCCGATTGAACTTTGTATGCATTTTGATTTCTATGTTGCCACTCTTCACTTGCCTCTTTATCAGTTAGATATAAAAAATTCCTTCATTTATGGTGACCTTAAAAAAGAAGTATACATTGAGCAACCATTAGGGTTTGTTAATCAAGGGGTTAGTATGTCAATTAAAGAAGGAAATTTATAGGTTAAGGCAATCTTCCCATGCATGGCTTGATAATTGAGTAATGTACTTATCTCATTTGGGTTCTCTACATGTCATTTTATCACTGTCTTTGTATATAAGACAAGGTCGAGACTTGTGATTCTAATTATATACGTAAATGATATTAATTTCTCTAGCAGTGACCTTGATGACATAAAGGAGGTGGAAAATAAGTTGGAGACATTTCAAAAAGAAGACTTGGGTTAACTGCGACATTTTGTGAATTGAAGTAACACATAGTATAAATGGAATCGTTCTATTTCAAAGAAAATATATGCGAGATTTACTAACAGAAATTGGTATATTTGGATCTAAATCAGTGAACATTCCGATGGAGACAAACTTCAATTTGAATGATATTACTAGTGAAATTTTCAATAACAAAAGGAGATATGGGAGTTTGGTAGGAAACTCATATACCTCACTATAACTAACGGATATAAAATTTGTTGTATAAGTTGTCAACCAACTCATGGAAACTCCTAGGCAAATACATTGGAGTGTTGTATGTCGTATTCTTAGGTATCTAAAAGAAACTATTGGAATGAAGGTCGTTTATAGAACAAGTCAAAATTTGGACATAGTGAGTTATTTTGATGCAAATTGAGCAAGTTCATGTACTAATAGAAAATCAACTACAAGATACTACACTTTTATTGGAGGAAACCTAGTTACTTCGAAAATTAAGAAGCAAAATGTGATAGCCCGTTTTAATGCTAAAGCGGAATATTGAGCTATGTCTCACACTTCATGCGAATTGATGTAGATTAGAAATCTGATGAATGAAATGGGTATTACAGTGAAGAGTCATATGACCATGTACTGCAATAATCAAACTGCTATCTATATTGCCAATAATTCTATGTTCCATAAGTGAACTAAACATAGAGAAGTAGACTGCCACTACATAAGAGACTTTGATAAAGAGAGGCGTGTGTACTCCTTATGTTAAATCAGATGAGCAGTTGGGGGTTATATTTACTAAGGCTGCTACCAAAAGATTATTTTTGTCTTCTTGTTTCAAGCTGGGCATGTTGAATATTTATGCTCCATCTTGAGGTAGTGTTAAAACTAGGGTAATTTAGTTATTTCATATGTTCAATTATATTCGTATATATAAACTATGTATCCTCTTTTTCGATATAATAAAATAGTATCATTTTGATTCAACACGCCACCTCCATGTAATGCAATGCACTCCATAACGTTTTCATATGCTTATCATCTCTCAAACTATCTACACAGCATTATAAGCACTTTTGGCTAATTTTAATGTAGGAATATCTAGCCAAACAGTATCTAGAGAACTTTGCTGTATAAAACAGATGAATAAAGGGAGAAAAATTAAGAACTTATGATGATGATCATTTTGCTACAAAGTGAAAGGAAAACGTCTAACCGGACAAATGTCGTAGTCCACCATTTCCAACGTCAGTATCAGACAAGTCCAAACATTTCAAATGCTTCAGGCCTAACAGCAAATCATCAATATACAAACATCAGCAATAGATATAAACAGCAATAGATATAAACAGTAATAGCTTATTGCGAAAACACCAAAAGCCTTCCAGAAATTTGGACTAATATGATAAATAGTAATTTATAAGATTAAATGGTTAACATCGGCAATCTATATAAGCTCAAATTTTTATTTTTACTACTATTTCTAAAATGAGTATAGGATAGGAGCATATCATTTTTTCAAGATATCACTTATTAGGTGGATTTAGGGCTAATGCTAAAGTCAACTTTTCATGCATGTTACAGGTTGGCAGACGACAATGTATTTAAAATTGTCTTCATCCAACAATTACAAAGGAGGGTCTGGGGGACCATGTCATAAAGACCGATTCAAGTAAAAATATTTCCGATTCTAGAGCATTATGCAAAAAGCATACATCCATTATGTTACGAAAAAGAAAAAAAAAGACAATTGATCATAAATCTGGAAGTTTTTACTAGCACCTGTCAAGTTAACAAGTCCTTCATCTCCGATCCTACAAGAATCCAAGTTCAAACTCTCCAATTTGGTCAAACCTGTTCAAAGCAATGGCAAAGCTATGCGTCGGATCAATGGTTCAAAATGGATGATCAGCTAAAACAGAAACAAATGCAGGAAAATACATGCTTGCATGCAAATACTTTTCAACAAGATTTCCATTCACAAACACCCCCCCCCCCCCCAAAAAAAAAAAAGAGAGAGAAATATATATAGAGATACTGAAACAAAGAGAGAGAGATGCTCAAAAAGTAACAACCCACAACTAGCCAGGAAATTGACCAAGAGATGCATGACTACACAAAAGAACATGTTACTCTTTTTATAAAGATTTTCTATTTTCACCCACCTTTTTCCTCTTGAAATTAAATTGATTAAAAATCATTATATGTTTGTTCTAGGCAAATTAACAGACCACCAAATGCCCCAAGTTCCAAGATTAGCAAATTTTCCTAGTATTGGTTCTCAAAAAGCAAAAAGAGAAAAACAATATTGATGATTGTGACAAAAAAAGAGTGATCACACAATTCAACTAATAAAAATGTATATCCAAGCTAAAAATAAAAAATTCATAATTTACATCTTGGATTGGACATGTTTGAGCGGCACCAAAACAAACTCCTTTCTAATAATGAATAATATAAGGTTAATCTTTATCACTGGATCTTCTCTTCCAATAATGGAAAGGTAAAAAAGGGAAAGGTACAGTGAAAGTATTGACTCAACAAAACGGGGTAAATGTGACTCTACCTTTCAAGTGCACCAAGCAAGCATCTGAGATGTCATTGAACGCCAAGTTTAATACTTTTAAGTTTCCAAGACCTGCATAAAACAAGGCATCTTTTAGTTGAAGGTAGCTTTGGAGTTAAATAAAAACTACCAAAAAATAAGCATCCTAAGTAACCATATCCAAGAGAATGCCATGAGAAGTTAATTAAAAAGGCTTTACATGGAACTACTTACTAGAAAACTTTTCACAACCAGTGTCAGACAGGCAGCATCTGCTAAGATTTAGATATAATAACGCAGAGAGAGCTGACACAAAAAGAGAGAAAGTAAGATACCACGCCAAAGAAAGTAAGAATAAAAGATAGTCAAGGTCTGTATTTTGGAAAATTGAGAGAACTAATTTGCTTTTATTCCTTTGTCTCTAATCATTACCAATAGGAAAATATAAAACAGGAAAACATGTAAAAACCAAACCAGTTTCGGAAAGAAAGCAAATGCATACAAACAAAAAGATGAATAAATATATGACACATCAACATCATTTAGTTCTGCTTTGCTATTTTTGACACTCGGAGGAATCACTTCAGGAAATGCAAACCTGAAAGAGACTCCAAGCATGAAGCTGTAACTGAGCAGCCCTCCAAATTCAATAGAAAGAGCTTGTCAAGATCTGTGATGCACAGAAAAACATGTTGAAATGCAGTAACAAACACAGTCTAACAAATGCATTTAAATACCATACAATTTAGAGATGAGGAACATGTCATAATGTCAGTGAGGTCTAAAATGAAAAAAAGGGTTATTGATAGTTTAGAACAACAGTGATCACTGTCACCCATACAATAGTTTCCACACTATTAGTACCCTTTATTTTATTTTTCTTTAAATGCTTGATTAAGCTTATAACCACAAGCATCAAACCGAAAATGATACTGGAAGAAGAATTTTTATAAACATGCATGCATCATTACGATGACGAAAATATAAATTTTGAATACAAGTAAACTTAAATCTACCTTTCAAGTAAGAAAGGCCACAGTCCGTAACTTTACTGCAAGAAATTTGTAATGCCTTCAAATTTGTAAGCCCTGAAACATTATTAAATAAACAACTAGCAAAAGAAGGTACTAGCAGGAAAATAATCATGCTGTTAAGGAATTAGTTTGCCACTTTTTGAATTAATTAATTGTTTCTAGATTTCCCAAATACCATCCATCTCTACCATCTCTAGCAATAAGGATTATTTTATTAGTAATTGAGGTTTTTTTTGGTAAAAGTATATTAGAGTCATATTCCTAAGGTAGAAGGAATATCTATTCTTCTTATAATACATATTCCTTTTCACAAAGAAATTGGTGTTCCTATGGAATCGCCATTCCTGAGTCCAGATATTAAAAGTTGTAAATGTACAAAGGAAAAGGAATAGCCATTCCATTCCTTTTTCTATTACCAACAACCAAACACTTCCTAAAAGCATAAGCTTGTACATCGTGGGCGGATACTGATTTCTTTTTTCGTTAGATTCCAAAGTCCAACCATAGAAGCACGCAATTCCTATTGTTCCAAACAGAAATACTGGAAAATTTAAGGATACCTAATAGAGGCTCCAAGTCGGCATCTGTAATACAGTTGCACCATTTGATATTAAGTGATTCTAACTTTGCTAATCCTGCCAGATTATATAAACATTAATTGAGAGCTCAAAAACTAAATATGTTGAACAAATGCAGAACTTTCAGTAAGCATAGTGGCATGCTCAAAGATAAAGATTACCACTAACACCACTTTATGGAAGCAAATACAACTCTAAATGTCTACTCTAGTTAAATGCTGCTCTCAATCATGCCAAACTTAAATGAAGTAAATAACATGAAGACAGAGACATACCCAGAAGGTATAAGACATCAAATGTCCCAAAAATTATACAAGATAAACTGGTATGTGCAAGTCTATGAGAGGGGAGCATACATTTAGAAGTGAGAATACCTTTAAGATGAACAAGCCCACCATGAATCCCAGGGCATCTTTCCAGATCTAACTTGGCCAAGTTGACTAAGCCAGCAAAGGCACTCATTCCTTGAGCGGTGATAGCATTGTTTCGTCGAAAACTTAAACTTGTTAAGTTGGAGAAACCTGAAACAAGCACTTATTCTCAAGCAATTACCCATACCTAAATCTGATCCAAAGAAAATAAGGGCAATAGCCAACTATTCATTGAAAAAAAATTGCAAGAGCAAGGGAATTATGCGCAAGGTATGGTTAAAATCATGCAGTGGGGAACTTGGGTTTGACAGTAACCTTTTTTTACCTCTCCTTGTATCATCTAATAGATATTATTTAAATATATCTTATTCGTTATGCAAAGAAAGAAATGAAAGGCAATAAGTAAATATTGAAAACAAAATTAATATAAGAGAAAGAAAATAAAGAGTACCACTCATATGTCCCAGCCCATGGTCCGAAATGTAGTCACAGTAATTAAAATTTAATGCTTGCAGATTTGTGCAATCCTTCAGATGAACCAACCCATTGTTGGTGACATCTGAACAAGACACATCCACAGAAAGTAAAGAGGAACCCTGTGATGAGATGACATCCATCCAATTGTCATTCACTCCAGGGTATTCTCCCAAGATAAGATCCTGTAAAACACAAGAAATAGCTTGATCAGCAAGACAAACTGACAAGCTAAGGAACAAACACTATTAGCAAAGTAGGTACTATAGGCTACCTGCAGTGCACAATCCCGAAACGCTTCAAGAGAAACATCAGTTAATTGCCCAGAATACACCAATTCGTTAAAGATTTGTTGACTAATATCTCTCGGAAGCATAGAGAAGGTGCTGTATCTATCAATGTCCTGCTAGAAGGAAACAAAAATAGGCATCACTCAAGAATAAAAGATCTTAAACTAAGCCAGCCTTGGGAAACTTTTGATACCTTGCATATTCTACGTATGCACAAGTCCATGAGGGATGGGCATTGCCCTATTCCCCGTTGACAATCTGCAGGAGGCCGAGCAAATGAAGTTGCCAACCACTTTGAACTCCCACTTTTGCTATATCTTCTGGATATGCTTCCACTGAAATTATCTTCATCCTCTTGTTGGTCTCGCTTCCTAGAACATGCTCCCCCCATCGATAAAATATATTGTAGCCAATAAGTCAAAACATGTCACAATAAATACGGAAGAACAGCACTCTTATCCCTAAATTGCAGGACTAACATATCCACCCTACTTCACTCTGTATTAGTTGACAGATTAAGAAATCAGGTACTATCAACAGTGATATAGAAATCAGTACTTAATTAAGAAAAAACTCATATAACTGAAATAACCCAATTAAAATAACGGAGGAAGCACTCAAACAAAAATAAAATATCTAGAGATTCTATGCCAATACAGACTCATATTTGCTTTTTAAGCAAGGTACCACTTTAAGAGTAACATACTTTCTTGAAACTCAGGCATGTCAGAGAGTACAATTAACCTTCTCTTCATTTTAGTAGTAAAGTTATTATCTTTATCATTAGCATTTAGTATCTCTTACACAGAATAACAAATGCGCGCTCCTAGCAACAAGCAAGTAATCCAAACTGATCAACAAGTTTATTACCATATATTGTAAACAGAGCTAGGTAACATATGTTTGTATCGTATCAACAGAATTCAATGTCTCAATATAGTAACCTCAAAAAGCTACCACAGCAGTTTTGATTACCCCAATTGATTGTCATCACTATGACAATTAGGGAAACTTTAGCAGGTCTTATTCATCTATTCAAACATAGAGCATAATTTTATACACCCACGAAAGAACAAAAACAAGTTAATTAATAAGTGACTTTTTTCAGCAAACTGTAATCTGTGGTTAGAACCTGTGACTTAAACAAGAAAGACTATAACAAGTACAACTGACAAAACAAAGGTACAATAAGAAAATAGAAAAAAGTTAAATGAATAATAATCCATCTATATGGGTCAGAAGAACATAGACATGAGGCCAATCTAAAAACATATATGGATGTTAAGTTACAAGCATTGATCATAAACAAGATCAAAAAAATACCCAAAAAAAAGACAAACATAAAAAATGAGATCATAGAAAAACTATGACAAAGTTTTCATCTTGCAGAATTGACAGGCATAGCCAAGTTATTTCAAGCAATAATAAAAAGAAAACGAAGAAAAATTCACGCATAAATAAGAGCCTGAAGGATAATAGAGAAGGGGTAGCACTATAGCCAAAGCTCTCTTTTTTACTAGAACAAAGACTCTTATTTTAATGTGAGCATAAATTAGTATTTACTTTAGAAATATCAATTCCATTGAGAAACCGATGGAAAAAATAATAATTCAATCCAATCATTTGTGAAGGTCTAACGAAAAATGCTTGTTTTAGCTGAATTGAAATATATCAAAAAAATAAAAAGAACTTCACCTGTAAATAAACCCAATTTAAAAATTCTAAACTTTAAAATTTGGTGGGAGGTAGAGATGATATTTCGTACTGGGCGATATAATCAATCAAAATTCTTTCTTCAGCTACTTCCACACTGAGAGGGAGTCAGGAAATAAAGTGAGAGTTATGAGGAAGCCTGGAAAAAAGCGCAGGGTGGCGTACGATCGACTAACGAGTAAGAGACCAAACCATTAGATTTTCCACACGTGGGTGGTTGCGATACGGTTCGGAGTTGATGCTTCGACAAGAGATAAAAGCGGAAGGCGAAAATAGTGGGTCCCAGCCAATTGGCCTTACCCATGGTGGGCGACTCTGGTCCCACTCCCACTTGATTGATACATGCGTGTCTTTGGAAGAATTGCACGCAACCTTTTAAAAAAAAACAAATTCTTTTTTAAGGATAATTCTTTTATTTTAGTTTTTATTTAATCTTATGATTTAAATAAAAAAAATAAGTTAATTTAACCATTTTTATTCTTCTTTAAAATTAAAAATATTAACTTTTGATTTAAACAACTTTATTTTAAAAAAATTAATCATTTTTTAAAATAGTAAAAATTCATTCCAAAATTCAATTATACATTTATATAATAAAAAAACAAAAAAATATTTTATAACTTTAATAAAATTAGATCTAACTTTATGTCTTATTACATCTATGATAATTATGGTTATTAGATCTTATTGAATATCAATATCAACTCCATCTTACTATATATCTATGATAATTATGGTTATTAGATATTATTGAATATCAATCATCAACTCCATCTTACTATAACAACTATTGTTGATAATCTTGTCAAATTCATGTAATCATTATCGATGATCTCATCGAAAATGCATAAAATATATTATATATAAAAGTATAAATAGATGTAATATATTACATATAAAATATATATATAAATATAACGTATTATTATAAATATAAAATTAATATATCAAGTTATATTTGATAAGGCGTTAGAACCACGGTGACACGTTAATCTCATTAAATTATGTTATAAAAAAATTTAGTATTTATGAATACAAAATTATTAATTTTGAGATAAAATTTTATTAATTTAAAAAAATTGATTAAAAATACAAAAATTATTATATTATATTAATATTTTCAAAAATGTAAATGAGATATCCATATTAAAATAAAATTAATAGAAAAGTTATGTTATATTATTTTTTAATAAAAGTAGATAAAAAATATTATGGATCAACTTATTGTGAATAACAATTAATTTAATATTTATTTATTAATTTAAAAAATGAGTTTATTTATTTAAATTAATAATTATTTATAAGTATAATAATATATATAAAAAATATTTATAGATAAATATTTTTTATTATTTTATTTAATATTTCAAGATTTTTTTAAGAAATGTATTATACAATCCTCATTAGAATTATTCATTTATTGTTTTATCCACCAACAAATAATTATTAATAACAAAGTGAGTTATCTAGAATGTTTGCAGATAATGAAAAAAAAAATAACTTTTATTTCCTTATTTATTTTTTATATAAAACATAAACAACTTTCTCACAAATATGATATTCATTTGTTTTATATTCCCATTGATATTTATTATTCGGATTCAATTACAAAATTATTATTTATTTTATATTTTTATTAAAAAAGGAGACCATATAAATCCTTTTATAATATATGATTGTAATTGTTTTAAATTATAAAGAATATTATTTAATTTTATTATTTAAAAAAATAAATTAAAAAAATTATATGATTTTATTTTATTAAAATATCATTTTATATCAAGTAATTAAAACGCGATTAGAATATTTAACAAATATAACATAAATGTACAAACTTATCAAAATCAACTCAACACAATCTAAGTTTGTAGGTTTTAAATGATTATTGGGTTAATTTAATTTTAAATTTTAAAAATTCAAAGTAGTTTCAAAAATTTTAAAACCATAAAAATCGAATTAATTCTTATATATATATAATTCTATTATATTTTATTAGTTTATTTATTTAATTTTAGATTTTTTTTCGATTTAAAATTCAAATTCATAACATAACCATATATAATTATAAGTTTTTCTTCTTTAAATTATATTTATATACATGATATATATAAATATATTTAAATTAATATATGTACCTAGATTATTATTTAACTTAAGCATTAACATCTGTCATGTATATATATAAATGTACAATTAAATTTAATTTTAAGAAATAAAAATTTATAGTCACAATTTTCTTCTAAAAATAAATACAATTAACTTAAATCAACCAAAATTTATTGTTTCAGTTTATATTGATTTTGAACATTCAATTGATTTAGTTTTATTTGATCTCTATTTTAAAAGAATTGATTATATTAGATTGATTTGAATTTTAAATAAAAATCAATCCAATCCAACTTCTAATAAATATTAAATTTAATATGAAAATATTTAAGGAAAAATATATTTTATTTTAAAAAATCAATAAAATTTAGAATAAATTAGTCAAATCATAAAATATTTTAAAAATATTATGTAATTTTTTTAATATTAATTGTCACGTTATCATTATTAAATACTAATATTTTAATTATTTAATAAAAAATATTATTTTAATATAAAAATATTAATTCCTCTTTAATTTAGTTACTTTTTTAAAAATTAAAAGATTGAATTACACTACTTATAATTTAAAAGATAAAATTATTTAAATAATTTAATTTAGAGGATTATGATATTTTATTATAAAAATATATATAAATAAATTAATATTTTTATTTTTATTTTTTAGCATAGATAAAAGAGAATTTCTATAAAAATTAAAAAAAATAAACATAAAATAAATAAAATGAGTTTATTATATTTCATTATTTTATTTATTTGATTTTAGATTGTTATTTTTCTTCGATTTAAAATTCAAAATCTTAATATAATCATAATCATATACAATCATATGTTTTTTTTTCTCCTTTAGTTATACTTATATGCATGATATATATAAAGATATTTAAATTAATATATGTATAGATTACTATTTAACTTAAACATTAATATTTATATATATATATATATATATATATATAATCAATTTTTTTAAGACACCATCTCATAATTTTGACCTTAATTGAGATTATATCTTCATATATTCGATTCCATCTGTTATATTTAAGATTATTAAAAGGTTCAAAAAAGTGTGGTCAATTGATGATGAATGAATATAAATCTAATTTAAGTTATTCGATTTTTTTTATAATAATATGAAAATAGAAAATAATGAAAAAGATTTACATTTAAGGGCAAAAGGTGAACCAGTGTTCGTTAATGGTAAGACCACACTTTCTCCTTTCTTTGTTCTTTGTTTATGGGTTTTATTTTTTTTGTTGTTTTTTGTTTATAAAATTATATTTGGAATATAAGAACAAATGAAAAGATGAGAATAAATGACAGGTAAAAAATGAAGAAGAATAAGGTTTTTGGAACAAAATGGATAGATTATGTGATATTTCAAAAATAATTGTATCAAAACATGTCAATTTCAAAAATAACTCTATCAAAACATATCATGTGACAATTATATGTAAAAAATATATATAATTTTTATGATATTTTGTACTTGTATAAAGTTTCAATATAATTGTATTTATTCTACTTATGTCAAAAGTTAATGTACCTTTATTGTACCTTTTTAAAAGATATAGTACTTAACTTCAAACCCTAATTATAAATTATTAAGTGTAATTTAATATACGCCACATGATGAATAATGAGTTCCTAAATAGGGCTCCACATGAAGTGTTTTGCTCACCCGAGAAGCTCTTTTGGATATGAACATTCGAGCATCACCTGAAAATTTTGAAACCACCATCAAAAAGCCCATGTTTCGATTTACCAACCTTTTAAATTTAGGTGTAATTCGACATTATAAGACACTGTATACTTCCCCACGCGCCTCCAGTGTGAGTGGAATCAAATTAGATTGTTGCTTTGAAGAAAAAAGAAAGGAAAGATCAATCTAGTTAAGGGGTTGATAGACCGGGGTCTTCTGTTAAGTAACATCTAGTCCAAGTAATCACCTCGACAACCTTCACGCAAACACGACAAGGTTCAGACAAAAAATAAGAGTATAAAGATGCAAGTCAAAATAGTATAAATATGTAACAACAAGATGTCCAACTAAATGGTTGCATAGATCATAAATCAAATAGCTAGTCGAATGGAACCCGATAGATCAAGGTGTGGTTGACCAAACAAAGTGTTACTGGTTGAACAAGGTGTGGTCGACTAGATAAGGTGTGGTAAGTTTTCACATGAGAATGGTTGTCCAAACAAGAGCATGGATGGTTACACAAGCCCAAGTTATGGATTGAGCAATCATATAATGTCTTTCGTGCATCATCTCATCTCATGTTCCTAACATATACTCCACTATTTGCTAACCTCATCCTAATGTATTGACTTGATGGAAAAAAGTCCTTAATATGGGACAGACTTTGAAAAGGCCCGTAATCTCACTAACAAATGAGACCAAGGTTAGAATTAGACATAAAATTACAAGTCAAAAGTAAAACGCAAGGAAGAACACAATCAAAAGCACAGAAAGTGTCATCATCTTCAGCCTATAAGGCCAACTGAAGGTATACACTATCAATATCAAGTAATCTATTCCGAATTTTCATCGTACATACCTAAAGTCTAGAGTTCAAAACTCACAAGTTGCAAAGTTCAGACTCACCCTATATGTTGTATAGCATAAAATTTCTACCTAGTTTGCCATGGAGCCCTCTAATTACCTTCCCATGTTGTGGCAATGTATGTGTCCTACCATATAATGCCTACCCTTTATGATAAATAGATCCTCATTTGTCAAGTACCATACTAAATGTTCAACCATATATCTACATTACAAACAAAGTCCAGGCACAAACCAAGTGTAAGATTTGTTAAATAGGCCAAGATATTGTTCCTACTAAAAATTGAAGTGATCAAGGCATGATCCCCCACTTTCATGCACTTCTAAAAAGTGTTAAAACTTCTATACATCCATGTCATTTCACTCTAATAAGAAATATAAGTGGATAAGTTAGAAAAGGGTTACAAAGTAACTAAGTGTTAGAGAATAAAGGTATCCACAAGAATGATATTATAACTTCTCATACTTAAATGATACTCCTATAAAAAAGAAGTCGTATCATTAACAGATCACACCATGATCCCAGAATCATCATCACAGGCATAACCAAAAGGAAGGCATTGCTTGGAAGGACTAGATTCGTCATTCAGGCTAGACCTCTTTAGGTAGAACTTCACCGGCCAGAGGTCTATTGCATAAACATATACCATATGGAACCTCATTCGATCACGCCTTTATGCATACTCCAATTGGATACCATGCTATGCGAACCCCCTCAATCCATCTATGTCCTAATGCACATCTATGGCTAACAGATTCGCTCTTAGTGGCAGAAAAAATATCCAAGTACAACCTCCAACTTCTAAAATGATGGAATGTAGTTAAGAAAAATACTACAGGGATTCAAAGAAGTCATCTCACTCAAAAATTTTCTACAAAAACTTGAAGAGTCTGACAGGCATGATTAATAATACATAAGGTGAAAGGCATCATATAACTCCAAGGTTGATTTTACAAGTGCAACTTTGACTTAAATATAACTCCTTAATTGAGAATTCGATTAGAAATCTAAAAATACTACCATCTATATGAAGCCATCATACATGTTTTGAATGGCCTTACATAGCACATAATCCTTCACCTTGATAGGTAAAGCAACACACAAGAACAGACCTAGTATTGCTAGTATGGTTGGAAGGGTACCACTACTACAAAAAGAAACATTAAAGTCGGTTAAAAACCGACTTTAAATGAAACGACTTAAAGTTTAAAGTAATTTTTTTAATTTTATTCATTTTCTATACTCAAATAAAAACCTGTATTCAAGCAGAAAAAAAACCAAAATCAGTTTAACAAATAGTTCAAATAATACAAATATTTAAAAAATAAAATATTAATTAATAGCAGAAAAATTACCATGATTTTGTTGTATTTTATTTAAGATCATCATATTCTCCTCTTTATGTTATAATACAAACCTACATATATAATACAAAAATTTATACACATAAATAATAACACATAATAACAGAAAACAAATATGAATAATAAGTGCGTAAAATTAATAGAAATACTTACAAAAGTAAATGAAGTGATAAAATGAAGGAAGAGAAGAAAAAATGGTGTTTTGTAAGTGAGAAATGGGTATAAATTTTTTGAGTATTTTGCTCAAAAAAATAGGGGATCTAAAAGATTAGTTAGAAAGGAAGAAAACCCACTAACCGGTGCTGGAAATGGTAGTCGTAGGTGGCCGGAAAATGAGAAAGAGTGGAGGAGGTTTTGGGTTTTTGAGAGTTCTGCAACACTGAAAATAGTTTTTGTCTAGGAAGAAAGAAGAGAAAAGAATTTATCCACGTGTGTAGCGTCGGTTCCACGTGTCAACCGACGCTATGTTACGTGGATAGCGTCAGTTCTAGGTGTCAACCGATGCTACGCTACGTGGATAGCGTCGGTTCCAGATGTCAACCGACGCTACATCCATATGTAGTGTCGGTTCGCCACGTCAACCGACGCTACATTGATGCTGATGAAAATACAATTAGACCTTCTTGCCCATTTGATCAAGGCCCAAACGTTTTGAGGTTAATATTGGGTGTAATTTAATACATGTCATATGACAAATAATGATCGGTTCTAACTAGCAGAAAGCTTTATAGGACAACTTTATAAGTGTTGAGTAATAAGATAAACTTGACTATTGGATAATCTTTATAAAGAGATAAAATGATTAATAATTATGCTTTAATTATTCAAAAAAGATTATTAGGAAGAGATAATTATAATATTACAATAAGTGTATCTATATAATTAAGCGATATATATCAAGTTATTTCTATTCCCTGTATATATTCACTGTATATAAATTCACACAGAAACTCGATTAAAATATGATAATAGAGAATTATAAACAATAAATTCTCTATTCTTATCCAGCACATAAAGATACTTAAATCTCTTATATTTTTTACAATCTCATTAATAATTGAAGGATTAAAGGTCACCACATCTACATAATTTGAGGTTTTAATAAGTTTTTTTGTTTCATATATCCATGAAAAATAACCATATCTGACAAAATTATCATTATCACGAATTAAAAAAATCAATATGCTAAATTAATTTATAATCTACGATGCAAAATCCAATATTTTGTAAGCCGATAATTCATTATTGCTTTCTGTGTTTAACGAGAGTAAACTAATTACAACTACTATCTATCTTTTTTAATTAATATCTAGCCATATTTTTGATAACTTACAATATATCTTGGTATTGTAGTTGTCCATAGTAATTCTTAACATAAAAATTAATAAGGATCCAGATTCATGAGAAGAGAGCTCCAGGGGTTCCTTTAGTTTAAAAGATACTTTAATTTCTTACTTTTAAAAGATATATTAAGTAACTTATTTTTAAGTTACATATAAATTTAATTTAGTTTAGTTATTTTTTAAAATGTATATTGAAAGTTATATATCACTATAAATTATGGATAAATTTATCAATAATAAAAATATTTTTAAGGTGCACACATGTGAGCATTAAATAAATCATTGTTACATGCATATAATGTAAGCATTTAATGTTAATGGGCTTATATGACAAACAAAAAATATAATTTAAAATTTATGAGTTAATTTATAATAAATTGAGTATTAAAGTATTTAGAATTTTAAGTTTAAAAACTTTTGTGCTAAAGGACTAAATTTTGGGAATGAAACAAGTTAGTTTAGTTTAACATATATCGTACATAAGTTGTTTAATTAATTTTAAAATATAAATTTTAATTTCCAACGAAACTTATAACATTACATATATCATTTGAAATAAATAACACATCAAATTATTAAAACAATTTAATATTAAATTAAGTTTTTAGTAGAAGGTATAATAAATTAATCTAAATTAAAATTAGTTAATGGAAATCTTAAAAAATCATTTGTATTGAGTTAAATTTGTAGCAATTTCTCTTAAAAATGTGTGCATTTATTTTATTTTACAAAAAATTAAAGTCAAGTTTTAAAATCAAAATTTACCGAAATTTTACCAAAATTGTGGAAGAAATTGACTTCCAGAAGTTTTAATCGTTATCTCAAAAGTTTTGAAATGTTGGCAAAATTTCAACCCTTGCCCACTGCGAATAAGGATGATGACTCTGTAAAATTAGTTTAATGGGTTCTGGTTCTCTATCTCTTCGTTTTTCTGAATGTTCAAATTTTAGGAAAAAAGAATCTTGAAATAAATAGTTGTTGGCAAGGAAGAAAGAAGGGGTTTACGGTGGTAGACTAGTAACGGTAGGTATTATCGGCTTAGTCGTAAGAGAAACTGAAGTAAAGATTAAGGTAAAAAGCGTGTTAATGAATTTGATATTTAGCTGGTTACAACCAACATATTAGTTGGAAGTAGCCACTAACAGTTTGGTGGAAAATGATAGGATTTCCAAGAACATGTCTATCCATAATTATGTTTATTTTTAATTATTACAATTTTGTTTTTTTTTTGTATAAATAGGTTGTAAACATTCGTTTATTCATCATCAATAAAACTATTTCTTACATGGTATCAGAGCATAGGAAATAATTCCCAAAAAATTTAATTCATAGAATTTTTTCTTCTTTTCTCATTCTATTTTTTTTCCGAAATCAATTTTGATTCACAAAATAATTTTAATTTCATCCCATCATAATATCCAGAAGAATCTGAGCAATTTGCAATTAATTTCAAGCCAAAATACCACCCCACACGCTCACACGTGCCTTCCCTGAGTTCACCGATGTTCCACGCGCCTTGCCGGAGTCACACACGCCAATATGCGCCAGCTGCTGAGGAAGATGACTCCAACGACACGTCGTTCGCACGCCACTGAAGCAAACGACGCGTCGTTCATCCGGTCTGATTCGGTCTTCATTCGATTCAGCGCTCTAGCGTTGTAGCCGCCGTCCTAGCCACTCCAGACGTCGGTTCACCCACTTTCCGACCGGTTCTGCGGCTAAAATTTCCAGTTCTGTAATCCTTGACTCATTTTCTATAAGATAAAACATATTTTAGTTCATTATTTGTTTCATAAATAGTCATTATTGTCTAAAACACACTTAAACCTATCCCGTTCTTTCAATTTATTTTACTCAACAATAATGTCTATAACCACCAATACCAACCCTGCTTTACCAAAGTGGTATGATGACCCTAGCCATTCATTATATCTACACCACTCAGACCAACCAAGCATGGTTCTAGTAGCTCAATCCTTAAATCAAGAAAATTATCACATTTGAAGTCATGCAATGCTCATGGCTTTCATCACCAAAAACAAAGAAGGATTTATTGACGGCACAATCAAAAGGCCATCAACAAACTTTGAAACAGAAATCAAACAATGGACTTGCTGCAACATTCTTGTCAAAGGATGGATCCTCAACACCATATCGCCTAAAATTGGAGAAAATGTCATGTATAATAATACTACATATGAGTTATGGGAAGAATTGAAGGAGCATTTTTCGCACACCAATAATGTGCACCTCTTCCATATTGAGCAAGAGATCCATGATTACATACAAGAAGGTGTAAGCATTGGAGAATACTATACCAAATTGAAAAGCTTATGGGATAGTCACGATGCACTATGTCCTCTTCCACATTGTGGAGGAAATGCCAGAAGGGAACTACAAGAATATCAACAAAAGTAGCGAACCATAAAGTTCCTCATGGGGCTTAACACGGTTTACACATCAGCACGTGAACAAATCTTACTCATAGAACCTTTACCTACAGTAAATAAGGTATATTCACTCATTGCTCAAGATGAAAAGGAGAGAGCTGTCTCCATGCAAACTATAGGAAGGATGCCAAAAGCTGCCACACTTGTTGCCAGAGATAGCTGTCCACAATATCCTCACAAAATATTACCCACCAAGGAACCCACATCTCAAGTGCAATCGATGCAACAATATTGGTCATAATTCTGAGAATTGTCAAAGTCACCTCAAATGTGATTTTTGTAGTCTCAATGGACACAATTTTGAAAACTGCTGAAAGCGTCTCAAATGTAATTTCTGTGGTTTGAATGGACATGACATCAACATGTGTCAGAATAAAGGAGAAATTCAAGATAAGAGAAATACAAGTTATGGCTTCCCTTCTAAAGCTCATCATACTGACTTTCAGGAAAGCTGCTCCGACACAAAGACACCATCTCACAACCTTACATTTGCCCAATATCAAGAGCTTCTTACACTTCTCAATCAATCCAAATCAGGTAGCATGGCAAGTCAAGTGACTACTTCAGGTAACACATTATGTGCAACTGTTTTTCATTCAGAAACTCGTTAGATTTTTGATACAGGAGCAACTGATCACATGGTATGTTCCCAAAACCTTATGAGCTCCAGCATTCCAGTCACTAATCGGCATGTGCATTTACCTGATCATTCCCTTGCCCGTGTCACACCTATTGGCACTGTACATTTCTCCAATAATTTCATACTCCATAATGTCTTGTGTGTTCCCTCTTTCAAATTAAACTTAGTTTCAGTAGCCAAACTAACTCAAACTACATGTTGACATGTCGCCTTCACTAATAGTATGTGCTTTGTTCAGGACAAATGCTCAAGAAAAACGATTGGGATGAGAACTGAGAAAGCAGGACTCTACTACCTGACTATTTCTGAAAAGGCTGGATGTTTCTCCGTTTCTAATACTGCTTCCACCAACTCTCATCTATGGCATCAACGACTTGGTCATTTATCTACTAATAGTTTGCATGTAATTTCTCTTTCCATCAACACACCTTTTTATTCCAATAGTGATTGTTTTATTTATCCATTAGCTAAGCAAACACGTAATCAATTTCCTCTAAGTTCCATCACTACAAAGCACCTTTTGAAATGATTCATGTCGATATTTGGGGTGGCTATCACATTCCAGTATTTAATGAAGCATGTTATTTCCTTACTATTGTTGATGACTACTTAAGATGCACTTGGGTCTATCTCTTACATGCTAAATCTGATACACGCACATTTCTTACCACCTTCATTAATCTTGTTGAAACACAATTTTCATCCAGAGTTAAAATCAGTCGTAGCGACAATGGACCAGAATTCTCTATGACCTAGTTATTTTCTACCAAAGGAATCCTTCATCAAACCAGTTGTGTCTCTACCCCTCAACAAAATGGTGTTGTTGAACGCAAACACCATCATCTTCTCAATGTTGCTCGTTCATTGCTCTTTCAAGCCAATCTTCTTAAACAATTCTGGGGAGATGCCATTCTTATAGCCACATACCTCATAAATCCTACTCCAACACCTGTTCTCAAGGGTAAAACACCATTTGAAGTCCTTTTTCACAAAATTCCTAGGTATGAACATCTTCATGTTTTTGGTTCCCTTTGTTTTGTGTCTGCACATCATGATCGACTCACCAAGTTTGATGCTAGATCACATAGATGCATATTCATTGGGTATCCATCTGGGATAAAAGGTTATCGTGTCTACAATCTGGAAACAAGCAAGACTTTAATGTCTTATGATGTTATCTTTCATGAACATGTATTTATTTATTTCACTTCGGCTGTCAACACTCCAACTCTATTCCCTCCATCAGAAGATACTATTTATGATGACATACCTAACATTCGTTAATCAACCAATCCAAATACATCACTTCATCATACACCATCTATCCTTCCAACAATCAACTCAGACATTCTTCATCTTTAAAATTCATCTCCAGAAACATCATCATCAACTTCTCCACCACACATGACTCCTCCAATACCAATCACACATAGGCTTCGTCGATCCACCAATGTTCCTAACTACCTTCAAAAATATCATGTAGAAGCTTCCTTGCCTTTTGGGTCCTTCCCTTTATCTAACTCAACATCATCCAATAATAAAGGTACTTCTCATTCTCTATCTCATGTACTTACCTATGACCAATTATCACCTGCACATCGTGCCTTTGCTACTTCTATTTCCATTCTCAGAGAACCAACCACCTTTGCTGAAGTTTTCAATGATCGAAAATGGAGGCTTGCCATGAAACAAGAACTGGATGCTCTTGAAACTAATGGCACTAGGACTCTTCAACAACTTCCTCCAAACAAGAAACTAGTTGGTTGTAAATGGGTCTACAAAATCAAGTATAATCCTGATGGCTCTGTGGAACGATACAAGGCTTAGTTAGTGGCCAAAGGATACAGTCAGATTGAAGGTTTTGACTACCAAGAAACTTTTGCACCAGTAGCCAAACTTGTCACTGTTCGGCTTCTTCTTACCGTTGCTGCTATTCAAAATTGGCATCTTCGACAACTCGATGTCAATAATGCTTTTCTCTATGGTGATCTTCATGAAGATGTCTACATGTCCCTTCCACCTGGATTCAGACGAAAGGGGGAAACACGAGTATGTAAGCTACACAAATCTTTGTATGGACTCAAACAAGCCTCACGACAATGGTTCATCAAGCTATCAACAACACTTAAGCTAGTTAGTTTTAACCAATCCAAGTATGATCACTCATTATTCGTTCGAACCCGTGGTAATTCCTTCTCTACTCTTCTTGTCTATGTAGATGATATAATCATAATAGGAAATAATGTACAAGACATTGAAGAAACTAAGAATCATCTTATGAGACAATTCAAGCTTAAAGATCTCGGTGAATTAAAGTATTTTTTGGGCATAGAAGTTTCACATTCCAGGAAGGAAATTGTTCTATCACAATGCAAGTATGCACTTGAAATATTGAAGGACATAGGTTATCTTGGTGCCAAATTTTTCAATTCACCTATGGAAAAATATTTATCCCTCAACAAGGTTGAAGGGGAATTCATCAGTAATTCCACATCCTATCGAAGACTTGTTGGGAGATTAATATACTTGACCATCACAAAGCCCGACTTAGTGTATGTCGTGCACATTCTCAGTCAATATATGGATAAACCACGTCAACCACATTTGGAAGCAGCTCAACGAGTGCTACGATATGTCAAGAACACACTAGGGCAAGGTCTCTTTTTCTCAGCAACTAGTTCATTACAACTAAATGCTTTTTATGGCACAGATTGGGCAAAATGCATAGATACACAATGATCAACCACAGGATATTGTATGTTTCTTGGAAACTCGCTAATTTCTTAGAAGACTAAGAAACAAAATACTGTCTCATGATCAAGTGTAGAAGCAGAATACTGCTCTATGGTAGCAACATGTTGTGAAGTAACCTGGTTACGATACATTTTGGATGATTTGGGTATCAAACACTCCCAACCAACCAAGTTATATTGTGACAATCAAGCAGCCCTACACATTGCATCAAATCCAGTGTTTCATGAGCGAACCAAACACATAGAGATCGATTGCCATCTAGTAAGAGAAAAGATTCAAGCTGGAATGATCAAAACTTATCATATCTCTACATTAGAGCAACCAACAGATATATTTATCAAATCCCTGAGTTTTCCACAGCTCTCAAGCTTACTTAACAAGTTAGGAATAATTAACATATATTCCAACTTGAGGGGGAATGTTAAAGAACTTGAGATCCAGTTGGTGACAACCAACACACCAGTTGGAAGCAACCACCAACAACTTGGTGGGGAAGGATAGACTATCCAAGAACATGTCTATCCATAATTGTGTTTATTTTTAATTATTACAATTTTGCTTTTCTTTTGTATAAATAGGTTGTAAACATTCGTTTATTCATCATCAATAAAACAATTTCTTACAAAGCGTAAATCTTGACGAAACGACGAAGATGGAGGAAGGGCTCAGTATCATAATGGTCCCCTATTAAAGAAAATATACCTTTTTGTTCCTTTATTATCAAGGTAGCACCTAATTGATCCCTAAATTTAAATTAGGGTTTCTCATTGATCCAATTTCAATCAACAAACACAATTTTTGGGCAAGATTTTCGCACTTGAAAAATTTATAAAGGTAAGATTATCATTTTAATTGGTTCCTAGCTGTGAAATAGTAAACCTTTCACTTATTCAAGATTTGCTCTTTTGTTTGTGTTAACATTTTATTAGTGCAAGATTTGTTAATTGTTCTTGCTTTTGGTTAATTGGTGCGAATCTTTTATATATATATATATATATTTGGAGATTTGGTATTAATTTGTATTCTCTTTTTGGTGCATTAGTAGATTTTTTTATTTTTTACATTTAAAATTTTAATCATTTAAATTTTTACCGTCTTTTAATTTTTTTATAATTATTTATTTATACAATCAAATTAGAAGCAATGAAAAATGCATTGAGAAGAAAGTAAAAGAAATTTCGAGAGAACTTTTCATTAATCTTATTACAAAAGAAATTTTAGATATTGTTGAGAAATTACGTAAATTTTCAAGGAGTTAGATTTATGAGAAAGTAAAAATAGACAAAATAACATACAAATTTGACGGAGTTCAGTCAATTTTGCTTACGTTTCTGGATATGCTACAAATCTTCTTACTAAAAAGGAAAAATTATACAAAGTGTTTACAACACTCACAACTCACAACTAAATTATATTTTTCTCTAAACTTTTCTCTCAATTGGATAATTCAAAGTATCTATTGGGTGTTAATGAAGATTGAGTTACCGATCAAGTTGATGTTTTCAAATATTTTGATCCTTTTATTTAGCTCCTTTTGATGTCATTTTACCTATATTAACATATTCAAATATAAAAAAGTCTTTTTAACTATATTTATACCAAAAAAAGACAATTAGCTAATATCACAATATGCGTGATCATCAAAGCTTGTTTAAGTATTGTGCCATTGTCCTCTACTAAATATAAGTAATAAAAATATTGGGTTGCCTCCTAATAAGGATTCATTAGTTTGACAAATCCTTAAGTAACTAAAGTGGATCCACCAATTTAGCATTTCTATTATTACTCTTGAGGCTTGTCTATAACTTCCTTTCTTTCTTGTCTTTTTCATTACCACCTTCACCAATGTCTTCTATTGTATAAACCACTTCCTTAGATGACTTGTTCTCTTCATCACTATCCAAGTAATAGCTCTTCTTTACCCAAAATTCTTTTTATTTTCTTCTTCTATGTAACTTTAAGAATATTTTTTTATGTTATCTTTCTCTTTCTCTTGGCCTATTACAACATCCACTTTCTCTATTTTCCTAATGTTATAGGGATTCTTTGAATATGTACAAAGTTTGAAAGTGACTTCTTCTTTATCCACTCTCATTACCAACTCCTTTTTTCTACATCTATTAAAGTCATCCCCATAGCTAGTAAAGGTTTCTTAAAAAAAAATGGGTATCTCGTTGTTCTTTTCCATGTATAGAATAAAAAAATATGTCGAGAATATAAGTTCTCCACCTTGTCTAACACATATTCCACCATCCTCGTTAACTTCTTGGTTGTACCATTTTTCATTTGTAGGATGACAAAGGTTGTTCTAGGTTTTCCAAGTCTATGTTTAAAAAAAATGAAAGGGACATAATATTCATACTTACTCTAAGGTCACCAAGTACATTATCAAAGTGTAGATTATCAATATTATAAGGGATTACAAAGCTTTCCAGATATTTTTTCTTTAGAGTTAATTTTCTTTCCAATATAGTAGAACATTCTCTAGTTAAAGGTATTGTGTTATAGTTTTCTAGTTTCCTCTTCTTATACACAATTTCTTTCATAAATTTTAAATAAGATTATGTTAATGTGTAACTTTTTAAAGATATCTAAGAATCTTAAAAATTGATTTTCTACCTTTTATTTTTGCAACCTTTGAGGAGAAGTAACTTTTTTTTCTTTTTCTAAGTCCTCTAGATGGGGTTCTTCCACTTCTTGTTTTTCATCTTTTTCATGGTTATCCAAATTAGTCCCAATTGTAGTGCCACTTCTTAATATGATTGCAGTACATTGTTCTTTGTCTGGTCTCTTTGTATCCACTTTTTTTATCACTGTGGTCTTTGATTGATAGCTTGGGCTAGTTACCTCACTTGAATTTTTAAATTTCAAATAGATATCTCTTGGTTATCAAGATTATTTACTTTAATATTCATAGATTGAATTAAATCTGTCATAATTCTCACAATTTCTTCTATATTAGCCCTAATAGTAGTTTTTTTATGACTTTGTTGATACTGTTGTTATGGTTGTAGGAAGCCTAATGATGGATAAAATTAATGATTAAATTGATTACCAGCTTAATTGTTATTCCATAAAAAATTAGAGTGATTTTTCTAATATAGATTATACGTTTTAAAATAAAGATTCTCTCGACGATTTTGATTATTCATATAGTTTAAGTCTCAATAACATTTCTACCCAATTCAATTGAATGAGATCTATAACAATACTCGCAAATAATGAAAGGCCTTCCCACCATATTGATCTCAAACTTTTAAGACAAAATAAAGTATTGATTGAAGCTTAGAATGTTATAAGAGTGTCCACGTCTACGATTTTACTTTCTTTATTTAGGGTAAATATTATAAATTGATATTAGTGGAATCGAAATTAGGATTGTATTAATTAATAATTATGAATAATAATAGAGTAATAAATAGTAAGAAAAATAAATAAGTTTAATTTTACAATTAAAAAATTTACTTTATTACGCGAGGACACATAGACAAAATTTCACTATCAAAGAATCTAAATGGAGAGCTAATATTTTCGCACAGAGTGAGAGCTAATGGAGAATTAATGAGAGTAGTTCAAGCTGCCCGAACAGTAGAAAAATAGGAGAGGACCTCGGCGTGTAGCTATTCAAATTGTGGCTTTAACTTTTCTCACATGGTGAATCAACAAAAGCAAAAAGTTTCTCGTACACTATTCTACCAGAGGAAATGGTGAAGCTTTCGAGGAGATAAGGTGGGTGAGTTATTTAATTCCTTCTAGATTTCTTCTTCTGGCTATTGAAGGGAGACAAATAAATATGTATTCATGCTAGGGCACGGCACACAAGTTGAGAGAAAATGGGCTTTTAATTGTGTCCCGTATCAATGATCAAAAGTATATTACATTAAGTCATATTTATCAAAATTGACATGTTTTGTAAGACCTCAAATAATAAATATTCATTTTGACACAAAACAGATTAAGCTTATCAAATATCAAACTTCTCCAAATATCAAGTGAACATCACCCAAATCTCTAAAGGATAATCAATGTAAACACTAATTAAGTCTAAATAATGTTTAAATTTGTTGGATGGAATTGACTTTATTAACATATCAATTAAATTTTTTGTAGTTAATATCTTATTGATAATAAGACACAATATCAAGAATGAAATGGTATCTGAAATCAATGTATTTTGTTATATCATGATACATAACATTCTTAATCAAGTGTATCACAATTTGACTATTATCAAATACAACAGAAGTATCCGGCTGTAAATCCAAATCACAAACTAAACCTCTAAATCAAATAGCTTCCTTCACTATTTTTTCTACTATTATTTACTACATTTTTGTAGTAGATAAAGCAACTGTAAACTGTAAAGTAACCTTCCAACTAATATCACGATTAGAAAAAAGTAAAGACAAAACCTATAAGAGATAATCACTAGCATAATCGGAGTTTACATAGCCAATAACACTACAATCAGTATTAGAACTCTCATCATATACCAAAAAAATTTGAAGTACCTCTAATACCAAAGTATCTATTTCATTGTGTGTCAATGACCTTTACCAGGATCATGTATGTATCTATTAACAACACTAACATAATGTAAAATATCTAGACGAGTACAAACCATAGCATACATTAGACTACTAACGACCTAGCACATGGAGCCTGAGATATGTGATGCTTTTCTTTCTCTTATTGTGGTGACTAATCTAAAGAAAGCCTGAAATGTACGGCTAATGACATACTCATATTTTTAGACTCTTTTATACCAAAATGTTTTTTAAAAAATTCAATATAACTTTTCTAAGTCAAATAAAGCTCTCCTGCTTTTATATCCCTGTAAATTTTCATACCTAAGATTTTCCTTACTGCACTCAAATCTTTCATCTTAAACTCACCATTAAGTTGATATTTTAATTTTTGAATTCCAAAGTTGTTTTTAGCAGCAATAAGCATATCATCAACATATAGAATAAATAAACAAATGAACAATCATGAAATCTTCTATGATAAACACAATTGTCATAATCACTCCTAGAGTAACCATGATCAATCATTAAATAATCAAATCGCTTATACCATTACCTAGGAGATTGAATCAACCCATATAAGAACTTTTTTAATAAATAAACATGGTCTTCTTTACCTGGAACAAAAACCCCTTTGGTTGATGCATATATATTTGTTCTTCAATCTCACCATGTAATAAAGTTGTCAAACAATGCAACCATAAGAAACAACACACGAATAGAACTATGTTTCACAATGGGTGAAAATATTTCACTCTGAAGGCATCAAACTCTCTTGTTCCTTTACCCTTAGTTATACTATATGGTTGCTCATGTTGCTCATTTACTATATCATGAATAGAATCATCTACCTCATCCACAGATGGCTAAACAAATGCCCACTTGCACTTAATTAGGAGCTTCACTTTCAAGTTCCACCTGCTCACTAACACCAGGGTCTTTGCCTACAACAATAGACTCTTTTTTCTTTTCCAACATAGAAAACTCATCAAATTTAACGTCTCTACTAATCAAAAATTTAGGTAACTTAGGTTTAACAAACCATAATCTATAACCTTTTACCCCAATAGGATACCCCAAAAATATACATTTCAATGTCATAAGCTCAAACTTATCATTATTAACATGAACATCTTTTTCATCATTAGTTAATTTTTTGGCAATTCATCCTTACCTTTAAGTGTCTTAATGAGCTCCTTTTTTAGCTAATAAAGTTTGTATCTTCATTTGCTAAAGGCTAAAATTATTTATACCATTGAATTTCTCAATTTCATATTTTGTTAGCATGATAGAAAACCCAATATTAAATAACTAAAACATTACCTAGAAAAATATGAAACTAATAAGATAACAAGAAGCTCAAAAATATATCCAAAATAGTAAACTTGATCAATCTTAATAAATAACAGAATGACCCAAAGCTCTAATACCAATTTGTTTTAAATTAGCATTGAAAGCGAAGTTTGGGTCCAATTTGATAAATTAATAATTATGGGTAACAGTAAAATAATAAGGAATGAAAAAAATAAGTGACACACAATAAGTTAAGTGATTCAATTTTTCAATATGAAAAATCTACTCTACTAATAACAAGCACACCGAGAAAATTTCATAATAAAAAAATTCAAATGAAAAGTATAAAATACCAATGTTTAGAATAGCCAAACAATAAGACTAATTGATAAAATCTTGCTAATATTAAGGCACAAAGGGAGAGTTGATGGAGAATTAATGAGAGTACCTTATGCTGCTGAAATAGTAGAAAAATAGGAGAGGACCTCGGCTTATAACTATTCAAATTATGAGTTTGATTTTTCTCATAAGGTGAATCAACAAAAGGAAAATCTTTCTCATACACTTATACTAGAGGAAATGGTAAAGCTTTTGAGGAAATAAGGTAGGTGGGTTATTTAATTCCTTCCAAATTTTTTCTTCTTCACTCACTAGTGGTTGTTGAAGGGAAACAAATAAATATGTATCCATGCTGAGGCATACAAGTTGAGAGCAAATGGACTTCTAATTTAGACCCATTATAGTGACCAAAAAGTATATTACATTAAGTCTAATTTATCAAAATTTTCATTCATTATTAAGAAGTGTTTTGTGACACCACAAATAATTGCATCATATCCAAAGGATATTGGCATTTGCTAGAGGTCATTTCATCAAGTAAAATAAAAGCTTACTCATCATTTTTACTCATTAAAGCACCCCTATTGTAGCATCTATTATGGTCTTTAGTTTTCTCATTAATCCATTGTATAATATTTGTACCTGTAACTAAGTAAGAAGATCACGATGAGGCACTTTTTTAGTAACTCCTTAAAATGTTAACATACTTCATAAAATGATTCACCATCAAATTTTTGAAAAGAGGTAATATTATTTCCCAACTTGACTATCTTTGAAGGTGGAAAATACTTAGCCAAAACCTTTTGAGCTAGTTGCTCCCAAGTAGTAATAGATCATATTGGTAAAGATTGTAACCAAGTCTTGGCTTTGTCCCTTAGTGAGAAAGGGAACAAACAATGGAGTATTACATCATCTAAAACACCATTCATTTTGAAGATGCCATAGATTTTCAAGAATGAAGTCAGATGAGAGTTATGATCATAATTAGTTGTTCCTCCAAACTGATTTGCATGTACCATTTGAATGACATATGACTTGAATTCAAAGTTGTTAGCATTGAAACTTCGTCTACTTATAGATGATTGAGCTCCATCAAGTATAGGGAAATCCTTTAAAGATTTGAGGATTTTAACTACCTATTGATCTAATTTCTACCATAATATTTTTGTTACAATGTGATAGTCTTTCTCTTCTTAACCTTTGTAGATTTTTTTTAGTCTTAAGAGTAAAAGGTTCAAAGTATCTCTTGCCAACCTCGACATGTGACCTCATAAATTTTTCAGGTGGTGTCATTGAGAAATTTGTCAAAAATATTCTATTTATTGCTTAAAATGAGAGCAATATTAGGATACCTTAAATTAAATGTATGAATTAATTAGATGCAACTATGATAATAAAGGTACGAATGTGTGCCCTTTCTTCAACAAGGGAATCACTATTTCATCATAGAAAATTTTACAAGCATCAAGTTGATAGATGAGGTTGATAATTTTTGTATTTATTATTTTACATTTATGCATTTATTTGCATATAGTGGACCTATTTTCATACAAATACTAATAGTATATTTTTGAAACTAGTAAATGTTATAAATTAGCACTAGCGAAAGCGAAATTCGGGTCTAATTTGGTTGCATAAATATATAATTATAGGTAATAATAAAATAATAAGTAAAGAGAAAAATAAATGGCATACAATGATTTAAGTGGTTCAACTTTTCAATGTGAAAAGTTTCCTCTACTGATGACGGCACACCGAGAAAAATCCACTAATAATCAAATAGAGATACAAACACCAATAATCAGAGAGCTTCACAAAATATACCAGAAATAACCCAAAAGTACCTCCCTTTAATTTGCTGGTAATATGCAACAAGATAAATTAAAAAATTTACTATTAAATCAAATATTATCATACAAATGAGAGAAACTCTACCAATGGTAGCAGAAATGGACATTACTGGTAATAAACAGAAAAATAAATTAACAAATTTGCTATTAAATCAAATATTTTCATACAAATGAGAGAAACTTCACCAATGACAGTAGAAATGGACAGCTTGTCCTTGGGGTTGATTTCCTCTCTTTTCTTCTATTCGACAACCTCTAAATATATATTGACAAGAACTTTTATATTCTGACCCAAACAGCTCTGTTAATGCCTTTCATTTCCTCATTTTCTTCTCTACTTGTGACCATCAAAGAAACTAGAATAGAGGCTTAAAGCCACTACCATAAATCCCTTTCTCATTTTTTCACTCAGTTCATCATCGAAAGAGAAAGACCCCATTTGAGGAGAAAATCTATACTATCACACCCTTTTACTAATTCTATGCCCTTTGTTCTATCTATTTTCTCTCTAGCAAATATATGTATCCCTCTATTCTCAGCTTCCCCATCTGTTATTCCCAAAGAAAGCTAAAGTTAATATATATATGGAAAATGAATATATGGTTTAATTAGATATTGGGTTTTAGGCCATAATTTTAACAAATCTTCACCTTGGCTCAAAATAGAAACATGTTCTTCATATAAAATTCCTCAAATTACCAAATAACTGTTGTCTAAAGCCCCAAAGGGTGATCATTTTCTGTAAATATCAATCAAGTCCAAACAATGCCTAAGTTTTTGGCACCGTTGCCGGGGATTTGTTTACTATTTTCATTGTTGATATTAATACCAATCAATCTGATTTTAATTCAAAAAAAAAATTCTTGTTTTTTTATTGTTTCATGTTTAATTTATTTTTCAATTTTCTCGTGGGTTGAGATTTTGTTTGACACACAAATCTTAACTCACAAAAAGAAATAAAAAACAAAAAAAAAATTATTTGCTTATTGTTGATTGTTGATTGTTTATTTTATTTTTTATTTTTATTTTTTTTATTTTCTCGTTAGTTGAGATTTTGTTTTATACACAAATCTTAACTCACAAAAAGAAAAAAAAGAAATTTTTTTTTATGGATCTTCTTTCTTGCTTAATTTATTTTTTCTAATTTTCTCGTAAATTGAGATTTTGTTTGACATACAAATCTTAACTTACAAAAAGAAAAACAAATTGAGAAGTCAAGTTGATGACTATAAATCAAGCGCTTCTTGGGAGGCAACCCTTGTGTTTTTTTTTTTGTATTTTCGCATGTATTAGTTTTTATATTTTGTTATGTTGTTGTTTTATTTCATTTTTTTTTCGTAGGTGCAAATTGGAAGAAATGAAGCTATTTTGGAATTGAACCAAACAAACTAAACCAGGAAGTTTCTTTAAACCCATCTCATATGTTCTTTAACTTTCACACATTGAGGACAATGCGTATATTAAGTTTGGGGGTGGTAGATATAGTCAACGTAATTGAAATACTTCTTGGATGTTCTTGCTTGTGAAATTTTTTTTTGTTTGGTTGATTGAAGATATTTTGCTATGAAAGTGATTTATTTTTATTTCTTCGATTTAAATGATGCATAAAATTTGAATATTGTCTAAGTGATGAATAATTTTTACGTATGTTTCATTTTTACAAGAATAAATATTCATGAGCACTAGTCTTGATTTTTGAGTTGTTATGATAATTTAGAGAAGTTTTATGTGAGTATGGAATTCGATTGATTTTGTGGTGTCATAGTTCTTAGAATTTATTTGATTTTCTCTCGAGGCGAAATTATAGATAACATTTAACTAAGAAAATGATTTAGGTCATCTTTGGATCGTTTGAGCCTTTCTATCTACCTTCACATGCATTATCCATAGTATACCCCTTTTGAGCTTCAAAGTTTATATATATATTTTTATCTCATTTTCAAAGCCTACTTGATAAGAAAATATATGTGTGTAGATATATCTATTTTTCTTATTTCACTAATATTTGACAATTGTTAGTAAATATTTAAAGATATATCGAAAAAAAGGGATATTGAAAAAAAAAGAAGAAAAAGAAAAAGAGGATACTGAAAAAGAGAAAAAAAAGATCATGGTATGTGATGATAAATCCCAAATTGGGAAGTAATTATTGTGATGATAGAAGTTATCCTTTTCAATCCTAAAATGTTATGCTTGGGAAAAATTTTGAGCTAAATATTATCTTTTACCCTACCTTTACCTAAGCCATACATTACAAGCCTAATAAAGTCCCATTGATTTGATGTTTTGTGTTTGTCTACATTAGTGGAGAGAGAAATGAAAAATAAACTTATGAGATTTGTGATTTCATTAAAAATTGTTTGATTTTATATTTGTATAAACCGATCCGGATTCCATGTGATGAAATATGAAAAGACTTCACACACACACTAAAATTCATTGTGAAAATGTTATATACTTTTTGATTTTGATGCTTAGATAAAATTCTTTTATTTCTTTGAGTTATGTTATTTGGAATGTTTAAAAAGAGATTTTGAAAATCACTATTTTAAATGCAGCTATCTTTGTTTTATTTCTTTCCTTTTGCTCGAGGACTAGCAAAAACTTAAGTTAAAAACTTGTTGTCTCTTTTGGAGAACATAAAACGTGCAAGTATACACGGTCACAAGTAATAAAATTTGTAAGTAAAGTATCATTCCCACGGAGATTTGTTACTACAGTTTGTTGAGTACTAAAATTATTTCCCTCTGATTTTATCCAAAACAACCGTTGATTTAGAAAAAAGGTTAAAGAAAAGAGTTAATAAGAAAATAAAAGTAATCTAGGATTGTAATTTTTCACCAAACTAATCCACTCAAATCGTGTTATTTTCTTTTGATTTATATTTTTTTGTACATTTAATTTGTCAATCGAAAACTTCTAATTTTATCCATACATCTCTTCCGAGCTCCGTATAGCATACCTCGTTAAATTAATTCACTATATTCCTATGAGAATTAAATTTACCGAGATTCATTAAGTTTTAAGTTCTCAAATGGCCACACATACAATTAGGGTATATTCCTATCCTTCATCATACATGTCATTCTATCTACGAGCAATATACACAAAAATGCCTCTTCCAAGTTTATTTATGTGCCACGGATCAATTTGATAAAATTCGTAAATAATCAAAAAGCATTAAGCACAAAATAGAATGAACAAATCGAACGTCTTATAAATCTATCAAAAATAATTAAAATCAAAGCTTCATAATTTTAGATCAAATACAACCCTAGAAAAATTAAATTACTTCATAAATTTAAAATAAAAATTACAGCAGATACAGAAAATTAAAGGAAGAAGAAAGGAAATTAAAACATCAAGTAGCGAAAATATTTGGCACACATAGAACACAACAGAAGCCAAAAATGACTTCTGCGTGTTCCACAGTCCAGAACCGAACAACACAAAAATTATAAACTCTCCAAAACTTTTCAACTCTATCATAATATCACCTATTTATAGCTCCAAAAATACATCAAAAAAAAATATTTTTTCTAGACACACGGGTAGACATTTTTTATCAAAAAATAAAAATAAAACGCGTGGGGGACAAACGGTTACAACAAAAATATTATTTTAAACTTATGGGAGACAGCTGTGCGCTTCTGATTTTGTTTTCAATACACGCTTCCACGTGTCGCGACTTGATTCGTGAAAAAATATATTGGGACACGTGGTAGCCTTCAATTGGTGAGAGCAAACCGGGTGCATGAAACTGCGCCGCACGAAAGCATGGCGCGCGGGGACATGTGGCAGACAACGGCGCGGTTGGAAACGTGCGTCGTTTCTGTGCGTTTTGGTTTACTAAATTCATGCCACGTGTCGTCATGTTATTCGCTGGAAGATTTAGGAGACACGTGGCTTCCTCTTATTCTGTAAAACTCGAGGGTGCATGTTGCTTGGATGACCCGCGTCGCACAGGATTTGTAGACAAGCGGTTCGGTGCTCGACAGCTTGGTTCCACGCGCTTCAATCTGAACCGTTCAACCGATCCAACGGCGAGCGATGCGCCTCGCGGAAATTTTGCGCAACCGACATGTGGGTCCCACACTGCATACCAGCCTGCGCGACATGTGGGCTCCACTAGGTGCCGAGCTGCGTGCAACAGATATACCAGGTACTCTCTTTTGTCTCGTCTGGAATGCACTCGCCCAATCTGGACCGTTGATTGGATGATCGAATGGTGGGTGATGGGCGTCGTGAGTGGTGCGAATGGCATTCTTCTCCTGCGCAAAAAATTCAATTTTTATTAATTGCATTTTAACCCACAAATTTAATTCAAATTACATTTTAATCTTTCTTTAATTGCAATCAAGCCCATTTCTAATTTAAATTAAATTTTAAACTTTTAATAATTAAAATTAAGCCTAATTTTAATTTAAATTATATTTTTGACTTTTATAAATTGTAATTAAGCACTCATTTATTTGAAATTAGATTTTTGGACATAAATTTGCAATTAAGTACATTTTCGATACAAATTATTTAATTTTCTTAAAAATGTATTTCTTAACATATAAAAGGTGATTATTAATTTATTTAACTAAAATTAATCAAAAATGTCAAGAACATAGGAATTATAATTAATAAAATAGATTAAAATAACTATATAAAATACAGTTATCAAAAGCTAAAGTTAATATATATATGAAAAATGAATATATGGTTTAATTAGATATTGGGTTTTGGGCTTAATTATTGTTTTAGGCCATAATTTTAACAAATCTTCACCTTGGCTCAAAATAGAAACATGTTCTTCATATAAAATTCCTCAAATTACCAAATAACCGTTGTCTAAAGCCCCAAAGGGTGATCATCTTCTGTAAATACCAATCAAGTCCAAACAATGCCTAAACTTGTTACATGAAACTAATTTGGCTAACATATCAGTTGGATCTCTGTAGTGACTATCTTATTGACAATAATAGCACCCTAAGACACAATGTCACGAATGAAGTGATATCTGACATCAACATGTTTGGTTTTTTCATGATATATAGTATTCTTAGTCAAGTGTATCGCATTCTGACTATCACAAAATACAACAGAAATATTCTACTGTAAACCCAAATCATAAACCAAACCTTTAAGCCAAATAGCTTCTTTCACTGATTTTGCTACTATCATATATTCTGCCTCTATGGTAGACAAAGAACCTGTAGATTGTAAAGTAGCCTTCCAACTAATTGCACAATGAGAAAGAGTGAAAACATAACCTATCAGAGATCTTCTTCTATCCAAATCACCAGCATAATCGGAGTCCATATAACCAATGACATTGCAACTGGTATTAGAACTTCCATCATATACCAAAACAAAATTAGATGTGCCTCTCAAATACCAAAGTATCCATTTCATTGCTTGCCAATGACCCTTTCTAGGATTACCCATATATCTATTGACAATACTAACTACATGTGAAATGTCTAAACGAGTAAAAACCATAGCGTACATCAAACTACCAACGACACTAGCATATGGAACCTAAAACATGTACTGCTATTCTTCTTCTGATTGTGGTGACAAATCCAAAGAAAGCCTAAAATGTGCAACTAACGACGTACTCATAGGTTTAAACTCTTTCATACCAAAATGTTCAAGAACTTTTTCAATATAATTTTCTTGAGTCAAATAAAGCTTACACGCTTGTCTATCTCTGTAAATTTCCATACCCAAAATTTTATTCGCTGCACCCAAATCTTTCACCTCAAACTCACCACTAAGTTGAGACTATAATTTTTGAATATCAGGCTTATTCTTAGAAGCAATAAGCATGTCATCAACATAAAATAACAAATAGATAGATGAACCATCATGGAATCTTTTATGATAAACACAAATATCATAATAACTCCTAAAGTAATCATGATCAATCATAAAAGAACCAAACTGCTTATACCACTGCCTAAGGGATTGGTTCAACCCATATAAAGACTTTTTCAATAAACAAACATGATCTTCCTTACTTGAAATTACAAACCTCTCTAGTTGATGCATAAATATTTGTTTCTCAAGCTCACCATGTAAGAAGGCTATCTTGACATCAAGTTGTTCTAATTCCATGTTAAACAATGCAACCGTGGCAAGCAATACATGAATAGAGTTATATTTCACAACAAGTGAAAATAATTCATTGAAGTTAATACCTTTTTTCTAACAATAACCCTTTGCAATAACATGTGTCTTGAAGACCCATTTGTTTCCAACAATCTTCTGGCCCTTAGGTAGTTTCACCAATTCTCAAGTATGATTCTTATGAAGTGATTCAATCTCTTCATTTATAGCAACCAAATACTGAACATACTTATCATAAGTGACAACTTCATGATAACTAGAAGGTTCATGCACCTCAATAGACTCTGCCACAAACAATGCAAAAGAAACTAAGTTTGCATCTGTGTACCTCTAAGGGCATCAAATCTCTCTTATTCCTTTACCCTTAGCGATACTATATGATTGCTCATGTTGCTCTTCTGCTACATTATAAGCAGGATCATCTATCTCATCCATAGATGGCTGATCTAAAGTGCCCTCTTGCACTTGACTAGGAGCTCCACTTTCAAGCTCTACCTACTCAATAATACTATGGTCTTTACTTGCAACAATAGACTTCTTTTTCTTTTCCAACATGGAAAACTCATCAAACTTAACATCTCTACTAATCAAAATTTAGGTGACTTGGGTTCAACACAATCTATAACCCTTCACCCCAAAAATATTCATTTCAATGCCCTAGGCTCAAGTTTACCATCATTAACATGAGTACAAGCAGGACAATCAAAAATTTTTGAATCAGAATAATTAGCAGGAGTACTAGAGAATACCTCAAATGGAGTCTTCAACTCAATTGTAGTTGATGGAGATTGATTAACTAAATAGCAGACATGGTTACAAGCTTCAATCTAAAAGGATTTATCCAAGGCAACTTGAAAGAGCATACAACAAGCTCTTTCTAAGAGATTCCTATTCATATGTTCTACTACTCCATTTCCCTGTTGTGTATGACATATAGTGCAGTGTCTCACTATGCCATTTCTTTCACATAACTCATTAAACTAACTTTCACAAAATTCTAAACCATTATCAGTCCTTAAATGCTTGATTTTCTATACAAGCCTTGAATTTTACAAATTTTGAGAACGCGTCATTCTTGTTCTTCAAAAAATACACCTAAACATGATGGGAGAAGTCATCAATAAAAGTTATCATATACCATGCACCACTCTTAGACACAACACGAGAAGGACCCCAAAGATTTGAATGAATATAATCAACAATATTGAACTTTATCCTATGATGCTTTTCATAGACACAGTGCTCACTGAAATCAAGCTTCCCAATTTTCTAACCACCAAGTAAATCCTGTTTGCTCAAAATAGACATTCCTACCTCACTCATATGCCCTAGCCATATATGCCATAATCGAGTAGTAGTTGAATCTTGATTTGATGAGGATGAAACTGAAAAACTACCAATAATAGTGCTATCATGAAGCACATAGAGGCCACATGATAATTGCCCTTTAATAACAACAAGAGCACCCTTACTAACTCTTAAAACTCCACCTTTAGCTACATACTTGTAGCCTTGTGAATCAAGAGTACCCAAAGATATCAAGTTTTTTCAAATCTGGAAGATAGCGAACATCTTTCAAAATCCTAACAATATCATCATGCATCTTAATTCGGATAGTACCAATACCAACAACCTTTTAGGACACATTGTTTCCCATCAAGACAACACCCCCATCAATATATTGATAAGAAGCAAACTAGTCTTTATTGGGGCACATATGGTAAGTGCAACCCAAATCAAGAATCCAAACATCTCTAGAAGAACTAATGATAGAAAATTTTCACCATCAGAATTAGAACTATCTACAACACCAGCAACATCATTAGTAACAAAAGACATTGTGGTAGATTTTTCTTTACCTTTGAGTTTCAAACAATTTACTTTCCACTGTCCTTCTCGACGGTAATAGTTACATTTATCTTTTCTTTTTCTAGATTTGGATATAGACTTGCCTCTATTATTGCTTAGGTCTTTTTCTTGATTTCTACCTCTAACAAATAAACTACTGTTATTATTATTATTACTTGTAGACACATTTTTCTTCAATTCTCTGGAATTCAAACTGCTTTAACATCCTCCAAAGAAATAGTGTTTTGTCCATATAACATGGTATCATCAAAATGTTCAAATGAATGAAGTAAATAACATAATAGAACTAAGGCTTGATTCTCGTCATCAATTTTAACACCACCATTTTTTAGATCGTGAATAATTTTAGTAAATTCATCAAGTTGATCCTGTAAAGGTGTACATTTTGACATTCTGAATGTATACAAATGCTGCTTCAAATATAACTTACTTGTCAAAGACTTGATCATATATAAATTCTCCAATTTAATCCATAACCCAACGGAAGATTCCTCATCACTAGCCTCGCGTAATACCTCATAAGACAAGGATAACTGAATTGAATCGAGAGTATTTTCCATCAATGCATCTTTTTCTTCATCAGTCAATTTTTTTGACAATTTATCCTTACCTTCAAGTGTCTTAACAAGCCCTTCTTTAACTAATACAACCCGCATCTTCACTCGCTAGAGATTGAAATCATTCCTACCATTGAATTTCTCAATTTCATATTTTACCGCCATGACAGAAAACCTAATATTAAATAAGTAGAAGCACAACCCATAAAATATGAAACCAATTAGATAACTAGAAGCTCAAAATAAATCTAAAAGAGAAAACTTGATCAGTTCTAATAAATAATAGAATAACTCAATGCTCGGATACCAATTTTTTATAAATTAGCACTAGTGAAAGCAAAATTCGAGTCCAATTTGGTTGAATAAATATATAATTATAGGTAACAACAAAATAATAAGCAATGAGAAAAATAAATGGCACATAATGATTTAAGTGGTTTAACTTTTTAATGTGAAAAGTCTATTCCACTGACGACGACACATCGAGAAAAATCTACTAATAATCAAATGAAGATAAAAATACCAATATTCAGAAAACTTTACAAAATATACTAAAAATAACTCAAAATATCTCCCTCTAATTTACAGGTAATATATAGAAAGATAAATTAACAAACTTGCTATTTAATCAAATATTATTTCTCTAATTTACCGGTAATATATAGAAAGATAAATTAACAAACTTGTTATTTAATCAAATATTATCATACAAATTAGAAAAATTCTGAAAACAGAAACCCAAATAGCTCTGTCATTGCATTTCATTTCCTCATTTTCTTCTCTGCCATGACCATCAAAGAAACTGGAATAAAGTCCATTCTGTCATACCCTTTTACTAATTCTATGCCCTTCGTTCTCTCTGGCAAATATATGCTTCCCTATTGGTTTACTCCCAGAGAAAGCTAAAGTTAATATATATATATATATATATAAAAATATATATATATATATATAAAATGAATATAAGGTTTAATTAGATATTGAGTTTTGAGATTAATTATTATTTTGGATCATAATTTTAATACTAAAATACACCACATAACTATAAATTTGATTCATATAAAACTTTTTAATTTTGTCTGGCTCAAGATGAAGAAAATAACACCATACTTGGGCTTGTCCGTAAAAGCCTTATCACCTTCCTGTACTACTCATTGGCGTCGACATCAGAAGAAGCGTCGTTGAAATCCAACAATGAAGTGTTGTCATCATTAAGGCCGTCAAGCCTATGATTTTCGAGGGATATGAGATTGAGGAACGATTGGCATAAATGATGGGGGAAAAAAAACATGTTAACGGCAAATTTGGAATTTCAAAAAAATACACGTTAATTCAAATAAGAATACTGAATGGGATCATAATAGCTTATCAATAGTTACAATTCAATTCTGTTATTTATAATTATAACAAATTTATTAATATTGAATTTGAATCATCAATACTAAAATATAATTTGGTAATTAAAACATAATAGTAAATGAAATTAAGGCCCATATCTATCCGTGTACTACGTACACTATTATTAGCAATCCATTTCCTCCATCTTCTCCTTGCCAACAGACACACTGTTAGGAATGATATAAATAGATAATTAATTTTTATCCTACACTTATCCTCAAATGTTGGTCCCTAGTTATATTATACGTTATAAATGTAGAGTATTGTATAAGAATATTTGGAAAAATTCTTGCTATACTTTAAATCATATATTAATCTTTACCTTATTAACATGATCATAATACATCATTTAAAATATTATTCATATATAATATAAGTTTTTATGAACTTGTTTTTTTTTTTTTTTAATTACGTGCCATGATTCTGTTAATAAAAGAAAGATTAAGATATATCTTTAAGATAGAAAATTATGAGCTTTCTCCTCATATATTGTTGGATTAATTATTATCAAATATGTATATTTTATTTTACTTTTAAATAACTTTTGTGGATGATATTATTTTAAAAAATATCTAATAAATAACACAAATTAAATTTTTATTTTTAGAAAAATAAGTTTCATTAATTTAAAATAAAAGTACATGAATAACATTTAACTCAAAAAATTAAAAATGCATCAAATGATCATAAAAATCGTAACAACAAATCTGTAATCGAAAGAATAAATTTTTTCGAGCATTCATCTATAGCTCTTTCTAATCTCCATCTTCCTAATTGATAATATGATATATCTTAAATACAATTTGATCTTTTATGACTTGAGTTCCTTAATTTTTGAATCGTAAAAAAATTTCAAATAATAATACTAGATTTAGATTTAAATATAGGAAAACTTTACAACACATAACAAAACATGCATAATGTCACCATACATAAGATTTAAGTAAATGAATTACCACACTAGATTTAAATCTATATAGAATAAAAATAGTGTTATTTATATCTAGTTTTTATAGTATATTAAATAAGTTCAACTTATTATTTAATATTGAAAATTGAATTTTGTTTAAGTTGATTAAGTTCTTTTATATCCATTAAATATTAAACACCTTTAAATTAAACTCTATTGAATATTATTAAAATTAAGGTTGTTATTTTGTATAGTTTTTTCAAATAGAATGAGGTAGATGTTTGTTCTTTATTGTTTGTTAGATATATAAAAATACAAAGATGCATGTATACCAAAATTTTCTTTTGTGGTCAATTAAAAATTAATTTTATTAAAAGATAATATTAATTTTTTAGTTAAATCTTTTTATGTTTAGATGATTAAGTTATCTAATTAATTTTTGTTTTAATCCTCATACAAAGTATATTTTTTGTTATAAGAAAAAAAATATTTACAACATATTTAAAAGCGTAAAGAGTATATGTTTTTAATGGTATTTAAAAAAAATGTAAAAAAATTAAAAATAAAACTCTAATTATAAAATATAATTAGAGTATGTAATTAAACTTTAAATAATTACATATTGGTATTTCATGTACATTGAATCTAAAAATTCTACACATGGTAGAACATTATTGGCACTTAAAACTTCCATTTCTACCCTAAATTTCTTCATAAGGTAGCCGTAAACAATGGTAAGAAAAACAATGCTCCTTGTCTCTTTATTTAGAAAATATTTTAGTTTTCCCTTCTCAATATTAGTGTAGGAGAAAGTACTCTATGAGAATTCATAAGACTGCTACTACAAACTTTTACAGATTTTTGCGGCTTCATACATATTATCTTTAATAAGAATTATTACGTCACATAAATTTATTATACTTTTCACATATTTATATCATATTTAAAAAAATAATAATTTTTTTAAAATAATACTGATACATAATATTGCATAAATAATATAAGTACAAAATTAGGTATAAATTTATATATTATTTGAAAGTTTATAAAATACAGATATAATTAACCTAGAAGGGGTGAATAAGTTATTTTTAATTTTTACCAATTTATAATTTAATAACCTAAACAAAGCAGTTAGACATGCAATCATGTGTAAAAATAAGTGCGAAAATAAAAATAATAATACACGATATTTTTAGGTGAAAACAACCTAGGCTACAACCATGACCTAAGAGGAAAACCACTGGTCCACCGAACCACCTAACTTTTCACTATGAAAATCAAATGTTTAAGTACAAACTCAGTTTTATGCTACCCTTTTCTAGGATACTGTTCCAATATACTTTACTTACGAGCCCCTGCTATGTTTTCACAATTTTCAATATTAGTGTGAGTGGTTTCCATACCAACATTCCAGTAAGCTTTTTGCCAATCAGATATGTTCTCAAAGTAACTGCAAAATAGTTAGCACAAAAATACAAGTACACGTGTGTGTTCTAGAACAGATTTAATAATGAATAATCCTAACTAGATGATTCAAAACATATGTCATTTAAATTAAATCAATTAACAAATCCTAGAGCAAAAAGATCAAACACAAGTTCAATAAAAATAGCTTCTTTAAAGATTAATAATCAAATCAAATAATTATGATATGACAAAAACAATTATTTGATCTAACAATTTAAGAACAAAAATAAAGAAGAAGCCATAAGAACATATTATCAAAATATCATAAAATAATTAGGCTTATTAATCAATCAAACATAACCACCAATATTTGATAGATTAACTAAATAAAGCAGCCTAAAGAATTATGATCTTATATTTGTAAAACAAGAGAGAGAAATTAAGAAGAATAGAATAATATTCTTGTGTGATTTTTTGAAACAATGAGTAATGAGTTTTATTTATAGGAAAAATTAAAACCCTTAATCGTATATAATTGATAAATATATTTTCTATTACAATTATGATTAGTAATTCTCATTAATTAAGATAATTCCCATTTAAAATAGGTTTCTTTTAAAATATATTTTATGTTATATTTTATGGTAAAGATTTAAAGTATATCTTATCTAATATCTTTTAAAATAGATTTTATGCTATATTTTATGCTAAACATTTCAACTATAATTTAGAGTATATCTTATCTAATATCTTTTAAAAATTGATTTTATGCTATCTTTTATGATAAGAATTTCAAATATAATTTAAAGTATATCTTATTTTATATTTTAGCACTAAAAATAATTTCAGATTTATAAACATGTGCTATTAAATGCATAAATATAATCCTATGTATTGTAGTTATCAAATATATACATAAAATACAATTATCTGAAACTTGAATATTTGTTTGTTTTTTCTTGATAGACTTGATAGCAAGTCTAAAAACAAATTTACAAATAAATATTTTATCCACGAAAATAAGCAATACTTATATTCCTTGTATTTTTTTTACTTGTTTCTATAAACAATGAAAACATGGGTTAACTATTCTCAATTTTTATTTTATAAAATAATATATTTTAAAAAATAACAACTTAAAAATATAACCAAATATTTTAAATTTTTTTGGCCCTAATCTGTGCAATCTCCACTGCTAGGTTTTTTGTTTTTTGTTTTTTATTTTTTGTTCTATCCTTATAAGTTTTTTTTATTTCAATTTATGTCAAGATTTCATAAGAAAGTGATATATTATTTTTATCTAAATACCGTCTCTTAGTCAATTGTTTGATTTTTTTTTATAACAAAACACCATTATAAATATATTTAACATGCATTTCTCTATTTTAATTTTTAAAATCTTCGAACATTTGGAAAATTGAAAGAATAACATATTTATTATAATTTTAACTATTATCAATTACTGTAAACTGTCCATTTCAATTTTATATCATAAAACAAGAATGTGGATGCGTAGAATTCGTATTAAAGACCTGATATAGAGTCTAAATGTCTCAAATCTCATTTTTTCCAATTATCGATTAACGTTGTCGTTTTAGGATCGTACATTTACATTGTTGCCCTTATTCCACCTTTGACATTTTTGCCGTATCTTTCATCTTTTTCTTTCGTTTGTAGACCAAAACAAACTTCAATGATTCAAAACAGAAGCTTGGGTGTTCAGAGACAAACACAAATGAATCGAACTCAGATACTTCTGACAGGATTGCCAGTCTTTCTGTTTCTAACACACTTCGGATCCATTTAATTAAAATCACCATAACCAGAGCTTCAATCCCTATTGATTCTCTTTCCTACGACATCAAGTATCACTCTCTAAATCTAGTTAGGTCGATCGTAGCCACTTGCTTTCAAGTCGTGTTGTGATATGGTATTACCTTTCAATTGATTTGGTATTAATACTACGATATGATAATGTTACATTTATCAAGTTATAAACATAAAATAAAATATTATTATTATATTAGATATTATAATTAAAATATTTAAAAAAAAATTAAAAAATTAACTGACTTAAATATTATTAATTATGAATTATTTTATTCTAAAAATAGTATTATATGTCATTTTGTACTTGGGTAGCTTTTATTTATTTGTTTTTGAAATTAACTCTTGTTCTTCAAAATGACAAGGACGAGAGTCAAAAACCTAATCCTCCATGATCCAACTAATTAAGGTATTTAACTTAAAAAATGAAAATATAAATGTAACATTTATACCGATTAAGATTCAAATCTAAATCTTACTGTTCTTATAACTTTCTAATTAAAGACTATGTCGCTGGACCACAATGATAAAATTCTTTATTAAGATCATATTGAAATTCATTATATTTTAATAAAAATGACCGGTTCTTACTGCTTTAAGTAAAGAAATATTTTACAATATGATAATAGTACTATACTTGATTTAAGACTAACGTGTGTCGATAAAACGTGCATGCAAATATACATAAATAGGGGCAGCCCTAGGTGGAGATCTGATTTGGACTGTATTTGGGTTTGCTTTAGCTTTATATAGTTATATTATTAACATATTTTAAATTTTTTGAGTTTTTTTTTTGTTGGTTTATAATAAATTATATATATTTATATATTAATTAATGTTGATATTGATTTTTATCAATATTGTTAATTTATTGCATTTTTTTTATATGGACTTGAAAACAAAAAACATATTGCTAGAACCTCATACCATCATGAGATGTGATAGCTTTTAACACTCCGAGACTTAAGTAAGTATATATAATTAGCGATAAAAGAGAAAACTAATGTCTTTTCTTGTGATCTATAAAGGTGAAGAGAGATTTAGGGAGAGATTGTTTATCTACAGTGTTTATTAGATATCATGCCCTATTATGTGAAGTGTACATAATGACTATATATAGGGGAGATTCCACATGTTGATGACCCTTACCTATTTTGATATACTTATTTTAATGTCGAAGTTTAACTCACATTAATTATTTCTTTGTTGGATAATTAGGAAATACTTATTGGTTGGTTATCATGTTGAATATTCATCTAATAGTTGAAAGCTCTAAAATAGAATACATGGACGTAGAACAGATGAATATATTATTTATAATTTTATAAAATTATAAATTTGTAACCTAATCACAACATCTAAACATGCAACCATATGTAAATAATAAAGTAAAAAATAAAAAATAACACACATTATTTTTAAATGAAAACAACCTATGTCATAACAATGGCTTAAGAGGAAAACCACTTATTCTATCCATTATAAAAATTTAATGTTCAAGTAAAACTCAATCTTAGACTAACTTGTTTAGGATAATGCCCTAATGTACTTACAAGTCCTCACTCTATTTTCACATCCTTTGAGATTAGCATGAACAAATTTAAACCAATATTCTAATTAGCTCCTCACAAATAAGATAAGTTCACAGATCAACTTAAACACAAGATTAACAAAAAAATACAAATGCTCGTATGTGTTCTAGGTGAATTTCAATAAGAAACAAATCCTAATATGTGTATAAAAGTGAGTAAGGGTTTCAATATGTATTTTAATACCCTAGACCTAGATCTTAAAGGAAAGGTTTAAAATACTCTCGTGAGGTTTTAAAGCACTTAATTAAAACAAGGATGTTATGTAATTTCATATAAGGGCCTAGTTAAAAAAGATTTTTAAATCCCATTAATTGCTTGGTCGATCAAGATGTATGTTAATAATTTTGACCCTAGAGTACTTGATTGAAAGTCGATCGTTCGAATAAATGTTGAAACAACTTGAATGTCCCGACAAAAGTCGAAAGAAGCTCAATCAATCAACCATCTCGATCGATCAATCGATTAACACAACTTTTAGCACAAAATGTAATTCAAAGTGTTGCAAACATATGATAGTGAATGTATGAGTGCAACTCTATGTATGATAATTATGTAGGATATATTTGCAATAGGATTATCCATAACTCGGGCATTTGTTTTGGCTTAGCTTGATTAGAGAGTCTAAAAACAAGTTTACAAATAAACATTTTGTCTATGAAAGTCGCTAACACCCATAATTTTTCAATAATGTTGCTCATCAACTAACTCAATGCTTATTAGGCTAGTCTATAAGTCACCTGCTCACCGGGACATCTCATATTTTACATATGGTATGGGTTAATTTACACCCAACATCAACCCCTAGGCCTAAGTACATGAGCTAAGAGATATATTTTGTCATTAAGCTGTTGTTGGGGTTCATAACTCTCTAAGCCATGCTAGTGGTGCTAAGCCCACTTTCGTGCAATTTTTAATTGTGCAGTCAAATGATTTCTTACTCGAACCAGACATTCAAAATGTGCATAGAAGCTTCTTATCATTGTAGGTGTTTTTTATTCTCAATCAAACCCTAGTTGAGATGTTATGTTCAATTCAAAGTTATCCCTTAGGGAGTCAACTCTTCCCTTTTTAAGGGAAAGTAAAAGTTCAAATTTTTGGCCTTCGGAGCCTATGGACTCCCTACAAGCTTGGAACCCTTGGATGGGTTCTAAAATGGATGGATGTAATTACCTCCCATTCTCTTTATAAGGGGAGCTTTCTATCCTCATTCTTCATTCCACACTTTTGAAGGCTCACATTTGAGGAGAGAGTTGAGAGTATAAAAGCTTGGCTCCAAGTTTGGTAAGTTTATCTTTCCTAAACTTTTCCATTTATTTATTACCTTTTTAACACATTATAGAGAATGTAGGATATTATTTTACCACTATCCAAACACCTTGCATCTCATGGTACTTACACCCATTCTTTTTTGTGTAGGCAATAATAGAGGATAGAGTGATTTATGATTAGGAAAGGATTTGGTTGTTGTAAGATCGAGTATATGCAAATCAGAACAGGTTGTGAGGTGGTGATCTAGTGGAGAATGCACAAAGATGTGATTGGGGACAGCCCATCCATCCATGATCCAACTGACAAGCTTATGTTCGGTGGTGAGCCAATTGAGAATAGTGCTTGAGTATCCACAACATGAATTTAATTTTAGGTCACTTAAAGTTGGAAATGAAGGCACTGACGATATGAAGGACTGAAGTTCCAATTTATCCCTATTCATTTATTTATATTTTTATTATTTTTATTATGTTTTCTTTTGTTATGATTTAATGAACTTAACATAGTTTTATTTCTTTTATTTTATCCTTTGGACAATGTTTATTTGATTTGGAATCCTTAATTTCATAACTATTTGGTGATGTGTGATATATATAAGGTACACAGTAACTATATATGTGTGATAGAACTTGAATTAGATGATGGATGTAAGGAGAGTAGTAATCGAATTACTATGATTAATCACACTGTGTTATTACAAGAAAGGTAATTTTTCTTTCCTTTTTTTTTTCTTTTTTTTCCTTGGATTAACATTTGAACATAAGATACAATGTAGATTTTAGGTTGGGGATGAAGGAAAAGTTCCTTATAAATTATGAGTTCTAAATTATTCAAACATTTGTTTTCTATTATTTTTTTAACATTTTTACTTTACGTTTAATTGTTTCTAGTAAAAATAGGTCCAATATATATTTTTTTGATATAAAACTACTATGCATTCTCTAAATTTTTGGCAATCAATTGAGTATTTATGCACTTTTTTGCTTGATTTCTTAAACACGTTCAAGGTTTCTTGTGAATGTTAATTTTTATTCATGGTCTATGTTTCATGTTTTAAATTTTCAAAATTGAAATGAACCTAGATTTAGTGTCTAAAAATTAAATATTGGAGATTATCTTGTGAGATTATTGATTGGAGTATGATGTGAGTAATATGGTGTCTTTATAATCTTAACATTTGATTCTTTTCATGAGATCTATTTTGTGCACATTTAAGCATTTTTCTTGTTTACAAACATATGCGAACCTATTTGCTTTCTTCTTTACATAACTTATGCTCACATATACCTTGTTGAGTACTTGAACTCCTAAGATCAGCGTATTATTAAGAGTGTATCTTAAGAGGTTTAGAGTTGAAGTGAATTTGTGTTCTTGACACTAAGTTTGGGGAAATTGATATTGATACATCTTAAGTATTGGGGTATGGATTTTTGATGCAAAGTTGATTGGCATGATAATTCTTGATGTGTTGAGATTATGGATGAACTTATGTATGAGCCTTATTTAAGAATTGATCAAAATAAACTAAAACATAATAATTTTTTTATTTAAGTTTGTAGCTTTGCTTTACGAATTGCTACTTGTCTTTTTAGTTTGTGTTTTTTTTTTGCTCGAGGGCTAGCAAAATTTTGGTTTGGGAAAATTTGGTAAACATATTTTTGACCTATAATTTGTTATGTTTTTAAGAATGAATTTTATGTTTTATCATAAGAATGATGTTGTTTTGAAAGGTATTTTTGTGTTGTGTAGGTTTATGAGCTCTTGGAGGAATCTAAGACCAAAACAAACAAAAAGAGTGAAAATAGGGTGAGAAATGACAACTCAAACAAGTAAAAACGAACAACAATCAAGCACTTTTGGATTTCATTACGTGTCGTAGCATAAACTTTTCCAGGCTGTGGCACAATGCTCTAGGGAAATTTTTGGTTTAGTTCTTGTGTCGTGGCACAATTTTTTATGGTATTTTTTGTTGGGATTTCATGTGTATGTCTATATGGTGAGAATTTAAAATTTTCTTATCATTACTTGGCTCAATACACAAAGGACCTCATTTGTATGATAATTCCAAGCAAGATTTTCTCTTAAGCATTTCAACAAACACCTAATGTGCACTAAATAAAATAAACAAATCTCATCTACCTTATTGCTATATATGAAGAAGATTATTTTTACCTAAAGAGATTGTCAAATCTCTTGAGTAGAGGAAAGTCGATTTCCCTTCTAGATTTCTTGGAAACCACCTTTCTTTCGGGAGCACCTCTTGGTTCACCTTGAACTTAAACAATAAACTACCACACCTCTTAGATAGATGGATGTAGAGTTCAAGACTTAGATTCAACCACCTATCAAGAAGAGATGAGAGAAGAGACTTTCGACCTAAGGTTGAACCACTTAGATTTTGGTCTTCAACAAGCCTTTCCAAGTTTTGGTCTAAGAGAAGGAAAAATGTGGCTGCTGAAAATGGAGGATTTCGGTTAGGGTTAGAGGCAACACATTTTGATAACATTTTCCTCAATTATGCCTCCTTAAATAGGCTAGGGTTAGGGCAACTCTTTGTGTAAGGTTTGAATCAATTACACAAATGCCACTAGCCTTGTTTAGCCATCTCATGCTCTCTTTAATCTCAACTTTGATTGGTTTAATAAATTAATTTATGAACAAATAATATTATTCATATTATTCTATTATTCTATTATACAATGTCTCTATTATTCTTATAATGCATTCAAATATTATACCAAATAATATTTGCATAACTTCACAAATTTATTTATGATCTAAGCATGTCAATATTATGACATTTTATTTTAGCATTTCATCTCATGTATTATACATCATTATGAAATGTAAAATACTTGTTGTTTCTTTTCAGTTGGTGTGACCGTATAGAGGATCTATATCATCTTGACAATAATATAAAATTTTATATTATTGACTATAAGAGGCTTTATCATTACATTATAATTTTTCAAATGACATAGTAATTATTTACTTAATCTACTAATTTTGTGTCTATCCTTATCACATATATTTCAAGTGAATTATAATTATAACTACATCAGTTATATTACATGCGATATAATTCCACTTTACTAAGGGGCCCAGTAATATCATAACTCAAAATCGAGGGACAATGATAATATTAACATATAGATTTCTCCTGCACAGGTTGTACACAATGAACTACTATTTCATTCCTATTATAAGATAATATTTAAATAGCAATTACATTATATACTTCTCATGTGAAAAACCTAAACATCTCATATCTAAGATTCTAAAGACACAATGGAAACATTAATGACACAAAACACAATCTATATAATTTTCCATCTAGTTAGGTCATGTTCAATATATAAAATACACATTTTATATACTCGATCATATCATTAAATGATAATCCCTTATCAACATTTTATAGAACTACAATGCACTTTTAATTGATATGATAATCTTTCACGGTAATTAATGTTCTTCCTTAATTACCACAATTGTAAACATATTTAGGATTACATGTTTCTCATTTTAAGAATTCTATGATTCAAGACCAAGTGCATCTTCTTGAATACTTCCAAAATATAGCATGTTAATCTCAAGGAACAAGAATACATAATATTCAAAATTATGAACAATACATAAATCTTTATAAAAAAAACTTTTAAAACACATATCCTTCAATTTTATGAGTTTTCAGACTTGTCTCGTACCACGGGATGAATAAAAATGCACTACGGGATGAATAAAAGTGCATTGTGACATGTCTTCATTTATTAGCCACCAATCCCCTCATAACAGTGACATGTTTTTCCTATTTCTTCCCTTAAACCTAACCTATAAATACATCACAAATATTTTCTAAACCTATAAGCTAAATTCTACATTTATTTTACATAGAAATTAGAGAGAAAACTCTCAATTGTGAAGCTTTTTCAAGAATTTGAAGAAATGGATAAAAAATTCAAGGATTTAAATATAAGAGATCAAGATCGGAAATTAAATTGTTATATTTTATCTCTCTATAGTTTGATTATTATTTTTAATTAAATTGAGTATGATTTATTCGATTATGTTAGGTTAGTTTTATACGTGTGGTTCTAGTTTTACTACCATAGATGATGTGCATGATATTTTTATGATTTTATTTAATTAAAGTTAAATTATTTATTGTTTATGCCTCTCTTACCTTTGTGGATAAATTATTATCGATCATTTTAATTTGTGAATAAAATGAATAATTTAAAATTAGATATTATGCACATCATCGATGTTTTAATTGTACAATTATAAATAATAATTTAATTTAATTGTATTGATTTGTATTAAATTAAATGTTCAAATTATTTTCTTTAAAATTATTAATTAATTAAATAAAATCTAATTAAATAATTAATTAATTTATATTTTTGTGACTCGCCAATACGATTAAGATTTTTTTTATTTAAAAAGAAATAATTAATAATACTAACTTTTAAAGCTAATTATGAACGATCATTTAAATGGTTCTAAGTGAGTAGTGGTTAGTTAACTAATTTTTCATGCTTATTCAATTATTGTTATTCGGTAGAATTTTATCTATTTTATTTTAGTTTATTTATTTAAAAATTATAATGTTTTTTTAATATATATCGTTAGGTTGTTTAAAAATATTGTTAGATAAATTAATTAAAATAACATCTCAAATTTAAAATCATCTTAAATTTCTTTATAGATCAACATAAATTTATCATTAATTTAGTAGTGATTCTAACATTTATGTACTTTTAAAATTTGCACATTTGAGAGTACATCTCTATATTCAATCTTGAACTCATACCTAGGATTTCAAATATCTTTAAAACTACTCTGACTCTATATAAAAGCTCAAGATTCGTAGAAAGAAAACAATATAGTATTGAATGATGATAGAAAAGATTATATACAATAAGAGTATGTAATATTGCTTATGTAGTAGATGTTAGCTACCTAACAACCTACCAATTCACACCGTACACACTACACAAATGTGTATGAGTTGTTAATTAACTCATTAACTAAGTATTTCACGGTATTTTATATTAAATATTATATTAAATTTTTATTTATATTTAATTCATGTATCAAATATTATATTAAAAAATATTTTTTTTATAAAATAAATATTCTTTTAAAATTACACAAAATATTACATTAATTTTTTTTTAAATAATTTTTACTAAATTTGTATCATATACTTAATTTTATTTTATTATATAAAATAAAAAAAATATAATTTTTTTATAAAAAATTTCTGCGTGAACATCATTTTTGTGATGAACAGTGTCACATTAAATTTAGGATAATATTATTCATTACATTAAATTTGATGCGAAATTGAATAATATTTTAAATAATTTATCCTAATCTTGTTAATAAAAAAATTTATTACATGATTTAAAATAGGGGATCCCATGTCACCTATTATATATCTATATTTTCGTTACTGTTGGGTAATTATAAGGTTCTTATTTTATTTTATGTTTTAGTCAACATTGAGCCATTGAAGAATACTTAATAAAGATTGAATGATGACCCATGAAACTTCATTTAATTTGAATTGAGAGATGAATATATGAATTAAAAATAAAAGCAAATTAAAATTAAAATAATTAATGATCATGCAAGTTTTTAACATATGAGTGTTTTGTTTTTGGTTTATTAAAAGAAAATTTAAGAATTACATTTTTTTTCCTTACTTCTTAAGAAAAGAAAGATAAATAAGAAAATGAATTCCCACTCACCCTTTGCCGATTATGTCTCACACACTAAAGGGAGTGGAGAACACCTTATCTCTATCCCCATTCCAAGATGGCAAGATCAAAGTTCATGGTAAATAACTAAATACAATCTACCAAAACCTTACCAAATAGATTATATTTAAAAAAAAAATTACCAAATATATTAAATTCAAAACCCTAGATTTTGTGAGGGCATTTTTTTCTTTCTTCAAAATTAAACCCAAATTCTCTATAAATTCTGCGGACAAAGGCCCATTATTTGTACCAATATCTGTTTCTGATATTCTGATAACTATTCGTTTTTCATTCTCTGTGTCTAGTTTCCTTGAGTTTTTGGCGATAGAGGTGGGGTGTCTCCATTCCATTGATATTGATTTTGGGAACATTATGGGCTCCAATGAATCCTCAAAAAACTCATTTCTTCCTTCTTATTCTGGTACATTTCTTACTCTCGTCCACAGTAAAAAATAATATTCCTTTTTTTTCCCTTCAAAAGTACAATCTTCATTTTATGTATTTGTGGGTTTTACTTTAAAAATTACTTTTATGCCTTTATGTTTTTCTTCTTTGTTTTGAAGATGAGAAACAATATTTGATTTTTGATTTTGGGTGGTGAGGATATTGTTATTAGGCCGTTGTGTTGTGACATTTTTGCCAATAATTAAGCAGGTTTGCCCTTGTTTTCTGACTTTGTTGGGTTCTTTTGGACCATGTGTTCACTAGCAACCTTAATTATATTGGAGTTTCTCTTATAGTTTTCTTTTGTTACAAGTATGATATCGACTTTTAGGTTTATAATTACTTTCTAGAACTATAAGGAAGACATTTGATTAATGGAAATATTGATTTATGGAAATGAACTAAGTCTCCTTTTTGATATATAAAATGATACTGGGTATGTAGTATATATGGGATGACCTGATGACCTGATCTAATCCTATCTAAAAAAATCTATAAATTCTAATTAGCATTTGTTTAGGGACTTTAAGATATTGGAAGTTTAGAAAGGTGGATGACAGTTTTGGTTCTATGTCTTCCACACTCTCACGTTATTAGACTTCAATAAAACAAATAGAGTACGGACAAAAAACCAAAAAAATACAAATAGAGCACCTGAAATACATAATTTAATAATTTTAAAAGTTAGGAGTAAGTTAATTTTGATTGATACAGTAAAATTGAATTGAATTTTTAGATTTAAACTAAATGCGTTAAATATGAGAAATAAGTGGATAAAAATTTATATTTTTTTTATTCAAAGTGTTAAAAGTAATAAAATTATTGGATAAAAAGTATAATTAAACCTAAGTAATGATATCGATCAATATTTATATTAGGGCTAAATTTTTCAAAATTTTGTTCCAGTATCATCGTTATTTGTATTGAAATGTTTTGGATTATGTTACAGAATATATATGAATGAAAGGAAGTATTCATTTATGCTTTCCATTACTGAAGTGATTAATTTATTTGTGGATCATTTAATCACAATTTAAGTCCCAATGCTTTAAGCAATTAAGTTTTCTCATATAAAACTGTTTCAAGCATTTAAATTCGTTATTATCGGAGCAATAAAAAGATTATTTGGCTTTATTCCTCTCGTTTTATGTATCTACGACCTACATATATGTTTAATTTTTTCGTACATTTAATTTGAACATGTACATTTTGAATATATGTGTAACACATATTTTTAATTTAATTTTTTTTATATAAATATGTTTTCATAAATTTAAAGGTTAAGAAATATTCATAATAAAAATATACATATTATAAGGAATGTATTTCACTCGAATTATATTTTTAATACAATAATATATGCTCCTTGTGAGCATTGTAATGACATGGATTCAAAGCCTATTAGTGTATATGTTAGACTTAATTAACTATTATTTACTACAATATTGTAGGTGATTAATGCTAGTCTAATTATTGTTATTTGAAGTTGTTAATTAATTACAACTATCTTTAATTTGTTGTGTGTATATATATATAGTAGCAAAGTTGCTCATGCAATATAAGATTTTATTTTCTTTCTCTTCTCAAATATTCTTCATTTTCTTACATAATATTAAATTTGGAGGTCTTGTATTTAGGGCCTAATCCCAATTGTTAAATTGTAAGTGTTTAATTTATATTATGCATAAAACTAATACTTATAGAGAGTGATAGATGTACAAAAAATGATGTTGATTGTTCTCTCAATAACTTCTAGTTGAAATGTGCCAAACTTGTTTCTCAAATTGTTTGTACTCCTTGTTGCATTGCAAAATCACATAAACTTCCATACAAGCATAGACATACCCATTGTGCTGCACCTTTTTCTTTGATGTATGTTGATCTTTGGACTTCATCAATTATCTCCAATAATGGTGCACGACATTTCTTGTTGCTTGTTAATGACTTAACTAGATTTACGTGGATTTGTTTTCTCAAAACTAAAGATGAGGCACATATTGTGTTCACCACCTTTATGCATATGATTGAAAGAAACCTTTCTACTAAATTTCAATATGTTCAATACGATGGTGGAAAGGAATTTTCCTTTCTTACCAGATTAGCTAATATTTTTTTGTAACATAGGTCCACTTATACTCATAATCAGAATCTAATGGTGTAGTTGAGACTCGAAATAGAAGAGTAGTTGAGAGAGGGCTTTCTCTTCTTGTTCAGTCAAGCATACCTCTAAAGTATTGGGTATATGCATTTAGGACGTATATTTTTGTTCTAAGTCATCTACCTTTTAAGTCTCTTAATCATAGCATGCCTTATACTATTCTTTATCAAAATTCTCCTGATTTTGAGTTCCTTAGGTCCTTTGGCTCTCTTTAGTTTCTTGTCTTTGTTCTTATAACAGCAAAAAACTTCAACCAAGGCCCATTTCTTGTATCTTTCTTGGGTATGCACCAAAGCATTAAGGTTATTTGTGCGTGGACAAGAACATAGATAGAATATATGTTAGGTGTCATTTTGTGTTTAATGAGACTTAGTATCATTTTCTTCAAACTCCTTTAGTTACTATTGACCCTCTGGATGTTCTTGAGTGGTTTCAACCTGTGCACTTTCCTTTTGTGTCTTCTGGTTGTTCTAGGTTTGGTAACATTTCTTCACATGAGTTCCTATCTTCCTCCACTCCTACATAACTTGTGCCTATACACGAGCACACACATACACAACATGCCTCTATGGTTGAACCTACATAGCCTATTTGTTTACTTGTGCCTGCATAACTTGTCTATGTGTCTGTGCCTAGGCAACTTGTTTTTTTGCCAATGCTTACATAACCTATTCCTATGTCTGCCTCATGATGATTAGTGCCTTATATGCATGCACAATCTATCCATTTTTCTTCTCCTTTACCTCAGTCTAATTACTCTTAGCATTCTCGCAATCTAAATAATCATGTTCCTAGACATTCTATGGTAACTAGATCTTAAAAAAGTCATTTGAAGCCAAAGATTTTTCTTGCTTTAGTTACTCCATCCAAATAGGTGATTTTAGATGAGTCAAACAACTATGCTAGTGCCAAGGTTGTTCTTGAATGGGAGACAACTATGAAAAATGAGTTTCAAGCATTATTACACAATGGAACCTAGAAGCTAGTTCCCTATCCAATTTATTATGATCCTATATGTGTAAATGAGTTTTTAGAACAAAACTTAACAGTAATGGTGAGTTGGAAAAGTATAAGGCTTGACTAGTGACAAAAGGTTATCATCAAATTGAAGGCATCGATTTTTTAGAGACATTTTCTCCAGTTATCAAGCCACAAACCATTTGGTTAGTGTTGTCCCTATCCTTGGCCTTGGCTTGTGCATGGATGCTGAAACAGTTAGATGTTAATAATGCATTCTTGAATGAAGTGCTTGAAGAAACTGTCTATATACATCAACCTCAAGGTATTCAAGATGCTCATCATCCAAATTGGGTGTGTAAGCTAAGGAAAACAATTGGGTGTGTAAGCTAAGGAAAACTTTGTACGGACTTAAACAAGTCCCTGTGGCTTGGTATCAAAAACTTAGCTCAAGCTTGGTTGAACTGAGTTTTACTAATTCAAAGGCTAATACATCTTTATTATTTAACTTTCAGAATTGCTCCATTACAATAGTTTTGGTCTATGTAGATGATATAATCATCACTAGTAACAATCAAGTTTATATTCACAGTCTTGTTAAGCTTCTTAATGATAGGTTCTGGTTGAAAAACCTAGGTACACTTTGATTTTTCTTGGGAGTTAAAGTTAAGAACTAAGACACTCTACATTTAAGTCAACATAAGTATGTTCAACAGCTCATCACAAAGGCTAGTCTTGAGTCATCCAAAGCTTCTAAGACACAAAAGCCTTCTTGCCCTCTTCTATCCAAATATGAGGGTGAGCCTCTCACAGCTCCTACAATCTATAAAAGCATAGTGAGAGCCTTATCATATTCTATTTTAACGAGACCTAAAATTACTTTTATTGTAAATAAGCTTTGTCACTTCCTCCACTCACCTATTGATGTACATCGAAAAGCTATAAAACTTGTGCTTAGATATCTCAAGGGTACTTCTACTCATGGTGTGCAGCTTAGTCAGTGTATCTAACTTAGTTGGTTTCACTAACTCAAATTAGGCCCATGGATCATATGACAAGAGAAGTACATGAGCTTATTACATCTATTTCGAAGACAATTTGTTTTTATCGATGTCATCCAAATAGAAGGTAATTTCTAGGCTGTGCATAAGCAGAATATCAAGCACTGGCTTTGGATGCATGTGAAGTTATTTGACTTACTTTAGTTTTAAAGGAGTTACAAGTTAAACAAGTTCATCAGCCTGTCTTATTTATAGATTATTTGAGTGCTAAATACTTGACTACAAAAATCTAGTTATGCATGTTAGGATGAAACATGTGGAGATAGCTTTTTATTTTATAAGAGGCCTTGTTGTTAATAGTTCATTAAATGTAAGATTCATACATTCTTATGATCAAGTTGCAGATGCTCTAACCAAGCTATTAAGGGAGGTTTGATTTGTTTCACTTAAGTTCAAATTATTGGTGTTTTCTTCACCATATGTTTAGTCTAATTATTGTTATTTGAAGGTTGTTAGTTAGTTACGACTATCTTCAGTTTGTAGTGTGTATATATAGCTTTAAAGTTGCTCATGTAATATAAGATTTTATTTACAGATTTCATTTTCTTTCTCCTCTCAAATATTTTTCATTTGTTTATAGTATATATGCGTTTGGCCGTGTGGGTTCATGTAAATGTTATTTAAAAATATATTTTACAAATTATAGCTTTCTAAGAAAATTATCTTACGAAGATGTATTGAATATATATTCTTCATGTTTTTAAAAAATTGAACACAATTAGCCCCGGAAAGAGTTTAAAAAAATATGTTCATTCATATGCGAGCAACAGTTATTATTAGGTGAAAGTAATGTTTTCACAATTAAGTTCCTTGTGAAAACACTCATGTGGTGTACAGCATTATTCATAGATTCATAGTACGTACATGGGTTTATTCCGTTACAGGTTTCCTATGTATGAGTGAACTTAGCAAAGGGAAAGAACCTGCTGCTGAAAATAAGGATGCTGATGATCATGAAGATAGTGATCATGATATGTTTCGTGAAGGCAGTAATAATGATAATGAAGGGAAATCTGATGATATGGATATGGACTGTAATGATGAAGATGAGGATGATGATGATAGTGACGACGAGGACGAGGATGATGAAGATGACGATAGTGACGACGAGGACGAGGACGATGAAGATGACGATGAGGAGGATGATTCTATGCTTGAATATTAGAACTAGATTTTATTTATATGTATTGTTGTCATGAAGGTTTGCTGGGGCTGATAGGAATCCACATCTTTTATAATAGATCTTAGCTAGATTTGTAAGGACACAGTTTAAGTTTGCTTTTTTAATGTTAGTTTTTTGCTTTATTGCAGTGTTTTTTTATTATTAATAAAACTCACAATTTAAGAATGAGTTTTCGTGAGAATCTATAATATAGTTTGAGATATGTTTATTTTATTATTAATATTTCATAAATCATTTAAACATACATATTATATAAAATTTAGGATTTATATATAAAAGAGTTAATATACTTAAAATAAAAAATAATATTAGTTATTTTTTATTTTTAATTAAAAATGATATTATATGTATTTCATTTATTAAATATTAAAATTATTAAATTTTTATGAGATATTAAGCATTAAATGTTTGTTAAAATTCAAAGTAAGATATAATTCTATTCGTATAGTTTTATAAATATTAAATCTAAAATTTTATTTAATAAGAGTTGAGATGAGACAGTATCCCTCCCTCTTAAACTTTACATAGATCTGCTTACACTTATGAAATGTGATCGATTCAACTATGGTTTAAATTTTTACAAAATTTGATTTTATATTAAGTGGTTACTGTTATTTTTAAATAAACATCTGAAATTACAATTTGATCCACAGGGTGGGATATAGTACAATGGAAACAAAACTCTAAATCATATATGTTATTTTATGACACTGTGGTATTAAAATAATTATGAAAATATGGAAACTGAGATTAGAAGGTGAGTTATGTTGAAATAGTTAGCACCCTCGTATATGTAGGTAAATGTGTTTAATGCATAATGTTTTTAAAATATCCTGTATTGGGTCCTTCGGCTGCTATTGATATGAATTTGGGTTGTTTGGTAAAGTATTTTTGTAAGCCTTATACGTTGGAATTATTATTAAGCTCTGAGGGCAAAATCGTCATTTAAACTGGAATGTATATATACCCTATTAAGTTTTTTTCCAGAGTAGGGTCGTTCATTTGCTTTCTTCTTCAGTATCGATTCTCTTCTCTTTGTTCTTCTCAATTTTGTGACACGTGTATAATCTTCACTGAGTAGTTCTCGAGGGTTTGTGATGGCTAAGAACATTGTGTTAAGATTTTTGTATCCTCAATATATTAGGCAGCTTTGACTCTATTGTTGTTCTTATAATTGGTGCTCTCTGTACGAACTCTGATTTATAGTATATATATATATATATATATGATCTTGTTCTTTTCAATGACTTAAACCGTATATAGTTTATGAGTCGAACTACTAAAATCATGTGTTTATGTATTCAACACATTTTGTTTAATCATCACTTTGTATGTGTTTCGGAAGTTGGAGGATATGAAATCGTTACAATACCAGATAACATTTTTGCACTTTTGCACGTATTAAAAGATACAAAATTTAAAAATTAAGTCGAAATTTCACTTTAGCATACACTGTTGAAATAACTTTCTTTATTTATTATGATTAGTATTCTAACTTTTTTTAATTTTAATACATTTAATCTATTTTTCATAAAATAAAAAAGTCAACAACTCTTCGAAACAATCTAAGGAACTAAAATGTAGTATTTAGATAGGATATTATAATTATTTTTTATGTTCATAATGTTTGACATTAACATATCATGTCACATTTTTCCACCTCTTGTATGAATAATCTCGTTTTTATTTTATCACCAGCAAAAATTACAAAATTGGGTGCAAATGCAATATAAATTGTGATAGTGTATAAAAATAATATTTACAATCTTTTTGTTAGATTAAACTTTATAAGGGTTGGTTTTTCGGGATTTAATATTTTGGAAGTAACTTGGTTAATACATTAATATATTTTATGTTTTATTTTATTAAAATATTTTATATAAGACTACCTATTAAATATTGATATTATTTTTAATCATTTTAAATAATATTTAAACTCATTTTTATTAAAGTTGATAATATCTATTTGACATGTCAATTTGAACATAAATATTTGTAAAAATTTAAGAAAACTAAAATAACGAAAAATAATAATCTAATAATTAAAAAAGATACCAATAATTAAATTAAATATTAAAATTAAATATATTAATAATATAAGACATGAAAAACACCGATGTATTAACCAAAGTATTAAATCTCATACAATAATAATTAAAATAGTTTAAATTTATTGTCACATTTTAAAATATTATTACAATAAATATTTTATTAATTAACACTTTATTAAAAAATAATGACATAAAATTATAATTAATTATAAGATTAATTTTTTTTCATATATTTTTACAGTGGTGATTATTAATAGCTATTACTTCATTTCATTAATATTTTTATTCAAAATATAATCATAACTTTTTCTATTTTCTTTGTTTTTTCTTAAGTTTTCACGAATGCACTTGTTTAATAAATTAATATCTCAAATGGCATTATGACTTTTGAAAATATATGATTTAATTAAGTATTTTTTTTTGTCAAACAGAATAACAAAACTAATTTTGTAAAAAAAAATTGGAGTAATTTTGACATTTTAAAATTTTTAATTATATATAATAAAAAGGATCCAGTGTACCCCCACCTACAACCCCACCCCATCTCACCCCATAGCCCACCTACGAACCTGTTGCACCCCCATCCCCACCCATAACCCCAACCCTCACCCATGAGCCCAACCCACATCCACGAGCCCAAATCCCAATTCCACCCACGTCGCACCCCTACCCTTCTCAACCCACAATCCATTCACCGACCGACCCCTCAATCCACTCGCATTTCTAAGTTTTTTATATTTTTAATTCACATTTCTTAAATGTCAAAATTACTATAAGAAAAATACAACATATACAAATCACATTATCTCTAAATACGAATTATTGGAATTATTTGAGACTTTAATAAGATTAGTGTTCTTATTTTACTTAACTACAAAATTATTATACTAAATTGTAACTTTAGTAAAGTTACGGTAGCCCCTTGTTTAATTTGACATATAGAAGTATATATAGCTAACTTTGACAAAAATAAAAATATTTAAAATGATTAAAAAAGTTATCATACTTCATTTGTGGTATAAAATAGAATCATTTATTAACATGAAACATAAAAATTACCGATGCATTAATTAGAATGTTTTTACTGTACTAATATCAAATTTCCACTCATTCTTAACATATGTTCAAACCTTTCTGATCTTAATTGTTAAATTTTAAGTATTTAATATACATATTGTATAGAACAAATGTTTGATAAATGTATAAAAAATGATATTGATTGAACTTAAATTTTTTTATTAGTTAAAAAAAAATTATGTGTCTTGATGGTTTTTTTAAGACTTTAAAATTATGATATATCGTAAAATAATCATAAAAAATTTCTTATTTCATAACTCAAAAACAATTTTCAATAATTATGTATCTTGATGTTTTTTTTAAATATTTTTAAAATAAAAAAATATTTTATTTATTTGACCAAATTGTTTTAAAGTTTTATTTTGGTAGTAAATTTAACATTTTTAACAATAGTTTAACACACTATAATTAAAATTGTATTTTGTAAAACTCATCCTCAAAATCAAACTATGAAATAACCTTAAAAAAATAAAATTTCATTTTGGTCTTTATTTTTTATGAAATAAAAAATTAGTCTAAAAAAATTTATTTAAATAATTTATACGAAATTTTTCATATAAATTATGCACCAAATTTGGGAAACTAATATATGTTCTTATATTTTAAGGCATCTACAACCTAGGAAGGATATTTTAGAATTTTGATTTTGAGTACATAATTTTAAAGTCATTTTTAATACTAAAGTTGCTTATAAAAGTCTAATTTCATAGAGATCTCGTGAGATTTATTCTCCTATTCAAAAGGAGTCGTGGTAGTTAAAAATCCATGAAACAATTAAAGTTTTTTATTGGAGACTTTTTTATGATCATCTATCTACCAGATCTAATATCTCTACAAGAATTCAATTCCACGATGTCTCTTGTTCTTTTTGTCATGATGAGCTTGAAACTATTCAATGTCTCTTCTTTCCTTGAGTTTACCTTTTCCCTCTCGGCTAATTGGACTTATATAATCAATCTAAACTCACAAATATTTCATCTTTTGATGTGTTTATTTGTGAACTTTTTAACGTTACAAGTTATTTTGGTCACCTAAAACTATCTCATACGTATTTTATCCTTAATGTTTGCATTTCTTTTGAACAGATTTGGAAATCTTGTAATGATCTTTTGTTTAATGCAAAAATATCAAATCATAACACTTTTATTCCAAAATTCAACTCAAGATTTCTTAAATTCAAGAATTGATCTCATTCTAGTCTTTCTATCCTTAAAGATCACGAGAGTAGTTTTTATTATTTTTGCCTCCTCTTTCTATTTGGAAAAAACCTCTCAAAGGTGCAATAAAAATTAATTTTGATACTATTGTTACTAAATTAAGATTTACAATAATAGATGTCATTTGAGATTTAGAAATGAAAATCCTTGGTTATTGGAGTAAATTTCAATTGGTTATGTAAGGTTTGTAAGTGTTTGCGACATTCATGAACAAAACATCTAAACGTAATTTTAGTTCTAGGTGATTTTTTCAAGAACACTTTTCATGACGAAAAAACTATAAAGCTCCAAATGAACACATTTTAGGTATATCTCTGTCCTTATGCACGTTAAATTTCATATTAGACACATAGAAATATTTTGCATATATGTTACACGATTGATCGAGACATGTCTAGATTGATTGAGGTGAGTAGATCGATTGAGAATCGATCTACAATCGATTGAGAATCGATCTACCTTGATTAAAAAATTCTTAGTTTAATTTTCAATTGAGGTAAATTGATTGAAGTTTAATGTTCGATCTCGATCAAGAAATAGGTAGATTTTTCTACCTATCTCATGATTTATTTTTAATACCTTAAATCGATCAATGATTGGTTAGGTTGATCAAATTTTTTTGTCTTGATCGATCGAGCTCAACCTAGATCGATCAAGCTGCTAGGGTTTCAAATTTAACCTAATTATTACTCGAGAGAAATATTTCAATACCATTGTGACCCTATTATTTACTACTCTATGAATTGTTTAATAGACATAATTATAGTTAGACTTTAACCTAGCATTAAGGCTTCAATCTTTCCTATTTAAAGAATCTAATGCTTCATATTTTAATTAACCACATAAGCAACAATATTTTCATCTTAAGCTCTCTCTTTCAAATTGCTTTGCAAAAAGAAAGATCATATTTCTTTAGGATTCTTTCTTTAATTAATCTATAAAACATCGGTGGTTGTGTTTGATTGGTTAATAAGCCTAATTAGTTTATGATATTTTGATTAAATGTTCATATAGTTTCTTCTTTATTTTGTTCTTGAATTATTGGATCAAATAATTGTGTGTGTAATATCATAATTATTTGGTTTGATTATTTATCATTAAAGAAGCTATCTTTATCGAACCTATGCTTAATCTACTTGTTATAGGGTTACTAAATGATTTAAACTTAATTGATATATTCTTGAATCATCCAACTAGGGTAATTCATTGTTTAATGTGCTTTAGGATACACCTTGTACTTGTGTATTTTTAACATTTTAGGTGCTAGTTGAACGGTTTTAATAACTTGTATGACTCGAGTTTATTAGAAAACGTTGATCCAGATCCAAACACCTTGTACTTGGACACTGTGAAAGAATGCAAAGGCTTATAAATGGATTACTTTAGAGCATTACCTAGGTAGGTAGTTTGAGTCCTGGACTTGTAATCAAACAAATTTTCATAGTGGATAATTAGGTGGTCTGATAGATCGGTGGTTTTCCTTTTAGGTCATTGTTGTAGCTTAGGTTGTTTTCATCTAAAAATCTCGTGTGTTATTTTATTTTTTCATATTTTTTTTATTTACATGTGATTGCATGTCTAAATGTTTACAAAAATTAAAATTTTTCATATTTAAGCTAATTATCTATTCACTCCTTCTAGCTAATTACATCTGTAACTAAAAACCTTTCAATTAGTATCAGAGCGAGTCACTAGATACGCTTCATTCTACCTAGGACCTTGTTATAAATCATTTGAGAGAGGGTTATTCTACAACTAGTGTACCTTACTTTGATGGGTCTAATTATCCATATTAGAAGGCTCGTATGAGAGCCTTTTTATGGTCTATAGCTAAGAGTGTATCGAACTGTGTACTTTATGGTTGGAAACCACCTACAATTACCAAAGATAATATAGTCACTCCTAAGCGTAGGAAAGATTGGATCACTAAAGATAAAATTTATAGTAACTGGACTTATAAACATATTAATGTTATCTTTAGTGTTATGTCTGCTAATAAGTTCTAACGTATTTCTCATGTTGATACTGATAAGTATTCTTGTGATGTTTTAAAGGTTTCCCATGAGGGAACCACACAAATTAAATGAACTAAAAAACTTCACATGCTTGGTAATCAATTTGAAAATCTCATGATGAAAGAAGATGAAACCTTTTTCTGAATTATATGCTAAATTAAGTGAAATTTCTAACCCTTTTGCTAATCTTGGTGAGAAAATTGAGGAACTCAATTTGGTTAGAAAAATATTGTGCTATTTACCATATCACTTCTACGTAAAAGTAACCACAGTAACTGAAAGCATAAGTCTCTGCCTACCTCGATGTTGAGTTGGAACTCTTCCACCATTAAAATTAAGGAGCTAATTGGGTCACTTCTCACTTTTGAGATGAGCTTTTGAACCCTTACAAAAAAAAAAGGTGTTACTTTGAAAATAGTAATAAGTGAGGATGATGAAAATGATGATGAAGAAGTGATACTCATAGCTAGAAGATTGAAGAATATCTTCAATAAAAAGAATCCTCAAAGCAAAGGACAATCAAATCATTAAAATGATAAGAATTTGAAAGAACTTAAATCTATGAGTTTTGATGGTAAGAAATCTAAACTCAGTGGACCTCAATGTTTTGAATGCAATGGGATTGGCCAAATTGTAGATGAGTGTGCTAATAAAAAGAAAATAATGATAAGAGCTTTCAATGCTACCCTGAGTAACTCAAAAAGTGATAATGAAAATCCTAATGACTCAAACAATTATGACATTGATAACCAGTATTTACTGCAAATATTGGTAGACACTCTAATAAGTTTGACTTTGATTTAGATAATGAGAAAAATGATGCTGAATTTTTACTCAATAAATTTAATACAAATAGTCTTGATGAATTGGTCATTGATTTAGTTAGCAGTAAGAGATAAAATGATAGGTTACTAGTAAAAGTAATCAAATTAAATGATAAACTTAAATCCTATGACATTAATTCCTCAATCTTATAAGAAGAAAAAATTGAGTTGCTTGAACATGCTAATGTTTTGAATTCAAGTCTTGTAAATCTTAAACAAGAAAACAAGAAATCAATGCTAGAACTTGGAGAATAGAAGGAAATCATAAAGATATTAACCATTAGAGATAATTTGACTATGGAAAACCTGTTGAAGATAAGAGAGAGCTAGGTTATGTAGATGAACACTCTATGCCATCATCTTAAAAAACAAATCATTTTGTAACACCCTCTAACCGTTCTTCTTCATGTAATACATATAGCCTTGATTATACGGATGAGAGCTCCACACCTTCAACATCAAAAACCAAGTTTGTAATTATCACCCATTTATTAGTTATGTATTATACACAGAACCATTGTGATCCGTATTTTTGCAAGTGTACAAATCGTTCAAATAATGAAGTGTACAAAAGTATGGATATCGAACCCACAAGGAATGATGTTACTAAGTACCGAAATTGACTAATCCTAATTTTATTTGAAAACCCAATTGTTGAAATTGTTTAAGAAGCAAATTAACTTAAAAATAAACACAAATAACACAATTGAATGTTGTTCACAAATGATTAAAAATGCTAAGGCATTTGATTTCACTAAATCAATTCAATCCGATTTCAAGTCATGTTATATGAGAATCAAAGCTAAAAATGATGGTTGAAAAACCCAAATTTACCTAATACTCTCTCTCGAGTTATATTAGAATTACTTATCTATGAAAACCAACTATATTTCTATGAAGATTTAATCACAAACAAGCACATTACGATTTATGGAATTTCTAGAATAACCACATACATCATGCATTAGGTCTCACACTCGCATTCAACATACGGTATTTATCACAAGAAGCATTCATTACACATCTCCTCTCGGTCTCAATATAATGCAACAAATCATCTAAATCTTGGCCAGAAATTTAAAAGCATTCAGCATGGAAATAAATAGTCAACTTGAAAACAATGAACTCATATAACAATAACAAAAGAAATTAGATTTTCTTAATTCAACTACATCATAGCCTTAGCAAAAATGAATTAGTTTATAATGGAAATAAGAATAAACATTATCTCAATTGAATCCATGAATAAAAAATCGGAATAAAATGCAGAAAATGAAAGCTAAGGAGAAGAGATGAAAAACTCTTGAAGATGAACACTTGGTAGCAACAATGGTGATAATCCTTCAAGCTTCTCCAAACTTTCTCTCTAAAATTGCCTTCTCTCCTCCAAAAATGTCTCAGACCTCCTCCTCTCTGTCGTCCCCTCTTTCTCTATCTAATGGTATATATAGATCTAGGGTTTTGGGGGCAATTTTGGAACAAAACAAAATAAAAAATGTGTTTTCGGACGAAACTCGTCGGCAGCGACATTTCTGTAAAATTAAAATTTTGGTTCCTCCGATTCTCGCCGGCGGCGAGATGAATTTGGCCAACGACGAAAGGTGTCTCGCCGGTGGCAAAATAATCTCACCGGTAGCGAGATTTGCATGTGCTAAACCCGTGCTCTCTGTAAGATTTTCGCCGGCGACGAGAATCTTCTTGCCGGCGGTGGGATTTCTAAATTTTGAAACTGTGTTTTTTTTATTTTCACTCAATCCCGATCATTGAAATTTGTCCTAAACTTCTCCAAAATCATGATTTTACCTAAAATTGCACTTTAAACACAAAATACTCGTGAAATGATATATGTGGATTAAATAATCAAATAAACACAATTTTCACACAAATATCAACATTTAAATCACAACAAAAATGCAATAATTTGACTCTTATCAACAACCCCTAACCAGCTTCTTACTAGTCTCTAGGAAGAAAAGCGATCTATGAATAAATTCAAAGGAGACATTAAAAGAAAAATTCAAAAAAAAATTATTCTATTTATAAAATTACATTAAGCGTATGAAATAAGCCTTTAAACCCCTAGGTGGCCCTAATAGGACGAGTTGTAGTCTCGTGAGGGCTTCCAGTGATGATACCCACAAACATATTACCTATAACTATCCTAACTCAAAACAATAAAATCACATAACAATTAATTTGCACAAATGTCTCAAAAATTATAAATAACACACAACACATAGAATAATTAAATGTCACCTAAGCTTTAAAAAATCTCAAATGCCAATTTCACTTTTCTTATTGACTCTTAAACATCCATCAAACCACAAACCAATAGCCATAATTCCCGGATAATATTATGCACAACATCCACAAACAAAGAGGTGAAATCTCAAACTCCATAGGCTCACTTTTCAAACCTCTCTCCACTAATGAAGGAAAATACACCACTTCAGATAAATAGGGCTTTATGAGGCGTGTAATGTTAGGCTTAGGTATTTGCTTAAGAAATAATGGGAAGTGTCAAAATACAAATAAAAGAACTTATTAGATTAAACACAACCAATTAAGTAAAAGAGTAATAACATTAAACCCAAATTGTTTCTTCCGATCATATCCCATTTTTCTAAAGATAAAAAAAATTCTTCCTCAATCTTTCACCTCAGTACATCCATCACTAACACTCTTTTATTTACTAGAATATGAAGGTTTTTTTAAGACATAACCCCAACCAATTTCTTCCAATATATGTGGAAGATTTTTTTTTCATCCTTACTTTAATTGCTCTTGAAAAGTTTGTGTTCAAAATTAAGTGCTCTTAACAAATAAGGTAGGAATTATATATATATATATTTTGGCTAAATAAAAGGTAGGTTATATAAGGAAAAAAGAAAGAAAAATAAGGCTAACAATATATTTAAATAGGCTCAAAGAGGTAACTAGTGATATAAGGATAACAAGGTAGGCTTAAAATGACACAATCGATCCACAAATGGCCTACATCATATCCTAAACAGTGCAATTCCAAATTATTTCGCCTCAAGAGGTTTTCAAATGAGTTATAGAGTTTGTTGAGATCACAAAAATGTCTATGAAAAATTCGCACATAAGACTTCTCTAAGCATTTAGACTAATAAACCAAATCATACCACATACCAAAAGAGTCGCCAACTAGGTAAAATCAACATTTGAAATTATTTTTAAACCGAAGCAAAATTTAATGTCTTCTAAAAGCTACTTGTTATCACAATCACATTATTATCATCAACGTGCAAATTAAAACAAGTAAAATGCAAATGAGAAAAAAATAAAATAAAAAATAAAAAATAAAAATAAGACTAAAGAAATAAAAGAAATTAAATCAAAATGCAGAAAAATAAATGGAAAATCAAAATTAAACACAAATAAACACACAAACAAAACTACTAAAAATGAAGCGAAGAAAAGATTTACCGTTTACCACACCCCCAACCAAAACCTTACATTGTCCTCAATGTAAAAAAGAAAAACTGCAAATGGCTATCGACATCACAAAGAGAAAAAGAGTTGGCAGCGGCGAAAATCCCATTTAAATCGATTCTCGCCAGCGGCGAAAATAATCTCGTTGTGGCGAGATATCCTTTCCACCGGCGGCAAAACTACCCTCGCTGGTGGCGAACGTAAGATTTGTTTTTACCTGCAAGACAAATAAAATAAGCAAATTAAAATAAAATTATCATAAAATGAAGTACAGAATTTAAAATCTAACTAATAATTCACCAAAACTTAAAATTTAAGCTAAAATTTAAAATTGCTAAAATAAAATGAGATAAAATATGAGAAAAAAAATCTGATGGGTTGTCTCCCATTAAGCGCTTTAAGTTATAATCATTAGCTAGACTTTCTGTCATTCTTTACTGCGGTTTTTGTAACTATAGAGAATCTTTCTGCTTGTTGAATTCTTCGTCAAAATATGGCTTCAACCATTGTCCATTCACCTTGAAAGTTCCCTTTGTTTCATAACTGATCTCAAATACTCCATAAGGAAACACCTTGGTTACTAGAAAAGGTCCTGACCAACGAGATTTTAGCTTTCCCGGAAAAAGTCTGAGACGGGAATTATAAACCAGCACTTTCTGTCCCACCTCAAAGTTTCGCCTCAAAATGTGCTTATCATGCCAAACCTTCGTCTTGTCCTTGTATATTCGAGCATTCTCATAAGCATCATTCCTCATTTCATCTATCTCATTCAATTGCAACACCCTCTTTTCACCTGCTACCTTAAGATCAAAATTTAGAATTTTAATTGCCCAATGTTCCAATTCAACTGGAAGGTGACAAGCTTTTCCATACACTAATCGGTATGGAGAAATGCCAATAGGTTTCTTGAAAGTTGTCCTATAGGCCCAAAGTGCATCATCTAGTTTCCTTGACCAATCCTTGCGTGAGTTATTTACGGTCTTTTCAAGGATCCTCTTCAACTCTCGGTTTGACACTTCAACTTGTCCACTAGTTTGAGGATGGTAAGGTGTTGCTATCCGGTGTGTTACTCCATATTTCTACAAAAAAGCTTCAAATTGGTTATTGCAAAAATGCTTACCTCCATCACTTATAATTGCTCTAGGTGTGCCAAATCTGGAAAATATGTTCTTCTTGAGAAAATTGATCACAACCCTAGCATCATTGGTCTGTAAGGCAACTGCTTCCACCCATTTAGATACATAATCTACACCAATAAGAATGTATTTATTAGAATGAGATGAAGGAAAAGGCCCCATAAAATCAATACCCCAAACATCAAATAAATCAATTATCAAAATATTATTTAAGGGCATTTCATGTCTTCGTGAAATATTTCCGCTCCTTTGGCAATCATCACACATTGAAACAAACTTGAAAGCATCTTTAAACAATGAAGGCCAATAGAATCTGGATTGCAAAATTTTTGCTACAGTTTTTGTTCCACCAAAATGTCCTCCAACTTCCTTCGAATGGCAATGACGAAGAATGCTTTCCATTTCTTCCTCCGACACACATCTTCTAATAATTTGATTTGCACAATGTTTATACAAGTAAGGTTCATCCCAAAAACATTGTTTCAAATCAGGAAATAATTTCCTTCTTTGTTGATAAGACATGTCAGGAGGTAAAATTTTCTTGACCAAATAATTTGCATAATCAGCAAACCATGGAGCCGTTCAGATAGCAAGAAATTGCTCATCAGGAAATGTTTCATTAATTTGTCCTTCAACCTCAAGGTAATCTTCCTCCAACCTAGACAAATGGTCAGCAACCAAATTTTCGGTCCCCTTTTTGTCCCGGATTTCTATGTCAAATTCTTGCAAGAGAAGAATCCATCTTTGTAATCGCAGTTTGGCATCTTTCTTGGCTAGTAAATACTTAAGAGAAGAATGATCAATATAAAAAATGATTTTAGACCCAATTAAATAAGATCTAAACTTATCAAATGCAAACACTACTGCCAAAAGCTCTTTCTCAGTTGTTGTAGAATTAAGTTGTGCATCTGTCAATGTCCTGCTTGCATAATAAATCACATGCAGTAACTTATTCTTCCTTTGGCCCAAAACAGCACCTATAGCATAGTCACTCGCATCACATATTACCTCAAATGGAAGACTCCAATCCGGTGCACAAATTATAGGGGCCGAAGTGAGCTTCTCCTTTAAAAGGTTAAAAGCCTCCAAACAATCAGAAGAAAAATCAAACTGTGCATTTTTAACTAACAAACTGCAAAGAGGTTTTATTATTTTTGAAAAATATTTATTAAATCTTCTATAAAACCCAGCATGTCCCAAGAAACTTCTAACGCCCTTTACAGTTATTGAAGGTGGTAATTTTTCAATCACTTCCACCTTTGTACGGTCCACTTCTATTCCCTTTGCTGAAATCCGATGGCCAAGAACAATTCCTTCTTGAACCATGAAGTGAAATTTCTCCCAATTTAGCACTAAATTTGTGTCTTTACAACGCTGCAAGACTAAAGAGAGATTATGCAAGCAATTATCAAAAGAATGGCCAAAAATAGAAAAATCATCCATAAAAACCTTAATAAAATTTTCGACCATATCAGAGAAAATCGCTATCATGCATCTTTGGAAAGTTGCAGGTACATTACATAAACCGAATGTCATCCTTCTGTATGAAAAAGTACCATAAGGGCATGTAAATGTTGTCTAATCTTGATCCTCTGGTGAAATTGCAATTTGGTTGTACCTCGAATATCCATCAAGAAAACAATAATAAGCATGTCCAACCAATCTTTCCAACATCTGATCAATAAATGGTAAAGGAAAATGATCTTTTCGGGTGGCGTTGTTCAACTTTCGATAATCAATACACACTCTCCACCCAGTCACTGTCCTTGTTGGAATAAGATCATTGTTTTCATTTTCTACAATTGTGATTCCTCCTTTCTTTGGTACATAATGAATTGGGCTTACCCAAGCACTATCTAAAATCGGATAAATTACCCCAGAATCCAAAAGCTTAATCACCTCAGCCTTGACCACTGCTTGCATTGTTGGGTTTAAGCGCCTTTGTGGTTTAATTGTGGGCTTGTAATCCTCATTCATCAAGATTTTATGCATGCAAATAGAGTTTCTAATCCCTTTGATGTCCGCCATTGTCCATCCAATTGCCGCTTTGTGAGTCCGAAGAACTCCTAATAGCTTTTTTCCCTCTTCATCATTCAAATAATTGTTACCAATAACAGGAAAAAAATCAGAGTCTTCAAGATAGGCATACCTTAGATGGGATGGCAATGGCTTTAGCTCAATCTTGTTGGCTTCCTTCTTTACTACTGAGGTTGGAGTTTCATTTGTTTCCAACTCCTTCAATGTTTCATCACTGAACAAATATTCATCAAGTGCTGCCAGTAATTCAGAAAATTGTCTCACTCCCTCATCTTCCTCCTCAATTCTTGCAGATTTCACAAGGCAAGCTTCTAGTGGTAGTAATGGAGTTCTCTCCTCAAAAGTTTTCGAGATTAACCTGTCAAGAGTGTTAATTTGAAAACAAGAATGTACCTCACTTGGAAATTTCATTGCTTCAAAAACATTAAAAGTCACTTGTTCATCTTGCACCGGTAGAATGAGCTTTCCTTGCTGAACATCAATCAATGTTCTTCCAATTGCAAGGAACGATCTTCCTAATATCAACGGTACCTCTCTATCTTCTTCCATGTCAAGCACCACGAAATCTGCAAGGAAAATAAATTTTCCAAATTTAATTAAAACATCCTCAATTACCCCTCAAGGATATTTCACCGATCGATCCGCTAATTGTAGAGAGATTGAAGTGGGCTTCACTTCTCCCAAGCCTAGTTTCCTGAAGGTAGAAAGTGACATCAAATTAATGCTTGCTCCTAAATCACATAGGACTTTATCAAAATTGAAACTTCCTATAGTACAAGGTATAGTTAAACTCCCTGGGTCTTTCAATTTCTATGGCAGTTTTCTTTGAAGAACTACACTGCACTCCTCATTTAGTATGATAGTTTCATAATCTCCCAACTTCCTCTTCTTTGATAGAATTTCCTTCATGAATTTTGCATACTTGGGAATTTGTTCCAACATCTCTACAAAAGGAATGTTAATATGCAATTTTTTAAAAATTTCCAAAAATTTATCAAATTGATTATCAAGCTTTTTCTTATTCAATCTTTGAGGATATGGGATAGGAGGCTCATATTTCGCATTTGGGGAAGGTTGAATATCTTGGGATGTTGATGGCTTTTCTTTAGATTCTTCCATCTTTTTCTCTGATTTCCTCTACCATTCAAGTTCTCTACCGCTTCTCAATGTGATAACCTTTACATGCTCTTTGGGATTTATTGTGTCACTAGGCAACAATCCTTGAGACCTTTCTACAATCTACTTTGAAAGCTATCCCAGTTGGTTTTGGATGTCCCTGTTGATTACCTCTTGATTTCTGAAATTTGTTCTTGACTCCTCAATGAAATTTTCCAAAATTCCTTCCAAATCTGTTTATTTCTTCTCTTGGGGTTGGTAGTAAGATGATGACGGTTTGAATCCCCCTTGGTTATTTCCCCATGACAAATTTGGATGATTTCTCCAACCTGGATTGTAGGTGTTCAAATATGGGTTATGTTGAGGTCTTTGGAAATTTGAAACATAATTTTCTTGCTCAGCATTTGGTGAAACAAATGGATTTCCAACTTGGCACTCGATACTAGCATGATTTCCACCATATAAATCACATCCTGTAGTTGGTTTGGATTCGAACTTAGATGACAAAGAATCCATCTTTCTTGAAAGAGTAGTAACTTGAGCCGACAAAGCATTCACTGAATCAATTTCATGCACTATTGTTGCTCTTTTTGCAGTTACCCGCTCTGAATGCCATTGATTGTTGTTTTCTGCCATAATCTCTAACGACTCATGAGCATCCTCCGGTGTTTGTCCCATTAAAGACCCTCTAGTTGCAACATCAATCCTTGCCCGATAGTTTGAAACCAACCCATTATAAAATGTAGAGACTTGCAGCCAAATCGGTATACCATGATGTGGGCACTTCCTCAACATTTCTTTGAATCTTTCCCAAGCTTCATACAATGATTCTTGGTCATACTGTGTAAAAGATGTGATTTCATTCCACAATTTTGCCGTCTTAGCAGGAGGAAAGAACTTAGACAAGAATTTCTAAACCAACTCATTCCATGTTGTAATTGATCCCGGTGGTAATGATTTTAGCCACTCCTTGGCTTTATCCCGAAGTGAAAAAGGAAAAACCCTCAATCTTATAGCATCTTCAGACACACCATTTATCGTGTAAAGATCACACACCTCAAAAAAGTAAGCAATATGTGCATTTAGATCATCCTTTGACATTCCCCCAAACTGATTTGATTGAACCATTTGGATAAAGGATGGTTTTATCTCAAAGTTATTGGCTTGAATAGTTGGCTTCCTTATACTCGAAGTAGTTCCAGCAACATTAGGCACAACATAATCTCTCAAAGCTCTACGATTTCCACCTCCTTCAACAAATGGTGGATCCATGGCTGATTGTCTATTAGGAGCTAAGGTTGAATGCCTTATCTCTCGGTTTAGATGCCTATATGTTCTATTAATCTCCGGATCAAATGGAAGAAGGTTAAGGCTTCTTGTATGTCTCATACAAAAATCCTACAACCTGAAAATCAACTAGCACAAAAACAATACAAAGTTACCTTTTTTATGATAAATAAAATAAAAAGAGTAGAATAAACAAACTGAAAAATTGCAAGAAATGACAAAAATAAATAATGCAAATGAGCACCAACAACTCTAAATGAACAAACAATTAACACAACTCAACAAGCTCAATTTAAAACAAAATTAAAAATGAAACAATGATAAAGCAAATTAACTTCAAATTAAAACTAAGATTAGGTAGTATCGATATTAATAAAATCAAACCATTCCCTGGCAACGAAAAACTTGATGCATATTTTTGCAAGTGTACAAATCGTTCAAGTAATAAAGTGTACAAAAGTACGGATATTGAACCCACAAGGAATGGCGTTACTAAGTATCAAAATTGACTAATGCTAATTTTATTTGAAAACCCAATTGTTGAAATTGTTTAAGAAGCAAATTAACTTAAAAATAAACGCAAATAACATAATTGAATGTTGTTCACAAATGATTAAAAGTGCTAAGGCATTTGATTTCGCTAAATCAATTCAATCCAATTTCAAGTCTTGTTATATGAGAATCAAAGCTAAAAGTGATGGTTAAAAAACCCAAATTTACCTAATACTCTCTATCAAGTTATATTAGAATTACTTATCTATGAAGACCAACTATATTTCTATGAAGATTTAATCACAAACAAGCACATTATGATTTATGGAATTTCTAGAATAACCACATATATGATGCATTAGGTCTCACACTCGCATTCAACATACAGTATTTATCACAAGAAGCATTCATTACACATCTCCTATTGGTCTCAATATAATGCAACAAATCATCTAAATCTTGGCCAGAAATTTAAAAGCATTAAGCATGGAAATAAATACTCAACTTGAAAACAATGAACTCATATAACAATAACAAAATAAATCAGATTTTCTTGATTCAACTACATCATAGCCTTGGCAAAAATGAATTAGTTCATAATGGAAATAAGAACAAACATTATCTCAATTGAATCCATTAATAAAAAATCGGAATAAAATGCAGAAAATGAAAGCTAAGGAGATGAGATGAAAAACTCTTGAAGATGAACACTTGGCAGCAACAATGGTGATAATCCTTCAAGCTTCTCCGAACTTTCTCTCCAAAATTGCCTTCTCTCCTCCAAAAATGTCTCAGACCTCCTCCTCTCTGTCGTCCCCTCTTTCTCTATCTAATGGTATATATAGATCTAGGGTTTTGGGGGCAATTTTGGAACAAAACAAAATAAAAAATGTGTTTTCGGACGAAACTCGTCGGCAGCGACATTTCTGTAAAATTAAAATTTTGGTTCCTCCGATTCTCGCCGGCAGAGAGATGAATTTGGTTGGCGGCGAGATTTTCATCTGCTAAAACCCGTGCTCTTTGTAAGATTTTTGCCATGCTTTCTGTAAGATTTTCTCCGACGGTGAGAATCTTCTCGCCGGCGGCAGGATTTCCAAATTTTTAAACTTTGTTTTTTTTATTTTTTATTTTCACTCAATCCCGATCATTGAAATTTGTCCCAAACTTCTCCAAAATCATGATTTTACCTGAAATTGCACTTTAAACACAAAATACCCATGAAATGACGTTTGTGGATTAAATAATCAAATAAACACAATTTTCACACAAATATCAACATTTAAATCATAACAAAAATGAAATAATTTGACTCTTATCCCTTTAACCCTTCTTCTTCATGTAATACATATAGCCTTGATTATACGGATGAGAGCTCCACACCTTCAACATCAAAAACCAAGTTTGTAATTATCACCCATTTATTAGTTATGTATTTTACACAGAACCATTGCACCTATTGTAGAAAATACTGTTAAGTTTGTGCATATATGTCATCATTATGGTAAGAAAGGTCATATTAAGCTCAATTATAGATTTTTTTATAATTTCTCATAAATTTAATAAATTTTGCTATGCTTCTAGTTATATGACTCATAATTATCACCCATTTATGAATATTGTGTCCAATAATTATACCAAAAAGCATAAAGTTATTAGTTCAAATAGGCGAATAAAATTTAACATATTTAATTCTAAGACTAATTATCATCATCCTACCATGCATGTTGCATCTTCATTTAAGATGAGTGTGAAATCCAATGATAAGTCTAAGAAAATTCCTATGACAGCTGAAGTAGTTGATTTCTAACCCAAAGGTATAAAGGAACTAAATATCAAGAAAGTTTAGGCTAAAAAAGACTGTTTTTTCTATCACTTGAACGTCCCTTAATGTTCACCTAGGTGCTTTTGTTTAAGTGCTTATTTAACCATAGGCGAGCATATTTAATTTGTTTATTTGTTTCGTTTTTATTTTTTTTAATGCTTATTTATTTATTTTTTATTAAAAAGAGGAAAATAGGGAGCAAACTTACTTTAACATTGACATGAACTTTACATATTATTTTCATAATACTTTGCTTCTTTTGATTTACTTTACATTTCTTTATTGAGTATTTTAACTTGTGCATTTGCATATTTTCACATCTAGTGATCGCTGTCAACATGAACCTACTCATACACTCACTTGACACATAAGTATGTTATGCTTGAAATTTATGATTGACATTATGAGATTTTAGGGCTTCAATAGCCTTGACTAGTAAATTGTGGTTGAATTCTATCTTTCATTTTTTAAAATGCTACTATAGAGAAATACCTAGTTTTAAGAGGGCTATCTATTGTGATGTTTGAAGCTACCGTATGGAGTAGAAAGGGATACCTAACAACTAGTGTCAAAGTTATCATACTAGATTTCTAACTCGTACATATTTTCTTAAAACATAATATTAAGAGAAAAAGAAAATACAAAAGTTTTTGCATGCAAAAAAAGAAAGAGCCACAAATCGTTATACAAAAAGAAAATAGATAACCAATCCCTTACAAAAAAATATAAGAGGTGAATACCAAAAAGAATTAAGTTCTCTCTTGGTAAGTAAAATTTTATTATGTACAAGTATGAATTTAACTATAATTTTTCATGATAGTTGGTATTGTTTTCTTTGAATCTTTCATAACTAATCATAAATGAACAAATTGAGATCCTATTACAGTTCCAAAACACGTGTTACTTTTGGTTATTGTCGATATGTTACCATATATGTTAGTATGTTTGTGTGTCTTGTCTACGTATATTTATGTTGTCAATGAATAGTCACACTTTAAACAAAATTAATTTCATCTTTTGTGTATACTATTATAGTCATGTTTACCTAAGTCTACTACTCTCAATTCAATATATATATATAATGGATTTTTATAAATTTTTATTTTATTCTAATTTATTTAGGGAAGTTGTAGAACTTAGAGTGAGTTTATACATTTTTGAAAAACATATTGTTTTTAGCTCTCTATTTTGATTGTTATAGAATTTTTCAGAATGTGTACTCATCTTTTCATTAATTAAATATACTACTTGCTTGCTCAACTTGTTTTTCATTGTTTCATGATTATATTATTTATTCATTTGACAAAAAATGGGAGAGAGTTATTGAGCATTGATTGAAAATATATAAAGAGGGAGAGTTAATTGAGTGTGAGGGGTTATTGATTGGAAATTTTCTTTGAGAGATATTGCACATAGGGGAGAATACATTAAGTGTTCAAGTTTATTCACATAGGGAGCAAGACGTAAATGTTCTATCTATTGTTACTCATCATTTATGTCTATTTCTTTGTTTTTCTTGTTATTATATACACTGATCTAATAAACAATAAGTCTTTTGGGACAAGTTGTGTACCTCTTTGTGTTTTTATTTTACATTGTACATATGAGCTGTCGAGATTACAGCGAAGATGACTTCACCAGATCATAAGATATTTGGCGATATTTATGAGTGTTGACAATATTTGTGAACAAAATATCTAAATGTAATTTTAGTTCTAAGTGAGTCTTTTAAGAACACTTTTCAAGCTCCAAACGAACACATATCAGGTATATCTCTATTCTCATATACTTTGGATTTCATATTAGACACATAAGAACATTTTGCACTTAAGTTGTTCGATTGATCAAGACATGTCTAGATTGATCGAGATATGTTTCGATCAATCGAGGTAAGTAGATGGATCAAGAATCGATCTACCTATCTTAGGATTTATTTTTAAATACCTTAGATTGATCGATGATTGGTTAGATTAATTGACCTTTTTTGCTCGATTGAGTGGAGTTTTAATTTTAACCTAATTGTTACTTAAGTGAAACATTTTAATTGCCATTTTGGCCCTATTATTTACTATTCTATGAATTGTTTAATGAAATGAATAGTAGTTGGACTTTAACCTATCATTAGGGTTGTAATCTTTCCTGCATAAAGAACCTAATGCTTTATATTTTAATTAACCAGAACATCATCAATCTTTTCATGTTAATCTTTATCTTTCAAATTATTTTGCAAAAAACAAGATTATATTTCTTTAGACTTATTTCTTTAACTAATCTATCAAATATTGGTGGTTGTATTTAATTGGTTAATAAAACCTAATTAGATTATTATATTTCGATTAAATGATCATATAACTTCTTCTTTATTTTGTTCTTAAATTATTGGATCAAATAATTATGTGTGCAATATCATAATTATTTGGTTTGATCATTTATTTGTAAAGAAACTATCTTTATTAAATTAACTTGTGCTTAATATGCTTATTATATGGTTTCTAGATGATTTAGTATTTGTTGATATATTCTTGAATCTTTTAGCTAGGGTTATTCATTGTTTCAATAACTCGTGTGACAAGAATGTATTAGAATGTCAATTCGAATCTGAACACTTTACTTGTGGAGACTATGAAAGAAAGTAGAGACTTATAAGTAGGTTACTTGGGTGCATTATCTTGGTATGTATTTTGTATCCCAACCTTATAGTTGAACATATTTTCATAGTAGATAGTTAGATGCTCCGATAGACTAATGGTTTCTTCTTAAGTCATTGTTATGGCCTAGGTTATATCCACTTGAAAATCTCGTGTGTTAATTTATTTTTTACATGATTTATTTATATGTTATTGCATGTCTGACTGTCTATGAAAACTTTAATTTATCATATTTCAACTAATTATTTATTCACCCTTCTAGTTAATTAGATTCATAACTAAAAGCTTTTAGAGTCATTCTGGTGAAGGTATAAAATCATGTGTTTTACATTTTTCCACTATAGATGGCTATTTAAAATTGTTGAGACTCAAACTCTCAACGATGAACTGGCAGACAGAGGTTAGAGAGAGAAGGATTTGGAGGGGTCAATGTGTGGATCCTCATGAGTGGTCCATCTATTTATAACACATTTATAGGTACAAGTGTCAAAGATATAACATGTACAATGTGTCATAAATCTAGGTATAGTATTACTCGTGCTATCAATAAGCTTGTGCTGATCATGGGATTGGTGTGAATAGGGCTCGAGTCGACCTCTTTTTGAATAGGGCTCAAGCTGACATCTTTCTGAATATGGCACGAGCTAGCCTCTTTTCGAATAAGGCTCGAGCTGACTTCTTTCTGAATAAGGCTCGAGCTTACCTTGGGCTTGGTCTGTCCCATGGATGGGATGTCTAGGGTACTTCATCTTTTATCTTGGGTCAGATTTGACTCGGGTAGGTTACCCAGTTTGGACTTTGGGTTGGCTTGCATGTACAAACATCAAGTCCCCCCACTCTTTCAGCTCGGGCTTCGATATGAGGCGAAAGAGTGAATACTGGGCACATGATATGGACTGTTTGACTCCTACCATAAATGCGTGTCAATTGATTGGAGAGAGAAATCCAATGCCTCTATATAAAAAAGGGTGTTTGGGTTGGCACTTATTATTACTTACCTACAAAATTGAGAAATAGTGAAAGAAAAAACGTTCTTTCATTTCTTTTCGAGTGGTGAAACATTTTAGTTTGGTGGTAAGAATTCAGCTTGTACTATATTATTCTCTGCTCAATTTTTTCGCATCCAAGTGTTGAGAACCTAACGATTTGCTACTTGTTTTTCAGGTCAGTTTTAAAAGGAACAATTTCTTTTTTCTTTCAAGTCGTCTTTAGGTAATCGCTTTTTGTCGTAACTTACCAGTTGCTATTGTTTTGTCTTTATTTATTTTCTTTGTATCTTTTATGGAAATGCATAGAGAAGAAACATCTACCTCTGGCTTTGGCTCGTGGGAGAGTCCTTAGTATTCTAGTGGAAACTCGGGGTCTTCTAACTTGTGATTCTCTAATGAAATGCGTCAATCAATGCCACAACCATCTACTCCTTCCCCCTGCCAGACCATGTTAACTGTAAAAATGAGTGTGCCTCATACTCAGATTTCAGTGTCCAGGACTTGGAGGAGAAAAAATAGAAATATAGGATCTGGTGAGCCAACAGGTCGCGTTAGAGGCTGGGTGGCCGTTTCTAAGACTTGTACGCTATTTCCCCAGGGTAAAGAGAGAACTAGGAAGACGTATGACATCCCTCCTTCTGTTCAGATAATGATTCCCTTTGAGGGGGCTCGTGACAATGATGCTCCTCCGGTTGGGTGGACGGTTTTCCATGAGAAAGCTTTATGGCTTGGGGTAAGATTTCCTTTGTATCCTTTTATTAGGAAATTTTTTGGCTAGGACGCAGCTTGCACCGGGGTAATTAATGCCTAATGTATAGAGATACCTGCTTTGCCTAACCCTTATATGTCAAGAACTCGAGGTCAATTTAAAAATGACTGAGTTTAATGAGATGTATGTTGTAAAACAGAATCCCATAGACCCGTAGTGGGTGTATATGTTGGTGAAATGGATTGTGGGGTGAACGTGTCGCTTCCTGAAAATGAGAAAAATTGGAAAGAATATTTTTTCTACGTGTCAAGTCGGTGGGAGTCTTCTACAAGTGATACCATATTGGTGAGACGTGTCTGGAATGATTCTAAGGTCGTGATTAGGAATATGGCCTCTCTGATCACGACCTTGAGTCTTGATGCGAAGTAGAGGTTGGCTGATATCCAAAACTATCTTCTTGAAAGAACGAACTGAAAGGCCCTTTTAAATACTCCGTGTTTTGGTGTGTGTGGATTAATGAGGCAAGGTGCTATGGAGCCTCCTCTTAGGGTGACTCATAAACTCCAAGCTTCCTTTAGTGCTTGGACTTCTGCTAAATGTCGCACTCCTCCTATGGATTTTGGGGGACGTTTCGAAGTGGTGGTGGAGGATTGTGACCATTAGTTTCTTAGCGCCCCCTTTTTATCATATATATATATATATATGTTTTTTTTGTTTTTTTAAATGTGCTCAACCTATGTGTGTTTTTTTATTCGGCAGACCGCATGGATTTTACCACTGATCAACTTTCTACTCTAATGAAGAGCAAGGTGGAATTAGGAGGAAAATACTCATTGACCGGTGGAAGTCCTACTCCTAGGGAAAGGTCCTCAGTGGGTAAGAAAAATGGTAAATATACTCATGAAGGTTATACCTCTTCTTTGAAGAAAAAAACAGAAGAAGGTTAGGGGCGATGAACCGCCTATGACCCCAAGCCTATGAATGTTCGTCCTCCTTTGCTTGAGTAACCTGGGACCTCCACTCCCATTAGTGTCCCCATAGATCGTGGAAATCCCTTAAAAGACTTGAGGAGGGGGAAGGCCATTGTTAAGGACCTAATTGTTGGTGCTCATAGGGTCGTGCTTAATCAGGCCTTGATAATCGAGTACCTTGATCGCTGTACTAGACACATTACCATGGAAGGGTGCATGGAGTAGCTCGTGGCTATTTGCGAGGGGATCGATGTTGGTGAAATCATTCGCCATTAGTTGTGTCAAGTGTGTTATAATTTTTCTTGGTATTATTTAGCACTTTGTAGTGTGAGCTGAATCCTTGTTTGCTTAACCTCTTTCACTATTTTATTTTATTTTTGTGTAGTTAATGCTGATCTGTGATTTCGATAGAGCTCACAACGTGGGATATTTAAAGTCCGAGCTTGGTAGGGAGAAATAGGCTCATGCATCCTTGCGCTCGAAATACACTGCTCTACTTGTGAGAGCAGTAAAGTGGGAGAGCGAGAGTATTGATAAGGAGGAAAAGCTGAAGAAGGTAATGGTTGAGCTTAGTGCAAGTGTTCGGCGAGAGACTAAGCTTAAGGAGGGGATGATAGAGGTTCTTAAATAGGTTGGGGCCTTTGTTGAAGAGGCGCGACGTCGAGCCAAAGCTGATGTGGACGCTATGGTAGAGAAGCTCGAGTCTAGTGTCGAGCGTACATATGAGTTAGCGATGAAGACTTTGAAGACAGAGACTAAATGAAAAGATTTAGGGGAATATTACTATCGCATTCTAGATATCTGATGAGTGCTCAAAAAGCATTAAAATTACCATGAATTTATGCACATTAATTGATTAATATATATATATATATATGATTTTACAATATATTTATATAAATCTATCTTTTCGGAATCACGAGTATTTTTATTTTTTTTCAGGTATACTCACTTAAAAACGTAACTTAAAGACTCAAAGAGGAATACTGGAGGTAATACATCACAAATATATTCATAAAATAAATGACAAAAAGTCAACAAATATGGAAAAATTGGACAAAATGGGTCAAAAAGGTCAAAAGGAGGAAATCGTGCACGCAGCCGCCCAGCTGCATTGGCCAATGCGTGCAGCGCACCCAGCTATGCCGAGCAGCTGCGTGCATAGCCCATTCTGTGCGCACCCATGCCCATCAATGCCCAGTCCCACGCTCCACATTTCCTTGTCTATGCGCGTCTGCCTCTACACGTCCCTGCTCTAGTCTGCGCGCGCCACTGTGCCCATCTATCCCAATACGCCCAGCATGAGGTCAATAATGATGTCATCATTCACTACTCCTCGTTTCCACCATTTTTAATCATTTTTTCACCCAATTTTCTTCCCCTCCTCACCTATAAATACCCCCATTCTCTTCACTTCAAATCACACCTAAAAAACACATCTTCTTCTCTCTTTCTTTCTCTTTTTTCTTAGTTTTTTTAGTTTTTAGTTTTTCCTTAGTTAATTTTTCTTAGTTTTAGAGTTCTTCTCTTTTTGAAAAGAGCTAATTATTTTTTTGTAATTTATTTGCTTTTTGATTCAATAAATGGGAGTGCAAAATCCCTTTAGAGGTTTTCTAGCAACAGAAATAGCATCAAAGTACTATAAGGATCTTATTTTCTTTACAGTTATTTTTTATGCTTTATTCTTACATGTTATATTTAATTTTTCTGTGATTAAATTTAACTTTGCTAGCTGTTTGCAAACATGATATAATAATAACAATGTTATGCTTGCGAAATATTAAATAGGTGAAAATCTCTAAAATGAATTGATTTTGTTTTTATTTAAGATTTTATATTAAGAATGTTAGAGAGAAATATATTATTTTTCATTACAAACTTAAATCTAAAAATTAGATTTTAAGGTTTAGTTATCCGGCCTGATTTAGAGTAGTGCTCTTTTATTTATTGGTACAATTGCCCGGTAGTTAGAGTGAAACTCTATTACAATAGTTTTTATAAGAATTATTATCTGAAAATGTATTGACAACATTTTTTTAGTAGTGGTTTTAAAACTTGAAAGTTAGTACTCGGATAATTAAATTCTTAGGTTTAATTTGGACACCTTGAATAAAGTTTAAACTGTCTAACCCCACCAAAGGTGGTATTTAAATGGTTCATTTTCAATCTCTTAGAAAAAAGAATTAATTTAATTAATCAAATTAGTTATCAACCTCACCCATAGGTGTTAATTGATTTGTTTAGTTAACAAAGAATATCTAACCCCACCAAAGGTGGTATTCATATAAAAAAGAGAGAATCAATAAATATCAATTTATATGTTTAATAACCTAAATAATATGAGCAAGCATAATTAACTTAGTTATTATATCCATAAATACTCCACTATTATAAATGATAAAATTTGCATAAATGTTTATTGAATCTGTATCTATGTTTATTTTTATGTTATTAGATTAAAAACATAAAACCCCAAAATATCGTGACAGGATGTTTAGGATTTAATTTCGTTTTTAAAAGTTTGAATAATAAATTAAAAACTACATATATTCCTTCCTTAGATCGACCTTGGGAGTATACTTATCATTTTCTACAAAATGATTCGTGCAGTTGCGAGAGTTTTATAAATATAAAACCAAAGTATCGGTAGGATTGGCGATGCCAGTTCTACCCATTAATATCTCCATTACACCGCCTTATAATCAAGTATACTCAGTTTAGGAGGAGGAGGAAGGGCTAGGCTCCTCTGGTGGTGAAGATGGCCCCGATGTGCCTGGGGTAGGGACTTTTGATTCTTGAGTGCTATTTTTTTTTGAAAGCTCGATGTCTTTTTGGCTTGTATAGATGCGAGCTTTTACTTGTACTTGCTAAGGATACTAAATAAATGGATTGATTTGACTACTTATTGTGTATTTATGATTTTGACCTATCTTTTGTCCTTTATGTTAGGAAAGAGAAAACAAATAAGATTTATTTAATTTTCCTTCCCTATAAAAAGGGGTTGAAGAGTAACAAATTTGATTCCCTTTTGAGAAACAAGGTGGTGACTCTAACTTTTCTGTTTGCGTCTTATGGATTCTAATCGAAAAAATAGACGGTTAGTTCGAGAATTGTGTATTGATAATGGTAGGCTAGATAATGAAGTTAGTTTTCTTAAAGCTGAGGTCTTGAAACTAAAGCGTGATGCTAAAGAGGTGGTGTGTGAACTTGTTACTTGTAAGGAGCAATTAATCTAAGCCCAAGCTCAGGAAAAGAGGACCATAGCTGGTATGGCCACTCTTGTTGACCGAGAATCGCACTGGGCAAGCTTTTATATGAAGCGCTCTAAGAGTGTTTTCTCAAGGTTATGGAGGTTACCGAGGATCTGGAGTGGGGGATGCTTTCCATGATGGGAACACAACCTGAATCAATGATATATGTACGTGAGAAAGTTGTCAAGATTCAGGTCGAACTGTTACCTTTGGTTGTGGAAACGGTGATCCTGATATAGGCCATATGTCCAAGCGGTTGAAGAGTTTGTAGTGTATATATATATATTATACATACAGGCCAGTATTAGTGGCGTGTAATAATTTCTAATTTTAATAAAGAATAATCATAGCAATGATTGTTAATGTATAATGGTTGTTTGGTATAATGCCAATTTATAATGAGAAAAGCTTGAACTGGTTCTTGATCGGGGTGTTCTATATTTTTATCTTTTTTTAACTTAGTTGCATGCTGACCTGGTTCCTGACCGAGATAGGATGCTCGTTCTCTTTAGTTTGTTGGGATGGCCTATCTGGTTTATTTATGTAGATGTGTCGCCTCTAATATCCATTTATAATGGAAAAAGCTTAACCTGATTCTTGACCGGGGTGCTATATATTTTATCTCTTTTTAACTTGGTTAAGCACCGACTTGGTTCCTGACCGAGGTAGGATGCTTGACCTCTCAAGCTTGTTGGGGCACCCTATATGATTTATTTATCAAGGCGCCTCACCCTTGATGTCCATTTATAATGGAAAGAGTTTGACCTGGTTCTTGACTAGGGTGCTATATATTTTTTTATCTCTTTTTAACTTTGTTGAGCACCGACCTGGTTCTTGACTGAGGTAGGATGCTCAACCTCTTTAGCTTGTTGGGGCAGCCTATCTGATTTATTTATCAAGGTGTGTCGCCCTTGATGTCCATTTATAATGGAAAAAGCTTGAATAAATGATCAATTGCTGCAAAGAAAAATTTATTCCATAGATACAGGTTGTGCTTCGTTGTTACATGAAAAAGATATGTTGGTTAATACATGTGTTTTTAGAAATTGTATCTTTTCAAGTGTTTGGAATTCTAGTTTGTTCTTCTTTGCCTTCAATGATTTTCAATAAGTAGGCCTCTCCTGGCATAATCTCCATTATTTGATAAGGTCCCTCCCAATTGGCACTCATTTTTTCGACCATCCATTCTTTTTTATTGGGGAAAACCCTTTTAAGGATCCAATCACCCTTATAAAATGTATTAATTCGCACGATTTTGTTGTAATACTCTGATATTGTTCTTTTATGTTCTATCACCCTTCTCAAGGCTTCATCCCTTTTCTCCTTCGCTATGGTGAGCTCATATGCTCTTGTTATCTCATTTTGTTCCTCCATTAAGGTTGATCTAGGAGTAGGGATTGTTACTTCAATAGGTATGACCGCCTAAGTTCCATATACTAAGGAGAATGAGGTCTCGTTTTTGCTTCCTTTAGGGTTTGTTCTTATAGCCCACAATGCTCTTGGTAACTCTTCCACCCATCTTCCTTTGGCCTTTTCCAGCTTTTTCTTTAATAAATTGCTGAGTAACTTATTGGAGGATTATGCTTGACCATTAGACTAGGGATAATAGGGCGTTGAGTTGCCTATCTTGATATTGTATTTGAACGGCCAAGGGCTCACTACTCCGACCATGGAATTGGAGGGTGTGTGGGTTAGGGGCCAAATCTCTAACATTTGTCACATTTCTGAGCGCATTTAATGCAATCTTTCAGTATGGTAGGCCAATAATAACCTAGTCTTATAATCTACTGGGATAGCCTTCTATAACCAGAGTGAGAACCATAATCTCCCTCGTGTGCTTCAACCATTATTCTTTCTACTCCTTCAATGGCTATGCATAGAAGGTCGGGATCGAGTGGGGTTTTGCTGTATAATTTGCCTACCACAATCATATACCGAGCTTCTTTAGCTTCAATTTTCTTTGTTGTTGAGTGGTCTTCGGGTAGGTCCCCCTTATCTAAGAAATTATAGATCTGAATGTACCATGTGGTAGAGGGAGTGTCTACGCATCCGATCATTCTTTTCGCCTCTTCTATAGATGCCTCAGTCAGCACAATTACTAAGACTACCAGATCTTACTTGGTGTCCCTTATTGATGTCATGGCTTCTAAGGCATCAGCGTGGTTCTTCTCATTTCTAGTTATTTGTTTGATCTTGAACTCTGAGAATTGGAACACTCATGTTTTAATCTCTCCAAATATTTCTTCATTCTACCATCCCTTGCCTTATACCTTCCCAGGAACTGGTTTACTATGAGCCTGGAGTTGCTATGTAGGGTAATTCTATTTGCCCTTAACTTCTTTGTTGTCATGACTCCAAAAATGGTGGCCTCATACTCTATGATGTTGTTGGTTGCCAAAAAATCAAGCCTGACTACGTATTCGAAGCAACTGTCATCATTGTCGATTATAACCACCCCTAGTCTTCCAGCATTTAAGTTGTGTGCTCCATATACAAATACCTGTCAGATTGGGGTTTTTGTTAGGTCAACTGTGCATACGTCTGTGGTTTCTACTATATCGATAACCTTAGGCCTATTGGTGAATTCGGCCACTGCCTGTCCTTTGATGCCTACTTTGGCCATATATATGATGTCGTACTCCCCCAGCTCTATGACTATCTGGGCTAGTCTTCCTACAACCTCTAGTTTTGTTATCACATTTTTGAGAGGGTGAGAGGTGAGTACTATGATCGTGTGCGAGCCAAAATAATTCCTAAGTTTGCGTGCGGTAACTTTGAGAGCAAAGGCAAGCTTGTCTATGGCGGGGTATTTGCTCTGGGTCTTTGTTAGGATTTGATTGACATAGTAGATGGGGTGTTGGATTTTCTATCTTTCTGTTATTAGCACGACACTACATGTCTGATGTGTGATGGCCAAATATAGATAAAGGATCTCTCCTATCCAGGGGTTGGCCAGGATAGGGGATTACTGAGGTATTTTATTATTTCTTTAAAGGTCATACTGTAGTCCTCATTCCAAAAGCCAATCGTGCTTTTTCTGAGCACTTTGAAGAAGGGCATACATTTGTCCATGCATTTAGCAATGAATCTACTTAATGCCCCCATCCTTCCATTAAGTTGTTGTATACCCTTGAGAGTAGCAGGTTGCTTCGTGTTCATCAGTATTTGTATTTTGTTATCTATTCCCCTTGCTGATACGAGGTACCTTAGGAATCTTCCTACAAGCACAACAAAAATGCATTTTTTTTGGCTTAAGCTTCATGCCATACCTTCGTATTACTTTAAATATCTCATGTAGATCTCTAATATGGTCTAGGGGTTGAGTTGACTTGACCACCATATCTTCGATGTATGCTTCCAGGTTCTTGCCCAACTATCCTTTGAACATTTTTTTGATGAGGTGTCGATATGTTGCCCCTGCATTCTTTAATCCGAATGGAATTCTTGTGTAATAGAACATTCCTTCCTCCGTTATGAAAGAATTTTTTTCCTCATCATCGGGATGCATTTTGATTTGATGGTATCTAGAATATACGTCCAAGAAGCTCAGTCTTTGGGGCATGCCTTGTTTAGGTCGGTGAAGGCTACACACATACGGGATACACCGCACGCCTTTTTGACCAATACCACATTTGAGAGCCATGAGGGGTATTCAACTTCCCTGATTACTCTTACCATTTTGAAGGTGATGATATGCTGTTTGATTACCTCATTTTTCTCTCTGTGGAACTTTTGCTTTTGCTGTAGGATGGGTCTGACTTCTGGGTCGACGTTTAGTTGGTGGGTTATGATGCGTGAATCAATTCATGATATATCCGTGGGGGTCCATGCAGATATGTCTGCATTGGATTGTAGAAACGACAAGAGCTCCTCCTCAAGTTCTGATGTTAAGCTATTTTCGATCTTCACCGTGTGGCCACCTCCCCTTTTGTCAGTTAGGATGTGATAACTGTATATTATATAGTTATTTTGTCCATTTTATTAATTATAATTGCTATGTTCTTGTTATTTTTAGTTTATTTTAATTAATTAAATTAATATTTACTATTTATTTTTAAAGGAATATATTTTTAAGCAAATTAAAGAATATGAATCGAAAAAGGACTTAATTGCAAATAATAAAGTCTGAAAATATAATTTAAATTAAAGGAATTCTTAATTGCAATTAACAAAAGTCTAAAATATAATTTGAATTAAAATAGGGCTTAATTACAATTAACAAAAGTTTAAAAGTTAATTTAAATTAGAAAAGGCTTAATTATAGTTAACAAAAGTTTAAAAGTTAATTTAAATTAAATTGGAGGGCTAAAATGTAATTAAAGAATATTTCGTTTTTCTGCATAGTGAGTGGGGAGCACCTACCGCACATGTCGGCATGTAGTGTGGGGCCCACCTACCGCACATGTCAGTGTGTAGTGTGGGACCCACGTGTCCGTGTAAGAAATGATCCCGTGTGACGTGACCTATACAACCTGAGTGTGTCCTCCCATTCCAACAAATGAGAAGATGCCACGTGTCTCGATTATTCTATCAGCAAATCAGATCTAGACACGTGGCATGAGTTGGTTAAAACAAAAACACAGAATCGATGCTTGCTTTCCAACTATTTATGTAGGACCCATGTGTCTCGCGTGTAATAATCCCGTGCGGTGCCAACCATGTGTAACCATTCCCAACCACTAATTAAAAGCTGCCATGTGTCTCGATTATTCTTTCAGCCAATCATATGATGACATATGGCATGCGTAAATTGAAACGAAAATCAGAAACGACGCACATTCCACTGTTTTGCATGATAAACATTTTACACACGTGATTGCATGTCTCAAGAATTTTGTCTCCTACTCGTATCTAAAAATAACATTTCCCATGTAATATTTTGTTCCTAATTTTACACGCGTAATTGTAAAAAATATATATATATATATATATATATATATATATATATTTATATATATATATTTTAGAGAGTTGGAGTTATAAATAGGGTATTATTGGGATAAATTTAGGAGGTTGGAGAGGAGTTAGAGTGTTGGACTGTGGTACACACAGAAGCCATTTTTGGCTTCTGTTATGTTCTGGATGTGCCAAAAATTTGAGAGTAGAAACAAATTTTAATTTTCTTTTGTTCTTGGAACGCCTAGGGAGAAGGCCTTTCGGTGATTGCTATTTGGTGTTAGCTCCTTTTATTATGGCATTATAACAACACCGGGCACTCTCTTGATTACCTGATGAAAGATGGATAGGACTACTTTCATGTTGTGTATCTAAGGCCTTCTGAGGATGACGTTGTAATGAGTTGGGGCATTGATAATGATGAAATTGGTCATTACTATCACTCATTTAGCCATGACAGGTAATATCACCATTCTTTTTGCGTAGGTGGTGCTGTCGTTGAATCCTACAAGAGGCATCTTTATTTTGACAATGTCTATGTCACCTAATCCGAGGGCCCGGGCAGTTGTGAGGAATAGGAGGTCTACGGAACTCCTGGGTTCAATCATTATCCATCGGATGTCGTAAGACCTGATTCTTAGGGTTATGACCAAAGGGTCCTCGTGATGGGATACGGTCTCATCCTTTTTCTGTGAAAGTTATTTTGACAGGAGGTCTTGCCTTGTCCAAGGCATAGATGTGGGGTGCGTTGTTCAGCTCCCTCATAAATCTTTTGTGAGCGTTATTAGAGGCACTATTGATTCCTGGCCCTCCATGAATGAAGTGTATAGTTTTAATGTTGGGCGCCCCACGAGGCTCTTTTGTTGTACTTGATAAGTAGGTTGGTCGAAAAATTATTTGTTTGCATTGGTAGCCTCCTCTTCCATCCTCATTTTTTATGATGAGGTCCTTGCAATATCCTCTTGCCAATAATGCCTCCGATTCTCTTTTGAAGTTTTTGTAATCTCTTGTCTCGTGGCCTATATCTTTTTTTGAAAAGCATACCATTTCCCTACATCTCTCCCTAGGCTACTCATCTTGGATGGCCACCTAGTCTCTGGCTCCCTCTCCATCCTCTGTATAACCTAGGTTAAATCAACCTTTAAGGGAGGGCCCCTGAAGGGAGATAGTGCTCTTCCTTATGTTTCCCTGTTATCTGGGCCGCTTTTGTTTACTACCCAATTTTTGTTTGTCGACCAATTTGTTGCTGGTCTGTTGCTTGGAACAAATTGTTTGCTTCTGTTAGTTTGGTATGTTTGGTCTGGGATCGTTCTCCTTTTTTCTTTGTTTGAGGCCGGTATCAGTACTCTACCTGTTCGACGGTCTTTGGTTAGGTTAAGCTCCCTTTCCAAGTTGACAAACTTTCTGGTCTCCCCATAAGCTTCTTCCAAGGTACGTGGTATTGTTTTTGTTAATTTCATGAATAAGTCGGAATCTTTGAGTAGGACTCGCCTAAAGGCTTCTATAGCAATGGAACTGGGGCAGTCGATAATTTCCAATTTTTCTTCTCTAAATCGTTTCATGTATCCCTCGATAGGCTTCTTTTCTCCTTGCACGATCGAGAAAAGGTGGTGAGATTCTTTTCTCAACAGTTTGTTACAAGTGTAGTTGGTGATAAATGACTTGGTAAACTATGGGAAAGAAGCTATGGACCTAAGAGGTAGATTGTTGAACCATTTTTGTGCGCCATCACAGAGGATGGCTGCGAATAACTTGCACATCATTGTGTCTCTCTTTGCTTTGGTGAGGCTCATGGGTGCCATGGAAGTTTTGAAATGTTGGACGTGTGTTACAGAATCCTTCGTCCTGAAATAATTAGGGCATTTGGGAGCACTGATAACTGTATTTTATATAGTTATTTTTACCTATTTTATTAATTATAATTGCTATGTTCCTGACATTTTTGGTTAATTTTAGTTAAATAAATTAATATTTATGGTTTATTTGTTAAGGAATATATTTTTAAGAAAATTAAATATTTTGAATTGAAAACGTAATTAATTGCAAATTTATGTCCAAAAATATAATTTAAAATAAAAGAGTGTTTAATTGCAATTTATAAAAGTCTAAAATATAATTTGAATTAAAATTGGGCTTAATTTTAATTATTAAAAGTTTAAAATTTAATTTAAATTAGATTTGGGCTTAATTGTAATTAAAGAAAGTTTAAAATTTAATATGAATTAAATTTGAGGGCTAAAATGTAATTAATAAAAGTTTAATTTTCTTCGCAGGAAAAGTAGGCCACGCGCACCATCACCAACGCGTAACGCCAACCGTTCGATCAAACGACGAACGGCTAAGATGCGCGCATGGCGCTCAAACCCGACCAAAGCGAATGAGGGCAGGTTTCTCGTTCACGCCGCTCGGTGCACTCAGTGGGACCCACATGTTGTGCAGGCCGGTATGTAGGGTGGGACCCATGTGTCTATGACGCGTCTGCCATAGGCCTGATCCCGTGAGACGCGGTCTACATAATCTTTGTGTTCCTATCTATCCTAACAATGATACACTGCCACATGTGTCCAATATTTATGCAACGAATGAGAAGCATACCTGTGGTACGTGTTGGGTAAACCAAAAGCACTGAAATGGTGCACGTTTTCACCCGCGCCGTTGTCTGCCACTTGTCCCGCGTGCAATGATTTCGTGCGGGGACATCACCTGCAATCGTTTCCCTCCCCTAATTAAAAGCTGCCACGTGTCCGTATTAATCCTTGCAACGAATCAGACGTTGACACGTGGCATGCCGATTCGAATTTAAAAAATCAGAAACGGCGCCCTCTGTTTCATCTTCCATGGGTGTATTAAAATAACAAATTCCATTTATATGTGGCCGTGGATTTTAAGGAAAATGTTGGGGTTTTATTTTCGATGTAAATTTTTTACGCGTGTGTAAAAAATTGTATTATTTTAGATGTATTTTTTAGCTATAAATAGGGGATTTATTGCTGAAAGAAGGAGTTTTGGAGTTTTGAGTTTTGAAATTTTTGGAGAGTTAGGGATTGGACTGTGGAACACGCAGAAGCCAAAAATGGCTTCTGTTGTGTTCTGTGTGTGCCAAATATTTGTGCTAAGAGATGTTTTAATTTTCCTTTTTTCTTCATCTCATTTTCCTTAACTGTTGTAATTTTAATTTTTAATTTATTAGGTAATTTAATTTTTATAGGGTTACATTTTATCTAAATTTATGAAGCTTTGATTTTAATTATTTTTGAAAGATTTATAAGACTTTCGATTTGTTTATTCTATCTGTGCTTAATGCTTTTGATTATTTACGAATTTTATCAGATGATTATCAAATGATCCGTGGCACTTAAATAAACTTGGAAAAGGCATTTTTGTGTATATTGCTCATGAATAGAATGACATGTATGATGAAGGATAGGAATATACCCTAATTGTGTATATTAGTTCATTTGAGAACTTAGAACGTAATGAATCTTGGTGAATTTAATTCGCATAGGAATATAGTGAATTAATTTAACGAGGTGTGTCTATACAGAGCTCAAAAGAGATGTATGGATAAAATTAGAAGTTTTCGGTTGACAAATTAAATATACTAAAAAATATAAATCAAGAGAAAATAATATGATTTGAGTGGATTAATTTGGTGAAAAATTGCAATCCTAGATTTCTTTTATTTTGTTATTAAACTTTTTTCTTAAATTTGTTCTAATTAACGATCGTTTTGGATAAAATCAGAGGAAAACAATTTTAGTACCCAACAAACTGTAGTAACAAATCTCCGTGTGAACGATATTTTACTTACAAATTTTATTACTTGTGATCGTGCACGTTTTATGTTCTCCAAAAGAGACAACAAGCACTAAAACTTTGATGCATGATTATTTTATTGTTTAATAGGAGGCTTAAAAATTTATTTCTCAAACTCGCTCATTTTTGTACAAATTTTATATTATTTATGCCTCTTAGATTTTGAAAAATATCAATATATTAACTCATATTTTGACCAAATGGGTTTATGATAGAATAATGAAGTTTTATTTTTATGTTTGCTTTCCCTTAATTATTTGTTGTTATTTTGTATAATGAACTTTTATCATAAATAAAAGTTATGTTTTTAGTATAAGAAAAATATATGTACCGCAATTTTTTTGATTTTATTAATTTGATACCCTAACATATCTTGTTAAATTAGAAACGTTATATTACAAATTAGTTAAATAGAACAAATTGAATATCAAATTAACTAAATTTAGAATGATGGAAACAAAATGAAAAAAATTAAGGTGATAGTTTATTATAAATTAATTTTTAGAAACTAATTCAATTTAAAAATAAAGATAAAATAATAAAATAATATTTTTAAAATTTATAATTATAAATATAATATTATTTATATCTTATTTATATACTTTAATTATTAAAATATATAACATATTATTTTATATTGTATGTATGAGTTCTCGTTTAGATACGTTAAACATTGAAGTCATTCAAATGTAAAATATTATTAAAATTTATTTTTATTATTATAAGTTTTAAATAAGTTAATTTATATAATTTTTAAATAATAAATTAACCACTTAATTATATTTTAATTTTTTAAAAAATAATGGTAAGGATTGTTACTACGATGAAAATATTTATGATGATTAAAAATTAAATCTCTTTTAGGTAGGAAGCGATAACATTAAATAAATATATAACTTGAAGCGCACACAAAAAGAAAAAGAAAAAGAAACGAAATAAAACGATTAATGCCTTAATGGCATTGCAGAAAGAGAGAAACGGAATTTTAGGAAAAACTGTAAGGACGCTTTTCACCTTTTTTCTTCTTCTTCTTCTTCTTTTAATAATTATCAGTTTTGACTTGTTTTTAAAAATAATAAAAATACGTTTTAAAGTATTTTCAATTTTATTGTTTTATAAAACAATAAAACACCTCATTAGTTTTTAAAATTAATTTTGTTTATAATTACAGAAAACATTCATTGAATTACAACTTGATGGATCAAACAAGTGTGAGTTCTAACAATAACCATTAATAAATTATTAATGGTATATTAGTTGTATGTAATTAATATCAAACAACAAGTGTGAGTTCTAATAATAACCATTAATAAATTATTAATGGTATATTAGTTGTATACAACTAATATATTTTATCAGCTGTATACAACTAATATACTTTTCCTAAAAATATTTTTCCTAAAAATATATTCTTATTTTCTATATTTATACATGTATTAGTATTCACTGTAATTGTAATTGTAAATACATTCAGTTTATTCTACTTGGTATCAGAGTAGGAAAGAAAAAAAATTTATTACCGGTTTCTGACCAGTAGTGACGCCGTTAGTGTTTTTTTATGCAGTGTTGTTAATCTTCTCGCCATTCGGTTTGTGCTTGCCGTTGCGGTCTGTCCGTCCGTTGCGGAATCAGGTCGTCCGGCCGCATCGTCCGGTCCACATCGACCCGCATCGTTCAGCCCATGTCGTCCAGCTCACGTACCCGGCCTGACAGTATGGCTCGCGCACCGGCCACTGCGCCGTGCGGCTTGCGCGCCCGACTGCAGCCGTGCAGCTCGCGCACCAGCCCTGCGCCGTGCAGCTTGCGCACCAGCCCTGCGCCGTCCAGCTCGCGCACCCCTGCGCCGTCCAACTTCACCCCTGCATTCTTTGTGAGTCCACACAACTCCTGCACTGCTCTGTTCAGTTTTTAATTATTGAGTTTTTCAGTTTTTTAAGCCCATCAGTCCATCAACCCACTTACTCATCTGACTTAGTCCAAGCCCATCAGCTTATCAACCCAAACATTTAGACAACCCACTTATCAGCCCAATCCACAGCCTAACACGAAAAAATAAATCCAAAATCTTTATTCCGCTGCACAATATATATTTTTTATTATTATTTAAATGGAAGATTCAAGACAACATCAAGTTTCCAGAATTCATGATGTTCCAAATTTTGAAGTTTCTGTTAAGAGTTTAGAAATTGGTTCTTTCGGGGGTACTAAACTTAATGGTACAAATTTTTAAACATGGAAAAAAGTTATATCTGTTTATCTTCGTGGGATGCATAAGATGGGACATGTATCTGGATCAATCAGGGCTCCTAGTCAAGATGATATAGAAGCCTATACTAGGTGGGAAGATGATGATGGCTTTGTCATGTCAATTCTATTTAGAGCCATCACTCATGATATATTACAAATGGTGGAGGAATGTGAAACTGCTGAGGCCATATGGAATACCTTAAGCGATCTTTATACAAATGAGTTTGACTTTATTCAAGTTCATGAACTCATGTACAAAGCTGTTGGCATGCAACAAAATGGGCAACCAGTATCTCTTTTTTTTACCAAGCTGAAAAATATACGGGCTGAAATTGACCAGAAATGCCCGTGCAAAATTAAAAATTTAGAAGACCTTTTGTGGTACCAAAAGGAGAAGGTGCTTGAACGAGTACATTCCTTTTTAAGAGTCCTTGATACAAAACATAATAGTACTAAAGGCGAATTGCTTTGCATGTCAGACCCTCCAAGCTTGACTACCGCCTTTACATACATCCGTAAAGACGAATCTCAGCAAGAGAGTCTTCATCAGGCATAATTAAGGTATCAAGCCTAGCCATTCAAGCCAAATCAACGACACCTTTCCTCCAACAGCAAAATTCAATTCCACTTCATCAATAGGGACCTCCACCAGGTTTTACCAAGTGCTCTCGTTCTCACTACTCTTATTGCAATGAACATGGGCATCTTCATGAGAATTGTTGGAAACTGTATCCACACTTGAAACCAAAAGTAGACTACTATGGAGCAAAACGACAACATTATTGTTCTAAAGCAAAGCCAGCTACATTGCAAATTGTCCAAGAACCAGACTACTATGGATAGAATCATCCTATGGGATGTGGAGGTATCCCTACAGCTTCAATAACTGGTCGTGGTAAGATTGGTATGACTTTAAATGTTTCTCACTCTGTTGGGTCTAATACTTGGATTATTGATTCTGGTGCATCTGATCATATGACTTATGATAAATCCTATTTTAATGAGCTATCTTCTCCACCAGTGTCTTATGTTACGAATGCTAATGGTGAGACCTTTCCTGTCTTAGGAAAGGGGTCAGTTCATATCACTTCATCTTTACAACTTCATAATGTTTTATATGTACCTCACTTATCTCATCACTTAATATCTATCCCACAGTTGAATATTGAGTCTAAATGTTCTGTAACCTTTTATCCTATGTATGTGATTTTTTAGGATCTTCTTACCAGGGAAATAATTGGTCGAGGGTATCTGAGGGGCAGATTGTTCCGTTTGGATTAGAACTACGCAAGGGAGAAACCAGGAGCACGGGCATGCACTGCATTGACCTCTAGTTCTGATAAGCTAAGTGAAATTTGGTTGTGGCATTGCCGCTTAGGGCATCCGTCATTTAGTCTTATGAAAAAATCTATGCCCACTTTATTTATTGGTGTTAGTGAGACTGTTCTACATTGTGAGACTTGTGTTTTGGCCAAGAGTCATCGTATTACTTATTCTCCTAGTATTTCTAATAAAAGTACTATTCCTTTTGAATTAATTCATTCTGATGTTTGGGGACCATCTAAAGAGCCCACTATATCGGGTATGAGATATTTTGTTTCGTTTATCGATGACTGTACAAGGTTATCATGGATTTCTCTTCTTAGAACAAAAGATGAAGTTTTTTCAGTTTTTTAAACTTTTCATACTTTCATTCAAACACAATACAATGACATCATTCAGATCCTCCGTTCTGACAATGAGGGGAATATGTTAATCATGTTTTTCAAGATTTTTTCAAAACACATGAGATTATTCACCAAATTACTTGTCCGTAAACACCGGAACAAAATGGAGTGTCTGAAAGAAAAAATCGTCATTTGCTTGATATGACTCATGCACTCTTATTTAGTGCTTATATGCCAAAATATCTTTGGGGTGATGTTGTACAAGCTTCCACCCATCTCATCAATCGTCTCCCGTCTAGTGTCCTTAATGGAAAAATCTCATTCTAGATTCTCGCATCTTACGTCTCCTTATCATCCTTCCATAATCTTCCTACCCGTGTATTTGGTTGTGTTACTTTTGTGCATGTTCCTAAAAATCAACGGTCTAAATTAGATGCCTGGGCAATTAAATGTGTGTATGTTGGTTATGAAAGTTATCAGAAAGGGTACAAGTGCTTCCATCCACCGACCAGAAAGTATTATGTCATTATGGATGTTACCTTCTTTGAGGACATGAGTTATTTTTCCTCACCTGATACTGCTCGTGAGGAGGAGAATATATATTTCTAAGAACTGTATCACGGTGAGGGGGAGGCATTAAGAGAATCACCAACTGATGTTTCAATGAGACCATATGAGACTCCTAATCCATTGAATCCAGTCATTGCAGAAGCAGATGCTCCAAGTATTCAAGCACCAAATTCACTTCCAACAAATAAAATATTTTAATAATTATCAATTTTCACTTGTTTTTAAAAATAATAAAAATACGTTTAAAAGTATTTTTAATTTTATTGTTTTATAAAACAATAAAACACCTCATTAGTTTTTAAAATTAATTTTGTTTCTAATTACAGAAAACATTCATTGAATTACAGCTTGATGGATCAAACAAGTGTGAGAGTTCTAACAATAACTATTTACATATCCTACGTAATACATACTTCATTAATTTTACATCATAAACGTTAACATTCACATAGTTGTAGATATTATTCCAAATCCTTTTACCATTGTAACAATAACTATTTTGCCTTTATATGTCTCTTTGGAGAGAGTAAGAATCCTTTCAAGTCTAGACCATTTTTCTCATGTAGTTGAGTTTCTCGAGGTTTTAGATTTAACTCAATCCATTGTTGATTTATGTTGAAATATTTCATGAATTTAAATTGTTTTAAAATAAAAAACTAATGATTTAAAGTTCTTTTAATGAGAAACGGATGTTACGTTTTATTTTTATTATTTTCTCTGTACGTTTTCGTTTTTATTTTCCATTTTTGAATTAAAAGCTTTTAATAGTTTTAAAGGCTTTTAATACTATTATCTTGGGATCCAATGTGTTCTTTGGTATTTATATATCTTTTGTTTCACCAAAGGTCGATTTATATATCCTTTTGTTTCACCACAAGTAAACAGACATACAGAGAAAAAGATATATATAGTTATCTTCCTCTAATAAATTTCTAAAACTTAAAGTTTGTATCAGTAGGATAATATATAAATTTATTATTATTTGATCCATATATAAAGATAAGGTATTTTACTTTTCTAATATTCATAATAAAAAAAAATTATTTTAAAAAAATTATGTGATGCATAGATCTCAATTTTTATTTTATTTTATTTAAATTTTATATTTATAATTTATATATTTATATATTTTTAATTTTAGTAATATAATTTTATTTTTAACCTGTTTATCTATGTATTTTTTTTCTACGATATTAACATAATTTCTCCCAATTTTGCTTTTTCGAACAAACTGGTATTTTTTTTCTCAGTACCTATAATCGTTCTTGTTATAAATTGATTTTTTGTTTTTGTTTGTATTACTCTTCTTTTAAGCTCAAGAATAGTTATTTCTTTCTTTTTACCTTATCTTTTCCAACCTTTATTTGTTCATAGCTTTCAGCGGCTATGTTATCTTTGCTTATAGTATATCATATTATATTGCTCGTTTAATCTTTCTTCGGTTACTATTTTTCTTGCACTGTTATTTAAACTGTAGCTTTACTTTATTTTGTTCTAATTTTAATTTACAGTTTCTTGAATTGTTGTGTGAATTGTTGTGTAGTTGGAACTTCTTGTTACTTGATTTAATATCAATACTAGTGAGGCTATCCATGGTTAATGAGTTACCCCAATGTTACCGTTTTTTGTTCTTTTGAATCATATTGTGGTAGAAAAATTGAAAAAATTTAATGAAAACTTTAAAAGATAAAAAAGTAAGAGGATATTATATCTCATTACCTTAAATCTAATAAGATTCTTTTTTTCATATTTTTTTTATATTTTATGCTAAAACTATGTTTTGAATAATCTAACTCTTTTATAATGAGTACAATAAGAAGAAGACGACTAAAGACTTGTAGAAGTTATTGGACCAAAAGTATGAAATTAAAAATGTAGGTGCCAATAAATTTTTGATTAGTCGCTATCTTGATTATAAAATGGTGTGCTCTAAACTTGTATGTAGTCAAGTGCGTAAAATCCAAGATATCTTAACAAAGATGTGTGATGAATGAAATTTAGTAAAACCTTCCAAATTGCAACTATTATTGAAGAGTTGTCTCATTTATGAATAGAGTTCAAGGCCTACCTTAAGCATAAGCTAATGGAAGTGTCTATAAAGGGCTTGTTGATTAGATTCAAACTAGAAGAAGACAATAAGACTTCTTCTTAAAGAGGGTATATCCCATTAGCTCCCAAGCCTAATATGATGGAGCATGGTCAAAGTTCCAAGCACAATAAGAACAAGGGCAAGGACAAGTTGGGTAAATAATCTAAGTTGAGATCTAGCAAAGTAACTTTTAAGAAGTAAAGCTTCAGAGGGATTTGCTTTAATTGTGATAGGATTAGACATAAAGCTCTAGATTGTAAATTTTCAAAAAGAAACAGGAACCGTGAGGCAAAGATGGTTGACGACATCACTCATGATATCTCTAGTATTGACTTATGTGCGGTTGTTTTTAAGGTGAAATTGGTGGGGTCAAACCCAAAGGAATGATGGATTGATACTAGTGCAACAAATGTGACCTCTAAAATGGAGCTTACATTGTTTCTGGCTCATAGCTAAACAAACATGGCTTTCGAATAATGTTAATTTGATTCTAATAAGTTCGTTTTGACCACAAATGTGATGTTTGTAGAAAAAAGAGTAAGTATCTAATGGGCTATTTAAGCTTAATGTAATCACTGTAAAAGTTAAGAATATTAATAAAATTAATTCTTCTACTTATTTTCTTGAGTCTTCCAACTTATGGCATGGTTGATTAGGTCATGTTAATTACGTAGTCTAATTAACAGGAACACATACCCATATTCCAAATAGATTTAAAGCATAAGTGTGAGATTTGTGTTGAGGCAAAAATTGATTAAGTCATAATTTCATTTGATTGAAAGGAACACTAAACCCCTTGACTTAATCCATGGTGATCTATATGATTTGAAATTTTTTCATACAAGGGGTGACAATAAGTATTTTATTGTTTTTGTTGATGATAGCATATGAAATATTGGGGTGACAATAAGTATTTTATTGTTTTTGTTGATGATAGCATGAAATATTGCTATATGTATTTGCTTAAAAGCAAAGATGAAGCTATAAATAAATTTATTCTTTATAAAACATAAGTTGAGAATTAACTTAATAAGAAAATCAAGGTATTGTGCAGTGATCGTGGTGGTGAATATGAAGCACTGTTTGGTGAATTCTATGCACAACATAGAATTATCCATGAAATCACAACGCCTTATTCATCCTAGCAAAATGAGGTTGATGAACATAAGAATCGTACCTTGAAAGAAATAATGAATGCAATGCTATTAAGTTATGGGTCATCACATAACTTGTGTGGGGACTCTATTTTATTGGCTAACTACCTTTTAAATAAAGTACCACGAAAAAAGGCACATAAGACATAATATCAATTATTTAAAGGAAGGATACCTTCCTATAAATATTTACTAGTGTGAGGGTGTCATACTAAAGTAGTCGTACCTATACCTAAGATGGAGAAGAAAGGTCCAAAAATGATAGATTGTATCTTTATTGGATATGCACATAATAGTAGTACTTATCATTTTCTTATGCATGAGTCAAAGATTCCAAACATATGCAAGAACATGATAGTGGAAATAAGGAATACATCGTTCTTTAAACATGTATTTTCAAGTAAATATTAAGGAGAATCAAGTTCCTTCAAACAAACTTATAAGATTATGAATGAAGATAGTGAAAACAAAGAACCTGAACAAGAGATTGAGGTTGAACCCAGATGTAACAAGAGGATTAGGACAGAAACGTCCTATGGTATAGATTTTTTAACCTACTTACTAGAAAGTGAACCTTAAACCTATAAAGAGGTTGTGAATTCTTTTGAAAGTCCTTAATGGAAAAAGGCCATCAATAGTGAAATTGATTATATTATACAAAATCACACTTGGAAAATAGTTAATTTACCTCTAAGTAGTAAAACATTAAGTTCAAGTGAATTTTCACGAGAAAATGTAAACCTGATGGATTAATTGAAAATTACAAGACCAGGCTTGTGATTAAGGGACACAAACTATGATATAATCGTGATCACTTGGATACTTATTCTTCTGTGATGAGAATAACATCCATAGAGATGATAATTGCTATCGTTGCATTGTGAAATCTTGAAATACATCAAATGGATGTAAATAAATTCTTTCTAAATGGAGAGTTAGATGAAGAAATCTACATAGAACAGCCAGCGGGTTTTTTCGGTCTAGGGCAAGAAGAAAAGGTCTTTAAATTGGTGAAGTCTTTATATGGCTTGAAACAAGCACTAAAATAGTGCCTTGATAAGTTTGATGATGTTAGGAGAACAAATGGTTTTAAAATCAACGAATGTGACAAATTTATATATGTCAAGGAAAAAGAAGATGCTTATGTTATCTTGTGTCTTTATGTTGATGACATGCTAATTGTGGGTAGTAATGATAAAATGATTAAATCCACTAATAATATGTTGAATTCAAGGTTTAACATGAAAGATATAAGGCCTATTGATGTAATTTTGGGATTTAAGATATCAAAGATATCAAGTGATCTTATTCTAAGTCAATGTCATTATGTTGACAAAATACTTGAAAAATTTAATAATGGTTATTTTGGAATTGTTAAAAACACCAATAGATGTAAATCAACACCAATCTAAGAATAAGAGTGAGAATGTATCTCAACTGAAATATTCTAGAGTGATAGAAAGTTTTATGTACTTGATGAGTTATACAAGACTAAATATAGCTTACTCTGTAAGTAAACTAAGTAGATATACCAATAATCCAAGATCTGATCAATGAAAAAGTATTACAAGACTACTTAGATACCTAAGATATACACATAGCTATAGACTGCTCTATATATGATATTTAGTTGTATTAGAAGGATATAGTGATGGAACCTAGATATTTGACATGAATGACTCAAAGCTTACTAGTAGACTTGTATTCACATTGGGTGGTGTAGTTGTTTCATAGAATTTTTCTAAATAGATGTGCATTGTTAGATCCATTGAATTTGAGTTCGTTACTTTGAATAAATGTGGTGAAGAAGCTGAATGAATATGCATTTTTTAGAGGCTATTCCTAAATGGATGAAGCTTGTACCTACAATATGTATCCATTGTGATAGTCAATCTGCTATTGGCATGGCACAAAGCAATATGTATAACAGTAAGTCTTAACATATACATCGCAGACATAATACCATTGGACAATTACTCTCAACTAAGGTTATTTCTATTGACTATGTGAAGTCAAAGAATAATATATCAAATCTGTTAACCAAATGGTTAAATCGAGACTTAGTTGATAAGTTATCGAGGGGAATGGGACTGAAGCCCATGAATGAATAAGGATTTGCAAAGGAAACCCAACTTATTTGACTGGTGATCCCAAGATCTAGATTCAAAAGGATAACCTAATTATAAAGACTTAGTAAGATAACTATACGGGTTTAGCCTTAAGTATGTTCCTATAATGAAAACAGTGACACCCGTAAGATACAGGATAAGTTAAGGTTTTTAATGATTCTTACAAAGAGAATACCAAGAAAATTATGTGAGTTATTCTTTACAAATTACTTTTATAGACAAAAGATAATCTATGTGAGAATGGAGTAGGGTTGTTTCGAAAGAGAATTGTGTAGGGCTCAATTTTTTAAAGACTCTTATAGAACCAAGCGCATATTCATGGCCAAAATGAATATAATATTGAGAACTTAATTGTGTCAGAGAAGACTCTTGTGTGAATTATGTCATGTGATATGTATTTTTGCAAGTGTATGAATCATTCAAGTAATAAAGTGTACAAAAGTACGGATATCGAACCCACAAGGAATGGCGTTACTAAGTACCGAAATTGACTAATCCTAATTTTATTTGAAAACCCAATTGTTGAAATTGTTTAAGAAGAAAATTAACTTAAAAATAAACGCAAATAACACAATTAAATGTTGTTCATAAATAATTAAAAATGCTAAGGCATTTGATTTCGCTAAATCAATTCAATCCGATTTCAAGTCATGTTATATGAGAATCAAAGCTAAAAATGATGGTTGAAAAACCCAAATTTACCTAATACTCTCTCTCGAGTTATTTTAGAATTACTTATCTATGAAAACCAACTATATTTCTATGAAGATTTAATCACAAACAAGCACATTATGATTTATGGAGTTTCTAGAATAACCAAATATGTCATGCATTAGTTCTCACACTCGTATTCAACATACAGTATTTATCACAAGAAGCATTCATTACACATCTCCTCTCGGTCTCAATATAATGCAACAAATCATCTAAATCTTGGCCAGAAATTTAAAAGCATTAAGCATGGAAATAAATACTCAACTTGAAAATAATGAACTGATATAACAATAACAAAAGAAATCAGATTTTCTTGATTCAACTACATCATAGCCTTAGCAAAAATGAATTAGTTCATAATGGAAATAAGAACAAACATTATCTCAATTGAATCCATGAATAACAAATCTGAATAAAATGTAGAAAATGAAAGCTAAGGAGAAGAGATGAAAAACTCTTGAAGATGAACACTTGGTAACAACAATGGTGATAATCCTTCAAGCTTCTCCAAACTTTCTCTCCAAAATTGTCTTCTCTCCTCCAAAAATGGCTCAGATCTACTCCTCTCTACCGTGGCCTCTTTCTCCATCATATTGTATATATAGATCTAGGGTTTTGGGGGCAATTTTGGAACAAAAAAACATAAAAAATGGTTTTCGGACGAAACTCGTCGGTGGCGAGATTTCTGGAAAAATTACGATTTTGATTCCACTGATTCTCGCCGGCAGCTAGATGAATTTGGTCGGCGGTTAAAGGTGTCTCATCGGCGACGAGATTTGCATCTGCCAAAATCTGTGTTCTCAGAAATATTTTCACCGTGCGCTTTGTAAGATTTTCGCCGGTGGCGGGATTTCCAAATTTTGAAACTTTGTTTTCTTTTTATTTTCACTTAATCTCAATCATTGAAATTTGTCCCAAACTTCTCCAAAATCATGATTTTACCTGAAATTGCACTTTAAACATGAATACCCATGAAATGACATTTGCGGATTAAATAATCAAATAAACACAATTTTTACACAAATATCAACATTTAAATCATAACAAAAATGCAATAATTTGACTCTTATCATAACCCCTAACCAGCTTCTTGCTAGTATCTAGCAAGAAAAGCGATCTATGAATACATTCAAAGGAGACATTAAAAGAAAAATTCAAGGAAAATTTATTCTATTTACAAAATTACATTAAGCGTATGCAATAACCCTTTAAACCCCTAGGCGGCCCTAGTAGGACTAGTTGTAGTCTCGTGAGGACTTTCAGTGATGATACCCATAAACATCTTACCTATAACTATCCTAACTCAAAACAATAAAATCACACAACAATTAATTTGCACAAATGTCTCAAAAATTGTAAATAACACACAACACATAGAATAATTAAATGTCACCTAAGCTTTAAGAAATCTCAAATGCCAATTTCACTTTTGTTGTTGACTCTTAAACATCCATCAAATCACAAACCAATAGCCATAATGCCCAGATAATATTATGCACAACATCCACAAACAAAAAGGTGAAATCTCAAACTCTATAGGCTCACTTTTCAAACCTCTCTCCACTAATGAAGGAAAATACACCACTTCAGATCAATAGGACTTTATGAGGCTTGTAATGTTAGGCTTAGGTATTTGGTTAAGAAAGAACGGGAAGTGTCAAAATATAAATAAGGGAACTTATTAGATTAAACACAACCAATTAAGTAAAGAGTAACACCATTTAACCCAAATTGTTTCTTCCGATCATAACCCATTTTTCCAAAGATAAACAAAATTCTTCCTCAATCTTTCACCTCAGTACATCCATCACTAACACTCTTTTATTTACTAGAATGTGAAGGCCTTTTTTTTTAGACATAACCCCTCACCAATTTCTTCCAATATATGTGGAAGATTTTTTTTCCATCCTTACTCCAATTGCTCTTGAAAAGACATAACCCCTAACCAATTTCTTCCAATATATGTGGAAGATTTCTCCAATTGCTCTTGAAAAGTTTGTGTTCAAAATTAAGTGCTCTTAATAAATAAGGTAGGAATTATATATATATATATATATATATATTTGGCTCAATAAAAGGTGGGTTATAGAAGGCAAAAAGAAAGAAAAGTAAGGGTAACAATATATTTAAATAGGCTCAAAAAGGTAACTAGTGATATAAGGATAACAAGGTAGGCTTAAAATGGCACAATTGATCCAAAAATGGCCTACATAATATCCTAAACAGTGGAATTCTAAATTATTTCACCTCAAGAGGTTTTCAAATGAGTTCTAGAGTTTGTTGAGATCACAAAAATGTCCATGAAAAATTCGCACATAAGACTTCTCTAAGCATTTAGACTAATCAACCAAATCATACCACATACCAAAAGAGTCGCCAACTAGGTAAAATCAACATTTGAAATTATCTTTAAACCGAAGCAAAATTTAATGTCTTCTAAAAGCTACTTGTTATCACAATCACATTATTATCATCAACGTGCAAATTAAAACAAGTAAAATGCAAATGAGAAAAAATAAAATAAAATAAAAAATAATAAATAATAAAAATAAAACAATAAAGAAATAAAAGAAATTAAATCAAAATGCAGAAAAATAAATGGAAAATCAAAATTAAACACAAATAAACACACAAACAAAACTACTAAAAATGAAGCGAAGAAAAGATTTACCGTTTACCGCACCCTCAGTCAAAACCTTACATTGTCCTCAATGTAAGAAAGAAAAACTGCAAATGGCTACCGCGGCGAAAATCCAATTTAAATTGATTCTCGCCATTAGTGAGATTATTCTCGTCGCGGCGAACATGCAAATTTTTTTTACCTGATAGGTTGCCTCCCATTAAGCGCTTTAAGTTATAGTCATTAGCTAGACTTTATGTCATTTTTTTTACTACGATTGTTGTAACTCTAGAGAATCTTTCTGCTTGCTGAATTCTCCGTCAAAATATGGCTTAAACCGTTGTCCATTCACTTTGAAAGTTCCCTTTGTTTCATGACTGATCTCAACTGCTCCATAAGGAAACACCTTGGTTACTAGAAAAGGTCCTGACCAACGAGATTTTAGCTTTCCCGGAAAAATTCTAAGATGGGAATTATAAAGCAGCACTTTCTATCCCACCTCAAAGTTTCGCCTCAAAATGTGCTTATCATACCAAAACTTCGTCTTTTCCTTGTATATTTGGGCATTCTCATAAGCATCATTCCTCATTTCATCCATCTCATTCAATTACAACACCCTCTTTTCACCTGCTGCTTTAAGATCAAAATTTAGAATTTTAATTGCCTAATATGACCGATGTTCCAATTCAACTGGAAGGTGACAAGCTTTTCCATACACCAATCGGTATGGAGACATGCCGATAGGTGTCTTGAAAGCTGTCATATAGGCCCAAAGTGCATCATCTAGTTTCCTTGACCAATCCTTGCGTGAGTTATTTACGGTCTTTTCAAGGATCCTCTTCAACTCTCGGTTTGACACTTCAACTTGTCCACTAGTTTGAGGATGGTAAGGTGTTTCTATCCGATGTGTTACTCCATATTTATGCAACAAAGCCTCAAATTGGTTATTGTAAAAATGCTTACCTCCATCACTTATAATTGCACTAGGTGTGCCAAATCTGGAAAATATGTTATTCTTGAGAAAATTGATCACAACCCTAGCATCATTGGTAGGCAAGGAAACTGTTTCCACCCATTTAGAGACATAATCTACACCGATAAGAATGTATTTATTAGAATGAGATGAAGGAAAAGGCCCCATAAAATCAATACCCCAAACATCAAATAAATCAATTATCAAAATATTATTTAAGGGCATTTCATGTCTCCATGAAATATTTCCGCTCCTTTGGCAATCATCACAAATTGAAACACACTTGAAAGCATCTTTAAATAATGAAGGCCAATAGAATCCGGATTGCAAAGTTTTTGTTGCAGTTTTTGTTCCACCAAAATGTCCTCCAACTTCCTTCGAATGGCAATGATGAAGAATTCTTTCCATTTCTTCCTCCGGCACATATCTTCTAATAATTTGATCTACACAATGTTTATACAAGTAAGGTTCATCCCAAAAATATTGTTTCAAATCAGAAAAGAATTTCCTTCTTTGTTGATAAGACATGTCAGGAGGTAAAATTTTCTTGACCAAATAATTTGCATAATCAGCAAACCATGGAGCCATTTGGATAGCAAGCAATTGCTCATCAAGAAATATTTCATTAATTTGTCCTTCAACCTCAAGGTAATCTTCCTCCAACCTGGACAAATGGTCAGCAACCAAATTTCCCCTTTTTGTTCCAGATTTCTAAGTCAAATTCTTGCAAGAGAAGAATCCATCTTAGTAATCGCGGTTTGGAATCTTTCTTGGCTAAAAAATACTTAAGAGCAGAATGATCAGTATAAACAATGATTTTAGACCCAATTAAATAAGATCTAAACTTATCAAATGCAAACACTACTGCCAAAAGCTCTTTCTCAGTTGTTGCATAATTAAGTTGTGCATCTGTCAATGTCCTACTTGCATAATAAATCACATGTAGCAACTTATTCTTCCTTTGGCCCAAAACAGCACCTATAGCATAGTCATTGGCATCACACATTACCTCAAATGGAAGACTCCAATCCAGTGCACAAATTATAGGGGCCAAAGTGAGCTTTTCTTTCAAAAGGTTAAAAGCTTGCAAACAATCAGAAGAAAAATCAAATTGTGCATTTTTAACTAACAAACTGCAAAGAGGTTTTGTTATTTTTGAAAAATCTTTAATAAATCTTCTATAAAACCCAGCATGTCCCAAGAAACTTCTAACGCCCTTTACAGTTGTTAGAGGTGGTAATTTTTCGATCACTTCCACCTTTGCGCGGTCCACTTCTATTCCCTTTCCTGAAATTCGATGGCCAAGAACAATTTCTTCTTGAACCATGAAGTGACATTTCTCCCAATTTAGCACTAAATTTGTGTCTTTACAACGCTGCAAGACTAAAGAGAGATTATGCAAGCAATTATCAAAAGAATGGCCAAAAACAGAAAAATCATCCATAAAAACCTCAATAAACTTTTCGACCATATCCCAGAAAATCGCTATCATGCATCTTTGGAAAGTTGCAGGTGCATTATATAAACCGAATGGAATCCTTCTGTATGCAAAAGTACCATAAGGGCATGTAAATGTTGTCTTATCTTGATCCTCTGGTGCAATTGCAATTTGGTTGTACCCCGAATATCCATCAAGGAAACAATAATAAGCATGTCCAGCCAATCTTTCCAACATCTTATCAATAAATGGAAAAGGAAAATGATATTTTCAGGTGGTGTCGTTCAACTTTAGATAATCAATACACACTCTCCACCCAGTCACTGTCCTTGTTGGAATAAGCTCATTGTTTTCATTTTCTACAACTATGATTCCTCCTTTCTTTAGTACTGAGGTTGGAGTTTCATTTGTTCCCAACTCCTTGAATGTTCCATCACTGAACAAATATTCATCAAGTGCTACCAATAATTCAGAACATTGTCTCACTCCCTCATCTTCCTCCTCAATTGTTGCAGATTTCACAAGGCAAGCTTCTAGTGGTAGCAATGAAGTTCTCTCCTCAAAAGTTTCCGAGATTAACCTATCAAGAGTGTTAAATTGAAAACAAGAATGTACCTTACTTGGAAATTTCATTGCTTCAAAAACATCAAAAAATCACTTGTTCCTCTTGCACCCGTAGAATGAGCTTTCCTTGCTGAACATCAATCAATGTTCTTCCAGTTGCAAGGAACGGTCTCCACAATATCAACGATACCTCTCTATCTTCCTCCATGTCAAGCACCACGAAATCTACAGGGAAAATAAATTTGTCAACTTTATTTAAAACATCCTCAATTACCCCTCGAGGATATTTCACTGATCGATTCGCTAATTGTAGAGAGATTGAAGTGGGCTTCACTTCTCCCAGGCCTAGTTTCCTGAAAAAAGAAAGTGGCATCAAAGTAATGCTTGCTCCAAAATCACATAGGACTTTATCAAAATTGCAAATTCCTATAGTACAAGGTATAGTAAAACTCCCTGGGTCTTTCAATTTCTATGGTAGTTTTCTTTGAAGAACTACACTACACTTCATTTAGCATGACAGTTTCATAATCTCCCAACCTCCTCTTCTTTGATAGAATTTTCCTCATGAATTTTGCATACTTGGGCATTTCTTCCAACATCTCTGCAAAAGGAATGTTAATATGCAATTTCTTAAAAAAATTCAGAAATTTATCAAATTGATTATCAAGCTTTTTCTTATTCAATCTTTGAGGATATGGGATAGGAGGCTCATATTTCGCATTTGGGGAAGGTTGAACATCTTGGGATGTTGATGGCTTTTCTTTAGATTCTTCCATCTTTTTCTCTGATTTCCTCTGATTCTCAATTTATGTACCGCTTTTCAATGTGATAGCCTTTGCATGCTCTTTGGGATTTATTGTGTCACTAGGCAACGATCCTTGAGACCTTTCTGCAATCTGCTTTGAAAGCTACCCTAGTTGGTTTTGGATGTCCCTGTTGATTGCCTCTTGATTTCTAAAATTTGTTCTTGACTCCTCAATGAACTTTCCCAAAATTCCTTCCAAATCTGTTTGTTTCTTCTCTTGGGGTTGGTAGGAAGATGATGATGGTTTGAATCCCCCTTGGTTATTTCCCCATGACAAATTTGGATGATTTCTCCAACCTGGATTGTAGGTGTTCGAATATGGGTTATGTTAAGGTTTTTGGAAATTTGAAACATAATTTGCTTGCTCAGCATTTGGTGAAGCAAATGGATTTCCAACTTGGCACTCGATACTAGCATGATTTCCACCACATAAATCACATTGTGTAGTTGGTTTGGATTCAAATTTCGATGACAAAGAATCCATCTTTCTTGAAAGAACAACAACTTGAGCCGACAAAGCATTCACTTAATCAATTTCATGCACTGTTGTTGGTCTTTTTGCAATTACCAGCTCTGAATGCCACTGATTGTTATTTTCTGCCATAATCTCTAACAACTCATGAGCATCCTCTGGTGTTTTTCCCATTAAAGACCCTAGGTGTTTTTCCCATTAAAGACCCTACAGCTGCAGCATCAATCATTGCCCGATAGTTTGAAACCAACCCATTATAAAATGTAGAGACTTGCAGCCAAATCAGTATACCATGATGTGGGCACTTCCTCAACATTTCTTTGAATCTTTCCCAAGCTTCATACAATGATTCTTGGTCATACTGTGTAAAAGATGTGATTTCATTCCTCAATTTTGCCGTCTTAGCAGGAGGAAAGAACTTGGACAAGAATTTCTGAACCAATTCATTCCATGTTGTAATTGATCCCGGTTGTAATGAGTTTAGCCACTCATTGGCTTTATCCCGAAGTGAAAAAGGAAAAACCCTCAATCTTACAGCATCTTCGAACACACCATTTATCTTGTAAAGATCACACACCTTCAGAAAGTAAGCAATATGTGCATTTGGATCATCCTTTGACATTCCCCCAAACTGATTTGATTGAACCATTTGGATAAAGGATGGTTTTATCTCAAAGTTATTGGCATGAACAGTTGGCCTCCTTATACCAGAAGTAGTTCTAGCAACATTAGGCGCAACATAATCCCTCAAAGCTCTACGATTTCCACCTCCCTCAACAAATGGTGGATCCATTGTTGATTATCTATTAGGAGTTGAGGTTGAACACCTTCTCTCTCGGTTTAGACGCCTATATGTTCTATCAATCTCCGGATCAAATGGAAGAAGGTTAAGGCTTCTTGTACGTCTCATACAAAAATCCTACAACCATAAAATCAACTAGCACAAAAACAATACAAAGTTACCCCTTTTTTTATAAATAAAATAAAATAGCAAAATAAACAAAATTAAAAATGAAACAATGATAAATCAAATTAACTTCAAATTAAAACTAAGATTAGGTAGTATTGATATTAATAAAATCAAACCACTCCCCGGCAACGACGCCAAAAACTTGATGTGTATTTTCGCAAGTGTACGAATCATTCAAGTAATAAAGTGTACAAAAGTACGGATATCGAACCCACAAGGAATGGCATTACTAAGTACCGAAATTGACTAATCCTAATTTTATTTGAAAACCCAATTGTTGAAATTGTTTAAGAAGCGAATTAACTTAAAAATAAACGCAAATAACACAATTAAATGTTGTTCATAAATAATTAAAAATGCTAAGGCATTTGATTTCGCTAAATCAATTCAATCCGATTTCAAGTCATGTTATATGAGAATCAAAGCTAAAAATGATGGCTGAAAACCCCAAATTTACCTAATACTCTCTCTCGAGTTATATTAGAATTACTTATCTATGAAAACCAACTATATTTCTATGAAGATTTAATCACAAACAAACACATTATGATTTATGCAGTTTCTAGAATAACCACATACGTCATGCATTAGTTCTCACACTCGTATTTAACATATGGTATTTATCACAAGAAGCATTCATTACGCATCTCCTCTTGGTCTCAATATAATGCAACAAATCATCTAAATCTTGGCCAGAAATTTAAAAGCATTAAGCATGGAAATAAATACTCAACTTGAAAATAATGAACTGATATAACAATAACAAAAGAAATCAAGTTTTCTTGATTCAACTACATCATAGCCTTAGCAAAAACGAATTAGTTCATAATGGAAATAAGAACAAACATTATCTCAATTGAATCCATGAATAACAAATCTGAATAAAATGTAGAAAATGAAAGCTAAGGAGAAGAGATGAAAAACTCTTGAAGATGAACACTTGGTAACAACAATGGTGATAATCCTTCAAGCTTCTCCAAACTTTCTCTCCAAAATTGTCTTCTCTCCTCCAAACATGGCTCAGATCTGCTCCTCTCTACCGTGGCCTCTTTCTCCATCATATTGTATATATAGATCTAGGGTTTTGGGGGCAATTTTGGAACAAAATAACATAAAAATGTGTTTTCGGACGAAACTCGCCAGCGGCAACATTATTCTCGCCGCGGTGAGATTTCTAGAAAATTATGATTTTGATTCCGCTGATCTTGTCGGCGGCTAGATGAATTTGGCCGGTGGCTAAAGGTTTCTCTCCGGTGGCAAAATAATCTCACTAGTGGTGAGATTTGCATATGCCCAAATCCGTACTCTCGGGAAGATTTTCATCGTGCGCTCTTTAAGATTTTCGCCGGCGGCGAGAATTATCTCGCCGGTGGCGGGATTTCTAAATTTTGAAACTTTGTTTTCTTTTTATTTTCACTTAATCCCGATCATTGAAATTTTTCCCAAACTTCTCCAAAATCATGATTTTACCTGAAATTGTACTTTAAACACGAAATACCCGGGAAATGACATTTGTGGATTAAATAATCAAATAAACACAATTTTTACACAAATATCAACATTTAAATCATAACAAAAATGCAATAATTTGACTCTTATCATCATGGCTTAAATAAATGGCAGAACAACTCAAGGACATCGCGTTTACTTATCAGTCAACAAGGTAAATATACTTTCACAAGGAAATATTCAAAGGGTAACACCTACCTATCCTATACAAGTTTTGAATCGTTGAACTCTATTTTCAAGTCAAAATTTCAATTTTAAATTATCCATCAATTTTATTCATGTGAGGGATTTTTGAAATTTTTTATGAATTAAAATTGCTTTAAAATAAAAAACCGATGATTTAAAATTATTTTAATGAGAAACAAGTTTTATGTTTTGTTTTCAATATTTTTTCTGTACGTTTTTCTTTTATTTTCTATTTTTGAACTAAAAACTTTTAATGGTTTTAAAGGCTTTTAATAGTATTGTCTTGATTTTGAATGTGTTCATGGCTATTTGATGAGTGCTTAAAAAGCACTAAAATTATCATGATTTAATGTATTTTAATTGATTAATTAGATTTATATTTGTATAATTTGATCATATATTTTATATAAATTTATCTTTTTGGAATCATAGGTATTTTTATTATTTTTCATATATTTTCATTCAAAAATAATATAAAGACTCATAAAAAAATAGTGGATGTAATACATCACAAATATATTAAAAATTTGAGAAAAAGTTTAAAAATGAAGAAAATGACAAAACTAGCTAAATCCCGCGTCAGATTCTACCTATGTCGCATCAGTGCACGCGTCATGTCGTGTCAGAGCCTACACACACCATACCGCTCAAGTCCCTGCATGCACCCATGTTGTGTCAACACCTGTCCCTATGCATGCCATGCGGCGCCCATACCACGACAGTGCCCCACAAGCCAGTCATTTTTGTCCAAACGCATCCAAGACTAAATTTTGAGATATTTTTCCACTTTTTTAGCCTTTTCATCACCTATAAAAGGATCAACTCCTACATTGTAGAAAACACAAAAAACAAATAAGTTATTCTCTCTCTTTAAAAAACTTTTTTAGTTTTTAGTTTTAAAGTTCTTCTCTTTTTGAGAAGAATTAATTATATTTTTGTAAATTTTTAGTTTTTTATTCAATAATCGAAAATGCAAATCTGTTTGAAGGTTTTTAGAATTAGCGTCAAAATTCTGTAAAAATTCTTTTTAGGTATAATTTTAAAATGAATTCTTTATAATTATTTTTATTTTTATATGTTATATTTAATTTGTCTGTAATTAAATTTAACATGGTTGGTTATTTGTAAATATGATATAATAATAACCTTGTTATGCTTGCGAAATATTAAATAAGTAAAACATTTCTATAAAATAAATTGATTTTGTTTTTATTTAAGATTTTATATTAAGGATGTTGGAGAGAATTATATTATTTTCATTAAAAACTTAAATATGAAAATTAGATTTTAAGGTTTAATTATCCGGTCTAATTTAGAGTAGTGTTCTTTTATTTGTTAGTACAATTGCCCGATAGTTAGAGTGTAGCTCTATTTCAAAAACTTTTATAAGAATTATTATTTAAAAATATATTGACAACATATTTTCAGTTAGTGTTTAAAACTTGAAAGTTAATACTAAGATAATTAAATTCTTAGGTTTAATTTAGACACCTTGAATAAAGTTTAAAATATCTAACCCCACAAAAGGTGTCATTTAAATGTTTCATTTTTAGAAAAAAGAAAGTAATTTAATTAAAAAAAATTAATTATCGACCCTACCCATAAATGCTAATTGATTTGTTTAATTAACAAATAATTTCTAACCCCACCAAAAGTGGTATTCATATAAAAAGAGAAAATCAATAAATATTAATTTATATCTTTAATAACCTAAAAATATGAGCAAACATAATTAACTTAATTATTATATCCATAAATACTCTACAGTTATGAATGATAAAAAATTTGCATAATTGTTTATTGAATCTATATCTATGTTTATTTTTTTATGTTATTAGATTAGGAAACTCAAAAACCAAAACATCGTGACAAGATATTTATGATTTAATTTCATTTTTAAAAGTTTGAATAATAAATTAAAAATCACATATATTTCTTCCTTAGATCGACCTTGAGAGTATATTTATCATTTTTTATAAAATGATTCGTACACTTGCGAGAGTTTTACAAATATAAAATCAAAGCATTTGTAGAATCGGTGTTGTTAAGCCGATGCCAATCCTGCCCATCAGTATTTATATATCTTTTTGTTTGAAAAAAAGTAAATTGAGAGATAGAAAAAAAATTAGAAAGATTTAGAAAGAAAAGTACGGGAGAAATAGAAAAGAAAAATAATTTTTGTATATTCTATCTAGAATTAGGTTCCTACAATAGAGTTCAAAAACTCGAATGTTAGTGTGATAATGAATTATAGTGTAAGTTTATTATTATTTGGTCATTTTATCTTGGAAGATAAATTTTCGTAATTTTTTATTTAATTTTTTATTATTTAATTTTATATTTATAATTTATATATGTATATTTACATATTTTTAATTCTTAATAATATAATATTATTCTTAACTTTTTTTTCTATATATTCTTATTTTTTTCTACAATTTGTTGTGTTCTATCAAGATTGATCTCAAAGTCTTGTCCGTTCCGGTGCTTTTAGGTGTCCCCTTTTCGTTTTCTCTTTGATTTGTATGTCATTCCCTTTATCATTTTGTTAAAATTTTAGCATCAAATTACTTATAACCATTTTGTTAAAATTTTAGCATCAAATTACTTATAACTTATCATCTATTAATATATCATCCCAACTCCAAATAATTTTGGTTGTATATTGAAAACTCCTCTTTCATAGCTTTTATTTAAAATTAATTCCTTAAAACTTCTATCTCTTCCGTTTAGTTATGTTTCCAAGAAAAGCATTTTCAAAGCTTCCTTCGTTGTTTTTGAATAAATTGCAGTTTGGATCACCCTCTCTTATTACAGGTTGTTTAGGTATTCAAAATATTCTTACTCTTTCGAACATTATTTTATGGAATTTGTCGGAGTCAAGTTCTTTAAAAGTGAGAGCATTAAATCCACTCAGAGTATTAATTTTATTTAATTTAAATATTATAAGTCTCATTAATATTAATATTATGACTCATTAATGATAGCCGAAGTTATATATAATAATATTTTGTATTGTAAACTAAACTTTGTTATTTAATATTTAATTTGAAACGAGAACATTGTTTTCAAATTTATCCTAGATCCTAACTTCACCTTTTTCATTTATTTTCTAATTTTGGTTTCAATTTTAAAAAAACTTCCTATGCCACGAAATCCAATTTTTTTTTAGAAAAATAATAAAATAATTTTTTTAAAATTTATAACCATAAAAATAATATTTTTTATGTTTCTATTTTATACTATTAAAAATAATCTAACAAATCATATTATTTTGAATTTCATCTAATTAGATCTAGTTTAATATTATTAAAATATTATTTTTATTATTATAGATTTTAAATTATTATTTTTTCGTAATTTTTTTTCAAGGGAACTAACTAACTATTTGTTAATTATTATATTATATTTAAATAAATTGATAAATTCATCCTCTTGATTTTGTGTTTTTAGTTGTTTTATTCTCTTATCTTTTAACTCCTTAAACTCAATACAAAATAATAAATTTATAGGTAAACTTAGCTCAAAATACTCACCTCTGAAACCTTGTTGACATAATTTTATAATAAAATTTCTTATCATGGTTAATTTGATCGCAATTAGTAGTTTTATATTAAATTTTGTAATTTTTTTCTTAGTTTATATCAAATTAATAAATATGTTATCCATAATAAGTAATCAAATTATTTAAAAAATAATCTAATATAACATTATCTCATTGGGCTTAAATATGGTTATTCCATTAATATTTTTTTACACGTTTGGTGACCTTAGAATAAAAATAGTAAAAAATATCAAGTTAGGCTATTATATCAATAATTACATGTGTTATTATTTTTTCTACTTAAATATTAAAATATGATAAATTTTTATTGTAATTCTTGCATTAATTTAAAAAATAATTTAAATCTTAATAAATGAACAATTTAAATCTCAATCATATGTGTAACTAGGGGAAAAAAATCAAATCTAAGACAACAAGAACTTACTTTTTTTAATGATAAATGAAATTTCATAAAACTTAAAACATTTCAATTTCTTTTTTTTTTAAATGATAATAAGCCCACAATTTTATTATGTTAGAGTTTGAATTTTTTTCCTTCTAAAAATGGAGCATGATCATTGTTTTCCATACAAGTATGACCCAAATTAAATCTATAAAATGTTAAAAGTCCAATGTAATAATTAATAAATTGAATAGTCAATTTACCACATAGCTTCTGTAAATTGATGTGTTAGTTTCAAAAATTGATTTGGTTAATTTGGTAGTATAACTTTTTAATTTTGATTAATTTGATATTTAATTTCTTTAATTTTATTAATTTATAATCATAATTTTTTTAATTAACTAATATAAATATTTTAGCGGTAACAAATTGATTAAATTAAAAAATTTAAGATATCAAATTAGCAGCAATTGAATGTTAAATTAGTAAAATTAATACTAAAAAAAATCATTAGTTGAGTCACAAAAATTGATGTACTATTCAACTTAAATATTTTATTACCATATAATCGAAGATTAATATTATTGGATTTTTTCTCCAAAATTTGTGTGGGTTACAGCTAAGGTTGTTTATCGGATCGAAACCGCTGATTATATACTCATTCGATTCGACTATCCGTTCGAATTGAAACATCATAATCCGCAACTGATCCGATCACCTTTCACGTCTGTTCAATCCGATCCGTAAACTATTCGGATGACATCCGATCAATCTAACCAATAAACTTAATTAACTCTATTTTTTGTATTTTTAAATAAAAATTTTAAATTTTCACATAAATCATAACATAAAATTATTTGACTTAAAAAAATATTAAAAAATCAAATAAATATATATTAATTATATATATTTATATATTTAATTTAATAAATATATATTAATTAAATATATATATATATAATTAATTTCCGTCAGATCGGATGAATCATAGTGAAATCTATCATCCAATTTGTACTTAACGGATGGAAAAAATTACCATCCGATTTGACCATCGGATTGGATCGAATTGGATGAAAAATCAATGGATCAGATCGGATTGATCGGATGATCGGATTTTTTACACATCCCTAATTACAACCCCTCCAAATACCCTACAATATTAGCATTTAACAGCACAAATCTCCGTTCTATTATTGAAACATGAGCATAAATGTTGGATTTTTTAAGGAAAATTATGTATCTTCTAAATTGCATCTTCACCACATTCTTGTTCAAAAATATATGTCCCCTTAGTAAAAAATGGGATTAATTCTTTTATTAGATAGTACAGATAGATCTAATTGTATAGTATAACAATTTTTACAAATAAAATTTCATTTTAAATATTAACTTTTAAAATATAATGAGTAATACTTTTTTTAATAACAAAAAATATATATGTTTGTTAGGTCTATAAAAACTGGAAGGCAGTAGATGGACATTTTAAGACTAGCGGATTTAGGTTAGCTCTTAGAGTAAGCATTTAGTTGCTATTTGTTTTTGGTAAAGACTTGATGCTTCGGAAAATTGTTTGATCATCTAATTTTGAGAGGCTAAATAAGCATAGAAGAAGATGATTATGTTGAATATGTGCCTGTGGCAAGGCAATGAGCTATCGAGACTTAATAAATTCTTCGACGCAAGAGTCTTTCATGTTGGATTATAATTTGATCCAGAAACATTCAGAAAGTTATATAGACATAAATGTAAACATAGCGAAAGCAAAAGAAAATTAAAAACATACCTCCTATCATTGATCAAACTTCACCACGCTAACATGAGAATTTTAATGGAGTTTCGGTTTGATACTTCTAAACCTTTCCCTGTTATCATGATGGTGCATTGAATAATTTATTGAAGATTGCTTCTGAATCAATTGAATTCTTTCAATTTCTATTAGAGCAGGCTTAAAGACCAAACTAAATATTTATAAGCACATCTCAAGTGCTATGTCCATCAAAGAGAAAATGGACATGCACTTAAGGGGCTACAGAATGTGGATGATGGAAGTTATGGATATGGACCACATTCAGGCTAACTGTGGCCAACCGCTCAACTTCTCAGTTGGTTGCCGAGTAGTTCGGAGAGAAAAAACCAACATTTTCTCCCTTGTTCCATATATTTCATCATTCAACTTTATGAGAAACAAAACACATGAATCATGATGATAGGTCCTCTAATAATGAGTATTATCTACCATGTATCACGATGCATTATGCATCTCAAGCCCATATAACTTAATTAATAAACCCTATATTTATTCGAGGTTCATAACTTATATGTTTTCTCAAAATATATGAATAAATAAAATATACGTATAAAATTAATGAGAAAACATCAACTAAATAAGAGTTTTATGAAAATATCAAATGTACGTACAATGAATATTTACACCATGGAACCAAGTCTCATTCTTACTATATGATCCTTGAAATTCTTTAGTGGCATGTCTTTAGTTAAAGAATCAGCAATCATCAACTCAATACTAAGGTGCTTAATTACCACTTTCTTTTCCTTAACACATTCTCTTATGACCAAGTATTTGATGTCGATGTGCTTACTATGACTACCACTTGTGTTATTCTTGGCCATAAATACAACAATTGAGTTGTCACAATACAATCTTAATGACCTAGAAATATAGTCAACTACTCTAAGCCTGGTAATAAAACTCTTCAACTATACATCATGTGATGTAGCCTTAAAATATGACACAAACTCAGCCTCTATAGTAGACGTAGCAATCAAGGTATGCTTCACACTTTTCCAAGACATGGCTCTACCGGAAGCATGAAAATGTAACCAAATGTTGATTTTCGTGAATCAACACAGCCAGCAAAGTCCGCATCGGAGTAGCCAATCACTTCCAAATAGTTGGTTCATATATATATGAGCATGTAATCCTTTGTCTCTTGAAAGTACCTCATGACTTTCTTTGCAGCAATCCAGTTATCAACATCTGGTCTACTTTGATATCACCCTAGCATCCTAACAACAAATGCAATGTCAGGTCTGGTGCATACCTGAGCATACATCAAGCTTCCAACGACTGAAGCCTATGGAATGGTTTTCATTTTTTCCCACTTGACCTCATTTTTAGGGTATTGGTTTAGGCTAAATTTTTCACCCTTCACAATGGGTGCCACACTCGGTGAACAATCCTTCATCCAAAATCTCTCTAAAGCTTTTATTGATATAGGTCTCTTGAGACAAACCTAAAATGCTTCAAGATCTATCCTTATGGATCTTAATGCTAATGACATAAGATGCCTTACCCATATCCTTCATATCAAAGTTCTTTCAGAGGAATTGTTTCACATCATATAGAAAATCCTTATCATTGGTTGCAAGAAAACTATCATCCACATATAGCACCAAATAACAAATCTTGCTCCCATTGACCTTCTGGTATATACATTGATCCATGTCGTTCTCTTCAAAACAAAATGAAGTGATGAAATTATGGAATTTCAACTAGCATTGACGAGAAACTTGTTTTAATCCATATATGAATTTATTAAGCTTACAGAATTGCTCACCATAGCTGAAGGAAAATCCTTCAGGTTGTTTCATGTAAACCTCTTCCTCTAGGTTTCCATTAAAAAAAGTTGTTTTCACATCCATTTGATGCAAATCTAAGTCAAAATGGGCAACCAATTCCATAATTACACAAAGTGAATCTTTCTTAGATACAAGAGAGAATTTCTCCATGTAGTCGATTCCTTCCCTTTGAGTGAATCCTTTGGCAACAAGTATTGCCTTATGTCTCTTAATGTTGCCTTGTGAGTCTTTCTTTGTCTTGAACACCTATTTACATCCAATGAATTTTACACCATCAGGAAATTTGATGAGATCCCAGTCTCGGTTAAAAGCCATATAATCCATCTCTTCTTCCATGGCATTGTACCATAAGTTCAAAACCTCAAAAATTATGGCCTGCAAAAACATCTCAAGCTCATTTTTGGCTCTAACATTGTAGTCACACTCTTGTAGATACACAACATAGTCAATAGGAATCACTCATTTCCTTACTATAGTAGATATTAGTAATGTTGCATCAACATTTTCGTGAGGAGTAGGATTATGTTGTTCAGCTAGTTGTTCAGCAACTTCAAGCATCTATTGAACTTCAGCATCTACTAGATCAAGATTAACATCTTGTGGTATTTCCAGGATTGCCAACACACATTTTTACTCGAGGTGCATTGTTAACAACAACGGTCAGTTCATTACTTGAAGTGGCACATTGAGCATCTGAATGATCTTTCTCAGGACCAATACCCTGGGATTGATCGCTCCCACTAATCAAGTCATTCTCAAGAAATTTTGCATTTCTTGATTCCACAAATCTAGTGCTATGAGATGGACAATAAAACCTATATCCCTTAGATATTTTGGCATATCCAAAAAAATACCCATTATGGTCCTTGGGTCTAACTTCTTTTCTTGTAAATTATAGACTCTTACTTCAGACAGATAACCCAAAACGCATACGTCTTGGTTTCCATCCCTTGAATAACTCAAAAGGTGTCTTTGGGATAGCCTTGATTGGAACTCGGTTCAATAAGTACGTAGAGCTTCAGTCCACAAGGACTCAAGAATTTTAGTGTTAGCAAGCATGCTTTGTACCATGTCCAATAATGTTCAGTTTCTCCTTTTAACTACTATAATACGAAGATCCTGGAAAATAGTATTGGCCAACAATCCCATTCTCTTAAAGAAACCTTGAAAATGGACCACTTGCTTGTCTACTCTCAGTGTATTTACTATAGTACTCTCCACCTCTATCCGATCTCATGATCTTAATTTACTCTCCACATTGTTTCTCTACTTCAACTTTAAGCACCTTAAAAGCATTTAGTGCTTCATTCTTACTATTAATCAAGTAGAGATACATATATCATGAGTAATCATCTATGAAAGAGACGAAGTACTTATCACGGAATGCATCCATTTTTGGACTACAAATATATGTGTGTATGATTTCCAATAATTCAGAGCTCTTCTTAGCACCCTTATTTGACTTGTTAGTATGCTTTCCCTTAATGTAGTCTATATAAGTCTCAAAGTCACTAAAATCTAGAGTACTAAGTACCCCATCATTTACCAACCTTTTAATTCACTCAATGGAAATATGCCCCAATCTCTGATGCTATAACATAGAAGAGTCTTCGTTCATAACACAACGTTGAGTACCAATATTTTCATGAACATGCATAGTTGTATGTTGCCATCATTTTGCACATTAAGGAGAAAAAGACCATCAGACAAAGTACCATATCCAATAAAATTATATTTATAAAATAAATTAAAACCAAAGGTAATCAAGTTCACATTTTCTTTTTCCTCCATAAGCAATCTGCCCTCTTCTTGAACACACATGGTCAACATCTCATTGATCAACCATTTGTCCTTATGTGTGTTATAGGATATCTTAAAAGGGTCATATTGTTGAGGTAAGGTACAAGGGATGTAGTGAACCAAGAAGGCATCTAAAATCTCAACCTCCATTATTTTTAATTGGGCCTTAGTATCCCTCATGCGTATGATATGATCACACATACCACTAATTCAGGTGTGCCTCAGGGAGGAAAACTATATGATGAAGGTGCTCGCCATTGCTTTGTTTGAAGTGGCGAACTGATCATCCATAGCCTTTAGTAAGTCTTGGACCTTGTTATACTACTCGACGGAGCCCCTAATACTAGTAGATATTTTTGTCTTTATAAACATAATGGAGAGATGATTAGATCACTCCCACTTATCATAAAGAACAACTGCATCTAGAGAGCTAATTTTAGTTAATGCAGGGGGTTTCTACTTCCTAATGGTGTAATCTATGTTCATCCATCCCAAGTAAAGGAGAACTCTTTCCTTCCAGACCTTATAGTTGTCCCCTTTGAGCTCGGGAAAATCACATTTTATATCAGAGTAATTAATAGGTTGAATTGTTGCAATAAATTAAATATTCACGCTCATGTTACTAAATTTGAAGCTATCATAAAAATATGACATGTTCTACCAATGTAAAATCATGGAAAAAATATGAATCTAGTGACATAAAACTTACCTGTGGATTAAAGTTCTAATTCAATTAGATTCATTCTAACTTTATGATAAAATTATCAAATAATTTTCTTTTTTCTAATCCCAGTAGGTAAATTAGAAAATATAATTTGATATTCTATCATAATTGAACACACAAAAATATAATAAAAAATCTTACAGGATAAAATTTATTATATCATATATGATTAATTATAATTAATATTTATTTTCTAAATGTGATCCTAAATAAACTTTATTATAGTTTTAATTAATTAAAGATGTAGCTACTCCCTAATTAATTAAACTATATAAATCACTTAAGCATTAATTAAATCTTTAGGCTGAATTATTGCATAAAATCATAAGCAATATTAATTTAATTTCAAATGTACAAATATTATCTATCTTAAGATTACATGTATAAATAAATGATAATAAATTATACAATCAAAATAAATAATATAAGTACTAATTAAATTTATAAAGAGTCATTAAAAATTAATTCTATTATGCATAAATTATTTAACCAAATTTTATATATATAATAAATTACAAAATTTATACATACAAATACCAAAACGAATAATTGAAGCATAATGAATTTAAACATAAACTTTAATATGCTAAAAATTATTTAAATAAATATAACATGTATAATAAATATTTTACATATAATAAACTTAAGTTAAATAATTAATCACATTAAAATTATATTCAGATTTAAAAAAAATTAAATTTAGAATACATATAATAATAAATCTTATACATAAAATAACACAAAAAGTGTTATAGTCCGATGACTAGAAGACTTGGAACTCTTTCGAGAGATTTAGGTTCGATTCCCAAAAAAAGCCAAATTCTTTTATAAAAATTAAATTCTAAATGTATATAATAATAAGCCATGTACATATTATAACCTAAAATGGGATGTGGCCTAGTAGTCTAGGTGCTTAACTCTCACCCAAAAGACCCGAGTTTGAGTCCCATAAATAACATTCTTTTTTTTCTCTCATAGCAAATCGTCTTCAACCTTCACCTAGGTCAACCTGACTTGGTAACGGCACGAATGGATACCCTATTATTTCTAGTGATTCTGGTGATGAAATTTGGAGTTTTTTTTTATCAAAATTCATATAATTTGATTTTCGAGTGATTCATGATCTCAATTTTAATAAAAAATGTCAGAATAAAAATAAGTTAATTAAAAGATTTCAATTAATGTCCACGGTAAATTGGAATCATTTTCTTTATGGTTTTTCACGTCTCAATTCATAGAATCATTTGAATATCAATACTAAAATAATTTATAATTTATATACGCATCAAAATCGAGCCAAATAAAAACCCCACTTTTCAGTCACTTAGTGAAATAGAGAAAAACAAGGGTGTTTTCAAAACAGCTCTGATACCAAATGTTGGATCATAATTCGATCCAAAAATTTTCAAGAAACCATATGAACGCAAATATGAACACAACGGAAGCAAAAGAAATTGAAAATATACCTCTTGTCATTGATCAAACTTCACCACACTTACATGGTAATTTTAATAGAGTTTCGGTTTAATGCTTCTAAACCTTTCTCTGTTATCACGATGGTGCAGAGAAAAAATTATTGAATATTGTTTCTGAATCAATTGAATTCTCTCAATTTCTCTCAGAGTAGGTGTAGGGACCAAACTGAATATTCATAAGCATGTCTTAAGTGCTCTGGCCATCAAAGAGCAAATGGACGTGTACTTAAGGAGCTGCAGAATATGGGTGATGGAAGTTATGGATATGGACCACATTCTGGCCAACTACTCGGTTGGTTGTCGAGCTGTTCAGAGAAAAAAAACAACATTCCATCCTTGGAGGGTGAGTTAGAGAAATCAAAAGCTTTTGAAGCCAAACCTAGCCTTTTCATAAAAGTATCACAATTGAAGTGGGAGGCTCCTAAGATTACTCCAACTGAACAGATGGTTCAACAAGATCGAAAAAATTTAATGTGTTCATGAACTAAAAAATGGCATAACTTGCACGGAGCCTTTGCTAACTGGTTGGAAGCCACATTTTCCAAACATAAGGATGTCAAATTGTCAAGGGATCAATGTGATTTGATCACAAGGCAGTGGCATATCATAGTTGATGGCAAAGAAATACCTCCATCTATTAAAAATTTCATGGATGTGAAATGTTCTGAACCAATTCTGAAGAAATTTAAAGCAAAGGGAATTATTAAGCCTACTCTGATTCAGAAAAGACAATAGTTTTGTGCTTCAATTAATCATGATTGCAATGCAAGAGGAGATTATGATACCGATTGTTCTTGTAGAAGCATTTGGTCTAATAGTTTCACCATCGAGAGGGCTGGTTAGGCATACTTATGAAGGGACATAAGGTTCTTCATTCATTTTTATCAAATAAATACCTCATTTTCATAAATATTAGATTAAGCATTAGAGATTCCTTAATTTTTCAAAATAAAAACTTTAATTATGTAAATTATGAGTTAGATATTACTAATCCTGTTATTATAAAAATAAATACTTTTAATTCTATAATTTATTAAAATAAGTATTTTTAGTCCATTAAAAATATTAAAAATATTAAAAATATTAAAAATAAATATTTGTAATACTTAATTTTCATAAATAACAATATTATAAGTAAAAAGTTTAATAATTACGGAATTAAATTTTTTATTTGTACATAATAATTAGTGTCTAATGTAATAAGTATGGGACTTTTGTTGCCTATCTTTTTTTACAACGTATCCTTCTACCTTCAAGGAGTAGCAAAAACAATGTCAAAACCCTTCTTCATAGTCCTCAACTGTGATCATATATATCCAGTCCACCGATACAGAGCAAGGGCCTGAGTTAAGGATATCCAGCCTCCCTTAAAGGACTTATAAACTGTTCCACCAAAAAATCAATCGATAATTATCAGTCGGTATAGATTTTCTAGTTCCTAATTGTACAATTTGTTTATTACAATAGAATAAATCTGATATAGGAAAACAAAAATAGCACAATTTTTATTAACTAATGTCATTAATGAACAAAAATAATGTAAGGAAGAGGACTACACTACATCTGGATACTTACCTCTTCATTTAATTTAGTGCTAAACTTGTTTGGTTTACATTGTGATACAATGTAATGTAATACCTTATTGCAGTTGCTATCTAACTTTAGATGAGGCAGATAGTATTAAAGAACTTGAGATCCAGCAGGTGACAACCAACACACCAATTGGAAGCAGCCACCAACAGCTTGGTGGGGAAGGATAGGCTATCCAAGAACATACCTCTCCATAATTGTGTTTATTTTTAATTATTATAATTTTGTTTTTCTTTTGTATAAATAGGTTGTAAACATTCGTTTATTCATCATCAATAAAACCATTTCTTATATGGTATCAGAGCATAGGAAATAATTCCCAGAAGATTCAACTCACCAAATTTTTTTCCTTTTTTTCCTCATTTTTTTTTCAAAATCAATTTCGATTCACAAAATAATTTCAATTTCATCCCATTATATTATCCAGAAGAATCCAAGAAATTTGCAATTAAAATCAAGCCAAAATACCCATCCATGCGCTCACACGCACCTTACCTGAACTCACTGGCGGTCCACGCGCATCGCTGGAGTTACACGCGCCAGTAGGTGAGGAAGACAACTCCAACAACACATTGTTCGTGCGCCGCTGAAGCAAACAATGCATCGTTCACTTGGTTCGGTCCTCCATCCGGTCCAATCTGGTTCGGTCTTCATCTGATTCAGTGCTCCACCATTGCAGCCGCCGATCCAGCCACTCCAGACGCCGGTTCACCCACTTTCTGACAGGTTCTACGACTAAAATTTCCGGTTTTGTAATCCTTGACTCATTTTCTATAAGATAAAGCATATTTCAGTCCATTATTTATTTCATAAATAGTCATTATTGTCTTAAACACACTTAAACCTATCCCATTCTTTCGATTTATTTTACTCAACAATAATGTCTATACCTACCAATACCAACCCTACTTTACCAAAGTGGTATGATGACCCTAGCCATTCATTATATCTATACCACTCAGACCAACCAGGCATGGTTCTAGTAGCCCAATCCTTAAATCAAGAAAATTATCACATTTGGAGTCATGCAATGCTCATGGCTCTAATAACCAAAAACAAATAAGGATTCATTGACGGCACAATCAAAAGGCCATCAACAAACCTTGAAGCAGAAATCAAACAATGGACTCGCTGCAACATTCTTGTCAAAGGATGGATCTTCAACACCATATTGCCCAAAATTGCAGAAAGTGTCATGTATGATGATACTGCATATGAGCTATGGGAAGAATTAAAGGAATGCTTTTCGCACACCAACAGTGTACACTTATTCCACATTGAGCAAGAGATCCATGATTGCATACATGAAGGTGTAAGCAATGGAGAATACTATACCAAATTGAAAAGCTTATGGGATAGTCACGATGCACTATGTCCTCTTCCACATTGTGGAGGAAATTCCGGAAGGGAACTACAAGAATATCAACAAAAGCAACGAACCATAAAGTTTCTCATAGGGCTTAACACAGTTTACGCATCAGCACGTGGAAAAATCTTGCTCATGGAACCATTACCTACAGTAAATAAAGGTATATTCACTTATTGTTCAAGATGAAAAGCAAAGAGCTGTCACCACGCAAAACATAGGAAGGATGCCAGAAGTTGTCGCACTTGTTGTCAGAGATAGTCGTCCATAATATCCTCACAAAAATTACCCACCAAGGAACCCACATCTCAAGTGCAATCGATGCAACAATATAGGCCATAATTCTGAGAATTTTTAAAGTCACCTCAAATGTGATTTTTGTGGTCTCAATGGACACAATTTTGAAAACTGCCGAAAGTGTCTCAAATGTAATTTCTATGGTTTGAATGGACATGACATCAATATGTGTCGGAAGAAAGGAGAAATTCAAGATAAGAGAAATATAAGTTATAGCTTCCCTTCCAAAACTCATCATATTGACTTTCAAGAAGGTTGCTCCGACACAAAGACATCATCCCACAACCTTACATCTGCCCAATATCAAGAGCTCCTCACACTTCTCAATCAATCCAAATCAGGTAGCATGGCAAATCAAGTGACTACTTCTTTAGGTAACACATTATGTGTAACTGTTTTCCATTTAGAAACTCGTTGGATTTTTGATACAGGGGCAACTGATCACATGGTCTGTTCCCAAAACCTTATGAGCTCTAGCATTCCAGTTACTAATCGACATGTGCATTTACCTGATCATTCTCTTGCCCATATCACACATATTAGCACTGTACATTTCTCAAATAATTTCATACTTCATAATGTCTTGTGTGTTCCCTCCTTCAAATTAAACTTAGTTTCAGTAGCCAAACTAACTCAAACCTTATTTTGACATGTCACCTTCACTAATAGTATGTGCTTTGTTCAGGAAAAATGCTCAGGGAAGACGATTGGGATGGGAACTGAGAAAGTAGGACTTTACTACCTGACTATTTCTGAAAAGGCTGGATGTTTCTTCCTTTCAAATACTACTTCAACCAACTCTCATCTATGGCATCAACGACTTGGTCATTTATCTAATAACAGTTTGCGTGTAATTTCTCTTTCCATCAACACACCTTTTTGTTCCATTAGTGATTGTTCTATTTGTCCATTAGCTAAGCAAACACGTAATCCATTTCCTTTAAGTTCCATCAATACAAAAGCACCTTTTGAAATGATTCATGTCGATATTTGGGGTGGCTATCACATTCCAGCACTTAATGGAGCACGTTATTTTCTCACTATTGTTGATGACTACTCAAGATGCACATGGGTCTATCTCTTACATGCTAAATCTAATACACGCACATTTCTTACCACCTTCATCAATCTTGTTGAAACATAATTTTCATCCAAAGTTAAAATCATTTGTAGTGACAATGGACCATAATTATCTACGATCTAGTTGTTTTCTACCAAAGGAATCCTTCATCAAACCAGTTGGGTCTCTACCCCTTAACAAAATGGTGTTGTTAAACGCAAACACCATCATCTTCTCAATGTCACTCATTCATTGCTCTTCCAAGCCAATCTTCCTAAACAATTCTGGAGAGATGCCATTCTTACAGCCACATACCTCATAAATCGTACTCCAATACCTGTTCTCAAGGGTAAAACACCATTTGAAGTCTTTTTTCACAAAATTCCTAGGTATGAACATGTTTGTGTTTTTGGTTCCCTTTGTTTTGTGTCTACACATCATGATCGACTCACCAAGTTTGATGCTAGATCATATAGATGCATATTCATTGGGTATCCATCTGGGATAAAAGGTTATCGTGTCTACAATCTGGAAACAAGCAAGACTTTAGTGTCTCGTGATGTTATCTTTTATGAACATGTATTTCCTTATTTCACTTTCGTTGTCAACACTCCCACTCTATTCCCTCCATCAGAAGATACTATTTATGATGACATACCTAACATTCTTCAATCAACCAATCCAAATACATCACTTGATCATACACCATCTGTCCTTCCAACAATCAACTCAAACACTCTTCATTTTCAAAATTCATCTCCAGAAACATCATCATCAACTTCTCTACCACACATGACTCCTCCAACACTAGTCACACATAGGCTTCGTCGATCCACCAATGTTCCTAGCTACCTTCAAAAATATCATGTAGAAGCTTCCTTGCCTTCTTTGTCCTTCCCTTCGTCTCACTCAGCATCGTCCAAAGACAAAGGTACTTCTCATTCTTTATCTCATGTACTTACCTATGACCAATTATCACCTACACATCGTGCCTTTGCTACTTCTATTTCCATTCTCAGGGAACCAACCACATTTGCTGAAGCTTTCAATGATCCAAAATGGAGGCTTGCCATGAAACAAGAACTGGATGCTCTTGAAACTAATGGCACTTGGACACTTCAATGGCTTCCTCCAAACAAGAAACCAGTTGGTTGTAAATGGGTCTACAAAATCAAGTATAATCCTGATGGCTCTATGGAACAATACAAGGCTCGATTAGTGGCCAAAGGCTATAGTCAGATTGAAGGTTTTGACTACCAAGAAACTTTTACACCAGTAGCCAAACTTGTCACTGTTTGGCTTCTCCTTACCGTTGTTGCTATTCAAAATTGGCATCTTCGACAACTCGATGTCAACAATGCTTTTCTCTATGGTGATCTTTATGAAGATGTCTACATGTCCCTTCCACCTAGATTCAGACGAAAGGGGAAAACACGAGTATGTAAGCTACATAAATCTTTGTATGGACTCAAACAAGCCTCATGACAATGGTTCATCAAGCTATCAATAACACTTAAGCTAGCTAGTTTTAACCAATCCAAGTATGATCACTCACTGTTCGTTCGAACTCGTGGTAATTCCTTCTCTACTCTCCTTGTCTATGTAGATGATATAATCATAACAGGAAACAATGTACAAGATATTGAAGAAACTAAGAATCATCTCATGAGACAATTCAAGCTTAAAGATCTCGGTGAATTAAAGTATTTTTTGGGCATAGAAGTTTCACGTTCTAGGAAGGGAATTGTTCTATCACAATGCAAGTATGCACTTGAAATATTGGAGGACATGGGTTATCTTGGTGCCAAATCTGCCAATTCACCTATGGAACAAATTTTTTCCCTCAACAAGGTTGAAGGGGAATTCATTAGTAATCTCACATCCTATCGAAGACTTGTTAGGAGATTAATATACTTGACCATCATAAGGCCCGACTTAGTGTATGTCATACACATTCTCAGTCAATATATGGATAAACCACATCAACCATATTTGGAAGCAGTTCAACGAGTCCTACGATAAGTCAAGAACACACCAAGGAAAGGTCTCTTTTTCTTAGTAACTAGTTCATTACAACTAAATGCTTTCTGTGATGCAGATTGGGCAAAATGTACAGATACACGATGATCAACGACAGGATATTGTATGTTTCTTGGAAGCTCGCTAATTTCTTGGAAGACTAAGAAACAAAATACAGTTTCACGATCAAGTGCAGAAGTAGAATACCGTTCTATGACAGCAGCATGTTGTGAAGTAACCTGGTTATGATACATTTTGGATGATTTGGGTATCAAACACTCCCAACCAACCAAGTTATATTGTGACAATCAAGAAGCCCTTCACATTGCATCAAATCCAGTGTTTCATGAGCAAACCAAACATATAGAGATCGATTGCCATCTAGTAAGAGAAAAGATTCAAGTTGGAATGATCAAAACTTATCATATCTCTACATTAGAGCAACTATCAGATATATTTACCAAATCCTTGAGTTTTTCACAGTTCTCAAGCTTACTTAACAAGTTAGGAATAATTAACATATATTCTAACTTGAGGGGGAATGTTAAAGAACTTAAAGAACTTAAAGAACTTGAGATCCAACTGGTAACAACCAACACACCAATTGGAAGCAGCCACCAACAGCTTGGTGGGGAAGGATAGACTGTCTAAGAACATGCTTCTTCATAATTGTGTTTATTTTTAATTATTACAATTATCTTTTCTTTTGTATAAATAAGTTATAAACATTTATTTATTCACCATCAATAAAATCATTTCTTACAGATAAATTTGTAGATTTGGGCTTTGAAGATGACATAAAAGAAGTGTTAGACCACTTCAAACCGTAGCGAAAAACTCTTTTTTTTTTTTTTTGCAACCATGCCAACCAAAGTGCTCTAGCTAGTAAAGCCCATGACAGTTGATGTAGAAAGAGCAGGAGCAGCCAATTCAGGAAGTTGAAGCACAAGAAGAGAGAGAGAGTATACCATTTCAGCCTTTAAGTCAAGCAAGAAAGATGTCCTGGTTGCCACTGCTATTGCCTCAAAGGGGTAGGATTTTCCTGACATTCAACATGCCATTAATAACTATGATATGCCAGCAGAAATTGAAAACTATGTTCGCAAGATTGGAAGAACTGGAAGACGTGGAAAAACAGGAATAGCAACGACATTTATAAACAAGAACCAGAGGGAAACAACACTTCTTGACTTGAAGCAACTCTTAGCTTGGTTTAATGATCCGATGGAGAATGTGGAGGCGGTTGCCAATGCAAGTGGCGTTAAAGGTTGTGCTTATTGTGCTGGATTCGGTCACTGTATCAGTGATTGCCCCAAACTTGAGCATCGAAAAAGCAAAGATTATTTTGGTTCGGGGCGTTACCTAATTATTTATATATCCTCTTATTTCTTTCTATATCTAATTCTTAAATTTATTGGAATTTAATTATCACTTCTCAACTCCCCAAAAAAGCTTGTCTAATAGTTTGGTAGCTGCTTCATTCAAAAGGGGATTGCAATTAATATTTTAGAGTAATTTTTATATATATCATAATCACATTCTTTCATTAAATACAGTTATTCATTAATTACGAATAATAACGTTACAAGTTTTTATTTATTACTGAAATAAATAATAAAAAACACAACAATCATGGAATATAATTATTAATTATTGCATTAATTCTGAAAACGTAATTGAATATCTGCATATGTACAGTGTTTCTTGCATACAGTTCAATGGGTGTTGAGGTAATCCATGAGTTGGGTTATTGCCAAATGAAATTATTGCGAGATGTATAAGATCAAACGACCTTAAAATGAATTTTATTTTACGCATTTAGCTAATAAACAAATGGTATTGATGACAAACCTGAATATAATACGAAACAAAGATGTGACATGATGAAATTTATAAAGAAATAAAGAATAATAATTTAAAAAAAAAAGATGAAGCCACTTTCATTAGCAGTTGCTTTCAAAATTTTCCTTAATTAATTCATATTTCTTTTTACTTTTATATATAATTCCTCAGAGTATCACCAGGAAAAAAAAACAATTGTTTGGTTTAGAGAGACAAAAAAAATTAATGGACATAGACAAAACAAGAATTCTGGGATTTTTGTCAGTTTTCCTAGCACTAATGGCATGTTCATGCCTTGGATTTATACTAGTAGAGTTAATATTTAATCTTAAACATGGGAATAAAGAACACCAGCAAGTATGGGTTGGTATTGGAATAGCTAGTCTTATAATTTCTGGATTTGCGTTTGCTTCATTCTCAGTAATTACATGCCTTAGTATGTTTCATGGCCATGACGATGCCCTCAAGATTGTACCAGCACCAATCTCTGAGTCTGAGAATGGTGACGATGATCACCAGCCTCCCATTGTCTAGCTGATCATATATATAATCACTGCTTTCATCTTTCTTTACTTGTAGTATTTTTTTTTTTTAAAATATTTCAATAAGTTTCATTATTATAAAAATAGGTATTAAAATCTATTTATAATTTTAAAGTCGATTCGTTGAATCGAATTTAAATTTAACAAAATGTAAATCAATTCATCGCGTGAACCAACTTTACACGTAAAGTTAATTTACGCGATGAACTGAATTTATAGATAAAATCGATTTACGTAATGAACCGACTTTACATTTTAAATCTCTAAATTTAAATTCGATTTCTTATACCGGAGTTGAATACATGTTAACAATATACATGATTATTCTATTTTATTCATTTCAATTCTACATTTCTGTAACCTTTCTATTGCTTGCTTAATTCTATTCTTCTTTTCTAATTCTTTTTCTTTTTCTTCCTTTTCTCGGGTAAGGATTATTTGCTTGATAACAGAAATTATAAATTACAGTTACAATTTGTGCCACAAATATAAATACACTCTGATTGTTATTTTTATTTTTATAAACGAATTGTTTTATGGTAACTAACATTATTATTATTATTATTATTATTATTATTATTATTTAAATAACTAACTACACTTTTAAACTAAGGCTAAGGGTGTTAAATGTATCATATTGATAATTTTGATTTAGAAATCCTATAATATATATAACATTTGAAATATTATAATTTCTATTATTGAAAATAAGAAAGAATATGAAAGGAACAATTTCTTTTAAAAAAAAAGTAAAATATTTGTTAAACTTTTATGCAGTTTTATAAAAGGAATAAAAAAATCATATTTCAAAAGCTGATTATTAATATCATTATAATTAAAGTGTTTTTCTTCAAGACACTAATCATAGAGAAGTTCCGTCACTGGGTGGAGATTTATGAATAAACTCTTCAAAAATATTGTGAATAAATTTTTCAGACATGTAGCACAGTAACATTTTCTTGAATCGAAGAGTTATGAACAGTGGCCCAAAAGGGACAATTGAGAACTTTAACCAAATAAAATTTTAATATATTATTTATAAAATTATATATAGATTTATATATAAAATTAACTTTTATCTTTAAGTTTTAAATTTTAAGCTTTTATTACTTAAATTTTTTTTATAAATTCAATAATTTAAAGATATTTATATTCAAATTAAATACCTAGAATAAATTTATTCAACAAAAAATAAATAATATTTTTTATTTTTTTATTTTTATAGGTTCCTCCTGAGTTCTAATACTAATGGTTATATAAATGTGAGATTTGAGTTTGAAGTATCAGTGAAGTTATTTAAAAAAATGTTATATCATCAAATCACCACACCTTGTAAAATATATAAATAATTTAATTTAAATTTAAATTAAGTTTTATACATATCTAAAAAATTAAGTAAATTCGACCCAAGCATCACACAAATATAACTAACAAGAACATTGTCACAGGGTAAAAATATGCATGTATATTCACGTTCTTATTTTAATAATAATATATAAGTAGTTTTTATATTTAATTTTAAATATATTAATAATTTAAAATTAATATTTAATTAAAGAATTCAATATGTGTAAATAAATTGGTGAAAAATTAAGGGTAAAATCATTTTAAAAATTGATTTCTACCGTAAATCACGTCTTGATATTCAACTCGTCATTTTAAAGAGCATTAAAGTTATTATAAATTTTATTATGTATTGGTTTGAGATATAAGTTCTAAGTTTTTCTTACAAAGTCATCCATCGTTTTTTAATATTTCTAGTAAAATCATTATCTTTAATATGGTTCGATTTTTTAAATATTTTTTAAGACTCTTTCTCAATCTTTCGTGACTTCATTTCTTTTTAGGATATTTATCTAAAATGTTCCTAGGATTTAATATATCTTCACTTATGTTCTTGAAGTTTGTAAAAAATGCTATAATACCCATAAACTTTATGGTTAATACCATTGATGTTCTTAAATTTAATGGTGTTAACTTTTCCATCTATATTATGCTAATATTCCTATGGCTCTGATACCAAATTGGAGGCTAGCTATTTAACGCTAGCTGTTAATTCCTATAATTATTAAGGATAATTTTTTAAATTTTCTTGTCATAATATTGTATTATTTCTATCTTCATCTTTTTGTCGTGTTATAACTTGATATAATCAAATATTTAAACATTCAATATCTTTAATTAGCTTAAAAGATATAATTATTATAACTAAACTTAATGAATCCACCACATTTTTCTCTTCTATTCGTCTTCTCTTATTATAACGATTAGGCCTCAACTTTGCTCAAACCTTACTACCCTCTTGATAACGGTGAGCCTTCTATATTCGTACGTAAATGGTGTCCAATTTATACTTATTAGCAAAGAGTGATTAAACTCCATTTTGTTCATAATATAATAGTTATTACAATCTTAAGGCCAACTAAGAACCTTAAAAGGATTCTTAGCCACTCATAATTATTGGGTACATAATTATTGGTTGAAATTTCTTAATAATGGGTTACTATACTAGAAGCTATGTGCTCTAGTTTTTTTTGTGTCCTCTCAAATGAAAATAAGGATTCATTTTATAGTACAAGGAATCCTTATTTATAAGATGAAAATTACTATTTTATCTTTACTTTAAATAATTCATCTACTTTACTACTTTAAATATTAGTCATTGCTTTTTTCCTTGGCATATGATGCCGATTAAAGATGTGGGTCTACATCTTTATTTTTCTTTGTTATCTTCTACCGATGGTTCCTTCTCTTTATTCTTTCTTGTCATTTTCTACCGACAGTCCTTTGGATAAAGTTGATGATGATGCATCTTTGTCTTCCAATCTTTGATGTAGTAAATGCATCTATGATATTTAGTGGCTTTTCTAGCATAGAAGTAGAATATCTTCTTTGTTTCTTAACAAATTTTCAGGTTATTGTTGTTAAAATTTGTCTCATATTTGGTGATTTTTTCACCATCCTCTTCGAAGAGAGTCATACTACTACGAAAAAGTGATGATAACTTTACTAATTGAGTAATTTACTTTGATCTTAGTAGAGTTATTAACTTTTTTGAATTCATAGTAAATTTGGCTTAAAATTTGACCTCTTAATACATAGAGTTCTTCTGTGTTGAATTTTTTTTCTAGAGATGCCAAAAACTTGATCAAGGCGAGCCGAAACATAATCGTCGATCACATTACTTTAGTTTTATGTATTTATAAAACTCTCGCAAGTGCAATCATTTAGTAGAAAATGATAAGTATACTCCCAAGAGTCGATCTAAGGAAGGAATGTATGTGGTTTTTAATTTATTATTCAAACTTTTAAAAACGAAATTAAATCCTAAACATCCTGTCACGATATTTTAGGTTTTGCGTTTTTAATCTATTGACATAAAAATAAACATAGATTCAATAAACATTTATGCAAATTTTATCATTTATAATAGTGGAGTATTTATGGATATAATAACTAAGTTAATTATGCTTGCTAATATTATTTAGGTTATTAAAGATATGAATTGATACTTATTGATTTTCTTTTTTTTTTTATATGAATACCACCTTTGGTGGGGTTAGATATTCTTTTTTAACTAAACAAATCAATTAACACCTATGGGTGGGGTTGATAACTAATTTGGTTAATTAAATTAATTCCTTTTTCTAAGAGATTGAAAATGAACCATTTAAATGCCACCTTTGGTGGGTTAGGCGATTTAAGCTTTATTCAAGGTGTCCAAATTAAACCTAAGAATTTAGTTATCAAGTACTAACTTTCAAGTTTTAAAACCCTCTTTGAGAAAACATGTTGTCAATACATTTTCGAGATAATAATTCTTATAAAAACTTTTGAAATAGAGCTTCACTCTAACTTCTGGGCGATTGTACCAACAAATAAAAGAGCACTACTCTCTAAATTAGGCCAGGATAACTAAACCTTAAAATCTAATTTTAAGTTAAGTTTGTAATGAAAAATAATATATTTCTCTCTAACATTCTTAATATAAAATCTTGAATAAAAATAAAATCAATTCATTTTAGAGATTTTTACCTATTTAATATTTAGCAAGCATAACAAGCGTTATTATTACATCATGTTTATAAACAACCAATGAGTTAAATTTAATCTGAGACAAATTAAATATAACATGTAAGAATAAAGCATAAAAAATAGCGTAAAGAAAATAAAATCCTTACGAACTTGATGCTATTCTCGTTCTTGGAAAACCTCAATGAATTTGCACCCCGTTTATTGAATCAAAAGCTAATATATTACAAAAACATAACTAGTTCTTCCCAAAAAGGGAAGAACTCTAAACTAAGAGAAATTAACTAAAAACTAAGAAAAACTAAAAAAACCTAAAAATCTAAGAAAAGAGAGAAAAAAAGAAGAGAGAAGTGTGTTTTGAAGTTGTGTTTTGAAGTTAAGGGAAGGGGGGTATTTATAGGTGAGGATGGAGAGAAAAAGTAGAGAAAAAAATGTAAAAAATGTAAGCGAATTAGTGATTCTTGGCGTCATTTGATGGCTTGTCGGCATAACTGGGCACTGCTTGTCTTGTAGCGGATGAGCGATTCCAGCGGATGAAAACGATGGTAGCGGATGAAACAGTGGTATGGCCCAGCATTTAAGCGGCCTGTGTGTGATTTTCTCCTTCGACATTTTGTCCTTTTTGACCCATTTTGTCCAATTTTTCCATATTTGTTGACCTTTCCCCATTTTATTTATTAATATATTTGTGATGTATTGCTTCGGTATTCCTCTTTGAGTTTTAAGTTGCGTTTTTAAGCCAAAATACGAGAAAAACAATAAAAATACCGTGATTCGAAAAAGACAAATTTATATAAATATATGATAAAACATATAAATATATATATTTTTAATCAATTAATGTGCATAAAATCATGGTTATTTTAGTGCTTTTGAGCACTCATCACAACCCCCAACTGACTTCTTGCTAGTCTTAGCAAGAGAAGCGATAAAACTAAAATTAAATTATCTAAATCACTTTCGTGGATTGAAGCTTGATTGCATTTAGCCTGACAACCTTTAAACCCCTAGGTTGCCTGAGTGGACGAGTTTGAGTCTCGTGAGGGTTTCGATAATGATACCCACAAACATTGAACTAAATGTAAAAATAAAAACAATCAAATCAAAAAACTAAAATTACAACAAAATTAATTTAAGAATAAAAAAAACAACATATCCGCAAAAATGTCTCATACTTTTTAATCTCCTTTAAGATCATAATTAAAATCTCAAGCATAAGTTATTTTAATCTTTTTAAACAATCATGATTTATTATAATAATTAGTCGAAAATCATTTTCATATTTCATATCAAAAAATGTATCAATTTAATTTCACCCAATTTTAGTGTCATGAACTGAATTGGGTCGACTCTATTCTCACAAGTCAATACTCTCAAAAGCTCTTGAATCCTATGGGTTCAAACACTCAAATACTAATTTATATGCGAAAAGAGTTGATGTATAGAAATGAACTAATATGTTCGCATATGTATAAAGAAGAAAGGCTCAAGTGTTATTTTGGCGTTGATCTCATGGAAGGAATCAAATGTATAAATTATAAAGACATCGTATATAAAAATTATTTTCATGCATAAATCAAACTCATTAAGAAAAAATTTCCAAGATATATGCCTTTTACAAATGAAGATAGTGCAATGACTTTTGAGAATTACTTTCTATATCTTTCTTTTGTAATTAGCCTTTACTCTAAACTTTGTAGGCAATGTGGGTCATAGTATGTAGATTATACTATATATTCTTTCTCTACATATTTTTACGAAGATATTTTTCAATATATATCATTTTTAGAGAGTCAACCCATGTACTGATTGTACATTTTTTTTAGGATTTTTGGTGAGTGGTTAATTTTGTGGCTTTTTTTTTGTTTGATCTTGGTTTAGGTATCCCAGATATGTCTCTTTTTTTGTAACGGTCGTACACGAATGAGATAAAAGCATATACTATCAATTTCTACTCAAATCATTTAATCTAAGCAAAAATAATAATAAAAAATATATGATACTCTGATAAGATGAGAAAAAAAATTCATACATTCAATATTAATGCCTATAGAGATCATCTAAGAATTTGAAGAAATAAGAAATGTGTTTGGAGTAGAAAAAATATATATTTCACTTTCTGAATAAGGGAAATTAGGCTCAAATTATATCTACAAAGGTAGTACTCCACTAAAACAAATTTATAAAAACCCATTTTGGGTTTAATATAATTTCTACATCTTATCAAGAAATACTAGTTATGACAAAAATTAACTAATTATCAAAAATAATTACATAATATTTCATGATATGTTTTCAAAAATTAATCTAACAGTACAAAAGACTTAACTATTTACTTAAATTTGATTTAAAGAAATGATAAATTTTTGTGAGAAATTTTTTTTTTAATTCCAAAAATTACTAAATCACACAAGGAAAATAAAACCAAACACAAAAAATGAAGATGTGAACATAAAAAAGAAAAAAATTAATAATATTTGTTTTTTTTGAATTTTTTTTTGAATTTTAAAATTGTTAAATCTTTTTTTTTCTTTTCTAATTAAGCATGGTAACTTTTCACCACCCCCAACCTAGAACTTACATTGTCCTCAATGTAACAATTGTAAATTAAAGATAAAGAGAAAAGAGAAGAAAGATTACCTATTTGTTGAGAATGTGTAAGTAGTAATGGAGAAATGCAGGTGCATTCATCATATTCATCATTAAAGTGTATCTGACAGATTCTTTGTGAACTTAACAACTCAACAAATATTTTTAGTTTTAACAATTTAAAAATTATTCACATATAATTAAACTAAAATAAACAATAAAATTAAGTATATAAAACAAATAACAAAAAATTACCTAAAATGATGGGTTGCCTCCCATCTAGCGCTTAGTTTAACGTCTTAGCAAGATGTAACTTGGGGATTGCCTTTTAAGTAAACTCAATGTCCCTTCATCATTGAGTCAATCAAACCTACAAGTAAAACAAGATTGTCTACCTATACTTTTTCAGTCATGTCCTATGGATTTTTAAATTTTTCTGTACTTAAAACTAGGGACATGCTTGTGAGTTTTAGATAATCCATGTCTAGGTACAAATCAAATAATTAAAGGCATCAAAACACAATTGTACCTAGATCAAACAAAACAACTAACTCCTTAGATTGTAATTAAAACTTTTAAAATTTTGGAGATAGTTTCAGATTTTTTTTTTTGTTTTTTTTTTTGTTTTTTTAGGTATAATATCTAAGTTAAAATAACATAATCAGTATAAACCAAGAGTGCTCCCAGGAAAGAATGGTGGTGCAAAGGCTCCTTAAAAACCATCCTCCTAGACAGAACAACGTTCCCAAGAAAGACTAGTGGCACAAAGGCTTCAAGAACTAGTCTGCAAACGAGAACTCCCTTAGATCTTTACTTTTCATGCTATTAAAATTAAGTTAATTAAGTTAAGTTAAGTAAAAATTTAAGTTAATTAAGTTAAAGAAACTCTAAGTTAATTAAGTTAAGTTAAGTAAAAATCTAAGTTAATTAAGTTAATGAAAATGTAAGTTAATTAAAAAGCTAAGTTAATTAGGTTAATTTAAATAAAAATTTAAGTTAATTAAGTTAATGAAAATCTAAGTTAATTAAAAAGCTAAGTTAATTAAGTTAGTAAAAACTTAAGTTAATTAAGTTAAATGAAAATTAAGAGGAAAAAAACATAGTAAAAAAAAATGATAATAATAAAATAAAATAAAAAATAAAAAATAAAAAAAAATAAAATAGAATAAAATAAAATTTAAAAAAGGGAAAATAAAATAAAATAAATTAAAATAAAATAAAATTAAAAAAAAATTGAATTTTTTTTATTTTTTATTTAAAAAAAATAAAATTAAGATTTAAAAAAAACTTAATATTAAATGAAAAAGTTTTTTTTATTTTTATTTTATTTTTATTTTTATTTTTATTTTTATTTTTATTTTTTTTATAATTTTTTTATAATTTTTTTTTATAATTTTTATTTTTTATAATTTTTTAATTTTTTAATTTTTTAATTTTTTTTTAAATTTTTTTTAAATTTTTTTTAAATTTTTAAATTTTTTTAATTTTTAATTTTTAATTTTTTAATTTTTTAATTTTTTTTAATTTTAATTTTTTTATTTATTTTTACTTTTTTTTTTTACTATTCTTGAGCGGTAAGTTTTATTTTATTTTTTTTTTTTTTTATTTTAATTTTCCTTGTTTTTTTTTATTATGAACTTTGAAATTTGAAATTTTTTTTTTATTTGTTTTTTTTTTGAAATTATTTTAATTTTTATTTATTTATTGTTTTTACTATTCTGAACAACAATTTTATTATTATATATTTATTATTTTTTGTTTTTTATGAGAAAAAAATTATTTTTTTCTTTTTTATGTTGGTAGCCAAAAACTTGATCAGGCCCGAGCCGTAAATCGTCGATCTGCACTGATTACTTTGGTTTTATGTATTTATAAAACTCATGAAGTGCACGAATCATTTCGTAAATGAAAATGATAAGTATACTCACAAGTCGATCTAAGGAAGGAATGTATGTGGTTTTAATTTATTATTCAAACTTTTAAAAGCGAAATTAAATCCTAAACATCCTCATCACGATATTTTGGGTTTTGTGTTTTTAATCTATTAACATAAAAATAAACAAAGATTCAATAAATATTTATGCAAATTTTATCATTTAAAATAGTGGAGTATTTATGGATATAATAACTAAGTTAATTATGCTTGCTCGTATTATTTAGGTTATTAAAGATATGAATTGATATTTATTGATTCTCTCTTTTTATATGAATATCACCTTTGGTGGGGTTAGATATTCTTTGTTAACTAAACAAATCAATTAACACCTATGGGTGGGGTTGATAACTAATTTGGTTAATTAAATTAATTTCTTTTTCTAAGAGATTGAAAATGAACCATTTAAATGCCACCTTTGGTGGGTTAGGCGATTTAAACTTTATTCAAGGTGTCCAAATTAAACCTAAGAATTTAGTTATCAAGTACTAACTTTCAAGTTTTAAAACCACTCTTGAAAACATGTTGTCAATACATTTTCGAGATAATAATTCTTATAAAAACTTTTGAAATAGAGCTTAACTCTAACTCTGAGGCGATTGTACCAACAAATAAAAGGCACTCTAAATTAAGCAGGATAACTAAACCTTAAAATCTAATTTTGATTTAAGTTTGTAATGAAAAATAATATATTTCTCTCTAACATTCTTAATATAAAATCTTGAATAAAAATAAAATCAATTCATTTTAGAGATTTTTTACCTATTTAATATTTATGGCAAGCATAACAACGTTATTATTACATCATGTTTATAAGCCAATGAGTTAAATTTAATCACCAGACCAAATTAAATATAACATGTAAGAATAAAGCGTAAAAAATAGCGTAAAGAAAATAAAATCCTTACGAACTTCGATGCTATTCTCGTTCTTTGGAAAACCTCAGCCGAATTTGCACCCCGTTTATTGAATCAAAGCTAATATATTACAAAAACATAACTAGTTCTTCCCAAAAAGGGAAGAACTCTAAAACTAAGAGAAATTAACTAAAAACTAAGAAAAACTAAAAAAACCTAAAAATCTAAGAAAAGAGAGAAAAAAAGAAGAGAGAAGTGTGTTTTGAAGGTGTTTTGAAGTTAAGGGAAGGGGGGTATTTATAGGTGAGGATGGAGAGAAAAAGTAGAGAAAAAAAATGTAAAAAAAATGTAAAAACGAGGATTAGTGATTGCTGACGTCATTTGATGACGTCAACTGTAAGGCTACCTTTGTCTTGTAGCGGATGAAAACGAGTTCCAGCGGATGAATAGTGGTAGCGGATGAGCGATAAATGTGAGGCCCAGGCATCTACGGCTAGCGATTTTCTCCTTTCTGACATTTTTGTCCTTTTTGACCCATTTTGTCCAATTTTTCCATATTTGTTGACTTTTCCCCATTTATTTATTAATATATTTGTGATGTATTGCTTCCAGTATTCCTCTTTGAGTTTTTAAGTTGCGTTTTTAAGCCAAAATACCTGAAAAACAATAAAAATACCCGTGATTCCGAAAAAGACAAATTTATATAAATATATGATAAAACATATAAATATATATATTTTTAATCAATTAATGTGCATAAAATCATGGTTATTTTAGTGCTTTTTGAGCACTCATCAAGAGACGCCCTTGGTTTGGGAACTTTTCTATTTGTGTTAGAAATCCCTAGTCACCTACTCTTATCTTCTTCTTGATTGCTTTTTTGAAAATTTTCAAGAAATAATTTAATTCACTTAAATTAATTCTTAATATATATTTTCTATTAATCTTGCATGGAAAGACTTGTAAATAAATATTAGATCAACTCCTTCCAAAATATTGAATTTACTTCCCATAGGAAATTGTTTTTCTATAATATAGAACTTCATATCTTCTATGTGCTCTTAAGTAGATTTTTTGGTCAAGTTGTAGAGGTTCACTCATTGTGGTTTGCTAAGATTTCTATATTGGTCCTTTTCATCTTCAATAAGTAATGAATTTATAGGGGATGTTTCCCTGAATAGAATTAAATGTCTTACTATCTTTGATGTCTCTGGAAGAGATGCTTCTATAAATAGTATTAGAGGCCTTATTATTTTTCCTAGGGTTTTCAACCTACTTGGTGTTACTGGTTATTATTGTAGTGCTTCAGAGTAATGTCTTACTATCTCTTCTGGAGTTATTAGTTTTGGTACTTTGTAATCGACATAACTACCTTTCAGTCTTTATTCTGTTGGTGAAAGTTTTATAAGTTATTCTACTAAACCCTATAATAGATTTAATGGATTTTGCCCAATTATTATAGATTCCTAGTTTTAGGCCATTATAGACCACATAAATATTTTTCTGTTCCTCCTTTTTTATTTCACCAACCTAATTGAGCTTTCTTATTTCAGAGATATTACTCTTTTTTAAACTGTTAGATTCTTCCCTTTCAACTTTAATTCTTTCTTTAGAAATTTTATCTTCTTTAGATTGAATTTTTGATGAAGATATTTTTGAATTCTAAGAGTTATTTTGAACAATCAAGTTCTTTATATTTAGTTCATGTCTCTATAAGATACTTCTTGAGGTATAACAGCTTAAGTTGTTCCTCTATGATTTTTGTCTCCTTTTCCTTTATCTTGATCTTGACATCAAGATATTCCATTACTGTAAGCATAGAAATAGTTAGAGGTGTTAGTTCTTTGATAAGAGCATTTGCTAAACTATTCTTATTTCTTGGGAGATGTTCGAAATCAAAATTATAGTGGTTGAACCACTGTTTCCATCTGACTAATATTTCTGGTTTATAATCACTTGCAATATTAGTTCTTAAGAAATAACCAAAATTATTGTTATCAGTTTTAACAATGAATCTAGAACTAATGACAAATATTACAAATTTCATAATAGCCTTTTTAATAATTAGATTTTTTTTCATTACTGTGATAATTTAATCTTGGATTATAGAAAGATCCTAATGTATATCTATAAAGATATTCATTTTTGTTACCTACTTTTAGTTTCAAAATTGCTCCTCAATATTCTTGTGAAATATCTATTTCAATTATCATTTTATCATTTAGCATTGGATGGTATAAAATTAGTAAATTTTTTACCTACGCTTTTACTTTATCCATATTCAGAGTATCTTGTTCTCTCCATTTCTATATATGGTCTTTTTCCAATTTTGCATGTAAAGATTTTTGCATTTCTTCAAGTTTCTTGATATATGCTTTAGCATATGTCAAACATCCTAGAAATATTTATAATCAGTTTTTGTCTTTTAATTCACTAGGAAAACCTTGAATGTTATTTAGTAAATGGGGTTGTAGATTATGTTTTCTATCTTCAATTTCCAATCCCAAATACTTAAATTTTTGTTGAGTAAGTATTGTTTTCTTTTCTGAGAGTATAATGTCTTCTTTCTTGCATTCTTGTAGAATATTAATAATATCCAATAATGTTTATTTAATTCACTGTTGAAAACCAAAACATCATTTATCCTTGGTTCCTTTTATTAATGATACTAGTTATTCTTTCTTTGGAATAAAGTATCTATCATCAATGGTTTCTTTGTTCAATGCTATAAAGTTTATTACCATTATCTTTTTTCCTTCTCTTTTTTCAACTAAAAATGTTGGATTAGAGTGAGGTGAATTACTTGGTATTATGACTTTTAATTCCAAAATTTCTTGAATTTTTTTTTCAAATTCAACCATATCTTTTAGAGTATAAATCATTGGTTTCACTCTAATAACCTTGTTGGTAATTGTTTTAGATTTATTGATTTTTGGATCTAAAAGATTCTTTGAGCTTACTATTTTTAATAATTTTCTGATACCTGCTAAGGCTTTATCTTCCTGTATTTCATTAATAAAAGAGTTTTATTTCTATTCTATATCAAATGAAATATTTTCTAAATAAAGTTTTTATTACTTTGTATCTATCTTACTATATTTTTGTTTTTTATGTTATTGCATAAAAATTGAGTTTGATACAGTCAAAGCTTTTCTTATTTTTGATACATAAATGATATCAACATCTATTGTTATTTGACTTATTTTGTCTAAATATTGTATAAAATATTGATATAAGTTTACAAAATTATTTCTTATTAATAAATCAACTCTTGTTCCTTATTGATATATGGTATGAATATGAAATTTTCTCCTCCTACCATTATATCTGCATCTCTTAACACCTTATTAAGATTTATTGTAGTATTATTTGCAATTTTTACAATTAAATTTTTTTCCTTCTATTTTCAGTATTCTTCTTAAAACACATATTTACTTGCTACACACATACTAGCTCCTGTATTCATATATGCATGTAAATGATAGCTAGCATAGTCTTTAAATTTAAGTCCTACCTTAATATAGATACTATTTGAGTTTGTAATACTATAAAAACTATTCATCTTCTGACGAAGAGTATCCATATTATGAATGTTCATATTTTGAGTCCGTTATTTCCTCCTTAGTTTCCTCTAATAGGCAAATCTATAAGTATCATTTAAATATGATTTCTCAATTGGTTTTAATTCCATCTCAATAGCTTCTTCTAAGATTTTTGCTTTATGTGGAAATTCTTTTTAAAATTTTTTCCTATGTTGAAGCCTACTAAAGCATTCATTAGCATAATATTCTTCTTCATTAGAGATCCAACATTTGCATTTTCTTTTCTTTGAAGGGTAATAATTCTTGTTTTTAGTAGATTTATATATTTTTCTTCTAAAATATGTTTCCTTATAGGTTTCCCTATTAAATATTCTTTTATATTTTTGAAAATCTTGTTTTCTAAATTTGTATATTTTAAAGTTCTTGTATTTTTTATATTTTTGTTTGTAGAGTTTTATGTCATATCCATATTTTCATGGTAATTTAAAATCTTTTGTATCACAACAGATTTTATCATTTTCTCTCATTTGTTAATATTCATCTCTTTCTTGGCATTTAATGGTTATCCAGCTTTTAAGACTTATTATTCTTCTTTCTAGGATGTCTGGTATGGTTTTCCCATTTCTCTGATTCCAACTTCTGCTAAGGTCTTATGTAATGTTCCAGATAATTTTTGAAAAAGCATTTCCTTACAAGTTTTTTGCATAGAGAGTGGTAATTTATGGTAATACATTTCATATTCATAAATGAAAGAATTTATGTAACACATATTACAAAATTTCATATTTGTTAAATGTCATTTGACTTCATTGATTTCATTTTTAATTGATTCAGTGATAGTTTTTCCTTTATCTTTTGCAATATATTCCTTGTACATTTCATTTACTACTATATCTAAATATTCTCATCATGTGGGAGCATTCCCTTGCATTAATAAATGTTGTTGGTTTATTAAATTTAAAAACCAAACTTTAACATTTTCTATCATTTTATGAGCTATTAATACCCTACAGATTGAAGGGTTTGTTTATATAGTTTGAGAGATTTGTATGAGTATACTCGTACCACTAGCCTATTCATCTAAAACTTTTTTCCTATCTTTTATACAATCTAAATTTAAGAGATCAGATATATAATTTTCATAGAGCTTGAATTCTGGTGGGATACAACCTCTGGTTCCCCAGTGCAACCTTTATTTCCTTTTGGGTGGTTGTCTTCTTATATTAGGAGTGTCGGGCTCTCTTAACCTTTATCTATTTCTTTCTTCCCTATGTGAGTCAGATGCTTCTTCTTGGTAAGAAAATGATAATAAAATTGGTTTTATATAATCTTTTGGGGCCATGATTTCTGATTCAGAATTAGTCTCGCTAATTATGGTCATATAGTCTTCCTCTTGGTGTGTACAATGTTTTTCATTATAATGTTATTATAATTCTTCATTAGATAGTGTTAACAAACTAATTAACTTTTTTATGTCCCTATTTTCAAGATTCATGAATTATTTTTCCAATTATTTTCTATATTCCATTAAATGGGAATTATATATTTTTTGTTAAATTTTTCTTCTCTCATTTATAGGTATCAGGGCATCTGATATCCTAGATGGTTCTACTCTTAATCCTTCTAAGGGATTATATTTATGACTTATAATATCATTGTTTCTATGTATGTTATATATATCTTTTATTAGTTCTGTAAATTTTATATGTATATCTTATTGTAATTTATTATAATCATGTTCATTTAATTCTTTTAATGATTTTTTTTGGTATTTCGATTATACTTGTAGATATTTTTTATTTGATTATTGAACTAAATCCATTTTGTCTGTTAAAAGTCTCAAAGCTTTCATTAATGTTGCTTAATTGTTTGTTACGCCTACTAGGCTTCCATCTCTTTCTACTGTATAATTTTTAATTTATCTTTAAACATTATTATCTTTCTAATATGACATCATGAACTAGTACTTTCATTATTTGAACTTCATCTTTTAGTTTTTTAACTTCTTCTTTGTTAGAAGTTTTATAAAAGTAAATCTTGATATATTATTGTTTTTCACCATATTATTTTTTCTTACTAGTATCAGATGTATTTCTTTGATACTTAAGTGTCATTCCTTCAATATTTCAAAGTTCGTTAGTATTTTTAACTTTATTATTTGTTCAAGTTCTCGAAAGATTTTATCTATTTTTATAAATTCATTTTGTCTATATATTAAACTATTATAACTGTTTGTTAATAAATACCACTATGTAGTATCAAAAATGGATGATTTCTTTCATTCATTAAATCTCTTTTTTTCAAATTTATAAGCTAAACTTAATACTTAATTTAAATTTTTTTCATAAATATTAACAACAAACCTAGTATATGCTATAAATTATTCCTAGTAAAGCATTTTTTTTGTTTATTATTATATTATCTAGTAATGTTATTTTTATGGATGTATTTATTCATTTTTTAAAATGAGCTTGCATTAATATTTGGATTCTTTATAAATAAACGTATCCAATTTTTTATTTATCATTTTGGACAATTTTAGATAGTTTATTCAATATAGTTTTCTTATTAATTAATGGTATATTATATCTTTCTTTTACATCGGTGATATTAATGCTCATTTCTTTATTATTTATTCCATAATAAATTATGTCTTTTCTTGAAATTAATTTCTTTAAAGATGAAAATGAAGGATCTTTAAATCTATTTTTTTTATGTAAGATTAAAAATTTTCTTTTGAATTTCTTTTTATTTATTACCATTTCATGTGAAAAATAACATAAGATGTCTTATATTTCTAATTATGATATTCCTTAATTTCTTATTATTTCTTGATTTTTTATTATTTGTTCTTTCATTTTATTATGAAATGTTACTATTTACTTATATTAGATTTAATTTCTATTATATTTGAGAAATATTTTTAAATTTTTTAAAACCTTAAGAATAATTTTAGAATTAAAGTGAAAAATATTTTCGTTAATAATGATTAAGTGATTTTTTTATTCTTTATTTATTTTAAAGACATGTTTATATTTTATGTTTTGTTTATGTGTGTAGATGTTAAATTTTTTAATTAAAATATTTTGTATTTAAAATTAAATATATAAATTATTAATATATTAATGTAAAAATATAATTTTCCATACAATCTTTTGTAAATAAATATATCAATAAAATATCAAGCCTAATACAAATTATGAGTGAGAATCGATGAAATCGAAAAATTGTGTTTTATTATATATTATAAAAATGTAGTTGAAATATATTTTTACCACCGTGATTGAAAACTATAGATTTTCTTTTATTGAAAACCTCAAAGGGCCTTTGAAAACAATAGATTTAATAAAGCAAAAAATGCAAAGTAAACCCTTCATAAAGCAAAAAGTCACCTCGTCACTCTGCTGTAAAGACTCCCAAAAAAAAAAGAGAAAAGAAAGAAAGAAAAAACAATAGTATAATAATAACACCCAAATAAATGTCAGAGATACATAAAACTATTTAAGTAATAATTATGGATCAACTTGGTTTAAAATTTAAAAACCATCGTTTTAAAAAGAAGAAGTCATTTTATCTAAATTTTTTTAAAAATTAAATACATGATATAACCTTTTTATAAGATTGTAAATTGGGTAGGGCAAGACGTGCCAGCAAAGACCTTCAAATAGGAAACATAGATCCAAATAATATTTTTAATATTATAAATAAAAATTTATAAAAAATATATATAAAACAATAATAAATATTTTGTCTTAAAAATATTAAAATTTTGAAACAATAAATAATAAAAAATAATATTTATATGAAAGTGAGAAAAATAAAATATATGTAACAAAAAATACATAATCATTATATATTAAAAAATATCAATAGAATATATTTACAAACTATTTTAAAATAATAATAATAAATTATAGAATAGTTATAAAATTTTACAATTTAGAATTTAGAATTTAAAAAAATATTTTAGTTAATTTTTATAAAATAAAAATTATTTATGTTTTAATAGAATAAAAATATAACTTAAAGTATAAAATATATAATATATTACTTATGATTAGTTTGAGTTCAAATATAATTAAATCTATAAAAAAATTAAAAATATTATATTTTTATATATTTATTAAAATAAGGTATATAATTTTGAAAAATATAATAAATAATATAATCTTCATTCATATTCTACCTTATAATATAAAATATATATCTTCATTTTTCATTATTCGTTCCTCGTATTAGAGTTTCATTTTTAATCTCTTATAAAAAAATATTTATTTTTCTTATAATATAAATAAACATATATTTTTTAATTTAAGAAGAAAATTAACCTTTTTTTTTAAGAAAGGTTATAAATAAAACTAATTAAATAATCAAGTTATCGAGGGGAATTTAAAATCATTTAACATTGTTATCCTCTTTGAAATAATCGAATCTCATATTTCATTAATCATTTCTGATGGAAGAATGTTATACTTCTAATCTGAAGGAACATGACGGTTAAGCAATTTTCTAGGGTCAAACTTGTTCAACATCTTTCTTCAATGCATTCAACAAATGTTTCCTTCATAGCTTTTGTATCTTCTTCAACAATCTTGATTCTCTTACCAAGCTCTTCAACTTCACTCTCCCACTTAATCAATACCGTATGTTTAAAGGTATTGGTATAATATACACCAAATTATATTTGATCATATACATTGGCTTTCAGTTGTAATAGCTTTGTATAACAGAATTAATGAGATGTTAACAAACTATTACAACCGAGTACCTTAGCTCGTCTACATAGTAGTGTTGTTAGTCTTATACTGATTCAGGAAATAATAATCTCAGTTTCTTCCTTTCTCAATAAGCATTCTATAGTTTATCTGATATTGCAATTCCTCCAATAAATCTTGGTTTCTCCATTAAATTGGATAATTCGAACTACTTGGTTTGAAGAGAACAGTTTCTCTCAATTATCACTGCAACTCACCTCCTGAGCAATTTCTTGATGGATCATCAAGAATTAATCCAACTTATGCTCATTGGAATCGTCTTAACAATCTTGTCAAGAGTTGGTTTTTTGCTTCAGTATCATCATCAATGCATGCTCATCTTTCTCGTGGAGCTTCAGTTGCTATGCAATGGGAGTCTTTTTTGCAAGTTTTTTCTTCCTCCTTACAAGCAAGAATCATGGATTTACTTCTTGAACTGTAAACATTTGCTAAATATGACCTTTATGTTGAACAATATACTATGAAACTTAAAGTCATTTCTAATAGTTTGTTAGCAATTAGGGAATCTTTATTTGAGAGATACTTGTTGCTTCATGGCCTTAGTGGTCTTTATTCAGCATACAAGTCTTTTGTGTATTCCATGACATTGTAAACGTGGAAAGATAGGATTACATTTCAAGCATTCCAAAGACAATTAATGACTTGTGATAAAATGTCGTTATCAGAACATCGTCGGATTGTTACTAATCCACATAATCATAATCTTCAAGCCAATGTGGCTCGATTTGGGAGTTCACATGGTTCTAAGAATTTAAGAGGTAGATCGATGGTTCAAGAAATTCATCAGTTTGGAACTTATAACTCTATTACAAAAAGTACATATGATCACAGTTATAAGAATCGAGACCTAAGTGAGAGAGACCATAGGTAACGACATATGACCTTGGTTTTTCTAATAACCGAGGCCACAGGGTATACATAAATTAAAAAAATACAATTATATAATAATTATAATATTAAAAATCAATATAATTTACAATAAATTTATTAAAAACAATATTAAAAATTATATTATATTAAAATTAAAAGTATAATTACATTCTTAAGTTTATTATATACTAAAAATTAATAAACACAATGTACAATAGAAATAACTTGAGCATAGTATTTATTTTTATCTATTTTGAGACTCAAAACATAGTTCGCCTACTACCTAATGCGTTGGTGCGCCTATTTCCTAGAGCGTTGGTGCGCCAGTGCACCTGGTGCCTGCTACTTTGGTGCTTGTGTTAGTGCCTAGTGCATGCTGCTCTGGTGTGCTGGTACCTAGTGCGTGGTACCTGGTGTGCCTAGTGCCTGGTGTACCATAATTGGTTCAAATGCTTGAATACAAAGTTTCATTCAGTTAACAAACCGAAATAATAGAAAGAATTGACTTTTTTACCAAGAAAATATGGGAAGCACCACATATACAATGGAAGTATTAAATAGTAGGACTCGAGGAAGTTTTCTAGTTTAGACTAAATTCAAACCTACACATCATTCAGGCACAGACGTGCAGTGAATGCATGAGTTTCTGGGGATCGCCTAAGTGTGTCCTCGTCCTCCTGTAAGACAATGTTAAAAAATGTTAAGAAATTAGCTTTCTTAACAACTTAAGTTAATAAAATAAGCGATAAAAATATTTTCACGCATTCTGAAACAATATAATGAAAACCAAGAATAAAGCAAGGTACAACTAAAAACACCTAAATCAATAATACACATGTATTTTCCTAGTAGAAAACATTCACTGGAAGGAGCTCAACACAATGCTATTGTATGGTGGCAAAGGTTTGAGGAATATGATTACCTCAAAAACCTAGCTGACATTGAAATTTGTAATCTTCACATTGTTATTTCGAGTTACCAAAAGACTTTTAGGTTTGATACCTCCATGCACTACATTCTGATCTCGGAAAAAGAAATCGCAACAAAATATATAAAAATAAATATTATATGCTCAAAACACAGTGCACATTGGTACTTACCAGAAAATAATGCTCAGTTTAAGAACAAGAAAGGAGGGGGTTCTTATGCTAATAAAGTCCAGTGTCAGATTCACAATAAACTTGGACATCGTGTAAACAAGTGTTTCAACCTTAGGGATATATTACTCACTATACATGGTCAATGATCTCATTTTGGTGAACCATGACATGATTGAGAACATACAAATATACGTGATCACGTACAAATGATAAATAGTTTAAGAACAAGAATTGTCATACTTAAAAAAATTGGTAACAATATCTACTCATAATTGCTAGTTCGTTAGTAAGTTAATTAAAATTAGAAAAAAAAATTATGGGTTATATTTGAAAAAAATAACACAAAATAACAAAAGTGAATTGCACAAGATTTATGAGAGGTATGTGATTATAAGACTATCATTACCACTAGCCTGCAATTTAATTAAGCATATCATGAATAAAAATATGTATCTTAAGTTCTAAACCACTTTAATAATTCAAAATCATTCTTAAATTATTAACTTTGACTTTAGAAATCTAAGTCTATTTAAAAATTTCACATTTTCTTACCATGTATTTGATTAATGATATAACATAGATATTCAATCATACTTATGACAACAACCATAAAATATCACTACAAATCAATTAAACTATAGATTATGTCTTGAAATTTTCCACAATATTATTATTAGTTTAACTAGATATGGATTCTACAAGAATCATCATTATAATCATGAAAAACTAAATAGAGAATGATTAAAAAAGGCTTATGAAAATCTTCGATCTTTTTTTCTTCAAAATATCTTCCAAAAGTTACCCTAGATTTGTGCTTTGATCTCCTTTGCTCCTTGTTACAATTGTTATTTTTATATGACCTCTTAGGTTGTTTAAATGGTTTATTTTCTAGCCTAATTTGAGTTGGATTAGAATTTACTTGATCTAATGGTCAGGATTGAAATTTGGCGTTGAAAAATGCTAGATTTGAGTGCTAACTAGATTGCTTGATCGATTGATACCCTTTTCAATCGATCCAACCTTGAACGATTCCAACCTGAGCACTCTCAATTGGTCCTTGATTGAAGCTCGATCTATTAACCTAGTGCTCGATCGATTGATTTCCTTCTTGATTGATCTAGCTTTGGTTGTCATTCTTCCCTTGGTTCATCGATTTATCGAGCCTATCTCGATCTATCTAGACTGTTTTAGCTCTAAATATACATTTTTGTCTCTTTTTCCCATTTCATTCCAAATATCTATGTAACACAAAATAAACACATAGAGAATAATAATTCATTATAAATATGAGAAAATTGATGAATAAATATATGTATAAAATGGTACCAATCAAACTCTCCCACACCTATTATTTGTTAGTCCTCAATAAAGGCTAAATAACTCATCACAAACATAAATTTAAGCATTTCATTTCAAGATATCAATGACAGAAATTATGAATAAGATTACATAATTTACTTTACCATAATTAATGTATTAGATGTGTATGTATTATTACCTAAAATAGAAAAAACAAAAATATATACACAGAATATTATATGTCTAAGTAATAGAATATTGTATATTCTTACCTAAAATATATAAACATAATATTATATATTTAGGTAATATAATATTACATATTATTATCTAAAATATATAAACAGAATATTGTATATTTATGTAATATAATATTGTATATTTAGGTAATATAATATTGTATATTTAGGTAATAGAATATTGTATATATTTTTACATAAAATAGATTGTACAGTAATTCTTATTTAATAAAAATGATCTTCAAGAAGAGGTAATTTAGTCATTTACTCAAAATTGTCATAGTATCAAAGCCTACCTCTTGAATCCATAACTGAATCTTCAATTTTCTTCCAATTTTACTTTCAATAATTCTAACCTATCCTTGTTTTTTTGTTTCTGATTTTGGGTTGATAAATTTCTGATCAACAACTTCGTTTTGAGATTCTAGGTTGACTAACTTGTGGTTGACAGCTTTACATTAAGATTACATTAAGATTTTTTTTTTTGGAAGAATGTCTACAGAAACCTTACCTATTAAATTTATTGGAAAGAATTATGTGGCATGGGAATTCCAATTCAAAATGTTTCTGAAAGGAAAGAAGCTTTGGGGTCATATTGATGGGTCTTCTCTTGAGCCTGGAGATGGTAAGGAACTTAGCCAATGGGAGGCAAAGGATGCTCAAACTATCTCTTGGATGTTAGGATCTATTAAAGTTCATATGGTGAACAATTTACGCTCCTTTGATATGGCTAAAGAGATGTGGGATTATCTAAAGCACATATATTATCAAGATAATACTATGAGACGATTTCAATTAGAACTTTAGGTTAGTACCTTCAGCCAAGGTAATCTCTCCATTTAGCAGTATTATTCTGGATTTCTTAATCCATGGAGTGAATATTCTAGTATTATCTACACGAAGGTACCTAAAGAGGCCTTAGCCAACCTTCAGGTAGTTCATGAAGATAGTAGACGTGATCAATTTTTGATGAAACTGAGACCAGAATTTGAAGTCGCTAGAGTTGGATTGTTGAATAGAGATTTGGTTCCTTCTTTGGATGTATGTCTTGGTGAATTGTTGCACGAGGAACAGATAATGGCTACACAAGATGTTATAGGTGCATCTAGGGAAACATATGAAGTTGTCAATGTTGCTTATGCCACTTAAGGGAGGAATCAAGGAAAAGGACAAATGTAGTGCTGTATTTACAAGGAGTTCAGACATATTGCCCATAATTGTGGCAAGAAATTCTGCAATTAATGTAAGAAAAATAGACACATTATCAAGGAATGTCCTACACGTCTAAAAAATCAACAAGTACAAGCTTTTTAAGCTACTATTCTAGCTCCTAACATTATTGGTCCTACATCTACAACTACTATCACAACTTAGCTTGTCGTTACTCTAGAAATGGTCCAACAAATGATTATCTCAACATTTTCTACCCTTGGACTTCAGGGCCAAGGTAAGACTGTTTATCCTCCTTAGTTTTTTTTGATTCTGGAGCATCCAACTATATGACTAGCTCCCCTGATTTGTAACATAATCTACGAAAGTATACTGGTATAGAAAATATTCATACTGCTAATGGAAGTAATCTTCCAATTACAGTCATTGGTGATATTAGACCTTATTTTCATCATGTATTTGTCTCTCCTAGGTTATCTATTGGTCAGATGGTGGATAATAACTATGATATCCATTTCTCTCATGGTGGTTGTGTTATGTAGGATCGAGTGTCGGGGAAGGTGATCGCGAAGGGGCCTAAAGTGGGAAGATTATTTCTGTTGCAATTTACTATTCCACGAATTTTGTCTTTAGCTTCTATTACTGTTGAAAATAAGGCTGACGTTTGGCATAGACGATTAGGCCATCCAAATAATGTGATTTTGTCTAATTTGATGAAACGTGGTTTTCTTGGTAATAAAGATCAGTGTTATACTCATCGGTTGCTTTTTTATTACTCTACTTGTAAACTAGGGAAACATAAAACTTTACCTTTCCTTACTTATGTTGGTCGTGCTGATACATGTTTTGAGATTATACAGAGTGTTGTTTGGGATATTACTCCTGTCATTTCACATGCATAGTATAAATATTTTGTAATGTTTATTAATGACTATAGTCGTTTCACATAGATATATTTTCTTCTTTCAAAATCTGAGGTGTTCACTATTTTGCAAAATTTTGTGGCTTATATCGAGGCATAATTTTCCACCAGTATTAAGGTTTTACGATCTGATAATGGTGGCGAATATATGTCGCATGACTTTCAGGTATTTTTGCAACAGAAAGGCATTGTATCTCAATGATCCTATCCTTATACACCTCAACAGAATGGGGTGGCTGAATGTAAAAACCATCACTTGTTGGATATGGTTCGAACATTACTCTTAGAGTCTTCAGTTTTACCTAAATTTTAGGTAAAAGCTTTGTCCACTGCAGTCAATTTGATTTATCATCTGCCTTCTTAACAATTGAATTTTGATACTCCTTACTATCATTTTTTTGGTATGCATCCAGATTATCGTATACTACACACGTTTGGATATGTTTGTTTTGTTCTCTTACCTCCTCATGAGCGCCACAAGCTTACAACTCAGCCAGTACGGTGCACTTTTATGGGTTATAGCACAGCTCACAAGGGATATTTATGTTATGATGTTGTTACTAATCGTCTGCGTACTTCAAGAAATGTGATTTTCTTTGAACATGAGTACTATTTTCAACAACATATTTCCCCTTTTGACGGTGTCCTTCTTCCTAGCTTTAATAATATCTCTCTATCAATTGAGCATTTTAAACATGATGTTATCTATCAGCAATGACGGCCCGAATCATCACAAATCCTTCTCGACCCTAATCTGGTGCCTGCTTCAGTAGCTCCTTAGAGATCTTCTCGTACTATTTGTCCTCTCGATAGGTATGGTTTCTTTACCACTTTAGCTAATACTATAGTTCCTACCTCTTATTCTCAGGCAGCTAACATGCGTGTTGGGTGAAAGGCATGCAAAAAGAACTTTAGGCTCTTTAGGAGAATCATACTTGGGATATTGTTCCTTATCCTACTGGTGTTAAGCCCATTGGTTATAAATGAGTATATTTCATTAAGATACGGTGTGATGGCTCACTTGAAAAATATAAGGCATGCTTGGTAGCACTCGATAATCGACAGAAGTATGGGGTCAATTATGAGGAGACATTTGCTACATCCAAGGGTTGGCAATTGCGAAAAATGGATGTTAAGAATGCCTTTTTGCATGGGGACCTTAAGGAATAAAATTTTATGACTCCATCATAAAGGTTGTTTTCTATACCCTCTACCAATGTTTGTAAGCTAAAATGGTCACTATATGGTTTAAAACAGGCTCCACGTGCTTGGTTTGATAAGTTTCGCTCTACGCTTCTTAGGTTCTCCTTTATTCAGAGTCAATATGATTCCTCATTGTTTCTTTGCAAGACTGTAAAGGGAATCATCTTGCTTCTGGTGTATATTGATGATATTATTATTAGAAGGACTAACTCTACATTAATTTCTCAACTTCAGGAATGCCTTTAGGGTTCCTTTCATATGAAGGACTTGGGTCCTTTACAATATTTTTTAGGCCTTGAGTTGTACTCTACCTCAGCTGGTTTTTTCTTACACCAACATAAGTACACCCAAGAAATAATTACTTTGGCTGGCCTTCAGGATGGTCGTTCTATTGATACTCCCTTGGAAGTTAATATTAAATATCATCGTGATGAGGGAGATTTTATCTTTGATCCTTTTTTATATAGACAATTGGTGGGGAGCCTAAACTATCTGACTATCACTCAGTCTGATAATTCCTTTGTTGTTTAACAAGTTAGTCAGTTTATGCAGGCACTTAAGCACCTCCACCTATTGTTGTTCGTCGAATTGTTCACTATTTGCAAGGAAATTTCACCCGTGGTCTTTTCTTCCTTGTGGACTCTCCTATTAGTCTGGTTGCATATAGTGATGCTGATTGGGCTGGTTGTTTTGATACACGACGAGCAATTACTGGTTGGTGCATGTTTCTTAGTGCCTCTCTTGTTTCTTGGAAAATCAAGAAGCAAGATTGTGTGTCGAAGTCCTTCACTGAGTTTAAGTATCGTGCTATGTCTTCTACATGTTCTCAGATTTTTTGGCTTCGGGGACTGTTGGTTAAGCTTGGGTTTCCACAACCCAAGTCTACTCCACTCTATGTAGATAATACTAGTGTTATTAAAATTACTGCTAACCTAGTATTTCATGAGTTTACCAAGCACATTGAAGTGGATTGTCACTCTATTCATGAAGCATATGAGGCTCATATCATCTCTCTTCCTCATATTACCACCAATCTCTAGACTACTGATGTGTTTACTAAGGCTCCCTCCCACGAAATCAATTTCTTGTTGAAAATTTGATGTTTTTTGATCGCCCAGCATCAATTTGAGGGGGGATATCAATGGTAGATATTATGGACAAGATTACAATATTACAAGATTTACTTTACCATAATTAGTGTATTAGTTGTGTATATATTATGACCTAAAATAGATAAACATAATATTGTATATTTAGGTAATAGAATATTGTATATTCTTACCTAAAATATATAAACATAATATTGTATATTCTTACCTAAAATATATAAACAAAATATTGTATATTTAGGTAATAGAATATTGTATATATTTTTACCTAAAATAAATTGTACATTAATTCTTATTTAATGAAAAAGATCCTCAAGAAGAGGTCATTCAGCCATTTACTCAAAATTGTCACAAGAGATTAACAACCCCAATGTTCCAAAATCTAACAAACATTAGTAGGGATCCATAACCATTTCTTCGTTCTAGCATTCTCCATAATGACATAGCTCAATGTGAAGGTGTATAGTAACCTTATTACTAACAATCAAACTATGAACTTTAAACTAGTAAAACCTATATGCATTTCCCTGGAACACTGTCATATTTCTAGAGTTATATCAAGTATCATAAGCTTATTCTTAAAGTTATATCTTCACTTACGAATGTATTTTTTCTAAATAAATCAAAAGATCTTTGTTTTATTTGTAATGAGGCTAAATCTAATTGATTCAATCCTATGAAAGTAAAAAAGAAAAACAAAAGTTCATGAGTTTATAGAATATAAGGAAGAGATCTATTAATAGCACTATTCTAAGACTAATCATGTCAATCAAGTAGGATCACATATCCTTGTTGGGACCTACGCATCATTATTAATCTATTATCTTCTCTTTTTAGTATTCTTTTTCAATACTCAACTTTCTTTGATATTTATTTTCATTTTGTCCCCTTATTATTATTATTATTATTATTATTATTATTATTTTATACCGGGTACATATTGTAGAAAAGGTTTGTCTTACATATGCTTTGGCATTTTATTAATTATAGTATAATTTGACACTTTTAAATATTATTTTAATGTTTTCATAATCTATCGTCTTTTTATGAACTTTACTTTTTCTTGTACTATAGGATATGACCAATATCTTTGGTTAAATGGTAAGAAATGGGTCAAAAAATTGGCTCATGTAGGTTTAAGTTGGTTTACTAGATGGGTTATTGTTATAAAAACAACAACATTAAGAGTAAGATAATTTTCCTAAAAATGATAGTTTTAATGCCTTAATCATTTTTCAGAAAATACTTGATTAGCATTCGCTTTGATAAACCTAAAAAAAGTTCTAGCAACATAATCATACTCGTTTGAATTAAAATAACATTCTAAGAAATTAACATAGCACTTCAAAGATTCAAATATATAATTCATCGTATCATCAATTTAATTATTGTGCATGCTTTTTTTTAGTTAGATTATCACAAAGTATGCATTTACTACATAACCATGTCAAAATTCTATTAACATTCATTATCATTCAAAATGTCATATTTTTAAACATTTATGATCAGTTATATCAAAAGATAAGAATGGAACATGTGATTGTTTTCTTCAAGTCCATATATTTGTTCAAATTATCACAAAAAAATAATCCTAAAAATTTTAAAAATTATGCTACTTATAGAATACTAATCTTAAAATATGATAAATTAATAAAGCATATAAAAATATAGATAGCGATATGTTAACACTCTATCACACCTAATTCTTACATTGTTCTCAATGTAAGTAATTGTATATTTGTAATATAATGTAAAAATGAGTAAAAAGTAAGTAGAGAAAAAATATTGGTCGGTTGCCTCCCACAAAACACTTAGTTTAATGTCATTAGCCCGATTTTATCACTTATTTTTGTCCACCATCATCAAAGATTTTGATGTGTGTGATATTAAATTGTCTAGTTAACATTCCATTAAGCATTTCCTTACATTTTGGTAGTAGTCTCTTTTGAAGCATATTGAGCACATTCTCCCCCACACCTATCTCTTTGCTATTTCTAAGTTTGTGCTTGGTAATAACAAGTTCCTTAAGGTATTTTCCATACCAAGGCACCCGATCAATATCTTCCATAAGAGCTATGTGGATTTACACCTTGGGAGAGGTATCCAAAATTTCTCTTTCCTGTTTCTACTTCGCTAAATTATCAAACCTGTTAGAGAAAGATGAAGTTGAGTCATCAATAAAAAAAGGAAAATTTGAGTACTATCTTTGGTGCCACATTGGATTCTTAAGGAATGGTGGTCTTTTCCTCCTCACTATTCCCTTCTTTGGATATATCATTCTTAGGATCTCTTTACGACTCCTTTAGCTACTTACCATTCTCCACAGTAATGGCATTGACAATCTCTCTTGGGTTAGCAACTGTTTTAGAGGGAATCTCGATAACTGCCTGTCCTTCCATTCTTTTCATAACTGCTTTTAGTTTAACTTATATCTCAAGATTTCTCCTTGAAAATTGAGTTTTCTTGATAAAAGCTTGGTTATCCTATTGAAATTTAACAATGTTATTAGCCATAGTAGTTACCAAGTCCTCTAGAGACTTACCTTGATTGAGTGGAGTAGGTTATGGCATTGTGAATGGAAAGCTAGGTGTGATGTTGAACTCCTCTAGTAGATTTCTCATTGAAATTTGATTAACTTGTATCTCAAGATTTTTTTCTTAAAAATTTCTCGTTCCTATTGAAATTCCAAAGGATAAACAACTAAGGAAATTACTAAATTCTCAAGAGACTTATCTTTAGTGGTTGGAGTAAGTTATGGTATTAGGAATGGGAAGTTAGGTGTGGAGTTGAGATTCTCTAATGAATTTATATATGAATGGGTATTGATGATCCTATCATCCAGCATTGTACATGATAGAATATGGATCATACCTAATTATCATTTCTAAATCCATTATATCTTAGGATATGTTGCATCCATGTATGTACATTTTTCCTTGATATTCAACACTTTAAGGAAATTAGTTGAGATCAAAGATGAACAAAATAAAATAAAATAAAATAAAACTAAAGATAAAATAAAATAAAACTAAGCCTAAAAATCATAACTAAAAGTAAAAAAAACAACTAGCAATTATTAGTAAAATTGTTAAACCAATTTGGCCTTGTACCTAAATATTAGCCATATGCTTTTATAGTTGTAGTTTTTACAATGAATAGACTTCCTTATAAAGCATTGAAATTTCAAATTTCATATGAGATACTTTATTCTAAGAAGCCTAATTTTAAGTTCCTTAGAACTTTTGGTTCTTTGTGTTTTTCCTATCTTGGACTATACAATGCACATAAATTGCAACCTAGACCCTTGCTATGTGTTTTTCTTAGGTATTCATCCCAACAATAGGGGTATCTTTATCTTGACACTCCTATTGAGTATATTTACACTAATAAGCATGTCCTTTTTGATGAAAAATGTTTTCTATATTACAACATGCTTCAACAGCTTTTTTGTCAAATACTGAACAAGTCAAATCTTTGTGTGAATTATTTCATTCCTCACTAGCTATTAAAGCCATTGTAGACAGTCCAAATGTTTTGGTACCTATGCCTACTATGTCTATTTATGTGTCTAGCTTAGCTTTTGAGTCTGTGATAGTTCCCATATGTATTACTTCTCCTACATCACCTGCATCTTTTGTTCCTGTATTGGAACATGAGTCACCTTCAAAATCTGTTTCCCTCTCACATAATACCTCTTTAAGTACCACTAACCTTGTTCCCAACACTGGTTCATCTTATGCATCTCTTTTGTAATCTAACATAACTCTTATATCTTATGTCTCAAAGCATGACTCCACCTATTTATTGATAGACACTAGTACAAATCAGTTAGTTAATAACCTTCCTTCTATACTTGTTTCCAATGGTCACTCTATGATAATACGTTACAAAACTTGTTCTTTAAAGCCAACACTTACTTTGATTGTATTATTTGTTATTTTACATGAATCAAGTTGCTATGTTGAGGCTTGTGGTATCAAAAAGTGGGAAAATACTATTCGAAAAGAGTTTAATGCTCTAATGCAAATGGTACATAGAAGTTAGTGCCATATTCATATGATATTAACTTTATCAGGTGTAAATGATTGTATAGCACAAATTTCAAGAGTGATAGCACTCTAGATAAGTAAAAGGCTCAAGTTGTAACTAAGGGCTATGATTAGATGAAAGGTATAGACTACTTTGAAAAAAATTTCCCCAGTAGTGAAGCCACAAATTGTGAGAATTGTGCTTGCACTTATTCTTACCATGCATTGGGACATAAAGTAGCTTGATGTGAACAATGTTGTTCTGAATGGGGTGTTACAAAAGGTTGTGTACATGAAGCAACCATAAGGATTTAAGTACAAGACTCATCTCATATGGGTGTGTAGATTAAATAAGGATTTGTGTGGCCTTAAACAAGTACCCAAAGCTTGGTATTTAAATGTTGTGTTATAGTTTGCTTAAGTTTTAGTTTGTTAATTCAAAGATAGGTATCGATATGTTTTTTAGGTTCACTAAGGATCATTTAACCATTATCTTGATGTATTTTTTATGCCATTATAGTGACAAGGAATGATCACCCTATACACAAAAATTAATTCTACTTAATGGAAAAATCACATTGAAAGATCTTGGTACCTTGCACCTTTTCCTTGGTATTCAGGTTCAAAGGACCTGAGTAGATACACTTGTCACAACAAAAATAGATCACTATGTTGATTAACAAGGTTGGTCATGATTCATCAAAACCTTTAGCTATTATCAAAACATGTAAACACTATGTTACAATCAAAAGCATAGTATGAGGGTTATAATATTGCTATATCACAAGATTTGAGATTGCTTATACAGTCAACATGTTGTTAATTCTTGCTCCCACCTATTCATTCTTATTATATAGCTCATTAGTGAGCAAATTAGAAAAGTCCCACATTGGTTAGGAATGGAGATGGGTATTGGATTTGGGGCTATAAATAAAGCCCTCCTTCACAATTTGTAAACATCCCAAAATTTGTAAATCTTCCTCTCTTTTGTAAGGGTAATTGATTAGCTCAATTTTTCCCAATTAGTTCTAATTTTGGAGTTCATCCATTTAGAGATAGTGGAAGTGGTCAATGACGCCCGAGGACCTAGGTAACATTTATACCGAACCTCGTTAAAATTCTGGTGTTATTATTTTTCTACTTTAATATTTCTGTTTCAATATCTATTTTAGTTTATTTTAGCATTATATTTCCAATAGCATTATTTTGTCAAGTTAGTTTGAGTTCTATTCATTTAAATCATAAGTGAATAGTAACTACTTAGAATAGGGAAAATATACCCAATTTTCCCAACAATTGGTATCAGAGCCGAAGGTTTCTACCTAGGCATTTGTTTGTATTCCGTTTGTTTTCTATTGGAATATAGTTACTAGTTGTTGTAATTTGAATAAATGGCGGAAGAAAATTTTCTTTCAAACAAAGGCCAGTCATCCATGTCAAGCAGAACTATGGTGATGAATGCAAGGTTCGAGGTGGAGAAGTTTGATGGAACCAGTCATTTCGGCATGTGGCAAGGCGAAGTTCTAGATGCTCTGTTTCAAAAAGGTCTAAACATTGCCATTAAAGAAGAGAAACTAGATGGAGCAGATGAAGTAGAGTGAAAAAATATCAACCGATTGGCATGTGGTATAATTCGTTCGTGTCTCTCAAGAGAAAAAAAGTACACGTTCATGAAGGAGACATCCGTAAGTAAGTTGTGGAAGGCGTTGGAGAACAAGTTCATAAAGAAGAATGGACAGAATTGGCTCTATTTGAAGAAGAAGTTGTTCCGGTTTGAATACCTTCCAGGTACTATAGTAAACAACCACATTACTACTTTTAATCAATTAGTAGCAGATTTGTTAAATATGGATGAAACTTTTAAAGATGAAGATTTAGCCTTGATGTTGTTAGCCTCCCTTCCTTATGAGTTTGATCATCTTATTATGAGCTTACTCATTGGGAAGGATAAAGTGTCTTTTGAGGAAGTTTGTACTGCTTTGTATAGTTATAAAATTAGAAAGAAATATAAAAAGAGAAGTAGAAATGAAGTAGCAGAGGCATTGTCTGTAAGAGGACGTCCGCAAACACAACAGAAATGAAGGAGAGGTAGATCTCTATCAAAAGGAAGACTTGGTAAAGATGAATGTGCCTTTTTTCATGAGAAAGGCCATTGGAAGAAAAATTGTTCGAAGCTACAAAAGAAAGGAAAAGTTGTGCAATCTGATGCATGTGTAGCTGAAAGCAATTCAAATTCATATTTTACATTGGTTGGTTTGTCAACAGCATCTCATCCTAGTGATTGGATTTTTGATTCAGCATGTACTTTCCATATGTCTCCTAACAAGGAGTGGTTCTTTAACTTTGAAGAACTAGATGGTGGAGTTGTTTTCATGGGTAATGATTATCCATGCAAAGTTATAGGAATCGGTACAATTCGTTTGAAGAATCAAGATGGTTCAACCAGGGTCTTGATAGATATTCATTATGTTCCAGATATGAAGAAGAATCTCATTGTTGTGGGAGTCTTAGAATAAAAAGGCTTCACTGTGACCATACAAAATGGGGCATTGAAGGTTACTTCTGGAGCACTTGTGGTGATGAAAGGTGTTCGGAAGAATAACTTGTACTACTACCTTGGTAGTACGGTTATTGGGACAACATCAGCAGTAGTTTCAAAGGATGAAAGAGATTTAGAAACTACCAAGCTGTGGCATATACGTTTGGGACATGCTGGTGAAAAAGCTTTGCAGATTCTAGTAAAGCAAGGCCTGTTAAAAGGTGCGAGAACCGGCAAGATGGAATTCTATGAGCATTGTGTATTGGGGAAGCAGAAAAGAGTAAGCTTTGGCACTGCTCTCCATAATACAAAGGGAATTTTGGATTACATCCATACTGATGTATGCGGGCCAACAAGAACTCCATCAATGAGTGGCAAACATTATTATGTCACTTTCGTTGATGACTTCTCGAGAAGGGTTTGGGTGTATCTCATGAAGAAGAAGGATGAAGTGTTGGGGATTTTTCTCAAGTAGAAGAAGATGATCGAGACTCAAACTGGTAAAAAGATCAAGCATCTGAGGTCTGATAATGGCACTGAGTACACAAATGATCCATTTATGAAAGTTTGTGAAGAAGAAGGAATAGTGTAACACTTCACTATTCAAAAAACACCACAACAAAATGGAGTTGCAGAACGTATGAACCGGACTTTGCTGGAGAAGGTTCGGTGTATGTTGTCAAATGTTGGTTTAGGCAAGCAGTATTGGGCTGAGGTTGTGACATATGCATGTCATCTCGTCAACCGTCTACCATCGTCTACTCTTGAAGGCAAAAAACCTATGGAGGTATGGTTTGGAAAACCTGATAGAGATTATGATTTCTTACACGTGTTTGGTTCAATTGCATACTACCATGTAATAGAATCAAAGTTGGACCCAAGAGCCAAGAAAACCATTTTTTTGGGGATCCCTTCTAGTTCTAAGGGATATCGACTATGGTGCCTTGAAACGAAAAAGATAATCTTTAGCAAAGATGTTACCTTTGATGAATCCGCCTTGTTGCAAAAAGGTAACTAAGAAGATTGATGGCACTTTAGAGCAGGTGGAGCAAACTTCGAAGTAGGTGGAATTTGAAAGTAGAATTGTTAATCCAGTTAGTAAAGATAAGACAGAAGCCGATCCTCCATTGACAGAAGATGAATCAGATGAAGAGGTTTTAACCCAAGAACCTCCACAGCAATAAGAAGAAACTGCAGTTGATAGGCCATGATGACAAAATGTCAAGATACCTGCTCGATACAAGAATTTTGAAGACCTACCTGCTCAATTTAAGAATACGGTGGCCTGTGCACTTTCAGTTGTGCATGATGGTGTTCCTTTCATATATAAAGAAGCAATCAGAAGCCCTAAAATTGAAAGATGGATGGAAGCCATAGATGAAGAACTTATGTCCCTTTAGAAGATTAAAACATGGAAGTTGACACAACTACCTAAGGGTAAGAAGGCAATTGGATACAAATGGGTGTATGCAAAAAAAGATGGATTTCCTAACAAAGATGGTATTCGCTACAAGGCAAGGTTGGTGGCTAAGGGTTATGCTCAGAAGGAGGGAATCGATTATAATGAGGTATTTTCTCCAGTTGTAAAACATTCCTCCATTAGAATTTTGTTGGCCTTGGTAGCACAGTTCGATTTGGAATTAGTTCAACTTGATGTGAAAACCGTGTTTCTACACGATGACATAGAAGAGGAAATTTATATGTCTCAACTAGAAGGATTTAATATTACTGGTAAAGAGAATTGGGTTTGTAAGCTGAACAAATCATTGTATGGATTGAAGCAATCTCCAAGGCAATGGTACAAATGATTTGATCAGTTTATATTACAGCAGAAGTACACCAGAAGCACACATGATCATTGTGTATATTTTCGCAAGCTACAAAATGAGTATTTCGTCTATCTCTTATTGTATGTCGATGATATGTTGATTGCATCGAAGAGCCAAGCAAAAATTGAGAAGTTGAAGGATCAACTAAGTCAGGAGTTCGAGATGAAAGATTTGGGAGAAGCCAAGAAGATTCTCGGTATGGAGGTAAGCAGAGACAGGAAGAAGGGGAAGTTTAGTTTGACCCAGAGTCAATATTTGAAGAGGGTACTACAACATTTTGGTATGAATGAACAGACAAAACCTGTAAGTACTCCGCTACTTCCTCAATTCAAGCTTAGTGCTCAATTATCTCCTAAGAATGATGTTGAACGAGAATATATGGCAAAGGTACCATATGCAAATGTGATTGGTAGCTTGATGTATGCAATGGTGTGTACAAGACCTAACATTTCACATGTGGTTGGTGCTGTAAGTAGATACATGCATGATCCTGGTAAAGGACATTGGTTGGCTGTGAAATGGATTCTACGGTATATTATAAATATTATAAATGTTGGTTTAATATTTCAGCAGGATAATACCATTGGTCAATGTGCAGTCGGATATTGTGATTCCAACTATGCAGGAGATTTAGATAAGCATCGGTCAACTACTAGTTATGTGTTTACTCTTGTTAGAGCACCAGTCAATTGAAAGTCTACCTTGCAGTCCACAATTGCTTTGTCTACTATAGAGGCAGAGTATATGGCAGTTACAGAGGCTGTGAAGGAAGCTATTTGGTTACGAGGTTTGCTTGAAGACTTAGGAGTTGGTCAAAAACATATTAAGGTGTTTTGTGATAGTCATAGTGCTATTCATTTAGCAAAGAACCAAGTCTATCATGCACGTACAAAATACATTGACATTCGTTATCATTTCGTGCGAGAGATTATTGAAGAAAATGGAGTACTAGTTTAGAAGACTAGTACAACAGAAAATCCCACAGATATGATGATCAAGGTGGTAACAGCAATCAAGTTCAAACATTGTCTAGACTTGATTAACATTCTGCAAATCTGAATTGGCACTGGCGTCGCTGATCTAGTGATTGAAGAAACCATTTAAGAATCACTAAGTCGCTAAGGTGGAGATTTGTTATATAGCTCCTTAGTGAGCAAATTAGAAAAGTCCCACATTGGTTAGGAATGAAGATGGGTGTTGGATTTGAGGCTATAAATAAAACCCTCCTTCACAATTTATAAACATCCCAAAATTTTTAAATCTTCCTCTCTTTTGTAAGAGTAATTGATTAACTCAATTTTGCCTAATAAGTTGTAATTTTGGAGTTCATCCATTTGGAGATAGTGGAAGTGGTCAACGACGCTCGAGGACCTAGGTAACATTTATACCGAACCTCGTTAAATTTCTGGTGTTATTATTTTTCTGCTTTAATATTTCTGTTTTAATATCTGTTTTAGTTTATTTTAGCATTATATTTCCAATAGCATTATTTTATCGGGTTAGTTTGAATTCTATTAATTTAAATCATAAGTGAATAGTAACTATTTAGAAAAGGGAAAATATACCCAATTTTCCCAACAATTCTCAATTGCTTACAGCTACGAGGATTTTAAAATATTCAAAGCAACAATCTCTCTTGATAAAGTTTTGCACAAAATTGATGTTTTGGGTCTCATTGGATCCATTGATAGTGAATGGGCTAGTTGCCCCAATGATCGTCAAAGCATGGGTGGGTATTGCATATATTTTGGAGATAATATAGTTTCTTGGTCTTCTTCCAAACAAAAGATTGTAGCATGACCTAGTGATGAAGAAGAATACAAAACGCTGACTATGGCTGCCACAAAAGTCATATGGTTGCAGTCTTTGTTAAGAGCATTAAAGTTTGTTGAGCTTCACAAGCCTGTTTTGTTTACTGATTCAATTAGTGTCAAGTATCTTGCTTTTAATATTATAATACATGCTATAATGACATATGTAGAGATAGATCTCATTTCATTTGAGATCTAATAGTGAACGAAAAGTAAGATGTAAGGTTTACGTGTATTTAGAGGAATAAGTGGTTAATGTGCTTACTAAGCCTATAGGTAAAACTAGATTTCTGCCTTTAACGATCATACTCATGGTTTTGCATTCACCGTGAGTTTTAGAGGAGATATTAATTAGGATTCACCTAGCTGTATTTAATCATATGCCTTGGCATTCAGCTGTAGCAGCTTTTTGTATAACGAAATTAATGAGTTGTTAACGAAGTATTACAACCGAGTACCTTAGCTCGTCCATATAGTAGTATTGTTAGTCTATATGGATGTAAGAAATAATCATCTCAGTTTTTTCCCTTCCCAAGAAGCATTCCAAGAATAAACAATTAATATTAGTAATTGGAAGCTTGGTTGCTTAGATGCTCACTTAATTTGGATTTCTTTGCAGAAGTTATTCTTGAACTTGAAGCTCTTGGGTGTGCTAATTGATTTTTATCACTAGGCACTTTTGGCTTCAAGTCACATTGTTCGATATCTTTATTGTCGATCTTATGCCATTTTTTGTGCTAATGTGGACGATTTGGTGAATATGATTATGCATTCTCACCTCCGTTGCATCCCTAAAGATCTTTGCTTGGTTCAAAAGAGACTATCTTCAACTACATTTTAGCATTTGAATTAAACAGGTGTCTTTTAGTGCCCTGACGATTTATAATTAAAACCTTTTCCATTGTGTTAGTTTTAGTTAGAATTTGAGAATGCAAAAACTCAGTTCTCGCCTTAAGAGAAACCCGAGTGAAAGAGAGTTTTATACATCTAACAAGAGCTTCTAGAAAGAAGCTGTTACAACAGACTCAACGTAGCTTCTAGAAAGAAGTTGTTACAATAGAATGTGAGTAAGCCCTATCACGTGATATCTGTAACAACTTCCTTTATCTTTGGCTTATCATCCCCCCTCAAGTGAAAGGGTCTTGGAGCTATGCAAAGCTGTGACTTGAGAGACAAGAACCTAGAACTTGTAAGATGCTTAGTCAAAAGATCAGCCGGCTGATCTTCAATAGGAACAAAATGCAGTTGTATCTTACCTCGTATGACTTGATCTCGGATGAAGTGAAGATCTATTTCAATGTGCTTCGTTCTAGCATGAAACACAGGGTTCTTTGCCATATGAAAAGCACTGATATTATCATACCGCATAAGGGAATCGCAGTGTATAGGAACACATAACTCTTGCAACAAGGCTTGCATCCAAATAATTTATGGCAAGAGCTAAGGCAAGACCACGATATTCGCACTGGACTCAAAGACCGTCGAGACACCACCTTTTGTTTGGTAGAGGACCAAGAGACTAAGTTACCTCCCAGATACACCAAATAGCCACTGGAACTTCTCCTATCATCGGGTTGAGCACCCTAGTCTGCATCTGAAAAGCCTTCAATAATTAAATTGGTTGAAGGACTCAGCAATAACCCATCTTGCATTGTTCCTTTAAGGTAACGAAGGATTCTTTTGACTGAAAGCCAATGAGCTAAGGTAGGTTGTTGCATGAATTGACATGCCTTATTAACTGCAAAAGCTATATCAGGCCTTGTTGTTGTTAGATACTGAAGTGCCCCTACCACACTTCGATATTGAGTGACTTCGTCCATAGGATCACCATCAAACTTGGACAAATTCTTCCCAACAGCTCCGGGTGTTTTTGCTGGCTTGGTATCAAACATTTTAGTTCGACGAAGCAGATCAGAAACATATTTGGTTTGGCTTAAATTTATAGAGCCTTCATGGTAAGAGACTTCTATACCGAGGAAGTATGATAGTTGTCCCAAATCTCTTAAAGCAAAAATAGAATCAAGCTTAGCAATGAGTGAGGAAATCTGTTGGAGGAGTCACAAAGATGATTATATCATCAACATAGACAAGAACAATCAAAGTAGTAGACTCACAAAAGTGTAGAAACATAGAACTATCAGTTCTAGAGTTGCTGAATCCCCACTGTATAAGGGCAGAACTGAGTCGTTGAAACCAGGCTCGTGGTGCTTGTTTCAAACCATATAGAGCCTTCTTCAATCGACACACTTTGGTTGGGAATGTAGTATCCAAGTAGCCAGGAGGTTAAGACATGTATACTTGCTCTTCTAACTCACCATTTAGAAAAGCATTGTGAACATCAAGCTGCCCAATTTCCCATTGATAACTGAGAGCCAGAGTTAGTATGATTCGAATGGTTGCAGCCTTAACCACCGGACTAAAAGTCTCAAAATAATCAAGACCATGAGTTTGGTTATACCCCTTAGCCACAAGTCGGGCTTTATATCTCTCTATGCTCCCATCTGGCTTGTGTTTCAACTTGTATACCCACTTACAGCCTATTAGATTAACTTCAGAAGGCTTTTCAACAAGATCCCAAGTTTGATTCCGATGAAGAGCAGCAATTTCTAAATCCATAGCTTGAATCCAATTTGGATCCTTGAGAGCTTGTTTGAGTGTATATGGTTCTGAAATCTTTACAGCAGAGAGATCAAGAATGGTCTTCTTCTTGGTTATACCTCGCATTAGCCTTGTTGTCATACGTGGAGCAGGGGAAGGAGAAGGAGGTTGACCCTCATGTATAGCTTCGGGTAAAGTACTAGAGGCAGGAGTAACAATAGGACTATTCACAGAATCGGAAGCTTCACTCGTGGAAGGAGAGGAAGAAAGTGAAGACGTGTGGCTGCCAGTAGAACAGAAAGTTGAAGAAGGAAAGGAAGTTATAATGGCTGGAGTTAAAGTGTCTATTGAAGTGTCTTTTGTTGAGGAGAGAGGGTGAGTTTTAGCTAGAGGAAATTGTCCCTCATCAAAAACAACATGAGGAGTGATGTAAACTCGTCCAGTTAGAAAATCAAGACACAAAAATCCTTTGTTATGAAGACTATAACCAAGAAATAGACTTTGAACAGAACGATATTGAAGTTTGTGACTGTTGTAAGGACGGATGAATGGGTAACACAAGCAGCCAAAAACTCTAAGTAACTTGTAATCCGAAACTTTCTGAAAAAGTTTGAAATAAGGGGAGTTATTTTGGAGTACCTTACTTGGCATTCTATTGATGAGAAATGTAGCTGTCTGGAAAGCATACTGCCAGAATTCCATTGGTAAGGAGGCATGAGCCAACAAGGCTAACCCGGTTTCAACAACATGCCTATGCTTTCGCTCAACTCTCCCATTCTGTTTGCTGAAGAAACGTCTTGAAGGATCTGAATTCACCACCATTATCAGACTGTAGGCATTTGATTTTAGCATCAAATTGATTTTCTACTTGGAGTTTGAACTTCTTAAAAACAGGAAGGGCTTGGTCTTTTGTTTGAAGAGGATAGAACCAAGTGTACCGTGAGTAGTCATCTAGAAATAAGATAAAATATCTAGCACCAGAGGTAGACTTAACTGAGGCAGGTCCCCAAAGATCAGTGTGAACAAGTTCCAAAGGTTTGGAAGCACAAGAAAGTGAAAGATGAGTAGGTAATCTGTGACTTTTAGCAAGCTGATAAGAAGAGCAAATAGTAGAACAAACAGTATTTTTATTCTTTTCAAAAGAAACATTACAACTTTGCATAATTTGTGTTACAATGTCAATAGAAGCATGGCCTAGTCTGTGATGCCATAACTTCACTTTATTATCAAAGATACTGGAATTATGAGAGTAAAAAGTAGAAGAATTAGTAGCACCAACAAAGGCTACTTTCTTGCTGTTCAAAACTGAGAATCAATAAATTCCATTCTCAAGCTTGCCTTGAGCAAGCACCTTCTTCGTATGCAGATCCTTCACAAAGAAATTATTAGACCGAAACTCAATTAAGGCATTATTGTCTGAGCAATTTAGAAACACTTATCAAGTTTCTTTGATATAAAGGGACATGAAACACCTTTTTGAGATGAAAAAAGCGTGTGCATCGTATAGTAAATGATTTGAGAACCAAGGTTGAAATGGATAGGTGCTTACCATTACCAATTGTCACCTTATCTGTGCCCGTGTATGGTGAAGAATTGGTCAGATTGTCCACACTCGAGTCGATGATGACTGGCTCAGAGTCAAGATACCAAGTGTCATCCTGCAAGATTATTAGAGGAGGCAATCATAGCGGTATAGAGTTTGGATTACCAAGATTCGAGGAAGAAGTATTACACGCTTCCGAGAGTTTTGATAGGAGATGTCAAATCTATGATAACAAATCTCGAGTGGTATGACCAAACTGCCACACAACCGGTATCAGGCTTCTCGTAACCGTAGGAATTGTGCCTTCCATTTTGACCATATTGACCTCCTCGACTACGACCTGCGTAGGTATAGTTACCGTGCTCGAGATATGATTCTGTCCTCGACCACCATTATACCTCCTTCCACCACCTCTGCTATTAGATGAAGAGGCATAGTTGGCTGACATAGGAGAGAATTGTTCAATCGAGCTTTGTTGCTCAAGGCGATGTTCAAATGCAAGAAGCATATTGTGAACAGCTTCAATAGAGATCTTGTCATCTCTAATATTAATAGGAGTTACAACTGCATTATAGTCGGATCCAAGTCCGCTGAGAAGATTCATAACCTGATCTTGTTCTGAGACAGGTTCTCCAATTGCTGCTAGATTATCTACAGCTCCTTTAACTTTCATGATATAATCGATCATGTATTGCAGAACCTTTCTTGCCGATCGGTAAACTCGAGTCTTAATCGCATAATTCTCGGCTCGGGAAGAAGATAAGGTTTTCTCCAATGCCTTCCAAGCAGTGAGAAGAGTTGTGACCAATGATTTGTGTCATGATCGTTGGTGTGAGAAGAGTAGAGCCGAACACCGAGGATCGTTCGATCTTGTCTTCTCCAAGCAACAAAGTCGGGATTGATCAACTCGAACTGAGCCAGTTCTTTATGCGGACAGGATGGAAGATCTGGCCTACATGAAATCTTCAAATCCATTGGCAAAAACAACATTATCAATCCGAGATTTCCACGTAATGTAATTAGTCCGATCGAGTTTCACAGTGTAAAGTATGATCGAGCATCCGATAAGAAGAATGGGACGCCATATCAGAAGTGCTTTGTCCAGATCCAATCAAACTAGAGGAAGAAGAGGATTGAGTGGAAGCGGAAGCCATGAATGGATCTTTGATCAAGAGGCTCTGATACCAAGTTAAAATTTGAGAATGCAAAAACTCAGTTCTCACCTTAAAGAGAAACCCGAGTGAAAGAGTGTTTTATACATCTAACAAGAGCTTCTAGAAAGAAGCTGTTACAACAGACTCAACGCAGCTTCTAGAAAGAAGCTGTTACAACAGAATTTGAGTAAGCCCTATCACGTGAGATCTGTAACAACTTCCTTTATCTTTGGCTTATCAGTTTTAATACATAGCTAAATCATTCAATAGTACTTACGTTACAAATATTACGGTTATTTATATTTTAATAAAATTTTAATCAATGACCAAAAGTTTATCTACCTAAATAGTTTGCTTCCCAATAATGTTTTATAAAATATTAATATGTTGTTTTCAAAAGTATACCTCAATTAAAGTTTGAACTACCAACAAAAGTGGTCCAGCGTGCAACAATGCTTAAAAACTAAATGTAGAAATGAAGGTCGAAATAAAGAGAGACACTTCATAGTATCTTTTTCTGATAAAGTCTTTAGTCTAACTCTAGTACACGAGGAATTGAATCCGTCCAATTCCTTTTTACCGAACACATGTTATATCCTTAGAATGGTCTCTTGTTGCAGTATTTCGATACATAATTAAAAAAAATCTTTTATATGTGTATGACAGTAAAGAGAGTAAATTTTTGTGAAATTCAGCCAAAGATGTAATCTTTTTTCTGCAATTCTTATCGACAGAGCAGTCTGTTGGGTACATTATACAAAGTACATTCATTGGGCAAACTTTATCTCCATTAATCTTTCAGTCACTTCACACCCACCTCTCTCTCTCTCTCTCTTTAATTATGATCAGCACTTCTTTTTATAATTATTATGAAATAGTCCTCGAAATGATTACATTTTGAAGTAAATCAAGTGGAATCTTTTTTTTTCCCAAAAAAATAGATATATTCTATTGAAGAAAGAAAATACAAGCCTAAAACCACTATACTGCCCAGAGACAAAACAAAGAGTAAAATTATAAAATGATCCCAACATGAATAACCAAACAAGCTGCACAAGGAACCAAAACCTACAGATATGTAGCATCAGTCTAGTAGTAAAATTTCGAAGGATGAAATCCCCACAAAACATAGGAGACATAACCAAATATGAAAAAACTCAGACAAACATTAGCCAACAATTTCTCCCCTCTGCAAGATAGAAACACAAGCCAAGAAGACAAGCTAGTACGAATACGAATATACAAGCCAGAAAAGCTAAAAGAAGCAAAATCTAATCTATCACCAGTTTTATCCAGCTAAGTGAAACAAAATAGATTGAAACTCAAAATATCGAAGGCACAAAAACAGAACTTGACAAAACAAAAAACAAAAACCAAAAACAGTCGCACCCAAGCAAATCAACAACAAACTAAGATCACCAAAAGAGTTCAAAACAAAAAGTAGAGACAACCTCCAGAACAAGCAGAAATATAGCAAACAAGACAGACAAAACCATTATTCCACAGTCATCCTTCGAGTTAGTATCAACAGGACTCCCTAGTACATCTTAATTAACATCATCCATCATAGCACTCAAGAATGTAATATCCTCCAAACCCTTGGCCTTTTTTCAGCTTTGGAAATATGTTCCATTGACAACTTTCGAATAGATTTACCTCGTCCAGAACCAACTCCAGAATTTTCGTTTCCCCTACCAACACCACGAGTATTAACCTTATTTTTTTTCCCTGAGACACCATCACCGAATGTAAAACACTGTTTCTTCTTTAAGCCACCTTCCTTGACATGCTTTGGGACCTTCATGTTCCAAACAGGGTGTATTACCCCCAAAATCAATACATGAATCAGTAGGAAACTCACAGAATTTAAATTGAAGAGTAATTTTCCACAAAAGTGACACAAAGTAGGGAGATATTCGTATTTAAACTCGACCCATACATACACAGAGTTGAAAGAGATGTAGGCTTAGTACTAGGGCACGAGAAAGCTCAAATTTTACCCTCACTATCGCTGATCGCATAGCTCCATTAGCAAGGAAAAATTTATCAATCTCAGTCACTAAACCAACAAATGACACAATTCCCCTCACTAAACCAACAAATGACCAATCCATTGGATAATCATGCACTTGAACCCATATCAGAGAGGCATAAAATGCAAGACTAGAAGGAGACATTCCAGGAAGAAGACGCTGCACCACGAGAAGGCTGTTATAGAAGGTCTAGTGCTCAAAAAACACAAAAATTATCGTGATTTTATACATGTTAATTTATTAAAAATTTATATATTTATATGATTTTATTATATATTTATATAAATTTATCTTTTCGAAATCACATATTTTTTTATTATTTTTCAAATATTTTTGGTTAAAAACATAAATAAAAATACTAGATGCAATACATCACAAATATATTTATAAATTAAATAAAGAAAAGTTAAAAAAAATGAAAAAATTAGACAAAATGGGTCAAAAAGGAAGAAATCGTGCACGCAGCTGCCCAACAGCGCCGCCCAACGCGCACGCCGCGCCAACACAACGCCCAGTCCGCATGCGCCTCTGTTCCATTCCGCATACACCGCCACGCCCCACCTACCAGCTGACGTCATCATCACCTACCATGCGTTTCCTCCATTTTTAATCATTTTTACACCCACTTTTTCTTTCTCTTTTCACCTATAAATACCTTCGTTCTCTTCATATCAAAACACACCTCAAAAATATTTTCTTCTCTCTTTCTTTCTCTCAATTTCTTAGTTTTTTAATTTTTTTTAGTTTTAGAGTTTTTTTTCTTTTTGAAAAGAACTAATTATATTTTTGAAATTTATTAGCTTTTTGATTCAATAAATGGAAGTGCAAATTCTGTTTGAAGGTTTTCCAGCAACAGGAATAACATCAAAGAATTATAAGGATTTTATTAACTTTGTTGGCTGTTTGTAAACATGATATAATAATAACGTTGTTATGTTTGCGAAATATTAAATAGGTAAAAATCGCTAAAATGAATTGATTTTGTTTTTATTCAAGATTTTATATTAAGAATGTTAGAAAGAAATATATTATTTTTCGTTACAAACTTAAATCTAAAAATTAGATTTTAAGGTTTTGTTATTCGGTCTGATTTAGAGTAGTGCTCTTTTATTTGTTGGTACAATCGTCCAGTAGTTAAAGTGAAGATTTATTTCAAAAGTTTTTATAAGAATTATTATCTGAAAATGTATTGACAACATGTTTTCAGTAATAGTTTTAAAACTTGAGAAAGTTAGTACTCGGCTAATTAAATTCTTAGGTTTAATTTGGACACCTTGAATAAAGTTTAAACTGTCTAACCCCACCAAAGGTGGAATTTAAATGGTTCATTTTTAATCTCTTAAAAAAAAGGAATTAATTTAAAATACCAAATTAGTTATCAACCTCACTCATAAGTGTTAATTGATTTATTTAGTTAATAAAGAATATCTAACCCCACCAAATGTGGTATTCATATAAAAAAGAGAGAATCAATAAATATCAATTTATATCTTTAATAACCTAAATAATATGAACAAGTATAATTAACTTAGTTGTTATATCCATAAATACTCCACTATTATAAAAGATAAAATTTGCATAAATGTTTATTGAATCTATATCTATTTTTATTTTTATGTTATTAGATTAAAATCACAAAAACCCCCAAAATATCGTGACAAGATGTTTAGGATTTAATTTTGTTTTTAAAAGTTTAAATAATAAATTAAAAACCACATATATTCTTTCCTTAGATCGACCTTGGGAGTATACTTATCATTTTCTATGAAATGATTCGTGCACTTGCGAGAGTTTTATAAATATAAAACCAAAGCGATGGCAGGAACGGCGATGTCGATTCTGCATATCAAGCTCAGAAGATTTCTAAAGAACTTGATTCATCTCAGCCAAATCCTCAAAGTAAAATACGAAAGTGCGTCAATGCATTACCTTCATGTCTAAACCTCCACTCTTATTCCCAACCTTGTGATGAACATGCAATAATAATGCCTCCAAATTGATACGCCAATTTGAAAGAAGTTGAGCTACAATTGCAAGCTCTGAAACACCTTTCTCTTTTTCAATTAGGTCTCCTAGATCAATAGTTAGATTTAGACGATCTACTCGATTACTCAGATCATCCATTGCTCGATTCAAGAAGTAAATGAAAGGGGATGGGTTCACGAAAAAAAATAGGGCAAAAGCGAAACATAAAAACATGTAAATCTTATTGTCAAATTACTAAACGAATCGCATGAAATATTGTATGCTCTAAGGACAATTGGAAGAACAAATATCATTAGATTCAGAAGGGAAACCATTTAAGATGTTGATTTTCAAAGAAAGCTCAAAATCTAGTAAGTCCGTTCGTCAAGTGAATGGGGAAAAAATCAAAAATATCCTTAGGTTTAAGAAATCTTCAGAAATATCCCTAAGGTTTCAAAAAATTCAAAAATATCTCTGAAAACATAACGAGATTAAATCTAACAGTTATCAAAAATACCCCTAAGGTTTAGTAAAAAAAAGAATTTTTTCAAAATGGAAGAAGAAATAATAAATATTGAAACAGAAGATATTTAAGGATGTTTTTCACAAGAAATGGTAATAAGTAAAAAGAAATTTGAAGAAATTCAAAAAGTAAAGTTAAATCTCAAAGAAAGAGATGAATTTAAAGATCCATCATTTTTATTAAGAAAACTATTCCCTAGAAAAATATTATCTATTACTGTATAAGTAATAAAGAAATGAGTATTAAGATTACAGATGCAAAAGAAATATATAATATATCATTAATTGATAAAGAATTATATTAAACAAGTTATCAAAAATTCTTCATAAAGATAAAGAAAAAATTGGATACATCCATTTAGGATGAATTCAAATACTAATAAAAACTCATTTTAGAGAATGAATAGATACATGAATAAAAATAGCATTATTAGATAATATAATAATAAATAGACAAGATGTTTTATTAGGAATGATTCATGGTAATTTAGGATACCAAAAACTAAAATTTACAACATATCATAGGTTTGCTATAAATATACATGATAAAAATCTAAATCAAGTATTAAGTCTAGCTTATGAATTTGAAAGAGGAGATTTAATAAAAGAAAGAAATCATTCATTTTCAATACATTATCTAGTGGAATATTCTTTAACAAATAGTTATAATAGTTCAATATATGGACAAAATGAATTTATAGAAATAGATAAGACTTTCAAGAAACTTGGACAAATAATAATAACAGACTTTGAAATACCAGAAGAATGGAAATTAGATATTAAAGAAAAACCCTTAATAATAGGAAGAAATAATAATATTGTTAAAACTAATAGCATACCAAGATTTATTTTTATAGACCATGAATGAGAAACTTCTAATCAAGAAGAAGTTAAAAAACTAGAAAATAAAGTTCAAATAATGAAGGCTAATGTTCACGATTGTATATTAGGAAAAAATCATGTTTAGAGATCAAATAAAAAATATGCATTTAGAAATAAATGGAAGCCTAGTAGGTGTAGCAAAAACTCAAGTAACATTATTTGAAACTATACAATTATTGATAGATGAAATTGATTTAGTCCAAGAATTAAACACAAAAAATTTATAGAAAATAATAGATATACAAAAAGAATTACTAAAGGAAATAAAGGAATGTGGTTATAATAAACTACAACAAGATATGCACAAAGAATTTTCAGAACTAAGAAAAGATGTATACAACATACATAAGAATAATAAAATAATAGGTTATAAATATGATCCCTTAGAAGGACTAAAAGAAAAACCACCAAGGAGATCAGATTCTTTGATTCCTAAAAATGATTCATAAAAATGAGAAAAGGAACAATCTAAAAATAAAGAGATAATTCCAATTTAATAGAATATAGAAAAGAATTAAAAAGAAAATTCATGGATCTTGAAAATAGTGATATAGAAACATTAGTCAGTTTATTGACATTAACCAATGAAGAAATAGAAGAACATTATAATGAAAAACTTTGTACTAACAAAGAAGAGGATGATATGACAATAATCAGTGAAACTGATTTTGAACCAGTTCATATGACCTCAAAAGGTCATATGAAACCAATTTCATTACCAGTCCCTTACCAAGAAGGAACATCTGACCCACATAAGGAAGAAAGAAATAGGCAAAGATCAAAACAATCTGATACTATGTATAGAAGAAGACAACCACCTAAAATGGAGGAAGGATTGCATTGGGGAACTAGAGGTAGTATTCCACCAGAGTTCAAACTCCATGATAATTATAAATCTGAACTTCTAGATCTAGATTGTATAAGAGATAGAAAAAAGTCCTAGATGAATGGTCTAGTGGGATGAGTGTACTTATACAAACTTCTCAAACTACCCAAACAAATCCTTCAACTTGTAGAGTACTTATAACACATAAAATGACAGGAAATGTAAAAGTTTGGTTTTTAAACTTAACAGGTCAACAACATTTATTAATGCAAGGAAATACTTCCATAGGAAGAGAATACTTGGATACAATAATAAATGAAATATACAAAGAATTTATTGGAGAAGATAAAGGAAGGACTATCACTGAATCCAGTGAAAATGAAATCAATGAAGCTAAATTACATCTAACAAATATGGAAATTTGTAACATGTGCTACATAGATTCTTTTATTTGTGAATATGAAATGTATTACCATAAATTACCACCCTCTATACAAACAACTTATAAAGAAATGTTTTTTTCAAAAATTACCTAGAACACTATATAAAACCTTAATAGAAAATTGGAAACAAAGGAATAAAAAAATTATACCAGATACTCTAGGAGGAAGAATAAGAGATCTTAAAGATTGGATCATTATTAAATGCCAAGAAAGAAAAGAACATAAACAAATAAGAGGAAATGATAAAATTTGTTATGATACTAGAGATTTTAGAATACTAAGAAAATATGGATGTAATATAAAATCTTATAAACAAAAATATAAATATAAAATATATAAATTCAGAAAAAAAAATTTCAAAAATATAAAAAGAGATTCAATAGAGAAAACTACAAGAAAAGATATTTTAGAAGAAAGATTTATAAACTTTTTGAAAAAATGAATTATTGCTCTTTAGGAAAGAAAAATGTAAATGTTGGATCTGTAATGAGAAAGAACATTATGCTAATGAATGTCCAAGCAGACTTCAACATAAAAAAGAATTTAAAAAGGAATTTTCACAAAAAGCAAAAATCTTAGAAGAAGTTTTCAAAATGGAATTAGAATCAATCAAGGAATCTGATATAGATGATACTTATAGTATCTATCTATTGGAAGAAACTGAGGAAGAAATAACTGACTCAGAATATGAATACTCAAATTACGAATATTTTTCATCAGAAGATGAATGATTTGTATAGTATTACAAATCCAAATAGTACTTATATTAAAGTAGGACTAAAATTTAAAGGCTATAACACTTATCATTTACATGCATATATAGATACAGGAGCTAATATATGTGTAGCCAATAGATATGTATTTCTAGAAGACAATTGGAAATAAATACCAAAAGATTTAATTGTAAGAATTGTTAATAATACTACAATAAAACTTAATCAGGTATTAAAAGATATTGATATAAGGATAGGAGGAGAAAACTTTCACATTCCTACCATATATCAACAAGAAACATGAGTAGATTTGTTAATAAAAAATAATTTCCTAAATTTATATCAACCTTTCACACAACATTCTGACAAAATAAGTCTCACAACCTTAAAAGGAGATACCATATATGTTTCTAAAGTAAGAAAAACTTTAACTCTCTCAAACCTAACTTTTATGCAACAACATAAAAAGCAAAAACGTGGTGAGATAGAAGACCAACAAAAACCTTATTTAGAAAATATTTTATTAGGTATAGAAGAAAAACAAAACTCCTTTCTCAATGAGATACATGAAGACAAAGCCCTAACGGGTATTAGAAGACTATTAAAAACAACCAGTTCAAAAAATCCTTTGGATCCAAACATAAATAAATCTAAAACAATAGTCAATATAAAATTAAGAGATCCTAACAAGATCATAAGAGTAAAACCAATGATTTATGCTCCATAAGACATGATTGAATTTGGAAAATAAATTGAAGAACTTTTGGAATTAAAAGTCATAATATCAAGTAATTCACCTCACTCTAGTCCATCATTCTTAGTTGAAAAAGAAGTTGAGAAAAGAAGAGGAATAAATTTAAAGCACTGAATAAAGAAACCATTAACGATGGATACTTCATTCCAAAAAAGGAAGAACTATTATCATTAATAAAAGGAAAGAAATACTTCTCGAGTTTTGATTGCAAAAGTGGATTTTAGAAAATAAGATTGGATGAAGAATCCCAAAAATTAACAGCATTTAGTTGCCCCCAAGGACAATTATACCATTTGGGTTAAAACAAGCTCCAGGTATTTTTCAAAGATATATGGATAAAATTTTTATGAAATTACAAGACATTTGTTGTGTTTACATAGATGATATTTTGGTTTTCAGTAATGAATTAAATAAACATTATTTGGATATTATCAACATTCTACAAGAATGTAGAAAAGAAGGCATTGTACTCTCTGAAAAGAAAGCAGTACTTGCTCAACAAAAAATTAAATACTTAGGGTTGGAAATTGAAGATGGAAAACATAATCTACAACCCCATATACTAAATAATATTCAAGGTTTTCCTAGTGAATCAAAAGATAAAAACCAATTACAAAGATTTTTAGGATGTTTAACATATGTAGAAACCTATATCAAGAAACTTGCAGAAATGAGAAAACCATTACAAGAAAAATTGAAAAAAGATGATATTTGGAAATGGACAAAAGAAGATACTCTATATATGGATAAAGTAAAAGCAAAGGTAAATTTTTTACCAACTTTATATCATTCAGGACCAGATGATAAGATGATAATTGAAACATATGCATCACAAGAATATTGTGGAGTAGTCCTTAAAGCAAGAGTAGATGACAAAGATGAATATCTTTGTAGATATACATCAGGATCTTTCCAAGGTTCAGAATTAAATTATCATAGTAATGAAAAAAATATTTAGCTATTAAAAAGGCTATTAAGAAATTTGCAATATATGTCATAAGCTCTACATTCATTGTTAGAACAGATAACAAGAATTTTGGTTATTTCTTAAGAACTAATATTGTAGGTGATTACAAATAAGGAAGACTAGTTAGATGGAAACAATGGTTCAACCATTACAATTTTGATGTTGAACATCTTCCAAACATCTTCCAAGACATAAAATAGTTTAATTGATGCTCTTACCAAAGAATTAACACCTTTAACTATTTTTATGCTTTCAGGAATGGAACATCTTGATATCAAAATCAAGATAAAAGAAAAGGAGATAAAAATCTTACAGGAACAACTTGAGTTGCTATATCTCGAGAAATTTCTTATGGATACAGAAAAGAAACAAGAAGAACTTAATTGTTCAAAACAACCTCTAGAGACCAGAAGCTCAAATGAGGAATCTCCATTAAAAAAAGAAGAACCTAATAGTTCACAAAAAACTTCTAAAACCATGAAGCTTAATTAGGTAGATGAGGTAGAAAACTTGGAAAGATAGCAAGGCCTCTAATGCTATTTAGAGAAACATCTCCACCAGAGACATCAAAAATAGTAAAACATTCAATATTATTCAGGGAGACATCTCCTAGAACAACTCCAATCATTGAAGATGAAAAGGATCACTGTAGAAACCTCAACAAACTACAATAGTTGAGTCTTTATAATTTGGCCAGAAAATCTACCCAAGAACATATTGAAGATATGAAATTCTATACTATGGACAAGGAATTTCCTACAGGAAGTAAATTCAATATATTGGAAGGAGATGATCCAATATTTGTGTATAAAGTATTTCATGCAGGATTAATAGAAAATATATATCCAGGAATTAATTTAAGTGAATTAAATGATTTCCCAGAAAATTTTAAAAGAGCAATCAAGAATTTTAGAAGAAAAATTAAAATAGGTGATAAACCTATTTATCTTATATTTTTTAGTTCATTAATGGACTAGAATGAGGAAGGAAGTATTAGTCCCTACCACTTCATCAAGATAGGGATTTCCAGCATAAACAGAGAGGTTCCCAAACCAAGGGCACCTCCAAAAAAGGAATTCAACACAGAAGAACTCTATGTATTAAAAGGATAAATGCTAAGCCAAATTTACTATAAACTCAAGAAGATTGACAATTCTAATGAGATTAAAGTAAATTATTCAACTAATAAAGTCATTATCATTTCTCATAGTAGCATGGCACTATTAGAAGAAGATGGTGAAAAAATTACTAAATATAAAATCAATTTTAATTGCAACAACCTAGAAATTGGTCAAGAAACCAGGAAGGTATTATGCATCTATGTCACAAAAACCACCAAAGACCACTGATGCATTCTTTGCATCAAAGACCAAGAAGATGAAGATGCATCATCATCAACGTCATCAAAGGAACTGTTAGTAGAAAATGACAAAGAAAAATAAGAAAACAAGCTATTGGCAGAAGACTACAAAAGAAATAAAGATGTAGACCCTACATCTTAGTCTACAGCATATGCCAAGGAAAAAAGAAGTGACTATCCTTTAAAGAAGAAAAGCAGAGGAATTATTAAAACAAGGGTAAAATAATAATTTGAGCCTTGTAAATAGGGATTCTTTGTTCTATAAAAAGAACCTTTATTATCATTTCAAAAACACATACATAGACATAGAAATCTAGAGCTCTCTACTCTGAAACACTCTAGCATAGAAAACCTATCTATCTAGAAATCTTAAAATCAGTAATGTTATACCTAGTAACTATGGGCGGCTAAACACCCCTTTCAAGGTTCTTAGTTGACCTTAAGTTGTAATAATTACTATATTATGAATAAAATGGACTTTAGTTACTCTTTTTTAGTAAGTCAACTATTGGACATTATTTATGTACGGATGCAGAAGGCTCACCATTGTCATGCGGGCGTTAAGGATTGAGCAAAATTGAGGCATAACAGGTGTAATAAAAGAAGACGAACAGAAGAGAAGACCGTGGTGGACCCATCAAATTCAGATATAATAATTATAAATTTAAGCTATTTAAGAATCTTGAATGTTTAAATATCTGCTTACAACAAGACATAATATTGTTAAAATAGGAAAATGAAAATTATATTTTAGAAATAAACAACTAATAAATCTCATGGAAATCAAAGATAAAAATCTAATTCTATTAGAAACATTTTATAAAGGTTATCTCTATCATTTAAATGAAGATTTTAAAAATGAAGATTATCAAACTTATCTTGAAATTTTTAAAAGATTTAACACCTTATTAGATATTTATATGGATTATATTAAAGCTATTACAAACATCATAGACCATCCTATTTCAAGGACACTAAAAGACTATTTTAGTCTAAAATATGCGAAAATAAAGAAAGATGAATTTAACAACTTAATGTTTGGATATTACTTCTTTGAATATTATAAATACATTGTATGCACACAAGAAAAACATGCTTGTATATTATGAATAGGACAAAATAATATATATTCAGCACATATGATTTACCAATATAATACTCTATGAACATCGAATCATTAGTACATAAATTAGAATTATTAGTACATAAATTAGAATTATTAGATTTAACAAATAAAAGAGTAATTTTTAATTTTAAAAGAAAATTGATAGATTCAGAATTAGAATTAAGTAACCAACATAATGAAGAAAATAATATATTATACAATTGTAATGAATATAGAAGAAAATTAGATTTATACAGTAAAATAATAAATTTTTAGATAAATTATTACCTTTAATAAATACACAAAAATTACTAACTAAGTCATTATTAACTCTCGATTAAAAATTATATTGATCTACAAAAATTGGTATTAAAACCTAATAATAGTAATCTAAATCGTAATGGATGGAAAATTAACACTATTAAAATATAAAAAATATTTTTGATATTTTATAAACATTATAGATATAATTAAAGATATATCTAAAATGAATAGTATTTAAAATAGTGCTACCAGTGAAACAGGAGGTGTGATTGTAAGTAACTAAATAACTTCTCAATTTCAACCAAATTGAATATCATTGAAAGAATAATTGCAAAAACTACGATACATAAGTATTCAATTGATAAAGAAATAAAAAATTGGAGCTAAACCTATAATTTTAGTACAAAGAAAATTATATTTTTTCTTAAAAAACGAAGAGAAGGTTTTGAAAATACCAAATTTTGTAAAAACAAAATATTGGCAGTGGAAAAAAACAGTTGAATAGTTCATAATGGTCAACGGAAAAAGGGTAAATGAGTTTTTGGGCGTACATACCGTTTGATTTTTTTTAGTCTAAGTTGTTACAAAAGCCCCTTTCATTAATTTATTTGTATAGTTTAATTGTTGGAGATTAAAAATAATGTTATTTAATTATTTAATTTTATAAAAAAAATTAATTAAAAATAAATTATATTATTTTAATAATTTTTTATTTAAAAAATAATAACAATAATCTACTAAATGTGATAAAATGACACAAAAATTTATTAACATTTAGGTATGATATTAAAAATCTAATAACTATTAAAAAAAAATACTAGAAGTTAAAATTTTTAAAATTATTAAAAAGAGATCATTTAAGTTATCATGTCTCATTTTAATAAAAGAATATCATTTTGATGAAAAAAGGTTCATCAAAAATTGATTGAACAACTCATAATGAAAATAAAAACTCCCATGGAAGAGCTGAGATAATGACTATTTTTTGAGCAAATATAAATGATTTTAAAGATTCTTATTTTTTTAATTAATTATTATTAACCATAAATTAAAAAAATATTATTCTTATTAAAATGACACATATTAGTTCAAATGATCTCTCTTTAATGATTTTAAAAATTTTAAACTTTTAGTACCATTTTTAATAATTAATGAAATTTTAATACCACAACCAGTGTACTTTTGTTTTATCAAAATTAGTTGAATATTGATATCTTACCTTCTTATTATTTTATATTAAGTAATTAAAATATTATTAAAATATTAATCTTTAATATAATTAAAAATAAAATTTAGTATAAAATAATTTTAGAAAAATAAAAAATAATAAAATCCAAACAAAATGTTATTTAATTATATATTTTTAATTTTTTATAAAACATTAAAATAAAGCATATACTAATTAACAAATATTAAAAATAAATATATTATTAATTTTATCATATTATTTATTACGATATAATCGTAAAATACCATTACATTAATATGTTTAATCATAGTGTAGAAAATAAATAATATTTTAATTAAAAAATTATAAAAATAATATAATTTATTTTTAATTGATTTTTTTTTTCAAAACTAAGGGTCTAAATAATATAATTTCTAATATAAGGAATTAAATAATACAAATGATATAAAAAAATAAAAATAGTATGACTTTTTACTTATATTATCATAAAATTAAGTTCGAATCTTATACTTATAATATTTATTTATTTAATAAAAAATAATTTAATATTTTTTTAAAAAATATATAAATTTAATTTGGAATAGTATAACGGGCACATAGGCAAACATAAATTCAACCTAATACTGGCGCAACAATTTATGCCATGTTTTTCATGTTATATATATATATTCATATTTTTTAATATAAATTTACGTATTTTTTATTATTATAAAAAAATTAATTTATTTTTAATAAATTAATTTATTTATTTATAATGATAAAAAAATTAATATTTTATAAATATAAAATAATTCGCTTAGCCGTATTGAGTTTATGTTATAATTTGTAACTCAAATTAACATCCTACCACATAGTTAGACTAAACATTAGTTAAATATAGTTTGGATATGTTATTTGAATATACATTGGCTAGTCTTGTGTAAAAGAATACGAGACAATCATTCCATGCATATTCTCTTCGGTACGAATTCCAATGCCAAGCATAAATAAATTGAAGTAAATTTGTACACATTACTTGTATCATAGTATGTGGAAAAACGATTTAAAAATTGTGAAGTAACTATTTTGATAAATTATTTTTAACACGTAATGTATAATAAATTGTGTATATATAAAAGTGAGTAAATTTATGGGTTATTTACATGTTATGTGGAAGAATTAATGCATAATAATTTTAATTGTTACCAATAAGAAAGAAAGGGTACATGCTATTTGGGCTACAGATGAACAGATCTTGGGTTTAAATATAATATATATGAAACAAATATTCGATTATAAGATTAAAAAAAAAACAAATACTCGATTAATTGTAGAAACAGAATGCATTTCCAAATATTCGGTGCAAGTATCTAAGTGGATCATATTTTGGTTTGGTTGTTAATCATCTTCATACCAACTTCCACTTAATGCCTCCGTTATAGTTTCATAAATTCATACTCCTGTTTTTGGTTGTTAGCCAACTCAGGTTTGAATTTAATGCCTGTAGTAGTAGGCCATCCTCCGGACTCTGGACCCTGGACCAAAGGAAAGAAAAAGGATTAATATTTGAATAAAATATTATATATCCAAAATATTCATCGATTGCTACACAACTTTTTACGATTTAAATATTATATATTTAAATAATTTATTTATTTCTCAACTTTCTTATAAATATCGTGCTTTAGGATAAGTATAAATATTCATGTAGAAAGTCAATTAATTCATTTTGTCCTATTATCCAAATAATAACTATGTATCTATTTATAGTTGTACATGAAAGACACTCTTTGTCTACACACAGACAAATTGAACACTACTCATCAAGCACTCAATATGATGTCAATCATGTTCGTTCTTACTTGTGTAACGTTGATTCTACTTATCAACCGACGCTATAAATTATATAAATAATATCGATTCATCATATTAATCGATTTTAAATTTATTATAAATTAATTTTTTCCAAAAAATGACTTTAGATATCAACTTAAACATCTCTTTTTGTAGTAGCGTGATCTTTATTTGTTTGGACCCTATGTTTTATTATAGTCTCATTGTAATGTTAATGTCTACCTCTATCTACCGTATTGTGAAGACGGTTAAGTATCATTATCACACATTGGTCAAAAGTAATATAATATTACTTATAAATTTAAACAAATGTTAAATTAATAAGATCTTATTTGTATTAATAATTTTTTTTTATTGAATATATCATTTATGAATTATAATAGCATAAATAACAAAAAATTTATTAACCCATTAGTGATAAATTTTAATATAATATTTTATAATATTATATCTATGTTTCAGAATTGTCACTTCCAACTTTGAAAAGAGTTCATCACTTTGAGCATTTTTAGGTTTGAATCCACTTGACAACAATTGTTTCTATATAACATAACTTCCCCTAAAATGCATATTTTATTATACTAAAAATTTAATGAATGCCTTTTATCATTAATTAGAATGGGAGGATTTGAATATGGGAATTGCATTTACCATTATTGTTAGTAAACAATAAATATATATATATATATATAGAAAAGATTTCACGAATATTATTACATCAATTTTCTTGAATGTAACATTAGTTTCTTTGAAAAACCACAAAATTCATACTTCAAAAATTTACTCCCATACAAATAATACTCATTAATATTAACTTATATTTCCCTCCATTTATAATAAAATTATTTTTTTATTATAAATTTTAAGAATGTTATTTTAGATAATTTTCATTCTTTTTTAAAATATTGATAATAACATAAAGTTTAAATATTTTTGAATAATTTTGATTTATTTTGTTAAATCAAGAGAAAATAAATCTATGTTCTTTTTCGTTCTCAATTTGAAAATGAAATAGTTTATCCCTCACAAAATTGTAATAAATCACAACTGATGTGATGTAGTATTGTTAAGTATGCTACGTGTAAAAGGATGTGCAACCCTAACAACTTGGATCACCTCACTTGTATAGAGCACATTGTATTGAACAACTCGTGTGTTGCAACTTTGCACTAATGAGTAGCAGATCATGTCAGTTCATTTGAAGCACTTGTTGCACCTAATGATCCGACTATGTGCAGACATTGGGGTCAAACGACCTAATGGAATCCCATATTTCTGTTGTATGTCCACAAAAAGGGTACCCAACCCTAACAACCTAATCATTGGGATAGCAACCTAATATCAGTAACCTGATTATAAATAATTGTAAAATATCATATGCAAGTCGCCTCTTACATCTTGAATAGAGCACCTAACAATGTAATGGTAATCAAAATCAACTATCAATCATAGAATAATTGATTTAAGCACAAGTTCATTAATAATAATTTCTTTAACGATTAATAGTGAAACCAAATAATTATGATATGATACACACAATTATTTGATCTAATAATTAAAAAACAAAAATAAATAAAAAACTATAAGAACATATGATCAAAATATCATAAACTAATTAGGCTTATTAATCAATCAAATACAACTATTAATTTTTGATATATTAACTAAATAAAGAAGTCTAAAGAATTATGATATTATATTTGCAAATAAGAAAGAGAGATTAAGAAGAATAGAATAATATTTTTGTATGGTTGATTGAAACAATAAACAATGAGTTTTATTTATAGGAAAAATTAAAAGTCTTAATCCTATTTAATTAATAAATATTTTTTTTACAAATAAAATTAGTAATACTTATTAATCAAGAAGACTCTTATTTAAAGAAGAATTATTTTAAAAGTAAAATTTAGGTTAAGATTTAGCCTATAATTTAGGTTATATTTTATCTAATGTTTTAGAATGTATCTTATTTTATATTTTCGTCTATATCTTGTCCTACATTTTAGACTAAAATTTAGGATATATATTCAAATTAATGAAACACATTAAATAATAAGCTTGGTGGTAATTTCATAAATTGATTTAAGTTTAAATAAATATTTTAATAACAAAAATAATTTCAAATTTATGAACATGTTTTATTAAATGTACAAATCTAATCATATGTGTCATAGTTATAGCAAATATATCTAAATTATGAATATCTAAAATTCTAATGTTTCTTCTATTTTATTTCATAGACTTTATAGTGAAATTAAAAATAAGTTTATATACAAATATTTTATCAACTAAAATAGTTAATATTTATAATTCTTACACTTTTGATGGTTCTAAATTAATAAAATATAAATTTGATGCATTTATTATTAAAAAATATACAAATAACAAGTTATTGATTAGAAAAACATAATGAGAATTACTACCTCATCTATTCCATAAATAATAAACGATACATCTTTTTTCATATTCATAGATAAAATAAAGTTAATATTAAGTGAATTTTAAAGTATGTTAGCAGGGATCGATAATTTTTAAAAAAAATTAATAATATTTGAATAATTAAATATTTTATCTTATAATTAAATATTTTAATTTTTTTTAATTAAAAATATTAATTTAATATTAATAAAATATTCTAAGGGATACCCTATACAATATATATATATATATAGATGTGATAATTAATTATATATTAAAAAATAATCATACTGTTTTAACTAATAGTAATTTCACACATTATTTTTATTGATTTTCATAAATATCATTTCTTATTAAATCAAATAAAATTTATAATATAAATAAAATTTAATTTATTTTTAAGTAAAACTAATAAGGAATTGTTATTCTACAGTACACCTTTAGAATTTTTATTTCATTCTTTTTTTATTATATAAAAATATATTATTCAAATTTTATTCTCAAATCTCAAATCTTAAACCTAAAATCCTAAAACACTAAATTCTAAAATTTTAAACTTTTTTATTTTATTTTAATTATATAATATTCAATATTAATATGATAAATCAATAATAGAACTTCAGAGTCATATATTAATGCTTAGGTGTTATTTTACAAAAAAATATGAAATGCTTAGGTGTTATTTTACAAAAAAATATGAAAGAAAAAATTATCAAAAATATATTTATTATTTTTAATTTTTTTAAGATTAAATAATAATTATTTAAAAAATAAATTTTTTAATAAACATTCGACAAAGAAAATAACAAATAAATGATATATTTAAATTTCAGTGTATTCAAAAAATACACAATATTTTATATTTTATTTTAATTATAAATTAAATATTACGATACTAATTTATTCTTTAATTCTATTAGTTAAATTAAATATTATAATAATAATATTGTTTTTTACGATTAAATTATTATTATTATTTGTATTATTTTTATTTTTATTGTGTGAACTAAGTGACCTTACAATTTTGATGTTTTAAATACGAGAGACTCATGTATAACATTGAATTGGCCCGGTGTGAACTGAAGACGAAGGGATAGCACGGTCACATTGTGATTTCCAAAATCGAGAAAGCTTCAACCATCACCAACCAAAAGATGAGATTGACACGTAGAATCAGATAACGCCATCGTTGACTATATCCAAACCTTTTTTTTTTTTAGAAAACTAAATCATAAAATTGCAAATCGCATTATTTGCCGTCTAATCAAGCTTAAGCCAACCAAGATCTTCTGAAATATCATTTCAATATTTATGATCCCATAACTGCTTCCTTCTGTCTCTGAGGGAAGAAAACAAAGGCATCTCTGCCCCTATCTCTTTTCTACTCTGTTTCTCATCCAAAATACAAAAACAGAAGTTAAAAAGAAGAATGTCAAAAGGAGATGTCTACGTTGGTTCAATTGATCAAGGAACCACCAGCACCAGATTCATCATCTATGATAGCAAAGCTCGACCAGTTGGATCTCATCAGGTCGAGTTCAATCAAATTTACCCTGAAGCCGGGTAATAAAAACTCTCATATCTCTTTATTATCTTATACTTTTTTTCCCCTGTTTTTTCTTTCTCTAAATTCTCATTCTGTATCAATAGATGGGTGGAACATAATCCAATGGAGATTCTGGACACTTTGAAGGCGTGTATGGCTAAGGCTCTTGACAAGGCTACTGCAGATGGACACAACATTGACAATGGTCTCAAAGCTATTGGCTTGACCAATCAGAGAGAGACCACTCTTGTTTGGAGTAAATCTACTGGTCTTCCTCTCTACAACGCCATTGTTTGGATGGATGCTAGAACTACTTCTGTTTGTAGGTAAATCTTTTATCAAATTTTCATCCTTTTGGCGTTTCCAATAAGTTTGGATCGTTTCCCGATGGGGTTTCTAAATATGCGATTCATTTTCATTTTCATGATTGTGGTAGGGCAGTCGAATTTATACAATTAAAATTATTATTATTATCGTAACTGTTTTTTTATTAATAATAACTTTATTTATTTATAGTGATATTATAACGTAATTAATTATAAATATTTAATAAAGTGTCAATATCATTACTTTGTGTTTTTTTTATGGATCGACTTATCTTATTTCGTTTTCGATGAAAACTGATTAATGTATAAATAAAATTAAAATCGTGATTCTGTTTATTTGATGATGTTTATCAATGCATTTCTTTGATTCGGAATGTAGCCGATATACTCTAAAGTTTGTATTTTGATCACTACACATATCTTGAAATTACCAATTGTGAATTGGGTTTTATTTTTTTCTAAAGTATAATTTCTTTGTTTTTTGATTTCACGGAATTGTGGTTGTCTCATAGTGAGTCAGTGATTGTACGTTTTTTATTTTATTTTTAAAATACAGAAAATTGGAAAAAGAATTATCTGGCGGAAGAACCCATTTTGTAGAAACATGTGGTTTGCCCATAAGCACTTATTTTAGTGCGGTTAAGTTGGTTTGGTTGATCGAAAATATTGACGATGTTAAGAAAGCTGTGGAGACAGGTGATGCTCTGTTTGGAACCATAGATACGTGGTTAATTTGGAATTTAACAGGTGGGGTAAATGGAGGGTTACATGTCACTGATGTCTCAAATGCATCAAGGACTATGCTCATGAATCTCAAAACCCTTGAATGGGATAAACCCACTTTGGAAACCCTAAAAATTCCATCAAGAATTCTTCCAAAAATTGTCAGTAATTCAGAAATCATAGGAAAAATTGCCAAGGGTTGGCCAATTACTGGAATACCAATTTCAGGATGCTTAGGTGATCAACACGCAGCAATGTTGGGTCAAGCTTGCAGAAAAGGAGAAGCTAAAAGCACTTATGGAACTGGTGCATTCATACTTCTCAACACTGGTGAAGAGATTGTCAATTCAAAACATGGACTTTTAAGCACTATAGCTTTCAAGCTTGGCCCTTTATCTCCTACTAACTATGCTCTTGAAGGATCTATAGCAATTGCTGGAGCTGCGGTTCAATGGCTAAGAGATAGTCTTGGTATTATCAGTAGTGCTAGTGAAATAGAAGGCTTGGCTTCACTGGTTGACTCTACTGGTGGTGTTTACTTTGTGCCAGCTTTCAATGGATTGTTTGCTCCATGGTGGCGAGACGATGCTCGTGGTGTTTGTATTGGTATTACAAGGTTTACAAGCAAGTCTCACATAGCTAGAGCTGTGCTTGAGAGTATGTGTTTTCAAGTGAAAGATGTATTAGACTCCATGCACAAAGATGCCGCAGAAAAGGGTGGGGTTAGAAATGAGAAAGGAGAATTCTTGCTTAGAGTGGATGGTGGTGCTACTATTAACAATCTTTTGATGCAGATTCAGGTTTGTGTTTTCTTCAATATTTCTCTTCTAACACTTTAATCTCTTCTAATATTATCCAATAATCCAGTTGTCTACTTCTGATTTCTATTTCCAGTAACAATTTTGTAGTTCTATTCCTAGGTCATATGCCCTTTAGTTACTGAATAGTTCCATGGAAACATATGTATAATGTTTTCCTCATATGTAAGTTTTGTTTTGTATTTGTTATCTGAAATCTAGATTAATGTTGGTTGGAAAGTTTCTTTTGGCATTTCATAAATGCTAAATGCACACATATTTGAACTCAAGTCAATAACAATGTATAACGTGGCAAAATAACTTTGAAAATTTAGAAATTATTTGTTTTTCAAGAAAATTTTGCCATTTTGTTGTGAATGCAAATGTGTATATAAATTTGTATGCATTTAGCATTATTCTTTGGCACTTTATGTATATGTTAAGACTTTGTATCATTCATGGGAAGCTTTGCATAAACCAACCTTTTGCATTTATTGTAAATATTCTGGCTTATATGCTTTTAACAAAAAACAGAAAAGGTATAGAAGAAATGAATAATAGGTGGAATTAGAATGGAAAAAAAGTTCTATGTGCCTTTGGTTTGTGTTATATGATAATATGAGCCACATTCTCTATCTTTTAGGTCATGAACCTATTCAATAGGCAAAGTTCTCCGAAATTAACTTTTGGCTACTGTGAAAATCTCCATTTGGAAAAAGCTATGCTTTCTATGTAATAATAATAAATGTTGAGACTTCAATGGTTTAGAGAGAGATTAGAGAGAGATATTAATATAAAAGACTGAATATGTGGATCTTCATAAGGGTTCATCTATTTATAGCACATTTATGATATAGGTGTCAGATATATAATGTGTATATGTAAGTATGTGTCAGTAGGGCATGATTAGCTTAAAGTACAATATGTTAGAGATCCAGGTAGAGTTTAACCGCGTTTACCGCGAACTCGATCACAATACAAGCTCGAGCTGTCCTTAGGGCTCGAGCTTCCATTCGACTCGGTATATACAAGGCTCGGACTTCCATTCAACAACTGTGTCTTATGGGTGGGATGTCTGAGGTATTTTATTTTTCGTCCTACGTTGGATTGTCTTGGGCTTGACATGACTTGAGTAGTTTGTAAGGTCCGATCTTGTTGGTTCGGATGTTCAAACAATAAATAAATAAAAATAAATAAAGTTTCTGTTTTTATATTTTCTTTTTCTTTTTTAATGTTGGATATTACTTAGCTATGCTATTATTGTTGTGATTTAGGCGGACTTGTTAGGAAGTGCAGTAGTGAGACCAGCTGATATAGAGACGACAGCACTTGGAGCAGCATATGCTGCTGGATTAGCTGTTGGTGTTTGGACGGAAAAGGAGATCTTTGCTCCCGGAGAAAAAGCCGAGAAGGCTATCACATTTCATCCGGTATTAGACGAGACTTTGAGGAAGAAGAAGGTTGAGTCTTGGTGCAAAGCTGTGTCAAGAACTTTTGACTTGGCTGATCTTTCTCTTTGATACTCTTCTCTATTCCTTAATTCAGATATTTATCCTTTACGAAGCTATCACATAATAGACTATTTGAGCAGTTAATAAATGTTTATTTCTTTCACTTGGTACAACATCAAGTATTAAAACTTGAAACATATTTGTAACAATTTTTTTTACTAATTACAAATTTGTAACAATTGATGGTTTATTACTTAATACACTTCTGCTGGTTCTTTACATAAATTTATGCAGTGTTTGATACCAAGTACAGAAACTTGAGTGTATATTTCTTCAATTACTGACAAATACTCTGATGAAATCTCCCCGTAAAAGAAAGTTCTGATGATGAGAGTTTAGTATTGTATTCTATTGTTTTCAAAACTGGATTATTAAAAGAAAAAAAAGAGTCTTTTAGCTATAAAATACTAGTCTAATTATCTTTTTTTAATATTTATCAATGTTCTTGTGATACAATCTTTCTAAGCAATATCAAGGTGTGGGTTGAAATCTCATAGTTATATATGTGCAAGTTTGTGAGTATGTAAATATTAATTAATAAAATGTGGAAAGTGACATAAAAATTAGATACACTCACAATTTTGCGCATCATGAGTAGTACATGCACATTAAAAGTAATAATAGAATATCTATCTCAATTAGAGTGCAAGAAATTCAACGTTTAATGCCACGTGACAAAAATAAAAAAATAAAAAAGTTTTATGGTTTTTTCCACGTGTAAAATAAGGATGATCATGGATGAAAAGGAGGAAAAATGTTTCATATTATTGTATATTTTAATTAAGTAATGACAAAAATATCACTAAAATTTTAATAAAATATTATTATCGTTAAAATATCATTTAAATATATTTTTTTATTAAAATATCTTAAAAATTGTAAATATTATCGTTAAAATGTTGAACATAATATCAAAAATATTTATTTTTTTCTTTTTATTTTTTCTTTTTGAATAATCATTTCAATTCAATTTTTTCTCATTTTTGTATTAGATAATATATCCTCTCTCTTTTAGCATATTTGATGTATATAAATACTTTAAAAAATAAATAGCTAATGAAATTTATTTTCACATTGTTGAGATTTATCTATATATAAGAGTTATAATTAGATAGTCTACTTAATTATTTTAAATGTTTTAACTATTTATTTTACGATATTTATAGAAAAAGAATATATATATTTATTATAAAATATTTTAATTAAATAATCAACTTATTAATTAATATAAATATTTTATGTATTTAACAAAAAAATAGTTTAAAATATAAGTAATTAATGTTTTTGATGTTTTATATAGTTTTATAAAAGAAATTCATATTTTTGATACAATTTTCATAATTTTCGTGATTTTTTTCAAAATTTTTGCTGACAATAATAATATTTTTGATATTTTCATTGATATCGATATTTTAAAACCTGAGGATGATAATTTGTACACTAACCCAAATATATGAACAAAATATGAGTAAAACATGAAAGTGTAACCTAAAATAAGTCGAATTGAATAACCTAATTTACTATTAGGGTTAGCATGGCATGAAAAATGAAAAAAATACCCAAAATATTTTTAAAATACCCTTATTTTTGTTTTGTATACTTTTTGACCCTTATTTTCCACTAAAACACATAAAATATTCATATATAAGTTACTGATATACATTTTGGTTAAATTCAATAGTAACTATTATCTCTAACGTACTCCAATTCATTAATATTACGGTTGAATTTGACCAAAATGGGTACCATAGACATCAATAACTTAAATATGAATATTTGATATGTCAGAATTGAAAATAGGGATAAAAATGTACCAAAACAAGGATAAGAGTACTTCAAAGATATCAACCCTAAAAAAAGACCAACATTCCATTCATATTTTTATTATTGTTATTGTTATTATTATATGACTACTTTAACATAAAATATTAATATATTTTTGTTGAATTTCATATGTTAATTGATGACTCTATAAAAGTAGAGTCATCAGTAAACTTTTTTACTTAATATTTGTTTATTTTATTCCATAAATAATATTTTTGAGATTAAAAATATTAAAATATAAAATTTTAAGCGAAAGAGAGTAAACATATAATTTATGAATTTTTTGGGATTTTTATGGATTTTTTATGAATTTTTAACGCATAATCAATCAAAAACTACCACGTGGACGTCACACAAGCAGATGAGTTAACTAGGTAAGCCACACTGACACCATGCCAACGAAAATGCCGAATAGCATATCACTGTGTGTAGTGTGACGTAACACTATGCCACGTGTTAGCACGACGTTCAATCCAAGCTTAGTGCTTGGTCAATGTGCTTGTCACGTGTCTTCACCCGATTCATCTATTCCTTCCATCCGTGCACCATGCCATCCGTAACTGTGAATTACAATGCACCGTGTGGCACTAATTCAACATACGTTGACTAGAAAACTCTTCCCTTGCCACACTTCATGCTCTGATTTACTCAGGGAATTTTGTGTGCCACATGTCACTATATTATTGGATGGTGGTGTTAATTTTGCTTGTTTTGATCTCAGCCCTTGATACGAAGTTAATCTGATGATCCATATTACACCTAAGCTATTTTTAATCCTTTAATCACCCCGTAAACCCTAATGAGCCACAATTAACATAATTTCTATCATTTTTTTGGAGCTAAGAAGAGAGAAAAATATAGAAAAATTTAAAATGAAATACAATTTTGGTGGAGATTCAAGAGAAGATTGGTATTACAATCAGGAGATTGATTGTATTTCTTTTTCTACTCCTTTTTTTTATCAATTTTTATGTTTTTATGAAAAATATGAGTTTTATAAACAAAATTTGTCTAGTTAATTTATTAATCTAAGGGTTTTATGAACCCAACTTTTCCCATGTATTATGATTTTAATTTAATTATATTATTTAATCTAATTTTTATGCTATTAATTGTTTGGCAAACAATTGATAAATAGAGGTAATTAAATAAATTTGAAAGAATTATTTAATTGTTTGTCTTGATTAAATAATATGCATAGTTTCTAGGTAGAGATGTATGATTCTTATGTATGTGATCCATAATTGATTAATTTAATAAGTAGTATGTAATTTAATTGACATGATAGTGTGATTAAGTTAATTATTATATGGTGTGTAATTTACTTGAGAAATGAATACATGCTAGGTTAGATTCAATTGAATATGTAATTAATTGATAATTATATTAAAGGGATTTTAGTGATTCACATATTTAGAAAATTGTGGGATTAAGTATTCTTAGATATTTTCTCATATATTTTCTTAGTTACCAAATCTGATTTAATTAATTATTGTTATTTATTTTTAGTTCTTTTAATTTTCTTTTTTAAAATATACAAACACTAAAAAAGTGATTTTTATTATTTTTTGTCTTAAAAATTAGTTTCTAATAACATAATTTCTGTGGAAACGATATTTTTTTATCATTATATTACTTATTGCAATACTTATATTTGCTTATTCATTGCACAAATTTCATGTGCCGATCAAGTTTTTGGTGTTATTACAGGGTTTATAAATATTAAAAATTAATTATTTTATTTTATTTATTTTTCATAATTTTAATTTTAATTTTTTTTAGTTATCTAGTTAGTTAGTTATTTATTTTAGTTAATTTCCTTTATTTATTTATTTTTTAAAATTTTAATTAATTAATTTAGTTATTTATTTTTAATTTTTATTTATTTTAATTTTGGTATCTACTTAGTGCTATTAGAAACACACTTGAGTCTATTGCATGAGCAGGGTTTATGAAGGAGAAATATTGCTTTTAGATCTCGAAATTGAATGGACTTTAAGGTAAATAAGGAAACAACAAGTTTTCTCCCAAGAGGAAGAAGTAGTTAATCCATTAGAAATAAACAATAATGAGTTAAATTTTGAACAACAAGATACCTTTGATAGATGATAGGGATATAGTTATGAATGAATATGTAATACCTATGTTGAAAGGGTTGAATCTAAGTATTACAAGGCCAAACATTAAAGTTAATCGGTTTGAACTAAAGCCAGTGATGTTTCAAATGCTACAAACATTTGGACAATTCAGTAACAAAGGATCCTCATTTGCATCTCAGATCGTTTATTAAAGTTAGAGATTCATTCAAATTTAGTGGTGTGACCGAAAAGGAATTCAGACCTACATTGTTCCCTTACTCTTTGTGAGACCATGCTCGAGCTTGGCTAAACTATTTACCACCTAATTCCATTACAACTTGGAATGATTCAAGAGATAAATTCTTGATGAAATACTTCCACTAACAAAGAATGCCAAGCTTAGGAATGACATTATCTCATATCAACAATATAAAGGAGAATCTTTATATGAAACATGGGAAATGTTCAAACAATTGTTAAAGAAGTATCCTTACCATGGTATCCCTCATTGGATTCAAATGGAGACTTTCTACAATGGTCTTAATGCTCAAACAATAACCATTGTTGATGCATCCGCTAATAGAGCTTTGCTAGCCAAATCTTACAATGAAGCTTATGATTTACTTGAGAAAATGACTAACAATAATTATCAATGGCCAATGGACAGAAAGACTACCGCAAAAAGAGCAACCGAAATGCATGAGGTAAATGATATCACAGTACTTACAATGCAAGTATCATCTTTGGTTAATCTTTTAAAGGTTCAAAACTCGCTAGCGAGTATAAACTAGGTCCAAGATTCAGTGGTGTCTTGCGTGTTTTATGGTGGAGCCCATTTATTTGATAATTGTCCGGATAATCCTAAATCAATATTTTATGTAGGTAATGTGAACAGAAACAATAATCCATACTCAAATACATATAACCCAAGATGGAGACAACATCCCAATTTCTCTTGGAATAACAACAATTAAGGTGGTAATAAATTCAATCATCAATCATTTCCACTACTAGGTTTTCAATAGCCACAATAATCACAAGCCTAAGAGAATAAGCCACCCACTAAGGACAATATAAATGCATTATAGGGAATGATGAAAGACTTCATCCAATCACTTAATACAAAAGTATCAACTCAAGAAGCTTCAATTCAAAATTTAGAAATTCAAATGGGACAACTTACCTAGGCTATATACCAAAGACCTCAAGGTAACCTTCAAAGTGACACAATTTTAAACACAAGAAGAGAAGGTAATGACCATTGCAACACCATAGCCTTGAGGAGTGGTAAAAATCTAGAGGACCATAAGACACAAAAAGATGAGGAGGACCATGAGACTAAAAAGGATAAGGAGGAATTAAAAACTAATAAGAATGATGAGGAATAAGTGGATAAAGAGCATATGGAAAGGAAATAATTCAGCTAAAAATAAGCAACCTTTACAAGTCCACTATTCATTTCCTTAAAATAATGCAAAAGCAAAAGTCAGATATGTAGTTTTTAAAATTTTTGAATGTCTTCAAGAAGTTACAGTTAAACATTTCATTTGCAGTTACACTTGAACATGACTTATTATGCAAAATTTCTGAAGGATATCTTGTCTAAGAAAAGAAGGCTTGGAGATAATGAAATAATAACCTTAACTTAAGGTTGTAACGTCATTCTTACTAGAAAACTACCCCAAAAACTAAAAGATCTAGATAGTTTTGACATCCCTTACACTATTGTGATACACCATTTTGACAAGGCATTGTGTGACTTGGGTTCCAACATTAACCTTATGCCATTTTTTATTTTCAAGAGATTGGGGGTTGATAAAGCCAAATCTATTTCAATAACATTACAAATGGTTGATAGATCAATTAAGAGACCTTAGGGTGTGGTAGAAGATGTGCTAGTAAAAGTAGATAGGTTCATCTTTACTACGGATTTCATTGTACTAGACATAGAATAGGACCATAACATTCCTATCATATTTGGTCGTCCATTCTTAACAACCGGAAGAAAACTCATTGATGTACAAAAAGGTGAACTTACAATGAGAGTGCAACATGAACAAGTAACATTTAAAGTTTTTAAAGCATTTATACCCCTGATATTGACAATGTTAATGAATTCTTAAGGATAAACGTTACTAATTATTTGTGGGGATAACGTAAAAGAATCTATTGAGTTTCCCACACTTAAGACTTTAACACATTATGCTATAAAAAGGCCATAAACTCACTAGAAAACAACTCAACCTATTTTAACTTTGAAAGTATAGAATCAAAAGTTGATATTGTGAATAGTGTAAAGTTTTTGGAGGACACGCCTCTAATGTGTGCATCAAATGCGTTTGTGGAGAGTTTTGAGATAGGATCTAAGCTCAAACCATCAATTGAAGGGCCACCAAGTTTAGATCCTACACTTTTACCCTCTCATCCCCAATCAAGTAGGAAATCCAAATCAGTCTAATAGAGAGGTAAAAAAGATGCTAGAAATACATAAATTGGATGAGTTATAGTGGAGTGCATATAAGAATTCCAAAAAGTACAAAAAGAAAAAAATGGCATGATAAGAGAATTGAGCACCATATTTTTAAACCGGAACATAAAGTATTATTAAAAAAAATTAAGACTCAAACTGTTTTTGGGCAAACTCAAAAGTAAATGGACATAGAGGGATGTACCTTAAGACTTGATATGACTATCTAGTTAAGGACGTTAAATGTGACGTTGGTTGGGAGGTAACCCAACATATATTTTACTTATATTTTTATTGTTATTGTTTTCTAGGTGAATAAATGTGGAGAGATATGGCACAACATGATTGACCAGTTCCATGACAAATATCGTATGCCAAGATTAAGGAAGTTTTCTTTCCTCTTATTTTTTTATATTTATATGTGCACATTGGGGACAATGTGCAATTTAATTTTGGGGGAGATAACTTCATTCTCTAATTTAGTATTTAGTATGCATTTTAAATTTTTAGGGAATCTTTTTAGGATGTTTTTAATCATGATTTGGGTAGAAATTGATAAATATATGGAAACTAAATGCATGCATGTTTGATATGAAACATATGAGTTCAATGATAAAAAATGGTTGTCATGACTAGGATAAGGAATGTAACATGCTAGTTAAGATACTTACATTAATCATGTGATATGTGATCAATAAAATCGGGGATAATACCGATTTCCTAAATAATTATCCATTTTAACTTTTATTCATTCTCACAAGTGTACAAATCATTTATAGAAATGATAAATATACTCACAAGGTCGATTCAAAGAAGTAATATTGTGTGGTTTTTAAATATTATTCAAATTAAAAAAAAATAAATCTAAACATTCTGTCACAATGATTTGGTTTTTGAAAAAATTAATTTAATGCATAAAGATAAAAATAGACAAGAAAAAAACAAATACTCGTGCAATTATGAAATTTAATACATTTATAAACAGTGGAGAATAATGTATATAGTAATTTAGTAATTATGCTTGCTCATATTATTTAGGTTATTAAAGATATAAATTGATATTTGTTAAGTTTTTTCTTTTTGGTATCAAAGTGTTCTTAGGCGAGGCCTATTAATTAATTGAGTATTAAATTTTAACTTTATTTCTTAGAAAATTGCAAATCATTTAATCACAACTTTAGGAGGAGTAAGTTAATTAGACTTTATTAAGGACGTCCAAATTAAACTTAATAATTTAACTATCTGAAAAATAACTTTCAAGTATTAAAAATATTTAAAAATATATTTTGTCAATACATTTTCAAATAATAATTCTTTGTAAAAAACCTTTGAAATAGAACTTCGTTCTAAATATCTAAATAATTAAATCTAAAATAAAATAGTATTACTCCAAATTAAGTCCATATAATTAAATCTTAATTTTAACTTTTATATTAAATTTGTTATTAAGAATAATATACTCATTCAAATAAAATTCTTGAATAAAAATAAAATCAATTTATTTCAAGAAAATATTTTACCTATTCAATATTTTGTAAGCATAACAACGTTATTATTATATCATATTTACTATCAGCTAAACATGTTATAATTGATCACAGACAAATCAAGAATGACATAGAAGAAACAACACAGATATATGGACTGCAAAAGAAATATAATTAATACTTTAACAATATCCTTACAGAACTTTGAAGAGTTAATTTTAAGACTGGAAAAACTCTGATAGTAATTGTACTCTAGAATTTATTGAATCAAAAATTAGAAACTAATAAAAATAAACATGTTCTTCCTTAAAATTGAGGGAAGAACTAAAAAAAATTCTAAAAAATAAAAAAATAAAAATCTATAGAAAAAGGGGAGAGAAAGTTGCTAAAAATGCAACTTGGAAGCCTATTTTCTTGGTATATAATAGGAAATAATGTGAGAAAAACTTGTTTTTTAGCCATGGTGCGATCAAATCACAACCTGATTTTTGACCAGTTCAAACCTCTTTATTTTCCATTATCTCTTTTATTATCTTTAGATAATATCAAATAAATGGTATTCACTTAAGTTCCAAAAAAATGTGATAAATATGCTTTAAGTATTTTTCTTTATTTTAATATTTATATATTAAAATACATGCAAAGCACTACAATATACTCATTAATTTGAACAAATAGATTTGTCTAAAATATAATAGAATAAAGCAAATACAAATCTATTTTATTAATTAAATGACATTAAAACATGATATACTTAGTGTTTTTAATCACTCATCACAATCCCTAACCAATTTCTTGCTAGTTTCTTAGCAAGAGAAATGGTTAAAACTAAAAAACTAAAAATTAAACTAACCTACATCACTTTCGTGGATTGACATGATTGCATTTAACATATGCAATAAGTCGTTAAACCCCTAAGTTTCCCAAGTGGATGAATTTAAGTCTTGTGAGGATTTTCAGTAATGATACTCATAAAAATTAACAAAAAATGAAAAAAAAAATAAAACAAATAAAATAAGAAGTTAACTAAAATTTAAAATAAAGTAAAAAGACTAAAATAAAATAAAGAAATGAAATGCAAAAATATTTCATACTTATAATCTCTTTTAAATTTAATAATTAAAATCTTAAGTATAGATTATTTCAACTTCCTAAACATTCATGATTTGGCTTTTCTATTTGTATTTGTTTAGGTAACCCTAAATATATCATTTTTTCAATAGAAGTTATGCATGAATGAATAAAGACGTATACTATCAATTTCTACTTAAATAATTTAATCTAAGAAAATGAAAAATAAATATATAATACTTCATTAAGATGTATAAATTCAGACACTCAATGCTAAGTCTTACAAATATCATCTAATAATGTTTAAGAAATAAGAAAAGTGTTTAGAGTAAAAATAATAATATTTATCACTCAGAATAAAGGATAATGGGCTCAAAATATTTCTCACAAGGGTAGTCCCCATTATTTGATTCTTAAACATTGATGTTGGGTTTAATATAATTTCCACACCTTAACAAAAAATGCTAGTCATGACAAAAACCAACTAATTATCACATTACTTCATAATATGTTTTTGAAAATTAATCTAATAGTGCAAAAGAGTTGATCATCATTTAAATTTAATTCTAAGACATGATCAATTTTTGTGAAATTTTTTAAAATTACTCTAAAAAAACTAAAAATTACTAAACAATTAAATTACAAATAAAAGTAATAAATAAAATTTTGTAAAAATTGTTTAAATTATCTAAGAATAAATAAGTGTAAAATGTGTAACTTTTATATACCCACCCAACCTAGAATCTACATTGTCCTCAATGTTTAAGAAATGTAAATTGCAAGAATAAAGATAGAAAAGTTACCGATACGTTTGATGTGTTAACGATTTAACGTGGAAAACAAGGTGCAACCAACATCAGCTTGAAATAATTATGCTTACAAACAGAATACTATAAATTCTAACACATCTCAAAATTTTAATTATATTAATACTTAAAATAAAATAAACAAACATAATAGAAACTAATATTAAATAAAATTACATAAAAGAAAAATTACTTACACTAATGGGTTGACTCTCATCCAGCGCTTGGTTTAACGTCTCAACAAGATGCATCTTTATGGTGCTGAGGATCAATTTATCAATATGGAATCAATGTCAGCCATGTTGCATTCTCCTTATAAATAAGGCTTTACACGATGCCCATTGACTTTGAAAGTTACTTGTGTCTTTGGATTCAATAACTCTACTGGTCCATGTATAAAAACTTGGAAAATTGTGTAAGATCCTTCCCATCTTGATCTAAATTTTCCTAGAAACAATTTCAAATGAGAGTTAAATAAAAGAACTTTCATTCTAGGAAGAAAAGACTTAAGAACTAGCTTCTTTTCATGATAATGTTTAGTACACTTTTTGCATTTTCATAGGCCTCATTCCTAATCTCTTCTAACTCATTAAGATGGAGGAACCATTTTTCACTTGATTTATCTAAATCCATGTTTAGCTCTTTAATTTTCCAATAAGCCTTGTATTCGAGTTCAACAGGAAGGTGGCATGCTTTCCCAAAAATTAACCGGTTAGGGCTCATCCTAATGGGTGTTTTTAAGCTGTGCAGTATACCTATAAGGCAATATTCAACTTGATTTCCCAGTCCTTTCTTAAAGGACGCATGGTATGTTCTAAAATTCCCTTGATTTTCCTATTACTTACTTTCACTTGACCAGAAGTTTGAGAATGATAAGGAGTTTCCACTCTATGTGAAACATTGTACTTCTTCAGTATTCTATCAAAGAGTCTATTGCAAAAATGGCTACCTCTATCACTTATTGTTTCTCTAGGCATCCCAAATATGCTAAATATCAAATCCTTAATGAATTTCACAACAACAATTGCATCATTGGTTTTAGTGGGTATAACTTCTATCCACTTGAATACATAATCTATAGCAACCAAGATATATTCAAAACTATTGGATGGAGGAAAAGGACCCATAAAATCAATCCTCCATACATCAAAGAGTTCAAAAACTATATTATATGTCAAAAGCATTTGATCTCTTTTGCTTATGTTGCCTATTCTTTGACATCGATCATATTGTGCACAAAACATATTAGCATCTTTGAAAAGAGTTGGCCAATAGAATCTAGACTGTGATACCTTTAGGTCAGTTTTCTTACCACTAAAATGGCCATCACAATGAAGTTCATGACAAAATTTCAAAATGCTCTTATGTTCTTCTTCAGGCACACACCTTCAGATGACTTGATCTTGATCAATTCTGAATAAATAAAGGTCATCCCAAAAGTATTGCCTACAAGAAGTTAGAAACCTTTTCTTTTCTGAGAAGAAATGTTGGGTCTCAAAACACCAATGGCCAGATAGTTAACGATATCTATATACCAAGGGTTTGGACCTACTGAAAATAACTGTTCATCAGGAAAGGTTTCAATTATATCTTCTTTACTCTCACCTTCAAGAGAATTGAAGTCAGAAATTAACCTAGATAAATAGTGAGCTACTAAGTTTTCACTACTCTTATTATCTTTAATTTCTATGTCAAATTTCTGTAAGAGTAAGACCGACATGATTAATCTTGGCTTTACATTAGGTTTACTTAATAGGTATCTCAAAGCAGCATGATCAAAATACACAATTACTTTTAAACTGACTAAGTAAGACCTAAATTTGTCTAAATAAAACATAATATCCAAGAATTATTTCTCAATGGTGGAATAATTAATTTGGCCATCAGGGAGTGTTTTGCTTGTTAGATAGAGGCATTTGCCATGCCAATTACTAGCCGTGCAAACTTCTCACGGTGGTTTTCCTAACATATGGGTTTTCTCCCATTTTTATTGGTTTTGGTAGAGGATTAAGGCTTGGTTTTGTGTTTTGTTCAAAAATAGGTTGATGGTTAGAATCCAGCCTTATGAGCAGTCGTTTAAATTTATGAATATTATCTATGTATAGTGTAGGAGGGTTTCCTAAGGATATCCTACCATTCATAGACTATTGAAAGCATAAATTTAAAACACCTGTCAATTAAAAAGGAAAAGAATAATAAAATAACTATACAAAAAATTAGAGAAAATATACATAGTATTAGTACAAAAGTATTAAACAAAAAAGTTAATATTTAAGTTAAATAACAAAATTAATATTAACCAAGAGTGCTTCCAGTAAAGAATGGTAGGGCAAAATCTTCTTAAAAATCATCCTCTTAGACAGAATAACGTTCCCAAGAAAGACTTGTGGCACAAAGGTTTCCAAGAACTAGTCTTCTAGAGAAAACTCTCTTAGATCTTTACTTTTCATGCTATTACATAGTTAATTTTTTATATTATTTTTATTTTTTATATTTTTCTATATATTTTTATTTTTTATATTTTTCTATATATTTTTATTTTTTTAATGCCATCGTGGCGAATTATTTTTCCACACCACGTCAAACTCGGTTTGGAATGAACTCTAGTTTTTTAATTAATTAATTATTATTTATTTATTAAAATTTAATAATTAAATTAAAATTTATTTCAATTTTTTATATAATTAAGTATTAATACTTTTGTAAATAATGAAATTTAAAATATAAATTAAATTTTATTTTATTTTATAAATTTTAAATTGAAATTAAATTCATATTTAAGATGTATTTTTGATTTTTCTTTTTTTTATAAATTTTAAATTTTTGATTTACTGTTCAAGGAACATAAGCTTTTAATTTTTGATTTTTTTAAAAAATTTAATTTAATATTTTATTTACTCTTCATGGAACAGTATCTGGAATAATACCTTTTGATTTTTTAAAAATTTTAAATTTTTGATGTACCGTTCCCAAAATTGTATCCAAAATCGTAGCTTTTATTTTTTTAAATTGAAAATTTTAGATTTTACTATTCAAATTTTCCTAAATAGTTTGTGAATTGCTTTTTCAAATTTTTTTCTTTTTTCGATTTGACTGTTTATTTAGATTTTTTAAAATTTTAATAATTAAATTAAATTAATTTAAATTAAATATTTATTATTTTTTTTTTGAATTGTAAATTACAAAGATTTATTCAAAAAAATTAGATTTTTATTTTTTCATTCTTTTATTTTTATTTTTATGTTTATGAATTGAATATTCAAATCTAATATTTTTTAGATTGTTTTTTTTTTTGGTTTTTGATTTGAAATTAAATTCTAAAAATAAGAATCATGATATTTACATCACATTATGTTTTTAAGATTTGATAATGATATAAAAATCACCATTATTTCCCCAATAACGGTACCAAAATTTTGATAAGCAAAATTGGGGATAATATCGATTTCGTAAATAATTATTCATTTTCAAAGAAAATAATATCGATTTACGCAAGTGTACGAATCATTTATAAAAATGATAAGTATACTTCCAAGGTCGATCAAAGGAAGTAATATTGTGTGGTTTTTAAATATTATTCAAATTTAAAAAAAATAATTAAACCTAAAAATTTTGTCACAATGATTTGGTTTTAGAAATAACTAATCTAATGCATAAATATAAAGATAGACATGGATTCAACAAATACCTATCTAATTTAATACATTCATAAATAGTGAAGAATAATGGATGTAATAATTCAGTAATTATGATTGCTCATATTATTTATGTTATTAAATATATAAATTGATATTTATTGATTTTTTATTTTTGATATGAAAGTATCCTTAGGCGGAGCCTATTAATTAATTAAGTATTAAATTTTAGTTTTTTTCTAAGAAAATTGCAAACTATTTAATTACAGCTTTAGGCGGAGTCCGTTAATTAGATTTTATTCAATATGTCTAAATTAAAATTAAGAATTTAACTATCTGAAAAATAACTTTCAAGTTTTAAAACTATTTAAGAAAATATATTTTAATACATTTTCAAATAATAATTCTTTGTAAAAAACCTTTGAAATAGAGTTTATCTCTAAATATCTAAGTAATTAAATCTTAATTTTAACTCTCTTATTAAGTTTGTTACTAAGAGTAATGTACTCTTTCAAATAACATTCTTTATAAAAATATTGAGTAAAAATAAAATCAATTAATTTTAAAAAAATATTTTACCTGTTCAATATTTTGCAAGCATAACAACATTATTATTATATCATATTCATTATCCGTCAGACATGTTATAATTGATCACATAAAAACCAAGAATGACAGAAGAATCAACATAGATATATGAACTGCAAAAAGAATATAATTAATACCTTAACAATATTCTTACAAAACTTTGAAGAGTTGATTCTAAGACTAAAGTATAATTATAAACTTAACAATATTCTTAAACTCCTTGAGAAGAAATAATTATGTTTTTGTAAATTTCTAATTTTTGATTCAATAAATGAAAATATAAATTCGTTCGGAGGTTTTCCAGGAACAGAATTAGCATCAAAGTTTTGTAAGGATTTTTTTGAGGTATAATTTTAAAATAAATTCTTTAAAATTATTTTTATGCTTTAATATTATATGTTATATTGAATTTATCTGTGATTAAATTTAACATAGCTGTCTGTTTGTAAATATGATATAATAATAACGTTGTTATGTTTACGAAATGTTAAATATATAAAATATTCCTATAAAATAAATTAATTTTTATTCAAGATTTTATATTAAGGATGTTAGAGAGAAATATATTATTTTTCATTACAAACTTAAATCTAAAAATTAGAATTTAAAATTTAATTATCCGGTTTAATTTAGAATAGTGTTATTTTATTTATTGGTATAATCGCCCGGTAGTTAGAGTGAATCTGTATTTTAAATGTTTTTATAAGAATTGTTATTCAAAAATGTATGAAAAACCTATTTTTAGTAATAGTTTTAAAACTTGAAAATTAGTACTCGGATAATTAAATTCTTAGGTTTAATTTAGACACCTTGAATAAAGTTTAAAATATCTAACCCCACCAAAGGTGGTATTTAAATGCTTTGTTTTCAATCTCTCAATAAAAAGAAATTAATTATATTGACCAAATTAACTATCGACCCCACCCATAGGTGTTAATTGATTTGTTTAATTAAGAAAGAATATCTAACCTCACCAAAGGTAGTATTTATATAAAAAAAGAGAATCGATAAATAACAATTTATATCTTTAATAACTTAAATAATATGAGCAAACATAATTAACTTAATTATTATATAAATGAATACTCTACTGTTATGAATGATAAAAATTTGCATAATTATTTATTGAACCCATAACTATGTTTATTTATTTTATTTTATTAGATTAGGAAATACAAAAAATCAAAATATCGTAACAAGATGTTTAAGATTTAATTTTGTTTTTAAAAGTTTGAATAATAAATTAAAAACCACATATATTCCTTTATGAGATCGACCTTGGGAGTATACTTGTCATTTTCTATAAAATGATTCGTGCACTTGTGAGACTTTTATAAATATAAAACCAAAGTATTACAAAATTGGTATTTCTAACTCGATGTTGGTTTTGTCTTATCAAGTTTTTGGTACCGTTGTTGAGTACTTGGTTTTATTCATCAATTTTTTGGTGTCTTTGCCGGGGAAGGAATATCATTTATAAAATACTTATTAAAATTTTTAAAAAATTTCATGTTATAAATAATTGTGATTTTTTTATAATTTTAAAACTTAAAAAAATCTACTGTTACTGTCCCATGAACAATTAAACAAAAACAAATTTAAAAAAATATATATTTTTTTATTTTTTCTTTAAAAAAACAAAAAATACTTTAATTATTTTCTTTTCTAAAAAATTTAAAAAATTTGAAAAATTTTGAAAAAAAAACGAATAAATAAATAAATGTGTAATAGTATGAAAATAAATATATAAGGGAGTTATGTCTAAAAGACTAGTTCTTAGAAGCCTTTGTGCCATTAGTCTTTTCTTGGGAGTCTCTTGGTTAATACTGATTATGTTATTTAACTTAGAAATTAACTTAACTGTTGTAAATATTGTATGATATAACATGTATAAAAATGTGTTTGTATTATATATTAGATAGAGTTTACTATATTCTGTACAATTTAATCATGTATATTTATTTGTATAAAAATATGTTTAAATTATATATTAAATAGAGTGTATTATAAATATTTATTATGTATAATTTAATCATGTATATTTATTTGTAAAAAATGTGTTTGTATTATATGATAGATAGAGTGTATTATAAATATGTATAGTTTAAGTATGTATAATATATGTATCAAAATTTGTATAAAATTTATTTGTATTATATATATTGTAAAATTATATAATTATCTTATTTTTTATTCTTTTCTTTATTTTATTAACTTTATGTTTATTTTACTTTGTTTTTTCTTTTATTTGTTATTTTTCTTTTATTATTTGATTTTTATTTTATTCTTTGATTTTGTTTGTTTCTTTTACTTAATTTTTATTTTTTATTGTTTAGTATTTATTTTAATACTTAGTGTTAGATTAGTTTAAAAAAATATAAAAAAATTCTAAAGCTATCTCCAAAATTTTAAAGTTTTCAATTACAATATGTGATAAAGGAAGGGAGTGTGTTGTTAGATCTAGGTACAAATGTGTTTTGATGCCTTAGTTATTTGACTTATACCTAGAAGTGTGTTATCTAAAACTCATAATCATGTCCCTAGTTTTAGTTTTAAGTAAATAATTTTTTTTAAAATCCATAGGGCATGACTTAAAAAGTATATGTAGACAACCTTATCCTACTTATAGGTTTGATTGACTCATTGATGTGGGAACATTGAGTTTACTTAAAAAAGAAATCCTCCAAGTTACGTCTTGCTAAGATGTTAAACTAAGTGCTAGATGAGAGACAATTAATCATTTTTGGTAATTTTCTTTTATTTCTTTTATTTATTTTGTTTATTTTAGTTTAATTACATGTGAACAATTTTATATATGTTAAACCTAAAAATATTTGTTGAGATGTTAGAAATACACATCGATGTGTCTGTGTGAACTTTAATGATGAACATGATGGATGCACCTGCATTTCTCCATCACTATTTACACATTCTCAGGAAATAAGTAAATTTTTTTCTTTTTTCTCTTTATCTTTAATTTATAATTGTTACATCGAGGACAATGTAAGTTCTAGGTTAGGGGTGGTGAAAAATTACCATGCTTAATTTCAAAAATTTGAACAATTAAAAAATATTATTGTGTTTGATTTTATTTTCTTTGTATGGTTTAGTAATTTTTAGAATTGTAGGATTAGTTTTAAAAAAAATTTCACAAAAATCTATCATTTCTTTAAATAAAATGTAAGTAAATAGTTAAGTCTTTTGCACTGTTAGACTAATTTTTGAAAACATATCATGGAGTATATGATAATTAGTTAGTTTTCATCATAAGTAGTATTTCATGATAAAGTGTGAAAATTATAATGAAGCCAAAATTAGTGTTTAGGAATCAAAGAGTGGAGACTACTCATGTGAGATATAATTTGAGCCTAATTTCCTTTATTTTAAGTGAAATATATTTTTTCTACTCCAAAAATATTTCTTATTTCTTCAAATTTTTAGATGATCTCTATAGGTATTAGCATTGAATGTTAGGATTTTCACATCTAATAAAGTATCACATGTTGTTTTTATTTCTTAGATTGAATGACTTAAGTAGAGATTGATAGTATATGCCCTTTCGTCCTTCATGCATGACTTATACCACAAAAAAATACATATGGTTTACCTAAACCATTGCAAACAGTGAAAAGCCAAAATTTAGCCACTCACTTTATCATGCAAAAAAAGTCCTCTCTCTAAAACATATATATATTAAAAAGAGAGAGAGAGAGAGAGAAATGAATAGTATAATCTACATACTATGATCCACATAGCTTACAAAGTTGTGAGAAAAAGACTAATTATAAAAGAAAATTATATGAAGTAAATCCCTAAAAAGTCATTGTACTTTCTTCATTCTATAAGACATATATCTTGAAAAATGTATTTAATAATTTTGATTGATGCATGAAAATTATTTTTTGATTTCTTTACGAAATCCTAAACATTCGTTTCCTTTCATGAGATCGAAGTTATGCACTATTTTTGAGCCTTTCTTCTTTTATAAGTATGTAAACTTATTAGTTCATTTCTAAACATAACCTCTATTTTCATATGCCTTAGTATGAGTGTTTGAACCCATAGGATTCAATGAATTGAGAGTATTGACTTGTGAAGAGTAGAGTAAAAGCGAATTTGAATTTCTGATATTGAAATTGGGTAAATTTAAATTTAAATATTTTGAAATGAAGTATGAAAATGATTTTCAACTAATTATTATTATAAACCATGACTTTTGAAGAAGTTGAAAATAACTTATGCTTTAGATTTTAATTATAATCTTAAAGGAGATTTAAAAGCATGAGACATTTTTATGTTTTGTTTTCTTGTTTTATTTTATTTTATTTTATTTTTAAGTTAATTTTTTATTTTATTTAGTTTTAATTTTTTTATAATTTTAGTTTTTCATTTGTTTATTTTTGTTACTTCTTTTTAATTTTTACATTTAGTTTAATGTTTATGGATATCATTATTGAAAACCCTCTTGAGACATAAACTCGTCCACTAGGGCAATCTAGGGGTTTAAAGGCTTGTTGCATACGGTAAATGCAATCGTGTCAATCCAGAGATGTGATTTATGATAGTTTAATTTTTAGTTTTTACCGCTTCTCTTGCTAAGGGACTAGCAAGTAGTTGGTTGGGGGCTATAATGTGTGATTAAAAATCACTAAAATTATCATGATTAAATGTATTTTAATTGATTAAATAGATTTATATTTGTATGATTTTATTATATTTTTATGTAAATTTTTCTTTTTTGAAATTGTGGGTATTTTTATTGTTTTTCAGGTATTTTCGTTCGAAAATAAATTAAAAACTTGAAGAAAAATACTGGAGGTAATATATTATAAATATGTTGAGAAACAAATAAGGGAAAGTAAAAAAAATGAAAAAATTAGACAAATTGGGTCAAAATTTTCAAAAATGCAGAGTCTTGCGCACACCAGCACACACTCACTCTTGTCTCATGTGCCTGTCACACATGTCACACTGATTGGGCAAAACCGACATCGTCGATCCTGCTGTTCATTTGGTTTTATTTATTTATAAAACTCTCGCAAGTGCACGAATCATTTCGTAGAAAATGATAAGTATACTCCCAAGGTCGATCTAAGGAAGGAATGTATGTGGTTTTTAATTTATTATTCAAACTTTTAAAAATGAAATTAAATCCTAAACATCTTGTCACGATATTTTGGGGTTTTGTGTTTTTAATCTACTTACATAAAAATAAACATAGATTCAATAAACATTTATGCAAATTTTATTATTTAAAATAGTGGAGTATTTATGGATATAATAACTAAGTTAATTATGCTTGCTCATATTATTTAGGTTATTAAAGATATGAATTGATATTTATTGATTCTCTTTTTTTTATATGAATACCACCTTTGGTGGGGTTAGATATTCTTTATTAACTAAACAAATCAATTAACACCTATGGGTGGGGTTGATAACTAATTTGGTTAGTTAAATTAATTCCTTTTTCTAAGAGATTGAAAATGAACCATTTAAATGCCACCTTTGGTGGGGTTAGACAGTTTAAACTTTATTCAAGGTGTCCAAATTAAACCTAAGAATTTAGTTATCCGAGTACTAACTTTCAAGTTTTAAAACCACTATTGAAAACATGTTGTCAATACATTTTCAGATAATAATTTTTATAAAAACTTTTGAAATAGAGCTTCACTCTAACTACGGGGCGATTGTACCAACAAATAAAAGAGCACTACTTTAAATCGAACAGGATAACTAAACCTTAAAATCTAATTTTGATTTAAGTTTGTAATGAAAAATAATATATTTCTCTAACATTCTTAATATAAAATCTTGAATAAAAATAAAATCAATTCATTTTAGAGATTTTTTCCTATTTAATATTTCGCAAGCATAACAACGTTATTATTATATCATGTTTATAAACAGCCAGCACAGTTAAATTTAATCACAGACAAATTAAATATAACATGTAAGAATAAGGCATAAAAAATAACTGTAAAGAAAATAAAATCCTTACAGAACTTCGATGCTATTCCAGTTGTTGGAAAACCTCCAAGTGGAATTTGCACTCCCATTTATTGAATCAAAAAGCTAATAAATTACAAAAATATAACTAGTTCTTCCCAAAAAGGGAAGAACTCTAAAACTAAGAGAAATTAACTAAGAAAAGCTAAAAACTAAGAAAAACTAAAAAATCTAAGAAAAGAGAGAAAGAAAGAGAGAAGAGAATGTGTTTTGAGGTGTGATTAGAAGTGAAGAGAAGAGAGGTATTTATAGGTGAGGATGGAGAGAAAAAGTGGGTGAAAAAATGATGAAAACGCAGAGTGCAATTGCTGAGGTCATTGATGACGTCAGCATGACATCATAGGGCGGCTGCGCGCGAAAATGGGGCGAAATGGGCAGCGGCGCGTGCGGAACTGGGACTGGGTGCACGCTGATGCACACGGACGTGGGGCGTGTGGTGCGCGGTTGGGCGGTGCGATTTTCTCCTTTTTGACCCATTTTGTCCAATTTTTCCATATTTGTTGACCTTTCCCCATTTATTTATTAATATATTTGTGATGTATTGCTTCCAGTATTCCTCTTTGAGTTTTTAAGTTACGTTTTTAAGTGAAAATACTTGAAAAACAATAAAAATACTCGTGATTCCGAAAAAGACAAATTTATATAAATATATGATAAAACATATATATATATATATTTAATCAATTAATGTGCATAAAATCATGGTAATTTTAGTGCTTTTTGAGCACTCATCACACACCTAGTCCCGCGTGTGCCCACGCGTGCCAGCGTCCATCTACCCCAAACCTTGCCTTTACAGTCGTGCTAGCCTATCTGAAACACATCCAACACTCATTTTCAAGATATTGTTTTTATTTTTTTAGTCTTTTCCTCACCTATAAAAGTATTATTTCCCCCATCGTAAAAATAATCCCTCAAAGCACTCAAAATATCTCTCTTTCTCTCTCTATATTTCTTTCTCTTGAAAGCTTTCTTAGTTTTTTTAGTTTTAATGTCTTCTCTTTTTGAGAAGAAATAGTTATATTTATGTAAATTTCTAGTTTTTGATTTAATAAACGAAAATGCAAATCCGTTTTTAGGTTTTTTAGAAACAGAATTAACATCAACGTTTTGTAAGGATTCTTTTGAGGTATAATTTTAAAACAAATTCTTTATAGTTATTTTTATGTTTTATTCTTATATGTTATATTTAATTTGTCTGTGATTAAATTTAACATAACTGACTATTTATAAATATGATATAATAATAACGTTGTTATGCTTGCGAAATGATAAATATATAAAACATTTCTATAAAATAAATTGATTTTTTTATTCAAGATTTTATATTAAGAATGTTATAGAAAATATATTATTTTTCATTACAAACTTAAATTTGAAAATTAGATTTTAAGGTTTAATTATCCGGTTTAATTTAGAGTAATGCTCTTTTATTTGTGAGTACAATTTCCTGATAGTTAGAGTGAAACTCTATTTCAAAAGTTTATATAAGAACTATTATTTGAAATTGTATTGACAAAATATTTTAAAAAAAACTTGAAAGTTAGTACTTGGATAATTAAATTTTAAGATTTAATTTGAACACTTTGAATAAAGTTTAAAATGTCTAACCCCACCAAAGATGTCATTTAAATGGTTTATTTTCAATCTCTTAGAAAAAAAGAGAATTAATTTAGTTAACCAAATTAATTATCAACCTCACCCATAGGTTTTAATTGATTTGTTTAATTAACAAAGAATATCTAACCCCACCAAAGGTGGTATTTATATAAAAAAGAGAGAATCAATAAATATCAATTTATATCTTTAATTACCTAAATAATATGAGCAATCATAATTAACTTAATTATTATATACATAAATACTTCACTGTTATGAATGATAAAAAATTGCATAATTGTTAATTGAATCCATATCTATATTTTTTTATGTTATTAGATTAGGAAACAAAATAAAAATATCATGAGAGGATGTTTATGATTTAATTTTATTTTTAAAAGTTTGAATAATAAATTAAAAACCACATATATTTCTTCCTTAGATCGACCTTGGGAGTATACTTGTCATTTTTTATAAAATTATTCATGCACTTTCGAGAGTTTTACAAATATAAAACCAAAATATCTAGAAAATTGGTATTACTAACCCGATGCTGGTTTTGTCTCATCAAGTTTTTGGCACATTGCCTGGGACTTGGTTTTGTTCATCAACGAGATGCCACCTTGATATAGGAGAGAGTTTTCCATACAATAAAAGTATGGATACGTGATAGCACTAAGTCATCTTGACCTTTCATTTTTATAAAAAATAAAAAGTGTAAGAAGTGGGAGATAAGATCAATGAATGATATTGACAAAGGTATATAATATATTGTATCTAAGATTTTCTCCTTGTAGAAATGCTAATTTTTAAGTAATATTTTCAATGGTTTTTTACATTAAGGATTTCAAGGTTGAAGAAGTCTCAAATGTTTCATTTTTCGTGTTCTATCTTTTGTTCTAATGAAGATCAAAGATTTTAAATAGAGGTTTAAATTAAGATGAGAAGTTAATGAGATTCATAATTCAATTCATTAATTTTTAAAGCCTATCTAATCTTTTCTCACTTAATTTTTAATGAGATGAGATGATAATGACATAGTACTAAGTAAGATATCTTATTTGTCTCTAAAGAACCTAAATAAGACAAGTAAGAATACAACAATAATTGAAAATATGATACATGATTATTTATAATGTAAGTTTAATAAGAAAAATGATAGAACATATATTTAAAGTTAGGTCTATTAGGGCTATAATTTGAATGAGATGAGATAGTATCTAAAATAAATGAAACAATATTGTACTATGAATCTATTAAAGACACCAAATAAGACATGAGATGAGATGAAATAATACACTTTACATCTCTAATTTTATAAGAAGTAGAAGGCTATCTCACACTAGCCAATATAGTATAAATAGTATAAATAATTTAAATAATTTATTAAATTTTAATTTAAAAATGCATGGTTTTAATTGAAAGTTTTTTTTGGGTTAAATTTATGAGATTTTAACATTATTAATCAAAAAGTCAAAATTACATAAAACAAAAAAATTCAAAATCAAAATTAAAGTAACGAAGTTAAAAACAAGGTAAAGTAAAAATTGTACAATGATTAATTATATATTAAGACATAGAACCACCAACAATAGCAATAACATTTAATAATTTTTGCAACTTTAAAATTTAATTAGTGAAAATTTCATTTATCTCATAAAAATACTTAAAAAAATTCATATTTATCAAAATGACTATATACTTGGGTTCATAACTATACAAGGCATTTCAAAGTAAAACACAAAAGGGAGAATTACCTTAATATGATCTTCTTGTTTGCAAGATATGTATTGATACCTCAACGCATTTAACGTAAGTAACATTTAGATTTAAGAGAAGAAAATGTGAAAAGTATTAAAATCTATAAAATATTGGACAAATTATGAATTTATAAAAGCAACATAATGGATAATGTCTCTTTAAATAACTTTGAGAAAGCTCGAGACCCGATACATAATCGCGACAAGGAGATACAAATTTCTTAGGACTTATTTCTAACTCACGAGCTACAAAAACATGATAAACATAAATAATAATAAATCAAATATGTAAGGAGTAAGAAAACAACCATAAATACTAAACAAATCAAACTAATAGTTTAATATACAATAAGCATGGCAAAGCAGAACAAATAGAGAAAATGAGAACATGTGATGGACAAAAAGGAAAGTTTTTCAATCACAATCGAATCCTCCTATATAAGAAGATATTTGGATGAAATCTTGGTTGTACTAGTACAAGATGCGATCATTCAAGAAAGGCAATATAACATAATAAATCCACATAGGATCTACACCTATGTGATAACATCCATAGGTTGTTTAAGGCAACCATTCGATAACAAGCAATTTATTATGAATGTAATTCAATAATTTGAAACATCAAGAAGATATAAGCTAATGCCTCTTACAATTGAAACAACACACTCATCTATATCTAAGTAGCCTTTGTCTACTATCTCCATAACAACTATGATCCAAGATTGAATTCAACTTTCCTCAAGAGCCCCACCACCACGTGATGTGGTAAAATCACCAATGATTAATATCATGAATCCTAGGATAATGGCATCCCATTCACATAAACCTAAATGCAATCTATGTCTTGATTGTTAATTCAATTTTAATTAACCTAATCCCAAAAGAACCATTCAACGAATCGTTAATACTAAAAAACACACAAAGTATTAATGATTCAAAACTTCAAAAATAATTTTCCAATTGAAAATAATAGTTTTGAAAATGGAAAAGTTTTTCCACATTTCTTAAATTAATTTTATTTCTACAAGATGGGGTACTTATAGAAAACTCTTAGGCTATCAGGCATCTCACTGACCACAATAGCAATCTCGCCAACCATACTAGAGAGCATCTCAATAAACACCAAAAAACTCATTTTTTGTTTAAAAAAATTATCAAGTAATTTTTCACAAACACTTGCAAACTAACAAGAACAAAACTGCCCATAAATACAACCTATCATGCAAACTATATAATCCCAAAGTGTTTTAACTATGTGAATGTGTACATTACTAAACTGACAATAATTGATCTGACATAGAGGAAGACAAAAAATCAAGTAAAAAACAATTGACTCCGTGTTTTGCACATGAAAGTCCCAACAAAGACACAACAAGAAGTACAAGACTTATAATCTTTTCCTTTGGATGTCCATTGTATAATACTGCACAATTAAACAGACAAAACAACAATACATAATACAATAATTGAAGATCACTTAAAAGAAGTTTATTCACGTGAACAAACTTCAACATACAACCCACATACCCCCAACACACGTACTCTAAGTGCATGATAACTTTGTGTTTTAGAGCCATTTTTGTTTAATTTATTAATTGTAATTGCTATGTTCTTAAGTTTTTTAGTTAACTTTAAGTTTCTAAATTATTATTTGATGTTAGTTTTGTAAGAAATTATATTTTTAGAGAAAATGAAACAATTTGAATTAAAAAGGGAATGAGAATAACAAAAGTTAAAAATTTAATTTGAATTAAAAATAGGACTCAAATGAAATTAATAAAATTTGAAATTTAAATTTTTTTCTATGCAGAAAAGGAGTCTCACGCCGAAATGGATCAACGTGCATCACACACATAAATAAAAAATTCAATGGTGTAGATCAGGAGAGTGAGATTGAAACGCTATGTGCACGAGTGGATGAGAATTTCCAGCTGTTCTGCACAGTTTGGCTAGCAAAGTAGGGTCTACCTATCTGCACAATCTAGCGCTTAGATTTTCCTTGCAACAGGCCCTCGTGTCACCCATCATTAGATAAAATGATGAAAGGTCGAAATCATGCATGCTCTCCACTCTCCATGCGAGAGAGTCACAAGTGAAGTCCAGCTGTTCTACACACCCAACACACGAAATTCTGGTATGGTGTGGTCCACTGAAGCTGCGTGCACCTTTGCGTCTCGCCCAGTCCACATATGCTACGTGTCCTGTTTTCATGCCATCAAATCAGAGATCTCCACATGTCATGCATAGTGTAAAAGTTTTTCAAAAAATTTCTTCTCGGTTAGCTTCTTTTGAACATTTTTTACCCCTTTTTGGCACACCTATTTGGAAAAAGTTTTTAGTGTATTTTTTGGAGAGAAGAGAGGCCATATTTTTGTGGTTGTTTTGTTGCTGAAAATAGAGAGAACATACAAAAGCCATTTTTTGGGGTTTTGTGGTTATTATGCTGCTGAAAAAATACAAAGAACATAGAGAACAAAGAAGGAGATGAGGGAGGAACTCAAATTTTTCATTAAGGAATTATCAAAGAGTTTCTTCTAATTCTTTTGTCTTTTGATTTAATTTTTCTTAAATGTATAAATATTCTTGTATTGTGATTTCAATATTTACTATGAACTAAATTATTTATTCTAGGGTTGCAATGTAACTTACATTATGAAGCTTGAATTAATTATTTTTGAATGATTTATGGGATATTGCTTTTAATTTGTTTATTCTATTTGTGCTTAGTGCCTTTCATTGTTAGAAGATTAATCAATTGATATGTGAACCCTAAAAAACTTGGAAAAAGAATTTTTGTGTTTTTCTCTTGGATAGAACAACACACACACACACACACACATATACATATATATATATATATATATATATATATGGGATATAAATATACCTTTATTATATGTGTAGCTAATGAGAACTTTGAGCTTAATGAATCTTTGGTAAATTTAATTCACATAGGAATATAGTGAATTAATTTAGTGAGATGTGTCTATTTGTTATCGGAAGAGATATGTGGATAAATTAGGAGTTCTTGGTTGACAAATTAAATGTAAGAACATAAATCAAGAGAAAATAATATGATTCAGGTGGATTAATTTAGTGAAATTGCAATCCTAGAGTTTTCTTCAAGTGTTAATTTTATATATTGTTAATTAAAATTAGTTCAGTTAAACTCTATCCAAATATCAATTTTTTGGATAAAATTAGGATGAAACAATTTTAGTACTTAACAAAGATTGGTAATAAATCTTCGGGAAACGATATCGTATTTATCATTTACTACTTGTCACTGTGTATACTTGCACATTAATGTTCTTTTAAATCACCAACAGTGCATCCATCTTGTTGTGCCCCATCCATATTCATGAATCAACACATCCATCTAGATGCACACTCCAAGTGTATGTCTGAACTCTAACTCCACTTAAGCCAATCTCTAGCTACACCTATATCCTACACACATAACACAAAAGCATACCCATAAATGTATCATATAGACTTACATGTAGTCTAACGAAATACTTTCACATTATCAATACATTGGTACATATTGGTACAAAACATGCCACAGAGAAACACACAAATAAGATACAACACAATTCCTTATAATCTCATGATACACCCCTTACGTGTATACAAGTTAGGCAACTATGGTGCAGTATAAATCTACATTCACATCCCATACATCAAACATGTAATAGAAAACAAATTGTTCAAATAAACCTCTCCCTTCTTTTTGACGTAGAAAGTCAAAGGAATATTATTATATGAAGGAGAGAAGGCATAGATATATGCAATAATCCTAACTACTCATGCAATCAGTAGAGAAAGATTAAAGAAGTAAACATAGCATTATCAAACATATGCAAACAAGTCACAACATAAATAAACATGATGAACATAAACATACACAAAAAATAAACACACCAATTATTCTTATTCAGAAATTTTTTGAGTACATTTTTTTAATGAAAAGAAAAAGTACATCAAAATAGAAACAAAAAAAATTAGGAATTTTATCCATCCTCTCCCTCATCATCAGAGGAAATTTGATGAGTACCAATTTTGGACTACCTATGATTAGAAAGTGGGTCAAAATTTTTTGTAGGGTTAAGGTAGTCAAACAATTGGTGGAAAGAGGCAGTGGTATCAGGAAATCGAACATCTTGAAAGAAAGAACTAACGTTAAGATTGCTAGAGAGGATATGAAAAGAACCATAACTAGCTTATAGTTTGATGGAAGGGCAAGAACTAGTAGATCAGAAGATGCATGCTTGAGAGTCAAGTGCTCTAGTCTGAAAATGTGGTCACTAATATGAAGTATCGACTATCTTTAAAAGGACTTCTCTTGATGACCTACAACACGATCCTGAATCATCATATTCACCCACTATCTATCGCAATTAACTCTTGAAAAACCAAAGAGATATCCAATGAATGATGAGTAGGATAAAGAAGGCATGATGAATAGGAATAGATAGACAAGAAGAAAACTGAGACATGCTCTTAGAGGAAGAAGAAGAAGAAGAAGAAGAAGAAGAAGAAGAAGAAGAGGGTCCAAAATGTCCAGAATTAGAGGAACATATAGAAGAGAAATGTTTGGCGTATAAAGTTCCTCTACCGGATGGGTGCCAGAAAGATCACCGAAAATAGAAGCATCCCACTGTGTGAAAAAAGAAGGATAATGAAGGGTAAAGAGAGAAGAGGTAGTAGAACAAAAAAAGATGGTCCCATAAATCATGCCTAAAAGATCTATAGTCTCATTGTTTATGATAGTACAAAGAAATTGATCAAGAGAGAGTCACCTAGAAAGTGTGAGAACGAGGGTATATACAAGCACTCATAATATTATTGAGATGATGATTGGTGCAAATGAATTCAATTGAAAAGCACCCCTACCGTGCCCATGGTTAGGGCCAACCAATAAGTTAGCCATCTCAGAGATATTGCAAGAAGATATGTTTTGAAATTCACCAAGGAGATCACAATTGATGAGATTTTTAAACTCAAATGGGGTGACAGGAAAAGAAGGGTTTTGCACATTAAGAAGAGACAATATTCTTATAACATATCTTATTTTGATATGGGTTGTTTGATGAAAAGAAGGACCCAAAGAATGATTTTTTTATTCTTGTTTAACTAGAGGGTTCCTGTCTCTTATTTTGATATTTTAGGGTCATTTCTGAGAAGAGTTTATGGATAGGAGGTAGAACTATTTTTATTAAGGGATAAAAGTGTTTAAAGGTAGGAAAGTGTTTAACTAAATCTATGGATTGAAATGAAAATGGGAAGGGTATAAGTAGGTAATTTGTGAACTCGTTGACCAACTTGCTAAGGTAGTTGGTGAGTCTATACTAAATTTTTTAAAAATGCACTTGGTGAACACCTCATTGAAGGGTCAAATGAATACTCAATGATAGGCCTAACAAGTGAGAATGAAGCAAAAAACAATATTTTTCAGTTTTTCTTGAAAATATAATTTTTAAAAAACCTTTAAACAAAAAACTAATACAAAAAAAAACATAAAACAACAAAAATAAAATAAAAAATAGAAACCCTTAAATAAAACTTAACAAACAAAGATTGTAAACACATACAAAAGTTCTACAAGAAGAGGAAGAAAAGAAGAACCAACTTAACTTAAACTGATCCTAAGAAAGAGTGATTAAACTGTATCCATACATTTAAAAAAGAACTTATGAGGTGTAATAGTATCAAATTACAATATATTATTCACATAGGCATTAGGTTTATGAGACAATTGAGAACTTATTTATTTAGAAATTCTAGAGAAACCAATCGAGTAATCCTAATACACACAGTCAAACAAGCTTTAAGAAAAAATATTTTCCCTTTCCACACTGTGTTAATGATGCATAATGAACCCAAATTTAAAATACTTAGGTGACGAGAGCGAAGAAAAGATATCCTAGAAGTGATTTTGGTGTGCAAAGATGCTATCAGGAAAGGTGGAAAATAGTAATATAGGAACTAGTAAAAGAGTGAGAGAATCGGGGTCTTTGACTCCTAGGAATAGCAATAGAAAAGAAATGAAGGGGAAAAAGCACTAACATCATCTCTCACATGAGAATGAGTAGTTAATTTCTCATAGTGTGTCCTCAAAAGCCCACGTTCATCATAGTGGTTACAAACAAGAATAAAATGAGTAGGCATAAGCAAGAGGCCATTACAGGCATTATGAGACCTAATAGCATGATGTGAGATGTTTATATTGCTTGTTAAGCATGGCTGAGATGATGCTTCTGACTTACAATTAGGGATGACTACAACATTCTTCATTCTGGGATCAGTAGCCATAGGCTTAATGAACTTGGGTGGAACTCTAGTTGAGGTAGACACTTCTTCTTCATAATACATGTCTCTTAGCACCTTGTTGTTGCTTAAAATCTCATCCAAATTCTATGTGCCCATCATCAACGTTTTAAGTCTATTATTGAATTGGTCCAATCCTCTTCCAACTTGGACTATTTTTTCCCAAAGCCTTTAGGAATTCGAAATAGTAGCTGAGGTTCTGCACATTTTTACAAAGCTTTTCTAACTCTTCATCCCTTTGTGATAGAGTATGTGCCAAATACTCCTTTTCACTTTCTAAAACAATCAATTTCTTTCCAAGAAGAGTTATTTGATTCATTTGATCTTTGAATAGATCTATACTGGTGACCTTTTAAGTTGCTTGACTCAACTCAAGATTCCTTAGCTTTTCCTCCATATACTTCATTCTAGAGCAATTTAAGTTGCTTTTAACCTGAAGATCATTATACCTTGTTTTGAATCATCTCAGCGTGCTCAACTCTTTATCATTTTCTTCAAGGCTTTCCAAATGCCTTTTTCCTTGCATTCTTAGACTTGATATACTTATGAAATGGCTCACTGTAGGTATCTAGGAGCTTAACTTGTTCATCCTATTCTTCTTTGATAAATCTTATTACCCTAAAGATTACAATGAGAGGTTCCTCAATAGACTTTGAAGTCATAAAGGTATGAAGTTACGCTCATCCTCATCAACACTGTAGTTATTATCTTTAATACTAACCTCGGCCTTCATCACTCTTTTTCCATAGAAATTTTGTTTAGAAATATAGTTTGTCGCAATGTGTCTAGTGACATGGCCATGGTGAGTAACATCCATGGGCCCATTTTTATGGGTAATCTTAGTGGGTAAAATCCAAGGGTTCATTTAGTTTGGCTTATGTGCCGCATGCTGGGTAACATCCATGTGACCTGGTGTGGGCTTCAAACTTGGGTTAAATGTGACATTTTTGGATAAGGGGATATTATTTCCCCCTACTAACAACTTAAGATTTTTGTAGGAATGTTAGCTACTATTCCTACGTTTGGTATTAGAGCTTAGTCTTAGGTTTGAGTCTCAAAAAGCACAAGTTTGAGGATGAACTTCCCTTACAAAGGAGTGAATGATGCGACCATGGTGGGTAACATCCATGAGCCCATTATTATGGGTAATCTTAGTGGGTAACATCCAAGGGTCATTTAGTTTGGCTTATATGGCGCATGGTGGGTAACATCCATGTGACCTAGTGTGGACTTCGAACCTTGGTTAAGTGTGATGGTTCTAGATAAGAGGATATTAGCACCCCCTATTGACAACTTAAGCTTATGGTTGCAATGGTTAGCTACTGTTCCTAAGTTAATAATGGAGATTGAGGTGCTAACCAAGTTGATATTTACAAATATTCTCAAGATCATACAAATATTCTCAAGAGATAGATTTGGAATATTAAATTGGATGCAAGGATTACTTTAGAAAGAAATTTTTGTTTTAGTTAATTATGGGCTTTTATTTTAAGTATTTTAGTCCTTTATTTAATTGGGGACATTTTATGTTTAACAATTTTTTTAGTTAATTATGGGCTTTTTATTTAAGTCTTTTAGTATTTTATTTATTAAGGTTGGATTAGGCCCAATCCACAACTAAATAGGCCCATTAGACCCATTTCATCTAGATTTTTTTCTTTTAGGGTTTCTTGCTTTATAGAAGAAGAGTTATGTAATTTAGAGGTAAGACACGAATATTCATTAATGAAAAAAAAATTTCAGAAAGCTTCTTGCTTTGCCTTCTTGTGTTCTTGATTGAATACTTGAATCCAACTTATCATAGGGAGTGATTATATTTTGTGGCATCTCAAGGTTTGGATTTTAAGGGCTTTTTTTCCTTAGGGTTCTGATCTAATCATATTCAACACGTTCTTAGCAATTCAATTAGTCATATTCCTTTGAGTTCGTGGGTTCCTAGGGTTATTCACCTAGAGGGTCTTCATCATTTGGTATCAAAGCCTTGGTTGTTGAAAACAAGTTATCTATCTTTGTTTTGAATTTTAGATTTTAAAAAAAATCTTCCTTTGATTGTTTTCTACGTTTTTGAGTCACAAATCACAAAAAAGAAGAAGAGAAATTTTGTCCTTTTAAGCCTTGTATTTTCTTTCAATTTCATTGTCGTTGTTTTTGTATTTGGATTTTGTTTCGTAGTTTTCATTGAATTTTTCATTCTTGATTATTTATTTATGTGTTCAATCTATCTTTGTTCTTAAAAAAAGGGTTGTTGTTCAATTTCAAAAAACAAATTGATAAAACAGAGTTACAACTTTAAACAGCCATAACTTTTGACTCGGGTAATGAAACAACTATTATAATATACTCAAATCGAAGCTCATTTTTATTTCTAAAATAAAAAATAGGCTTCACCTCTGTTATTTTTATTTTTGAGTCCAAATTCCACCATTTACACTACTAAACGAGGGGTTAAAGATTTGTTGCACCTTTTGCGTTGTTTTTAATTCTTATTTATTAGGGTTGCAATTTTTTTTTTGTGAATTTTCTATTCATAGCAGCAACAGAAGTAGTAAAAATAAAAAAATAAAAAAAAATAAAAAAAGAAGAAGAAAATTAGAACATAGTAGTAGATTGTTTAAGAATCTAATTCTTGTTTTCTTACTAAGTTTGCTTGTTCTTGTTGAAATTGGTTTTCCTTTATTTTGTTCTTACTTCCTAAGAATAATTTTAAAAAAAGAATCATAGTTGATCAAGAGTCTTTCTTGAGAGTTCTATTTGGTCAAGAGTCTTTCTTGAGAGTCCTCTTTGGTCAAAAGTCTTTCTTTAGAGTCCTCCTTGGTCAAGAGTCTTTCTTTAGAGTCCTCTTTGGTCAAGAGTCTTCCTTTAGAGTCTTATTTTGTCAAGAGTATTTCTTTAGAGTCCTCTTTGGACTTTATTTCTTTAGAGTCCTTTTTGGACTTTATTTTTTTAGAGTCCTCTTTGGACTTTATTTCTTTGGAGTCCTCTATAGACTTTCTTTTTGACATACTTTGCCATTAAGTTCTTTTAAAATTCTGAATTTTGAGATTGTCACCAATAAAACGATTACTTCTTTAGATTAGTTGGATTCCTTTATTTTGTTAAGAACACAAATGAGGTTTACGTGAGCTTTGAATGGTAAAAAAGAGCAAAAATAGTGTGAAAAAGAGAGAGTGTGTGTGAAAATAGTGTGAAAAAAGGAGTATTAACAATCTTATTTGAGAGTAAAAACGTGAGGGAGTGTATGGATTATCTCATTTTATTTTACAAGTTGACAACATAAGTAAGGAAGGAAGATAACCATAAGAGGTTGACTTGAAATTCTTCATCAAATCTGCTCACGACCAATTTAAGAGAATGAATGTAGGGTTTGATGATTTAGAATCCTCCTTTGGTTCTAAATTACATAAAATAAGACATAGAAGACATAGGCTAGATAGAGAAGAAACTAATTCTAATGTGAAAGAGAGAGAAAGTTATAAATGGGACAAAAAGGTTATGGTTGTATAGACAAATGCAGAAATCGAAAGTGTCAATTCTGATATTGAAGTGGAAGAACTTGTGCATGAAGATTCACTTGTCACAAGTAGAGTCCTGAATATACAACATAAGGATGAAGGATATGAGAAGCACCGTGATCATGTTTTCCACACAAGATTCCACGTGAAGGATAAGGTATGCATATTAATTATTGATAGTAGGAGCTGAACTAATGTTGCTAGTACCTTGTTCATAGAAAAGTTAAATTTGAAGTGGCACAAGCATCCCAAACCGTACAAGCTACCATGGTTGAATGATTATGGAGAAATGGTGATTAACAAACAAGTTTGGGTTCCATTTTCAATTGAAAAATATGAATATGAGGTTCTTTATGATGTGGCACCGATGTATACTGATCATATAATGTTATGCTGACCATGGTGGTTTGATAGGAGGGTGTTGTATGATGAGTACAAAAATTGTTATTCTTTTAAAATGAAAAAACAAAAAAGTTGTATTAGCCCCTTTCAAACCTTTTCAAGTTTATGAGGACCAAATTAGGATAGCAGAAGAGTGCAAGATGTAGGAAAAAAAGTGTGAGCAAGAGGAAAATAAAAAGAGAGCAAAAAGAATAGAACGATATGCAAAAAAGATATAAAAGTGAGCAGAAGGGAGAGAAAAGTGAGCAAAAGAAAGAAAAAAAAAAGTAAGCAAAAGAGAGAGAAAAGTAAGCAAATAGGAGAAAAAAGTGAGCAAAAGTGAGCAAAATGTAAGCAAAAATGATAGAAAAGTGAGCAAACAAGAGAGGAAAATAAAAAAAATGAGTGTAACTGTTAAAAATTGAGATTAAGAGTACAATGATGGCAAGGCAATAAGTACTTGTACTTATGTACAAGAATTTTTATCTTTCTATTAACGATCTTAACTCTTGCCTAGTGTCATTGTATCTTTATTGCAGGACTTTGAGGATCAACTTCCTGAAGAGAATCCCCATGGATTACATCCTTTGCAAGGCATGCAACATCAAATATACTTTATACCTGAATCTGTAATAACAAATCGATCTGCTTACAAAGCTAAGATTCGAGGAGGAATCTTTTCAAAGATGAGGGGAATAATGGAAATTGAGGTGCTAACCAAGTTGAGATTTACAAATATTCTAAATATTCTAAAGATCATACAAATATTTTTAAGATCCTACACAAGGGATAGATTTGATATATTAAATTGGATGCATGGATTACTTTAGGAAGCAATTTTTGTTTTAGTTAATTGTGGGTTTTTTATTTTAAGTCTTTTGTTTAATTGTGGACATTTTATGTTTAACAATTTTTTTAGTTAATTATGGGCTTTTTATTTTAAGTCTTTTAGTATTTTATTTTTTTAGGTTGGATTAGGTCCAATCCACAACTAAATAGGCCCATTTCATCTAGGTTTTTTTTTTCTTTTAGGGTTTCTTGCTTATATAGAAGAAGAGTTATGTAATTTGGAGACAAGACACGAATATTCATTAATGAAAAGAAAATTTCATAAAGTTTCTTGCTTTGCCTTCTTGTGTTCTTGATTAAATATTTGATTCCGACTTATCAAAAAGAGTGATCATCCTTTGTGGTGTCTCAAGGTTTAGGTTTTAAGAACTTTGTTTCCTTAGGGTTCTAATAGGATCATCTTCAACATGTTCTTAGCAATTCAATCGTTCCTATTCCTTTGAGTTCGTGGGTTCCTAGGGTTATTTTCCTAGAGGGTCATCATCTGGGCTTGTTGCACTCGAAATAGTTGATTTGATTGACGTGGCTCTAACTTTGATGTTTGTCTGCTTCTACTCTACTCAAGCTATTTCTTTTGGTCCCACCAAAAGAGTTCTTCTTATTTGAGAAGAACTTAGTGAATCTCTTTGCAAGCAAGGCAAATTCCTCTTCATTTGGGCTATTACTATCATCATTTGGCCATCGATTTTTCTTTGTTACTTCCATTATCCTTAGTGGATTTGAGAACATTTCTCTTTTCTTTTTTAGCAACAACTTGACCTTACTTAGGAAAGAAATGATAGAGGAGATCAATAATCAAATCACTAATCTTAAGTTGTCCAAGCTTATTGAATGTCTCAAGAGTAGTAATTTTTTGTTAAAGCAAGAGGGAGACTGGAGAGCACTTCTTCAATTTGTTTTTCCTTGTCTAGAGGTCTACCTAGATTGTATGACGAGTTGATAAGATTTAAGAATCTTGAATAGAAACTGTCAAAGATTTCATCTTCTTCCATTTGTAGTAGTTCAAAATCTCTATTCAATCAGATCACCCTGAATCTCTTCATTGTAAAGTAACCATAATGCTTGATCTTTAGAATGTCCCAAGCTTATTTTAATGTCCAACATGCTTAGATTCTTTTGTATTATGAAGCGTGATGGCTCTAGTGGTAGCATAAAGACCATTATTATTCCATTCAAATTCTTTACTTTCTTCTTTCGTTCATTCAATTGTGGGTTTAGGAATGACAATGTTATCAACAAGGGTTTTGATAGGATATGTCTAGCCATTTTCAATAAGGTACCATATACAGTCTCTTTTCAACCACAAGAAGACACGCATTTGAGATTTTCAATAAGCATAATTCAGCCCATTGAAAAAATGAGGTCTTCATTAATTACTTCCTTCTTTAGAATCTATCTAGAAGAATGTGAATGTGTAAGAAAAGTAAAATATATAGAATCAACACCAGAGCAATTAAGTCCAAAAAAGTGTACCCTTTTGATACCAATTCAAAGAGCTCGAGACCTGGTATATAATCGTGGGAAGGATATATAGACATCTTAAAACTCACCATCGTCTCGCAAACAATGGAAACAAGATAAACATAAAGAAAAATTAAATCAAATATGCAACAAGTAAGAAAAAAACTAAAAATATTAAACAAGTCAAACTGATAGTTTAATATACAACGTGTATGACAATGTAGAATAGATAGAGAAAAGAAAAACATACAATAGATAGAAATAAAGGTTTTTCAATCATAATCAAATCATCCTATGTAAGAACATATTTGGATGAAATCATGATAGTATTAACACAACATGTTATCATTCAAAAAAGGAAATATAATGTGGTAAACCCACGTAGGATTCATACCTATGTGGAAACATCCACGAGTTACTTAAGACAACCACTTGAAAGTAGTAATTCACTATAAAAATAAATCAACAATTCACAACCTAAAGACGATATAAATTAATACTTATTATAATTGGAGCAATACATTTAATTATGCCTAAGTTGCCTTCATCTGCTATCTCTATAGTAATTGTGATATAAGATCAAATCCTGCTCTCCTCCTAGACACATCACCACGTGATGTACTATAATCACCAACGATCAATATTTTGAATCCGAGGATAATTACAATCCTATGCACATGTGCCTAAAGACAATCTATGTCTTAGTTGTTAATTTAATTTTAATTAATCCAATCCTAAAAACAATATTTGCAAGACCATTTAATGAATCACTAATACTAAAAAACACACAAATTATTAATGAACCATAATTTAGAAATAATTTCCCAATTTAAAGTTTGAGTTTTGAAAATGAAAAACTTTTTCCACATTTTTTAAATTAATTTTCTCTTTTTTTGCAAAATAAGGGTATTTATAGAAAAATTTTAGGCTGTTAGGTACCTCGTAAGCCACCTCACCAATCATGTCCATGAGCTCCCACTGACCACATCGACGAGAGTAATAACCACCAAGACAAGGAAAATGGTTGCAAAATCACGTCGGTTACCTTGCCAACCATGTCAATGAGCATCTCGACAAGTACTAAAAAACATGTTTTTTAACAAAAACAATTTTCAAGTAGTGTTCCATAAATATTTATAAACCAACAAAAGAAAAACATTATATTAACACAACCTATCAATTGTGTAATATGCAAATATACAAAGTGTTTTAACTATGTGAGTGTGTGTATTATTGAATTAATAATAATTGATCTTATATAGAAGAACATAAAATACTAAGTAAAATAAATGGACTCTGTGTTTTGTACACGTAAATGCCAACAAAGACACAACATGAATCACAAGACTTACAAACTTCAATAATAATATTTTGTGCATGTTAATTTTTTAAGTATATTAATTTAACACCTATTTAACAAATTTTTAATTTTTAATTTTTATTCCAAAATAATAAACTATAATTGTAATGTTCACGAGTCTTTTAATTTTTTATTTTTAAATTTTAACTAAAAGATAATTTATAAATTTTAAATTTATTCATATATTAAATAGTAATTATCAATTTCATTCTTTTTTGCATATTTTCAAATATTTTATAAATTTTTGGTTTTTTATTTAGTATTCTACTAAATGATAATTAATACATAGAATCAATGATTTATTAACTAAATATAACCAAAAATTAAATTAAAATTTAACAAATATTTATTAAACTTTTGATTTTTATTAATTTTATTATAATAAATGATTATTATAATATTCATGAATCTTTTTATTTTTTATTTTTAAATTTTTACTAAAAGATAATTTATAAATTTTAAATTTATTTACATAAAATTAATTATTTTATACATGGATTAAAATATCCTAATATTTCTATCAATAAAGTGAAGTTGTTGATATGGATATAATGTTTTCAAAAATATCCTCCACAATATTTATAATATTTTTGTAATTTTTTATTAATTTTATAAATTTTTTAAAAATATCAAAAATATCGATATGGATATATTATGAAATATGAGGTTTTATATTTTTTATTTTGTCAAGTTAAAATATGTACATAAGTATTAAGTGAACATTTATTTAAAGCTAATCAATTGTAGTTTTCATAAATATTTGTTTTTATTTATGTAGTAAATATTTAATTATAAGTTATAACTCATTAAATTATAATTTTTTTTTATAAAATTAAATAAATAATTTTTTTAATTATATTTCTTTCGTTATCTCATACTATTTTTTATTTTTGATCTAAAATCATTTTGTACTTATACCGTTCACTTTTTTTTTTTGACTAATTTCAATGTAATTTATATAGATATATCTATAAATTAAATAATAATCATTTTTTTTATTACAAAAAAATATTTATCATATTATTTTAGCATTATATATGTTATCATGTGTTATATTTAAGTTACATATAATGTTTATAATTTTATTTATTTATTTAATTAGTTTATTTTTATTATTTATTATTTGTTTTTTGAAATTCAATTTATAAGTTTCATGACTCTCATATATTTCTTCAAATATTTATTAATATCAATAATATCCTCGATATTTTTATAAAACTGAAGTCTACATATTTCTATAAATATCAATATCGATATTTTCGCCAATAATTGTATGAGTCCTTTGGTTTATTCTTTTAATTCTTTTACTAATAGATAATTAATACATATAATTAATTAATTTTTTTCAGAATATAAATTAAACTTTAGCACGTATTTAGGTTGATTTTATCTTTTAATTCTATAATAAAAGAAATTATTACAATATTCACGAGTTTTTTGATTTTTTTTCTTTTCTAAATTTTCACTAAAAATAATTTATAAATTTTGAATATATTCATATATAATCAATTTTTTAAGAGTATTTTGGTTTTCTCTTTTAATTCTATAATAATAGAAATTATTATAATGGTTATGAGTTTTTTGATTTTTTTTCCTTTCTAAATTTTCACAAATAAAGAATTTATAAATTTTAAGTCTATTTACAAATAATCAATTTTTTAAAGATTTTTTTGACTTTCTCTTTTAATTCCTCCACTAAAAGATAACCAATACATAAAATTAATTATTTTTTATGATAAATATAATTTTAAAAAATACTATCACATATTTAGAAAACTTTTGATTTTTTTATTTTAATTCCCTAATAATATATCACATATATAAAAAATATTATTTAAATATTTATAAATTTTTTTATTTTTTCGTTTTAAATTCCCACTAAGAAAAAATTTATTCACGTAACATCGATAATTTTAGAATTTTTTGACTTTTTTTTAACTTTTTACTAAAAGATAATTAATATATATATAATTAATTATTTTTACTTTAAATAAATGAACTAAAATTAATTTATAAATAAATTAGATTATATATGCGAATATATTAACAGTTAGAATATATTTTGTTAAATAAATGAACTAAAATTAATTTATAGATAAATTAGATTATATATGCGAATATATTAACAGTTAGAATATATTTTATTAATTAATGGTTAAAATGTTAATTTTGAGATGGAATAAAAAATTCCATATAAAAATATAAATTTATGTTTTTATAATATTTATAAGATTTGTGAAGTCCGTTAGTTGTAATGGCACTAGTCCACTAGAACTTTAGAGGAAAGTGCCATGGAGGATTTCTCTAAATCAATCCACGTTTTCTCTTCGATTTTTTTATTGTAAAGTCCCTTTCGTAGTATTAGCATTTCGTTTAAAAAAAAACATAGCATCAGAATATTTCCTTTTTTCTGTCATGTTGTACAACAATTTGATTTGTGAGCCATCTGCACATACGTCACCATATATTTTGACCACACACATCGTAATTATCTTTGGGATAATTTGAAAATAAAAAGTAAAAATAATTATAGGTCATCATTATTGTTATAATAACTTCATTAATATATATATATATATATATATATATATTAAGAATACATCAAATAGGAATAAAAGTTAGATTACAAAGTATAAGAGTATGTATATTTACATATAATCCATGGATTCTCATTGTTGTTCAACCTAAAGATGATAGGAATGAAGACTCACTTAACTTTATGGATTAATATCGATCTTTGTCTCTATGTTACGAAGATATTATTATAAAATGTGATATTTAAGTCGATATATGCAATCATTTTTTTTTATAAAAAATCAACTTATAATTAATTTAAAATCGGTTCGGTAAAAATCTGATACTACATGTAGCATCAATTCGGTAAAAACTCGATGCTATATGTAGCGTTAATTTTACATATCAACTGACGTTATCCACGTGTATAGCGTTGCATTGAATCGATTTTAATGGCATGGTTTGTAGTAGTAAGAGCTTGTGCTCAATGGACAAACAACCTATTTAAATCTTATATTACTATTTTCTCCTAGTAGAATTGCAAATTTTGATTGGGAAAGTTTTATAAATATTTATTTCTTCCAAAAAATAATAATTTCTCCCATTACGTGCACTTTAAATATGTTTTTAATTGATAAATATATGATTTTTATTAAAAATTTATAAGATATGGATCTAATTAATCTAAAGAAACGTGAATATATTATTTTTAATTTTTATCAATTTATAACTTAATAACCTAAACAAAAGTATACATTTTAATATAAGATACCCATAAAACTCTTTTTCAAAAAATAAAATTTGTGGTATAACTATTTTTCAATTGAAGAATGTTATAATAATAAGTTTTTTTTTTTATAAAATGATATATTAATATTTAATTGAATATTAAATTAAAAATATTAAAAATTTAAATAATTATGCAATAAGAATCATTTGTCTTATGATATATGAATTAATATATACATTAATAAAAAAAATTCTTTTTTTTTAATGTAAACAAAACTATAGTTAAAGGCCCATCCATTATTTCTTAGTGAATTTAGTCCAAGTCTGCCATCATATTGTCTTCCACAGATGAGGACATGAATATGATTCAAGTTTTCCCTTGGCATCTACCATGCTTTCAAGGCATCAAACAGATCACATTCCATAATCGACACTTTTTTTTTATTTTTTTACTCACAAGACATTATTGTTCTTAATTAGGTATCGAATAGTTCTACTAGACGTAAAATACATAGGATGAGAACACAAAATATTTAATCAAAATTTATCAATAATTTTTTATGTAATTAAATATATTATTGCTTATTATCAACATCAAGAAAATAAATAAATAAATTTTTTCATATATTAATTAATACTTATATATAATACAACTAATGTTGAAATACGACATTAGTTTGATAAGATTGCGTACTACGAGTGAAGTTCAATTTATCATTAATTAGGCATGTACGTGGTCAATGGCATTATGGCCACGGTGGTTAGGAAGATTATGGGTTGACTCTTGCCTTTTGGTGGAGCCACTCTAATCGGCAATAACAAGACCTCTTAATCTTTATTTTATTAACTCCATACATGCTTTTCGTCCCAAAAATTATGGTGTGGTTGCTTTTAAAATTTAACAAAAATACTTTTCAATCAAATAGACAAAAGCATATATATTTTCTGTTTAGTGACAAAGGGTCGAAACTCGAAAGCATATATAAATATATTTTTCTTAGAAAAAAAAAACTTTCATATTTTTATTTGTTTTTAGAAACCATTATTAATTAAAGTAATAGCATCCATATTCCAGCCTTAATCTTATCTAGAGTGTATTTTTTTTTTGTTTAAATTATAAGTACTCATTTTGAGCTAGGATATGGAGTTGGGACTTTAAGCATTCAATTAGGTGCCCAACATTTATTTTTAAATTTTTATAAATTTTCTTAAAGCACTTATACTACGCTATTCTTTTTCTAAGGAGCATCATTTATAACTCATGTTCTGGCATACAACTACACAAGAACAAAGGAATAGAAACTAGCTAGAGTATCTGAAATTGCTTTTGTATAGACAAATGAATTGACTTCAGCCAACTATTGCAAGATGAGATATGATTAAGCACTAGAATCGAATAAAAAATAATAAAGTACTTTACTAAAAGCTATCAATGTCAAAAATTCTTAGTTAGTGAAGTTATATATAGCTCTAACCGTTGAAATAGTTTGAATTTGAATAAAAAATATATAAAAAAAGTGCATAATTTTATTATCTCAAAAGAGGATTTATAATTAGGATCGGACCTCAAGGTCATCTATTTTTATGAAAGGAGAAAGGATCTAAGTAATTGTGAATTCACATATACGTATGTGCTATTGTTGTTCGACTGACCGTGCTGAGCTGAGTGTGAATATGACACTTTATTTTTTTGAAAAAAAAATTATTATTAAAATTATTTTTTCAACAGTTATAAATTTCATTCTTATCTAAACTGAGTCACTCATATTGTGATCGTTATTTTTTTACAATTATGTTCCATTATTATAAGCGTTATTTTTTTGACCGTTTCATTTTCATCCACTCAGATCGAGTCTTATAGAAAGATATTATTATGTGAACGTTGCACACACGTTTATTTTTTTAGCTATAAAAAGAGGATCATAGCTCTCAGTTTTACACAACTCAAATATTGCTCTTCGTAGCAAACCTAAGAAAAGAATATACAAAATTGTTTTTCAGTTTTTTGAGCAACATAAATATTTTAGAGGTGTAGCATTCTGAACTTCATCAATGTAGTGAAGCTCTAAGATAGAAAAAGAATTTTGGGCTGTTTTATCTTGGGGACGATGAGACTGTGCTTGCTTGCACAATTTTGAGCAGAGTCGCAAAACGTCTTAAAAAGAGCGACCTAGTCCGCGACTCAATCCAAACAGTATTTTTTAATATATCGGTAATATTGTTCATATCTTGTTTTTACATACTTGTTTCAACAATTTTAAGACGTTTTTTTATCTAACATGTTTACTAAAATGTTAACTGCTAATCTCAACAAACCATTTTGTTTTGAGAGACTACATTTTAAAAGATGGAGACAAAAGATGTTATTTTTCTTAACCATGAAAAAGGTCACTTCTGTTCTTACTACCGAAAAACCAACACTACCTAATTCTCTTACTAAAGCTACAAATAAGGATTTAGACACTTGGATGAAAAATATTTTCTATATAAAAACTTTATTCTTAACTGTTTAGTTGATGATTTGTATAACTAGTATAATTTTGCTAAAAAAATTTGGGATGCACTTTAAAATAATTATGACACCGAGGAAGCTGAAACAAAGAAGTATGATGTCAATAGATACATGAAGTACCAAATGACTGATGATAAATCTGTGGAAGCTCAATCACATAAACTATAGAAGATAGCACATGAAATAACTTTTGAAGGTATGACTTTAGATGAACAATTCCAAGTTGTTGTTGTTATAGATAAATTACCCCTGCATGGAAAGATTTTAAGAATGCCCTTAGACATAAAACTAAGGAATTTTAGGTAGAAAGTCTCATAACCCATCTATGAATAGAAGAAAAAGCCTGAAAACAAGATCAAAGTGATGAAAAGCTCGTTGTCTTAAACAATAGTGCCAATAAGAAATCCTCCTCTATAATTTTGAAACCTAAAGAAAGAAACATGAAAACTCATAATCGCAATAATAACCAGAAACGTAACAATCAAAATAGAAACAGAAATCCTCTACAAAATGGACCTCAACCCCCTTCAAGAAATAACATACTTATGTGTTATAGTTGTAACAAGCTTAGCCACTTGGCTAGGAACTGCTAAAATAGGAATCATGCTACCTTGTAGGAAAAACTTACCGAAGATTAACTTATTGCTATGATATCTGAAAATAACTTTGTTCGTGGATTTGAGGGGTGGTGGGTGGACACTAGTGCTTCTCGCCATGTTTGCTATGATCATGACATGTTTAATTCCTATTCTATGTCTGAGGATAAGAAAGTGTTGCTAGGCGACTCCCACTCCACTAAATTTGTTGGTACTGATAAGGTGGAATTGAAATTTACCTATGGAAAGAATGTCATCTTGAAGGATGTCTTGCATACTCTAAAGATGAGAAAAAACTTAGTTCCGGGCTATCTTCTTAACAAATCTAGGTTTACTCAAATTATAAGGGTGGATTTGTATAAAATAACTAAGAATGGTGTTTTTGTTGGGAAAGGATACGTCATTGAGGGCATGTTTAAATTGAATGTTAAAATTAATAAAGCTTCTTCTTTTGCTTATATGTTAAGTTCTTTTAATATTTGGTATGCTAGACTTTGTCATGTTAATAAATGCATAACTAAGAACATGAGTACCTTAGAACTAATTCCTAACTTATCTTTGAATGATTTTGAAAAATGTGACTTTTACAGTCAAACTAAAATAACCAAAATCTCACATAAATCAATAGTTAGAAAATCTGAACCTTTAGACTTAATACATTCTGACATATGTGAACTTGATGGTATTATAACAAAAAATGGAAAATGATATTTTATAACTTTTATTGATGACTGTTCACACAATATTTATGTATATCCTATGCAAAATAAAAGTGAAGCATTTGACATGTTTGAAATATTTATGACTAAAATTGAAAATCAACTTAACAGAAATATGAAAATAGTTTGAAGTGATAGAGGCACTAAATATGATTCAAATATTTTCAATGTTTTTTATAAAACTCATGAAAAAATTACACCTTATTCTTTTGAAATGAATGGCAAAGCTAAAATAAAAAATAGAACTTTTACTTAATCAGTTATTAAAATTTTATTAAACTCTGGTGCTATTTCCTATTGGTAGGAAGAAATTTTATTAACTGTTTACTATGTGCTAAATAGAGTGCCTAAATCTACTAGTAAAATTTGACCATGTGAAATTTTTAAAATTAAGAAACCTAACTTAACTTATTTTAAAACTTCGGGTTGTTTAGTCTATGTTAGGATCCCTGATCCTAAAAGAAATAAACTTACTAGTAGAGCATATGAACGTGTGTTCATAGGATATGATATGAATAGTAAAGGTTATAAATTCTATGACTTAAATGATAATGTAGTTATAGAATCAAGTGATGTTGACTTCTATGAATATAGATTTCTCTTTAAATTGAAGAATATTGGGGGCTTGTCTTCTAGTAGTATACCCATAACTAGAACTAGTGAACAAAATGAAGAATTAGACATGGAAATTAGGAAAAGTAAACGAGTCCGAACCACTAAGGATTTTGGGTCTTATTTTTATGCTTATACCTTAAAGGAAGATCCTCAAACTCTTCAAGAAGCCTTAACTTCTTTAAATGCCAACTGATGGGAAGAGGCCATAAATGATGAAATGAACTCTTTTGAGTATAATAGAACTTGACTTTTAGTTGACTTACCTCCTGGTTGCAAACCATAGGACGTAAATGGATACTAAAAAAAATCCGATGGTACTATTGAAAAGTGCAAAGCTCGTCTTGTAGCCAAATGGTATAGGCAAAGAGAAAATGTAGATTTCTTTGATACCGTTTTCACCAGTCACACGAATAACTTCCATACGTGTGGTTTTTTTTCTCTTGTTGATATCCATGATTTAATAGTTCATCAAATGGATGTTAAAACTACCTTTTTAAATGGTGACTTAGAATAAGAGATTTATATAGACCAACTTGAGGGCTTTGTTGTCCCAAATCAAGAGAATAAAGTTTGTAAAGTAGATAAATCCATTTATGGTCTAAAACAAGCACCTAAGCAATGTCATGAAAAATTTGATAATCTAGTTATCTCACATGGATTCAAAATGAATAAAAGTAACAAATGTATTTATTATAAATCAGAAAATGACATTTGCATTATTATATGTTTATATGTGGATGACATGCTTATTTTTGGGTTAAATATTCATGTTGTGAATAATGTAAAAATTTTGTTGTGTGCTAACTTTGTTATGAAAGACGTCGAAGAAGGGAGTGTAATCTTTGATATAAAGATTACTAGGTTTGCAAAGGGAATTTCCCTAGATCAATCTCATTACATTTAGAAGATCTTAAAGAAATATAATTACTTTAACTACAAAGTTGTATGTACTCCTTATAATCCTAGTACAAAGTTGTTCAAGAACACTGGAGATAATGTTAGACAAACTGAGTATGCAAGCATCATTGGTAACTTACATTATGCTACTAACTACACTAGGCTAGACATAGCTTATGTTGTAGGACTACTATATAGGTTTACTAGTAAACCTAGTATAGAGTATTGGAATGCAATTGAAAAGGCCATGAGATACCTTAAGATAAGTATGAACCTTAGATTACATCATAAGAAGTTTCTTGTTGTTCTAGAAGGATACATCAATACTGATTGGAACACTCTATCAGAATACTCCAAAGCAACTAGCGGCTATATAATTAACATTGTTGGTGGAACTGTTTCTTAGAAGTCTAAGAAACAAACAATTTTGGCTTAATCTATGATGGAGTCTGAAATGATAGCACTAGCTACTACTAATGAAGAAGCAGGGTTGTTAAGAAGTCTGTTAGCTAAGATCCCTTTATGGGAAAGATCGATACCAATTGTCCTGATTCATTATGATAGTATCATGGCTATTGCAAAGATTTAGAACCATTTTTACAACGACAAGAGATAACAGATACGCCATAAGCATAGTATTGTTAGAGAATTTCCCTATATAGGAGCTGTAAGAGTGGATCATGTATGTATTGATGAAAATTTGGCCGATCCTTTGACGAAAGGATTAGCAAGAGAGAATGTTTTCAAAATCTTGAAAGGAATGGGACTGATGTCCTTAGAATGAAGAATCACTTATGATGAAAACCCAACTTATAGGTTGGAGATACTAAGAAATAAGTTCAATGGGTAATAACAAGTCTTGAAGTGATATGAGATGAATCATGTTATTATGAAGTCCCATTTTATATTATTAGAAGCATGAAATCCTGAAGCGACAGAAATGATGAGTTAATTATAAATTCTTAATAAGTTCTATACTCTTTATGGAGTGGAGTACATAACTATAAGAGTACTCTTCATAGAATCACCTATATGAATGTGGAAGTGTGGCTGCTTCCTATGAAATTTTTCGGCAAACTTTACTAGAACATTCACTATACTGGGATACACGTGCATGGCCGTAAACACACATGCTTTTCAATCTACACCTTGAAAAGATTGTGTGTGTAATGTTGTTAGAGATAGAGTTCAAAACTACGAGTTACTCTAGTATATTCTAAAGCATCAACACTATGCAAAGGTTTAAATCGATAGACACCTTTTATTAATGCATAATCTTATATTTTTAATTGATCGGTTGCTCGATTAAAACTATTTGCATATAAAATTCAAGTGGGAGATTGTTGAAAATAGTGTGAATTTAAATAATAAAATGATGAGAAAAGTGCATAATTTTACTCTCTCAAAAGGTTTGTCCCATATTTCTTTTCTACATCTCTTATGAGGTGTTGTATAGAAAAAGATTTACAATTAGGATTCAACCTCAAGAGGCACCCAATTTCGTGAAAAGGGAGAAGACCTAGGTAATTGTGAGTCCACACACGTGCACGCCATCATCCCCATCTATCCAACTGGCCATGTCGTGCCATATCGAGCCTAGTGGAGTGTGAGTGCGAGTGTGTGTGTGAGGTGAGGTGGTACTTTATTTTTTGAAAAAAAATTTCATTATTAAAATTATTTTTTCCAACAGTCAAAAACATTATTCTTATCCAAACTAAGTCACCTATATTGTGACCGTTATTTTTTTTACCGTTATATTCCATTATTGTAACCGTTATTTTTTTTGCCGTTCTGTTTCCATCCACTCAGATCAAGTCTTACAGAATGCTATTATTGTGTGAACGTTGTATGCAAGTTTATTTTTTTAGCTCTAAAAAGAGGATCATAGCTCTCAGTTTTACACAACTCATAAACTACTCTTCGTAGCAAACCTAAGAAAAGAATATACAAAATTATTTTTCAATTTTTCAAGCAACATAAATATTTTAGAGGTGTAACATTTTGGACTCTATCAATGCAATGAAGCTCTGAGATAGAAAACGATTATGAGATGTTTTATCCTGGAGGTTACGAGACTGTGTTTGCTTGCATAATTTTGGACAAAGCTGCAAAATGTTTTAAAGAGAACGATTTAGTCCGCGACTCAACCCTAGCAATATTTTTCAATATATCGATAATATTATTCATATTTTACTTTTACGTACTTATTTCAACATTGATATGTTATTTTAAAACTTGTTGCAATGGAGGAAAAAAAATCAATTTTCATGGAAAATTTTCCAAGTTTACCTGTATCTAATAGGGTAGACAGAGTGATAAAGGTCTAATCGTTAATCAATAAATTATTTAGTCCAATTCCTTTACTAAATGTGACAGGAAAAAAAAATTTCTCCACTAAAGCATCCAAGAGCAACTCTAAAGAGACTCTATCCCATTGAAATAGAACAATTACCAAAGTAGCTCCAAAAAGGCTTATAAATGTGCATTAAAATAAGGCGATGAAAATTACAGCATTACATTTGACACTATATTGTTCATATAGTACAACACCACAATACTATTGGTTCATCACATTATCTTTTTAATATTAGTAAAAGAGAAAATATAAAAATATATTTTTTAATTTATTGGTTCATATAATAATTATTAGAAATTAATTGATAAAAAGAACAATAAAAATAATATTATGTTTTCGCAAAAATAACATATCTTTTAGTATGATACATAGAGTAGTAGGTTAAAGATGTAAAAATAATATGGCAACTTTTACGATAAAATAGTGCACCATTCGTTGCACTAAAAAATATTGAAGAGCTTAATAAGCACCTATTTGGAGTAAGTTTTTGTGTAAAAGTGACTATAATAAAGTTTTAGGTTAAGATTCTTGAACTTTTGTTATAAAAAAAAATGATGTGATATTTATTGTAATGGTTTGGATAAGGGGCAAAAAAAAAATAGTGTGAAAATTGCACTAGTGCAAAAGTTACACCGAAATTAGGTTACAGTTGGCATTATTGTAATTTTTGTTTAAGGTAATCGTTGTCATATATCGTCAATTTGTTTTTTCATTTTACAATACATCAATATAAGAAATTTTTATCAATAATTTTAATAATTTTTTGAAAAATTTACCGAAATTTCTATCAACATTTTTTTTACTTAGATATTTTTGTGAAATTCAATTGATAAAATTTATGTGGACAATAATATTTTAGTTCTTGCTTGCAAGTAATCATATAATTTACTCATTTCTATTTTGTTGATAAGGTTTTCATTGAGCTTTAAACATCATGAGGGGGACCCAAATGTACTTCTAATGAGTTGACATTAAACCTAATAATGTTTATTTTAGTAATAGTGTTTATTGTTATAAAAATAATAATTTTTTAAAAATAAATTACATTTTACAGTTCTGATTTTGAACATTAGCAAATTAAAAAAAAATTGTCATTAAGATTTTGAATTTGAACATGGCATTGTTCCAAAGGCAATCATTAGGAGGTGGAGGATATAATGTAGCCATACATAGCAATGACAAAAACCATTATGAATAAAAAGTTGAAGAAAAAAAATTTGAAATGAAAATAGGCTTAGAACTCTTATACTATTTATAATCAAAATTTCACATAATATTTACAAGTTAACTATAATTTGTTAATTTTTAATTAATACCATATCATTTAACATATAAAGGAATACTTCCTCAAAAGCAATAAACTAATAATGTCAAAAGGCAGAAAACAAAACCATAACAACAGCAAAGTAACCCAACCTAAAAGAAAAAATCAAAACGAAGAGTAAAACAAAGAAATTACAACGAACCTGTCTAAAACGTAAATACTTTGTTTGTCATTAATAATATATGACAGAAGTATTTAATTTGAAATAGTTATGTAACTAATATAATCTTTTTAGTTTGGTAATTAAGAATGATGGTATTGTTACATTACTTTTTATTATTACAAGTCACAACCACGTTATATGAAATATTTTTTATTTCATATTTATAATTATTTAAATTTAAGTAATATTATTCTTCAATAAAATTTATTAATTAAAAAAATTAATATTACCATAATTTAAATTATTATTATTATAATAATAAAAATTCTATTCATAATCAAACTAAATAATAATTAATAATAAAAGTAAAATATATATTGTATATATTATATTATGATATTAACGAAAATATTTTTAGTAATATATTATTACCTAAAAAGTTTAAAAATATATAAATATAAATTAAATTTAATTACATGATATAATCCTATTTTTATTTAAAGTTTTATTTTTAATCCTCTTTGTAAAAAAATATGTTCATTTTTTAAACAAAAATAAATATATTTTTTTAATATTATAAAAATATAAACATATATTTTTTATATATTTTTTATACGTAGGAGAAAGAAAATTCAAATTAAAAGTAAAATCAGTTTAATATTAAATTATTTATGTAGGAGAAAGAAAATTCAAATTATTTGTTATAGATGAATTAAATATTAAAATATTTATATAAAAATATTAAAATGTTAAATGATATTACATAATCACCTCATTTCTTGTTTCAGCGCCCTTGTTAACTCTGCTTCCCACATCATTCAATGTTACCTTTCCATAAAAAAACAAAAATTCTAAAATCCAATATTGTTAATCTATAGGTAGCAATGTACACGGAACGCGCGAAACTTTTTATACTAATAGTCGCATTAATATTTATTTAATAATAAAATTAAATAAAAAAATATTAAAATATTAACTTCATATATTTATCTATTAAATTATTTAAAAAATTAATATTATTTTCATTTTTGATTCTTTAACACATATTTTTAAGTAAAAAATTAAATAAATAAAAATAATTAAATTCAATCTAATTATTTAAAATGTTATTTCTTTAATATACAAAATATTTTTAATATACATATGTTCACCTTCATTAATCAAAATTTTAAAATTATAATAATTATTCTCGATTCATGTTTAAATTTTTTTTTTTATAAAACTACATTGATTCATTCATTTAACATAAATAATGAAGATTATAACTTACTAAATCTGAATCATTCTATCCTAAACACAAATAGAACATTATTTTGGAAAAATATGCATTCCAAAACCCTCTAAAACAAAAGAGACAACACTATATGCTACCAAATTTTCTATTCTATTCCTAAAAATCACATAAGATTCAATCTCCACAATTAACTTCCTCATCTCCTCTACTAGCACACCCTCCATAGAAAGACAAACACCAACTTTGCCTATCAATGAAGTTGCCTTCAAAGAATCAATTTCAACAACCATCTTGCACAACCTATGTTCTATCACAACTTCCTTTGCCAAGAGAATGGCCTACAGCTCAACTATAAAAACAATCAAGCAACCATAGTCCTCCCTAAACACCACACACAAACCTGTCATATTTCCTTTCATTGGAACGTTAGTTTAGATCCGAATATCTTACTTGTAGAGACTGTGAAAGAAAGCAGGAGGTAAGTAAGTAGATTATTTTGAAAAATTATCTTGGTAGGTAGTTTGAGTCCTAGTTTTATAATCATACATTATTTTTATAGTGGATAGTTAGGTGGTCCGATAGACTGATGGTTTTTCTCTTAAAGCATTAGTGTGGTCTAAGTTATTTCTACCTAAAAATCTCATGTTTAAATCTTTATATTTTCATATTATTTTATTTACATGTAAGTGCATACCTAACTGTCTGCAAAAATTTTAATTTTTTGTAATTCAGTTGATTATATATTCATCACATTTAGTTAATTAGGTCTGTAACTGAACATAAACTTTCAAATTAGTATTTAAATATTTAATTAAAATACATAATTATTTAGAATATTACTGAATTTTCATAAATGTGGATTCTATCTTTAATATTTATTTTGAATTTAAATAATAAAAGATATACATGATCGTGTGCTAACTGTACACATTTGATATTTTAAATTTGATATGGACTAATCCAATGAGATCATGCATACCTAGGGATTTTTCTATCCAATACAATCCCTCTAGGCTATCTGGGTTGCTTCTAGTAGGATAAGCAGTCTAGTTATCTTGCTTAGGTATTGTGAATTAGTGATAGTGGGCTATAGAGTGTCTTAGTTGAGTTTCATAGTTAATACCTCAAATATCTTTATTTCATCATAATCTTGAAGTCATAAGCTTTCCAATGGCTATTACCGTGCTTCAATTAGAGTCCAAGCTGAAAAGTTATGGCATGTAAAATTTTAGGAAAAAAGTCAATTGTAGATTCTCCTTTTTGACTTCCTAAATCTTATATCATTTAAGCTTGATTCTTCTAGATACTTTCCTAGTCTATGACCTTAGATCACTAGTTGATGGGAGGTTGAGATTGGACTTTCCATTCTATAAATGGACCCGATCACTTTCAACTTTACTCATAACGTTTTTCAACATGTGAAAGTTAAAGATTTGAGTAGAAGGATTGAAGTTTCTTGCTTCAACCTACTCTTGGTAAGTGTTTGATTGTTAGGATTTTTAGATGACTAGAATCTAATTGGATGACTCAAATCTCTGTATGACTAGAATCTATGAATGTAAAACTTAAAATGATTGGACTTCTAACTTCCTTGATGATAAAGAGACTATTGGTACAACTATAATTGAACCAAAAGACCAAGAGTAACTACTTAAGTTGTTCTAACGAAATTAGAGAACCAGTTGAAACTGTTGGCACAACTATAATGAACCAGAAGATAAGGAATGACTTCATAATATACTTTTTTTATTTGAACTTTCCAAGTGTGGCTCACATAGTTACTCATTTTTTGCTTGAAAATTGTATAATGTCATGGAAGATCTCTAGCTATGGAGGCTGTTGAAGAAACTCTAAAGAGATCCAAGAATGCCAAGAAAAGAATTAGCAATGTGACAAAGCTATTCTTATTCATAGAAGATCACTACTAGTAAGAGATGTTCAGACATATAAGAGAGAAAGCGTCTAGAATTTGATTGTGAACCTTGTAACTACCATAGAATAGGAAATATAAGAGTAGGTAGAGCCCAAAAATCACATGGCATACAACCACCAATGCCTCTTAAGCATGTATATATAAGTCTATCATGAGAACTGTTAAAGTTATACATCATGACTTAGACTTACTTCTTGATTGACTCTCAATCTTATGACCAGTTCTAGCTTAAGATTGAATCTAAGGAGGTGGTTATGTTAGGTGACTTGCTTATTAGGGACAACTAGGGGTACAATGCATATAAGAGACATCCCAAGTTTGTGGTGGCATTTTTATGTTGTAAGACTTTCAAGGTGACACTTAGGATCCAGTTTAGTAGCTAGCTTTAACTTTTTACTTTTGTAGACTAGATGGTTAAGAGCAACAATTGAATAGGCCATAGATGAGTATCATGACTCCAAAGATTTTTGGGTTGAAATAGGAGTTTCTTGGGCTTACTAGTTTGAGTTTATTTAAAGAAGATTTAGGAAGGTCTACCCAGACTTAGCTCTTGCCCCATGCAATTGGCCAAACTAAATTAGAGTCGTATCGAAGTATAGGGAAAAATTACATGTTTAGGGGAGTGAGACCTTATCTTGAGCAGCAATTTAGACTTCTAATGGTGCTAGGAACAAGGTCTAATCCCATTTAACTACTAGGACTCAAGGAGTAGTAAAGATAATACCAATTACCGTTGTTCTATCAAAGGGTGCCAATAGGAACGATCATTACAGGACTTAGGTGTTAGGCCACAAACATTGCTTTATAGTTTTATCTTTTGTTTTTGGCCAAAGTGCTAGAACTTTCTTTTACTTTGTAGCTAGGACTTACTTTTTTACTTTGAAACTCCAAAATCATTGAATTTTGAATGAAATAATGCTAGCACTTTATTTTGGAAATTTATGCATTCCACACTTTACTTCACAATTTTTTTCTTTTCCTGTTGATGCAAAACCCATATATCCATTGTAGCTAACATTGCATTCATTTTTGAAACTTAGAGTAGGGATGTGAGTTAGCGCTTATGTAATCCTCGTAATATGCACTTAAAGCTTGAGCAACCTTGAGAGCTCATTCTTGTTATTTTTATGACCTTGGAAGATCACACTTGTAATTGTGACTACCTTGGATGAACACATTTAATTTTTGTGGTGTAGGACACGCATCCTTGGGTAGTGTAAGGTACGTAACTATTGGTAATGAGGGAAATGCACCTTGGTTGATACAGGGCATGCAACTCTTAGTGGTATGGGGCACACAACTTAGTTGTCATACCATTGCATTAGGATAAGATTCATTCATTTTTGTAAACCTTTTTAGGAGTTTCAAGACATAACTGAAATGAGTTAGCTCTAACTATCTAAGATGAAGTTGGTGTCAGCACCCAACATGAGTCTAGGAGACTTTGGGATAGCACTCGATGAGATAGGAAGTGATTGAGATAGGACCCAACATGAGCTATCAGATCGACGGTGACCTATCGATTGATCAATTAGGTGACTAGGTGGCTAGTGACTACCAACTAGTCAGCAAAGTGAAGTCATGGTGCATATGGAAAAATTCATATCCAATTAGGTGGCTATGAGGTCGAATGGCTACCAACAATCCAATCTTTAGTGACTATTGATGATATAAAATTTAGCTAGTTTTTGTTGCTATTATCAGTATCCTCAGTAACGATGCCAAAAACTTGAAGTGCCAAAACTTTGTGTACAAATTTTGTATATTTATAAATTATTCGCAAGTGCCCGAATCACTTAAAGAAAATGATAAGTATACTTTCAAGGTTAGTTCAAAGAGAAGTAATGTGGTTTTAAAATAATTCAACAAATTCTTAAAATCAAAAATAAACCTAAAACATTCTGTCACAAAATTTTAGGGTTTTGAAAGATCTAATCTAATGACATAAAAATAAAATATATTCAAAAACAACGCATTTATACTCAATGAAAATTTTATGAAATATATTAGTTAGTTAATTATGCATGCTTAATATTGATTAGGTTATTTAGAAATATAAATTAAGATTATTTATTCTCTCATATATATACAAATAATATCTTTAGTCGAGTCTACTATTTGTTATTAATTAAAATCACTTTTCGCTTTTGGTGGGATCTAGTAGTTAATTTCAATTAAATTATGCTTTTTTTCAAAGAGAATAATGAATCGTTTAATTGCCATCTTCAGTCGGATCTAACAATTTAAAATTTATTCAAGATGTCAAAGTTGGATTTAAATTCTTAAATATTTGGAAACTAATTTTTAGTTCGAGTATTCCTTTGTTATTCTTTCTACATATCTTATCATCTTGTTGTTTTTAGCCTCAAACGTGCCCAAGTATTGATTCACCACCAATCATGAATCATTATGCAAGACAATGTTATTTGCTCCATGTTTTTTTGAAGTTATGCATCAAATACAACTGCCTCATATTCTGCAATGTTGTTAGTCACTTAGAAGTCCATCTTGACAACGTATTCAAAAAAAATTATCATGGTCTTTTATGATGACACCTGGCTCAGTGCCTTTAAAGTTGTGAGCCTCATCGACAAAAACTTGCTAGGTTGATATTTCCTTATGATCCATGCCACATACTTTGCCTTTTATTTCTTCAGTCATGACTTCTCGCTACCTCTAGATTTTTCAACATGCTCTTAAGTGATTGAGAGGTAAGCATTACCACTGTATGTGAGTCAAAGTAATGTCTAAGTTTTAACACTGTCACTTTTAGAGAAAAGGCCAACTTATCAATTATTGAATATCTCCTTTGGGCATATGTCAAGATTTGGCTAGTGTAATAGACGGGGTGTTAGACCTTTTTTCTTTCGGTAAGAAGTATGAAACCACAAGTCTGAAGAGTAATAGCCAAATATAAATATAGCTTTTTATTTGGGGTAGACCTGACTAGGACTAGAGGCTTGCTCAGATATTGTTTGATTCCTTGGAAAGCTTTGTCACAATCTTCATTCCAGAAAATTGATGTGTTCTTTCTCAGCATTTTAAAGAATAGTAAGCATATGGTAGTGCATTTGGAAATGAATATGTTAAGTGCCACTATTCTTCCATTTAGTTACTAAGTTCCTTTCAAGTTAGCAGAAGGTTTCATATTGACCAAGGCATGTTATTTTTTGGATTGACCTCAATTCCATACATAGATACAAGATATCCTAGGAATTTTCCTAAAACAACACTAAAAACACATTTTTTAGGGTTTAGTCTCATACCATACCTTCAAATTATGTGCAATATTTTCCAAGTCTTTGACATGGTTTACAGGTTGTGCTGACTTTATCACCATGTCATCCATATATACTTCTATATTCCTTCTTAATTGGTTAATAAGCATCTTATTGATGAGGTGTTGATATATAGCTCCACATTTTTAAACCCAAAGGGAATTTGAGTGTAACAGAAGGTCCCTTTCTCTATAACAAAAGGCGTTTCCTCCTCATCTTCTAGGGGTATTTTGATTTAATGATAACCAGAATATGCATCAAGAAAACTCATCAAACCAAACCCAATGATAGCATCGACTAACAAATTAATACTTAATAGGGGAAAGAAGTCCTTTAGGTATGCATCATTCAAGTCTGTGAAGGCTAGACACATGTAGGGTGATCCACAATCCTTTTTTACTAGCACTATATTTAACAACCAGGTTGGGTGGTATATTTTTCTAATAATCTCTATCCCTTTAAGTGTGGTAACCTAACCTTTAATCATCTCATAGTTTTTCTCTTGGAAACTTTCTCTTCCTTTGTTTGATAGGTCTAGCTTTTGGATCGACATTCAACTAATTATTTATAATCTCTCGGTCAATCCTAGGCATATCGTTGGTCTTCCACGAAAAGACATCAAAGTTGGCTCTTAAGAATTGTGATAGTTGCTCCTTAACTTTGGTTGTTAAGTCAACACTCAATTTTAGAAAAAGGTCTTCCTATTTGTCTTCAACTTGTAAATCCTAAACTTTATTCGAATCAACTAACTCCACTAGGCATGTACCCTTGGTCTTTTTTGACGATACCTATATTGTAATTTCTACTTCAGAATCGCCTCCTTCATTGTAGCATTATAACAACTCCTAGCCTTTTTCTTGGTCCCTCCTTATCTCTTTTATGCCCTCCTCTGTTGGGTATTTGATGACTTGGTGGAAAGTAGATAGAATTACTTTAATCTTATGTATCGATGTCTACCTAGAATGGCATTGTAATGGGCTGGGACATCAATCACCACAAAGTTAGTCATGACTATAGATCCCATCGCTATGAAAGGAAACATCATAGTCCCAACTGCATATTTAGTGGTACTATTGAATCCCATTAGAGGTATCTCCCTTTACACAATGTTGTATTCCTTCACACCTAGAGCTTTCATCATTGATAAAAAAAAAAGGTCAATAGAGCTCCATGTATCAATCAAGATTTGATAGACATCACAGGATCCTACTGATGAGTGCTCAAAAAGCACTAAAATTACCATGATTTTATGCACATTAATTGATTAAAAATATATATATTTATATGATTTTATCATATATTTATATAAATTTGTCTTTTCAGAATCATGGGTATTTTTATTTTTTTTTAGGTATTTTTGCTTAAAACGTAACTTAAAGACTTAAAGAGGAATACTGGAGGCAATACATCACAAATATATTCAAAAATAAATGAGGAAAAGTCAACAAATATAGAAAAATTGGACAAAATGGGTCAAAAAGGAGGAAATCGCGCCGCCGCGCCACCTAGCTGCCCAGCCGTGCCGCGCCGCACAGCACGCCCATCCTGTGCGCACCCGCGCGCGCCTTGCTCCTGTCCTACGCACACTGCACTTCCTTTCCGCGCGCGTCACACACACTCCTATTGCTTCGCGCGCGCGCCCCTGGTGTTGTCCACGTTTCCTCCATTTTTTATCATTTTTTCACCTCCTTTTTGTCTCCATCCTCACCTATAAATACCCCATTCTCTAGGTGAAGAGAACACCAGGGGTGCGCGGAAAGGAAGTGCAGCACGCGCAGGACAGGAGCAAGGCGCGCGCAAAGACCGAGATCGTGGGCACGGGCGCGTCTGTGATGGGCGTGTCAGGCGGCGGGGTAGCGCGGCGGCACGATTTCCTCCTTTTTGACATTTTGACCTTTTTTACCTTTTTGACCCATTTTGTCCAATTTTTCTATATTTGTTGACTTTTCCTCATTTATTTTTGAATATATTTGTGATGTATTGCCTCCAGTATTCCTCTTTGAGTCTTTAAGTTACGTTTTTAAGCGAAAATACCTGAAAAACAATAAAAATACCTATGATTCTGAAAAGACAAATTTATATAAATATATGATATAATCATATAAATATATATATTTTTAATCAATTAATGTGCATAAAATCATGATAATTTTAGTGCTTTTTGAGCACTCATCACCTACTAGTAGGGTGATTTACCAGTTGGAAAATTGAGAGAAGAAGGTTATGGTATATGGTCCTAAGTCATTAAACCACTTTTGAGTGCCATCATATAGAGTGGCAATAAAGAGTTTGCATATCATGACATCTCTTGTCTCGGGTAAGGCTTATAGGGGCCATAGTTGTCTTGAAATGTTGAATGTGAGTTACTAGATCCTTCATTTGTTGGTAATCTAGACACTTATGAGCACTAAATTTGGTTGGGGGCTCATTATTCTCTATTTCATCAAAGAAATGAGAGACACACAATTTCTCACAATCTTTATCTATTTCATAATATGACTTACCCTTGTTTTGTTTTTTTAGTTTCTTTAAGGACCTCATATTGTTTTCTATTTGTTTTCTCTAATGCTTGGAAGCATGCCTCTCAGATCCTTCGCACTTGTAACAATTTTTCATTATTGAGCCCAAATGCAATAGTAGAAGGGACACCATCTGATACACTCTTAGCCTAGGTAGGCTAATTTATTATATGAGCTAGCCTAAACTCATCAACCATGTTGATAGCTTGACTAGACAGGACATTGGGGTTTGATTGCGACGCAGTGCTCTATTTCTTGCTTGGTCACCTTAATGTTACATCCCGCTCGAATTGTCCCTCAAAATCAAAATAAATGGTGCTTGCCTAAAGGATATAGACTTTTCTGCCCAGGAAAGTTCTAGAGTGGTCTAGAGATGTCTAGAAAGGGATAGACTTGGATGGACTCAACTCAAGCCTTGAAGACTCTGGAATGCTCCAAAGTATACTAGCATGTGCTTGAAGGTGCTAGAATGGGTTGGAGTATTCTAGAATGTGGTGCATGGTTCATGAAGGATGTAGAAGTCGTAGGAAGCTTACGGAACATCCTAGAACTTGCATGAAGGATCTAGACAAACCTAGAAGACTCTAGAGTTGGCTAGAAGGTCCTAGAACCTTGTGGAATATTGTAGATAAACTAGAACACTCTTGTACATTCTAGACTTAGAATGATCTAGAAAGTTGTGGTATAGCCTTAAGCTTGGAGCCACACTATAAATAGACCCATTGGTCTTCATTTGTAATCATCCTTGGGAAATTGTAAGAAAACTCTTTCTAGAGCAATACAAAGCATTCTTTACAAACTCTCCTTCTAGTCTCTTTAGAGTTTCATTCGGATTCAAAGGCAGACTTAGTGCAATGGACGGTGCTAAGTGTCGCACGATCGCTACTTGAAATTTAAGGTCGTGACAGTTGGTATGAGAGCTTTCGGTTGAAGCATTTCTACCCTTGGCATAATGAAGAATAGTGAACCATCTACGCCAAGCGTTGATGTTCCACCTATGGAACGTGGGCATGAGGAAGTTCGGAAATCACTAAAAGAGTCTCGAGCCAAGTGGAAAGACTTACTTTCTTGCTTAGAAGCACATGTTGGGAGTGCGTAGGACAACTTGAGGGAGTTGTTCGACCGAGTGGACAACTTGGAGGAATGTTGCAATGGCTTGGAGGTCGAGGATACGGAGATCCATACAGCGGTCAAGATGTCCCTCAATGAGCTAGATGGTGGGTTAAGGCAAGAGATTGAAGGGTTGAAGGCTGAACTTTTCAAGGTAAGGGATCTTGTCCAAAGAGAAGTTGCTAACGTGTTGCTTAGAGTGGAGGATATGGGTGGTGATCTAGCTCTATGTAAGTGGGCTATGGCCACGGGAACTAGCATAACCACCGTTATTGAGGCTAAGAATGTGGATGTTCCTAAGCCTAAAACTTTCAGTGGTGTTAGGAATGCTAGGGAAGTTGAGAACTTCCTATGGGGGCTTGAACAATACTTTGAGGCTACTGGCATAACGGACCATGCCAGCAAGATCCGAACGGCTGCCATGTACTTGTCTGACACTGTTATGCTATGGTAGAGACGGAGGCATGGTGATGTGTAATAAGGGGTTTGCACAATCAACACCTTTGATGACTTCAAGAGGGAATTCAAAGGCCAATTCTTTCCCGTAAATGCTGAAGAAGAGGCAAGGGGCCGATTGCAATGACTAAAGCAAACAGGTAGTATAAGGGATTATGTGAAAGAGTTCACAACCTTATTGCTAGAAGTCCCTGACACTTCAAACAATGACTCTTTATTCTTGTTCATGGATGGTCTTCAATCGTGGGCTAATCTTGAACTCAAGAGACGTGGTTTCCAAGATCTATCTTCGGCCATTGTGGTTGCTAAAAGCCTTATAGATTACTCCACAAACAAAGAGAGCTTAAAGGCCACAGACATAAATTTTGTTGGAGGAAAGAGTGGGGGAGGCCATGCTAAAAGTCAGGGTCCCAAAAGTCACAAAGAAGGCTCCTCATTCAAATAACTGGATAAGGGAAAGGAAAGGGAGGATCGTGGTGCCCCAAAGCCCCGTGTGACGTGCTTCATTTGTGATGGACCGCATTGGGCACGTGAATATCCGAAAAGGGAGGCCTTGAGTTCCTTAGTTGCCTCCACACATAACCAAGATGGAGGTGAGATGAATGAAGGTGCAAATATGGGTTCTTTGCACCTACTTGGTGCAATACAGAGCACCCCAAAGACCCCCAAAGGCTTGATGTACGTAGATGCAACCATTAATGGGGGTCTTTGGTGGACACAAGTTCATCTCATAACTTTGTTTCAGTGGAGGAAGCAAAGAGACTCAGCCTTAAGGTTGTCAACGGAGGAGGGTCGCTCAAAGTAGTTAACTCGGTAGCACTACCTTTGCAACGAATTGCTGATGGAGTGAAGGTCAGTCTTGGTGCTTGGACTGGCCAAGTAGACTTATCAGTGGCACCTATGGATGACTTCTCAGTGGTATTCCACATGGAATTCTTGGACCAAGTTAGAGCTTTCCTTGTGCCATGCTCAAACTTCATGTGCATTATGGATGGAACAAAGGCTTGTGTGGTGCCGACAGAGAGGACCACCAGACCTACTATCCAAGCTCTCTCAGCACTTCAATTCAAGAAGGGATTGAAAAGGGACGAAGAGAGTTATTTGGCCATATTTAAGGAATATGATGACGATGAGGCATCACCAAAGCCAAGCTTGCCGACGAAAGTGCAAGTTGTCCTAGATAAGTTCAATGATGTGATGCCTGAGGCATTGCCAAAGTGGTTACCTCCAAAGAAGGAGGTGGACCATGAAATAGAGTTGGAACCCGGCACCAGGCCACCAACAATGAGCCCCTATCGAATGGCGAACTCAAAGTTAGCAAAATTGTAGAACCAACTCGACGAATTGCTAGATGCTGGCTTTATAAGGCCCTCCAAAGCCCCATTTGGTGCCCCGATGCTCTTTCAAAAGAAGAAGGATGGCTCGCTACGGATGTGCATCAACTAGTGGGCTCTAAATAAGATCACGGTTAAGAATAAGTATCATATCCCACTCATTGCTAATTTGTTCGATCAATTAGGGAATGCCAGATACTTTACAAAATTGGACTTGTGATCGCGATATTACTAGGTACGCATAGCCAAAGGGGATGAGCCCAAGACCACTTGTGTGACCAGGTACGGTGCCTATGAGTTCCTTGTCATGCCATTTGGTCTCACTAATGCACCTGCCACCTTCAACACTCTTATGAAAAAGATTTTCCATCCCTACCTCGATCTGTTCGTGGTAGTATATCTCGATGACATTGTGATATATAGTTGAACTTTGGAAGAACATCTAGAGCATTTGAAAAAGGTGTTCCATGTCCTGAGGGAAAATGAACTATATGTCAAGAAGGAGAAATGTTCCTTTGCCCAAGATGAGGTGATGTTCTTGGGGCATAGAATAAAGGATGGAAGTTGATGATGGATGGAGCCAAGGTGCAAGCCATCCAGGAATGGGAACCTCCTGCCAAGGTTCCCGAGTTAAGATCTTTCCTTGGACTGGTGAACTATTACAGAAGGTTTATCAAGTCCTACTCAACGAGAGCAGCCCCACTGATTGACATGCTCAAAAATAACAAGTCTTGGGAATGGACAAGCAAATGCGAAGCCTCATTCAAAGACTTGAAGAAGGTCATCAGTGGAGAACCGGTGCTTTACCTACCAGACCCCTCCAAGATGTGCGAGCTGCACACAGATGCTTCAGACTTTGCCATTAGTGGAGTACTGATGCAGGAAGGGCGTCTGATAGCTTATAAGAGCCGCAAGCTTAATGACACCGAACGCTGCTACACTATGCAAGAAAAGGAAATGACCGCTATCATTCATTGTCTAAGGGTGTTGTGACACTACTTATTGGGTTCTCATTTTGTTATCATGATAGATAATGTAGCAAAAAGCTACTTCCAGACTCAAAAGAAGTTGAGTCCCAAGCAAGCTCGGTGGCAAGAATTCTTGGCAAAATTTGACTACAAATTGGAGTACAAGCCCGGTAAGGCCAATGTGATGGTTGATGCGCTGAGGTGAAAGGCAGAGTTAGCAGCCTTGAGTAGGCCAAGTATTCCTTTACTAGAAAGGATCAAAGAAGGGGTGGAGCATGATGCTCTTGCTCAAAACCTCCTTTCCCTCATCAAGGAAGGAAAAACAAGGTGATTTTGGCCGAGTAACGGACTACTCTATGCCAAGCAGAATCGCATCTTTGTGCCAAAATAGGGGAGTATAAGAAATGAGCTTATTAAGGAGATCCATGATTTGCTATGGGCCAGACACCCAGGAATGAGACGCATCCTTACTTTGATCAAGTCAATCTACTATTGGCCTCAACTACGGGACGATATTCAAGCTTACGTGAGGACTTATCTTGTATGCCAACAGGACAAGATAGAGCAGTATGCATCCGAAGGTTTGCTAGAGCCACTGCCTATTCTAGAGAGACCATGGGAGAGTGTCTCTATGGATTTCAACCCTTGCTTGCCAAAATTAGGGGGCTTTGGCAGCATCATATTAGTCATCGATCACTTTAGCAAGTATGCAACATTCATACCTACCTCAGTGGATTGCACGGAGGATGAGACGACATGGCTGTTCCTCAAACATGTTGTGAAGCATTGGGGGATTCCATCCAATATCGTGAGTGATCAAGACCCACGATTCACCGAGAAATTTTGGACAAAATTGTTCAAGTTGTTAGGATTAGACTTGAACTTCTCTACAAGCTTTCATACCCAAAGTGATGGACAAACGGAATGTGCTAACGCATTGCTGGAGCTTTATCTTAGGCACTTTGTTAGTGCCAACCAACACGATTGGGCTAAGTTGTTGGATGTAGCCCAATTCTCTTACAACTTACAAAGGAGCGAGTCCACCACGAAGAGTCCCTTCGAGATAGTCATGGGGCAGCAACCCATGACTCCTGATGCCTTGGCCACGAGTTATGAAGAAAAGAGTCCTATTGCCTTCAAATTTTCCAAGGCGTGGCACGAACAAGATGAGTTGGCTCGAGCCTATTTGAATAAGGCATCTAAGAAGATGAAGAAATGGGCTGACAAGAAAAGAAGGATGGTAGAATTTTAGGAAGGAGATTTGGTCCTTGTTAAATTATTGCCCCAACAATTCAAATCTCTACAGAAGGTTCATAAGGGGTTGGTACGGAAGTATGAAGGACCATTTCCAGTCCTTAAGCAAGTCCGTAAGGTGTCTTACAAGCTGTAACTCCCTTCGAAGCTAAAAATTTATCATGTTTTTCATGTAAGCATGCTAAAGCCTTATCATGAAGACAAGGAAGACATAAATCGGGGAGAATCCAAGAGTGTTCCTACCGTAGTGGTAACCTCCTTCGACAAGAAAGTGGACTCAATCTTGGCAAACCGCCTAATCCGACGTAGGGGCGTACCAAGTTATCGGGAATACTTGGTCAAGTGGAAGAATGCCCCGGATATAGAGGCAAGCTGAGAACCTGAAGATTCTTTATGGTAATTCAAAGATGACATAGAGAGGTTCAAGCTTGAAGGCGCGACGAGGGCGTCGAAAACTTGAGTGGGGGAGGGTGTTACGTCCCGCTCGAATTGTCCCTCAAAATCCAAATAAATGGTAATCTAGACTTTTCTACCTAGGAAAGTTCTAGAGTGGCCTAGAGATGTCTAGAAAGGGATAGAGTTGGATGGACTTAACTCAAGCCTTGAAGACTATAGAATGCTCCAGAGTATACTAGCATGTGTTGAAGGTCCTAGAATGGGTTGGAATATTCTAGAACGTGGTGCATGGTTCATGAAGGATGTAGAAGCCGCTGGAAGCTTACGGAACATCCTAGAACTGGCATGAAGTAGCTAGACAAACCTTGAAGACTCTAGAGTTGGCTAGAAGGTCCTAGAACCTTATGGAATATTGTAGATAAACTAGAACACTCTTGTACATTCTAGACTTAGAATGATCTAGAAAGTTGTGGCATAGCCTTAAGCTTAGAGCCATACTATAAATAGACCCATTGGTCTTCATTTGTAATCATCCTTGGGAAATTGTAAGCTAAAATCTCTCTAGAGCAATACAAAGCATTCTTTACAAACTCTCTTTCTAGTCTCTTTGGAGTTTCATTCAGATTCAAAGGAAGGCTTAGTGCAACGGACGGTGCTAAGTGCCGCACAATTGCTACTTGAAATTTAAGGTCATGACATCAAGCTCTCTCCTTAGCTTGAGAAGTTGGTATGCCAACTATTGATGAAGTTTGATCTTAGCTTAATCCTTAACTCAAGGATCTTTATAGATTTGCAAGGTATGGTTCTATGATGAAGATGCTATTTGATTCGCTAGTCTCAATTTTTCCTCAGCTCGCGTTCTTACCATAAAGAATGTGGATCTTAGAGAAATATAGGGATCTTGTTTACATGAGATTTTTTAATGATGTGTCTCTTTGAAAATACAAGATTAGAAGCTAAAGTTGGATCTATAAATCCTAAGCCCCACGATGGGTACCAAAATGTTGAAATGATTCAATTTTTAGAAAGAGAAAATAGAGAAAAGTCAAAAAATTGAAAGTGAATTATGTGGATCTCATATGAGGTCTATATATATATAACATTATATGTACACATGTCAATAATATAGGAGATACACATCATAACGTGTCATTTTGATGGCTTAGGCCAGTAGTTGACCTTCAAATACCAAAAGTTACTCTACATAAGCAAGGGCACCCTCTGATTATTGTTTTGAGTACGGGTACAAACTGGGTCTTCTTAGAGAAATACATCTGATGAGTTGGATTTTTTATAGGTTGGGTTCCAGGTCGAGCCATATGTTCAAACAATACTAAGCATTTTTGTACACGTTTCAGATTGCTTTTTAAAACATTGATATATACACATTTTTCGGTGGATATATCTTATAATTATTTCATATTTTGCAATTATGTATGCATTCCAATAGCAAAAAGCAAGTCTTAATTTTACAACAAAATAAATTTGACAAATTGATCTAATCATATCTAACAAAATTATGATATATAAAGGTAGAATATGCATGAATATTAAGAATTTAGAAATTTGCCACAATTTTAAAAACATACATATGGGTTTACACTACACAATTTTATCACATCACATTATAAATCTTTTGTTTCATATATAATATAAGATAAATGGTAGTAGGACACTAACTATGTCAAATCTATTCAAAAGTCTATTAACTATTAGGTTGTAACACAACTAAATTAATTATAAAAAAAGTATACTATAAGGACAAAGTTTTTAAAAAATGTCATATTTGTACCATGTGAGAGGGATAGTGCATTTTTAATATGGACAAATGACCATTTTAATACCCAATAACAAAAATTATCCCCTAAAATTAGAAATCTCTAAATTTTAGTTTTGTTCTTTGACCAACATCCCTCTCAAGTCTATTTTTTTCTTGAGGATCAAACTCCATCTTTTTTATTATGTATTTATAATATTAATAATATAATTTTATTTCTATCTTTTTTCAATTCTATGTTAAGCTCTGGTTCGAAGAACTATTGAAAAGAAGTGAACTAAGAAGATCAAAGAAAGAATGCAAAGGACATTTTGAGAAAATAGAAATGGTGAGAGTAATAATGATGGAAAAAAGAAGCTTTGCGTTCTATGTAGAGAAAGAAAAATGAGAGTTGAGATTTAGAGATCTTTGATTTTGGAGATAATTATTGTTATTGAGTATTAAAATGACCATTTTACCTTTATTAAAAGTGCACCCTCCCTCTCATATGATGTAAATCTGACATTTTTAAATTTTTTGTCATTATTGTATACTTTTTGATAGTTAATGGATTTGTAGGGTCACATCTAATAGTTAATAACTTTTGTATACTTTGACATAGTTATTGTCCTTCTACTACCCTTTATCCTATAATATAAGCTTTCATTTATAAATTTCATTTCTAACTTCCGTTAGGAATTGACATACATGTGTTTAGTTTTTGTTGATGTCATTTTTCATTAACATCAAAAGGGGTGCACTTCTCCTTGTTGTAGTCCTGCAAACCGACGCTACACATGTGGCTAGCGTCAGTTCGCCACATCAACCGATGCTAGTCACATAATATTACCGTTCTACTATCTTCTTCACTACAGAATCTCAAAAATATTTCATTTCTCTTCCCCCCTTCTCCCAAAACTGAGCTCACCTACACTCTTTCTCAATTTGTGGCCACCTTCGACCACTATTTCCAATGCCGTTTTGTGGGTTATATTCCTCTTCTCATTATTTTTCAGATCCCCTATTTTATTGAGTGAAATACTTAAAAAAATTATACCTATTTTCTCACCTATTTTTACTTACAAAACACTCATTTCTTCTTCATTTCCTTCATTTAGTCACTTCATTTACTCTTGTAAGTATTTCTATTAATCTTTTGACTTATTATTCAGTTTGCTTTATTTTTTGTATAAATTTTTTATTTATGTATGTTTTGTATTATGCTTGTTATTATATATTTGGCTTATTTTCTATAGAAATAATATATACATTCAAACGACTGACTGTTCAATTGTTCTGTGAAAATTACAATATTATTATGAGTTTTTTTGTTATTATATAGCAACTTTAAAGGAATAGTGGATACTAGTATAGCGATTGAAGTATTTTATTTTTATAATTTAAAATAATTGTGATTTAGTTTAAAAAAAGATATATTTAATTTTAAAAGTTTAAAGTAATATTTATTATTTTGAATTTTTAAGATGTAATTATATAATTTTTTAGTCATGGCCGGGGTTGGAATGTTTTAGTTGAAAATAACATAATTAAAAGATTCATTTTATAAAAACTATGAGTTGTGTTTAAAGAGTAATTTTATAATTTTTTTTATAAAATAAAATAAATTATTATTATTATTAAAATAATATTTTTAAAAAATTAAATAATTAAAATGGATAAAATACAAGATAAAATAAAATTTTAATATAAAATTATTTTAAAAAATTTAATAATAAATTCTAACATAAAATTATTTAAATATATTATTTATTTAAAAATAAAAAAAAATGTTCAAATAAAAATAGCGACAATAAATAAATATTAAAAAATTATGATTTATAAGTTTGTTTTATAATTTTTAACTATTTATTTTTTTAATACCTATTTTTTTAAGATTATTAAAACAATATATATATATATATATATATATATATATATATATATATATATATATATATATATATATATATTATTTGTATAAAAAATATATCTCTTAATTATAACATCTCTTAATTTATATATAATAATACTTGAAATATATTCATTAGATACATAATTAATTAATATGTTTAATTAATACCATTAATAGAAAATGGACAAATATTGGATGTCAAAGTGTAGAATTGAACAGTATTACATTTCTGAAGTTGAAAGTTTCATGGAGTTTGCTTGTAGAAATAGTAATACTAGAACTAGTATGATTCGATGCCCATGTGTTAAATGTAAAAATGAGCGATTTCATGAATTTAACGAGGTTAAGTATCACCTTATCCGTAGTGGTATTCTTTTGAGCTATCAATGTTGGTATTATCATGGAGAAAATATTGATAATACTCATGGGGAAAAGATAAATAAGAATGTGAGTGGATTACACACATCTTATTATAATGTACAGACAGAAAATATGTTTCATGGTGTTGAAGATGAACTACGTAAGGATGATCTCGAAACTTTTAAAAAACTTCTAGAAGATGCCAAAAAACCGTTGTATCTAAAATGCAAAAAATACACTAAAATGTTGGGATTGGTTCATTTGTACAATGTGAAGGCAAAATATGGTTTTTTTAACAATAGATTCACAAAATTATTAAATCTACTAGTCGATATATTTCTTGAGGGTATTGAATTGCCATCTTCAATGTATAAAGTGAAGAAATCTCTTAGTCGATTTGGCATGGAATATCATAAGATTCATGCTTGTCCAAATAATTGCATTCTTTATAGAAAAGAATATGAGACATTAGATGATATTTTGATGTGTAAAGAATCGAGATGGAAGTATGGTACAAATGAGACAACATATAAGAAAGGCGTGCCTGCAAAGGTTCTTTGGTACTTTCCTCCGATTCCTCGCTTTCAAAAGTTGTTCAAAAGTAAAGAGACATCAAAGATGTTGACTTGGCATTCAGATAATCAATCTGATGATGGGGTGCTACGTCATCCTTGTGATTCTCCAAATTGGAAAGTAGTGGATAATTTATCTCCTCAATTTTCATCTGATCTGCGCAATCTTTGTCTTGCCATTGCTATTGATGGAATTAATCCACATAGTTCCCTTAGTAGTAGATATAACTGTTGGCCAGTAATTATGGTAACATACAATCTTCCTCCCTGGTTGTGGATGAAAAGAAAATTCATGATGTTAATATTATTGATAATAGGACCGAAACAACCTAGTGTTGATATTGATGTATATTTGTAGCCTCTGATAGATGATTTAAAGACATTGTGGAATGATGGTGTAAATTTTTGTGATGCATATAAAGAATAACACTTTAACTTGAAGGGGGTCATGTTATGGACAATTAATGATTTTCCTGCCTATGGAAACTTATCAATACATGCAACAAAAAGGTTATAAGGGATGCCCTATATGTAGTGATGGAACTTCTGCAACTTATCTTGTTCATGGACTAAAGATGTCTTATAGAAGACATAGAATATTTTTGCCATTTGAACACAAATTTATATACCAAAAGAAACTGTTTAATGGTGAAGAAGATCATGATCATGCATCCCGACCTTTGCGAGGTGTTGAGATATTAAGAAAATTGAATGGTATGGGTAAAAATGAAAGCAAGATTGGATAAAAATGTATCAGTATACCATGGTTGTTGGAAACGAAAGAGGTCAACTAATGAAATGGGTAAAAATGAAAAGAGTTTGAATCAGTATACCATGGTTGTTGGAATAAAAAATCAATATTTTGGGAATTACCTTATTGGAAAAACCTACACATTCATCACATCTTAGATGTCATGCACATTGAGAAAAATGTATGTGAGAGCTTGATTGGTACTTTACTTAATATACCTGGAAAAACAAAGGATGGAATTAAAGCGAGATTGGATTTAAAGAAACTAGGCATACGACCTGAATTGGCACTAAGGGTGGAAAATGATAAGAATCGAACATACTTGCCACCACCATCATATACAATGTCAACAAAAGAGAAGGATGTGTTTTGTAAATGTTTAGAGGGTGTTAAAGTTCCTAATGGTTACTCATCCAACTTAAGAAATTTTGTGTCTATCACCAATAAGAAACTTTATGGATTGAAATCACATGACTCTCATATCTTAATGCAACAGTTATTACCAGTTGCTATTATATCAATTCTTCCAAAACATGTTCGATTATCAATAATTTGTCTTTGTTCATTCTTCAATACAATATGTAAAAATCTATATCAATTGGTGAGTTAAACTCTTTACAGAAAGATGTTGTAGAGACTTTGTGTCTAATTGAAAAATATTTTCCTCCTTCTTTCTTCGATATAATGCATTCGGACACGACCATCCTGGTCATGTTAGGGGAGGTAGCCAATATGATGGTTATATAGAGTATTTTAACATTCCAAAACAAAAGCCTCAGACGGTCAGTAAAGATAAGTACACTAAAATTGAAGAAGAACTCAACTTCTTTAAGGCCTCAATGTTAAGTGAGATTACCACTATAAAAGAATATCAATCGCAACATATGTCAAGTATGGCATCATTCTACAACCAGGGCATGCCTTATTGGCCAAGCATGCAACCATCCATGCCAGGCATGCCACCATCCATGACAAGCAGGCCACCATTCATGCCAGGTATGCCACCCACGCAATCTCATTGCGCTCAAACTACATCCAGTATGGGATATAGTCATCCTATTGGTCCTCCCTATATGCTAGGAATTCATATGCAATCAAGTAGTGGCCATGGTTCATTTTCTCTAATGCAATCTGTGCATTCTTACCATCAATCAAACCACGATGAACGTTTTGGTGAGAATGTACATCCAATAGCTACCCCACATGGAAGTCCTCCTCTATTTGATGAATCATATGTGGTAAGATTTTAATTTTTGGTGTATATAATCTATTATTTTAATTTCTTATTATATTTTTATTTTTTATATATAACACTTAAATTTTTTACAAAATATGAAATGCTTGATGAAACATCCTTCGTCAATGGACTTTGTTGCTATTGGAATGGTACAACAATTGAGCGATGATCGGATGATTCATAATCAATATTTGCCTAATCATTAGCGAATAGTAATTGATCAATCATTGCTTCATGATTGTCCACTACCTGTGCCTTCTGATGCTACCACAGTCCAAGAGGCGGTTGGATAGTATATGGCTTGGCCGCCGATTAAAGTTGTTCTCAATTTTTATTTGGTACTATTTTTTAACTTAAAAGATAACACTTGTTTACTACTATTATTTTATTATATCTTTTATTGTTACTAACATACATAATACTTTTTTTTAGTCTATTATACCAGAACTCTTAAATACGACACATTTAAGAGACGAAGCAAGTATCTCGTGCTAAATCTATGTCTAGTGGCCAATCATCGCGCACCAAGTCATTCGAGAAGAAGCCTTGGAAAAAGTATAGTTATGATTATACTTTAAACTTCAGTAGAAATCTTTGGCACTTTGATGACTATTGTTGGGAAGGCATCTAGCATAAATGATGGATGGACTGTGCCACTTCCTATAAAAATTTCTGGTGTAGACCTTGGCCAAACTTATATATCGACCGAGTGCATATTGCAACTATTTGAATATCAAATGATCGATTTAAGTATAATTTAAGTGTGAACAAGGTGAGTCATCAATCTATTTAATTTTCTTTCATTTATGTAGAACATGTATGATTATATTTATATTATCTAATTACTTATATATATATCTTTTATATAGGGCGTGTTATTATCGACTTCAACATAATCACTCACCACATTTAGCAATGTTCTATGATTCTTCATATGTCAATCAATATCAAGAGAAGGATGTTAGCATCAGAGCTAAACAATTATGTGATAGGACATTAACGCTTAACAGAAATCAAAAGTTGATAATCTCTTGGCCTCTAAGGTTTGAACAATGTCAAGATCATTGGATATTAGTAATCATTGATTTGTTCAATAATCCTGCTTGGTATTGTGACTTAGCTTCTATAGAACTGAGTAAAGATACAAAAGCAGTTGTTGAAATGTAAGAGTCATAGCTAGATATTGGTTTTTCTATTATTTTTTGTATTATTCAATAAAAAAACTAATCGTTTTAAACCTTAATAGGGCATAGAAGTTGTAGAACAATTTTAGGGGCATTGCCCTTAAAAAATCTCATAAGCTTATATGGACAAAAGTTATGGTATGTACAAGCGAATATTAATAATTTTATTAATTTTGCAATTGAATTATAAAGATGTTCGAATATGAAAAATCATGTACACTTGTTTTTTGTAGGTTCCACAAAAAATAATGAAGTCATGTGTGGTTATTATGTCATGAAGTTTATGAGCGAAATCATCACAAATATCAAAATTCCAATTGATGATGTGGTAATATCTTTTACCCATATACAGAAACGTTTTTGACATATTTGAGTTATTTTTTGTAAATACATGAAATTACATTCTTATTTTGATTTTAAATACATGTAGTTCTTTGGTTGGAACAAGACGGACTATGACTAGCAAATTTTTGATGATTTAGGAAAGGAATGGGCAGAACACGTGATTCGAATTATATCATCACAAGAAGAATCAGGAGAAAATTTTGATGATCTTGAATAGCATATGACAACATAACGGTAATTTTTTTAATGATTTAATTTCTCTATTCATGTATCTAAAGTCCCTTGCTTAATGGATGGTTATATGCTCATGTATTTAGGAGAATGCATTATTTTATGGACCTCTTTTTGGCCCAAACTTCATCTTATCTCTCTTGTCTACTTTCCTTATGAAAACATCATGGTAGCACTTTATTAATCATTTGTCTATAAATATGAAGTTATCTAGAATCTCTATTGGTATTTTTAATGCAATAATGAGCTCTAATATGAAGTCAGGTGTAACTCATATTTTGTTACATGGCATGTATGAGTTTTGGTACCCATGACCGACTTTACATTTTAAGTCACTCAATTTAAAGTTGGTTCAGTGAACTGACTTTAAAGCCCATTTTTGTAGTAGTGATGTGTTTAGTTTTTGTTGATGTCATTTTTGATTAACATCAAAGGGGGTGCACTTCTCCTTGTTGTAGTCTTGTGAACAAAGAACACTAGTTATGAACTCGACCATGGGATGTGATGACATTTGGCCTTCTGATGCTTAAATCATTTCGAGTAATGGAAATAAAATAAGAGACTTGAGTCTCTCTCTATGATTTAGAGAAAAGAAGTGGAGATTGAGATATATTATGGATTCGTTGTGTCTATTTCATTTCATTAACCTGTTGTGTAAAGTGTACAATATGAGTATTTATAGAAGAGAAAATTTACCTAATATTGATGACGTACTCATAGAGATATACTTAATCTAGGATCAGATTTATCTCTCCATAATTATCTCTTTTGGATCATTAGTGGATATTTATTTGTTATTTATCTCTTTAGTCATTTATCTGGTTGTTATACTCATCTATTGACTAAGCACTCATTGTGCTAGCCGATGAGTCACACTATTAAGTACGATTATTCATATTGTTCCATGTAGTGTGGGTCTATTTTATACCTAGTACCATCTCTCTAGGTTTCCTCGACATGGATACATGGGCTAAGGGGTTTGTTTGTAGCTTTATCGATATCAAGGTCATAACCCTTTCTGTCACGTCATTGACTCCTAGCTAACTTCTACATGTTGATCTACTTGTGGGGTTCTTGAGATTTGGACTTTACCCGACCGTTAAAATAAGGGTAGTAATTTTTTTTGTTAATAATATTTTTTAGATTTCAAATCGAACGTCCAATGAGGGAGTTATATGGAAGTCAAAATTGCTCCTAAAAAGTCAAATAAGGAGTCATAAGGTGCTTTTCACCTTATGAATTATAAGGCATGCCTACCAAACTCTTCAAATATGTGTAGAGACATCTGTGTGTTAGGACACTTTTTGAGCCTTTACACTTTCTTTCTTAACTGCATTCCACTTTCTTGAAGTGGGAAGTTGTACTTGAACATTTTTCCTACCACAAAGTCATTAGTATGCATTATAGTACTTGTGTTTATAGTATTGTGCATTGGAGGTACAAACTTAATTATAAAGGATGAGAGAACAAATGAGTGAAGGTGGATCTGATTGCTATGGATGTATGTTATGATAGATGTAGATTGAAAGGGTTTACATTACATGGTGGATGGATGGTTAACTGGGGATGGTAAGGTTCCATCCAACAATTCTGTTTGACTAATCTATCTGGTGAATTTGTCTAATGGATATATCTGATGGGTCTGTCTGACATGTCTACCTAGTAAGTCTGTTCGACCAGCCTATCTAGTGGGTGGTCCATCAAGAGAGGTCATTTTTGGTGCACCTATAGTCAGTAAAGTTTAAATCGAAGGCTCTCAACCCGAGTGATGGGTTCAATCCTTACAAACGAAGTATCTTTTTAGTTGTTTGTAATGGTAGTTATGGGATCCTGGAAGGATACATCCTATTGATTATATAGCTCCTTTGTTCCACGAGGATTGTGTAAGTATGAGGGGTCTTGATATTGTTCTTGTGGGTATATTTTGTAATAATTTTTCTAATTTGTGCACTTTTGTCTCTCATTGGACCAAAATCTCCTAGATGAATAGAAGGTTAGACTTTTTTGAGATCACCTCAAGTTTTGGCAGATTAATATCTTAGTCTATTTGGCATATTTTATGTATGCTTTATGTCTGAACTTTGCTGAGAATGTAGATGTGTAGTTCAATCCTTATGAAGGTACTTAATGTAGGAGGATGTTCAAAGGTGCATTGTAGAAGGTGTTCGTTCTTTGGGATGACATATATCGTGGCTTAGAGTTTGTACTTTGTGACTTGTAAGGTAGAACATTGTACTTTGGCTAGAACGATGGAAATTCGGGAAGGGTTACTTAATACTGATAACGTATCCTTAATATGTCTCAAAGATCAAAGATGACTTGACATTTTTTGTGCTTATAATTTTTTACTTTCTCTTCTATGGTGAGTGCATCACTCTTACTCATTTTTTTCCTGAGAGGTGCTTCTTGCTTAGATTTAATTTAAGTGTAGCACTCTATTGTTTGTCAAGAAGCAAAGTGTGTACTTTTGCTGTGTGCTTTACTTCTACGAGAACAATGAATTATTGAAGGTTCTTTTGAATCAAGAGTGGTTGGAGGTTCTCTTGGAAGTGTGGGTGTTTTATGCTAAGTCTTGCCAACCAGGACTTTGGAAATATGTATAGTGTAAAACTTTAGTCATGTATCTTATGACACAGGTGTGGGTCATTTCTCTCAAATGTGAGGATGAAGGGAATGATGGTAAAGGATGTATTTCTATATCGTGGTGCAGTCATACATAAAGACCAATGGTTGCTCTTTTAAATTTTATGTTCTTCTATTAGAGCTTTTTGATGTACTTGATCACTAAAGTGTTGGAACTATGTTTTATTTTTTGCTTTCGCTTAGTAGACCTTAGCTTTGAATGGATTTCTTGGGCAACTACATATATATTTCTTTACTTTATATTCTATATAGTAGATGCATTGCACTTATTTTTTTACTTTATACTCTATCTAGTAGATGCATTGCACTTATACTTATGTCTTGCATTTTGATGTGTTTCTATTTTTTTCCTGTACTTTGATTTTTATTATCGGGTTAGGCTTGAGCACTACCCAAAATTTTACATGTCTTGGAAGGTAAAAAGGCATAAGCATGGAGAGATAGCAATTCAAGGATGGAGCATGGCTAACTCACTAATGAGTAGAGCCTACTTGATAGGGTTCTGTTTGGTGGGTGAAACATATAACTAACCCTATTTGGACATCCGCCATCCAAAATTCATATATGATGTCCACTGTTCGACCAACTTCTATATAATTGGGCTTTGTTTAGCTACCCCCTTATTCGACAAGCCTTTATTCGATAAATCTTTGTTTGGACATTTATGTTTAGGTGTGCATCCATGCATTTTGTTGCATCTTCTGTTGTACAAGTATATGTTGTTTATTTTTTGCAAGTTGGTAAAATTATTCTAAGTTGAGGTGACCTATTAGGGTCTCAGTATTATCAACCCCCTTTCTTGGTATGCTTTAAGATTTAGTATAGTTGTAAAAGCATAGAATTTTAACCTAGAAAAATTTCTAAATTTGTAGTTGGTAATTACTTTACTCTATCGGGAAGAGTATGCTTTCTTTGTTGTTGCTTGTGTTGCAACATTTTTTCATCATCTTGGAGGGGACCTTGGGGTCCTTTCATTGCATCAAACATTTTTTTTGCATGTAATAGGGTACGAGGACCTAGAATGATTCGTGGATCCTCCGCTGGGCAAAGTTACCTATTTTACAGGTTAATCGATGTCCATGTTACGATCTATTTCCAGTTAAAGGCCATTAAAAATAATGTAAAATTTGTGCTAGTCGAAAGCCATCTATCGAGTACAAAGCCTATCATTAGTATATAGTCTATCCATGGCACGCTTATATGGATATCATCTCCTTGCATATGGGGGAAGTTTATTCCTGGCGATACATAAATCCACGCTTTTTTCACATGCCAGATATGGGTTGTAAAGCCTATGGTAACAATGCCATATGTTTGCAGTAGGCTAGCTATGTTTCCTTTCCTCTTGTATGTAGGGGAGCATGACTTGAAGATATGCCTTTCTCCATTTTTTGTAGGATAGAGTCATGGCTTTCTTTCTTTTAGGGTGTCATGTATACTGGACTTTTCAAACTTTGGGAAACCATATAGCGATCTTGTTACCAACTTTCAAGTCCGTTGGAGATTTCTTATGGCTATATGTGACCTATGTACCTGCAAAAAAAATAATACTTGATAATGGGGAATTACTTGTTCTTTTGCCATTGTAGGACATCATTTTTTTCCCTTTTAGGATGAAATGATATATGAGGGTGGTAGCCTTGGCCGTGTGTAGGTTTTACGACTTTTGTAAAATTCTGTTATAGGACCTTCTTGGTCTATGCTCACTTTTAGGTGTATGGCTATTGGGAATTGCGTGAACTTCTATAATTTGGTAGAAGTTAAACATTATTTTGGACCTTTGGTATGCGACTAAACACATGCATTGCCCAATTATTTGGCTCAATGCATTTGGGAAGGACGCAGTGCTTTGGTGAGTCTATTTACAAGCTTGGTTGATTACGTTAATCCTTCCAAGTATCTCAAAGGGAACTTGGACAGAATTCAGAAGTACTCTCTTGTGGTACTTTTGGACCTCTTCTAAAGTTATTTTTTCTAGAGATGTGTACCCTTGGTTGATATGTTATGGCTAGACACCTTCTAAAGAGCCACAATCTCATCTATCTATAAGGTGAAACTTTATTAGTTTTGTGAAAGGTTATCACCCTAGTGTTATATATTTGGAAGTTTCTTTTTTCTGTAAGTAGGAAACTTTTTGGAAATTTAATGTCAAAGATTGTGGAAGCCATATGTTGTATTATTTTGTCATGTGGCCTGTTTGTGACTCATTGGCTTGTGAGATTACGGGCTCTTTTCAAATGTGTCCCTTGTGGGGGATTATGGTCTATTATGTCGGTATGCAAGTGTGGAATAGCACACTTGTAAAGGATGGGAAGCAGTTAAATTAACCTTGGTAAGATATTGTGTGAGGGACGGAGTAGGATTGAATAGCTCTTAATATGTACCTGCTTAGCCTAGCTTTGTTCAATGGATACCTATCCTATTTAGCATGCATCTATTTGGCTAGGCAAAATTCTATTAGGAAACCTCTATCTAGTCGGCCATATGTCTGTTTTCCCAAACACCTTTCTATTAGGCAACTTTTGTCTCAATAGCCACATGTCTATCTTGCTATCTACCTTTCTATTGGGAAACTTTTATCTGGCCACTTTTGTCTAGTTAGGTGGCCTTACGACTCGTGGTTTATGCGTCCACCTAGGTGGATGACTTGTAGTTTGGTGAAAATATTATATTGATGTGATTGTATTCTTAGTGTATTTCTATCTAGACCATGTTATATTTTTAGGGCAATTTTATTTTATCATATATTTTTTACAAAGCCCCTTGATTTATCAGCCTCATGTTTAGTGTGCTTACATCTGTCAAGTCGCATAAGCATATGTCACTTCATTTTTTTACATAGAAGAATTTTTTTTATAGTTTATGGATGGTTCTTTCAATCCCACTAGGTGTATTTTGCAATATTGTGTGACTAGGAAGTTTTGGTTGAATAGAATCATGTGACATGTCTTTGGCCAGATAGGAAACTCAATACACCTATTAGGACAAGTGAAGATGCACCCCTAGAAGGTTCGTGGTGGACAACGATAGCATAAACTACAAGATTAGATGGCTATATTCTGGGGTAGTCAATGCTTGGTCTTTATGATTTGTGATGTGGAATGGTGTTGCCTATTTGAAGGCACACATCTCTATCCAACATGGTCTGGTAAGTGGCATCCTGTACTAATTTTAATTGAATTGAATGGATGAACAATCTCTCCATACACTCATTTTTGTAAGTGCACCAAAAATATCAAGCGTAGTGTCATTGGAATCGTCTTGTCATGTGGATTATGGAAGTGGTTTTACCTTTCAAAAAATCGGTTTAGAAGTGGGTGAATTGAGCCTTAACTAGTTCAGTTATTTTTGACAAATTGGATTGATTATCTTTTTAATGGACAACACACATCTGGTTATATCCCACTCATGCATGGAGCCACATTTGGCGGTGTGGGGTTCCAATTGGTTGCCAAATTTCAACAAGTGGTAGATTGACACATGCTTTTTTCGTTAGTGGTCTCAGATTTTTCAAGAGATGCACGAATTTCCATTTCTAAACAAAAGGTGCTCAATCATGCAGAAAAATTCATGTGGATTTAGGCTGCATTGTCATTACCAAATGCATGTGATTTCTAATCGATGATTAAGGATGCCTTATTTGCAAGAGGTGTTAAAAACTAAGCCACCATTTGGTGGCAATGAATGTAGAGACTAAAACCCTTTTTCATGATATGTTTTAGACACGATCTATTTTTTCCTTTTGATTTTCCAGATCTAATTTTGGAATTTGTTAGATGTAAGTCTTTTTTATGAAAATTTTGTTGAAAGTCCAGACAATTGTAATGATTGTAGGGGCTAAAACCCTTTTTCACGATATGTTTTACACACGATCTATTTTTTCCTTTTGATTTTTTAGGTCTAATTTTGGAATTTATTAGATGTGAGTCTCTTTTATGAAAATTTTGTTAAAAGTCCAGACAATCTCTATTAGGATGTCCAAATAGACAGTCTTTTCTTAGAGAATTTGATGGAAAACATTGAATATTCCTACAAATATTTTTCTAATAGTCACCTACTAAAGCACATTTTTTCCCATAAAAGATGTCATATATTGATGTTTTATTTAATCAACATAAAAAAGGGGTACACTTTTCCTTGTTGCAGTCATGCGAATGGAGAACACTTGTTTGGACCTTAAACCACCATGGTGCCATATCTTGATGTGATGGCCTTTTGTTATCTAATGTTTAAGTCAATTCAAGTAATGATGATAAAAGATGAGACCAGAATCTCTCTGTGATTTAGGAAGAAGAAGTAGAAACTAGAGATATGGTGAATTTTTTTTTTATGTTTATACCAATTCATCAACATGTTATGTGAATTGTAGAATATGAGTATATATAGGAAAGAAAATTTACATGATGTTGATCATTTATCTGTGAAAATAGGCTTAATTTATGATGAAAGTTATCTCTCTATAATTATCTATTATAGATAATTATAAGATATTTATTAATTATTTATCTCTTTAATCCTTTATTTAGTAGTTGTGTTAATATGTTTACTAAGCATTCATTGTGCTAGTCAATGAGTCATACTGCTAAGTAGGCCTAAACATACTATATTGAATACATATTTTAATTTATCTACAATAAAATATTATCATTCATATTTAAGTTATAAAATTTTAATCATATACAAACTTTTTGTAATATATATTTAATACAATTGTAAAATTGTGTTAAAATATATTCAATCAAATGGATGATTAGTGTATTTTTTTAATAAAATCTTAAAATAAATATATTTAAAATTTATAATAAAATTTTTTTTTTATAAAAGATGGATTTGAACCCATTGTGTTCATTAAGAACATAAGATAGCAATTTCTTAAAAAAAAACTCTTATATCCATTTTTTTAGAAACATGTTAAATCCATGATAAATCGTGTATGAAAAAAAAAGGTAGGGCATGTAGCATTTCATCACACAAAATTAAGAGATTTAATATTTTTCTTAAAAATAATAATTAAAACAGTCTCAAAACGGTTATAGGAAAAACCACAGTTAATATTTTATTTTATTTTTTTAACAACTATTAATATAAAATGTAATTATATATATATTAAACATAATTTTAAATTTATTTTACTTTTAAATATAAAATTTATTAATTTATAACATTAAATATATATTATTTGTTACTAAGTAATACTTAATTCCTACAAATAACGTGGGAATGGAGATGTGAAACACAACTTCGTCTTGCCCAATGACTACACATATGTTACTTTTGATAATATTAAAAGTATGTAAAATAAATATAAATATTATTGTTTTATAATTATAAATTCTAAGCCTATTATTTTTATTGATTTTATAAGAGTTTTTATAAAATATTCACGAATTTATTAAAAAAATTAATAAAATCAGTGCTAGATTACCATCGAAACAATGGTAAATTATACTATTATTTCAAGAAAAAATTTAGATTATAAATATTACTTTTAAATATAAATTAAAATAAAATATACTTTTAAACACGATTTATAAGAAGATTAAAGAATATAGGTAATAAAAAAGGGGTTAGACAGTAAAACCGCACACTGAAAAATTCCGTCAAATTAAACTAATCTATTATTTTTTCATTTTAGTTTGAATTGATTTTTATTTTTATAAAATCAATCAGGTTGTTTGATTTCATTTCTAAATTTTTTATAAAAACTGTATTAATTCATATTTTTATTTTATATAATTATTATTTTTAATTTCACTCAAGATTTTCTTTACTCTCTTTATTATTTTATATTTATAAACTCACCTAAACTTACATGATTTTTTCTAATTATTTTAATAATATTTTAAAATTATTTTTTACTTTCTAACTTGTTAGTCCAATACAACCTTATTTTTATTATTAAAGTTTAAATATTTAAATATAATTCTTATAAAAAAATTTAATTTAGATATTCTCTTTTATTTTACTTCTTATTCACATAATATATTAATTTTATACTATTTATCCATTATAACTACAATATCTTTCATATAATTAAAAAATTAATTCACATCATATTAACAACATTATGTATAATTTTATCAAATATATTATTACTACTCCTTGTAACCTATTTAGCTCACTTTTAATTTTTTATTATATTTTATAGTTGATATGAAAATAGATCATTAACAACATTTGTTATCTTAAAACTATATTTTTGTATTTTAAAACTTTAAATTATTTAAAGTAAAAGATAGGTAAGTGATAAAATATAAAATCTTGACATTTAAGGAAATAATCAAATTAAAATATTAAAAATTATAAAACAACAATTTAAAAAATAATTAATAAACCAACTCAATAGCAAAAAGTATAATTGTTTTCTTCATAAAACTACTTAAACAAATTCATACCAAAACAAAAATATTAGTTGGGGTTCGATTATTTTTAAAATTTATTATTTTAAATTAATTTTTATTTTTAAAAACTGATTATATAAATTTGCTTTTATTTTTAAACTAAACCAATCAAATCACAGAAAAATTCGTTCGTCAATATTAAAAAAACAAAAAGAATAAAAGCCTCTCTCTCTCTCTCTCTCTCTCTCTCTCTCTCATTCAAGAATAAAAACCCCACAGTTCATGCACTCATTCCCGCTTTTACCTCTTTTCTTTTTAGCTCTCATCAGAAAAGCCTTCCAATGGCTTCCAACACCAACACCAACACCACATATGGATCCGAACCAGTTTCACCTAATACCACATACGTTCAAGCCGACCCATCAAACTTTCGGGCTGTAGTTCAAAAATTAACCGGAGCATCCGATGACCCATTAACTCCAAAACTGCCTCTCACCAACCTCTCTTCTCGTTTCATCAACTCTAAACCCACCACCTCTGAAATGGGTCCCCGAAAACCCGCTTTCAAGCTACAAGAACGCAGACAATCCGCCAAGAAATTAGAGCTCAATCTCACAACCACTACCACCGCCATTAACAACTACTCATTAATTTCTTCTCCTTCTTCATTGTCGCCAAGTGGGAGTTTCAGTAGGATGGTAATGATTTCTCCAGTTACGCCATTGGAATTATTGGCACGTGGGAGTCCGAGAACTCCAGTTTCTCCATCCGAGGAAGAAGAGATAGCTATTGCTCATAAAGGGTTTTATTTGCACCCGAGTCCGCGAACTACTCCTAGGGGATCCGACCCGCCTGAGCTTTTGCCTCTATTTCCCCTTCAGTCTCCTAAAGATAGAGAAAATTCCTCTGCTTCTTAAATTCATGTAACCGGATCTTTATTTTTAAAAAAAATTATTTTGTTAATAAGCTTATTAATTACTAGCTGATGAACTTCTCTAATCATAGTAGTAAAACTATGTTTGTTTGTTTGTTTTGTTTTTATTAAAAGTGATTTCATAAAAAAATGCTTTTAACAATTTTTTTCCTGTGAAGGGCTTTTTTATTATTAGAAGCTCTTAACAGAGTTCCAGAAGTAGAACAAACAGACCCTAAATGGGTTTCACTCTCTGGCTAATTTTAGTTTCTTTTCCTTTTAACATTTTTTTCTTTTTTTTTTATCTTGAGTTTGATTTAATGGATAATAAGGGATAGTAAAATCTGGGAATGTTGATCTATGTGGAATTCTGCTGACTTAGTGAGATAAGAACGAAATTATTGCTGATTTTGTTGTCTTTTTTTTTTTAATGATGAGATGATATTTATTATTAAATATTTATTTTTCAAAAATAATATTATTAATTTTAAATTTTATTAACCTTAAATACTACTAAATGGTAAAATTTTACAAATCGAACATTAAACAAATAGATTTGAATGATATAGTATTAGGTGAATGTCATGACTCATACAGTAAGCGCCCACGTGTTTATACTCCAGCTGGTAAAATTAGTGTTATTAACTTTAAATTTCAATTCCGATCGATATCCTATACATAAATGAAAAACTTATAAAATAGGGCTCAAGTATATTAATATTCGTAATGAAATTCGTAGGTCTAGTTGTGAAGTACGTAAATATAAGATAAAGAGTTTAATCCCGAATGCATATTGTGTACTATTTTTTTAAAAAAAAATTATTTGTAATAAAATTTGATTAGTTTTATTTTACAATATAATTTAAGCATTATTTATTTTACTGTTCATTTTCTTAATTTTTATTTTTGGATAACTGGCACAAATCTATATGAAAATTTCACACGTAATTATGTATTACACATTTGTATGGTAGTTTCACACTGGTGAAAATTTCATGCCCAAAAAATTCCTTTAATTTCCGAACCCTTATTTGATTTCCGTACATAAATTGTGCTTATGGTTTGAATGTAAGCGCAATACTGCTCATAGCCTCATATCGGCTATGGGAAAGCATCAGCGTAACAAAACAAGCGTCAAACATATTATTAGGGAAAAGGCAGAGACTTGGTGAAATTTGTTTTACTGTAGCAAATATGCCTCTAACAGAGAGACAAGGAACCTTAAAGAGTTAAAAGTGTTATCTTCATTAAGGAAAAAAAAAAAAAACTACAACTTGAAGAGTTAAAATGATCGGTTGTATATGTAATGCAGGTGACAGGAATACTAGTTTGAAGGAAAATGGGTGCTTTCAGAACAATCCTGCTAATGAAAACTGGTTAGTATTTAGCAAATATGGTTACATTCATTTAAAAAAACGAAGTGACAGACAATTAGCTATAATCTACATTATGATTATAAAACTATAAGACAACGAGGTCATACATAGTAAATTAGATTATTATTATTTTTATTAATCAAAATTTCCAGAAGAAAAAAAGAAAAAAAAGAAGATAATATATTTGAACATTGATTATTATTTTAATGTCCCAATCTAAATCAACGGAATAAAAAACAATCTCACTCCAAAATTTCCTCTATCCTTATACTTTCTACATTGTTAATACGTGATGTAAGAAACTAGAGAGTAGAGATGGGATGAAAGCATCTTGGCAGCTTCGAAATTCAGCCATACCTCTCTGTTTTCAACGAACTGAAGCACAGATGGATTGTTGATTGTGCAAGCCAGTTACCCCATTTGCCAATTGTTGCCGATTCTTTCTTCTCCTTCTAACAGCAGTGAATCCATCACCATCCTCATTTTTCTTCTTATTTACATCTTTTGTTTCTTGCTGTATATTGCTACATTCAGAAACCCCATCAGTCTTCCTTTCGTTTCCATACTGAATTTTTATGATTGCACTATCATTTTCTATTGCATCCATATGATTTTCTGAAATGTCTGACTTCTTCTTTCTAACTGCTGACTCACCCCCAGCTTCCATGTTTTGATGGACGGATTTTACAATGAAGCTTAGCAGTATCTGCCTTGCGAGCTCCGACCTATCAGATTCAGTGAGACTCCTTTCTGAACTATCTTCTCTAGGTTCATTATTCAATTTTTCCATGAGTTTCTCATCTTCTGAACTGCTAGTTTCTGTAGACATCTCTGATCCAGCTGGAACTTTGGTACCTTCGGTAACCAGATTCTTTTGCCAAGCTCTCATGGGAAAGAATTCAGGTGCATTCGGGTTCATGTTCCTTGGAGGTCCAGTTCCACTTCTAAGAAAACCATGTCTCATTCGGAAAGGATAATTGGTCTTATAATACAATGGTGACCTTGGACCATAAGGAACTCTAGCAGATACAGGGGGAACCACAGGCTCGGAAAGAATTCCTTCGCTTGCCCTTACATCATAAACACTAGTGACAGAGATTGAATTTAAAGGATGAGCTAAAGAGATAGGTCCAGGATTGAATGGTTCAGCTGCAGCTGAAAGCTTACTTCCATTTACTTCTTTGGATATTTCCTCTTTTTGTTTTGGGTCAGTATTTTCAGATGGAGTTTCACCTGTATGAGTTTCTTCTTTTTCATTACTGGTGGTTTCTTCAACTACAGAGCTGTCTTTGTTTTCTTCATCCTTTGAGGTGTCAAGTGGAATGCTAGACCTCTCAGTTTCAAGTTTCTCCACACGTAGATCTTCTGTTCTATCTGGTATTGACCTTAAAACAGTACCTGGTGGTGCCAAAGCCACTTCTTTGTAAGATACAGATTTTGTCGCCATAGCACTATGGGTAGGTGGAATGGGATAAACCTTCGAAGCAGAGGCTTTCACCTTATATTTTACCAAATCCTCCCCAGTAATCAAGTTTTGCGCTTTTGGATGGTTCAATGGAGACAATTCGATGGGAATGCTCTTAGGTACTGCATTTTGTGATTGTGAAAAGATTTCCCGTCCAAATTTCACTTCTTTAAAATTTGAATGTTCTCTGTGTGTATTTAGCTTTGTGAGAACTGGCCTCCTCCGACCAAACTTCAGGCCACTGCTTGCATTACTCGGCTTTCCTCTTGAATGGGCTTCTTGCCATCCCTCATCAGAAGTTGTTTCCTCAGAAGCTTCACTTGTCACCGCCAAGACATTCCTAGAAACATCATTAGTTTCTTCTGGTTCTTGTGGTGTATGAATGCTGCCGAAATTTACATTTGTATTGCTGTCTGTCATAGCTGTTCGGTCTTCTGGGTCACTGATTGGCATGTCAGTATCAGATGTCACTGTATGATGTTCTTCGGTGATTTTATCACCTGTTTGCTGTGCCTGAAAAATGTCCACGACAGAAGTACGTTTGAGCAAGAATATTTTCATCTAATTCCTTTCATTCACTGGATGATTAAATTCAGGCATACATCGATTATTTGTAAATACTAATAAAGTCAAGCTTTAACATGACTGAATAATATGAATTGACAATAAATTTCAACCTGACGATTTCAAGTCAAATCAATTTAATCAAACACTTCCAATTGGAAACTCTGCCAAATTTAGGTCCGACTCACCACCCTTGGAAAAATCATATATCCAACATTTATGGAACTCATGGGATGGTTTCAGATTGCAGAGCACAAGGGAATATTAAATAATATTTACGTATGCCCTACAAATTCAAGTTAAAACACTGATTCTACCTTAAAACGTCGTTGTCTCCTTTGTGCATCACTGGCTCTTGAATCTTGAACAGGACTGATGTAATCAAGTAGATCTGATACACTGCAACAGAGGGTCAAAATTTGAGTGATGTAGCATGTCAAAACATAGGTTGAACCAAGTAATTTGGGAATACCATATCAATACCTAAGGTGACCCTTGCTAGCAATTAATGCATCTGCCTTTGGAGTTCCATTTCTAGCTGCTTCCTGCTGCTCTAGACATTTTGATTCAAAATATTCAAGCCATGCAGCAGCATCCTGCTCAATAGCATACAACATATCAAAGTCAAACTACTATTTAACTTTATATTCTTGTAGAAAGCAATCTTTTTCAGAGAAGTCAGAGTATCACTTAAGAATAAATATAACGTGTCTGCAAGTTCAGTATGGAGTATTACCTGAGTACGAAGATCTTCTGGCCCGAGTTTAGTTTGAAGTATCTTGAGAGTAGTTTGCTCATGTTGAACACTGAGGGAATATGCTTCCATCAATGACAGAGCTATGGCTATGGCATGATAGCTTGCAGCTGTCTGTAAGTTGGAGGAAACACATTAAGAACTCAACACAAGAGAAACTGCAAACATTCAAAAAGGGGAACACAGTTCATAGGACGAGCGTGGGTGTGGGGAGAGAGAGAGAGTGTGTGGGGATGAGGGGCATACTTGTATATGATCCGCTCCTAGTAGCCTTTGATTGCACTTAAGAGCTTCATGCAGGTATCTGAGAGCAACATGAACATTTCCCATCCCCTCTTCCATCATGGCAACATTTATATATGTTGCAGCCGTATTTGGATGAGATAATCCACACGTAAAATGAAGAAGGAAGAGAGCACGGTTTACATACCTGCCAATCACACACAGCATTAATGGGGGGATGTATATGATATGAAATACATGCTAATCAAAAACTTTCTGAATCCAAAGTGATTAGGATTATAATTTGAAAATAACAACTAGACAAATAGTGGCCATTCCAACTTACTTCAAAGCCAATTCAATGTGTTGAAGACGATAGTAAAAAACTGAAAGGTCCCCGTAACTTTTCATTGTATCTGGATGGTCAAGTCCAAGTTCCCTCTCATTGATATCTAAAGCCTTTTGCTGATATATTGTTGCCTAAAGAATAAAAAGAGAAAACAAAGGGGAAAAATTAAAACAACAATTCAAAATGCATCCAACTTATAGATAAAGAGATTAACTTATACCTGATTAAAATCGCCAGTATGGTAAAGAACCACAGCTAGAAGACTGTAAGCACTTGCAGTAATTCGATGATAAGGACCACACACAGTTATCATCCTAGATAGAGCCTTATATGCCAGAGGGTACAACGAGTAAAATAGTTAGTCTCTTATTTCACTCGAGAAAGGAGGCGGGAATAAAGTGCACATTACATCCTATAAAGAAAACAGAGAACCTAAATTTTATGATAAGTTCAAGAAAATGGTACCTTTGTTCCATAATTAACAGCATCATCTAGCTTTCCTTTATCAAGAGCTATTTTTGATGATTCTAGTAAATTCCGACCATCTGCTGATGAACATGCAACATGCTGTTGAACAAATAAAAGAACGTAAGATATTTTCCAAAACCATAACATGGATATTGAAGGAACAGAGAGTTTGCAAATAAAAAAGAGATGAATTACCACCTTACACACGGGAATCAAGCTAATCATATCATATTTTTTGAAAGGATTTGAGCTTTCCATATCATAATCTCTTGGTGTCAACTCCAATCCAACCTAATAACATATAAAAGCATTGGTCAAGTTTGTATTGCGAAAAGAAGGAAAAAAAGATAAAAAGAAATGAGTAGCAGCAGTCATAAAAGTAGTTAGTACCTTATAGCAAAGGCTCCTGAGAATGGACAACCTCCTCAAGCAAGGAAATTCGTCTTTCAATGACCAGCCAAATCTTTTGAATAAAAAGGTCTTCAGCCATTGCAATTTGAGGGTATAATCATCATCATTCAAGTTTTCATCATTATCTTCCATCCCACAACATCCTAGTAAAAAATTTAGAGAAGCTGCTAAAGCTGTAGATAATTGTGACACGTTGTCTACAGAAGTGATTACTGCATTAAGTGCATGCTTGAAAGCTCGGGTGACCATCTCATGAATACAAAGTGATTGTATGTGAGGAAGCTTCTCAGCAAGTTCAAGCTGATGCATGAAGAAAATACAAGTCAGACAAAACAAAAGGTTACGTTTATTTTATAAGCGTAAGTAAATAAGCAACAAAAAGCATAAACAAGGATTATAACTTTTCCCTTAAACACAAGCAGATCTGGATATCCTAAACAATAAATAATTGAATGTATTTGTGCTTACATGCATGTGTGCACACAGACAAAGAGAGATAGACATAGAGAGAAAGATTGCTTCTCACCACTCGACCCAAGGACCGCATCTTGAGACCCCTTAAATGCATGAAATCAGTCAGTGTACGACCATCAACTGGAGAAAGTTCAAGCGATGCAAAATCTGTGACCTAATAAAATGCAAAATTTAGCTTGTGAACTATGTGGAGGGCCACATTTACAAGATAGGTTGTAATTGTAAAAGGGAAAAAAAGAAGATAATTTTAAATTACCAGCTTCAGTAAGGCAATTTCATCATAATATTTGTGTGCCATCACAATAAGGTCATCCACTGACTGTGGCAAGAAACAGACTAGGAACAATTAATCCTAGAGATAAATGCTATACATCAATTATGACTATAGAAAGACTAAAGAGAATGATAAACTAAAAGTCCCAAAAACCTTTAGATGAAGACCAGTCCCAGTTTCTTTCAGATGCAAGAAGGCTTCTTCAGAAATTAATTTCTTCAACTCTTTTTCATTGCTGACCTCGCTATCATTCACCTCTCCTCTGTTACCTTGTTGTTCATTGTTATATGTATCATCATTAATTTCACTAGATAATCTCTTTTCTCTCTTCTTCAAAAGCTTAAATTTCTTTCCAAGACCTTTGACTGTTACATCATTCTCATTATCATCTTTAGATTTGTTATCAGTCTCGTTTTCCTGCTTTTGTAAATGCTGCACCCAACATGAACCAAGTTCCCATCGTATAGACCTTTCAGAAAGAATGGGTTCATCCTCCAACTTCTTCAAGCTCTCTTTGATTACTTGTCGAACCAGGCACCTAGCACTTTCCAAATTATTCAAATCAGAGTTGCCACCTCCATCGCATTGAGCATTAGATTTGTGAAGCAAAACTCTCAAGCTGCAAATAAACAACAATTCATTAGTAGAGTGATGTGCATATAAGAAATGGTACATGTCTATAAAATAACATTTATAACTCTTCATTGTAAAGCATCAGTTCATTTGATATATAGAATCTAAATATAATAATAAGAGCACATAGCAAGCCTATAGAACCTATTGATATTAAGAGCATTTGCTCCTCCATCTGGTTGGTCATCAATTTCAAAATCCTGACCCTCGCACTTCCTTCTCTTCACATTGCCAACAACCTTCACTGTTGCAATGTATCCACATTGTCTAACAGTTGCAACACCCAGGGAAGAGGTATCCTGCAAATTTCAATACCATAGTTGTTCATTAGAGACAATATCAGAAATTCTAAGGGCGTTATAAAGCAACTGACTTGTGATGCTATGAGACAAATACTTACATGAATGACTACACTCTCATCTGCAGTTAAGCCTTTCAGCAAATTCTTTTGAGCAAAATCCATGATTTCAGACTTTGAAGTTACATCTGATGTGCCACGTTTTACATGAATAGACAAGTCACCGACATGCTCCTCATGAAGAACTGAGCCATCAGAGGAATTAAAAGAATCTTTTGCTTCTGAAGTGGATTCTAAAAACCGGCGTATTGCTGCAGCAGCTTTCAGAATTGAGACATCGACGAATTTACTGTGAAGCAGAAAGGCTTTCTGATCTCGGATTGTTCTCTCCTCTTCAGTTTTACAAGGCATGCTGGCCAATATTGCAAAATGTGTAGCCCAAGGGTAAAGATCATATTCACCATTTCTTCCATGGCCTCCACCATTTCCACCCCAAGTTTCATCTTCTATTGGCAGGGATGGGAAACTTAATGCTGAATCGATAACAGATGGAGGGACAAGCCATGTATTTGCTCTAAATCCATAGGGGAGGTTACCAAACTGTAAAAATAAAAACAAAAAGAAAATTTAATGCATTATATAACAAACCAATACATTTATGCTCAAAGTAGTCATTCAAAGAAGAGAATAAAATATCACCTTGTTATGCTCAACAAAAGCCTTCATTAAGGATCCATATGCCTGCAAAATCCCATATAAACCCATCAGCTAAAACGCACCAAGTCGAGACTAATTGCTAGAGCTCGCCAACAAAAATATAAAACTTCCAGCACAACCAAAGTTAAGTAACAAGCAGAAGGCTCTTACTTTCCTCCCAATGTTTCGAGTTCCAAAAGTTTTCAATTTCAAATAGTGCAAATTTGAGCAAAAAGAGACAAGTAAATTATAGACTTAAAACTAACATGTAAGTATGAGTATGATACAAAGTACTCACATTAGCAAATGCCTGACTAAGCTGTTGAAGAAGATCCACCAAGGAATGGCTCTGTATAAATTGCTTTCCCACCGTATAGAACCCTTTAACCGATGAAACCACTTGTATTTGCTTCCCATTGCAGATCTTAATCTGCAATCATATTCATCAAAAATGCTTCCGTAAAAAATTATTAACCTAATAAGAACATGCGATGAATATCTAGCTCCAAGAATAACAATTCAGATAATAATAACAATAATAATAATAATAATAATAATAATAACAACCTGAATTTGAAAATAGTCTCCATCCCGTTTATCTTCTACAGCGTCACATCTCTTCAAACCTTCATTAAATAAATAAATAAAATAATTGTCAATGTAATTTATTCCAAGTTTACTACAAATACCTAATAAATAAGGAAATTATATTTTGAAGAAAAATATTTTCTTTCAACAACAAAGAAAGTAAAGCAGAGAACTCACTGAGAATGGGAGCAGAGAGGTGGGAGAAGGAGAAAAGTTCGTAGAAATCAGAGAGCTTCGGAGTTGGATGTATCGCCGACATTCCAAACTTCTCCGATATCGGCGAAACGGACGGCTCTGATTTTGGAGACGGTGAACGACCATTGCCAGCATCCAACGGTGCAGATGAATTTGGGCCTGAGTTCTTGGATTGGTTGTTGTTGTTGTTGGGCCTGTTACTACCTTTCTTGGGCTTTGAATCGGGTGTCGAAACTGACCTTCTGGGCTTTATGAACTTGGTCGTGCATGCAACTAAGTCCAGTAGTCTCCTCACTTGTGAAACAGCTTCAGCTTCTTCCGTGTAGTCCTCTGTTAATTAATGCTTAGGTATAAAAATTTCGGATAATGATATTTATAGTATTAATTATAATTCAATATCATTATTTTAAATAAAATTATCAAATATTTTTATGAATATGTTACCCAAAATTGAAACTAAAAAGTAATTAAAACATCCTTAAAAAAAAAGTAAAAAAACAAAAAGCAATTCAGAATCACGGTTCGTGAATGCCATGTTTTCATAAATCAAAGCTATATCTTGATTCTTGAATATATCACGTGACTTTGAAGATAATTAAAATAAATGAAAAATAAAAAAAATAATAAATAAGATTAAATTTATAAGTATTCATTAGTCATCACTTAAACATATACAATTGAAAACGTTTAAATTAAAACAATTTGATATAATTTTTTTAATAGTAAAAATATATAATTTTTTCATAAATAATATTATTTGTAATAATACATTATCGTTATTGTTTTTCTAATAAAGTCTATAAAAAAAAAACAAGGGTCAAAGGTGGCCGGCTAGTTTACATGTGTATCACATGCGTCTAATAGATATTTTTAGTAGACTACATATATCATATTATTTTTTTCATAATAACACTAAAATTTTATTTGATTATTAACTGTAAAATTGAAACAAAAACAGTTTTTCAATAAATTTGTAAGTATTTTTAAAGTAGTAATTTTATTTAAGTTAATCAAGTTGCTATTAAATTATAAGGTAAAAACTTGATGAATATAAAATTACTTAATCAATTGATTGACACATGATATTATCAAATATAATTATATAGTTTGAATTATATTTATTAATAATATTAGATGAGAAAGTACACATCATGCGCTCCTTAGCTCACTTCTTGTACATACAAGGTTTTTTAATTTATAATTTTTCTGAAACAATAAAAGAATAAAAGGTACGGACTAAATCTCTCTCTGTTTGGCAGGCCTAACTGTATTGGGGGCCATACATTTGGCGATAAAAACAATACGCCAACTTAATTCTACCGGTTATTAATTTTCCAGACCCTGTTTGTTCTCAATAGCATCCATCCATCCAAATTTCAACAAACTTTATTTTTTTAGGTGAAATTATATTATTAATATCTAAATTTTAATTAAATATAAATATAAATTTTTAAAACATCTTAAAATTCAAAAAAAATTAAATCTTATAATTTAATCTCAAATTTTTAAAATTTCACACATATTTAATTACTAAAATACATAATTATGAATCAAAAATTTAAAATTTATATGTAAAATTTTAAAAATTTAAAGACTAAATAATATTATTTAAAAATATAAATATCTATACGTAAAGTTTTAAAAATTTGATAACTAAATTATTTTTTAAAAAAATTTAAAGACATATATAAATTAAATTAAAATTAAATACCAATGATATACTTTAAAAAAATATTAATATGTATTTTTGAAGTCACAAATTGAATCTGATTTTCAAACAAAAATAAATAAATATATAAAGAAGTAAGAGGTAGGATCATTTTCGTTATATATATCACACACATGGCATAAATATAATTAAAAGGAAAAATTTTCATTATATATAATTTCAAACTCAATTGTACTGGAATTGGAAAATAAATTACAAGTTCGGTTATCTACGGTTATTCGTATCATCAATTTGATTTTTATTCGATAAATTTTGGGATGAGAACAGATACGATTTTGGATAAAAATTGAACACGAAACAACCTATACGATTTGAGTACGGTTATACTGATAATTGTATTCATTTGTACCCGAAATTAATTATATTTATTTAATTAATTAATATTTTATTAAATTAAATTATATATTAATTAATAATTAAGATTTATTAAAAAAATTTAAAAAAAATTAAAAAAATGATTTTTTCAAATATTTTTTAATAACCGTTTCAAACCGTTACCCACGAGTAAAACACTATCTCCAAATCGTAATAATTTCGAGTATAATTTTTATAATTCAATTCGAGAACAGTATATCAAAAAATGTCCCCGATCGTATTAATGCACATCCATAAATTATACTATCAAATTACAATATCATGTGTCATTTAAAATAAGAAAATGATCATAGAGATCCATCCCAAAAGTTGTTTAATAATGTTTAAAAAATATATTTTTTAATTATAAAATACCCACTAATAATAAATTTAGATTGAATCTAATTTTATAATAAATATAATAGAATAATACATGTACATATATATATTTTTATCTTTTAATAGATATATCTAATAAAATAACTTTTAATTAATTAATCAAATTTTTTAATAAATCTTCTGATCAAATTTAAATTAAATTTTTATTATTTAATGTTGTCTTTGAATATTACATATTGAAAATTTTGTTTAAGATTTATTGAAAATCTTGTTCAATTTTAAAGAAAATATTTTCTTAAAAAATCTAAATAATGTTTTACATATATAACTATCGAAAAATATAAATATATATATAATACTTATGTTATTCCGTTATATTTAATTAAAAATTAGATAAAAAAAAATTAATTTTGTTATTACACATAAATAAATAGATTTCAATGACACATTTTTCACAAATAAATGAATTTAAAAACATTTTTAAACTTTTATTTGCTATTTAGTAGACGATGACAACTTACAAGTAGGTTATAGAATATGGTAAATTGTATTTGTCTTCTCCAAATTGTCATTGTGTACAAAAGATATTTTTTATTATTATTTATTATCTGATGATGTTATATAACAAATAAAATAATTAATAATTAATAAAATCCTGATGATATTGAATAAATTATTAAAAAAATATCATAAATAAAACTATTAAAACTCATAACAATAAATATAATAATACTTTTATTTTAAATGACGAGATATATGAATTAATATTAAAAGTGTTATTTTAATGATATAAATTTTTGATTTCCCTGAATCATTTTGTAAAAGCAAAGCTTCAACTAACCTTCTACCATTCTAAGCAGACAAGGTTTCAAGGTAACAACCTCCACTCTGTCATTCAACATTTGGCCCTTCACCTGCAAACCAATCAATTCAGAGAACATAAACCAGAGTGGCAATAAAAATAAATAAAAAAAAGAGCAATAAATTGATAAAATTTACAGTAGTTTAAGTAATTTCTTGCAATAATAAATTGATAAATTTAACAAAAACCAAAATTAAATTAACTGACCTCATGAGATAAAGAATAGTTAGTAATGTGGCAAGTTTCTACATTCACAGCCAATAGCCTTCTCACATCAACTATTTTGTCAGTAGAGATGCCCTTCATCAACAAATTTCATCAATCAGCTAATTGAAATATACAGTAAAACAAAATTTTCAAAATATCATCCTCATATTTACTTCATATATTTTCTTTATTAATAAATTATTTTATTTTAAATATTATATAATTAAATTATGATAATTTTAATTTTCCTTATATATTTTAAAAGAATTAATAGAAATATAGCATTTTCTTTTTTCTTTTTCCTGAAACATAATATAATTTATTTTCTCATTTTGGTGGGTAATACTAATACACTACTTAGGGATTATAATAATTAGGGAAAAGCTCAATACCTTTAGAATAACTTGTGTGTCATATGGGGTAACAATAGTGATGTCAATAACACTAGGAACAACTGCCCAATTTCAGAAATATGATAAGACATGTTAATTTGAAAAAATAAAATAAAATAAAATAAAAAACAAAACAATATCTTACCTTTCTCTTCTTTCTTCTTCCTATCTGTTTTGGGCTTACTTGCCTTCCCTCTACCCGACTTGGGAGCCATTTCCTTTGTGCTTTTTCCTTGAGAGAAACTAATTACAAAGTAGCTATAAAGATAAATAACAATTAAATTCAGATACCCATTTCATCAAAATTGTTTTTTTATTTTTATTTTTATTTTTATGATATATTGAGCAGAACTAATTAATGGGAACTAAATTAAAGAACTAGAGGTTAGTGATGACTTATGAGAAGAGGAAAGCGAAGAGAGAAGAATGAAGAATGAAGTTTTTGGTTGAAAGAGAAATTAAAGAGAACGAGAATTATTTGAAAAAGAAGAAGAAGATAGGATAAGGGTTATATGGGAGATTAGGCTTGGATTGGAGAGCAATTCTGGCCTCTCCTTGTTGCTAAAACAAGTACAAAACTGATTGCTATTGCATTTTATCTTTCTCTCTCTGTTTTTTCTCTCTTTCTAGTGATACATGTGATTGCGACTTATAAGGTACTGAAGGCCAATACACTGAGATTAAAAACAAAAAACAAAAACAATTAACTACATAAAAATAAAATAAACAGTAATTTTATGTGTACCTAATTTTTACTAGTAACTAAACATATTTTATTAAATCAGGTCACATTTGTATTATTAATAAAAAAATTAATTTTTTTTAAATAATATTAGAATGATAGTGTTTAGAGTTTTTTAAAATAAAATTTATACATATTATATTAATAAAAATAATACCATAATAATATAAAAATATATTAAATTATAAAAAAATTAATATTAAACAGATTTAAATATCTTAACTTAACTTAAATATTATTCCATTAAACAGTATTTAATATTAATTTTTTTTAAATAATATTAGAATGATAGTTTTTAGTATATTTTAGAATAAAATTTATATATATTATATTAATAAAAATAATACCATAATAATATAAAAATATATTAAATTATAAAAAAATTAATATTCAACAGATTTAAATATCTTAACTTAATTTGAATATTATTCAATTAAACAGTATTTAATATGAAATAATAGATTAATTTTTTTATTTGTACAGTTTTTTAAATTATATATATAAATTATGTATTCTTTTAATATTTTTTAAGAAAAATTAATACTTAAAATTGAAACATATTATTTAAAAATAATGTAAGTGAAGATGACAATATAATTAAAACTATTTTCAGAGCATTATTTGAAGAATAAGTGAGTTTAATATAAAAATAATATCTTGGTGATTTATAAACTTTAAAAATATTATTTTTATTTTATTTTATTTTTTAAATTACTTGGGAAGAACGAAGGGTGACCGTTAATTGTTTACATGTGGCGTGTGATAGTGAGGCCGTTCATTTTTTTGTTTTTTTGCACCTTTGATTTTCTCACCAAATTGATGATGGTATTCAGAGAATCTCTTTGGAATTGAACCCAAAAGCTTTTTTGACGTAGATTTTGTGGTTATTGGCACTTCTTATTTAGTCAAGGGTTAATGGTTATACCACTTTTTATTGATTACAAAAAAAAAACTCAAATTTTTCGTACAATAAAAATATTTTATTAATGATAATTTTATTTAATAATTATAATATTAAGATATAATTAATATAATATTTAAAATAAATATTTTATATATTTATATATATTATAATAATAATAAAAATTATTTTTACGATATTAATTTATTTTAATCATTAATAAATTAAGGTTTTTGTTCTACAGATTCATCTATCTTATTGGCGAAAGAAAATAATATGGAAAATAATATATTTGGATGTATTATATAATTTAAACAAATAAAATTGTGATTTATATTATGATGTGGTGATTTAGTCTCTCAATTAATGTTATATAATTTGGTACACATAATAATTCTAAATAAGCCATGATATGAAAAAGAGATCAAATTTAAAATGTAATATACATCTTGATGATTGTTCCTCGGAATACGATTTGAAACAATTGTTGTATAATTGAGATTATGATAATATTTAAAGATGTAAATTAATATGTAATGTAAATAAGATTTATGATATAATTTATTAAATTTTAAAATTTATTTCATATTATCTCATTTAATTTTTAATAAGATGATATGATAATGAAACGTTACTAATCAAATTATCTTATTTGTTTCTGATAAGATAAGTAAGAATATAAAAAAATAAAAAATATAATATACAATTATTTATAACGTAAGTTTAATAAGAAAAAATAATAAAATATACATTTAAAATTAGATTTATTATGATTATAATCTAAATAAAATAAATTGAGATGAGATAACATTCAAATAAAACAAAACAATATTATACCGTTAGATAAAATAAGATAAATCATTTTTCATCATTAGTTTTCTCTCATTTTTTACTAATTAAGCATGCATGTTGTAAAAATATTGAAATGAATATATTTAACTAGAGAATGAAGAAGTAATTACACTCATGTATCATCATACCTTAATTAGCGATTGTTCCTTAGAGTTTCACTTTTCAAAGTGTTGATGTATATATGCTATAGATTAGGATTTTGACTATCTTTATAACAAGGTTTAGTAAATAATGAAGGTATATATATACCTAGAGAATTGAAAAACAGCTTGATAACAAGTATTTAAGAGACAAGCTAGGGGTGAGGAAATTAAATCATAGAAGAGACAAATGTTAAATATATAAGGAACAACGAAGGCTGGAAGAGGTAGAGATAAGAACAATACATCAACACTTTGTTCTAAGAAATTTGTATGTGAAATCCAAGAAAATGGTTTGCATCTCCCCACTCTAAATTATGTGGAAGTTTTTGGTTCATATCTACCAACCCCTATCAAGAAAAGAAAAAAATATGGATGATATTTATAAATAAAAAATATTTCTACGATATTAAGTTTTTAGTACTCCTAATTAATTATTAAATCTCTCTTATAAAGAGAGCACAAAACTGTTGAAAGAATAAAAAATTATATAGAAAAACCTTTTGGAGTTCTTAAAGCAATAGGAATGAAAATAATTGATATTTGAATTTTTTTAAGATTATATTTTATGAACTAATTGCAAATATTGATAAGATAAAAAATTTATAAAATATTAATTAGATGTCATAAAACTATGAATTAACTTTCTACGTTATTAAAAAAAGTATATATAACTTCAGTTTTTAACCGTGATCGTAGGTCTATGCCCACGGTTATAAGAATTGAGGCTTAAGTGAGAGAAACCCTAGATAACAACTTATGACCTCAATTATTAGAAAAACAAAGCTAATGGGGGTACCTATGGCCTCAGTTTTTCAATAACCGAGACCAAAGGGGTACCTATGACCTCGATTTTAAAAAACCGAGACCATAAGTACCCATATGGACTCAGTTTTCTAATAACCAAGGCCATAGGATATACATAAATTAAAAAAATACAATTAATAATTACAATATTAAAAATTAATATAAATTACAATAAATTTATCAAAAATAATATTATATTAAAATTAAAAGTATAATTACATTCAAGAGTTTATTATACACTAAAACATAATAAAAATTACTATTACAAACTCACTTTTTACTATTAATTACAAGCATAAATATACTACAAAAATGATTATAATGATAATTCCAGATTTTCACCTGATTCAAAAATCTCTCTTAAGTCTTTATTGATTCCATCTTCTACAAACCAAAGACTAATACCAAAGACTAGCCAGAAGGTACAACGCATCAAAGACCAAAGACTAACACTAATACCAAATAAGAAATAAGCACTAACACCAACACACCAAAGACTAAAGACTAACACCAAATAAGAACACACTAGTACCAGTGCCAACACTAGCACTAGTACATCACAACGCATCAAAGACTAACACCGGTAAAGACACCAAAGACGAGTGCAACACACCAACACTAATGCCAAAGACACTAGCACCAAGACTAAAGACCAAAGATAGCACACCAACACCAGAAATTTCATCCTCATTTCCAGCATCTTCTGCTTTCTCAAGCCTAGAAATTTCAGATGAGGTAGAAGCATCTCTTGAAACAGAAAGACCCATTAACTGAAATTCTCATCAAGTCTATATAAGTGATTTCTCAACCTTCATTAAGGATTTCTTACCATTTTTTGAAAAATCTTCATATCCATCAATGGTCTTCCCCCCAGATTGAGGCCTGGTGTGTTGGTGAGCCTGGTACGCCTGATGTTGCTACACCTGGTACCTTCCATGAAAAAGAAAACAAAAAAAACTAGAATAACATGTGATCATCCATAGGCCTAATAGTAGCCAATTCATTAGAAAATGCTTTCATTTTATTAAAATAATCTAATACATATAGATTATCCAAAGATGATTTTATATGGTGTAAGGAACAATCTTTATATATTTGCAATATATTACAAAGTGCATAACATAGGTACTAATATATTTAATAATTAATTAATAAATTAAAAAAACAATGTATTAGTACATGATCAAACAAAAGTTTTTTTAAATAGAATTGTACTTGACCCTAGGCACCAACACGGGCACTCGGTACCAGCACAAGCACAATACCAGGTCAGAAGGTCCAATGCGAAGTTGAACATAGAGTCCAGCTTTTTGAATTGTTTTTATGAACCTTACTAGATCATATCTGCCTTTAAAATTGTAATAAGAAACACATAAAACAGCTTAAGCATACAAAGAAAATAATTCAGAGGGGAAAAAATTAATAAAGCACAGAGATAAAACCACTGAAGAAGAAGAATATCCACGTCCACCATGTGCTAACTCTACCTATAAGGAGAAGGTTAGAACATATGTCATTAAACTACTGCAGCTAAAATATGAAGGAACAGTTGAAGCCAAGGAATCCAAAAACCAAAACTCTAGACCAAACACTCTCAGGGGAATCATCCTTCATTCCAAGTACAAATTGCTTAAGCAGCTTGCATATAGGAGCAAAAGGTTGCATTAATTCACAGGCCAAACTTGCCCAACCAGAAATTAAAAGAAATTAAACTCACACTTCTTAATTCACAGCAAAAAATGAAAGAAATTAAACAAGTCATAGAACAAGTTACCTCAAATAGAAATTTTTAATCCAAACAGAAACAAGCAGTAACCAAGATCCTACAAATCCACACTAACTCAAGTTAACCCTAAAATACAAAACAAAAGTAAAACACAAGAAAAATCAAGCAACGGAACGAACCCTAGATCTTGAAAAAAATCAAATCAAGTTAACCACGAAATCTAAGATCGAACTGGATTTTGGAAACAATACTTACCCGGATCTAGGTCGTGAGCGACGATAGTACAAACGGCCGGTTGACAAGATGCGAATAGGAGAATATGAACAGAAAAAAACAGAGAGAAAAGAAGAAGAGAGTGGAAAGGAGCTGCTCTAAATGTCGAGTGAGGTGCTGGAAAGGAAGAGTTGTTGGGAGAAGTCGTCGTCAATTTCTTGAGGCGCTACGTGGCGTGGCGTGACGCGTCGCTGCTCGTTAAGAGGGACGAAGACGCGAACTCAAAAGGCCAGAAATGATTTAGGAAAAAAAAATTGGGAGATTACTCTCAGGGAATTGATATATATTATATATATATATAATTAAATAATATGAATTTAACATATAGTTATGATTATTGATAAAATCGAGGCTATATATATATACTATGATTTCGGTTTTTATTAAACCGTGGTTAAAATCCTATGATCTCAATTTTTTAAAAAATCGAGACTAAAATTTTGTGATCAAAAACATATATTATAGTAGTGCTAGTTGGTAAAGACCTAACATGCTAGTTGGTAAAGATTAAAGACTTAACATAATTAGAGAATATAATTCTAGGGCGTGTTTGGAATCAAAGTTTACAATGTAAAGAAAATAGTGAATAAAACATGAGAAGGAAAATATAGATGAGAAATAAAACTTAAAATTATATTGTATTTGTTTTACGTAAGAAAGTTTGGGGGCGGAAATGAATCCTCTTATACCTTTTCCCTTTCTTTTACATGGGTAATTAGGAAATATATTTGAATAACTTTGTTTTTAATATAAAAGTTAAATTTTGAAAAAAAATGCATGCAATTTTTAAGAGATAAATTCTTTTTATTTATAATTTTTATGAGATCAATGTTTTAAACTTATTTATAAATTCATTGATTCATGTTATATCAAATTTAACTATTCAAATAATGATAACATAGGTTAACAAAAAAAAAAAACTAATAATAATAACATGTTCATTAAACTAGCTAGTTAATTTGTGTTATCTTGATACGTAGTGTTTGACTCATTTGGTAAATAGATTAAAATGGATAGGTTATTTTATGATTTTATCGTGTCTATATATTTAATGGATTCAAGTTGTATTCCCATGTTGAATTTTCTATGTAATTAGTATTTGTGTGTAGGTTGTTACAATAAATTAATTATAATATTTGTATTATTTAAATTATTTATAATATTAAAAAAATAATATAATATTTAGATTAATAAAGTGATTAGTGTTAATTTTAATCTAAATTTTTTTAGTTGTATTATAATTATATTTTTATTGTGATTGTCAGCCGTGTAATGTTATAAAAAAGATTAACAAAGACAAAAATCATACCCGCTACTGTGAAAATTATATAAAAAAATCAAATTAAGAGTAAAAGAGCCATGTAAAAAGTGAAAAAAAAAGAAACGAAAAGAAGAAGATAGATTTTAAAAATGTGGAATGTTTCTACCAAATATTTTTCAAGAATTTTTACTTTCTGCCAGTTTACCAGAATATATGGGTGGTAATTTATACCAATTGGTATAATTTAAATTAGATATAATCTTAATTTAATTTAAATTTAATTTAAATTAATAAAACTGAATTCAAACTTAAATCAAATATAAATGAATTAATCCAAACTAACCTAAATTTTTAATTGTATGTTTTTTAGTTAATTAAACATCTTTTATAAATCAAAATATATATTTAATGATTAAAGTTTATTAATCTAAATAATATTACATGAAACATCAAAAATAAGAGAAATAATATTATAACAACTAGTTTTTGGAATAAATAATAAATTAAAACTGAATGCATAACTCACGCACACAACAAAATCAATGGAGATAATACAACTTCTCACACACACATATTATGTTACAATAACTAATTAATTATAAAACAAGAATACTAGTAAACACAAGTTAAAGAAAACTAATTCTTAAAATAAGAAGGTTATTTTTAAATAAATTCATCAAATATAAATACCATAAAACCCCTTTTATGCAAAAATTAAAGGTCATTATGTCTTCATAAAAACTCATTGTTTAAATAAAGAGCTCTAAGTCCCATTAGAATTTTTCTCGACCACTAAATAAAAAAATATATGAGTAAGATTAAATAAAAAACTTCCTCCAAAACTAATCATATATATATATAAAGTTCTCTTATTATATTTAAATAGATCACACAGTGATCATACAAAGAAATATTTTTTAGAATAGCACATAAAATACTTTAGCATACTTCAATAAAAGTAGAGATGTTGTTAGAGAAGTTTGAAATAGTACCAGACGTAAGATTACTACTAGAGAAACAGTTGCTACTAGTTATTGAAAAAGTAGAGAGTTAAGAGAATGAGATTAAATCGGTTGGAAATAAAGGAAAAAAAACTCTCCAATTTTAAATTTTTAACCTTACGTGTAAATTGTAATATTTACATATTATTAAAAAAGTTTATTTTAGGCTAATAAGTTAACTTGAACCCAGCTCAATTTTTTCAGATTATTTGAACTAGCTTGAATTTTAATTCGATTCATTTTCGATTTGAATTCTATGATTTGTGTTCAATTTGATCGATGAAACTATAACACAAATTATCATCCTATAATATATATATATATATATATATATCTTTTATAAAACTTTCTAACCAATTTCTTTAATATATTTTTTTCCTCCTAAATTTCTTTTTTTCAAACAAAAGAAACAACCATTTTTCTTTCTCAAATAAATTCTAGATACCAAATATGCTTCTATATTTTAAAGTTTGGAAACAAAATTCAACAATTACCTAAAATAACACTTATAAAATTTTAATTTTTGGTTTAAATAGCATTATTTTTGATAAAATTGATCAATTTTTCCTAACTAGCAATTATTCATCTTAAAACTCACAGTTTTATATAAAATTATTCAATAAGTAGTTCAAAGTAACTTTGTTTTATAAATTTAATAAAATGAGATCATTATATAACCCATCACATCTTTGACGACTTCATCAAAGTTTTGGTCATCCCTTTGATGATCTCATCAAAGCTTTGACAGGTGAATGTAGTTATATATAATATGTTACATTCTTATTATAGTTTTGAAGGCACAACTAGAAATAAATGTAATATATTATATTAAAAAATATAAGTAGATGTAACATATTATATACAAAGATATAATTGGATTTATAAATTATGAAGTAAAGTTGAATTGACCAATTTATAGAGACATATGTAACATGTTATATACAAACATATATGTGAATTTAAAATATTACAAAGATATAGTAGATTTAACATATTATATATAAAGAAAAATGTAGATATAATAGGTTACTGTATTGCCAGTGAAGGTCACTGGAACTTGGGTAGATAATCGTTGACGTTCGTCATAGATCTGTGAGATCTAATTTTATTAAATTTATATAGCAATAATATTTTGGTATTTATATGTATGAGATTATGAATTTTGGGTTAATTATTTCTTAATTTGAAATAAAAATACTATTGAAATAAAAAACATATTATATGAAGACAATATTCTCATAAAACTCTTAACAACAATAATAACTCTAGCATTTTGAATTCATAGGTATATGAGTTAGTGTTAGAGTATTATTTTTGTTTTATGAGTTATGAGGATGTTAACTCATGGTTTTTTTTAAAAAATTAGTAAACGTTTATTTAACTACTAATATTATAAGAATTTTTTTAATTTCTACTTTCTTAATAAGTTTCTTTTCTACTTGGGGGAAATTTTAGAATTGATGTCATACATTAATGAAGTATAATAATATAATAGGATTTATAAAAACTAAGGTGGCGTTTGGTTCGTGGAATGGAATCGGAATCGGAATCAGAATTGGAATGGAATGGAATGGAAAGGAAACAATTTTGTTTGGTTTCACCACTGGAATCAAACTCGGAATCAGGATTACAGTGCTTGGTTTGCTACTGGAATGGAATGAAAAAAGCTGTAAATAACCTTAATACCCCTACATGCTGTAAAGTTCAAATAATGTCATTTAATTACTATTTTTTTGTCAGACAAAATACATTATTGAAATCATTATTTTTCTAAATAATTATTACTTAATTAAAAAGAAATATATTATTAAAATTATTATTTTTCTAAATAGGGTTTAGGGTTTTGAGGTTTAGGATATGGGATTTAGGGTTTAGGGATTTAGGATTTGGGGTTATATTTGTAGGTTAAGGTTTAGGGTTTTAAAAATTTGGATTTGGGGTTTAGGGTTTTAGGATTTGGAATTTGGGGTTTAGGGTTTTGGGATTTATGTTTTCGGGTTTTGGGTTTTGTGATTTATGTTTTAAGGTTTAGGGTTTAGGGATTTGGGGATTTGGGGTTTAGGGTTTAGGGTTTAAGGTTTTAGAATTTGGAATTTGAGGTTTAGGGTTTTGGAATTTTAGGTTTAGGGATTTGGGGTTTAGGGTTTAGGGTTTTAGGGTTTAAGGTTTAGGGTTTAGGGTTTTAGGATTTGGAATTTGAGGTTTAGGATTTGGAATTTGGGGTTTAGGGTTTTGGGATTTAGGGTTTAAGGTTTAGGGATTTAGGGTTTTGAAATTTTGGGTTCAGGGTTTAGGGTTTTGGAATTTTGGGTTTGAGAATTTGGAGATTTGGGGTTTAGGGTTTAGGGATTTGGGATTTAGGGTTTTAGGATTTGAAATTTGGGATTTGGGGTTTAGGGTTTTGGGATTTGGGGTTTAGGGTTTAGGGATTTGGGGTTTAGGGATTTAGGATTTAGGGTTTTAGGATTTGGATTTAGGGTTTTGAAATTTTGGGTTTAGGGTTTAGGGTTTTAGAATTTTGGGTTTGAGAATTTGGGATTTGAGTTTAAGGTTATATTTTAGGTGAGGGTAAAATTGAAAAAAAAAAGTTTAGATGGGAATAGATTTATGATTACCAAGGTGAGGAGAAGGAATTGTGATTCCTTCTCTTTTAGTGATCCGATTCTATTCCGCTCTCTATTCCGTCCAACCAAACACACAAAATAGAAGGAATCAATTCTGATTCCATTCCATTCCCTCCGACCAAACATGGGGTAAGAGTATCTAAACTAATTGAGTTAACATTTTAGAATTGAAAGAAAATTATTTTTATTGACTTACATATGGTATCATAACTTCATTAGATTGACTTAAAACTAAAATACTTTGTGCCTTCCCTTAAAAAAATAATAAAGGGCAAAAGGTTTGGAAGAACCCATAATTTTTAACAAATGATTACATTAGTCTCATAATTATTAGATTAGTTACAGAGTTTTTGTAATTTTTTATTGATTATTTTACTTACATAATTTATGAGTTAGACACTACAAATTTTATTATTATGAAAAATAAGTACTTTTAATACTATAATTTATTAAAATATGTACTTTAAAGTATTAAAAATGAGTAACTATAGTGCTTAACTTTCATAAATAACAAGACTATAGGTGTTAAACTCAAAAATTATAGGATTAATATGCTTATTTGTACATAACAACGAGAGGAATACAACTTTTTTTAAAAAAATTATGAGATTTTTAGTACCTAATACAATAGGTAAAGGACCAAACTGTTAAAATTAAATAATTATAAGATATTTAGTACCTAATTTTTATGTAATAAATGCGCGTAAAAAATAATATTCTATGTTGATTAAGTTCAATAACATGATATAATTTATAAAAATTATAAATATTTTTACCTATTAAGTTAACTTTTAGAAATTAAAAACATACATTAGTTACGAACTTTGACATTAAATATATGTTTGCAATCAAGAAAATGGATTGATTCTCATTCATAATATTTAATTTCTAAATTGCATCAGTAAGGAAAATGAGAAAGTTTGAAAGTTTCAATCCCCGTTGATGTTTTAGAGTCAAACTGATTTTCAACTCCTATCTTATTATTAATTATCTTTCCTTACCAATTTTTTTTTCTACTTTTTTTTTGCATTTCAAAATTTGACAAAATTATTTTTATACAAATTTATCAAGAATAAATAGATTTTTCTATTATCAAACTTTAAAATTTATTACAAAATTACCATCAAACTTTGATTTGTTATTTTCATGCAATTGAATTTTATAATTGTTATAAAAATACAATCAATTTTTTTCTTTACTTTTATACCATTAAATTTTATAAAATATTATAAAAATATCATACACATCCATCAATTAATGACAAGGTACTCTTACTTCGATATCTTTGTTAAATTTATAAAGTTTAATGGAATGAATGTAACAAAAAAAACTTTGACGATATTTTTATAATATTTATGAAGTTTAATGATATGAAAATAACAAATTAAAGCTCCATGGTATTTTTATAAAAACCTCTAAAATTTGATATTTACTCATTTAATTATTATGAAATAAATTGTTAATTAATTATGCTACATATTACATTACTCACCTATATATATATATATATATATATATATATATATATATTTACTTATGCAATATATATAATTACTTATATTTTTTAAAAATTAAAATTTGAAGTAGAAAGGAGTATTAATTTTTATAATTTTTTTTTATTTTTTTTATGTAAAATATAATATTCTTAATTTTTTCAATACATGAAAAAAATATTATAAGAATATTTTGATAAAATTACTATTTTCATTATCTTTTATTCCGATTCAGCATGTTTATTTTTCATATAGCATAAATATATTTTCTACTTATTTCGATTCCAGAAAAAAATTAATAAATATCATCAAATATAATCATTTTACTTATTTCAATTCCTTTTTATTCTGATTCATCTACATTCTTGATTTCTTTCTTAATATTATTTTCATTAAATATTTATATTATTAAAATATCTTTTAATAAATTAATTTGGTTAATTTGATTTGATTGGTCTGTGAATTATTTCAATGCACATAGATTTAGATCTAATGTGATAATTTATTTACTCTTAACGTTGGACATGTTTTATTATATTTTGACAAGTTTCTTTTTCATATCTAAATTTCGATATGATATTTTTGCTCAAAGTTTCATTGTGGTTCAAAAATCAAAAGACTCAAGCAATCAAAGATCAAACTTTGTTGAAAATTTATCTTACAATCAATTAAAAAAGTAAAGTTTAAATAGAGACCAGAAAAAATGAAGAATAATGCTAGAAAAAATTTACTTATTGGACACATATCTGTTGTTAAGTTCTTATACTAATTTTTTGATTTAGACGTTGTTGGTATATTTTTATTTTGAATCAATAAAACTTATTAAAATAAATAAATAAATAAAGAGAATTATTTTATACACTTAAATTCCATTATATTTACTTTTTAAAAAAAAGCCAAAGTGTTCTATGTACTAATTCCTACATGATTAGGATTATGAATGTACATTGCGGTACGAATTAGCCTAGAATTTCACCATAAATAATTAAATATAAGAAGTATTGAATCATATATGTAAATAATTTATACCAAGTATATTTTTATTGATTCTCCTTGGGTGCGTTTATGTCTGGTACTAGTATTCTGTTTCTGAGGTAAAAGTTGGAGAGTATGCCATAAGTTGGCCAATTTGTTTGGTAAGACAAACTCCAGCATACGTCTGTCATTGAATGTTTAAATTATCAACTGATGAAGACATAAGTTCTAAGACATTGACTATTAAGATGTTAATATTTTAGAGCTACATTTCTGTCATTACACTAATTGGGACAATATAGTTATTTTAAAGGATTTGGGTCGTCGGTCCGAGAAAGATTCAAGGATCTTGGTGCTTTTTTCCCCTCAGAAATAATAAACTTTTTTTTATGGATATAATTTACTTCAAAATAAATATTATGTAAGAAATAATTTTTATTGATATGAATAAACGAATATTTATAACTTATTTATACAAAAGAAAAATAAAATTGTATGGATATAATTTACTTTAAAATAAATATTCTGTAAGAAATAGTTTTTATTGATATGAATAAACGAATGTTTATAACCTATTTATATATAAAAAATTATAATAATTAAAAACAAACACAATTATAAAGGGACATATTCTTAAAAAATCTGTTCCTCCCCATCAATATATTGATAACTGTTTTTAAATGACGTATTGGTTTTCATCAATTGAATCTCAAATTCTTTAACCTATTCATTAATTGAAATATTTATTCTATTAATAATAATAATTATCGTTAGATTGATTAATAATAATTAATTGGAAGAGAACTACTCATGAAATCATTTTCTTATAAAAAACAAATAAACAAGGTTAACTATCTTACTTTTTCTCCTTTGCTATATTCCATGAACGATTTTACAATTCTCTTTTTTATTTCACGATGTATTTAAATTATTGTATATTATAAAAAACACTATTATATATCACAAAAATAAATAATTTGATATAATTTGATTTATTATCCAATTAAATTCTTCCAAATGATTTATCACAATTTTTTAATATTTAGTCTTTTTCATGGTAAAATGTAAGTTAAAAAGGATATTAAATAATGCTTTCCTCTAGCTGTGAAATGATTAAGAACTGGACCAGTTTTCGAAGGGAAGAAGTTCGAATTCTATCCCGACAACAGTTTGATTTACAATGAGAAAAAGGAATAGTTGCCTTCTTTCCTTTAATAACTTTAGGACACACCTGTATTGCTGTGACACACTCGGAGCCAGTCTCTAATACTCTAATACACATGTATAGCATGAAATAGGTCACATAACCTTTGAGTACCTAAAAAGTATACATTTCCTTCTTCCTCGTCCCCTTCTTTTCCGGTGTGATACCATCAGAGACAGCTTACTTCTAATTATTTTTGGGCACCTGACCATTAAAAAAATTGAGAAACCAATTTATGAAATTTTAAAAGTTCAAAAACTAAATCTATGTGTTAAGCTAATCCTAAATTTGAACACTACTGAAGTAGTTAAACATTTTTTTTCCCAATTCAAATGGTTCAAAAGTAATAAAAATGGTGAACTTGATCAGGAATGGAGCTAAGAGCAAAGCAAAACTAAGCTGACGAGAAGTTTTTGTTTTAATTATTTTCATTATAACTTTTCTTTCCTTTTCTGCGTTTGATTTCTTTTTCTTTCTTTTTTTCTTTTTGGGCAAAGAAAGAATTTGCATTAATTTTGCAGTAATTACTATAAAGGGGAATAAAAAAACAATACACCACCTCCATCTCTTTACCCAAACAAAACAAACTAGCACTTTGCAATCACAATCTGAAGGATTTCTCTTAACCAAAATCCAAGTTCTTCGCATCAAAACAACACGAGTTGTTTGCAGAAGAACCGAAAACTAAGTATGATACTCCTATGTTTCTCCGGATATCCGTTTAGTATAAAATGCAACGTCTAAGCTTAGCTTTTCTAGCAAGATCATATTATCTACCATTACTTACCAAGAAAAGAGGGAACAAAACCACCAAATAAGCACCCCTGAACAATACAAAGCTTAAAGAGAAATTAGAAACAAGCACATACATTAGACTAAGAAATGAAGACAAGATGCAGCAATCCTCACTTAAATACCTACAGAATCGTCATCGTCGGACTCATCACCATCGAATTCCTTCATTGTTATCAACAAAAAACCCAATAGAGGAGGTTTTATAGATAAAAACAAAGAATTGAAGAACAAGAAAAAAAGAATAGGGATTTGGAGGATAAATCAGAGAACAATGTTCTCATTTCAAAACATCTCATATCAAATATTTATCAAAAATTGCTACAACAAACAAAATAAGAGAACTTGTAGTAAACTAATAGGCCATAAGTTTACGGGCCTTAAAACATTCAACAATAAAATAACAATAACGTAAATAGGCTAAACTAATAACTCCATTAGCTTTAGTTCCTATGTCAGACTCCCCATCTTCAAGAGAACTCAGCTATGACGAGTTCTATAAAGCAAAATTCAAAAAAATAAGAACTTTTTGAACCTTGATTAGACAACATACCATCGAAATGTGAGTGCAAAATCATGTAAGTAAAAACTTTAAGTAATTTTACATCAGAATAATCAAATAGTACAGCAAAAGGGTCAAGAAAACATGTTTAGGGTTTTGGAAAGAAAGGATAATAAGAATCAATGAAAGTGATTAAATCATATCTAGCATGTACATTTAAATCATATGAAGTAATACAAGAAAGAGAAATGGACGGAGAAGTGATTGCTTTAATATAATGGTGCTTTGGAGGACTCAATATATTTGGATTATGCATAATTGGAGTGATTGATTTAGAAGGTGGAAAAATACTAAGTATGCTTTCCTTAACAATGGGATGCTCTTTTGGTCTAGGTAGATGAAGACCTATAATACTCTCTACAGGTGAAGGAATTTTGATGATTTTGGGTGATCTAGGCGGTAGTTTTTATTTTGACACTTTTGAACTTGATTTATTTTCCAAAGGAAACAACTCTATCCTTTTATCATTCCTTGAAAAACCAAAACTATTTTCTTTCAAATAATGGACTGTATGTACATGTTTTTGCCAAGGTTTACCAAGAACAAAATCATATTCATTGCACTCTCCACATCACACTTTATCTCATCTACATAAAAATTCCTAATTGAAATTGAGACTACAAAAATCATTAAGATGAGAGTGTGTTTTAACTTGTAAACCTAAAGGTTTTACAACATTTTTGGACTCAAAATTGTCAATGTGTTCAATGTCAGTAATGATATCAATGATTTTTTTGTTGATGGTGCATATAGTCCTAAAAATAGTAAATGTTTTAGGTAGTTTTGGTAGTTGGGTTGCTGTTTTAGGTTTTGGGGTAGAGACTTGAGTAGGCTTTGCTTAGCACTTGTCAAGACTCTTGGCAATTGATTCTTTTTTCTCGTGGGACATGAGATGATCCTTTGATTCTCTCGTAAAAGACTTGGTTAGGCATATTTTACTTCCATATTGGGTTATGAGCTTTTGAGACAGTAAGGATTCCATTTTTTTAACAAGTTTGAATTGATTTTTTTTATCAAAAGACAATCTATCATTTTGAATTTGAAACCAAAATTCTTTGACATACTCACTTAACCTTTCTTGAGCATAAACCACACATTTAAATTCATGGAGATCATTATAATACTCACATGTATATTTATTTTCATCAATCTAATCTAAGAAAGTTTCAATATTCATTGTAACATCATATAAAAATGTACAAGGTTTTTGAGGTGGGATATAGGGTATTTGATAGGACATTTTGAAAGGGTAGACAACTAATACAAATTACTAAAATTAATTATTACAATATAACTAACAAACACATGTCATAACCAGAACTGTTCCAATTTTGATCAAGCTTTCGATGGAAAACTTCAAATATAACAGGGATGGTTTCAAAGTTAATTAAAACTTCTCTAGATCACAATTCAAAGCACCCAGAAATTCCAATTTAAATGTTGACTAAGGAATCAAACCAGAGTGGCTATACTAACATGCTCTAAGTCTTTGAAATCAGACCAAAGCAAAGAACTAATATTTTTTTCTTCTCTTAATTACATCCAGTGCGTTTCACACTAATCTTCATAACCAATATTTTTTAAAACCTAAATCCCCAAATAATGCTTTAAAATAGAACCTGGGTCGAAAAAGACAGTGGTCGATGGGTTCAATATTCGCGTCAAATGTAAGGTTACTCGTTGAAGAAGTGATGCAACTCTTTGGATCAACAAATAAGTTGATATCCTCTGAAGCAATGGAAACCAAAAATGATGACCGACGAAATTAATTTTGATGGTAATGCAAGTGGGTTAGAAACTGATTGTATTCTGATGTTGATTTCGTGATGGTGGTCGATTGAGAATGGGTAATGGCTGATATCAATCAGAATGGCTCTGATGGGGATAAAGGAAGGTGGTTGTCGCTGCGTTGTTGTGACGCTTGGGTGGTGTCGATGGCTTAAGGGGTAATGATTTGGGTGGTGCGATAAGTAACGAGTATGAAACTGATGGGGAAGAAGTGGGTAATTTGGGTTTATTTATTTATTTTTCAAATCAGTAGCTGATATTAGAATTAGGGATTGAAAAAGAATTTTGGGAAGAAATTGATAGAAGATTGAAAATGATACAAGAAATAGTACTGATTTTTTTTAAGAAAGCAAATCAACCTATACTAATATGATATAGGAAGTTTTAGAGATCGACAGCAAAAGTATTAAAGAAAAAGAAAGAAAGAAAGAAGAATAGGAGTTTGGAGTTCAAAAGATCTTATACATCTCATTCACTCTTCCTTCTATCCTTCCAAGTCCTACTCCATCTTCTTCATTTCTACCTCTATTTTTACCACCAATCACACACTAATACTAACATTTTAATACACAAAATATTAGAAATATTAAAATGGAAAAGATATACAAAATATTAGAGATATTAAAATGAATATATATATATATATCAAAGATGTTCAAAAGAAAGAAAAACTAGAAGACAATTGAGCCACAAATTAGTTTGAATAAATATCATATTAATTTTTTTTACAAATTGTGCAATGGTTCGGTAGAGATGTATGGAATATTATTGAAAGGTTCGTTATCCATTACCAAAACAAACATATCATGAGTGTTTGATACACCTTATCGAACCGAATAAAAAAAATTAAAATTTGTTTGATAAGTCGCTTACCGAACATTCATAAAATGTTGAATGTTCGATAATGATAATGATACATATCAGTAATGTTTGGTACACCACTACCAGATGACTCTAAGGAAGTAGAGTCATTAATACATCTTTTTATTTAATATTTACTTATTTTATTCAATAAATAGTTGTTGTCTCTTTTAGAGAACATAAAATCGTGTAAGTATACACGGTCACAAGTAATAATATGATAAGTAAAATATCGTTCTCACGGAGATTTGTTACTAGTATTCGTTAATTATTAAAATTATTTCAACCTAATTTTATCCAAAGAGTCGATAATTTGATGCAGTTTGACTAACTAATTTTTATAACAGATTGCAAGAAAATTCTAGGATTGTAGTTTACCCAAATTAATCCACTTGAAATTTTATTTTCTCTTGATTTATGTTCTCATGTTTTAAGTTGTTAACCAAGAACTCCTAATTTGTCCATATATCTCTTTCAAGCTCCATACAGACACATCTAGTTAAAATGATTCACTATATTCCTATGAGAATTAAATTCAACCAGATTTATTAAGTTCTGAGTTCTCAAGCAGTCACACATACAATAAAAGTATATTTCTATCCCTTATGTATATATGTTATTTTATCACGAGCAGCACACAAAAATGCCTTTTTCAAGTTTATTTAAATATCACATATTAGTTAATTAATCTCCCGATTATTAAAAGCATTAAACACAGATAAAATAAACAACTTAAAACAGTTCCATAAATCACTCAAAAATAATTAATTCAAGTTTCATAATTTACGCTACACTGCAATCCTAAAACAAATAAATTAGTTCATAGCAGAAATTAAAATTACAACACCACAAAAATAAAAAATTGTAGAGAAACAAAAATTAAAAGAAAATAGATTAGGAGAAACTCTTTCACGATTCCTCAATGAAAAATAAATTTCTTCCCTTTCCTTCTTCTTCGTTCTCTTCTTTCTCTGTAATTTCCCTAAGAAAATACAACACAAAATGTCAAATAAACGTTCTACGTGTTTTGTATAACACGCAGAGAGAAAAAATAATGAAAAATGGAAAAAAGAGAAAGATATAACAAGAACTGCGAGCTAAAAACATGAAAGAAAACCAAAACTCCAAAACCCCAATTCCTCTCGCGTACAAAATATATCCCCTCTTTCCAATTATTCTTTTTTTTATCAGTGGGGGACAACAATACATGGGGGAATTAAAATAACAACACGCGTGAAAACCGTTCTGTGCGTTTCTGATTTTTTTCTTTTTACGCATGACACGTGTCACCATGTGATTAGCTACGAGAAAAAAGGGAAACACGTGGCAGCTTTTCATTGAGTGGGAAGATCGGGCGCATGGAGAACAGCTGGACCGCATCGCACAAGATTTCCTCACGCTGGAAGTGCGTTAACAACTGGAAAGTAGGCGCCGTTTCTGCGTTTTTATTTTACCAAATACATGCCACATGTCGTCATGTGATTCGCTAGAATATTAAGGAGACATGTGGCTGCTTCTTATTCTGTGAAACTCGAGGGTGCACACCACTTGGATGAACCGTGTCGCACGGGATTGTAGGAGAGCTGCTCGGTGCCCGACAACTTGCTTCCACGCGTTTTAAATCTGGACCGTCCAATAGATCCAATGGTCAGAGATCGCCTCGGGAGAAAATCTGCGCAGCTGACACGTGGGTCCCACCCTACACGCTAGTCTGTGCAACAGGTGGGCCCCACGTGTGCCGAGTCGCGTGCTTTTTAGAATTCCGGCGTAATCGCTCTTGTTGCGTCTGGATGTCACATGCCTAATCTTGACCGTTTGATGGAATGATCGAGCGGTATGTGTTTGGCGTTGTGAATGTCACGAGTGGCTCTTCTCCTGCACAGAAACTCAACTTTTTATTAATTGCATTTTGACCCACAAATTTAATTTAAATTAATTTCTAATCTTTTGATATTTTCAATTTAACCCATTCTTAATTTCAAATTAAATTGTGATTTTTTTATAATTGCAATTAAGTCATTTTTTTTATTAAAATTTATTAATTTACTTTAAAATGTATTTATTAAGAACTAATACTAAATATTAATTTAATTAATTAAAAATTAACTAAAAATGTAAATAACTAGCAATTATAATTAATAAAATAGACGTAAATCGCTGTATAAAATACAGTTATCAATAGTATTTTTGGGATAAAAAATATTAAAATATAATTTTTTTAGTAAAAAGAGGTGAAAATATAACTTTTAGAATTTTTTTAGGATATTTAACGCAAGACTAATTAGGAGATGCCATGTGGCATGCCATGCAAACAAATGACCTGATTGGGAAAGCCACGCAGATGCCACGTAAGTATGGACAGTGAATCACACTACACTTTTTATGAAAAGGACGAAACGTGTGCCACGTGTCAGCATGACATTCAATCCAAGTTTGGAGTGTTGTTAGACTTTGTTGCCTCGTGTCTCCACTCGATTGCTTACCATGTTCCACTCGTGTGCCACACTATCCATTTCCACGAATCACGTTGTACCGCGTGGTGTTGACTCAGCGAGCTTTGACTCTGATCGGTTTCCCCTGCCATGCGTTGTTCTCTAATTCGCCCAGGAAATTCCTGATGTCACATGTCGCGTTGTGATTGGCTAGCACTGTTAGTTTTGCTTGTTTTGATCTCAGCCCTTGATCTGAAGCTAATGTGACAGTGCAGATCATACTTGAGTTATATTTAAGCCCCTAATTACTCCATAAATCCTAAGAGACCATCATTTGCATAAATTTAGTCAGTTTTTGGAGCTAAAAAGGGAAAAAAATATAGAAAATTCAAGAAGGGACGCAGTTTTGGTGGAGATTCAAGAGAAAATTAACACTACAATTCAAGAGATTGATTATATTTCTTCTTATACTATTTTCTTTATCAATTTTTAAGTCTTTTTTTTTATGAAAAATATGAGCTTTATGAACACAATTATGTATAATTAATTTATTAATCTAGGGATCTTATGAACCCAATTTTCACCATGTGATGATCTAATATTTTACCCCAATTGTAAATTTAGTTTAATTATATTATTTAATTTGATTTTTATGCTATTAATTGTTTAGCCAATAATTTATCTATAGAGACAATTAAATAGATTTGAGAGAATTATTTAATTGTTTGTTTTGATTAAATAACATGCATAGTTTATAGGCAGAAATGTATGATTCTTATATATGGGATCTATAATTGATGAACTTAATGAGTAGTGTATAATTTAACTAACATGAGAATATGATTAAATTAATTATTATATGGTGTGTAGTTTACTTAAGGGATAAATACATGTTATGTTAGATTCAATTGATCATGCAATTAATTGATAATTATATTGAGGAGATTTTAGTGATTCATATGTTTAGAAAATTGGGAAATTAAGTATTCCTAGATATTTTCTCATATATTTTCTTAGTTATCAAATTCGATTTAATTAATTATTGCTATTTACTTTTTGTTATTTTAATTTTGCTTCCTTAAAATATAAAAATAATAAAAAATTGATTTTTATTTCTTTTTAGTTTTAAAAATTAGTTTATAATAAAATAATCTCTGTGTGGAAACGATATTTTTATCATTATATTACTTGTTGCAATACGTATACTTGCATATTCATTACACATACTTCGTGTGTAACGATCAAGTTTTTGGCACCATTATCGAAGATTATATATATTAAAAATTTATAATTTTTTTATTTTTTATTTTAGTTATTCTTCTTTATTTTAATTTATTTATTTTCTTTTAGTGACTTATTTATTTATTTTAGGTAATTTATTTTATTTTTTTAACTTTAATTAATTTATTTAGTTGTTTATTTATTTATTTAGTTTTATGTAAACGTATCTTTTAGTATTGTAGAAACATAATTAAGTCTATTGCATAGTTAAGTCTATTTCATTTGAAATCTTACCTTTAAATCTTGAGCGTACTTTGAGATCAATTAGAAAACAAGTTGTCACCTAAGAGGAAAACATGACTAATTTATTATAAATAAATAATAATGAGCTAAACTTGAACAATCAAATGCTTTTGGGGGATGATAGAGATAGAACTATGAATGAATATGTAATACCTACGTTGGAAGGGCTGAATCCAAGTATTACAAGGCCAAGCATTCAAGCTAATCAGTTTGAATTAAAACCAATGATATTTAAATGCTACAAACAGTTGGAAAATTTAGTGGATTATCAACAGAAGATCCTCATCTTAATCTAAGATTGTTTATTGAAGTTATAGATTCATTTAAGTTCAATGGTGTGACCAAGGAGGCATTTAGGCTTAGATTGTTCCCTTACTCTTTACGAGACTGTGCTCGAGTTTGGATAAACACTTTGCCACATGATTCTATTATAACTTGGAATGGTTTGGTAGATAAATTCTTGATGAAATACTTCCCACCAATAAAGAATGTCAAGCTTAGGAATGACATTACTTCCTACCAACAATATGAAGGAGAATCTTTATATGAAGCATGGGAAAGATTCAAGGAATTGCTAAGGAAGTGTCATCATCATGATATTCCTTCTTGGATTCAAATGGAGACTTTTTATAATGGTCTCAATGCTTAAACAAGAACTATTGTTGATGCATCTACTATCAATGGCTAACAATAACTATCAATGGCCAATGGACAAAATGATAGCCACAAGAAAAGTAGCTGGAGTGTATGAGGTAAATGATATCATAGAACTTACAGCTCAAGTGTCATCTTTGGTTAATCTTTTGAAGGCTCAAAACTTACCAACGAGTATAAACCAGGTCCAAGATTCAAGAGTGTCATATGTATTTTATGGATGAGCTCATTTGTTTGATAATTGTCCAAATAATCCTGAATCCATATACTGTGTGGGTAATGTGAATCAAAACAATAATCTATACTCAAACACATATAACCCAAGATGGAGATAACATCCAAATTTCTCTTAGAGTAATAATAACAGTCAAGGTGGTAATCAATTCAATAATCAATCATTTCTACCACCTAGTTTTCAACAACCATAACAATCCCAAGCCCAAGAGAAGAAGCCACCTACTGAGGATAATAAAAATGCTTTAATGGGGATGATGAAAGACTTCATCCAATCAATAAATCCAAAAGTGTCCACTTAAGAGGCTTCAATTCAAAAAATTTGGAGAACCAAATGGGGCAACTTGCTCAGGTTATAAGTCAAAGGCCTCAAGGTAACCTTCCAAGTGACACAATTGTAAACCCACGAAGAGAAGGTAAGGATCAGTGCAACGCCATAGCCTTGAGGAGTGGTAAAACTTTAGAACATGAAAATAAGACAGAAAAGGATAAGGAGAAACATGAATTAATAAGGATGAGGAGGAACTAATGGATAAAGAGAGCACTGAAAAAGAAATAATTCAGCCACAAAAGAGAAACATCTACAAATCCAATATTCCTTTCCCTCAAAGACTATAAAAGCAAAGTCAGATACGCAGTTTTCAAAATTTCTAGAAATCTTCAAAAAACTGCACATAAACATACCATTTGGAGAGGCACTCAAACAAATGTTATCTTATGCCAAATTTATGATGGATATACTATCAAATAAAATGAGGCTTGAAGATCATGAAATAATAACCTTGATTGAAGGTTGTAGTGCCATCCTTAATAGGAAACTACCACAAAAACTGAAAGATCCAGATAGTTTTGACATCCCTTACACTATTGGGAACATCCGTTTTGGCAAGGCACTATGTGACTTGGGTTCTAGCATTAAATTCATGCCATTATCGGTCTTTAAGAGATTGGGGGTTGGTAAATCCAAACCCAATTCAGTAACATTTAAAATGGTAGATAGATCAATTAAGAGACCTCAGGATGTGGTAGAAGATTTGCTAATAAAAGTAGACAAATTCATCTTTCCAATGGACTTCATTTTTCTAGACATAGAAGAAGATTGTGACATCCCTATCATACTTAATCGTCCATTCTTAGCAACCAGAAGAGTTCTTATTGATGTACAAATATGTGAACTTACAATGAGAGTGCAAGATGAACAAGTAATGTTTAAAGTTTTTAAAGCATCTGAACCCTTTGACATTGATAGTACGGATGAATGCTTAAGGATAAATGTTACTGAATATAGGGACAACTTAAAATAATCTGTTGAGTCGTCCACACTTAAGAATATTACACGTGATACTATGAATAAGGACATAAACTCACCAGAAAACAACTCAACCTATTTTAACTTTGAAAGTATGGCATCGAAGGTTGACATTGTAGACTGTGTGAACTTTTCGGAGGACACACCAGGCCATGTGGTAGCTCCACCAATTATGGAGAATTTTGAGATAGGATCAAAGCTGAAAACATCAATTGAAGAGCCACCGAGTTTGGACCCTACATTTTCACCCTCCTTTCCCCAGTAAAGTATGAAAGTGAAAGAGTCCAATGGAGAGGTGAAAAAGCTATTAGAAATACATAAATTGGATAAGTTACGGTGGAGTGCTTATAAGAATGCCAAAAAGTTCAAAAAGAAAACAAAAATATGACATGAGAAGAGAATGAAGCACTGTGTTTGCAAGCCAGAATATAAGGTATTATTGAATAAATCAAGACTCAAACTATTTCTAGACAAACTCAAAAGTAAATGGATACACAGAGATGTGCCTTAGGACTTGATATAACCATCTAGTCAAGGACGTTAAATGTGACGTGATGAATATCCTTGCATATCCTTGTATTGACGGAATGTTGATTGATGAGTATGTGAATCTCCTTATCATAGGATTGTACGACCTTTGAAAGGAATAGTTTTTCATGAAATATGCATGTACTAATAGAAGTATATTTATGAATATACTTCCCAAGTTTTTTTATTTAGTTATACTTGGCTTTACTTGAGAACAAACAAAGAGTTAAATTTGGGGGTGTGATGACTCTACGAAAATAGAGTCACTAACGTACTTTTTTACTTAATATTTATCTATTTTATTCAATAAATAGTATTTTTGGGGTTAAAAATATTAAAATATAAACTTTTAGTGAAAAAGGGTGAAAATATAATTTTTTAAATTTTTTTGGGATTTTTCTAGAATTTTTATGAATTTTTAACGTAGGACTAATCAAGAGCTACCACATGGCATATCATGTAAGCAGAGACAGTGAATCATGTTATGCCACATGTGAGGAGGATGAAACACGTGCCACGTGTCAAGACGACGTTCAATCTGAGTTTGGAGTGTGGTCAAACTTCGTTACCTCCTGTTGCCACTTGATTGCTTGCTGTATTCCTCCTATTCGCCATGCCATCTATTTTCGCTAATCACGTTGCACTGCATGGTGTTAAATCAACGAGCTTTGACTTTGACTGGTCTCTCTTGCCACGCATAGCGCTCTGATTCGTTCAGTGAATTCTTGATGCCATGTGTCGTGCTGTGATTGACTGGTATTGTCAGTTTTACTTGTTTTGATCTTAGCCCTTGATCCACACCTGAGCTATATTTAAGCCTCTAATTACTCCATAAACCCTAAAAGGTCATCATTAGCATAATTTTGGTTAGTTTTTGGAGCTAAAAAGAGAGAAAAATACAGAAAAATTCAAGAGAGGACACAATTTTGGTGAAGATTTAATAGGAAATTAACACTACAATTCAAAAGATTGATTGTATTTCTTCTTCTACTCTTTTCTTTATCATTTTTTATGTATTTCTCTATGAAAAATATGAGCTTTATGAACATAATTATGTGTAATTATTTTATTAATCTAGGAATCTTATGAACCTAATTTTCACCATGTGATGATCTAATATTTTACTCTAATTATAAATTTAATTTAATTATATTATTTAATCTAATTTTTATGCTATTAATTGTTTGGCCAATAATTTATATATAGAGGCAATTAAATAGATTTGAGAGAATTATTTAATTTTTTGTCTTGATTAAATAACATGCATAGTTTCTAGACAGAGATGTATGATTCTTATGTATGTGATCCATAATTGATGAACTTAATAAGTAGTATGCAATTTAATTGGTATTAAAGTGTGATTAAATTAATTACTATATGGTGTGTAGTTTACTTGAGAGAGGAATATATGCTTGATTAGATTCAATTGATCATGTAATTAATTGATAATTATACTAGGAGGATTTTAGTTATTCACATGTTTAAAAAATTGAGAGATTAAATATTCCTAGATATTTTGTTATATATCTTCTTAGTTACCAAATTTGATTTAATTAATTATTGCTATTTACTTTTAGCTATTTAAATTTTGTTTCCTTAAAATATAAAAATAATTAAAAATTGATTTTTATTTCTTTTTAGTTTTAAAAATTATTTTGTAATAAAATAATCTTTATAAGAATGATTTTTTTTATCATTATATTACTTGTCACAATGCGCATACTTCCGTATTCATTGCACGCATTTCATGTGTGGTGATCACTACCGAAGCAATATTTTTTTGAATTTTCTTTTATTTCTATTTTTTATAGAATGATGGAGTATAGGAATTACAATACGAAAAAAGTATCGATTATAGTAATTTATTTGAGACAGATAGAGTAAGATAACTTATACGTTTATAATGAATAGTACATATTACCTTAATGAAATATATTAATATACACTCTTTTAATATAGATGTTTATTTTAAAAGAAGATTTGACAGCATAGACAAGTCTATTGGGATAAATAATGGAATGGTGATTGTGATGAAAAAGTCTAACATGGGTTCGTATGTTAGGAGACTTAGGATTGATTTTGTATGTGAAATAAATGGTGTTTATCATGGTAAAGAAAAACCAAAAGGCAAGAAGAATAACAAGGAGGATAAAAAAGAGGATGAGAAAGAGAAGCGGATCAGAACAAGAAAATATAATTTTTCATTTTCTTTAAAAGAAAGAATGAGAGGAAATAGTTCTAATTGAAAGTTGACTATTAGTTATGGTACAATAATCATCGATTAACATGATATCTTGAAGGTCATCTATATGCATAAAAACTCACTAATTAAAATATGAACATGCTAGTTGATATTACAAAGTACAATGTAAGGTCGAAACACTTTTTGTATAGCATGAAGTAAAACAAAATTGTATTATTAAGACATACAATTTAAACAATCAACCAAGATTTAAAGACCTTAATGAATAAATTAAGTTATGATTTCTTTTGAAAAATTACTTGAGCGAACTAACATAAATATCAATGCAACAACTAGTTTAAGTCATATGACCATAGTAAAAGCCAAGAATATTAGACAAGTTGAGCCAGACTACGAATATAAAAACCATCTAGAAACCCAAAGAGGTTTAGATCAACCTTGATCATGCAAGTTGAGCAAACATCATGTAAATATTATGGTCTCAAGGTAGCATTGCATGGTTGACCTATAAATCAAGCCAAAATTCAAGTTTCTACTCAATGAGGTAACCAAGATTTATGTCTTAACGTAGCATGGTATGGTTGGTCCCTAAACTAAGCCAAGATTTATGTTTTGATACATGAGCCAACTTAGATTCCAATTTGTTGAAAAAGGAATCAAGCTATTAGGACAACAAATGAACCAAGGAATATAGATATAGAGCTAAGAGATGAGGAAGCTTATGGTTCGATCTAACCATAGATTTTTAAACCACAAGGCAACTTATATTAAATTTATCGCAGTAATCGAGAAAAAAATAATGTAAATATCATTTTCCTAAATATTGCACGTCCCAATTAGAAAATAAATCAAGACTAAACCAAAGTTCTTCACCCAAGAGGTTTCTTGAAATCTAATTGCACTATAATAATGAAGCAAAATTGTATTTTTAAGACATACACTTGAATAAAAAAACCAAGATTTAAAGAGCTTAGTGAATAAGTTAGGTTATGATTTCTTTTGACAAAAATACTTGAGCTAACTCGCGTAAATATCAAGGTAAAAAGCAATTTTAGGCATGTGACCATAGTAAAAGCCATGAAAATTAGACATTTTGATCATATCAGATAATAGATAGAGCCAATATTATTTATCTCATAATGTAGCCTCAAGTCCTATTTTCCAGTAACATCAATTAAATATAATGCCAAATACAAAAAAAAGTAATACCAAATTACAAATATAAAACCTTCTAGAAACTCAAGGAAGTTTAGATCAATCTTGATCAAGAAAGTTGAGCCAACATCATGTAAATATTAGGGTCTCACGGTAGCATGGCTTGGTTGAGCTATAAATCAAGCCAAAACTCAAGTATCTACTTAATGAGGTAACTAAGATTTATTTCCCAATGTAGCATGATATGGTTGGTCACTGAACTAAGCCAATATTAATGTTTTGATATATGAGCCAACTTAGATTCCAATTTGTCGAAATATGAATCAAGCTATTAGGACAACAAATGAACCAAAGAATATAGATATAGAGCTAAGAGCTAAGAGAGGAGGAAGCTTGTGGTTCTATCCAACCATAGATTTTTAAACCACAAGGCAACTTAGATTCAATTTATCGTAGTAATAAAACAAAAGAGCATGTAAATATCATTTTCCTAAATATTACACGACCTAATTGGAAAATTAATCAAGACTAAAACAATGTTCTTCACCGATGAGGTTTCTTTAAATCTAATTAGACTATATTAATGAAGACAAAATTTATTTTTAAAACATACACCTGAATCATGAAACCAAGATTTAAAGAGCTTAATGAATAAGTTAAGTTATGATTTCTTTTGAAAAAATACTTGAGCAAACTCGCGTAAATATCAAGGCAACAACTAGTTTAAGTCATGTGACCATAGTAAAAGCCATGAAAATTAGACATTTTGATCATATCAGATAATAGATAGAGCCAATATTATTAATCTCATAATGTAGCCTCAAGTCCTATTTTCCAATAACATCAATTAAATATAATGCTAACATACAAAAAAAGTAATACCAAATTACAAATATAAAACCTTCTAGAAACTCAAGGAAGTTTAGATCAATCTTGATCAAGAAAGTTGAGCCAACATCATGTAAATATTAGGGTCTCATAGTAGCATGGCTTGGTTGAGCTATAAATCAAGCCAAAACTCAAGTATCTACTCACTGAGGTAACTAAGATTTATGTCCCAACGTAGCATGGTATGGTTGGTCACTAAACTAAGCCAATATTAATGTTTTGATACATGAGCCAACTTAGATTCCAATTTGTTAAAATATGAATCAAGCTATTAGGACAACAAATGAACAAAGGAATATATATATAGAGCTAAGAGCTAAGAGAAGAGGAAGCTTGTGGTTCTATGCAACCATAGATTTTTAAACCACAAGGAAACTTAGATTCAATTTATCATAGTAATAAAACAAAAGAGCATGTAAATATAATTTTCCTAAATATTACACGACCTAATTGGAAAATTAATCAAGACTAAAACAATGTTCTTCAACGATGAGGTTTCTTTAAATCTAATTAGACTATATTAATGAAAAAAAATTATTTTTAAAACATACACTTGAATCATGAAACCAAGATTTAAAGAGCTTAATGAATAAGTTAAGTTATGATTTCTTTTGAAAAAATACTTGAGCAAACTCGCATAAATATCAAGGCAACAACTAGTTTAAGTCATGTGACCATAGTAAAAGCCAAGAATATTAGACATTTTGATCATATAAGACAATAGATAGAGCCAATATTATTGATCTTATAATGTAGCCTCAAGTCCTATTTTCTAGTAACATCAATTAAATATAATGCCAACATACAATAAAAAAACAATTAATACCAAATTACAAATATAAAAACCATCTAGAAACCCAAGGAGGTTTAGATCAATCTTAATCATGCAAGTTGAGCCAACATCATGTAAATATTATGGTCTCAAGGTAGGAAGGCATGGTTGACCTATAATTCAAGAAAAAATTCAAGTTTCTACTCAATGAGTAACCAAGATTTATTTCCAAAGGTAGCATGGTATGGTTGGTCATTAATCTAAGAAAAGATTGATGTTTTGATACATGAGCCAACTTAGATTTCAATTTGTCGAAAAATGAATCAAGCTATTAGGACAACAAATGAACCAAGGAATATAGATATAGAGCTAAGAGACGAGGAAGCATATGGTTCGATCTAACGATAGATATTTAAACCACAAGGCAACTTAGATTAAATTTATCTTAGTAATCAAGCAAAAAAGCTTGTAAATATCATTTTCCTAAATGTTACACGGCCTAATTGGAAAATAAATTGAGACTAAAACAAAGTTCTTCACCAATGAGGTTTCTTCAAATCTAATTAGGCTATATTAACAAAGAAAAAAATTATTTTTAAGACATACACTTGAATCAAGAAACATAGATTTAAAGAGCTTAATGAATAAGTTAAGTTACAATTTCTTTTGGCAAAAATACTTGAATGAACTCGTGTAAATATCAAGGTACAAGCAGTTTAAGTCATATGACCATAGTAAAAGCCAAGAATATTAGAAATTTTGATTATATCAGACAATAGATAGAGCCAATATTATTGATCTTATAATGTAGCCTCAAGTCCTATTTTCTAGTAACATCAATTAAATATAATGCGAACATACACTAAAAAAACAATTAATACCAAATTACAAATATAAAAACCATCTAGAAACCCGAGGAGGTTTAGATCAATCTTAATCATGCAAGTTGAGCCAACATCATGTAAATATTATGGTCTCAAGGTAGGATGGCATGGTTGACCTATAATTCAAGAAAAAATTCAAGTTTCTACTCAATGAGTAACCAAGATTTATTTCCAAAGGTAGCATGGTATGGTTGGTCATTAATCTAAGAAAAGATTGATGTTTTGATACATGAGCCAACTTAGATTTCAATTTGTCGAAAAATGAATCAAGCTATAAGGACAACAAATGAACCAAGGAATATAGATATAGAGCTAAGAGACGAGGAAGCATATGGTTCGATCTAACGATAGATATTTAAACCACAAGGCAACTTAGATTAAATTTATCTTAGTAATCAAGCAAAAAAGCTTGTAAATATCATTTTCCTAAATGTTACACGGCCTAATTGGAAAATAAATTGAGACTAAAACAAAGTTCTTCACCAATGAGGTTTCTTCAAATCTAATTAGGCTATATTAACAAAGAAAAAAATTATTTTTAAGACATACACTTGAATCAAGAAACATAGATTTAAAGAGCTTAATGAATAAGTTAAGTTACAATTTCTTTTGGCAAAAATACTTGAATGAACTCGTGTAAATATCAAGGTACAAGCAGTTTAAGTCATATGACCATAGTAAAAGCCAAGAATATTAGAAATTTTGATTATATCAGACAATAGATAGAGCCAATATTATTGATCTTATAATGTAACCTCAAGTCTTATTTTCTAGTAACATCAATTAAATATAATGCCAACATACAATAAAAAAAACAATTAATACCAAATTACAAATATAAAAACCATCTAGAAACCCGAGGAGGTTTAGATCAATCTTGATCATGCAAGTTAAGCCAACATCATGTAAATATTAGGGTCTCAAGGTAGCATGGCATGGTTGACTTATAAATCAAGCCAAAATTCAAGTTTCTACTCAATGAGGTAATCAAGATTTATTTCTTAACGTAGCATGGTAAGGTTGGTTACTAAACTAAGAAAAGATTAATGTTTTGATACATGAATCAACTTAAATTCCCATTTTTCAAAAAATGAATCATGCTATTAGGACAAAAAATGAACCAAGGAATATAGACAAAGAGCTAAGAGACGAGGAAGCTTATGGTTCGATCTAACCATAGATATTTAAACCAAAAGGCAACTTAGATTCAATTTATCTTAGTAATCGAGCAAAAAAGCATGTAAATATCTTTTTCCTAAATGTTGCATGACCTAATTAGACAATAAATCAAGACTAAAACAAAGTTTCTAACATAAGAGGTTTCTTGAAATCTAATTGGACTATATTAATGAAGCAAAAATTGACTTTGAAGACATACACTTGAATCAAGCAACCAAGATTTCAAGAGCTTAATGAATAAGTTGGGTTATGATTTTTTTTTGACAAAAATAATTGAGACACATAAATATCCAAGCAACAAGAAGTTTAAGTCATGTGACCATACTAAAAGCCAAGAATATTAGACATTTTGATCATATCAAACAATAGATAGAGCCAATATTATTAATAACATAATTTAGCCTCAAGTCCTATTTTCTAGTAACATCAATTAAATATAATTCCAACATACAAAAAAAAAGTAATACCAACATGCCAGTTGAGCCAACATCATATAAATTTTATGGTCTTAAGGTATGGCTTGGTTGAGCTATAAATCAAGCCAAAAGTCAAGTTTCTAGTAAATGAGGTAACCAAGATTTATGTCCCAACGTAGCATGGTATGGTTGGTCACTAAACTAAGTAAAAATTGATGTTTTGATACATGACCCAACTTAGATTCCAATTTGTCGAAATATGAATCAAGCTATTAGGACAACAATTGAACCAAGGAATATAGATATAGAGTTAAGAGACGAGGAAGGTTATGGTACGATCTAACATAGATATTTAAACCACACAAAAACTTAGATTAAATTTATCATAGTAGTCAAGCAAAAAAGCATGTAAATATCATTTTCCTAAATGTTGCATGGCCTAATTGGAAAATAAATCGAGACTAAAACAAAGTTTTTCACCAATGAGTTTTCTTGAAATGTAATTGGACTATATTAATGAAGCAAAACTTTATTTTTAAGACATATACTTGAATCAAGAAACCAAAATTCAAAGAGGTTAATGAATAAGTTATGTTACGATTTCTTTTGACAAAAATACTTGAGCGAACACATGTAAATATCAAGACAACAAGTAGTTTCAGTCATTTGACCATAGTAAAAGCCATGAATATTAGAAATTTTGATCATATCAGACAATAGATAGAGCCAATATTATTAATCTCATAATGTAGCCTCAAGTCCTATTTTCCATCAACATTAATTAAATATAATGTCAATATATAATAAAAAAATAATTAATACCAAACTAGGAATATTAAAACCATCTAGGAACCCGAGGAGGTTTAGATCAATCTTGATCATGAAAGTCGAGCCAAAATCATGTAAATATTATGGTCTCAAGGTAGCGAGGCATGGCTAACCTATAAATCAAGCCAAAATTCAAGTTTCTCCTCAATATGGTAACCAAGATTTACGGCTTATGGTAGCATGGTCTTTTTGGTCACTAAACTAAGCCAAGATTGATATTTTGATACATAAGCCAACTTAGATTCCAATTTGTCAAAAAATGAATCAAGTTATTAGGACAAGAAATGAACCAAGGAATATAGATATAGAGCTAAGTGACAAGGAAGCTTATGGTTTGATCTAACCATATATTTCCAAACCATAAGGAAACATAGATTCAATTTATCGTAATAATTGATATAACAAAGATGTAAATATCATTTTCCCAAATGTTGCACGGCCTAATTGGACAATGAATCAAGACTAAAACAAAGTTCCTTACCCATGAAGTTTCTTGAAATCTAATTGGACTATATTAATGAAGTAAAATTGTATTTTTAAGACATACACTAGAATCAAGCAACCAAGATTTAAAGAGCTTAATGAATAGGTTAGGTTATGATTTATTTTAACAAAAATCCTTAAGCCAACTTGCGTAAATATCAAGGTAACAAGTAGTTTAAGTCATGTGACCATATTAAAAGACAATAATATTAGACATTTTGATCATATCAGATAATAAATAGAGCCAATATTATTAATCTCATAATCTAACCTCAAGTCTTATTTTTCTGTAACATCAATTAAATATAAAGCTAAACTACCTTAAAAAAACAATTAATACATGACTACGAATATAAAAACCATCTAGAAACTCGAGGAAGTTTAGATCAATCTTGATCATGCAAGTTTAGCCAACATCATGTAAATATTATGGTCTCAAGGTAGGATGGCATGGTTGACCTATAATTCAAGAAAAAATTCTACTCAATGAGTAACCAAGATTTATGTCCCAACGTAGCATGGTATGGTTGGGCTCTAAACTAAGTCAAGATTGATGTTTTGATAAATGAGCCAACTTAGATTCCAATTTGTCGAAAAATCATTCAAGCTATTAGGATGACAAATGAACCATGGAATATATATATATATATAGAGCTAAGAGACGAGGAAGCTTATGGTTCGATCTAACCATAGATATTTAAACCACAAGGCAACTTAAATTCAATTTATCCTAGTAATCGAGCAAAAAAGCATGTAAATATCTTTTTTGTAAATGTTGCATGACCTAATTGGACAATAAATCAAGACTAAAACAAAGTTTCTAACACAAGAGGTTTCTTGAAATCTAATTGGACAATATTAATGAAGGAAAAATTGTCTTTGAAGACATACACTTGAATCAAACAACCAAGATTTAAAGAGCTTAATGAATAAGTTGGGCTATGATTTCTTTTGACAAAATTAATTGTGCTAACTCGCATAAATTTCATGGCAACAAGCAGTTTAAGTCATGTGATCATAGTAAAAGAAAAGAATATTAGAATTTTTGATTATATCAGACAATAGATAGAGCCAATATTATTAATCTCATAATGTAGCATCAAGTCCTATTTTCCAGTAACATCTATTAAATATAATGCCAACATACAAAAAAAAGTAATACCAGACTAAAACAAAGTTCCTCACCCATGAGGTTGCTTGAAATCTAATTGGACTATATTAATAAAGCAAAAATGTAGTTTAAAGACATGCACTTGAATCAAGCAACCAATATTTAAAGAGCTTAATGAATAAATTAGGTTATGATTTGTTTTGACAAAATTACTTGAGCCTTCTCTAATAAATATCAAGGCAACAAGCTGTTTAAGTCATGTGACCATAGTGCATGCCAAGAATATTAGACATTTTGATCATATCAGGCAATAGATAGAGCCAAGATTATTAATCTCATAATGTAACCTGAAGTCCAATTTTTCTAGTAACATTAATTAAGTATAATGCCAACATACAAAAAATAACAAGTAATACCAAACTACGAATAAAAAAACCATCAAGAAACTCAAAGAAGTTTAGATCAATCTTGATCATGCAAGTTGACCCAACATCTTGTAAATATTATGATCTAAAGGTAGCATGGCATGGTTGACCTATAAATCAAAGAAAAATTCATGTTTCTACTCAATGAGGTAACCAAGATTTGTGTCCCAATGTAGCATGGTATGGTTGGTCACTAAACTAATCCAATATTGATGATTTGATAAATAAGCCAACTTGGATTTCAATTAGTCAAAAAACTAATCAAGCTATTAGGACAACAAATGAACCGAGGAGTATAAATATAGAACTAAGAGACAAGGAAGCTTATGGTTCTATCTAAAACTAGATTTCTAAACCACAATGAATTAGATTCAATTTATCATAGTAATCGAGCAAAAAATCTTGTAAATATCATTTTCCAAATGTTGCATGGCATGGTTGACCTATAACTCAAGTCAAAATTGAAGTTTCTACTCAATAAGGTAACCAAGATTTATGTCCCAATGTAGCATGGTATGGTTGGTCACTAAACTAAGCCAAGATTAATGTTTTGATACACGATCAACCTTAGATTCCCATTTTTCAAAAAATGAATCAAGCTATTAGGACAACAAATGAACCAAGGAATATAGATATAGAGCTAAGAGATGAGGAAGCTTTTGGTTCGATCCAACCATAGATTTTTAAACCACAAGGCAATTTAGATTCAATTTATTGTAGTAATCGAACAAAAAAGCATATAACATTTTCCTAAATGTTGCACGACCTAATTGGACAATAAATCAAGACTAAAACAAAGTTCTTTACCTATGAGGTTTCTTTAAATCGAATTGGACTATATTAATGAAGAAAAAAAATATTTTTAAGACATACACTTGAATCAAGAAACCAAGATTAAAAGAGCTTAATGAATAAGTTAAGTAATGATTTTTTTGACAAAAATACTTGAGCGAACTTGCGTAAATATCAAGGCAACAAGTAGTTTAAGTCATGTGACCATAGTAAAAGCCAAGAATAGTATACATTTGGATCATATTAGACAATAGATAGAGCCAATATTATTGATGCGTATTTTTGCAAGTGTACGAATCGTTCAAGTAATAAAGTGTACAAAAGTACGGATATCGAACCCACAAGGAATGGCGTTATTAAGTACCGAAATTGACTAATCCTAATTTTATTTGAAAACCGAATTGTTAAAATTGTTTAAGAAGAAAATTAACTTAAAACTAAACACAAATAACAAAGTTGAATGTTGTTCACAAATGATTAAAAACACTAAGGCATTTGATTTCACTAAATCAATTCAATCCGATTTCAAGTCATGTTATATGAGAATCAAAGCTAAAAGTGATGGTTGAAAAACCCAAATTTACCTAATACTCTCTCTCGTGTTATATTAGAATTACTTATCTATGAAAACCAACTATATTTCTATGAAGATTTAATCACAAACAAGCACATTATGATTTATGAAATTTCTAGAATAACCACATACATCATGCATTAGTTCTCACACTCGCATTCAACATACGGTATTTATCACAAGAAGCATTCATTACACATTTCCTCTCGGTCTCAATATAATGCAACAAATCATCTAAATCTTGGCCAGAAATTTAAAAGCATTAAGCATGAAAATAAATACTCAACTTGAAAACAATGAATTCATATAACAATAACAAAAGAAATCAGATTTTCTTGATTCAACTACATCATAGCCTTAGCAAAAATAAATTAGTTCATAACAGAAATAAGAACAAACATTATCTCAATTGAATCCATGAATAACAAATTTGAATAAACTGCAGAATATAAAAGCTAAGGAGAAGAGATGAAAAACTCTTGAAGATGAAGACTTGGTAGCAACAATGGTAATGATCCTTCAAGCTTCTCCAAAATTGCCTTCTCTCCTCCAAAAATGTTTTTGAACTCCTCTCTCTGCCGTGTGCCTCTTTCTCCATCATATTGTATATATAGATCTAGGGTTTTGGGGGCAATTTTGGAACAAAACAACATAAAAAATGTGTTTTCGGACGAAACTCGTCGGCGGTGACATTATTCTCACCACGGCGAGATTTGTGGAAAAGTTACGATTTTGGTTCTGCTGATTCTCACCGGCGGCGATATGAATGTGGCCGGCAGCGAGATGCATTTGGCCAGCGGCTAGATGAAGTTGGCCGACAGCGAGATAAATTTGGCCTGCGGTGAGATGAATTTGCCAAAACCCGTGCTCCCTGCATGATTTTCGCCGGCGGTGGGATTTTGAAATTTTGAAACTTTGTTTGCTTTTATTTTCACTCAATCTCGATCATTGAAATTTGTCCCAAACTTCTCCAAAATTATGATTTTACCTGAAATTGCACTTTAAACACGAAATACCCATAAAATGACATTTGTGGATTAAATAATCAAATAAACACAATTTTCACACAAATATCAACATTTAAATCATAACAAAAAAAATGCAATAATTTGACTCTTATCAATTATTAATCTCATAATGTAGCCTCAAGTCCTATTTTCCAATAACATCAATTGAATATAATGCCAACATAGAAAAAAAACAAGTAATACCAGACTACGAATTTAAAAACCATCTAGAAACTCAAGAAAGTTTAGATCAATCTTGATTATGATAGTTGAGCCAACATCATGTAAATATTATGGTCTCAAGGTAGCATTGCATGGTTGGCCTATAAATCAAGCCAAAATTCAAGTTTCTACTCAATGAGGTAATCAATATTTATGTATTAACATAGCATGGTATGGTTGGTCCCTAAACTAAGCCAAGATTTATGTTTTGATACATGAGGCAACTTAGATTCCAATTTTTTTGAAATATGAATCAAGTTATTAGGACAACAAATGAACCAAGGAATATAGATATAGAGCTAAGAGACAAGGAAGCTTATGGTTCAATCTAACCTTAGATAATTAAACCACAACGAAATTTAGATTAAATTTATCGTAGTAATAAAATAAAAAATCATGTAAATATCATTTACTTAAATGTTGCACGGCCTAATTGGAAAATAAATTGAGACTAAAAAAAAGTTCTTCACCAGTGAGGTTTCTTGAAATCTAATTGAACTATATTAATGAAGCAAAAATTTATTTTTGAGACATACACTTGAATTAAGAAATCAAGATTAAAAGTGCTTAATGAATAAGTTAGGTTACGATTTTTTTTTGACAAAAATACTTGAGTGAACTCGCTTAAATATCAAGGAAACAAGCAGTTTAAATCATGTGACCATAGTAAAACCCAAGAATATTAGACATTTTGATCATATCAGACAATAGATAGAGCCAATATTATTAATCTCGTAATGTAGCCTCAAGTCCATTTTTCTATAATATCAATTAAATATAATGCTAACATAAAAAAAAAAGTAATACCAAATTACTAATATAAAAACCTTCTAGAAACTAGAAGAAGTTTAGATCAATCTTGATCATGCAAGTTGAGCCAATATCATGTAAATATTAAGGTCTCAAGGTAGCATGGCATGGTTGACCTATAAATTAAGCCAAAATTCAAGTTTCTACTCAATCAGGTAACCAAGATTTATGTGTTAAGGTAGCATGGTATGGTTGGTCACTAAACTAAGCCAAGATTAATGTTTTGATACTTGAGCAACCTTTTAGATTCCAAACTGTCAAAATATGAATCAAGTTATTAGGACAACAAATGAACCAATTAATATAGATTTAGAGCTAAGAGACAAGGAAGCTTATGGTTCGATCTAACCATAGATATTTAAACCATAAGACAACATAGATTCAATTTATCGAAGTAATCGAGCAATAAAGCATGTAAATATCATTTTCTTATATGTTGTATGGCCTAATTGGACAATAAATAAAGTCTAAAACAAAGTTATGCACCAATGAGTTTTCTTGAAATGTAATTGGACTATATTAATGAAGCAAAAAATTATTTTTAAGACATACACTTGAATCAAGAAGCCAAGATTTAAAGTTCTTAATGAATAAGTTAAGTTATTATTTCATTTGGCAAAAATACTTGAGCGAACTTGCGTAAATATCAAGGCACCAAGTAGTTTAAGTCATGTGATCTTAGTAAAAGCCAAGAATATTAGAAATTTTGATCATATCAGACAATAGATAGAGAAAATATTATTAATCTCATAATGTAGGCTCACATCCTATTTTCCTATAACATCAATTAAATATAATGCCAACATACAATAAAAAAACAATTAATACTAGGCTACGAATATAAAAACCGTCTTGAAACTCGAGGAAGTTTAGATCAATCTTGATCATGCAAATTGATCCAACATCGTGTAAATATTATGGTCTCTAGGTAGCATGGTATGGTTGGAATATAATCAAGAAAAAAATTCAAGTTTCTAGGCAATGAGGTAATCAAAATTTATGTCCCTAGATAGCATGGTATGGTAGGTCACTAAACTAAGCCAAGATTGATGTTTTGATAATTGAGCTTACTTAGATTCCAATTTGTTGAAAAATGAATCAAGCTATTAGGAAAACAAATTAAATAAGGAATATAGATGTAGAGAAAAGAGACGAGGAAGCTTATGGTTCAGTCCAAACCTATATTTCTAAACCACAATGAAGCTTAGTTGCAATTTATCATAGTAATCAAGCAAAAAATCATGTTAATATAAATTTCCCAAATATTGCATAGCCTAATTTGACAATAAATCAAGACTAAAACAAAGTTGCTCACCCATGAGGTTGCTTGAAATCTAATTGGACTATATTAATAAAGTAAAAATGTATTTTAAAGACATACACTTGAATCAAGCAACCAAGATTTAAAGAGCTTAATGAATAAGTTAGATTATGAATTGTTTTGACAAAATACTTTAGCCTTCTCGCATAAATATCAGGGAAACAAGTTGTTTAAGTCATGTGACCATAGTAAAAGCTAAGAATATTAGACATTTGGATCATATCAGACAATAAATAGAGCCAATATTATTAATCACATAATGTAGCCACAAGTCCTATTTTCTAGTAACATCAATTAAATATAATGCCAACATACAAAAAAAAATAGTAATACTTGAATACAAATATTAAAAGCCATTTAGAAACTCGAGGAAGTTTAGATCATTCTTGATCCTGCAAGTTGAGCCAACATCTTGTAAATATTATGTTCTCAAGGTAGCATGGCATGGTTGGACTATTATCAAGACAAAATTCAATTTTCTATGCAATGAGGTAACCAACATTTATGTCCCAAGGTAGCATGGAATGGTTGGTCTATAAACTAAGCCAAGATTGATATTTTGATAAATGAGCCAACTTAGATTCCAATTTATCAAAAATTGAATCAAGCTATTTGGACAACAAATGAATTAAGGAATATAGATATAGAGCTAAAGATGATGAAACTTATGGTTCAATCTAACCATTGCTTTCTAAACCTCTAGGAAACTTAAATTCAATTTATCATAGTAATCGAGCAAAAAAACATGTAAATATCATTTTCCCAAATGTTGCACGGCCTAATTGGTCAATAAATCAAGATTAAAACGAAGTTCCATACCCGTGAGGTTTCCTAAAATCTAATTGAACTATATTAATGAAGTAAAATTGTATTTTCAAGATATACACTTGAATCAAGCAACCAAGATTTAAAGAGCTTAATGAATAAGTTAGGTTATTATTTCTTTTGACAAAAATACTTGAGCGAACTCGCGAAAATATTAAGGCAACAAGCGGTTTAAGTCATGTGACCATAGTAAAAGCCAAGAATATTAGACATTTTGATCATATTAGACAATATATAGAGCTAATATTATTAATCTCATAATGTAGCCTCAAGTTCTATTTTCTAATAACATCAATTAAATATAATGCGAACATACTAAAAAAAACAAGTAATACCAAACTACGAATACAAAAACCATGTTGAAACTCGAGTAAGTTTAGATCAATCTTGATCATGCAAGTTGAGCCAACATCATGTAAATAATATGGTTTCAAGGTAGCATGGCATGATAGACTTATAAATCAAGCCAAAATTCAAGTTTCTACTCAATGAGGTAACCAAGTTTTATTTCCAAAGGTAGCATGGTATGATTGGTCACTAAACTAAGCCAAGATTGATGTTTTGATATATGAGATAACTTAGATTCCAATTTCTCAAAAAAAAAAAAAAATAATAATCAAGCTATTAGGATAACAAATTAAATATGGAATATAGATATAGAGGTGAGAGACGAGAAAGCTTATGATTCAATCTAACCATAGATTTCTAAACTATAAGGCAACTTAGATTCAATTTATGGTAGTAATCGAACAAAAAATCATGTAAATATCATTTTCCTAAATGTTGCATAACCTAATTGGACGATAAATCAAGACTAAAACAAAGTTTCTCACCCATGAGGTTTCTTGAAATCTAATTGGACTATATTAATGAAGGAAAAATGTATTTTTTAGAAATAAACTTGAATCATGCAACCAAGATTTGAAGAGCTTAATGAAAAAGTTAGGTTATGATTTCTTTTGACAAAAATACTTGAGCCAAATCGCATAAATATCACGACAGCAAGCAGTTTTAGTCATGTGACCATAGTAAATGCCAAGAATATTAGAAAATTTGGTCATATAAGACAATAGATAATGCTATTATTATTAATCTCATAATATAGCATGAAGTCCTATTTTCTAGTAACATCAATTAAATATATTGCCAACATACTAAAAAAACAAGTAATGCTAGACTACGAATATAAAAATCATATTGAAACTCGAGGAAGTTTAGATCAATCTTGATTGTGCAAGTTGAGGTAACATGTAAATATTATGGTCTCAAGGTAGCACGGAATGGTTGACCACAAAAATACTTGAGCCAACTCGCTTAAATATGAAGACAAAATGATGTTAAAGTCATGTGACCACAGTAAAAGCCAAGAGTATTAAATATTTTGATCATATGCGACAATAGATAGAGCCAAGATTATTAATCTTATAATGTAGCCTCAAGTCCTATTTTCTAGTAACATCAATTAAATAAAATGATAACATACAAAAAAAAAGTAATACCAGACTACGAATTTAAAAACCGTCTAGAAACTCGAGAAAGTTTAGATCAATCTTCATCATGATAGTTGAGCCAACATCATGTAAATATTATGGTCTCAAGGTAGCATTACATGGTTGGCCTATAAATCAAGCCAAAATTCAAGTTTATACTCAATAAGGTAACCAAGATTTATGTATTAACATAACATGGTATGGTTGGTCCCTAAACAAAGCCAAGATTTATGTTTTGATACATGAGGCAACTTAGATTCCAATTTTTCGAAATATGAATAAACTTATTAGGACAACAAATGAACCAAGGAATATAGATATAGAGCTAAGAGACAAGGAAGCTTATAGTTCAATCTAACCATAGATATTTAAACCACAAGGAAACTTAGATTAAATTTATCGTAGTAATCAAATAAAAAATCATGTAAATATTATTTTCTTAAATGTTGCACGGCCTAATTGGAAAATAAATTGAGACTAAAACAAAGTTCTTCACCAATGAGGTTTCTTGAAATCTAATTGAACTATATTAATGAAGCAAAAATTTATTTTTGAGACATACACTTGAATCAAGAAACCAAGATTAAAAGAGCTTAATGAATAAGTTAAGTTATGATTTTTTTGACAAAAATACTTGAGCGAACTCGCTTAAATAGGAAGGAAACAAGCATTTAAATCATGTGACCATAGTAAAACCCAAGAATATGAGACATTTTGATCATATTAGACAATAGATGGAGCCAATATTATTAATCTCATAATGTAGGCTCAAGTCCATTTTTTTGTAATATCAATTAAATATAATGCTAACATACAAAAACAAAACAAGTAATACCAAATTACTAATATAAAAACCTTCTAGAAACTAGAGGAAGTTTAGATCAATCTTGATCATACAAGTTGAGCCAATATCATGTAAATATTAAGGTCTCAAGGTAGCATGGCATGGTTGACCTATAAATTAAGCTAAAATTCAAGTTTCTACTCAATGAGGTAACCAAGATTTATGTGTTAAGGTAGCATGGTATGGTTGGTCACTAAACTAAGCCAAGATTAATTTTTTATTACATGAGTGTTGGCTATTTTCGTGGACAAAATATTTATATGTAAATTTATTTTTAGGCCTGCTATCAAGTCTATTAAGAAAAGCTGAATAAATGCTTGAGTTTTAGATAATTGTATTTCAGGTATATCCATGATAACCACGACACATAGGATTACATTTATACATTTAATAGTACATGTTCATAAATTTGAAATTTTGTATATATATATATATATTTATATTTATTAAGGCTTTTAAAGGACTTTGAAAAATTAAACCAAAAAAATATATTTAATCGTAATACTACTAGGTCATTATTATTATTATTATTATTATTATTATTATATATATACATATTAGGGTTAACGGGTGTGGAGATAATAGAAAAATCTACTGCAAAAGAAAAAAATATTGAAGCTACCGATCTACCTCCTAAGTGCTATTGACTATCGAAAAGAAAAGAAAATATTAGGAAAGGTGAACTTGAGAAGGAAGGCAACAAGAATATATATATATATATATATGAGAATTAGGAGGACGGAGTGATGCTGCTAGATACCAAACAAAAAGCTGAAAATATTTTTGAATAAAATATATATCATTGCCTCGTCAACATCATCAGCGGAGAACAGTCGAAATACAAAAAATTGAGAGTATAACAATACATTCAACATATATAGATATTGATTGCATCAGTTCTAGGATGTTACAGAAAATAGAGTTTGATATTTTAAAAATGATTAATCTCATATAAGAAATTCAAGTTTTAGTTGAGGATTAATCTTTTCTGATGTAGTTCAACAAAGGTTGGCAAAAGGTAAATATATTCATTTGTGATATTTGATTATCTATATTTTCATAATTTATAGTCAAATTGGTTTTTTTTCATGTTCATATAGCTTATTTTTAATTAGTGTCTTTCATGTTTAAATGAAATAATTTCATGTGTGATCATGATTATTTGATTTGGTTATTAAATTTCAAAGAAGCTATTTTTGATGAACTTGTTCTTAATCTTTTTACTCTAGAATTTTCAAGTTGATTTGATTTAAATGGCATATGTTTTAAATCATCTAGTTAGGATTATTCACTATTAAATCCGTTCTAGAACACACACGGGCACTTGTGTTTTTGTGCTAACTATGTTACAGTTACTTCGGGAACGTATCTGATTGGCGGGAAGCTTATTGGAACGTTGGTCTGGAAACCATTCACGTTAATATTGGAAACTATGAAAACAGAGCAGGGGCTTGTAAGTAAAATACATTGGGGTAGTATCCTAGGGAGGGTAGCATAAGACCGAGTTGTACTTGAACATTTGATTTTCATAGTGGAAAGTTATATGGTCCGGTGGACTAGTGGCTTTCCTTTTAGATCATGGTTGTGGCCTAGGTTGTTTCCACCTAAAAATATCGTGTGATTATTTTATTTCTGCACTTTAATCTTACACACGATTTCATGTCTAGCCACTTTGTTTAGGTTATTAAATTATAAATTGATAAAAAATAAAAAATAACCTATTCACCCCCTCTAGGTTAATTAGGTCCATATCTTATAAACTTTCACCTAGGAATATAGATATTGAGCTAAGAGATGAGGAAGCTTATGGTTCAATCTAACAATAAAATTCTAAACCACAAATAAACTTAGATTCAATTTATCGTAGTAATCAAGCAAAAAATCATGTAAATATCATTTTTCCAAAAGTTGCACGGCCTGATTGGACAACAAATCAAGACTAAAACAAAGTTCCTTACCCATGAGGTTTCCTGAAATCTAATTGAAATATATTAATGAAGCAAAAATGTATTTTTATGACATACAGTTGAACCAAGAACCTAATATTTATAGAGCTTAATGAATATGTTAGGTTATGATTTATTTTGACGAAAATAATTGAGCCAACTAGCGTAAATATCAAGGAAACAAGAAGTTTAAGTCATGTGACCTAGTAAAAGCCAAGAATATTAGACATTTTGATCATATCAGACAATAGATCAAGCCAATATTATTAATCTCAAAATGTAGCCTCAAGTCCTATTTTTCAAAAAATCTGTTAAATATAATGCCAACATACAAAAAAAAAAAGTAATTCCACACTAATACAAAGTTCCTCACCCATGAGGTTGCTTGAAATCTAATTGGACTATATTAATGAAGAAAAAATGTATTTTAAAGACATACACTTGAATCAAGAAACCAAGATTTAAATAGCTTAATGTATAAGTTAGGTTATGATATTTTTACAAAAATAATTGTGCCTAGTTTTCACCCATCATATAAAATTATAATCGAGTCTTCAATCTTACATAATAAAATATATCTACCAAAAGAGGACTTGAATTTTTTTTATTTTATATATGAGGTAAATGATATTATTTGTTTTTAACCTCATTTGATTCTTTCTTTTTGTGCATTCAATGTACACGATTTATAGTAGTTTCTTTTTGCATAATCTTTCCTTCTTTTTTCTTTTGCACGAGCCATAAATCTAGCATGATGAATTTTACACTAGTTGTGAGGTCGCCCTCTCCACTCACTACGGTAGCTTCACACATTACAGTAGATAACCCTTTCAATATTAGGTGTCTCTATGCGGTAAAATTTTAGAAAGTAAGAAATATAACTCAACACAATTTTCAGTCAAGATTTATAGAAGTCCTAGAGTCTTTCAAGAAAATTCATAAACTATAGGCATAACATATATGTGTGTTCGTGAGTGTGTGAATAAGTTCATGTCAACATCAATCATCACATGTACAAGAATATGTGTGTGTGCATAAGCCAAAATTGTAAAATAATTTATACAATAAATATAAAAATTAGTTAAGTCATGAAAAATAAGATTATATGTCTATAAGTGTTGAATGATTCCAATATCATGTTGGCCAAATAAGGATTCTACTTCTCTCATCTTTTTTTGTAAGTTTAAGTAATAAATAAAATAAAGACAATAAAAATTGCTCACCTAGGTTCATCTAAGCACTCTAACAAAAATACCTAGATGAAGGAATAAAAATGGTTAGGTGACCAGGAAAAAAACAACCTTTCCTAACCCACATTTTCTTGCATTTTGATTTTTCTATATCATTGGGTTTGGACTCAACTAACTTAGGTTTCATAGGCATGTTCTTGAACTTAACTATACCTTTTTTCATTTATCCCAAATGAAGATGCAGTATGCATAGTAGGATGATGATAATGAGTCCTAGTATTAGAAGTACTAAATTTTGCTTGCCTCTTTGAACCTAAGACTTTATGCTTCATAGGCATGTTCTTGAATATGGTGTAGCATGCATAGATGAATGATGCTTATAGGTCCTACTTTTTGAAACATGGAAAGAATGATTAAGTTCAAGAGCATTTCTCAAAAATCTACATTTTGGTCTTATATGACCTTTCCTACCATAATGATGACATGCACAAACTTAATAACTTTTTCTACCACAGGTGCAATAGTTCTTTGTGCATAATTAGTAATAGTAAGAGTAGAGTTTAAGGGCCTTACAAATGTGATCTTTGATGTTAAAGGTGTTGATTGTCCATCTATGTATCCAAGATCTCTCTTATCTCCATGTAGTTTTCCATAGTCTAGGACTTTGGTCAACTTTTAGCACCAATGGTCAAATTCCTCACTGTTTCTTTAGCAATACTAAGTTCTTACCTAGGCTTTTTTTTTTCCTCAATGGTTTCAGCAAGTTTTAGATTCAAGACATTAATATTTTCATACAATTCCTTTTTATCTTTCTCTAGGCTAGAGGAATTTGTTTTGTGAACATTGATAATATCATAAGGTTTAGTTACTTCCACAAGTAGTTTATCCCTCTCTTCCCTAGCACCTAGACAATCCATGAATAGTTCCTCATAACTCGATACATTAAACTTAGACAATAAGAAAGAAGAGTTTACTTCCTCATTTTCTTCATCCGAGCTAGAGTCAGAGTCATTGTGGTGTGTTTTGGTAGTTACAGTGAAGGCACGATAGTTAGTGTTATCATATTTTAAGTTACTAGCACTATCCTACTCACTTTTTGTGTCACTGAGTGTAGCATTAAATACTTTTCCAAATTTCTTTTTATTGTTTGCACAAACTATAAATATATGATCAAAGCTCCCACAAGTATATCATTGAGTACTATTAAGCTTAGTTTTCTTACCATCAGAGATAAGAGGCTTGATTTCCCTTAACTTTCGGTCCCTCGAACAACTAGATTGTCCCTTATTAGATTGATTATTCTATTGACCCTTTATTTTCTGGAACTTCTTCAATTTTCATGCTAATGAGACTAATGACTCATCATTTATATCCCCATTACTATCAGAGATGTCTGTTTTGGAGCTTTTGAATGCCAAAGCGTTGATTTTCTTGGGACGATCAAGAGTAAGCTCATAGGTTTGGATAGACCCAACAAGTTCATCAATGTTTAGTGTGTCCACATTCTTAATTTCCTCTATTACTGTAACTTTCATCTTGTAGTCTACTATTAAGGAGCTTAGGAGTTTATGTACTTGTATTGGTTGTGGAGTTTTCTCACCAAGGTTAGAACAAGCATTCCTGATATCACAAAAGTGAGTATAGAATTGACCAAAAGTTTCAATGTTGCTCATTTTAATGGAATCAAACTCAGATGTTAGCATTCTCAATTTTGTTTGTTTGACTTGGGAAGTTCCTTCATGAGCAAGAGCAAGTTCATTCGTTGCATCTTTAGTAGTCTCATAGTCGGAGATGCGATGGAATTCATCCATTGACACTGTAGCAAATATTGAGCTTAGACCTTTTTGGTTTGCCCCACTAAGGGTGCATTCTTCAGTGGTCCAGTCTCTTCTTGGCTTTATGATTGTTACACCATCTTTCATTACCGAAGATGGTTCCCAACCATCAAGAATAACATCCTAGAATTTTTCATCTTGTTTGAGAAAAGCTTGGATGTGAGCCTTCCAATAAGGTTAATTAAACCCATTAAAGAGTGGGGGTCTAACAAATGACTCACCTTCTTTCATTTGTTCCATAAGTAAGAGTATGTGTCCCTAAGGATCAATCTCACTAAGTGTATCTAGGGTCAACTATGATACCAATTGAAAGTTTATAAAATACGGACTTGATTAACCTAGAAGGGAGGGGTGAATAGGTTATTTTTAATAAAATCGTGTAAGAATAAAGTGCGGAAATAAAATAACAACACACGATATTTTTAGGTGGAAATAATCTAGGCCACAACCATGACCTAGGAGGAAAACTATTGGTCCACCGGACCACCTAACTTTCCACTGTGAAAATCAAATGTTCAAGTACAAACTCGGTCTTATGCTACCCTCTCTAGGATACTGCCCCAATGTACTTTATATACGAGCCCCTGCTTTGTTTTCACAGTTTCTAAAATTAGCGTGAGTAATTTTCAGACCAACGTTCCAATAAGCTCATCACTAATCAGATCATTCACAAAAATACAAGTGTTGGTGTGTGTTCTAGAACGGATTTAATAATGAATAATCCTGACTAAATGATTCAAAACATGTCACTTAAATCAAATCAACTAGAAAATTAAAGAGCAAAAAGATTAAGCACAAGTTTCATAAAAATAACTTCTTTGAATTTTAATAATCAAATCAAATAATTATAATCACACATAAAATTATTTAATTTAAACATGTAACAATATAATCAAGAATAAATTATATAAAGATAAAAATACCAAATAAATTTACTAATAAATATACTATATCAATTTAATGTTAACCAGTTTAATCCTTTATGTTTTAATTATTAATAATTCATTAATTAAGAAAATATTATAATTATAAAATCATTAAACTATTACCGCAAGAAGTTTTTAAAAAACTATCCCCACAAAAGTAATGTCCCAGCTTATATTTGTTACTCACCTTATATTGATTACTTACTTTTTAATAATGATATTCCAAGCAATGCTCTTCTGATGATTGACACAAAATTGAACAAGTTGACTTGTACGTGGGATTAGAGTAAATAAAGTGAATTGTCGCAATACATTGAAAGAAGAACTATATTAGCCTTCAATTTCCACCACTCTTGATATATCTGTTTTCTTAAAAGTTTTTGGCAGTGTTCGGCAGCTGCAGCTTCTGCAGTTCTAACTTCAATTTCCCCCCACCTTTTTAACCTTAATGTTTCTATATATATTGATAATAATCATAACTTATTAGTATTAAGGTCATTAAAAACATTAATATTATTAAAAAAATATTTTTAAAACACATCTTAAAAACATTTATTTAGTAATTTTATAAATTAATTCAAGTTTAAATAAATATTTTAGCACCAAAAATAATTTCAGGTTTATCAACATGTGCTATTAAATGCATGAATGCAATCCAATGTGTCGTAGTTATAAAATATATACTTAGAGTATGATTATTTGAAACTCAAGCATTTGTTCAGGTTTTCTTGATAGTATTAATAGCAGTCCTAAAAATAATTTTATAGGTAAATATTTTATCCACGAAAATAGGCAACACTCATAATCCTTGTAGAAGCAAAAAAATTTATTTTTAAGACATATAGTAGAATCAAGAATTGAAGATTTAAGGAGCTTAATGAATAAGTTAGGTTGTGATTTCTTTTGACAAAAATACTCGAGCCAACTTGCGTAAATATCAAGGAAACAAGCAGTTTATGTCTTGTGACCATAGTAAATGCCAAGATTATGAGACATTTTGATCATATCAGACAAGAGATAGAGCCAAGATTTATGTCCTAAGGTAGCACACTATGGTTGGTCACTAAACTAAGCCAAGATTGATGTTTTGATATATGAGCCAACTTAGATTCTAATTTGTCGAAAAATGAATCAAGCTATTAGCACCAAAAAAGAATTAAGGAATATAGATATAGATCTAAGAGACAAGGAAGTTTATGGTTCAATCTAACCATAGAATTCTAAACCAAAAGGAAACTTATATTCCATTTATAGTAGTAACCGAGCAAAAGATCATGTAAATATCATTTTCTCAAAAGTTGCACGACTCAATTGGAAAATAAATCAAGACTAAAAAAAAGTTCCTCACCCATGAGGTTTCTTGAAATTTAATTGAACTTTATTAATGAAGCAAAAATGTATTTTTAAGACTTATATTTTAATCAAGAACCAAAGATTTAAGGAGCAAAATGAATAAGTTAGGTAGTCATTTCTTTTGACAAAAATACTTGAGCCAACTTGCATAAATATCAAGACAACAAGCGGTTTATGTCTTGTGACCATAGTAAATGCGAAGAATATGAGGCATTTTGATCATATCAAAAAATAGATAGAGTCAAGATTTATGTCCCAAGGTAGCACGGTATGGTAGGTCACTAAACTAAGCGAAGATTGATGTTTTGATACATGAGCCAACTTAGATTCTAATTTATCGAAAAATGAATAAAGCTATTAGCACCACAAAAGAATTAAGGAATATAGATATAGATCTAAGAGACGAGGAAGTTTATGGTTCAAACCATATAATTCTAAACCAAAATGAATCTTATATTCAATTTATTGTAGTAATGGAGGAAACAATTATGTAAATATCATTTTCTCAAAAGTTGCACGACATAATTGGAACATAAATCAAGAGTAAAACAAAGTTCCTCACCCATGAGGTTTCTTGAAATTTAATTTGACTATATTAATGAAGCAAAAATGTATTTTTAAGACTTACACTTGAATCAAGAACCAAAGATTTAAGGATCAAAATGAGTAAGTTAGGTTGTGATATCTTTTGACAAAAATACTTGAGCTCACTTGCATAAATATCAAAGCAATAAGCTATTTATGTTTTGTGACCATTGTAAATGCCAAGAATATTAGGCATTTTGATCATATCAGACAATAGATAGAGCTAAGATTATTAATATCATAATGTAGCCTCAAGTCATATTTTCCCATAACATCAAGTAAATATAATGCCAAAATACCAAAAAAAAACAAGTAATACCAAAATATAAAAATAAAAACCATCTAGAAACCGAGGAAGGTTAGATCAATCTTGATCATGCAAGTTGAACCAACATCATGTAAATATTATGGTCTCAAGGTAGCATGGCTTGGTTGGTCTATAATCAAGACAAAATTCAAGATCCTTCTCAATAAGGTAAACGAGATTTTTGTCCCAAGGTAGCATGGTATGGTTGGTCACTAAACTCAGCCAAGATTGTTGTTTTGATACACGAGCCAACTTAGATTCCAATTTGTCAAAAAATGAATCAAGCTATTAACACTACAAAATAATTAATGAATATAGATATAGATCTAAAAGATGAGGAAGTTTATGGTTCAATCTGACCATAGAATTATAAACCAAAAGGAAACTTATATTCAATTTATCATAGTAATCGAGCAAAAAATCATATAAATATATTTTTCTAAAATGTTGCACACCCTAATTGGAAAATAAATCAACTCTAAAACAAAATTCCTCACCAATGAGATTTCTTTAAATTTAATTGGACTATATTAATGAAGGAAAAATGTATTTTTAAGACATACAATTGAATGAATAACCGAAGATTTAAGGAGCAAATTGAATAAGTTAGGTTTTGATTTCTTTTGACAAAATACTTGAGCTAAATTGCATAAATATAAAGGCAACAAGCCTTTTATGTCTTGTGACCATAGTAAATGCCAAAAATATTATGCATTTTGATCATATCAGACAATAGATAGAGCCGTGATTATTATTCTCATAATGTAGCCTCAACTTCTTATTTCGAGTAACATCATGTAAATATAATGCCAAAATAATAAAAAAAAATCAAGTAATACCAAAGTATGAAAATAAAAATCATCTAGAAACCGGAGGAAGATTAGATCAATCTTGATCATACAGGTTGAACTAACTTCATGTAAATATTATGGTCTCACGGTAGCAAGGCATGGTTGGCCTATAATGAAGACAAAATTAAAGATCCTACTTAATGAGGTAAACAAGATTTATGTCCCAAGGTAGCGTGGTATGGTTGGTCACTAAACTAAGCCATGATTGATGTTTTGATACATGAGCCAATTTAGATTCCTATTTGTGGAAAAATAAATCAAGCTATTAACACCACAAAAAGAATTATGGTATATAGATATATATCTAAGAGGCAAGGAAGTTTATGGTTCAATCTAACCATAGAATTCTAAACCAAAAGGAAACTTAAATTCAATTTATTGTAGTAATCGAACAAAAAATCATGTAAATATCATTTTCTCAAAAGTTGTATGGCCTAATTTGAAAATAAATCAAGACTAAAAATAATTTCCTTACCCATGAGGTTTCTTGAAATTTAATTTGACTATATTAACGAAGCAAAAATGTATTTTTAAGACATACAATTGAATGGAGAACGTAAGATTTAAGAAGCTTACCCCACGTTTGGTTGGAGGGAATGGAATGGAATCAGAATTGATTCCTTCCATTTTGTGTGTTTGGTTGGACGGAATGGAGGGCAGAATGGAATCTGATTACTAAAAGAGAAGGAATCACAATTCCTTCTCCCACCTTTGGTAATCATTATTCTATTCCCATCTAAACTTTTTTTTCCAATTTTACCCTCACTTAAAATATAACCTTAAATTCAAATCTCAAATTCTCAAACCCAAAATTCCAAAACCCTAAACCCTAAACCCAAAATTTCAAAACCCTAAACCCTAAATCCAAATCCTAAAATCCTAAAACCTTAAACCTCAAATCCCTAAACCCTAAACCCTAAACCTTAAAACATAAATCCCAAAACCCTAAAACATAAATCCCAAATCCCTAAACCCAAAACCCTAAATCCCAAATTCCAAATCCTAAAACCCTAGATCATAGACCCCAAATCCCTAAACCATAAACCCCAAATCCCAAATCCCAAATCCCTAAACCCTAAACCCTAAAACCCTAAACCTTAAAACATAAATCCCAAAACCCTAAACCCCAAATTCCAAATCCTAAAACCCTAAACCCCAAATCCCTAAACCCTAAACCTTAAACCCTAAAACCCTAAACCCTAAACCCTAAATCCCCAAATCTCTAAACCCTAAATCCTAAACCTTAAAACATAAATCCCAAAACCCAAAACCCTAAAACATAAATCCCAAAACCCTAAACCCCAAATTCCAAATCCTAAAACCATAAACCCTAAACCTTAAACCTTAAAACCCTAAAACCCTAAACCCTAAAACCCTAAACCCTAAATCCAAAATTCTAAAACCCTAAACTATTTTTATAAAAATAATAATTTTAACCCTAAACCTTAACCTACAAATATAACCCCAAATCTTAAATCCCTAAACCCTAAATCAGACATCCTAAACCTCAAAACCCTAAACCCTATTTAGAAAAATAATAATTTTAATAATATATTTCTTTTTAATTAAGTAATACTTATTTAGAAAAATAATGATTTCAATAATGTATTTTGTCTGACGAAAAAATAGTAATTAAATGACAGTATTTGAACTTTACAGCATGTAGGGGTATTAAGGTCATTTACAGCTTTTTTCATTCCATTCCAGTGGCAAACCAAACACTATAATCCTAATTCTGAGCTTGATTCCAGTGGTCAAACCAAACAAAATTGTTTCCTTTCCATTCCATTCCATTCCGATTCCGATTTCGATTCCGATTTCATTCCACGAACCAAACGCCACCTTAATGAATAAGTTAGGTTAGGATTTCTTTTGACAAAAATACTTGAGCCAACTTGGGTAAATATCTAGGAAACAAGTGGTTTATGTCTTGTGAAAATAGTAAATGCCAAGAATATTAGGCATTTTGATCATAACAGACAATAGATTGAGCTAAGATTAATAATCTCATATTTTGTCCTCAAGTCCTTATTTCCAGTAACACCATGTAAATATAATGCCAAAATACGAAAAACAAAACAAGTAATATCAAACTATGAAAATAAAAACCATCTAGAAACCCAAGGGAGATTACATCAATCTTCATTATGCAAGTTGAACCAACATCATGTAAATATTATGGTCTGAATGTAGCATGACATGGTTGGCCTATAATCAAGCCAAAATTCAAGTTTATACTCAATGAGGTAAACAAATATTTGTCCCAAGGTAACATGGCATGGTTTTTCACTAAACTAAGCCAATATTGTTGTTTTGATACAAGAGCCAACTTAGATTCTAATTTGTCAAAAAATGAATCAAGTTATTAGCACCACAAAAGAATTAATGAATATAGATATAGATGTAAGGAGCAAAAAAGGATAAGTTGGGTTGTGATTTATTTTGACAAAAATACTTGAGCCAACTCGCATAAATATCAAGGCAACAAGCAGTTTAAGTCATGTGACCATAGTAAAAGCTAAGAATATTAGCCATTTTGATCATATCAGACAATAGATAGAGCTAAGATTATTAATCTCATAATGTATCATCAAGTCCTATGTCCTAGTAACATCAAGTAAATATAATGCCAAAATACAAAACAAAAACAAGTAATACCAAACTATGAAAATAAAAATCATCTAGAAACTCGAGGAAGTTTAGATAAATCTTGATCATGCAAGTTAAGCCAACATCATGTAGATTTTACGGTCTCATGGTAGCCTGGCATGTTTGGCCTATAATCAAGCCAAAATTCAAGTTTCTATTCAATGAGGTAAACATGTTTTTTGTCCCAAGGTAGAATGGTATGGATAGTCACTAAAATAAACCAAGATTGATGTTTTGATGTTTTGATACATTAGCCAACTTAGATTCCAATTTGTTAAAAAATGAATCAAGCTATTAGCAAAAAAAAATGAATTAAGGAATATAGATATAAAGCAAAAAGATGAGGAAGTTTATGGGTCGATCTAACAATAGAATTCTAAACCATATGGAAAATAAGATTCAATTTATCGTCATAATCGAGTAAAAAAACATGTAAATATCCTTTTCCCAAAAAGTTGCACGGCCTAATTGGAAAATAAATCAAGACTAAAACAAAGTACGTCACTCATTAGGTTTGTTGAAATTTATATGGACTATATTAATGAAGGAAAAATCTATTTTTAAGACATAGAGTTGAATCAAGAACTGAAGATTTAAGGAACTTACTGAATAAGTTAGGTTGTGATTTCCTTTGACAAAAATACTTGAGCCAACTTGGGTAAATATATAGGAAACAAGTGGTTTATGTCTTGTGACCATATTAAATGCCATGAATATTAGGCATTTTGATCATATCAGACAATAGATTGAGCCAACATTATTAAGCTCATAATATAGCCTCAAGTCCTTACTTCGAGTAACATCAAGTAAACATAATACCAACATAAAAAAATAATTAATACCAAACTATGAAAATAAAAACCATCTAGAAACTCGTGGAAGATTATATCAATCTTGATCATGCAAGTTGAACCAACATCATGTAAATATTACGGTCTCAAGGTAACATGACATAGTTGGCCTATAATCAAGCCAAAATTCAAGTTTCTACTCAATGAGGTAAACATGATTTATGTCCCATCTTAGCATAGGATGGTTGGTCACTAAACTAAACCAAGATTGATGTTTTGATACATGAGCCAACTTAGATTCCAATTTGTCAAAAAATGAATCAAGTTATTAGCACAACAAATGAATTAAGGAATATAGATATAGAGAAAAGAGATGAGGCATCTTATGGGACAATGTAACAATAGAATTCTAAACCACAAGGAAAAATAGATTCAATTTATCGTAGTAATTCAGAAAAAAAAACATGTAAATATCCTTTTGCAAAGGGTTGCACAGCCTAATTGGACAATAAATCGAGACTAAAACAAAGTTCCTCACCCATGAGGTGTCTTGAAATTTAATTGGACTATATTAATGAAGAAAAAATTTATTTTGAAGATATATAGTTGAATCAAGAACCTAAGATTTAAGGAGTCAAATGAAAAAGCTAGGTTATGATTTCTTTTGACAAAAATACTTCAGCCCACTTTCGTAAATATCAAGGTAACAAGCAGTGTATAAGCCAAGAATATTAGGCATTTTAATCATATTAGACAATAGATAGAGCCAAGATTATTAATCTCATAATGTAGTCTTAAGTCCTTATTTCCAATAACATCAAGTAAATATAATGCAAAAATAAAAAAAGTAACACGAAACTATGAAAATATATAAAAACCATCTGCAAACCCGAGGAAGATTAGATCCATATTAATCATGCAAGTTGAACCGACACCATGTAAATATCATGGTCTCAAGGTAGAATGGCATGGTTGGCCTATAATCAAGCCAAAATTCAAGTTTATACTCAAAGAGGTAAACATGATTTATGTCCCAAGGTAGCATGGTATGGTTGGTCACTAAACTAAATCAAGATTGACTTTTTGATACATGGGCCAACTTAGATTCCAATTTGTAGAAAATTGAATCAAGCTATTAGCAACACAAATGTAATTAGGAATATAGATATAGATCTAAGAGACAAGGAAGTTTATGGTTCAATCTAACCATAGAATTCTAAACCAAAAGGAAACTAATATTCAATATATCATAGTAATCGAGAAAAAAATCATGTAAATATCATTTTCTCAAAAGTTTCACTACCTAATTGGGAAATCAATCAAGACCAAAATAAAGCTCCTCACCCATGAGGTTTCTTGAAATTTAATTTGACTATATTAATGAAGCAAAATTGTATTTTGAAGACATACAGTTGAATCAAGAACAAAAGATTTAAGGAGCTTAACGAATAAGTTAGGTTGTGATTTCTTTTGACAAAACTACTTTGGCCAACTCACATAAAAATCAAGGAAACAATCATTTTAAGACATGTGACCATTGTAAAAGCTAAGAATATTAGCCATTTTGATCATATTAGACAATAGATAGAGCTAAGAATATTAATCTCATAATGTAGCCTCAAGTCCTATTTTTCAGTAACATTAAGTAAATATAATGCCAAAATACAAAACAAAAACAAGTAATACCAAACTATGAAAATAAAAACCATCTAGAAACTCGAGGAAGTTTAGATAAATCTTGATCTTGCAATTTGAGCCAACATCATGTAGATTTTATTGTCTCATGGTAGCATGGCATGATTGGCCTATAATCAAGCCAAAATTCAAGTTTCTACTCAATGAGGTAAACATGATTTATGTCCTAAGGTAGCATGGTATAGTTGGTCACTAAACTAAACCATGATTGATGTTTTGATACATGAGCCAACTTAGATTCCAATTTATCGAAAATTGAATCAAGCTATTAGCACAACAAATGAATTAAGGAATATAGATATAGATCTAAGAGATGAGGAAGTTTATGGGTTGATCTAACAATAGAATTTTAAACCACATGGAAAATAGATTCAATTTATCATCGTAATCGAGCAAAAAACATGTAAATATCCTTTTCCCAAAAGTTGCATGACCTAATTGGAAAATAAATCAAGACTGAAACAAAGTTCCTAACCCATTAGGTTTGTTGAAATTTATATGAACTATATTAATGAAGGAAAAATGTATTTTTAAGACATACAGTTGAATCAAGAATCGAAGATTTAAGGAGCATAATGAATAAGTTTGGTTGTGATTTCTTTTGACAAAAATAATTGCGCCAACTTGTGTAAATATCAATGCAACAAGCAGTTTAATTCATGTGACTATAGTAAAAGGCAAGAATATTAGACATATTAATCATAACAGACAATAGATAGAGCCTAGATTAATAATCTCATAATGTAGCCTTAAGTCAATTTTCCCGTAACATCAAGTAAATATAATACCAAAATACAAAAAAAAAACAAGTAATACCAAACTATGAAAATAAAAACCATTTAGAAAATCGAGGAAGTTTAGATCATCTTGCATGATCAAGATGAGACCGTAGATTAATCTTGATCATGTAAGTTGAACCAACATCGTGTAAATATTACGATCTCAAGGTAGCATGGCTTGGTTGGCCTACAATCAAGCCAAAATTCAAGTTTATACTTAATGAGATAAACCTGATTTATGTCCCAAGGTAGCATGGTATGGTTGGTCACTAAGCTAAACCAAGATTGATGTTTTGATACATGAGCCAACTTAGATTGCAATTTGTTATAAAATGAATCCAGCTATTAGCATAACAAATGAATTAAGGAATATAGATATAGAGAAAGGAGATGAGGAATCTTATGGGAAAATCTAACAATTGAATTCTAAACCACAAGGAAATATAGATTCAATATATCATAGTAATTGAGAAAAAACATGTAAATATCCTTTTCCAAAAAGTTGACGGCCTAATTGGACAATAAATCAAGACTAAAACAAAGTTCCTCACCCATGAGGTGTCTTGAAATTTAATTGGACTATATTAATGAAGCAAAAATGTATTTTTAAGACATACATTTGAATCCAAAACCTAAGATTTGAGGAGCAAAATTAAAAAGTTAGGTTGTGATTTATTTTGACAAAAATACTTCAGCCAACTTGCCTAAATATCAAGGCAACAAGCAGTTTATTTCTTGTGACCATAGTAAAAGCCAAGAATACTAGGCATTTTGATCATATTAGATAATAGATAGAGCCAAGATTATTAGGCTCATAATGTAGCCTTATGTCCTTATTTCTAGTAACATCAAGTAAATATAATGCAAAAATAAAAAAAATAAGTAACCCCAAACTATGAAAATAAAATCCATCTAGATACCCGAGGAAGATTAGATCAATATTGATCATGCAAGTTGAACCAACATCATGTAAATTTAATGGTCTCAAGGTGCATTGCATGGTTGGCCTATAATCAAGACAAAACTCAAGATCCTTCTAAATGAGGTAAACAATATTTATGTCCCAAGGTAGCATGGTATGGTTTGTCCTTACACTAATCCAAGATTGATGTTTTGATACATGAGCCAAATTAGATTCCAATTTGTCGAAAAATGAATCAAGCTATTAGCACCACAAAAGAATTAAGGAATATAGATATAGATCTAAGAGACAAGGAAGTTTATGGTTCAATCTAACCATAGAATTCTAAATCAAAAGGAAACTTATATTCAATTGATCATAGTAATCGAGTAAAATATCATGTAAATATCATTTTCTCAAACGTAGCACAAACCACATGGAAACATTGATTCAATTTATCATAGTAATCGAGCAAAAAAACATGTAAATGTCCTTTTTGTAAAAGTTGCACGGCCTAATTGGACAATAAATCAAGACTAAAACAAAGTTCCTCACCCATGAGGTGTCTTGAAATTTAATTGGACTATGTTAATGAAGCAAAAATGCTTTTTTAAGACATACAATTGAATCAAGAACCTAAGTAGCCTCATGCGTAAATATCAAGGCAATAAGCAGTTTAAGTCATATGACCATAGTAAAAGCCAATAATATTAGACATTTTGATCATATAAGACAATAGGTTGAGTAGAGATTATTAATCTCATAATGTAGCCTCAAGTCCTATTGGACACGAGGTTGCTTGAAATGTAATTGGATTATATGCATGAAGCAAAAATGTATTTTTAAGACATTCACTTGAATCAAGCAACCAAGATTTAAAAAACTTAAAGAATAAGTTAAGTTATGATTTCATTTGACAAAAGTACTTGAGCCAACATTCCGTAAATATCATGACAACAAGTAGCTTAAGTCATGTGATCATAGAGAAAGCCAAGAATATTAGACATTTTGATCATATCAAACGATAGATAAAGCCAAGATTATTAATCTCACAATGTTGCCTCGGGTCCTATTGGTCAATAACATCTAGTAAATATAATGCTATACAAAAAACAAAAACAGTTATACTAAACTACGAAAATCAAAGACATCTAGAAACTTGAGGAAGTTTAGATCAATCTTAATCATGCAAGTTGTGCCAAAATTATGTAAGTATTATGGTCTCAAGGTAGCATGGCATGGTTGGCCTATAAATCAAGCCAAAATTTAAGTTTATACTCAATGAGGTAACCACAATTTATGTCCCAACATAGCATGGTATGGTTGGTCACTAAACTAAGCCAAGATTGATGTTTTAATAAATGCGCAAACTTAGATTCCAATTTGTTGCAAAATGAATCAAGCTATTAGGACAACAAATGAACCAAGGAATATAGATATAGATCTAAGAGATGGGGAAGCTTATGGTTCGATCTAACATGAGATTTCTGAATCACAAGGAAACTTAGATTCAATTTATTGTACTAATCAAGCAAAATATCATTTTTCCAAATGTTGCACGACCTAATTGGACAATAAACCAAAACAGAAACAAAGTTCCTCACCTATGAGGTTTCTTGAATTCTAATAGGACTATATTAATGAAGTAAAAATGTATTTTTCAAACATACACTTGATTCAAGCAACCTAGATTTAAAGTACTTAAATAAAAAGTTAGGTTATGATTTCTTTTGAAAAAAATACTTGAGCTAACTCAAGTAAATATCAAGGAAACAAGCCGTTTAAGTCATATGACCATAGTGAAAGCCAAGAATATTAGACATTTTAATCATATCAAATAATAGATAGAGCCAAGATTATTAATCTCACAATGTAGCCCCAAGTCCTTATTTCCAGTAACATCAAGTAAATATAATACCAAAATAAAAAAAAACAAGTAACACCAAACTATGAAAATAAAAACCATCTAGAAACTCGAGGAAGATTAGATAAATATTGATCATGCATGTTGAACCAACATCATGTAAATATTATGGTCTCGAGGTAGTGATGACTCTATGAAAATAGTGTATATATGCACTTTTTATTTAATATTTACTTGTTTTATTTAATAAATAGTATTTTTTGTCAAAAATATTAAAATATTAACTTTTTAATGAAAATGGGTGAAAATATAAATTTTGGGATTTTTCTGGAATTTTTATGAAATGTTTTATGAATTTTTAATGCAGGACCATTCAAGGCATGCCACGTAATAGAGCAACTGACTAGGCAAGCCACAGGGACACCATACAAGCACGAACAATGAATGACATTATGCCGCATGTGAGTGGACAAAATGTGTGCCATATGTCAACACGGCATTCAATCCGAGTTTGAAAATTGGTCAACGCACCATGCCATGTGTCGCTATGCCGTTACTCCGCGCGTTCCACCCGTGCATCACGCTATCTGTTTCTATGAATCACATCGTGCCACATGTTGCTAACTCAATGAGCATTGACTCTGACAAGTCTCCCTACCACATGCCACTCCATAATTCGCTCCGTGAATTTTTGAAAAGTTTATAAAATTGTAGTATAATCCACTTTATTTAAATAATGCTCATACTTACCTTCTCCAGTATTCCCTAAATAGTAGTAAGCATTTATATGATTAGGTCCAATTGGAACTAGCACATTCCTTACTAAAACTTGATTATTAATAGCGTCAAGAACATTCATATAGAATTCCCAAACAATGGATTCAATGGTAGCCTCTAATTATTTTACAAACTTTTTCCAACCAAGGCTTGTTATGATATCCATAATCCCCCTAAGTCTATAATTAAAATCCATCCCCCTCTCACGTGTAAATGTTTTATTCACTTTTGCCACTTTTTCAAAGCATACTTTGGTCTCAAAACTAGAAAATTTAGACCTATCATATTCTTCCAAAGTGAAAACCTTATTTCCATTCCTACGCCTTTTTGGTGCCATTTTCAAGAATTTTAACAATATCTAAAAATTTAGATATTCTCAAAATTTCTAGATAATAACACAAATTATTCTAATATTTTTCTAACCCCAATTAGGGTTTTGAAACTCTTTAGAAAATAAAAAATAATCCACAAATTTAGAGAATTTAATTTAAAGACTTAAATTCTTTTTAAAAAATTATTGAAGAAAGGTGAGAGTTTTTAGGATATTGAGTTGTTTGGTGAGAAAGAAAATTAGGTTTTTGTGTAAAAAGTGTGAGAAAACTGAGAGAATTTGCATGGGGAAAGGTATTTCAGCCCAAAAATCAATACGTGTCACAGTACAGTATTATTCATGCTACGACATAAACGTTTTAAATTTGGACAATTTTGAAATAGAGACCCTAATGCCACGGTGCATGAAAGAATATGGCATGGCGCACATGAAATTGTTTTTCACACTTGTTTTAATGTTTTACCCTTTTTTATATTAATAAAAAAAATAAATACACATAAATCTATAATAAAATAACATACAAAAAATCTATAATAAAATAACATATTTAAATAAAATCAATAAAAAATTATCTATTAATTGAAAATTAATGCAATAATAAAATAAAATAATGTATTACCTCTCATCTAGGACGATATTTATCGTCTTTAGTGAGACATTGTTGGGGGATTTTATCTTTTTTGAAAACTTAATATCCTTATGTTATTGAGTTATGTTTTATTTATGACCTTATAGCTATTCCTTACCTTACTTCTACAAGTTCTCAGTTAGCTACTTCACCTATACTTTTACTTTTTTAATGGAAGCCTTCATAGATTCCAATTTCTGATTTGTTTTGGAATTATTGTCTCTACTAACTTGAATGAATGCATTCAAGTTGTCTTCTAGAATTGCCTTGTTGGGAGGATTTGTAGGTATTTGTTGGAGGAATTGCTGGCTCGGTGGGTTTGAAGTCTTGGAAAATGGAGATTTGTTCTACCTCTAAGAGAAAGAGAGATGATTTCTTCACCTTGGATTATAGGTATTAGCATTGGGGTCATACCTGGATCTTGGATGTTACCCTTAATATATTGACTTGCTCAGGTCCAACACTAGCTTTTCCCTAATAGGGATAGACATAAGTATTATGTCCCAAAGTATTACACACACTGTATTGTTCTTTACTTGTTGTGGCATGTGTTGTAAGAGGCATAACTTGCTTGGTTAGTTGTGTAAGCTACATTTGAACTTCAGTACTGGAGTCAATTTCATGGACTCTAGCTCTCCTTAGTCAGGAGCTATTCAACAAGAAATGAGCTCTCAACATCTCAAAGAGATTGTAAGTCTCTAAGGCTATATTTTCTCTTATCGCTCTTCCAGTAGCATTATCAATAATGAACTATTCATCCCCCATCCCAGTTGACTTGAGGGTGATTCCTCCTAACCACCCCTCTTCGTCTACACCTAATACAACTTAAAATATGGGTGATAAAAGAAAGAAAATCCAAGTTTGGACTACTCCTATGATTAAAACAAAGGCCAATAAAAATGTAGGATCATAGTATGTGACTCTGATACATCCTCCATTTCTTTAAGGAGTAGGAGATCTCTTGTGGAATCCCAATGTAAAGCTACAATATCATCTGAGCTAAATTCTTCGTCACCAATTGGTTTATGGGTAGTAAATGGTTGAGTAACATTGATCAAATCTCATATTATTCCATAATGGCAATTAATCTTTCACAAGTGAAATTTTTTCCTATTATCCACTGTTAAATCCCTTGGTAGACTAAACTAACATATGATATTTTTCAAAATGAACCAAATTACCTTGTCCTCTCTAACACGAGCCAAAGCTTCAACTTTAATCTATTTGGTGAAATAATTGGTCATCATAAGCAACAACTGCCCTTGCTTTAGTGCTTGAGGTAATGGACCCATAATATGTAGACCTCATTTGAAGAATAGCCATGGGCTAATCACTTAGGTCATGAGGCTGAAGGGATATGGGAATCCATGAGTACCTTTGGTATTTCTCACATTCCTTAGAGCACTTGGGATAATCTGCTAGCATTGTTGGCCAATAGTATCCTTGTATGATTATTAAGGATAGCTTTCTTCCTCCATAGTGAGAACCACATTTTACATTGTGTGCTTTCTTCCCAATTCGAGTTACAGTCACGAATGATATAAATATTAAATGTAACCATTATTTTCATTTATATAACTAGTTTTCTTGGATCATAAATGCTCAAGACTTCTTTCAACAACCTTAGTCAAATTTTTGTCTCCTAGAAAAACCCCTTCATGTTAGCTTCAGTAGTACCATTACAGGGATGGTTCAATTGGTTCAAGCTACATGTATCGTTTCCAATGATGCTAAGGCATCTATATGAAAATTGTTTCCCCTAGGAATTTGCTCAATTTAAAACAATTTGAGCCTTCAACCAGCATAAATACTTTTTTTATTTTTTCTCTTTTCTAATTCATAATTCATAGCTGCCTCCCCTAATTGTATGCAAAAAGTAGTAGTGATAATGATTATCCTTACAAACTCCCTCATTACCATCTCCCTTGGTAAATCATCTCTTATTTCTTATGGCTCTTGTAAAGGCTCTAGTAGTGGCTCTTGAATTTCAATATCCAACATATTTGAGTTCTCTTTTAATCTATTAATGTTGTCTATGAAAGGTTCGAGTTCCTTCCTAAGAGATCTCCTACCTTATATATACAAACAAAAACAACAAAGAAATCAAAGCACCAAAGAATAAAACAACTAAAGACAAATAACAAAAGGAAATAAAATAGAAAAAAAACGAGAATAATTGAAATAGCTAAAACAAAAAGAAATATTAGCAAAATCACAAAAAAACAAAATTAAGAAAACAATTAAACAATTTAAAACATAAAATTCCCGACAATAATGCTAAAATTTTGATATACAAATTTTAATTGCTCATAAGTGTATGAATCTCTAGTAGACTATTTCCTGAATTAGTTCTCCCTTATAAATACTTTACATAGAGGAATGCTGCTTGATCACTATTTTGGGGTGATCTTTTTGGGAGTTGTTTTTCTCTTTTCTTTTATCTCTTTTAGTTATTGTCATTCTTCTTTGTCTACATGATTAATTTCTTTTGTTTAAACACAAAATTTAATAAAAATAAATATATTATTTTTTTCATAGTTGTGTTTGGTGTTGTGAAATTCCTTGCCTCCCCTCCGCATATTTTCCCAAAACTATTCAACAAATTATTATGTCCTATATTCTTACCTTGTTAAGTTTACATGTTGTTGTGATCTCTATTGCTTTCTTGTTCAAAGGCTTTTGACTTAAATGGATGTGTGACTATTTTTTATTTATGTTTTCTCTAAGAGGTTGTATGACTAGTCTCCTATGAAGTTTTTATAAAAAAAAGTGAAGAAATTTTCCTACACATGTAATAACATTGTGAATTTGTACGGTTAATTTTGAGAATTTTGTGTGGATTCTTGTCTTGAATATTTTGTATGCCTCTAACAATCTTTAGAATTCACATGTAGTTTCTTTCAAGGCAAAATCCTATGTGCTGCTCATATAGAAAAATGATTTAGACCATCTTTGATTCATTTGATCAATCTCACTTATCTGGCACTCCTTTTGTTAAGTTTCAACTTTGGCTTATTGAACATTTTTGCTTGGGGATCTTTATGCTTCTTCCTTTGTTAAAAAAGAAAGAGGGAGAAATAAAGAAAAATAATAAAGAAAGAAAGAAAGAAAAAGAAATAGGAGAAAGATAGAAAAAAGAAAAAAAAAGGGAAATGAAAAAGATGAGGGTCAATGATTAAATGTTTGTTCGCAATATAAAAAAGATCCTCAATTTAAAGGTTTACATCTTTTGGTTGTTGATGATGAAGTTACAAGACTGGCATTGCAAATACCGATCTTGCAAAATAGTTTTTGTGGTTTTATTATTTGTAAAACTCTCGCAAGTGTAGGAATCATTTTATAGCAAATGAAAAGTATACTCCCAAGGTCGATTTAAGGAAATAATATATGTGGTTTTTAATTTATTATTCAAAATCTTAAAAACAAAATTAAATCCTAAACATTCTATCACGATATTTTGGTTTGTTTGTTTCCTAATCTAATAGCATTAAAATAAACATAACCATAGATATTGATTCAATAAACAATAATCTAAATTTTATCATTCATAATAGTGGGGTATTTAAGGATATAATAATTAAGTTAATTATTTTGCTCATATTATTTAGGTTATAAAATATATAAATTAATATTTGTTGATTTTCTCTTTTTGGTATGAAAGTGTCCTTAGGCGGCCTAAATTCTTTTGTTTAATATTAACTAACTAATATTCTTAGGTAGGGCTTATTAATTAATTAAATATTAAATTTTAGCATTATTTCTAAGAAAATAGAAAATCATCTAATCATGGCTTTAAATGGAGTCAAATAATTAGACTTTATTCAAGGTGTCCAAATTAAACCTAAGAATTTAATTTTCCAAGTACTAACTTTCAAGTTTTAAAACCAATACTGAAAATATGTCGTCAATACATTTTTGAATAATAATTTTTATAAAAAAAATTTGAAATAGAGTTTCACTCTAACTACCGGACGATTATACCAACAAATAAAAGAGCACTACTCTAAATTAGATCGAATAATTAAACCTTAAAATCTAATTTTCATATTTAAGTTTGTAATGAAAAATAATATATTTCTTTCTAATATCCTTAATATAAAATCTTGAATAAAAACAAAATCAATTTATTTTATGGAAATGTGTTATCTATTTAATATTTTACAAGCATAATAACGTTATAATTATATCATATTTACAAACAGCCAACCATGTTAAATTTAATTACAGACAAATTAAATATAACATATAAAAATAAAATATGAAAAGATATATTTAAAGAATCCATTAAAATTATACCTTAATAGAATCCTTACAATAGTTTGATGTTAATCATCTTGCTAGAAAACCTTCACACGGATTTGTATATCTGTTTATTGAATCAAAAATTAAAAATTTATAAAAACATAACTAGTTATTCTTAAAAAGAAAAGAACTTAAAAACTAAAAAAAACTAAAAACTAAAAAAAAATGAAAACTTTCTAGAGAGAAAAAGTGCTTAGAAAATTTTGTATTTTGGAATAGGGGAAGATGGTCCTTTTATAGATGGGAAAAAGGTCAAAAAGGGGGAAATATTTCAAAATTTGAATTTGAACGCGTGTATGGGGCACGAAAATCTCAGTAGACAGGCGATTGGAGCGGCAAATAGGTAGTTGGCACAAACACGATTGTGCACGGGACTCGACGTAGATGGAATGGTGCGTGTGTAAATCAATGCGATAGGTAGCTGCGTGCGGGATTGGGCGCAATAGGTAACTATGAGCACGAAATTCAGCACAGATGGGCTAGTACATGATCAATTTTGGCCATTTTGACATTTTGACCCATTTTGTCCAATTTTTTCATCTTTGAATTTTCCTCATTTATTTTGTCAATATATTTGTGATGTATTGCCTCCAGTATTTTTCTTCGAGTCTTTAAGTTGTTTTTTAAATAAAATATCTGAAAAATAATAAAAATACATGTGATTCAGAAAAGACAAATTTGTATAAAAATATGATAAAATCATAAAAATATAAATCTATTTAATCAATTAAAGTACATTAAATCATGGTAATTTTAGTGTCTTTTAAGCACTCATCAGCTGCTTGCTTTGTGCTTAAGGTGAAAGTTTGTTTGTCTTAAGGTGTGCCTTTGCTTAAACGTTTCTTCTCTTCTACCCAAACCTCAGCCTTTGATTACAAACTTTTAAGACCTTTTGATTACTACTAAGATTGCATTTACATAAGTGGAGAGAGATGCTACATATGGACTTATAAAGTTGGATCAATTTGAGTATATATTTCCTCTTGCTTGATTCACATAACCTATCTTGATGACACATTTATTTAACATGTTTTGCATTTCATACACAATGCATGTTCGCATAAAATTTTGGCCATACTCTTTAATGAATGCATTTTGGATTGATTGTTATGTGGATGTTTATGTTAAGTGGTTTTGGTTTTTCTGCATCAATTTTCTAGCCCATCCTATACCACCATACAACATGGCTCACCACTGTGCTCACCACTGTGCTCACCACCACCATGCCACTTGGATCGCCAAACACCTAAGTCGGATGGATGGCAAGGTCACTCATTGCTTATTTAAAGAACCCTCTAATGCCTACTTTCTTTTCACCTCAGAATAGCTTCCTTCTATTCTTGCTATACCAATTTATTTTACCTTTTTGCTCTTGCCAGTTATGGACCTAAAACCTTCCATAAGTGGTAAGAAGTCAAAGAAACCTGAACCTACCAATCCTTCTAGCAATGCATCTATTCTTGGTGAGCTTCCTATCAATATTCATGATTTTCCTAAACTCAAACAAAGGTTTTCATACTTTTCTTAGATTTTTCTATATTCTCTAAACTATTCCTACAGTAACAAGTTCATTTGGGAGTTCTATGCTGCCATACACAATACTCTTACTATAAGATTATCTACTTCTTTTGTCCTTAGAGGATGTAAAGTTACATTCTCTCAAGATGATATTCATAATTTGTTATCTCTTTCTGTTGTTAAGTTTTCTTCATTTTTTGTCACCCATTTTGGATTTTAAAATGTTGCTTCCACATACATGTCTAATTTTGATGTTATAAATGCTTGAAATTATGAAGAAATGGCTATTCCATTGGTAGTACCCCACTACTCTTTTACTGGTAGTTCCCTTGTTGTTAGTGTCTCTACCTTAGGTCATTCTCTTAATTTTGTTGTCAGTGATGTTATTCATCCTTGCTCCCATCCTTTTCTCTGTTCTTTCTTTTCCAAGGGCACCTCCTCTGTGCGATTCTAAACATTGATGATATAGATCTTACTTGTATGATATATAGAACTATCATTTTTCCTATTGTTGCTTCGCCTTCCTCTACTCTTATTATCCTTCTTTGATTTCCAAGTAGGGTTCCACTATTTTTCATAACATTCTTCTCATTTGTCTGAGTATGACTATCCTCTCACACACTGTTTTGTCTAACAATTGTGATTCTCGACGTTTATCTACTACCCTTTCTTCCTCTTATTTTATGAATTTTTCTCAGTCTACTCCTTGCAAGTCCATTCCTATCTCCTCTACTCATTTCACTTCCATATTCCTTGATGCAAAATCTAAAACTCTCCTATCATTTGTTATGCATAAGTTATAAACTTTGAACAAGAATGTTCTTGATATGCATCATTTTCAGGCTTTTTCTCTAGGTGTTGCAACTTCTTATAATCCTATTTTACCACCTTGTAATGGTTCACCTGTTTCTTCTACCTCTGCCAGACCTTGATCTACCTCAACAAGACCTTATGGCTCTGGTGTTTCATCACTTAGGTCCTTATTCAACATGTTTACTATGTACGATGGTTATGAGTTCAATTTTCCCTTTGAGCCCTACCACCCTTTTGATCAATTTGCGAACACCTTTCTCAACCCATAAACTACTAGACCTCCTTTCATTTCCCCTTCTGATGTTAGACAATTTTTTTGCAATGGTTTTCAAGGAAATGATGATACTAGAGAAGGAGAGGGAGAATGTTTATCTCTTTTTGTTTATCCTCTTACTTTCAATTTTTTGTTTGTTGCTTTACTTTTTCTCAGTACTTTCTTGGGTGAAATAAAGTTTGTTTGATGAATATAAGTTTGATGGTGTTATTTTCATTTGTGACTGAATCTTTTTTGCCTTAACTCTATCTATCTTGTTGCATTGTTGTTAGAATTATTGCACATTTATTTTTCTTCTCTCCCTCATATAAGGGTGTACTTTTGATTTTTTGTGTCAAAAAGGGAGAATTTTCTGGGCACAACTATATGGTTATTGCTATGTTGTGTACCACATGGGCTATGAGTGTAGGATTGCACTATATATTGTAGCCTAACTTGCATGCATTCAGAAGGAGTGTTTCATAAAGTTAGGTGGAGTTTTGCAGTTAGCCTACATGCTATTTCTGTATGATATGTTTCACGAGATATATTTTTGTTACGTGTGTGTAGGTGACAGGTGTAAAGTGAAGTCTTCAAGCTTTATATGCTTTCTATGTATGGATGGAGTAGTTAGGATAGATGCACTTAGAGTTGGTGTGTCTTTTGGGTTTTGTGTGTGTGATGTTATGTTGTTCATAGGAATAAACAACTTTAGGTCATCTTTATGATCTTCTCATGATTGATTAGTTTCTGTACCTAGTTATGCAGTGTTTTCATATGGAAAGCCAAAAGGGGAGATTGTATATCCCAATGTACTTGTGACTTTGTGTTGGCTTTATGTGTAAAAACACAATATCTATTTTTTTACTTAGTGTTTTTAACTTCTTCTATGTAAGATTGGTTACTACGGATTAATAATTCACACACGCACATAGTTAGGTACACTTTGTATGCAAGCATATTTATACATATCACAAGGTTTGTTTTCGTAATATGCATACTAAGGAGAGTATTGGTTTTCAACGAGAAAGTGTGCAAGCGAGTTGGCATTTTTACTTTTAATTTTTGGCTTGTTTTGGGTATAGGTATTTATGGTTAGTACTTGATATTTTTGGAAACAAAAAATGCAAATGTTTAGCACCTCATAACTAGGCTTGCCACCACCCTTGACGAGGTGGTTGGCGAGGTAGCTGAAGAGGTGACAATTTTAAATGCTATAAATACCCCACTCATTTCTCTATTCTTCACCCTTATTTAAGAGCTGAATTTTTACCAAAATACACACTGAGATTTATATCTTATTTTGAAATTATTTTGGAGAGCTTATATTTAACATTGGATCATTTTGTGAGTTTAGTAATCAAATCAGAGGCTACGTGTGTCCCTTGAGAGTGTGAGTATTTATACTTACAGTTACTTGATTTGTAGTTTCCAATCACATCACATTAGGTAGTGTTTGCTATAGAGGACAGTTGGGTTCGTGTGTCAAACCAAGGCATTACAGAAGCAACAAGTTAAGAGAAACAATAGGAAGTTTGGACAGAGGTCCTAACTGATAGATGTAATTGTAGTTTTACTGTCTATTAGTGTTGTAACTTGTTTACTATTTAGTGAGTTATATGCTACTGAGTGGTTGCCTTAAGCAGCTCAAGGGTTTTGCCATATAGATACAATATATATATGGGATTACCTTATTACATCATTTCTTATACATGATCTGATGTTGCACTACTACAAAAAGCACATATGGCCTCGGTTTTTAACAATGATAGTAGGCTTATGGTCACGATTATAAGAACCGAGGCCTAAGTGAGAGAGACCATTGACTGTTACTTATGGCCTCGCTTTTCCAATAATCGAGGCCATAAGGTATGTCTATGGCCTTGGTTTTTCAATAACTGAAGCCATAGGATATGCATAAATTAAAAAAATATTAATTATTAATTACAATATTAAAAATCAATATAAATTGTAATAAATTTATTAATTATAATATTAAAAATCATATTATATTAAAAATATAATTATAATTACATTTGAGAGTTTATTATACACTAAAATATAATAAAACCTTATTATTATAAATTGAATTTTTACTATTAATTACAAGCATTTATAAGTGTACAAACTGAATTTTTACTATTGGTGCACTGATGCTAGTACGCCAAGGTAGTGCGCTAGTCTTTGGTGCATTAAGGTCTTCGCGTTAAGTTAGTCTTTGTGTTAGAAATTTGGTGATGCGTTAGAAATTTGGTGTTGGTGCACCTAGTGTACGACTCTCATATTCCCTTTGACAACCTAGAGCTCTATGTTCAAATTATAAAGAATCAACATGGTAATCAAGTAATAACTCAAATATAATATAATCACACTTTTGACAAGTATAAAAACAATTATGTAATTGTTAAAAGATCTACCTCAAATCCCAAATTTTTACAGTGCCATCCTTAAAATATTCCTAGAATAAACACACAAAAAATAGAGTAAAAATAAAAATAAAAACTATATGGTAAATAAATTACAAACCAGTTGCTTAGGACAGATCAAGATCTGTGTGCCACAGATACATACATCCATGTATATAAGCAAGTTACTTATACAAAAATATGTGCAAAAAAAGACATCATATTAATTTCCTTCTTGTTATGGCCTTCTTAGTTGTGCTCTTTGTTCTTCCCATTTCTACTAGTTCAAGTGGTAATTATGTAATTCAATATGCCTACAAATTATGATAGGTTACACCTTAAATTTAGCACAAAAATGATCATAGTTTGTTAATCATAAAATATAATAGATTTGAGCCAGAAAATGAACTCAATTCCAAACAAGAAAACCATCACAGATTTTAGCCAAATTTGTCAATCTTTTAGCAAAAAATTAGCATAGTTTTGAACAGGAAAATATGACATATTTGGGTCAGACAATTTTCTCATCTTTAATCCCAAAAATAATCACTATTTTTAATGAAATTTATCATAGTTCTTTTTTTAGCTGAAACAATTTCAGTTCCAAGCCCAAAAAAACTAGCATATATATCATATTTTTACTCAAAAACTGCGACAATTTTGGCCAAAATTTTATCCCAACTTCAGCATGAAAATCGTAACAATTTCAGCAAATAAAGTATCATAGTTTCAGCAAGAAAATGTCACAATTTAGAATAGGAAAATTTTGAAGAAAACTATCACAGTTTGGAAGTAATTTAAAGCTTAACTTTTTACCTTGATAGCCAAATAAAAAAACTATTTCTTTGTGTGATACAGATAAAAAATTCTCCACAAGTTAATACCTATATTAGCATCAACACTAGGCATTATGGACCAATGCAGTACAGTGCACCAGCACCAACGACCAGTAAACTAGCGAGCTGGGAAGATAAAGAAGAGGGTGGAAGAGGATGTGATATGGGAAGAGGAAGAAGATCGAGAGGGGAAGAGAAATTTCAGATCTGTAAAAATGAATATAGAAAATAAAGCAATTAGGAGATAGATATATAAAAGAAAATAAAGCTGGGAAGCTGTATGGGAAAATGAAAAAAAGAAAAAAAGAGAGAGTGGAAAATGAAAAAAAATTGATATAACTTATGGCTACGGTTATTGATAAAAATCGAGGCCATAAACATATCCTATAGCCTCGATTTTTATTAGATCTTGACCAAAACCCTATGGCCTCGATTTTTTAAAAAACTAAGGCCAAAGATCTGAAACCATATATATGTATTGTAGTAGTGTTGTGTTTGTACAATTTGAGTTTAAGATGTGTATGATACAACATACTAAAAACTTAAATTCTAATTAGAATGCCTTTTATATTTTACCTTACTTTCTGTTGAGTTTATATAATATCTATTGTTTAAAGTTTTTTGCTTATTTGATATTATATTGTTTGTGCTTGGTTGAATATACTACATAAGTGTTTGTTTTTCCTTTCTGTGCTAGTTAGGACTGAGTCCTAAAGGAATTTGTATCTATTTACCTTGGTAGTATACTGAGTCATGGACTTTTTCATCTTTAAGTCAAATTCTTATTGGATTCAAACCATATGTAAGGAATTTTAATGATGTATTGGGTAATGATAATTGTGGGTTTAGAGCTATGGATGTTGGACTTAGACTGGACGAGGAAGCACGACCTCAAGTTAGGGATAACATGCTTAGTAAGTTACAAAATGATCACCAAGATTATACTTTTTTATATAATATTCCTAAAGTGATGATGAAGCTTGTTCATAAACTCTCTCATTTTGATGGAAGTTATGGTTCTAGCAAATATATGACAGTACCAAGCATAGGACATATAATTGCTTCTACATACAACATAGTGATTGCCACAGGCAGTTTACACGGATCATGGAATTTCTCCCTCTTTGGTCTAAGGTGCCTACTAAGCATTAGATATGTGATATTTGTTTTGTTGATGGAAAAAATTTTGTACAAGTTAGACAAATCTATTACAATATCATTATTTATATTTGAATTGTATAATTATTGTTAATATATTGATTTATTAATTCTCTAACAATGCAAGTAGATTTACCATCAGGAGCTCCAATGCCATCTATACATTCAACATGACATGTATTTTGCAAACCATGTGCAACTAGTTGGAGTATAAATTATGCAAATCCAATTGAAGTTTATAGTTCATTGCAAGCATATTCAAGTAATATAATGATACATCCAACAATTGTATTTTATTTGGATTGTGATGATTAACTCTGCTTAGGATAGAATAGTTAGATGTACATTGTTATTTATGTTAATTGTACACTTCAATGTTCTTTTGAGGTAACCTATATTGCTTTGTAGTAGACATGACTAATATCTTAACATTATACATACAAATAGTGAATTTAATCAACAAAACAAAAGGAAACTATATAAATCTAAATATTTCGATAAAATTGAATATTGAAAAATAAAAAAAACTGATACAAATAAATATCACAAGTCTTAAAATCTAGAAATAATTATGTGTTCAATCAATTACATTTTTATAATATCATCTAATTATTTATATGGCTTGATAATGGTTAAGATGCATTTGTTGCATTAGCACTAACACATCCTTGTAGTATTCATTTCACCTTCTTTATTGTCTTATAAAATTTTCTCGAAGGTTTCTCTTTCCCTATTTCAATCCCCTTTTAAGAGTTTCTAATACTTCTAAAACACGATGTCAAATTAAATATCTCATTAATATTTGTTCAAAAATAATAATTAAATTACAACATACTAAAATGATTATGATTTCATACTGAATCATCTTGTCGTCGATGTTGGGGTGCAATATGTGGATATTGAGTCCTAGACTTAGTCAACTTGTGTTGGGGATTTTGTACTCTCACATGAGAAATGGTGCGATATCAATCCATATAATCTGAAGAGCACTCATGTGGATACGACACGTTTGAACCTCTTACTTGTTGAGATAACACATGACATTCCTAACTATTCTAATACTGATCCGTAAAATGGAACTCTAACTTGTATATTTTTGGATTAGACCCTTGAATAACTTTTGATGGCTTTGACGGACTTGATGGAATAGTTTGGATATGTCAAAATTGGTGTAAAACTCGATGACTATGATATGGCTCTATCACTTCTAGAAAACAAATGCATCCATCAAAAAATGTTATCTCTAAAAACTCAATGTTATAAGGATCCCAAATGACTTGAAAATAATAAATTAACATTAGTGTTTTAATATAACCCATAAATTGTTAAAAATAAAATTGAAATATTAGATATAGGGATAGTGAACATACATCAAAAGTTGTAACATCATCTATTGCTTCACGTAACTTTGATGATCTACTCAAGGATGTGTGCACAACCCTAATGTTGCACATGTGGAAGCTAGTTTGTGTAGTTTAGGTAATAAGATGGGACATATATAAAAAAATGCTTATAAATTCATGCTTATAACAATGTTAGATATCAAAAAACAATTTTGCATTATAACGACTAGTTGTTCCTAACTGTCGATATGAATAAGCTAATACTGCTACATCTCATATGAATAAGCTAATACTGCTACATCTCATGCATATTGATGTACTCTATCTAAATCCATTAATAATATCAAATATAAAATTGGTACACAACTATTAATTTTGTCAACAAATAATGTCTTGATTTTCTCCTCTTATAAATGAGTCCTTCAACTTGATACATTTTTTCATTTCTTTTTCTTTTGAGAAACATTTTATAGTTGTTTCCTCGTAATTAAAGTAAAAAAAATCAATTAAATATATATATAAATCTAAAACCACATTTACCAAAAATTCTAAAAAATACGACCTATCGAACAATAAGTTAGGTACAATACCCTCAACCGAACCTAATTAGTATGTTCGGTAACCCCAACTGATTTCTATAGGAATGTTTGGTACCCCATATCAAACCTACACAATGTCATCTTCTCCCTCCCTTAGCGATTTTTACAGACCAAATATCCAAAATTTTAATGAATAAAAGTTAGCCCAAAATTTCAACAGACTAAATAAATAATTAAAATTTCAATTCACTTAATGATTCAAAACATACCTAAATTTTAAATGATAAAATGTTGAATTGAAAGTTAGTGTTGATAAAACTAGTGGTGCTGGTGTTGTTATGGCGTTGCTTGAGATGCTGTGGCGTTGGTGTTGTTGAAACTGGTAGCTCTGGCTATTATTACGGTGGTTGTTTTGGAAAACTTATGATGTCTCTCAAAGAAGAGAAAGCAAGGGTTCATGCGAGAAAGGGATGGTTGGGAAGAACTTTGGATGGCTGGGAAGAGAAAGGATGACATGGATAATTTTGTAATTTTAAATATTTTTAATGATAAACAAATTTGAAAGCATTTATCGAGATGTCTCGTAGTAAAATTCGGGATTTTTCTAGAACTTCTCTATGATAAAACCCTAAGTTTTTTAGAGAGAGGGCAAGTGTCGCAATTGGTTTCTATTGGGTATTGTTGAGAGCATAATATGCTTGGTTGTTAGATAAAAAACAAAAATTTCCCTTTGTTAATCGGTAGAAGAAGGAGATTATGGTTTGGCTTTTCCATTAATTATTGCATAAAGTTACAGCTATATAAATAAAGATAAGATGGTGCGCCCACATGCAGAAGCAGGGGATTGTCCTTTGTTGGGGCCAAAACCTGAGAGCTGTTTGATATTAGTTAGAGATTAGTATAGATATTATTTATAATTAAAAATAATATTGATAAAAAAAGAGTGATCTCTTATTAGTCGTTAACTCTAAAACATAAATTTTAAATCGATTAAATTAAAAATTATTTTAATTATTAAACATGTTATTTTCATCATTTTTATTATTAAGTTATATTGAAGAAAAAAAATTTCACACTTAGTAGTTTGGTTGTGCCTTTGGACCGTTTTCCAAACTTCCATCCGAATTCACTATTTCACTTATCAATTTTGGTTTATTTTATGTTGCTTCAAACTTACTATCAAAATACTCCATAATACACTTATAAATGGTATTCATATATAAAGATACACTGTAAATATTTCTAATACTTGTTTTCACTTATATGTCTTCTTTTGTACTGATGGATATTTATAAACTCCTTGATCTACTTTACTAGTTCAATTTTTTATTTTCTGTTTTTCATTTTGTTTTGCTTGCATATTTCTAAATGTACTTGCTTGCATATTTCTAAATGTACTTGCTTGCATATCTCTATGCTGGCTGAAATCTTGTGAAAAGCTTTGATTTTCTACACAGTTGTGTTGTCTTGTCTTGTCTTCCCTGCTTGCTTAACTCTTATCATCAAGATAATGTTGATGACAAGAACTGTAAATGTAAAATCTTTTCTCCAATATTAGCCAAAACAATAGAAGAAGAAATGACTTGAGAACAATACAAAGTAATTATACTACCAGAATGGTCATCCATTGCCAAATAGCAAGGTTCAATAAACACACAAGAAGATCTCCAAACCAATGCATTCCCCTAAAAAAGAATGCCCTTTCTCACAAGAAATTAAAGAAAAAAAATAATAAATAAAAAAAAAAGCAAAACGCGTGCACACAAATACAATTACTCATGATGCTTGATATGGATACAGCAGCCTGTGACACATGTTCCGAAAATTGCATTCATTTAGTATTTCTAACCAAAAGGGTCCTCTTTATTAACAATGTACTAAATCCTTGTGCTTTATCAGAGCCTATCCTTTTGGGCCTCCACATCAGTGGTCTCCTTGCTAGATGAAGGCACCGTGTTCTGTGACTTCTTAATTTCTTCTAACTGTAAAAAAGTATCAAGGTCATTCATATAACAAGTCTAATACGGGAAAAATAGGGGTTTCTGAGAGTATTTTCCCACAATTTTATCAGGGATATATGCAAATTGTTATCTGGATCTAATATTAACAAGGATAAAAATAAATTATTTAATTTTCATTTTGTTATTCATGTGTTTATGTATTCTGTTATCTCCTTCATCAATCCCGCAATTTTAGCAAAGTTATAACTTATAAGAGCAGCAAATGTGACATAAACAGCGAAAACAAACTCTATTAACATATCAGGAAATGAATGCATGTATTTATTTATTCCCTTTCTATATAGAACATAAAGAACAAGCTAATTCCAGAAAAGGTATAATGATTGTTTCTACTGCAGATAGTAATAGTGTGTGTGTATATATTTGGTCAACAATAGAAATTCATTAAGCAGAACCAACAAACCAACGGACTGATACTCAACAAACCAGAAAATACAAGACAATACAAGACCCTTAACAAACTATCATAATAAATTCCAACTTCAACCATACAACAAGCATATCCTAAGGAATTATCCTGACACATAACTACCACCGATGCTAAAAAGATGGAGAATCCATTAACACAGCTAGCCACCTTTCCAGCATATCCATTTAGGCAATGAGAAACCAACAATAGCATGCTATATGAATCAAAACAACCAAACCAGCCAAACTAAACCAAAAGAACAGAAAGTTTGCACAGCCAACCAGTAATCAAACCAAACTAGACCTAAAACAAAGAAACAATGTAAACATGACAGTCAAGAACACGTAGACAGCCCAAAATGACCAAGAAAAGCCAGCAAACACCCAAAAATCTCATCCTCATCACTCCATCTCAGTACCGCAATGTGGCTCGAAACTTGAGCATGTGTCTTTTCCCCATAGTACCATAACTTGAGCAACAATACCATTAATCCCAGTGCAGACACACCAGCCGTACCACTAGAGCTAACTGAGAAACCCTGTATATTGCTCATAAAGATATATCCTCAAGTTCCTTTCTGATCCTCTTCCCTTGGTTGCTTTTAGATTCCCCTCCACCAACATTCCCCCCTTACTCTTCTTCATAGCTCTCACAGTACCCTTTTTCTTCCCACTTGCATAAGTCATGCTATAGGAAGAGTCCTCTGGCTTACCAGCAGCTACCTCAGGAAGTTTCTTACTAATAGAGCAATCAGTATTGAAGACAAAGGATGAATTAGCACTTGCAGAGACATCACCCTGCTTCATAGAATTAGAACCATCTCCAAGTGGCCTCTTCCTTCTCTCTTTCACATGCAGAGGATCACCATGTTCATCTCCAATCTAATCCATTCACCAAAGAATGCATTCTTACCACCAAAACTGATAAACTGACCTTCAGCAATCTCACAGTACCTAGTTTCGTCATTAATCAAGCCACAATAGTAACAAATATGAGGCAATTGCTCATACTTCACTGCCACACAAACCTGATTTCCACGAAAAGGAATCCATACACTAGGTATCAGAGCAAAATCAAGTTTAAAGAGAACTCTAACCCTAATTGATTGCATAGCACTACTCAACAATCAATACATATCAACTTCCATGACCTCACCAACTTTCCCCGCAATTTGAGTAACAACAGCCTTCTTCCTCCAATCCATAGGCATATCTCGCAATTAAATCCAAATTGGAGATGTAACAAAAATAAAAGCTGAGGGAGAAGTACATGGGAGAATATGCATAATAGCCATGGAATTATTATCAAAATTCCACAGTGACATCTTCATAACAAACTCCAACTCCTCTGGCTTTTCAAAGTAGAACATAAATGTTGATTGGTCTAGAACTCAGGTCCAGTCCACCATTCTTTGCCCAACTCTTTTGCAACACACGAAGAAGACTCCGGATTCACTATTTTTCTAGAAACAACCCTCGCAACAAAAGCCACCTACTTAAGCAAATCCTCAATATCAAGTGCAACATTCAAATCATCAAATTTATTGCTAAGCCAATTCATGTCCAACATCCAAATCATCAAACTTATTGCTCAGCCAATTCATGTCCACAACTACAAACAAATCACACGAACTAAGAAAGACATCACAAATTCTAGGGCAAGAAGACGATGGACAAAGCAAATGAATCACTCATCTAAGAGACAAGAATATTTTCAAAGGGAAAGAAAAGAAATGGTGAATGCGAAAATCCAACTCCTAGTGATTGAGAAAAGTCAATACGAAACTGAAGACAATAGCCAGAGAGAACGAAACCTCTTGGTTAGATCCGGTAGTAATAGTATATATTTTATGATGTAGGAAAGGCCTTTCTTCAATAAAGGGAACAACTATAAGACATAGTCCTATATAACTTATTAATTAATTTTATTGTACTTGTACTAGTTTCTTCATCTCTCTCTCCTCGTAGCCTGCTCTAACCGTATTTTGCTACAAATGAAAAAACAAGGGTTATCTGGATTGCATGCACTCCCACCCACACATTGAAACCCATGTTTGTCATAATGCTCTCATTGTTTTCTAAAATTTCAATGGAAGAACATGTACTCAACTTAAGAACTTTCTATCATCTAGAGAACATTGACACATTGTCATAAGAGGCCACCTAAGCTGCATCATATGTCATGTATTCCATATTCTTTCTACGAATATATCATTTGGCATGATAGCATAACAAACTCATCATAGTTTAGCTAGCCTTTTCACATTATGTTAAAATTAAAGTGATTGGCTTAATTTCATATGTTTTATTGCTTTATGGGTTTGTGTTTTAAGAATATGCCGTCAAATTAATTATAATTATAGTTAGTCAAAGTGCTGAAAGAGAAGGTAACTCTGAAAGAAACACCTCTTTGCAGGTATCTTGGTGTGCTTCCGAGAGTTGATTATACTTGATTTGCAAATCTGAGAATTCAGCTTGTAGCTTTTCATAGTCACACACAGATGGACCTCCTAATTTCTGTTGAACAAACCTATCAAATCAGAGATTAAACATAAAATTACATGTGAAAAATATTTAATAGAATGGAAATTAAAACCTTATCATATTCCTAGGTAGTGCCACTTTTGATGGCTCTAACTCAAAACCAGCAAAAGCAAACTCATTGTGAGTATGTGTCTTAAAATATATAATACTTTAAAGGGCACGACGCCAATGTGCAAATTAACTATTTCAACTGAAGTCCACTAGGGAACAAATAATTACTATACATGAGAAGTATTGATAGATGCATAAAAATATTGTTAATCCTTCTCCCAATAATTAAAACTTTTGGAAGAGTTGGTTTCTAAATAAACTCTAACATAATATCATAACTGAAAGTCCTGTATTCAAAGCCAAATAACCCCGTCCTTAAATTTCAAAGGTTAGCCGCATGGTACATGGAGTACTTGTATATATATATATTCTTAGTCACAATAGCTTAATCTCATAAATTGGTTTGCCAATACTTAACAAGTACCCTTCTAGGATCTAATCATTCATATCCACAGATATTGCAAAATGCGCACACGACTAATAATAAAATTTACCAGATAATTTGTGATTTCCATATCGAATGATGATATTATAAATTATTCATAGATTTTAATATTTAAAATAACTGAAAAAAAATTACTCAATAGCAGAGGAAGGCTTATCATTCTGCTCGTATAACGCAACAAGAACTGCGACATAAAAATGAGAGAAATTAACAAAGTAACGAAATAATAAACCGAAATACTTGGAACCCATTACGAAGAAAAGAAAGAAATGCAATTAAAATTCATTGAACCTTTGGTAAGAGCATCGAGAACTCCACTGGATTCCAAGTATTTTCTAAAAGCTTCTTTCTTTGCCTCTTTTTCCTGAAAATTTATAATGCGGAAGCAAACCTTATATCTTTAATACGGGTGAAAAAACAAAAAAATAGTGCCAAATCAAATCCAAGGGAAACAACTCAGAAAAGTAATTATACCTCCTTGAACCGCATCATAATCTCCTTCCACTATGATTTCCTCTGCCCTTTTGAGTTGGTTGGTTTTACTTTTTTTTTTTTGGGCTATTGGTGTGTAGAACAGTAGGTGCTATGTTTATTTCCTAGGACAGGTCTTAGGTGGAACGGCACCACCAGTTGCAATTTTTTCTTTTTTTACATTTTAATATTATCCAATTTTTTACATATTTCTACTACCCATAAATATTAATTAATTATTTTAAAAATTAAAAAAAATTATTTTAATCTTCAAAACAACATTAACACGTTACAAAATTTAAATAATATAAATATAAAAATAATGGTAACTTCTCTATTTACTCCTAAGCTGAAATCATTTTCTTCTAATCAAATACTAATTGATATTTTTACATTTAATCTTTTTATATATCTCAATCATAACTAACAATTAACATAATAATTTTTTATTTAATATAATCATCTAAATTCAACTATATTTATCAATACCACATCACTTAAGATTTATAGTAAATTTATAAAAAATAAGCTTTATTTTTATATTATATGTATATGAGTGTCTTCTATTATTTTTAAAAAATATTTAAGGTGTTATATTATTTTTTTTATTTCAATAAGTAATTATATTTGATCTTTCCTTTAAACAATATATCCTAATTTTATTTTATTTTTGATTGATGAAGCAGAGACAGTCGTGAAAACCATGTTCAACTTAAAAAGTTTCTCTAATATTTGTTTACAGCTTAAATCAGCATAATATTCCACATTGCTCAGGTTGATTCTGTCTCTTACAACTGGGAAGTGAACTCTTCAACGTAGTGAGAATTTATTAAATTATTGTTCTGATTCTCAGAGAGTTTGAGTGAATGCAGTTGATATCGTCCCAAAGGAAATAGGAAAACAGAAAAAGAAAAATCAATGACCACTAAAAAAACAAGTGTTCTTTGTCAAAATCAATTTACTGCCTTAAAAGAACATGGAAAGAAAATAATATAACAACAATTAAAAACGTTAATTGATCTGCAACGTTTGGCTTTTCCAATATTTTCCTTTCAAGTTTCTGTGCAGATTGATCCAATGGCATCTCGATTACGGATCCACTGAGACTTTTTTCGTGAAAAAGCTTTGTAAGCAGAATCAGTATGTATTGTTTCCATAACTGATCCAAAAAAATTTGTAACAGGTACCTAGAAAGAGGAAAAGTCAGACAATTGATCTCAATACAAGTATTGAGAGGAACTAGCAGCTCCATCCATGTGCAGCACATATATGGCACTCACAGCTGCAAATGCTAACCGGCAGAAGCATTAAGAAAGGGCAGATCTTGATGTTTATATTGGTAAAGATTATTGAGTCTTTAAAATAGGGGAAGAAAATCATTCAACAGGGAACACCGTTGGTGTGTGTTGTGGTGCATGTTGTAACAGTGACAGACACCAATGTATTAGTAGAGTAAGGAATGATAGACAATAATATTAGTGGAGTCGTAAAACATGGATGTGCAGCAGCTAGGGTTAGGTTTAGTTTTCGCTTTCCTTTGTATACATAAACTAAGACTCTTGTACAGAAGTAGAACAGAAAGATATGAACTATATTTGATAATTAACAGAGAAATGCAATATTTGTCATGGTATCAGAGCAGAGTTATTGGTTGTTCTAATGAAAGAATAAGCTACCTGTTACATTGATTTCTGTTCTCCTTTGAACTGGTTTGACTGATTTGGTTGGCTGATCTGGTGTGCTACGCTCAACAGATTGTGTTAACATCTGGTGTGCTACGCTGATTTCTATTCTCCTTTGAACTTGTTTGGCTGATCTGGTGTGCTACGCTGATTTATGTTCCTCTTTGAACTGATTTGGTTGATATGGTTTGGCTGATCTGGTGTGCTACGCTCAACAGATTGTGTTAATCTGTGGGTATTTGGCTGGTTATTTGGCCGGGAGTTGGGGTAGCCGTTCAAGCTGCTCGTTGGAGCCATCATAGTCTCTACGTTCCATTCTACCTACTGATATGGGACGGCCTCATAATCCACCAGAAATACTTGTTTTCTAGAGAAAACTATCATTTTCTAAAAGAAACATAACGCAACTCAAACTTTCAGGCTAGAGCTCGCAACGATAAACGACGTTAAGGTTGTAGTTTGTAGCTGCGTGTGAGCTCATAGCTCGCAGCGATAAATGACGCTGAGGTCGAAATTTGTAGCTGTGTCCATTGGCTGATGTACGAACTCTCACTGATTGGTTATTGCAGTTGGTTGACTGGAGTCGCAACCGTCTAGCCACCTTCGTGGGCAGCCGTACCACTCTTTTGTCTTAGAGAAACGTGGAACGCATCGAAGAAGAAAGTGTCGCTCCACAGAGATAGAGATGGAGGACCAGGTGGAGGGCTGACTCCGTCTAGATGTTGTAGTTGGCTAGGGTTCGGCCATCCTGATCGTCTATCATAAGAAGGAAGGCGCCGCTCTATGAAAATGAAAAAAAAAATTAGGGTTACATTATGTTTCTTTATATATATATATATATAGTGGCTCGTGTGTAAAAAAGGAAAAAAGGAAAAAAAAAGTGATAGATTCATGGCAGAATCTAGAGATTTAACCACAAACTCCATATTGAATGAGTTGACTACAAAAATGACGAAGTTCTAACTAGAGCTCAGACCACCTTACAATCTTCGTTAACTGAAGCGTCGACTACCCCCATTAGTATCAAGTTGGGAGGATCCAACTATGCCTTGTGGTCCCAGGTGGTAGAGATGTATATCTCTGGCAAAGACAAACTGTGATATATTAATGAGGATTTTCCTCAACCTGCTGAAACTGACCCCTTATTCATGAGATGGTGCACTGAAAATGCCATTGTCAAAGGATGGTTGATCAATTAGATGGACCCCTCCTTGATTGCAAATTTTATTTGATTCCCAACTACGAAATAGGTTTGGGATTCTGCTGCTACCACCTACTATAATGGGATAGACACGTCTCAAGTGTATGATCTTCGCCGTCGAGTTACTCATATAAAGCATGCGGGTAGATCCATTGAAAAATACTACAATGACCTTCAAAGGTTGTGGCGAGAAATTGATTTTCGTCGTCCTAATCCAATGGAGTGTGTGACTGACATACAAAAATACAGCTCCATTGTACAAGAAGATCGAGTGTATACCTTCCTCGATAGACTTGATGACAGACTAGACAAAAATCGAAGTGATGTGATTCAAATCAAACCATTCCCTACGGTGGAACAAGCCTATGGATTCATACATAGGGAAGATGTTCGGCAGACCGTCATGATCACAGGTGCATATACGACACCTGGAGCAGTTATGGCTTTTAAAGGGGTCAAGGGACACCATAATCTGATGCCACCAAAAATAGGAACTTCTTTGGGTAGCAAGAAATCCACGGGAAATCCACCATCTCTTGACATGAAATGTGGCCATTGCGGAAACTCCAAACAAACCCGTGAAAACTACTTCAAACTACATGGGTATCTAGAAATCTATAGGTTGGAGTATCCGGGATATAAGAGGCATTAGTCCTACAATGTGTATGCACAAGATCAACTTGGAGGATGGTGCTAAACCTGTACGAGAAGCCCAAAGAAGACTAAACCCAAATATGCAAGAGGTAGTTAAGAAAGAAATTCTTAAATTGTTAGAAGAAGGGATTATCTATCCTATTGCGGATAGTAAGTGGGTTAGTCCAGTGCATGTGGTACCAAAGAAATCTGGGATAACAGTTGTTAAAAATGACAAAAGTGAATTAGTGCCCATTAGAATAATCACTGGATGGAAAATGTGTATAGATTTTAGGAAACTAAATTTATATACTAAAAAGGATCACTTTTCTCTTCCATTCATTGACCAAATGTTGGAAAGATTAGTAGACACAATTTTCTTGTTTTTAGATGGATTGTCTGGATATTATCAAGTACCCATAGCACCAGAAGATCAGGAGAAGACCACATTTACATGTCCTTTTGGGACATTTGCTTTTCGAAGAATGCCATTTGGGTTATGCAATGCCCCTGCCACTTTCCAAAGATGCATGATATCTATTTTCTCGGACATGGTGGAAAAATTCATTGAGATTTTCATGGACGATTTCTCTATCTTTGGGAACTCATTTGATGATTGCTTTCATAAATTGACTTTGGTTTTAGAAAGATGCATTGAATGCAATCTCACCCTTAGTTGGGAGAAAAGTCATTTTATGGTTCAACAAGGGATAATTTTAGGACATATAATTTCAAACAAGGGTATTGAAGTTGATAAAGCAAAAGTTGAATTGATATCCAAACTACCTCTCCCTACATCTGTGAAGGGGATAAGAAGCTTCTTAGGACATGCAGGATTTTACAGACAATTTATTAAAGATTTCTCTAAAATAAGTCGTCCCTTATGTAACTTGCTATCAAAGGATGTTTATTTTGATTTCAACAATGACTGTCTTATTGCCTTTAATACCTTAAAAGAGAAACTAACATCTACCCCTGTTATTATGGCACCAAACTGGTCTTTACCTTTTGAAATAATGTGTGATGCTTCTGATTATGCTATAGGAGTAGTCTTGGGACAAAGAGTGGATAAGCGTTTGCATGTCATCTACTATGCTAGCAAAACACTCAATGATGCCCAAATGAATTATACCACCACTGAAAAGGAATTCTTGGCTATAGTGTTTTCTTTAGACAAATTTTGGTCTTATTTAGTAGGATCTAAAGTGATTGTGCATTCTGATCATGCTACTTTAAGATACTTATTAAGTAAACCAAATGCCAAGCCAAGATTAATCAGGTAGGTCTTACTCTTACAAGAATTTGACTTAGAAATCAAGGATAAGAAAGACAGTGAAAACTTAGTAGCTGACCATTTGTCTAGGTTGATTTCTGACTTCAATTCTCTTAAAGATGAGAGTAATGAAGATATAGTTGAAACCTTTCCTGATGAACAGTTATTTTCAATAGGTCCGAACCTATGGTATGCTGATATTGTAAATTATCTTGCCACCGATGTTTTGCGACCTAACACTTCATATCAGGACAAGAAAAGGTTTTTTAAAACTATTAAGGACTATTTCTAGGATGACCCTTATTTATACAAGATTGGTCAAGATCAAGTCATCCGGAGATGTGTACTTGAAGAAGAACATAAGAGCATTTTAACTTTTTGTCATGAACTTCATTATGGGGGCCATTTTGGTGGTGAAAAGACAGCACGTAAGGTACTATAGTCTGGATTCTTTTGGCCCACTCTTTTTAAAGATGCTCATATGTTTTGTGCACAATGTGATAGATGTCAAAGAACAGGAAACATAACCAAAAGAGATGAAATGCATTTGACATCTAATTTAGTTGTTGAACTCTTTGATGTATGGGGGATTGACTTTATGGGTCCTTTTCCCCCATCTAATGGTTTTCAATACATTTTGGTTGCTGTGGATTATGTATCCAAGTGGGTAGAAGCTATCCCCACTAAAACCAATGATGGTAATGTTGTTGTTAAATTCTTGAAGGATTTAATATTCAGCAGGTTCGGAACGCCTAGAGCCATAATAAGTGATGAAGGTAGTCATTTTTGTAACAAGATCTTTGATGGAGTACTAAACAAGTACAACATCACACATAAAGTAGCTACTCCATATCATCCTCAAACTTCTGGTTTAGTGGAAGTAAGTAATAGGCAAATTAAAGGAATATTGAAACGCATTGTGCGTCCTTCAAGGAAGGATTGTGCATTTAAGTTAAATGATGCCTTATGGGCATACCGCACCGCTTACAAAACACCTATTGGGATGAGCCCTTACCGGTTAATCTTTGGGAAAGCATGCCACCTTCCAGTTGAACTTGAACACAAGGCTTACTGGGCAATTAAAGAGTTAAACATGGATTTAGATAAAGCAGTATAAAAATGGTTACTCCATCTTAATGAGTTGGAAGAAATTAGGAACGAAGCCTATGAGAATGCCAAATTATACAAAGAGCGTACTAAGCGCTATCATGACAAGATGCTAGTTCCTAAGATTCTTCACCCTGGAATGAAAGTTCTTTTATTTAACTCTCGTTTGAGATTGTTTCCAGGAAAGCTGAGATCAAGATGGAATGGACCATTCAAAATAGTTCAAGTATTTGCACATAGAGTAGTAGAACTATTGGATTCCAAGACACAGAAAACATTCAAAGTCAATGGGCATCGTGTGAAGCCTTATTTAGAAGAACCAAACAACATTGCTGAAATGGATTGCATTTGGCTGAGTAACCCTTAGCACCATAAAGTTACGTCTTGCTAAGACGTTAAACTAAGCGCTGGATGGGAGGCAACCCATCATTTTAGGTAATTTTATTTTGTTTTATTTGTTTAATTTCTATTCTTTATTTTAGTTTAATTACATGTGAATAATTTTAAAATTGTTAAAACTAAAAATATTTGTTGAGATGTTAGAAGTTCACAACGATCTGTCTGTGTGAACTTTATTGATGAATATGATGGATGCACCTGCATTTCTCCATCACTACTTGCACATTCTCAAGAAATAGGTAATCTTTCTTCTCTTTTCTCTTTATCTTTAATTTACAGTTGTTACATTGAGGACAATGTAAGTTCTAGGTTGGGGGTGGTGAAAAGTTACCATGCTTAAAAACAATTTAACAATTTAAAAAAAATTAATAAAGAAATAAAAAAAAATAATAATAATATATTTTTTTTATGTTCACATTTTCAATTTTTGTGTTTGTTTTTATTTTCTTTGTGTGATTTAGTAATTTTTGGAATTTAAAAAAAAAAGTTCTCACAAAAATTTATCATTTCTTTAAATCAAATTTAAGTAAATAGTTAAGTCTTTTGTACTGTTAGATTAATTTTTGAAAACATATCATGAAATATTTTGTAATTGTTTTTGATAATTAGTTAGTTTTTGTCATAACTAGTATTTCTTGATAAGATGTAGAAATTATATTAAACCCAAAATCAGTGTTTATGAATTTGTTTTAGTGGAGACTACCTTTGTGAGATATAATTTGAGCCTAATTTCCCTTATTCAGAGTGAAATATATATTTTTTCTACTCCAAACACATTTCTTATTTATTCAAATTTTTAGATGATCTCTATAGGCATTAGCATTGAATGTATGAATTTTTTCTCATCTTAATAGAGTGTCGTATATTTTTTTATTATTTTTGCTTAGATTAAATGATTTGAGTATAAATTGATAGTATATGCTTTTATCTCATTCATGCATTACTGCTACAAAAAAAAAAGATATATCTGGGGTTACCTAAACCAAATCAAACAGAAAAGCCACAAAATTAACCACTCACCAAAATCCTAAAAAAGAAAAAATGTACAATTTGTACATGGGTTGACTCTCTAAAACAAAATGATATATATTGAAAAGTATCTTTAGAAAGATATAGAGAGATAAAGAATATATAGTATAATCTACATACTATGACCCGCATTACCCAAAATCCAAAAAAAAATGTACAATCTGTACATGGGTTGACTCTCTAAAAATGATATATATTGAAAAATATCTTCAGAAAAATATAGAGAGAAAGAATATATAATATAATCTACATACTATGACCCACATTGCCTACAAAGTTATGAGTAAAGGCTAATTACAAAAGAAAGATATAGGAAGTAATTCCCTAAAAAGTCATTGCGCTTTCTTCATTTGTAAAAGGCATATATCTTGAAATTTTTTCTTAATGAGTTTGATTTATGCATGAAAATAATTTTTATATATGATATCTTTATAATTTATACATTTGATTCCTTCCATGAGATCAACGTCAAAATAACACTTTAAGCTTTTCTTCTTTATACATATGCGAACATATTAGTTCATTTCTATACATCAACTCTTTCGCATATAAATTAGTATGAGTGTTTGAACCCATAGGATTCAGTGTTTTGAGAGTATTGACTTGTGAGGAATAGAGTCGAAGCGAATTCGGATTCATGACACTGAAATTGGGTGAAATTAAATTGATACATTTTTTATATGAAATATGAAAATGATTTTCGACTAATTATTATAATAAATCATGATTGTTTAAAGAGATTAAAATAACTTATGCTTGAGAATTTAATTATGATCTTAAAGGAGATTAAAAAGTATGAGACATTTTTGTGATATGTTGTTTTCTTTTATTCTTAAAAGTTAATTTTTGATTTTGTTGTAATTTTAGTTTTGAAGTTGATTGTTTTTATTATTTCTTTTAATTTTTACATTTAGTTCAATGTTTGTGGGTATCATTACTGAAAACCCTCACGAGACTCAAACTCGTCCACTAGGGCAACCTAGGGGTTAAAAGGCTTGTTGCATAGGCTAAATACAACCGTGTCAATCCACAGAAGTGATTTAGGATAGTTTAATTTTTAGTTTTTATCGCTTCTCTTGCTAAGGGACTAGCAAGAAGCTGGTTGGGGGTTGTGATGAGTGCTCAAAAAGCACTAAAATTACCATGATTTTATGCACATTAATTGATTAAAAATATATATATTTATATAATTTTATCATATATTTATATAAATTTGTCTTTTCGGAATCACGGATATTTTTATTGTTTTTTAGGTATTTTTGCTTAAAAATGTCACTTAAAGACTCAAAAAGGAATATTGGAGGCAATACATTCAAAAATAAATGAGGAAAAGTCAACAAATATGGAAAAATTGGACAAAATGGGTCAAAAATGTCAAAAAAGAGGAAATCGTGCCGTACCACCGCCGGGCCACGGCCATCATGTAGCGCTACCAAAGAACGCACGCACCAGATCCTCCTTCCGCGCGTTTTGAGAAGAACTAGCTATGTTTTTGTAATTTATTAGCTTTTCGATTCAATAAATGGGAGTGCAAATTCCGCTTGGAGGTTTTCCAGCAACGAGAATAGCATCGAAGTTCTGTAAGGATTTTATTTTCTTTGCAGTTATTTTTTATGCTTTATTCTTACATGTTATATTTAATTTGTCTGTGATTAAATTTAACTGTGCTGGCTATTTGTAAACATGGTATAATAATAACGTTGTTATGCTTGCGAAATATTAAATAGGTAAAAATATCTAAAATGAATTGATTTTATTTTTATTCAAGATTTTATATTAAGAATGTTAGAGAGAAATATATTATTTTTCATTACAAACTTAAAACTGAAAATTAGATTTTAAGGTTTAGTTATCCGGTCTAATTTAGAGTAGTGCTTTTTTATTTGTTGGTACAATCGCCCGGTAGTTAGAGTGAAGCTCTATTTCAAAAGTTTTTATAAGAATTATTATCTAAAAATGTATTGACAACATGTTTTCAGTAGTGGTTTTAAAACTTGAAAGTTAGTACTCGGATAACTAAATTCTTAGGTTTAATTTGGACACCTTGAATAAAGTTTAAACTGTCTAACCCCACCAAAGGTGGCATTTAAATGGTTCATTTTCAATCTCTTAGAAAAAGGAATTAATTTAATTAACCAAATTAGTTATCAATCCCACCCATAGGTGTTAATTGATTTGTTTAGTTAACAAAGAATATCTAACCCCACCAAAGGTGGTATTCATATAAAAAAGAGAGAATCAATAAATATCAATTCATATCTTTAATAACCTAAATAATATGAGCAAGCATAATTAACTTAATTATTATATCCATAAATACTCCACCATTATAAATGATAAAATTTTCATAAATGTTTATTGAATCTATGTTTATTTTTATGTAAGTAGATTAAAAACACAAAACCCCAAAATATCATGACAGGATATTTAGGATTTAATTTCGTTTTTAAAAGTTTGAATAATAAATTAAAAACCACATACATTCCTTCCTTAGATCGACCTTGGGAGTATACTTATCATTTTCTATGAAACGATTCGTGCACTTACGAGAGTTTTATAAATACATAAAACCAAAGTATTAGTAAGAATCGGCAATGCCGGTTTTCGCTTATCAACCATTGCACCAACTTGACGTGAAGAATGCCTTCCTTCATGGTGACCTTGAAGAAGAGATTTACATGGATATCCTACCAGGATATATTGTTACATCAGGAAAAGAAACTACATGTAGATTACAACCAGCATTGTATGGACTAAAACAATCACCTCGAGCATGGTTTGGCAGATTGAGTTCAACAATGAGGAAATATGGGTTTCAACAAAGCAACTCTGACCACACTTTTTTCCTAAAACATCGATTGGGAAAAATAACAGCTCTTATAGTCTATGTAGACGACATGATCATTATAGGGGATGATAAAGAAGAAATCTCTAGGCTTTAAGAACAACTGTCAAATGAGTTTGAAATGAAGGACTTGGGAGGGCTCAAATACTTCTTAGGCATTGAGGTAACAAGATCAAAACAAGGTATATGTCTTTCCTAAAGGAAATATACTCTAGACCTACTGGCAGAGGCATGATTACTAGATTGTAAACCTGTCGATATTCCGATGGTCCAAAATTATAAACTTGGAGAATATGTGGATCAAGTACCAGCAGATAAACAAAGATATCAACGGTTAGTAGGTAAACTCATATATTTATCTCATACTCGACCTGATATTGCTTATGTTGTGAGTGTCGTGAGTCAGTTTATGCACTGCCCAAGTGAAGACTATATGGATGCCGTCATGCAAATACTCCATTATTTAAAATCCTCTCCTGGGAAAGGACTTATGTTTTCAAGGAATGGACAATTGGAAGTCATTGGATATACAGATTCAGACTGGGCAGGGAATATGAAGGATATGAAATCTACTGCTGGGTATTTTAGTTTTGTGGGGGCAATCTTGTTACACGGAGAAGCAAGAAGCAAAAGGTAGTTGCCTTATCTAGTGCTAAAGCTGAATTTTGAGGAATGGTCAAGGGAATATGTGAGCTCCTTTGGTTGAAAAACTTCTAACTGAGATTGATGTTGCTCCTAACTCTGAAATGAACTTATTTCGTGATAACAAAGCAGCCATTGCCATCTCCCACAATCTAGTTCAACATGATCGCACGAAGCACGTTGAAGTGGATCGGAACTTCATCAAACAGAATCTTAAAGAAAAGATTACTAAGCTTCCATTTGTTAAAACAGAAGATCAATTGGCTGATATACTCACAAAATCTGTGTCTGCAAAGAATTTCTACAACTCACTTGACAAGTTGGGCATAAGAGACATATATGCACCAACTTGAGGGGGAGTGTTGGTGTGTGTTGTGGTACATGCTACAACAGTGGTAGACACTAATGTTTAGTGGAACAAGGATTGACAGACAATAATATTAGTGGAGTCGTAAAACATGGATATACAACAGCTAGGGTTAGGTTTAGTTTTCGTTTTCTTTTGTATACATAAACTAAGACTCTTGTACAGAAATAGAACAGAAAGATGTGAACTATATTTGATAATTAACAGAGAAATGCAATATTTGTCAAACACGACATTGTCCAAATTGTATAAATAGCTCCGGAATGAAACTAAATGCTTGTGTACCTCTTCCAGTTGTCATTGGTATAGATTTGTCCGATAATATGCAGTTGACATCAACATTTTTGGGTTATATGAGTTGAAAAGACTGCCAATATATATCAAAATCCATAATGAATATCCAACTAAGAAAGCAATTTTCCTTTCTAGTGCTTATATTGTCAAATGTTCATAAAGTCCGAAATGCCACAGAACCAATGAGAGTAACATAATATTTTAGATGCAAATTTAAAGTCTAAACGCTTGGTTTTTTTAGAAACTAGAAGTCAACGTACCTGCTTAACGAGGCCTTGTCATACATATTTAGCCTCTCAAAAAAGGCCAAGGTGTAAAATGTAAAACGATCCACAACAGAAACACCAACCTGCAAAAAATATGACTATATTAATAAGGAACCTATTCAGTATCCCGAGGCAAAAAATAAAAAAAAAGGAAACTGTGTATAGCCGCTTAGCTTCCATATCTGCACAAGGCATTGAGAAGATAATGTTAAAAAATATTGGGGCATACATAAGAATCCAAGTGATGGGAGTATGAGTTTTCTCCTTTCATGCTACTTCCAATAGCAAAAACTCCAGGTGAGTGAAGCTGCAAACTCGCAAGAACTCTTTCCATTCAGTATCAAATTCAATTCATATACGGGTAAAAAGTGTGATTCCCTCGACAATTAGTGAAAATGTCAATATAATATACCTTTTTTTACAACAACAAAAATCCCTGCTGCGCATTGAATATTTCGGAATAAGTATAGAGAATATATTAAAAGATAGAGGTACAACGTTTTGGAACAGTAACACAGTCACAATCACACCTTATCTTGCAAGAAAAAAATGGCCAATAATTGATGCAAATGTCAATATACGCACGTTATTATCTTTTTTAGATATTAACTTATAAAAAGAAGTCATAAATGATGAAATGAACTCACTTGAATATAATAAGACTTGACATTTAATTGACTTACCTCCTTGGTTGTCATTGGATGTAAATAGATACTAAAAAAAGAAATTAAAATCCGATGGTACTATTGAAAAGTACAAAGCTCATCTTGTAGTTAAAAGGTATAAACAAAGAGAAAATGTAGATTTCTTTGATACTTTTTCACGAATAACTTCTATACGTGTACTTTTTCTCTTACTGTTATCCATGATTTAGTAGTACATCAAATGGATGTTAAAACTTCTTTCTTAAATGATGATTTAGAAGAAGAAATTTATATGGATCAACATGAAGGTTTTGTTATCCCAAGTCAAGAAAATAAAGTTTGTAAACTAGATAAATCTCTTTATGGTCTAAAACAAGCACCTAAGCAATGACATGAAAATTTTGATAATCTAGTTATCTCACATGGTTTCAAAATAAATGAAAGTGACAAATGCATTTATTATAAATTAGAATATAACATTTGCACTATAATATGTTTATATGTGGATGACATGCTTATTTTTGGATCAAATATTCATGTTGTGAACAATGTGAAAACTTTGTTTAGTGCTAATTTTGATATGAAAGATCTCGGAGAAGCGAGTGTAATCCTTAGTATAAAGATAACTAGGTCTGAAAAGGGAATTTTTCTAGATCAATCTCACTACATTGAGAAAATGTTAAAGAAATATAATTACTTTAATTGCAAACATGTATGTACTTCTTATGATCCTAGTATAAAGTTGTTCAAGAACACCAGAGATGGTGTTAGACAAACTGAGTATGCGAGCATCATTGGTAGCTTACGTTATGCTACTGATTGCACTAGACCAGACATAACTTACGTTGTGAGCTACTATGTAAGTTTACCAGTAGACCTAATGTAGAGCATTAGAATGTTATTGAAAGGGTTATGAGATACCTTAAGAGAACTATGTACCTTAAAGACTGATACCAACTGTCTTGATCCACAACGATAGTATTGCGACTATTGTAAAGATTCAGAACCGTAACTACAACGGCAAGAGACAACAGATACGTCATAAGCATAGTACTTTTAGAGAATTTCTCTCTACGGGAGCTATAATAGTGGATCATGTACATTCTGATGAAAATTTGGCAGATCCTTTGACGAAAGGATTATCGAGAGAGAAGGTTTTCAAAACCTCAAAAGAAATGGGATTAATTCCCTTAGAATGAAGAGTCACTCGTGATGGTAACCCAACTTATAGACTGGAGATCCCAACTTAATAACAAGTCATCAAGTGATATGAGATGTATCATGCTATTTTCAAATTTTATTCTATATTGTTAGAAGCATGAAGTCCTGAAGCGATAGAAAAGGATGAATTAATTGTTAAACTCTTAATGAGTTCTATACTCCATGTGGAGTGGAGTACATAGCTACAAGAGTGTTCTTGATAGACTCACCAATGTGAATGTGGATGTGTGGCCTCTTCCTATGGAAATATTTTGGGCAAAATTTACTAGAGTGTTCACTATACTTGGATACACATGCATGGTCGTAAAGCACGGGCTTTTCGAACTACACCTTAGAAAGGTTGTGTGTGTGATGATTGTTAAAGATAGAGTTCAAAACTACGAGTTACTCTAGTATATTCTAAAGCATCAATACTATGCAAAGGTTCAAGTCGATAGACACCTTTTTACTTATACACAATCTTATATTTTTTAATTGATCGGTAGCTCGATGAAAATTATTTTTATATAAAATTCAAGTAGGGGATTGTTGGAAAAGATGAATGTTTATAAAAAATTTAGTAAAGCCTTGTCTCACATTGTTTTTTTACATTATTTAAAAGATGTATAAATAGTAAATAGTTGGCTATTGGGATTGGGCCCCAAGGGGTACCCACTTTTGTGAAAAGGAAGAGAACCTAGGAATATGTGATACCATACATGCACGCACACCACCACCGCCGCCGTCCATCTGACCGGCTATGCCGTGCCGAGCCAAGTTGAGCCAAGTCTGAGTCCGAATGCATGTGTGTGAGGTGAGGTGGCATTTTATTTTTTGGAAAAATATTTTTTTTTACAAAAACTTTTCCAATTAGAAAAAGGGTTGTTATATATATATATATATATATATTCTCTCAGAAAAAGCAACCGTTATTTCCTTTTACTCAGAATGTGGTCGTTGTTTTCTTTTATCAAAATATGACCATTACTCTTCTTTATTCAAAACAAATGGTCATTACTCGTCTTTACTCACAAAAATGGTCGTTACTCATCTTTACTCAAAAAATGGTTGTTACTCTTCATTACTCAGAATGGCTGTTACGCTCTCCATCCCCAGACATTACCATTATTATCATAATGGCCACACGGTTTCTAAAACCTATAAATAGAGGGTCTAAGCTCTCAGTTTCAACACAACAATATGCAAACTCATCTCACTAAGAAAAAATTCTCTCTGCAATTCTAAGTTACTTGTTAGTTTTCCGAGCAACAAATTTTTTCAAGTGTAGCATTCCGATCTTCATCAGTGCAGTGAAGTTCCGAGATAGAGAAAAGGATTCTAGACTATTTTATCCTGGGGATGATAGGGTTATGTTTTCTTACACAAAATTGGGCAGAGCCGCGAAATGTCTTAAAGAGAGTGACCTAGTCCGCGACTCAACCCAAGCAGTTCATTTTAAGTTATCGGTAATATTGTTCCATCATTGTTTTAACGTACTTGTTTCAAAAAATTTAAGACGTATTCTATCTGCCATAACTATTGAAATGCTAACTGCTGATCTAAACAAATCATTCTGTGTTAAGGGACTACACTTTAAAAGATGGAGACAAAAAATGTTATTTTTCTTAACCATGAAAAAAGTCGTTTCTACTCTTACTACTGAAAAACAATACAGTCAAATCCTCCTACTGAAGCTACAACTAAGGATTTAGACACCTGGATGAAAAATGATTTTCTGTGCAAAAATTATATTCTTAATGATTTAGCTGATGACTTGTATGATTATTATAACTCTGATAAGTATGCTAAGGAAATTTGGGAAGCACTTCAAAAGAAGTACGACACTGAGGAAGCTGGAACTAAGAAGTATGTTGTCAGTAGATACATGAAGTTTCAAATGAATGATGGAAAATCAGTGAAAGCTCAATCAAACGAACTGCAGAAGATAGCACATGAAATAACTTCTGAAGGTATGACTTTAGATGAACAATTTCAAGTAGCTGTTATAATAGATAAATTACCCCCTGCTTGGAAATATTTTAAGAATACACTTAGGCATAAAACTAAGGAATTTTCTTTAGAAAGTCTTATAACCCATTTAAGAATAGAAGAAGAAGCCCGAAAGCAAGACCAAAGAGATGACGTACTCGTAGTCTCAAATAACAGTACCAATAAAAAACCCTCATCTACAAATCTGAAACCTAAAGGTAGAAATATGAAAACTCATAATCGTAATAATAACCAAAACCGCGACCACCAAAATAAAAATAGAAACTATCCTCCCGAGAATGGACTTCAATCCCCCTTAAGGAATAGCACATTCATGTGTTATAGTTGTAACAAACCTGGCCACTTGGCTAGGAACTGTCGGAACTGGAATCATCCTGCTCCATAGGTGAACCTTACCGAAGATCAACTTATTGCTATGATATCTAAAGTCAATTTTATTGGTAGGTCTGAGGGGTGGTGGGTGGACACCGGTGCTTTTCACCATGTCTACTATGATGGAGACATGTTCAAGTCCTACTCTGATTCTGAGGATAAGAAAGTGTTGTTAGGCAACTCCCACTCCACTAAAGTTGCTGGTACTAGTAAGGTGGTATTGAAGTTTACCTCTGGAAAGACTGTCATATTGAAGGATGTCCTACATACTCCAAAGATGAAAAAGAACTTAGTTTCAGGCTATCTTCTTAACAAAGTTGGGTTTACTCAAACTATAGGGGTTGATTTATATACTATAACTAAAAATAATATATTTGTTGGGAAAGGGTACGCCATTGATGACATGTTTAAATTAAATGTTGAAATCAATAAAACCTCTTCTTCTGCTTATATGTTGAGTTCTTTTAATATTTGGCATGCTAGACTTTGCCATGTTAATAAACGCATAATCAAGAACATGAGTACCTTAGAACTAATTCCTAAACTATCTTTGAATGATTTTAAAAAATGTGATTTTTGTAGTCAAGCTAAAATAACCAAAACATCACATAAACCAGTAGTTAGAGAATCAAAACCTTTACAATAAATACATTCTTACATATGTGAACTTGATGGAAATTTAACAAGAAATGGAAAACACTATTTTATAACTTTTATATATGAATGTTCAGATTACACTTATGTATATCTAATGAATAATAAAAGTGAAGCATTTGACTTGTTTAAAATATTTATGAATGAGATTAAGAATCAACTTAACAGAAAATAAGAAGGTTTCGAAGTGATAGAGGCACTGAATATGATTCCAATATCTTCAATGATTTTTATAAAACTCATGGAATCATTTATGAAAAAACTGCATCTTATTCTCCTGAAATGAATGACAAAGTTGAAAGAAAAAACAGAACCTTTATTGAATTAATTATTGCAATTTTATTAAACTCTGGTGCTGCTTCCCATTGGTGGGGAGAAATTTTATTAACTGTCTGCTATATGCTAAATAGAGTGCCTAAATCTACAAATAAAATTTCACCATATGAAATTTTGAAAAATAAGAAACTTAATTTAACTTATTTTAAAACTTGGGGTTGTTTAGCCTATGTTAGGATCCCTGATCCTAAAAGAAATAAACTTGCAAGTAGAGCATATGAGAGTGTATTCATAGGATACACTATGAATAGTAAAGCTTATAAATTCTATGACTTAAATGATCATCTAGTTATAGAATCAAATGATGCTGACTTCTATTAACATAGGTTTTTCTTTAAATTTAAAAATAGTAGGGGCTCGTCTTCTAGTAGTTTACCCATAACTAAAACTAGTGAACAAAATGAAGAATTAAACATAGAAATTAGAAGAAGTAAACGAGCTCGAACCCTTAAGGATTTTGGGTCTGATTTTTATGCTTATACCTTAGAGGAAGATCCCCAAACTTTTAAAGAAGCATTATCTTCTTTAGATGCCAACTTATGGGAAGAAGCCATAAATGATGAAATGAACTCACTTGAGTATAATAAGACTTGGCATTTAGTTGACTTACCTCCTGGTTGTAAAACCATTGGATGTAAATGGATACTAAAAAAAGAAATTAAAACCCGATGGTACTATTGAAAAGTACAAAACTCATCTTGTAGTTAAAGGGTATAGGCAAAGGGAAAATGTAGATTTCTTTGATACTTTTTCACCAATCACACGAATATCTTCCATATGTGTACTTTTTTCTCTTGCTGCTATCCATGATTTAGTAGTACATCAAATGGATGTTAAAACTGCTTTCTTAAATAGTGATTTAGAAGAAGAAATTTATATGGATCAACTTGAAGGTTTTGTTATCCCAGGTCAAGAAAATAAAGTTTGTAAACTAGATAAATCTCTTTATAGTCTAAAATAAGCACCTAAGCAATATCATGAAAAATTTGATAATCTAGTTATCTCATATGGATTCAAAATAAATGAAAGAGACAAATGCATTTATTATAAATTAGAAGATAACATTTGCACTATTATATGTTTATATGTGGATGACATGCTTATTTTTGGATCAAATATTCATGTTGTGAACAATGTGAAAACTTTCTTAAGTGCTAATTTTGATATGAAAGATCTCAGAGAAGCGAGTGTAATCCTTGGTATAAAGATAACTAGGTCTGAAAAGGGAATTTCTCTAGATCAATCTCACTAAATTGAGAAGATGTTAAAGAAATATAATTACTTTAATTGCAAACTTGCATGTACTCCTTATGATCCTAGTGTAAAGTTGTTCAAGAACACTAGAGACGGTGTTAGACAAATTAAGTATGCGAGCATCATTGGTAGCTTACGTTATGATACTGATTGCACTAGACCAGACATAACTTATGTTATGGGATACTATGTAGGTTTACCAGTAGACCTAATGTAGAGCATTGGAATGTTATTGAAAGGGTTATGAGATACCTTAAGAGAACTATGTACCTTGGGTTACATTATAAAAAGTTTCTCGCTGTTCTGGAAGGATACAACGATGTAGATTGGAACACTTTATCAGAAGACTCCAAAGCAACTAGTGGCTATATATTTAACATAGCTGGTTGAGATGTTTCTTGAAAGTCTAAGAAATAAACAATATTGGCTCAATCTACAATGGAGTTTGAAATGATAGCACTAGCTACTGCTAGTGAAGAAGTAGGCTGGCTAAGAAGTCTGTTAGTTGAGATCCCTTGATGGGAAAGACCGATACCAATTGTCTTGATCCACAGTGATAGTACCGCAGCTATTGCAAAGATTTAGAACCGTTACTACAACGACAAGAGCAACAAATACATTGTAAGTATAGTACTTTTAAAGAATTTCTCTCTACGGGAGCTGTAAGAGTAGATCATGTACATTCTGATAAAAATTTGATAGATCCTTTGATGAAAGGATTATCGAGAGAGAAGGTTTTCAAAACCTCAAAAGGAATGAGATTAATGCCCTTAGAATGAAGAGTCACTCGTGATGGTAACCCACCTTATAGACTGGAGATCCTAACTTAATAACAAGTCATGAAGTGATATGAGATGTATCATGCTATTTTCAAATCTTATTCTATATTGTTAGAAGCATGAAGTCCTGAAGCGATAGAAAATGATGAGTTAATTGTTAAACTCTTAATAAGTACTATACTCTATGTGGAGTGGAGTACATAGCTACATGAGTTCTCTTGATAGACTCACCTATGTGAATGTGGAAGTGTGGCCACTTCCTCTGAAAATTTTTTGGGCAAAATTTACTAGAGCGTTCACTATACTAGGATACACGTGTATGGCCGTAAAGCACGGGCTTTTCAAACTACACCTTGGAAATGTTGTTTGTGTGATGATTGTTAGAGATAGAGTTCAAAACAATGAGTTATTCTAGTATATTCTAAAATATCAATACTATGCAAAGGTTCAAGTCGATAGACACCCTTTTGCTTATGCACAATCTTATATTTTTTAATTGATCGATAGCTCGATAAAAATTATTTTTATATAAAATTCAAGTAGGGGATTGTTGGAAAAGGTGAATGTTTATAAAAAATTTAGTAAAGTCTTGTCTCACATTGCTTTTTTATATTATTTAAAAGATGTATAAATAGTGAATAGTTGGCTATTGGGATTGAGCCACAAGGGGTACCCACTTTTGTGGAAGGGGAGAAGACCTAGGCAAATGTGATACCACACACACACGCGCGCACGCCACTGCCGCCGCCGTCCGTCTGACCGACCAGCAATGCCATGCCAAGGCGAATGCGTATGCGTGTGCGTGTGCGTGCGTGTGAGGTGAGGTGGCATTTTATTTTTTGGAAAAATATTTTTTTTACAAAAACTTTTCCAATCAGAAAATGGTTGTTATATATATATATATATATATTTTCTCTCAGAAAAAACAACCGTTATTTCCTTTTACTCAGAATGTGACCGTTGTTTTCTTTTATCAGAATATGATCGTTAAATAGCCGTTACTCTTCTTTATTCAGAAAAAATGACTATTACTCGTCTTTACTCATAAAAATGGCCGTTATTCGTCTTTACTCAGAAAATAGCCGTTACTTTTCATTACTCAAAATAACTGTTACGCTCTCCATCCCCAGACATTATCGTTATTATCATAATGGTCACACGGTTTTTGAAACCTATAAATAGAAGGTCTTAGCTCTTAGTTTTAACATAAAAATTTACAAACTCATCTCATTAAGAAAATTTTCTCTCTGCAATTCTAACTTACTTTTCAGTTTTCGAAGCAACAAATATTCTCAGGTGTAATATTCCGGTCTTTATCAGTGTAGTGAAGTTTCAAGACGAGAAAATGATTCTGGGCTGTTTTATCCTGAGGACGACGAGGCTATGTTTGCTTGCACAAAATTGACCAGAATCGCGAAACATCTTAAAGAGAACGACCTAATCCGCGACTCAACCCAAGCAGTTCATTTCAAGTTATCGATAATATTCTTTCATCGATGTTTTAACGTACTTGTTTCAACATTAACATAATCCAAATTTTACCTAGAGGTCCTCTTGTTCTTTTAATTTTATTGTATTGTTCCTTTTAATTTTTGTTTAGTCTTCTTATGATCTGAACTGTAAACTGTTTGTAAACTAATTTGGGCGAAAATGTAAACTGGACCTTAAAGTTTTGGGCTTTCGGTTAAGCTGGTCCTAAATAAATGTGGGCCAAGTTTTGTTCTATGTGGCATGCGAACGATCAAACGACGAAGAAAACTTGAATGCTTTTTACTAGAAAGTCAATAAAGGAATACCATAGTGCTTAATTCTTCACTGAGTTCCTTCAGATTTCTCTTAGGTAGTCTTAGGTTCTTCTTTTACTGTTACTCTTTCTATTTCTTCCGTTTGATACATGGCGCCAAAAATTCAGATAGGTAAATGATCTTTGTCTTCCTTTTATAAATTTCGGAAATCATATTTTCTGTTGTTTTGATTTCATTCATTTGTGATTCCGATAGAAGAGGTTTGCGCATTCATTTGTGATTCCGATAGAAGAGGTTTGCGCATTTTCCTTTGCTCAAGTCATTACTCTATGCGTTATTCAAAACAAAAAAAAAGGCCATTACTTTATGCATGTTGTACTGCTCTTTTTTTCTTTTTTCTTTTTGGCTCATCCTTTTACCTAATTGTTTGGTTTTATGTTCACACTGTGTGGTGACTGAATAGAACAAATAACTGTTCGTTTGGATATTTCATCTGAAAAATTATCTTTTATTTGCACTATTGACTTCTGTTTTGACCCTTTTTAGATTCTAACAAGCATTCGACAAATTTTGAACATTTTTTTTCTTTTCCAAATCATACCTATTTGTATCTGAACGCAAATTTCCCATGCTTTTGTTTGATTCCAAATGCAAAGTTCTACAAGTAGGAATAAGTTGTTTTTGTTAAAACCAATTCTCTCAATAATTTAAACAATCATTTTATACATCTATTACTCTCTCACAATGCAGGTCAATCAAATGAAATTCAACAATTAGGATTACTGAGATTTAAACACAATTGCTAATACCTCTGGTTTTGAAACCATATTAAAAGTTCTTGGAAACAAACTCTCCCAAAGCTTAAGTTATTGGGAGAAGGGACAACAATCATTGTGTACATTTTGAGTTTAAATTAGATGCTATACTAATTATGGTTTCATTTCTATCTTCTGTTTTCTGTTCATATTTAGTTATTTTTCACTTGGAGAGTTGGTAATGCTACATGTTTTCATTCTCTTTATCTTCGGCCACATTTAAGAACCCTTTTGGAAGAGGATTTGGAGCAATGCTTATACAAACTATTTCATTTTGGATACCATGTTATCTCCTTCTAGATCATGTTTTCAAGTGACATGACAAGCATGGGAAAATCTGCTTTCAAATATGTGAGTTGTGTGTCACCAAGTTAGTCTTGATTTAAAAAATATATATATATATGTACATGGATGGGTGACTGAAGTGGTTTGAATCTTCTTATGCTCGCTTTCAATTTTTTTAGTTTTCCGTTCTGTTGTGTACTAATATAAAGGAAAATTTCCTTCTCAGAAGGTGATCTTTCTAGAAGAAAGAGTCGGAGAATGAATAATGATGGTGTTCACGATGCATTGACTTGTGATGACATTTTAGAGGAGATACTTCTGAGATTGCCGAATAAATCGGTTTTCAAACTCATACTTGTGTCAAAGAGGTGGCTTCGTCTGATATGTGGATCTTCTTTCAGAGAACATTACCATACTCAATGGAACATAAATTTTCACCTTTTGGGCTTCTTTGTTAACAATCTTTTGTACCTTGGCAAACCTAAAAATGGTTTCTCTCGACCTCTATCTGAACCTGCACTTCGGTTTCTGCCAACTTGTAATGAAGGTGATGATCTGAACTCTTCTGGTGTCCTCAAAAAGCTTGGTTACTTCATTGACTCTTCCAATGGTTTCATTCTTTGTGGCCGCCACCCAATGACATATTATGTTTGGAACCCCTTGACAAAGCAACACTGTCAACTTCCTCAACCTCGGCAGTACTATATGAATCTATGCGTAGCATTTCTTACAGAGGGATACTTTGATAATGCCACCTGCTACAAGGTCATTCGAGCCAAAAGTGAATGCAGACATGTCAAAGTTAGCACAGTTTCCATTGAGATGTTCTCATCACAAGTTGGCACATGGAAACACTTAACACTAACTTGCTCCTCACCCTTTAACTTGTCTCCATGGAAAACAGCAACTGTGATTAATGGTGTCATACACTGGTTTACAAAGCAAAAACAAGTGGCCTTATATGATACTCATCTTGGAAATCGACAAATAGTCCTTGTCAAACTCCCAACTGGTAAGTTGTCTCATGATTATGATGATTTTTTTCTTGGAGAGTCCTCGGATTGTCTTTTGCAGTCTGGCCAGAGCAGCAATTATGGTATTGAGATATGGATTCTTAAAAAGATTCTAGCTGGTTCCTCTTCCGCTAGCACAAGCAATGTTCAGCCCTCTGAGTACAGTTGGATCTTGAGATACAGGGTCAGTTTCAAAGAAATATGTATAAGCAATATAAAATCCTTCAAGCTTTCTAAAGAATATCAAATATTGTCATTCCTTCCCCAGAATTCTGAATATGTCGTCATTAGATCTGGTTGTGGCTTTTTTCTTTGTCACCTTGGTAGCAAAAAGCTTGAACAGATTCCTTATCAAGGTCGAGGCTCTTCAATTTCATGGGATTTTAGTGAAGTAACCCCGTACTACAAACCCACTTGGCCATACTCTTCTTCATGTCAGAGCACATAAAGTAAGGCTCGGATATGAATAAGTTGATAAACTTGTAAATATGATCCTTGTGGTGCTTTTTGGTGAGGATGTCACCCTTACATAGTTAACTGCTTTATGCCATGAAACTTAACATGTCATTTCCTATATGAGCACGGCTATCCACGATCAGCTCAAAACAGGAAATTCTCCCCCATTTCCAGCAGCCAATGGACATCCATTTGTTTACACTATCGGACATCTGTTTGTCCAGAAAGCGGACGTCTGGTTGTGTCGTAAAGCCCATCTAAGTTTTCCAAAACAATGCAGGATTTGATCCATTTTTTGTCATTCAAGGGTCAAAATTGTTTCTATGGTTTTGGAGACCTATCTTAGTTAACCAAGGCTCATTTTGTGGTGGGGGGGAGAGGCTCCCATAACTGGAGAGAAATTATAGAGATATAAATGGAGCAAATGGATCACTTGGAGCATGAGAATTGGACATCTTAATAGTTTCCTCTTTTGCTTTGTTTCATTTGCATTTATTTTGCATAAGAACTTCATCTTTGTACTTATGGATAGTTCTTGCTTTGAGTTCGAAGGTAACATGGATGTAACTTGATGCTTTATTTTAATTTTAATACACTAATGTTCTTAAATAGTTAATCATTAAGTAAATTTCTAGACATGTGCATTGGAAGAGTGATGTGTTGTAACCAAGACTAAAATATCAACATATTAATGTTGATATTTTTAAAATTTTCATTGAAATATTAAAAAAAAAACACAAAACTAAAGAAGATTGCAATAACATCAAGCATACAAGCAATCAATCTGAAGTTAGAGTTGTAAAGAAGCTTGAGAAATTCAGCAATGGTAGTAAGAAGGAAGTAAGAAGAAGAGAATAAGAGAATACATGAATCTTTTTATTATTGTAACGAAAGCTTAATGACATTTACATTGTAAAGACTATTTATATCAAAGTCTAAATGCAAAATTTTTATACAAAAATATCTGTTGTAATCTTCTTCATTTTTGAATGCTAGCTCATTAAGTTTTCATTGCTGAGTTGGCACACTAGCACAAGGTTTGTTGTAACCAAGTTATGCATTTGTTGTTTTACCACTTCACACTATCACAATTACACAATTTCACCTTAGCATCCTTCATGTGTTTTGATGGCTTGCATCCTTCATGTGTTTTGATGGCTTGCACCGCCTGCACAACAAACATTTTGGTTATCACCCTATGGGATCTCCGTAACATTGAGTTTGCTTCTCAATCGAAGGAGGGTTTGAATGGAATATAACGGCTAAAGTAATTATTCTTAAGTTATCCTACATATTTAAGAGAGAATGTAGAGTGCAAAGTATCAATGAGGAATTCACTTCCACTAGTGATGATAATATCATCAACATATACCAAAAGACAAACTAGGAAAGCTGTAGAAACATTGCAGAACAAGGATGGATCAATTCGAGACATAATAAACCCCATTTCACATAATGCACTATACAATTTATCAAACTAAGCCCTTGGAGCTTGCTTAAGACCATAAATAGCTTTTTTCAGCTTATAAACATAACCAAGAAAGTGAAAGTCTTTATAACGTAATGGTTGAGACATATAAACTTTCTCATTCAAATTCCCATTTAATAAGGCATTATTGGTGTTTAGTTGATGAAGCTTCTATCATTTGGACAAAATAATGGTTATCATTACTCGAGTAGTAACTAGTTTTATGATATGACTAAAAATTTCATGTAAATCAAAACTATGTTATTGATCAAATCCTTGGGCCATAACTTTGGACTTTCTTTTATCCAAAGCACAAGTTTGCAACTTCTTCACCATCCATGTCCACTTAGTTCCTATAACCTTTATTCTTAGAGGTGATGGAAGTAAGACCCAAGTCTTATTCCTAACATCAAACTTATTCTATATTGATTGTTTTCGAGCATCATAACTCAAGGCTTGTTTAATAATTCCTCGCTCAGTGAAAGATAAATCAAGAGTATATGTTTTTTTCTTATAAATATTATTCTTACTTTTAATAATCATAGAGTGTTGATTGGTATAAATAGCATACGATAGCTCGTTTTCTTTAGAAGCCTCATGTTTAGAAAATGAATTGCTGAGATAAATTATGTGAATGAGAAAGAATAGATGAAGTAAGTTCAAAAGATGGAAAATGGAGAGAAGAAGACTCATGATAAGGAGACAAATTGTGAACAAAAAGATATTGATAACAAACGAGTATATGACAAGGATCAAACTGATGAATATAAATTAAACATAAAGTATGCAAAGTTTTTATTTGTTGGATAATAAGTAGAACTGATTTGATGGAAAAAAAATGTGTTAGAAAACACAACTGGTTAAGAACTAGTTTTAGAGTTGAAAAAAAGAAAGTTATTTTCATGAAATATCACATGTTTGGAAATGTAAAGCTTACAATTTTTAGCTAAACATTTATAGCCTTAGGGCTACATCCTAGAAAAGTGTAAGGTATAGACCTAAATTGAAGCTTGTGAACGTTATTAAGCTGAATAAAGGGAAAGTGTAAGCAACCAAAAACTTTGAAAAAAGTGAAATTTAATTTAACTTGAACAATTTTTCCAGCGGAATTTTGAACTCAAGAATTGGAGTAGGAGTTCTACTAATAGCAAAAACTATTGGATAGAAGCTCTTATCTTAGAATTCTAGAGGCAAAAATGCTTTAGCAAGTATAGACAAACCTTAATAAAAAAAATTGTTTGTACTTCCTTTCTACTAAGTTATTTTTCTTATGAGTGTGAGGACGAAAAGTTAAATGGATGATTCTAATTTGAGAAAAGTACAATGTGAGAGCTTGAAACTTTTCACCCCAATCAAATTAAAAAAAATTGATTTTGGTGCATATTTGAAGTTCTATCATAGTTTCAAACCGTAAGAATGATTTGAAAACATCTCTCTTGGACTTAAGAAAATAAATCCATGTAAACCTTGGAAGCTCAACAGTGTAATGAATATAGTATTTGTATCCATTTTTTGAAGTTACATAAGACACCCATAGATAAGAATTTATTACACTCAAAGGTGCCATGGCACAAGAGTTAGATTAAAAAATGGAAACTTATGACATTTACCAAGTGAACCAGTTGAACATTGTAAACTGTCTGCTTTATTTTCATTGAAATGAATGTCACAATAATTTAGAGTTTTCTTGATTAATGGTAGAAAAGCATGAGGTAACCTATTATGCCAAGTAAGCAAATCAGTAGGTGTAGCTACATGTACTTTTTTAGCAGTTGTGATATTTACAGAGACATTAGAGTCAAGAACATGAGAATAAGCCTTACCTTTAAAGATTTAAATAAAAAACATATAAACCTTTATAAAGCCTGCATCTGATTTACTCCCAATTTGTCTTCTTATCTTTCAAAGAAACAAAAATCTGAATGAAATTCAAAATAAACATAGTTGTCTTTGCAAAATTGAGCCATACTTAGCATGTTTTTAGCAATTTTAAGAACATATAAAATTGTATTCCTTACAAACTATCTTCAATTAATGACATTAGTGAAAATATATGAGCCACTTACCATTACCAACCATTAGATGATCATCACCTATATAAGGTTGAAAGCTAGCCAAGTTTGTAGAGTCATCAGTGACATAGTATGATGCACCTTAATCTAAATACCAATAAGGTTATGATGAAGCCTCAGGAGTTGATAATAAGGTAGGTATCATCCGAGCTTTGGCTAGATTAGTATTATACATTTGTGAGCCTTGTCCTTGTGTCAAACGTGGTTGAAACATAGCATTGAAAGGATATTGCATCATAGGAAACTAAGTCCAATTTGCTTGCATTGGAAATTATCATATATTCTTGATTATTCAATAAGAAGGCTTGTTATTGAGAAACATTAATGAAAAATTAAACCTAAATATTCTATACCAAAATTTGAATTTTTAAAAGATCTAAACTAATGACAAAATTAAATATAGATTCAACAAATATTTAGGATAAGCATCCGAATAATTTCATATTTTCTCTTTATTAAAATTATACTAGTACTCTCTATAATATATTCATATTAATAAATATCCTTCAGTTCATATATCCTTTATTTATCTTTATCGTTTCGTTTTTATAACTTAGTAGATCCTGGTCTATTTTGGTATCAAAGCCATCTAAGTTGGAAAAGATAGTAGAATTATAGTTTATAATCTTAACAATTTGGTTATGAAGAAAGATTTCGAGGTATTAGGACTTCGACGAGCAGCGCAGAAGTATATATCACAACTGCACGAATTTTATTTGCAAATAGAGTAGGTAACCCTGCAATGAATCTTTCCTTCTAGAAGTCACTATTAGAGTCTTCTCTCGTGAAGACTTTAGAGAAGAAAACATCCTTTTACCATTTGAAATGTGACATGGTAGGACATCTTAAGCTTATAAGTTGTTCATGACTTCTATCTTATTGCAAAGTTGTACTTCCCACAAAGTGCAACAATATCGTGTAGACCAGTGTGTTTACTGTGTCTTCTAATTGGAGAACATCACCATTTTCATTGACTTCTTGCTTAATTGAGCTAAGAATTGTATGACGTTCTTGAGGACCTAAGTGAGTATCCCACCAGCCTTACAATTGTCCAACAAAGCGAGCTATGATTGCTAATGCTGCCTGCTTATCTGAATTTCCTTGAAATTTAATTGCAGTTGCATACATAAGCCTATTTTTTTATTACCCGAATAACTTGATATTTAGATAGTCCGTCAATACTCCATTCTTGAATGGTACTACCAAAATATACTGTTCTGCTGGGTAGATCTTCTTCAATTTGTAAATCGATTGGAGATTGCCTAGGATAATAAGGCTTTGCTTGGTAAACTGGAATTGGTCTTTCCAATTTATTAATTTCTACAGAACCATTATAAGATTCTTTCAGATAATGATAAATTTCATCTACCTCTTTTTCAGAGATCTCATTTAGATCTTCTTCAAGCATTCGTACAGATTTTTCTTTACCTGTAGTGTCTAATTTAGACATTTTTTCTAATAATTCTTTTAAGAATTCTGAGTTATCTTCTTGCCTTAATTTAAACTCTGGAATTGTTTAAAGAAGGCCGATTTTACTTCTCTTTTAGATCTAGAAGTAGATGGCAAACTCTAATTTATTTTTGAGTTGTTTTTTCAATTCTCATTAACTAACTACCAACTGTTTGTAAGAATAAGTTGGTGTAATTTCCTTGTTCTAAAACTTGATTCACAGAATCGTCTGTGGCTTGTAGCTCTAGTTTTGTTGATTTTCCTTTGTAAGGAACTGCTTGTATCTTCTCTGATATCTTAATGACTTCTTCTGGAGGATGAGCTGCCATTATCTTTTCACCAGATTCTAAAGTATATGTTTGATGAACCTTTTCAAGGTTATATACTTCAGGAATTATGATTCCATTCTTTTTAGAAAATTTGATGATAAAATCGAAGAAATTTAATTCTCCTTCTCAATTCTTCGTTTCAGCATATTTTAAAAATGCTTTATACTTTTCATAGAACATTCTTTTGTTGTTCTCTATTTAGAGAATAAAATACTTTTCTTTTTTCAGAATTTTCTGGATCGTAAAACATCTCTTTTAGAGATTCATTAAACGATTGTTTTTGTAATACCATAACACTCTCAAATTATTCGGATGCTTATCTTAGAAATCTAAGAGCCTTGTATAGATAAAGAGGCTCGTTAAAAAACAAAATACAATTATTCACAAGATAAGTCTAGTAAGACTTTTCTAAAATGCAGATGCTCTCCCATGTGAAGAGTGGACCCTTTCTTTTGGTGGAGTGTCCCTGTTTAAGTTTGGAGTCGTCTATCCAGAGTGCTTTGTGGGTCCTTTTGATGTCGGCCACTTTCTTTAGTGGGTGGTTGGCTTGGCTTTTAGCTCGAGTTGGCCATCTGTAAATCACTTTCAGAAGGCTCTAGATCTAACTTTTCATTAGAGTTAGTGGAGCTTTCTTCTTCTTCTTCAGAACATAATTTCTCTAATTTTTTAGATATATATTCATCACTTTTTCCCTTTTCTTTTAGGGTTTCTATAACAATTTCTACTTTAGTTTTACCCTTAAGTGGTTTAGGGTTAGTAGTTTCTTTCACTTTGAGTGCTTGGAATAATTCAATAATTTTAATATTATCAAATTGTTCTAGTGGAGTTTTATCCCACCATCTCCCCCAAGATCGTCTTATAAGACAATAGATTTCATCCCAATTGGTTACTGCATAATCCCATTTCCATATCCATGGGATTTTATATAATGCAAAGAAGAACAATAATGAATGATCTTCATTTTTAGTAGAGTTTAAGTTAAACTCTTCAAATAATATAAAAGCTTCAAAAATCTTTTGAGGAAATATATCTTTTGTTGGTCCGAAAAATGAGAATCAATCTCTGAACCAAGTAGGAAAATCATTAAACACATAATGATCTCCTGTTAAGAACTGGATAAACCACGTATGGGTTTTCTTTGAGCTTTGATAAAAAAACGTATTTTCCCACGCCTGTATGTAATCAAAATAGTCATATGAGACTGGGTTCATTAGTTTATTTTAAAATCTTTCTCTAACAAATAAGTTAGAATTCTAATCTGATTTAGATAAAATATTTTTTACCTTAAAGGTTGAGTAAGCAATTTCATGAGAATTTTTCATATTATGAATTATGTCAACATAATTAGTTTCTTTTAAGATTAATTCAAAATATTCCCTAGATTTAGGGGTAGTATTTGCTGGTAAATTTTTTTTAAGATATATATTAGCTACCTGTTCAGGTGATTTAGACATATCTTCATCTTCAACTGAGATGATAGATTTGTGGGAAATCTTATGCCATTTGTACTCCTTTTGAGGAGCTTTTTCTTTCTTCAATGCCTGAAGATAATTTGTTTTCTTCATGGCCTTGTAAGTATTCCCTGGTGAGGAAATCTAGGAGTGAGTTCTCTTCCCCCTTAATATATTCGATATCAAAATCGAATATAGATAGAATGGCTTGCCACCTAGCAAAAATCTGTTTTGATGCTAGATTTTTGACATCTTTTTGTAGTACTTCTTTAGCACTTTTGCAATCAACTATCTTTTCCAACTTAGTAGATCCTGGTCTATTTTGCTATCAAAGCCATCTAAGTTGGAAAATATAGTAGAATTATAGTTTATAATCTTAATAATTTGGTTATTAAGAAAGACTTCGAAGTACTAGGACTTCGGCGAGCAGCGCAGAAGTAAGACCCAAGAGAGGCAGTGGTAAGACGTGTGAGACTTTGTCTGATCCTATTAAGGTATTCTCTGATCTTTTGCAATGGCAGGATTGGTAAGATCATTCTCTAGAAACTCTACTTCTTTATCCTCCAACACTAGCTCTACTTCTACTTCAGCTTGATTTGTAAAAAATAAAGAAATAATAAACATAGAAAATATTGAACAAGATTTAGCTAACTGGAATGTTCCTAAAGTAGGAACTTCACAAGTCTATAATAAGGGTAGTTTTCTTTTTAAATCCAATTATATAATAAAAATAGTAGAAGAGACGTATCCTTTAGCTAAAGAGCCGTTAGACTTAAGCTTATTATCTCAAGGTCTTATAGATCAGTATAGAGAAAAAAATAATTATCTACATATTGGTTTAGTACAAATTGCGGTTAAACCTCTTACTAGAGAAGGACTAAATAATTCAGTTCTTATTTATGTTAGAGATAAAAGACACAATCGAATTAAGGATTCGATATTGGGATGTATTGAATCATCCTTAAGCTTAGGACCTATATATTTCAATTGTTTCCCTAATTTCTCTGTATGCATCAAAGATGCTAATGTCTTGAAATGTTTAAAGGTAGATGTGCAGACACATGGTTTCGATATGGAGGAAGGAACCAATAATATTGCTCTTATATATAGAGTATACTTTAAAGTCATGAACACTATATGCCCATACATCAACTTAAAATCTCTCATCAGAGATAAAAAAAAACAACACTATTTCAAACAAATAGTGAAAAGACTAGATTGGCTACACCTAAAAGGTTAGTATGGGATAAAATTACTCTTCCAGAAAGCTGGTTGATACAACAAGAACCTGAAAAGGTTAAAACTCCTCAAAATACTAAAGTCGATCAAATAATAGAACATGAAGATGGCTCAGTAGAAATTATGTTTGACTCGACAAGAAAAGTAAGAATATCTGAGTCAAGACCATCAACTACAAGCAATCGATTCTCAAATGTCTCGGAAAGGTTCTCAAATGTTTCTATAAATTCTTTAAGAAGAAAAGAAATTGATTTTGAAGGAACTCAAAGGCTTCCTGTGGGAATAAACTTACCAGTTTATCATAAGGAAGAATCTAAAAGATCTGAAGTTATAGAAGAAATATCTGAAGATTAGTCTGAAAGACCAATGAGTCCAACACTCTCCGATATGGGATATGAATCAAACACTAGATTTGAGAGTGTTATGGTATTACAAAAACATTCGTTTAATGAATCTCTAAAGGAGATGTTTTACGATCCAGAAAATTCTGAAAAAAGAAAAGTATTTTATTCTCTAAATAGAGAACAACAAAAAATGTTCTATGAAAAGTATAAAGCATTTTTAAAATATGATGAAAAGAATAATAGAGAAGGAGAATTAAATTTCTTCGATTTTATCATCAAATATTCTAAAAATAATGGAATCATAATTCCTGAAGTATATAACCTTGAAAAGGTTCATCAAACATATACTTTAGAATCTGGTGAAAAGATAATGGCAGCTCATCTTCCAGAAGAAGTCATTAAGATATCAGAGAAGGTACAAGCAGTTCCTTACAAAGGAAAATCAACAAAACCATAGCTACAAGCCACAGACGATTCTGTGAATCAAATTTTAGAACAAGGAAATTACGCCAACTTATTCTTACAAACAGTTGGTAGTTAGTTAACGAAAATTGAAAAAATAGTTCAAAAGTAGACTGAGAGTTTTCCATCTACTTCTAGATCTTAAGGAAAAGTAAAACCGACCTTCTTTAAACCAATTCCAGAGTTTAAATTAAGGCAATAAGATAACTCAGAATTCTTAAAAGAATTATTAGAAAAAATGTCTAAATTAGACACTACAGGTAAAGAAAAATCTGTACGAATGCTTGAAGAAGATCTAAATGAGATCTCTGAAAAAGAGGTAGATGAAATTTATCATTATCTGAAAGAATCTTATAATGATTCTGTAGAAATTAATAAATTGGAAAGACCAATTCCAGTTTACAAGCAAAGCCTTATTATCCTAGGCAATCTCCAATCGATTTACAAATTGAAGAAGAGCTATCCAGCAGAACAATATATTCTGTTAGTACCATTCAATAATGGAGTATTGACGGGCTATCTGAATATCAAGTTATTCGGGTAATAAAAAATATGCTTATGTATGCAACTGCAATTAAATTTCAAGGAAATACAAATAAGCAGGCAGCATTAGCAATCATAGCTAGCTTTGTTGGACAATTGCAAGGCTAGTGGGATACTCACTTAGGTCCTCAAGAATGTCATACAATTCTTAGCTCAATTAAGCAAGAAGTCAATGAAAATGGTAATGTTCTCCAATTAGAAGACACAATAAACAGACTGGTCTACACGATATTGTTGCACTTTGTGGGAAGTACAACTTTGCAATAAGATAGAAGTCATGAACAACTTATAAGCTTAAGATGTCCTACCATGTCACATTTCAAATGGTATAAGGATGTTTTCTTCTCCAAAGTCTTCACGAGAGAAGACTCTAATAGCAACTTCTAGAAGGAAAGATTCATTGCAGGGTTACCTACCCTATTTGCAGATAAAATTCGTGCAAGACTCCGAACCAAGCATGGTGGATCCATACCCTATGGTATGTATATATTTGGTGAATTAGCCGCTGAAATAGTGGTAGAAGGATTAGCATTCTGTACTAATATGAAGCTCAAAAGACAAGTGGATAAAGAAAGGGTCCAAAGGAAGCAAGCCTTAGGAGACTTTTGCGAACACTATGGATATAAAATATCCTCAAAGGATTATCTCATAAGAAAGCCCATAAATCCCAAGAGGCTTATAGAAAACCTTGGTTTAAAGAATCAAGGACTTATCCTTCTAAAAGGAGGAAAAAATTTAAGAAATTTAATTGGACTAAAAAGCCCAATAATAAAACCCGGTTTACTAAAGAAAAAATACCCACTTGTTATAAGTGTGGAAAGTAGGGATACTATAGCCCAAATTTTAGAGTTCAACAGAAGATCAATGAATTAAATATTGACGAGAAACTTAAAAAACAGTTTCTACAAATACTCTTAACAGAGCAATCTTCTAAAGAAGAAGATAATGAAGAAGACTATAGTAGATCCTCATCATCTTCATCTCAAGAAGATGAAACGAATTAAGAAGAGTGTGAATCCGATTACTATAAAGACATTATTAAAATGAATGGTTTAGACTTAAATGTCTTAACAAAAGAAGAAAATTTCATTATGGACATTATAGATAAAATTCAAGATCCAGAAGAAAAAAAAAAGAAAAACCTTAGCAAAATATATAGAAGTCGCTAAAGAAGAAGTCCCTCAAATAAAAAATCAAAAGGGATAACAAGCTCAAATGCAACGACATCAGCAACAATATTCCTTTAATGAAATCCTTAAAAGGGTTAGGAATACTCTTCCTGAACTTCAGGAACCAACAGTAAGTAATCTCAGACAAGAGATTAATCAAACTAAAAAAGATCTTAAAGATCTAAAAGCAAGAGTTCAGATCCTTGAACTACAACAGTGTGTCCAAACACCTCTCATCTCTGAAAATGAGATAGATAATAGAGAAGAAGATTTTGATGATCTCTTAGAAGAGGTCCCAACAATTCCTACTGATAAGAAGAAAGAAATCCTCAAAGAGGAAGAAGATTCTAAACCAGAATTTAGCACTTTATCAACTCCTTAGATAGAGTCATGAACCACAAATGGTACTCAAAAGATATCATTGTGATCAACAAAGAATATTCTTTCAAAGCAGAAGCCCTAATAGATACAGGAGCTGATCTAAACTACATTAGTGAGGGCATTGTACCTACCAGGTATTTTACAAAAAACCACTCAAATATTAAATACTGCTAATGGTAGAAGAATGCCTATACATTATAAGCTGTCCAATGCAGTTGTATGTAATAATGGAGTATGCCTAGAAACTACATTTTTATTAAGTAAAGAATTATCAAGAATGGTAATTTTAGGCACACCATTCATTAATATGCTATATCCTTTCAAAACCACTACAGAAGGGATCAAAACAAAAATTGATGGATATCCTATTATTTTCAAGTTCACAACAGAACCTCAGATACATGAAATAAATTACCTCAAAGGTAAAATTACTAAAAAAGAAAAATTTCTTTTTTCCTTAAAGGAAGAAATGAATTTTAAAACAATCCAACAAAAGATTATCTCTAAAGAAATACAAAAGAAGATCCAATCTCTCAAAAGAGAAATTAGAAAAGGAAATATGTGGTGAGATCCCTAGTGCATTTTGGGAGAGAAAGAAACATGTGGTAGAATTGTCATATGAACCTAACTTTACAGAGGCCCAAATCAATACAAAGGCCAGGCCCATTCAAATGAATGAAAGACACTTACTCATATGTAAGCAAGAAATAGAAGACCTTGTAAAAAAGAAGTTAATAAGGCCCAGTACTTCTCTTTGGTCCTGCCCAGCATTCTATGTGGCATTTTATATTTTGGGAAAATATTTTTTTTTACAAAAACTTTTCCAATGAGAAAATGGTTGTTATATATATATGTATTCTCTAAAAAAAACAACCGTTATTTCCTTTTATTCAGAATGTGACCATTGTTTTCTTTTATCAGAATATGACCGTTAAATAGCCGTTACTCTTCTTTATTTAGAAAAATGACCGTTACTCGTCTTTACTCACAAAAATGGCCGTTACTCGTCTTTACTCAGAAAATGGTCGTTATTTTTCATTACTCAAAATGACTGTTACGCTCTTCATTCCCAAACATTACCGTTATTATCATAATGGTCACACGATTTATGAAACCTATAAATAGAGGGTCTTAGCTCTCAGTTTTAACACAACAATCTGCAAACTCATCTCATTAAGAAAAATTTCTCTCTGCAATTCTAAGTTATTTTTCAGTTTTCGGAGCAACAAATATTCTCAGGTGTTACATTCCGATCTTTATCAGTGTAGTGAAGTTTCGAGACAGAGAAAAAGATTCTGGGCTGTTTTATCGTTGGGATGACGAGGCTGTGTTTGCTTGCACAAAATTGAGGAAAACCGCGAAATATCTTAAAAAGAACGACCTAGTCCGCGACTCAACCCAAATAGTTCATTTCAAGTTATCGATAATATTTTTTCATCGTTGTTTTAACGTACTTGTTTCAACATTAACAGAATCCAAATTTTACCTTGGTCCTCAGAAAAAGCTAGAGGTCCTCTTGTTCTTTTAATTTTATTGTATTGTTCCTTTTTATTTTTGTTTAGTCTTCTTATGATCTGAACTTGTAAACTGTTTGTAAACTAATTTGGGCGAAAATGTAAACTGGACCTTAAAGTTTTGGGCTTTCGGTTAAGCTGGTCCTAAATAAATGTGGGCCAAGTTTTGTTCTATGTGGCATGCGAACGATCAAACGACGAAGAAAACTTGAATGCTTTTTACTAGAAAGTCAATAAAGGAATTCCATAGTGCTAAATTCTTCACTGAGTTCCTTCAGATTTCTCTTAGGTAGTCTTAGGTTCTTCTTTTACTGTTACTCTTTCTATTTCTTCCGTTTGATACATGGCGCCAAAAATTCAGATAGGTAAATGATCTTTGTCTTCCTTTTATAAATTTCGGAAATCATATTTTCTGTTGTTTTGATTTCATTCATTTGTGATTCCGATAGAAGAGGTTTGCGCATTTTCCTTTGCCCAAGTCATTACTCTATGCGTTATTCAAAAAAAAAAAAAAAGGCCATTACTTTATGCATGTTGTACTGCTCTTTTTTTCTTTTTTCTTTTTGGCTCATCCTTTTACCTAATTGTTTGGTTTTATGTTCACACTGTGTGGTGACTGAATAGAACAAATAACTGTTCGTTTGGATATTTCATCTGAAAAATTATCTTTTATTTGCACTATTGACTTCTGTTTTGACCCTTTTTAGATTCTAACAAGCATTCGACAAATTTTGAACATTTTTTTTCTTTTCCAAATCATACCTATTTGTATCTGAACGCAAATTTCCCATGCTTTTGTTTGATTCCAAATGCAAAGTTCTACAAGTAGGAATAAGTTGTTTTTGTTAAAACCAATTCTCTCAATAATTTAAACAATCATTTTATACATCTATTACTCTCTCACAATGCAGGTCAATCAAATGAAATTCAACAATTAGGATTACTGAGATTTAAACACAATTGCTAATACCTCTGGTTTTGAAACCATATTAAAAGTTCTTGGAAACAAACTCTCCCAAAGCTTAAGTTATTGGGAGAAGGGACAACAATCATTGTGTACATTTTGAGTTTAAATTAGATGCTATACTAATTATGGTTTCATTTCTATCTTCTGTTTTCTGTTCATATTTAGTTATTTTTCACTTGGAGAGTTGGTAATGCTACATGTTTTCATTCTCTTTATCTTCGGCCACATTTAAGAACCCTTTTGGAAGAGGATTTGGAGCAATGCTTATACAAACTATTTCATTTTGGATACCATGTTATCTCCTTCTAGATCATGTTTTCAAGTGACATGACAAGCATGGGAAAATCTGCTTTCAAATATGTGAGTTGTGTGTCACCAAGTTAGTCTTGATTTAAAATATATATATATATATATATATATATATATATATATATATATATATATATATATATATATATATGTACATGGATGGGTGACTGAAGTGGTTTGAATCTTCTTATGCTCGCTTTCAATTGTTTTAGTTTTCCATTCTGTTGTGTACTAATATAAAGGAAAATTTCCTTCTCAGAAGGTGCTCTTTCTAGAAGAAAGAGTGGGAGAATGAATAATGATGGTGTTCACGATGCATTGACTTGTGATGACATTTTAGAGGAGATACTTCTGAGATTGGATAAATCGGTTTTCAAACTCATACTTGTGTCAAAGAGGTGGCTTCGTCTGATATGTGGATCTTCTTTCAGAGAACATTACCATACTCAATGGAACATAAATTTTCACCTTTTGGGCTTCTTTGTTAACAATCTTTTGTACCTTGGCAAACCTAAAAATGGTATCTCTCGACCTCTATCTGAACCTGCACTTCGGTTTCTGCCAACTTGTAATGAAGGTGATGATCTGAACTCTTCTGGTGTTCTCAAAAAGCTTGGTTACTTCATTGACTCTTCCAATGGTCTCATTCTTTGTGGCCGCCACCCAATGACATATTATGTTTGGAACCCCTTGACAAAGCAACACTGTCAACTTCCTCAACCTCGGAAGTGCTATAAGAATCTATGCGTAGCATTTCTTACAGAGGGATACTTTGATAATGCCACCTGCTACAAGGTCATTCGAGCCAAAAGTGAATGCAGACATGTCAAAGTTAGCACAGTTTCCATTGAGATGTTCTCATCACAAGTTGGCACATGGAAACACTTAACACTAACTTGCTCCTCACCCTTTAACTTGTCTCCATGGAAAACAGCAACTGTGATTAATGGTGTCATACACTGGTTTACAAAGCAAAAACAAGTGGCCTTATATGATACTCATCTTGGAAATCGACAAATAGTCCTTGTCAAACTCCCAACTGGTAAGTTGTCTCATGATTATGATGATTTTTTTCTTGGAGAGTCCTCGGATTGTCTTTTGCAGTCTGGCCAGAGCAGCAATTATGGTATTGAGATATGGATTCTTAAAAAGATTCTAGCTGGTTCCTCTTCCGCTAGCACAAGCAATGTTCAGCCCTCTGAGTACAGTTGGATCTTGAGATACAGGGTCAGTTTCAAAGAAATATGTATAAGCAATATAAAATCCTTCAAGCTTTCTAAAGAATATCAAATATTGTCATTCCTTCCCCAGAATTCTGAATATGTCGTCATTAGATCTGGTTGTGGCTTTTTTCTTTGTCACCTTGGTAGCAAAAAGCTTGAACAGATTCCTTATCAAGGTCGAGGCTCTTCAATTTCATGGGATTTTAGTGAAGTAACCCCGTACTACAAACCCACTTGGCCATACTCTTCTTCATGTCAGAGCACATAAAGTAAGGCTCGGATATGAATAAGTTGATAAACTTGTAAATATGATCCTTGTGGTGCTTTTTGGTGAGGATGTCACCCTTACATAGTTAACTGCTTTATGCCATGAAACTTAACATGTCATTTCCTATATGAGCACGGCTATCCACGATCAGCTCAAAACAGGAAATTCTCCCCATTTCCAGCAGCCAATGGACATCCATTTGTTTACACTATCGGACATCTGTTTGTCCAGAAAGCGGACGTCTGGTTGTGTCGTAAAGCCCATCTAAGTTTTCCAAAACAATGCAGGATTTGATCCATTTTTTGTCATTCAAGGGTCAAAATTGTTTCTATGGATTTGGAGACCTATCTTAGTTAACCAAGGCTCATTTTGTGGTGGGGGGGAGAGGCTCCCATAACTGGAGAGAAATTATAGAGATATAAATGGAGCAAATGGATCACTTGGAGCATGAGAATTGGACATCTTAATAGTTTCCTCTTTTGCTTTGTTTCATTTGCATTTATTTTGCATAAGAACTTCATCTTTGTATTTATGGATAGTTCTTGCTTTGAGTTCGAAGGTAACATGGATGTAACTTGATGCTTTATTTTAATTTTAATACACTAATGTTCTTAAATAGTTAATCATTAAGTAAATTTCTAGACATGTGCATTGGAAGAGTGATGTGTTGTAACCAAGACTAAAATATCAACATATTAATGTTGATATTTTTAAAATTTTCATTGAAATATTAAAAAAAAAACACAAAACTAAAGAAGATTGCAATAACATCAAGCATACAAGTAATCAATCTGAAGTTAGAGTTGTAAAGAAGCTTGAGAAATTCAGCAATGGTAGTAAGAAGGAAGTAAGAAGAAGAGAATAAGAGAATACATGAATCTTTTTATTATTGTAACGAAAGCTTAATTACATTTACATTGTAAAGACTATTTATATCAAAGTCTAAATGTAAAATTTTTATACAAAAATATCTGTTGTAATCTTCTTCATTTTTGAATGCTAGCTCATTAAGTTTTCATTGTTGAGTTGGCACACTAGCACAAGGTTTGTTGTAACCAAGTTATGCACTTGTTGTTTTACCACTTCACACTATCACAATTACACAATTTCACCTTAGCATCCTTCACGTGTTTTGATGGCTTGCACCGCCTGCACAACAAACATTTTGGTTATCACCCTATGGGATCTCCATAACATTGAGTTTGCTTCTCAATCAAAGGAGGTTTTGAATGGAATATAACGGCTAAAGCAATTATTCTTAAGTTATCACACCATAAAATTATAAAGAAGGAGAGACATCATACATTTCCTTGAGAAGGGTTTTAGGTCAAATAACCTCAATGACAACACAAGTAAGGGCTTTGTATTCAATCTCAACGCTTGATCGATCTATCACACCTTGTTTTTTAGAACTTCAAAAGACAAGATTAGCACCCAGAAAATGCAATCGTCAAATGTGGATCTTCTCTCATCAAGGCATGAACCCCAATGAATATTAGCAAAACCAATAAGGACTAGTTGAGTTAAAGGTTTAAAAACAATTTCAAGATGTGTTAATGTTATATATCGAAGTGCCCCTACTATACTTATATAAAATAAAGGATTGTTAAAAAGGATACCATCTAATACAGACAAAATAGGAGAAATGAGCATAGGACATTCAATAAGTTTAGCATGCTCCATTTTGGCTTTCTCAAGTAGTTAGTTTGAGCCAACAACACATCACCATTAAGAAGATCGACAACTTATATGCCCAATAAATAATGAAGCAAGCCCACATATTTAAGAGAGAATGTAGAGTGCAAAGTATCAATGAGGAATTCACTTCCACTAGTGATGATAATATCATCAACATATACCAAAAGAAAAACTAGGAAAGCTGTAGAAACATTGCAGAACAAGGATGGATCAATTCGAGACATAATAAACCCCATTTCACATAATGCACTATACAATTTATCAAACTAAGCCCTTGGAGCTTGCTTAAGACCATAAATAGCTTTTTTCAGCTTATAAACATAACCAAGAAAGTGAAAGTCTTTATAACGTAATGGTTGAGACATATAAACTTTCTCATTCAAATTCCCATTTAATAAGGCATTATTGGTGTTTAGTTGATGAAGCTTCCATCATTTGGACAAAATAATGGTTATCACTACTCAAGTAGTAACTAGTTTTATGATATGACTAAAAGTTTCATGTAAATCAAAACTATGTTATTGATCAAATCCTTGGGCCATAACTTTGGACTTTCTTTTATCCAAAGCACAAATTTGCAACTTCTTCACCATCCATGTCCACTTAGATCCTATAACCTTTATTCTTAGAGGTGATGGAAGTAAGACCCAAGTCTTATTCCTAACATCAAACTTATTCTATATTGATTGTTTTCGAGCATCATAACTCAAGGCTTGTTTAATAATTCCTCGCTCAGTGAAAGATAAATCAAGAGTATATGCTTTTTTCTTATAAATATTATTCTTACTTTTAATAATCATAGAGTGTTGATTGGTATAAATAGCATACGGTGGCTCGTTTTCTTTAGAAGCCTCATGTTTAGAAAATGAATTGTTGAGATAAATTATGTGAATGAGAAAGAATAGATGAAGTAAGTTCAAAAGATGGAAAATGGAGAGAAGAAGACTCATGATAAGGAGACAAATTGTGAAAAAAAAAAGATATTGATAACAAACGAGTATATGACAAGGATCAAACTGATGAATATAAATTAAACATAAAGTATGCAAAGTTTTTATTTGTTGGATAATAAGTAGAACTGATTTGATGGTAAAAAATGTGTTAGAAAACACAACTGGTTAAGAACTAGTTTTAGAGTTGAAAAAAAGAAAGTTATTTTCATGAAATATCACATGTTTGGAAATGTAAAGCTTACAATTTTCAGCTAAACATTTGTAGCCTTAAGGTTACATCCTAGAAAAGTGTAAGGTATAGACCTAAATTGAAGCTTGTGAACGTTATTAAGCTGAATAAAGGGAAAGTGTAAGCAACCAAAAACTTTGAAAAAAGTGAAATTTAATTTAACTTGAACAATTTTTCCAGCAGAATTTTGAACTCAAGAATTGGAGTAGGAGATCTACTAATAGCAAAAACTATTGGATAGAAGCTCTCATCTTAGAATTCTAGAGGCAAAAATGCTTTAGCAAGTATAGACAAACCTTAATAAAAAAATTGTTTGTACTTCCTTTCTACTAAGTTATTTTTCTTATGAGTGTGAGGATGAAAAGTTAAATGGATGATTCTAATTTGAGAAAAGTACAATGTGAGAGCTTGAAACTTTTCACCCCAATCAAATTAAAAAAAATTGATTTTGGTGCATATTTGAAGTTCTATCATAGTTTCAAACCGTAAGAATGATTTGAAAACATCTCTCTTGGACTTAAGAAAATAAATCCATGTAAACCTTGGAAGCTCAACAGTGTAATGAATATAGTATTTGTATCCATTTTTTGAAGTTACATAAGACACCCATAGATAAGAATTTATTACACTCAAAGGTGCCATGGCACAAGAGTTAGATTAAAAAATGGAAACTTATGACATTTACCAAGTGAACCAGTTGAACATTGTAAACTGTCTGCTTTATTTTCATTGAAATGAATGTTACAATAATTCAGAGTTTTCTTGATTATAGGTAGAAAAGCATGAGGTAACCTATTATGCCAAGTAAGCAAATCAGTAGGTGTAGCTACATGTACTTTTTTAGCAGTTGTGATATTTACAGAGACATTAGAGTCAAGAACATGAGAATAAGCCTTACCTTTAAAGATTTAAATAAAAAACATATAAACCTTTATAAAGCCTGCATCTGATTAACTCCTAATTTGTCTTCTTATCTTTCAAAGAAACAAAAATCTGAATGAAATTCAAAATAAACATAGTTGTCTTTGCAAAATTGAGCCATACTTAGCATGTTTTTAGCAATTTTAAGAACATATAAAATTGTATTCCTTACAAACTATCTTCAATTAATGACATTAGTGAAAATATATGAGCCACTTACCATTACCAACCATTAGATGATCATCACCTATATAAGGTTGAAAGCTAGCCAAGTTTGTAGAGTCATCAGTGACATAGTATGATGCACCTTAATCTAAATACCAATAAGGTTATGATGAAGCCTCAGGAGTTGATAATAAGGTAGGTATCATCCGAGCTTTGGCTAGATTAGTATTATACATTTGTGAGCCTTGTCCTTGTGTCAAACGTGGTTGAAACATAGCATTGAAAGGATATTGCATCATAGGAAACTAAGTCCAATTTGCTTGCATTAGAAATTATCATATTTTCTTGATTATTCAATAAGAAGGCTTGTTGTTGAGAAACATTAATGAAAAATTAAACCTAAATATTCTATACCAAAATTTGAATTTTTAAAAGATCTAAACTAATGACAAAATTAAATATAGATTCAACAAATATTTAGGTAAATAACATGAAATTTAAAAGAGAATTTATAGGATAGATTAATTATTTAATTATGTTTTCTTAATATTAATTAAATTATTAAATATATAAATTGATATTTTTTTCTTTTTTTTGTATGAAAATATCCTTAGATAGTTCCCAAATTCTTTATTAATAAGAAATCAATTAATATCTTTAGGCGTAGTCTATCAATTGGTTAATTATTAAATTATGATTTATTTATAAGAAAATAACAAACCATCTAATTATAAACTTAAGTGGAGTTAAATAATTACAGTCTCATTCAAGGTATCATAAGTTGGATTTAAGATCGACAAATATGAGAAATAAATTTTCAGATTTTAAAACTGTTACAAAAATATGTTGTCAGTATATTTATAAATAGTAATTCTTGTAAAAATCTTTGAAATAGAGCATGAATTTGAATAAGATTTAGATAATCAAATCTTGCATCCAAGAGTATTACTCTAAATCATATCTAGATAATCAAATCCTAAATTTAATATCACATTTGAAGTATATTATGAAAATTTTGACATCCCTATATTTTCTGTAATAAACTTTATAGAATTCCTAAATAAAGAAATAAAAATCAATTTATTTTATAAAATAAGTTTTACCTAAGTTACTATTTCATAAGCATAGTAACATAACCAAAATCTCATAGTATTTTTAGCCATATATGCTTAATTTAATAAATGATTAGTAAATTAAACATAACATTCTGAATAATATATAAAATTAATCTGAAAATAAAAGAATACATTATACGTCAAGTGTATCCTTTCAAGTACATAAATTCAGTATCATTTTTGTATCTAAAAAACCTCCAAATAGGATTATCAACATTATTTATTAAATTAAAAGAAATTATTACATAAACTAATCTATGTTCAACTCCCAAAGTTGAGAAAAGAACTTTGAAATTGAGAATAGAAAAACTAAGAAAATCTTTAGAAAGTTAAAGAGAGAATTGAGAGGTAAGGGATTATTAATATGAGAGGGTGAAAGTTCCCTTTTATAGGTATGGAAAACATTGTAAAATGGAGAGAATTATGGATAAAAAAGTTGGATGTCTGATGAGTGCTTAAAAAGTACTAAAATTACCATGATTTAATGTATTTTAATTGATTGAAAATATTTATATTTATATGATTTTATCATATTTTTATATAAATTTATCTTTTAGGAATCAAATATTTTTATTGTTTTCAAGTATTTTCGCTTCAAAAATAATTTAAAGACTCGAAGAATAATACTAGAGGCAAAACATCACAAATATATTGAGAAAAAAATGAGAAAAAGTCAAAAAAATGAAAAAATGGAAAAATAGATAAAACTTCCCAACCGCACGTCGAAGTTACGGGCACAGTCACGCTAATAACGTCAGAATAATGTGCACAACCGTGCCAATTTCACACCAGAACAACGCATGTAGCCATGCCAATTTCACGCCAAAACAACGCATGCAACCGCGCCTAATCACCATGAAGTTCGTACGCATCTGTGCCCGCATCATGCCGAATTCCTACGTTAGCATCCGTCAATGCCTACATCAATACTCATCCATTCTGTGTCAATTTTTGCGTCAGCATTCGTCCATTACGCATCTAAAGCTTTTTTTTATCATTTTTCCCACTTTTTTACCCTTTTCCGCACCTATAAATAGCCCATTTCCCCCATTGTACAAAACACACCTTAAGAAACAATTTTCTTAGCTCTTTCTTTCTCTAGAAAGCTTGCTTAGTTTTTTTAGTTTTTAGTTTTAAAGTTCTTCTCTTTTTGAGAAGAACTAGCTATGCTTTGTAGATTTTGAACTTTTGATCCAATAAACGGAAATGCAAATCCATTTGAAGGTTTTCTAGTAACAGATTTAGCATCAAAGTTCTGTAAAGATTTTTTTAAGGTATGATTTTAATGGATATTTTACAGTTATTTTTTATGTTTTATTCTTACATATTATATTTAATTTGTCTCTGATTAAATTTAACAAGGCTGGTGCCAGACTTGCATTTACTTAAGGGGAGTGATGAGTGATGTTAGAAGGAGTTGGTACTTCACATGTGTTTTTCCTACATGTCTAACTATGATTATCCTATTGATGTGTACCTATTTAGGGGTAACATGATAGTATTTGGATAGAATACAAGTTGTCTCTACATGATATGTGCATAGGGAATGTGTTTGTTTCATGTATGCAAGTTATAGATTGAGATCTTCGAGTTTTAGATTGGAAGAGTACGGATGAGTTGATCCTGAAGATGAATGGAGTTCACAAGATGGATGCACTTGAAGTAGATGTGTTTTTGGGTATTGGGTATGAGTAGATGTTTTGTTCACTGAAACAAACATCTTTAGATCATCTCATGTTTGATGTGTTTCTGTACCAAGTTGTGCAGTGTTTTACCATGGAAAGCCAAAGGAGGAGACTATATGTCTTTTAGTCCTTTGAGTCTTTGTTGGCATTTTTGTGTGTAATACCCGGAGTCTATTTATTTTACTCAATGTTTTTGTCTTCCTCTATGTAAGGTTGATTACTAATGATCAGTAATGCACATATGCATATAGTTAGGTACATTTTTATATTCGATCATGTTTACACCCCCTACTGGGTTAATTTTCGTAGTATGCATACTAGGCTGAGTGTTGTGGTTTTTGTTTCATTGAGTTAATAGGTATTTATGAAAAATTACTTTACCATTTTTAACAAAAAAATCACATTTTTTGGTGCATCGATGGACTCTTTCCTCCCCTTTGTTGAGTGGTCAGTGAGGCATCGATGAGTGGTCAATAAGGCCTCGATGAATGGTCGATAAGGTACCTCTAAGCTTGAATTTTTTTCTCTAAATATCCCTTTTTTTAATGCTTTTTAATTAGAAAATCCAAGTGAAACTCTGGAAAATGTTTTTTGCGATTCTGATTTCATTTCATGTATCATCTTGAGTATTTTTTGGTGTTTGTGATACTTGTGAGAGTAAAATAGTGTTATTAAGTTATGAGTACTTACAACTATTTTATTACCAATGTGTGAGCAAGGATTGAAATAGACGATATAGTCGACGATATCATCGACATTATTGCGATATTGTCACTTTTTTGCACGTTTCGACATCGAAACGTGATGTTCATTTTGGTTAAAATGTCTAGAAAATGTTCATTTTTTGTTAAAATATCGTGGATACAATGGATATTGTCGCTAAAATGTTAACAAAATGTCAAAAGGTATTGGTAAAATATCATTTGATATTAATTTTTTATTTTTAAAATAATTTACTTTTAAATTTATCTATTTATAAATTTTTTATCTTTAATCTAAATATTATTTAATTTGGACAATATTATATATTTCTTTTCATATATATTTTTTATTTATACCTCATTTTTACATTTAATTTAATAATGTTATCTATATAGTTCTTTTTTCATAATTTAAATTATGTGATATACCATTAAGGTTATAATAATATTAATTGATTAACTTATTAATCAAATTGAATAACATAACTTTTATAAATATATATATTAAAAATGAGAAACTAGTTTAAAAATATAATTAATTCATTGTTTTGATATTTTAAAAAGTTTTATAAACAAATTCCATGATTTTGATAGAGGTTTTATAGTTTTCTTAAAAAAAATCAAAGTTTCTTATAGAGTTTGGAACTTGGTATACAACAAGGTAAGGTGATACAAACTCTAAAGGAACTCATCCCCTATAGTAGTGGAGAAAAAAACATACTAAAGTAGCCTAAATGAACTTAGGTAATAGGTAAAAAGTTTTCAAATAGAAGAAATAATCACATGGATAGCTGGCTTTTGTTTGAGGGAGACTTTTCTTCCGTCATTTCTTCAAATTACAACAAATAACAACTATATTCTAATAATAAATAAACAGAATACAAACAAATGCCTAGGTAGAATCCTTCGACTTTGATACTAATTGTTGGGAAAATCGGGTATATTTTTCCTATTCTAAATAATTACTATTCAAAAATACTATGATTTGAATAAAACTCAAACTAGCCCTATAAAATAATACTATTGAAAATATAATGTTAAAAGAAACTAAAACTGATATTAAACAAAATATTAAAGAAGAAAAATAAAAACATCAAAAATTTAACGAGATTTGGTATAAATGTTACTTATGTCCTCGGGTGTCGTTGACCACTTCCACTGTTTTCAAATTGGATGAACTCCAAAAATTACAATTGATTGGACAAGATTAAGCTAATCAATTATCTATACAAAAGAGAGAAAGACATACATATTTTAGGAAGATTTCAAAGTAGAGAAGGGGATTTTATTTATAACCTAAAATACAACATCCACCATGGTTCCTAATCCACGTGAGATTTTTTCAAATTACTCAGTTGCTTACAGGTTTCCTCTTTGTTTTTAAATATCTTTCCTCACACTAAAATGTGAAAAGTACCAATTCTTAATACTTTCGTCAAATTCAGGGCAATGATTAATGTGGGAAAAAGTAATTCAAATCTAGTACGTCAGCGTGAAAGTGGAGCAGATAAAACTGTAACTACAAAAATGTTATGCAATACCTTGCCTTTCCAGGTGGTAGGACTGGTATAGAAAGAAGGACAGTTAAGCATTAACTTCTCTAGGTTTTCTTTACATCATTTCTTCCATTTTATGCTTTGATGTACCATTATTGATGTCCTCTTCTATTGTTTTAGTACTTACTAAACAAGATCTTATCATACTTATATGTTTACTATTTCAATGCAGTCAAATCCAGTTCTTGAAACATTTGGCAATTCTAAAACTGTCAGAAATAACAATTCTAGTTTAGACTCCCTTGTACTTAGGCAATCGAGTAAGGTGTTAATTTTTGATTTACTTAAATCAGAGTTTTGATATGTGCTAAAATTCAAGTGACTTGGCGCGTGAAAGTGGTTACAAAATGGGAAGGGAGACCACTAGATTTTTAGGGGGAAGTGCTCATGATTTCCTACACATATTCACCATTGCTTGCACACACTCCTTTTGTTTTCCTTTAATTTCCTTGTAAAGCTATATATAACCAAAGAGATGGAATAATACTAATAAGAAATATATAACAATTTACCTCTCTTCCTCTATTATTCTTATCTTTTCCAACCCCCTCTAAAATTTACTCATAACAATGGTATCAAAGTCGGTTCCAGCCTTGGACAACCGCTCCGATGTCGAGTTCTTCAACAAAGTATTTGAGATTTTGGCACGAAATGAGTCTAAATTTGAGCGAGTAAGCGCTAAAATACAGGTGGTGTGGATCAAGCTACGAGATCTTTGCACCTTCCACAGCACACCTCTGAATCCAACACTTATACCCAGATATGAATCAAATCCATACCCAACGACAATTTTTCAAGCTGATATTTCTAACTTCAAAAACACAGTTCAAATGTTCACTACGTCTTCAGAAACGTTCAAACACCCTTTCTTCATCCATCCCTCGCCTGAACCTGTGCACCCAATTAGAGAAACTCTAGTACTGTTAACCTCAACAGTAGCTTCCGCTGCTCATTCTCATGTCACTATCCCATCTCTTGTAGGTAATAGGGCTACTAACAACACCCAAACCCTTGCTTCGCCTGACGTACTGAAGGCATAGATTGAACTTGACATCGTCAACTTCGTTCACTCCAAGGAAAAATGGAAACCCTACACCATTAGCGAGAAGTTTGGCCACCAAGCCTCTGCTGAATCATGGGGTAATATACACACTCTTCCTCATATCCCTAGTGTTCCTGGTGGTGGTTCTTCAAGGGTTGGCCAGGGTGCTTTTGGAAATCAAGGTCGTTGTGGTCGCCTGTTTGTTCCCACTAAGATATGGCATTGGTGGTACCATAAGACTAAGGTTAACCAAAAGCGTTACGACCGCGTCTCAGCTATAGCTCGATAGTTATCTTTGTTCTTCTCTATTTCTCTCACAGTTCAAAGGCTAAGCTCAAAGGGGTTTCTGTGTGCTCATAAATGAATGGTTGATAAGCAGCAACAACCATTTATTGTTCAAAAACTGAGGGTTGAACCTGATGTGTAGTAGGTGATTGGTATGGTTGATAAACGAATGGTTGATATTTCACTTGCTCAAAACAACTATAGGGGTTTTCGAGGACCTGATGTGTAGTAGAGGTAGTATGCTTGCAGAAAATACTCAAACCTTGCATTGTGGAATCGATCTTCCTCAACATGTATAGCTCGTACTGACCTATCTAGGCTATCTAGGGTTCAATCAACATTATTCTCTAATTTTGTTCTTGTGCCTACAGAACAAGGAAACTTCCTTGTTGAATTCCTTATGGGTGGAGTTCCTACTGATATGTCCCAAACAATTACTGCCCCAACTGAATGTGTTAAATTATGGATTCAAAATCAAGATGAGTTGATAAAATTGGGTAGGATTCTTAAATATTACAAAAACATTGATGACTGCTTCAAGAGAACAATTAAGGTTTACTTCAAGACATTATTTAACTCTAAGGTAGATAGAAATGATTACTGGGAATGGGTTACTGGAAGCTGGAATTCTGGTGGTACTACTGGTGTCTCTTCCTCTATCCTTGTCTACTCCAAGGACTATATTAGCTACCGCTTGGCTGATGATTCAAAGGTTGTAAAGAAAGGAAGAGAAAGTCCATTCGATGGTTTAATTGGTGTCTATAGGAAGACTAAAAAAAGTGAGGGTATTGCTGGCCTTTACCGTGGGTTCAACCTTTCTTGTGTTGGAATCATTGTGAACCTGGGGTTGTACTTTGGAAGGTATGATTCTCTTAAATTTGTCATTATGTACACTAGAATTGACTACTTAAGTCGTGAAGTCCAAAATTTGGTAGTTTTTAAGATAAAATGGACTAGGTTTGAGGATCCTCTTCACTTATCTTCAAAAACTGGAATGTGGAAATGTGTAGAATTCTTTCCTATTAGTACTAGTAACACAAATGAAGTTGAGACATCTAATCAGGATGAATCTTACAAACATGTGCTGAGAATAAGCTTCTTTGACAACAAACATGACTATTATTTACTTGGGAAGTTCCTAATTGAAACAGAACAATTTGTGGTTGATTTCAACTTCTTCGGTGTTAGTACTAATCTGAGATATGATTATGGAAAGTTTTATGTTTCCAAAACCTTCTATGATGGTGCTAATAGGAGGAGGATACTATGGGGTTGGGTGAATGAATCAGATAGTGATTCAGATGCTTATGTTAAAGGATGGGATGGTCTTTAGGCTATTCCTAGAATGGTTTTTTAAGTAAATATGGAAAACAATTAGTACAGTGGTCTGTCAAAGAAATTGAGAGATTTCATGGCAAAAAGGTCAGTATTTATGATAAGGAGCTCAATGTTGTATCAGTTTCTGAAATTTCTAGTATCACAGCTTCATAGCCGGATGTGGAAGTTTCACTTGATGGAATGAATATAGGAAATGCAGAGTCAAGGGACACACGTTTAGTTGATCCATAATTGTTTTGCAGTCAAAAGGATGCCTCTACCGGCAGTATAATTGGACCATTCAGTTTATTGGTGTTGGCTTCTAATAAACTAGAAGAACAAACTGTTTTGTTCTTCCACATATTAAGAAACAATTATAAATATGTTGTTATGATATGTTGTCATAAATATACCAGGTGCACGGCTCTGATTTCCCAATTACTGGGAATGTTGTTCTAATGTATAGTGATCAAAGTAGGTCTTCCTTGAGAGCAGTACTTGACAAAACAACCCATGGAGATTTTTTTGACATAGACCCACTTTATGAGAAGATATTATTGTGAAGCTTAATTGATCATTCAATCGTTGAGAGATTTGGTGGGGAAGGAAAGACTTGTATCATTGCCAGAGTTTATCCCAAACTAGCAATTGATAAAGGAGCCCAGTCCAAGTTGGGAAGTTTTCTTGAGAAGATTTCTACTGCAGTGAATACGTACCTTTCTAATCTAGTTGAATATACCAATAGAATGAGAAATTTTGGTGATACACAAGCAAGTAGGATGCATATTTTTTCTTGCGATATGAATATTCTGTATCAAACCCTCATGAGGCTCAGCTTTCCTTTGGGTATGGATTTCATCCTGGAAAGGCTATGATGAGTGCTCAAAAAGCACTAAAATAACCATGATTTTATGCACATTAATTGATTAAAAATATATATATTTATATGTTTTATCATATATTTATATAAATTTGTCTTTTTCGGAATCACGGGTATTTTTATTGTTTTTCAGGTATTTTGGCTTAAACGCAAATTTAAAAACTCAAAGAAGAATACTTGAATCAATACTTGACAAATAAATTAATAAATAAGTGGAAAAATGTCAACAAACATGGAAAAATTGGACAAAATGGGTCGAAAAGGTCAAAAATGTCAAAAAGCGACTTAGCCGCCGCGCTATGGCCACGCACCAGCTCGCCCAGCTGGCGCGGGTTATTGCGTTCATGCAGCGCCGCACGGCAGATTCTGTTACGCGCAGCAGCCTTGTCATCAGCCGCCATTGCGCAGCGTAGCGTTGACCCATTTTCCGCGTCGGGCCGCAATGACGTCATCTTGGCGTCATTGATGACTCAGTAGGTCCAAAACACGTTTTTATTTTTTTAATATTTTTTTTAACATTTTTAATCATTTTCTCTCCATCCCTCACCTATAAATACCACATTCCATTCACTTCAAAACACCTTCAAAACACACTTCTCTTCTTTCTTTCTCTCTTTTCTTAGATTTTTAGTTTTTTAGTTTTTCTTAGTTTTTAGCTTTTTTAGTTAATTTCTCTTAGTTTTAGAGTTCTTCCCTTTTTGGGAAGAACTAGTTATGTTTTGTAATATATTAGCTTTTGATTCAATAAATGAGAGTGCAAATTCCGCTTGGAGGTTTTCCGACGCGGAATAACATCGAAGTTACGTAAGGATTTTATTTTCTTTCTGAGTTATTTTTTATGCTTTATTCTTACATGTTATATTTAATTTATACGTGATTAAATTTAACTGGCTACTTGTTTATAAACATGATGTAATAATAACGTTGTTATTATTTGCGAAAATATTAAATAGGTAAAAATCTCTAAAATGAATTGATTTTATTTTTATTCAAGATTTTATATTAAGAATGTTAGAGAAAATATATTATTTTTCAAATTACAAACTTAAATATGAAAATTAGATTTTAAGGTTTAGTTATCCAGGTCTAATTTGAGAGTTAGAGTAACTCTTCTTTTATTTGTTGTACAATTTGGTAGTTAGAGTGAAGCTATTTCAAAAGTTTTTATAAGAATTATTATACGAAAATGTATTGACAACATGTTTTTCGAAGTGGTTTTAAAACTTGAAAGTTAGTACTCGGATAATTAAATTCTTAGGTTTAATTTGGACACCTTGAATAAAGTTTAAAAGTCTAATACACCTTTAAAGGTGGCATTTAAATGGTTCATTTTCAATCTCTTGAAAAAGGAATTAATTTAATTAACCAAATTAGTTATCAACTTCACCCGTAGGTGTTAATTGATTTGTTTAGTTAACAAAGAATATCTAACCCAGCGAAAGGTGGTATTCATATAAAAAGAGAATCAATAAATATCAATTCATATCTTTAATAACCTAATTAATATGACGTAATTAACTTAATTATTATATCATAAATACTCGCCATTATAAATGATAAAATTTGCATAAATGTTTATTGAATCTATGTTTATTTTTATGTAAGTAGATTAAACACAAAACCCCAAAATATCGTGACGGATGTTTAGGATTTAATTCGTTTTTAAAAGTTTGAATAATAAATTAAAAACCACATACATTCCTTCCTTAGATCGAGAATTGGGAGTATACTTATCATTTTCTACGAAATGATTCGTACGCTTGAGAGTTTATAAATATTAAAACCAATTATGCGGGTAGGATCTACATGTCGGTTACGCCTAGATCAAGTTTTGGTAGTTGAAGTGGCGATCAAGTTTTGGCGGATTCTTGTGTGAAATGGAATAAGCGTTTTTAAATTATTTATCAAAATTTTAAAAACCTTTGTATTGTAAATAATTGTGATTTTTTTATTAAAAAATTAAAAAAAATAAAAAATTTTGTTGTTTGTGAAAAGTAAAAAAAAATTTAAATTTCAATTTGAAAATAAATAAAAAAAATATAGCATGAATAATAAAATAATTTTGCATTTTGAAATTTGAAGTAAAAAAAAAAAGTAAATAAATTTTAAATTAAATTAATAAATAAATAAGAATAAAAAAAAAATAAAAAAAATAAAAAAATAAAAAAAATAAAAAAAAATAAAAAAAATAAAAAATAAAAAAATAAAAAAATAAAAAAATAAAAAAAAATAAAAAAATTATAAAAAATAAAAAAAAAAAAAAAAATAAAAAAAAAAAAAAAAATCAAAAATTTTATTTTCAATTTTTTTATTTTATTTTTGTTGTTTTTCTTTTCTTTTTTCTTTTACCTTTTCAATTATTTTTTTCAATTTATTTATTTTATTATTATTATTTTTTTTTTTTTTGGCTTAATTTTATTTTTTCTCTTTTTATTTTATTTTATTTTTTTTCAAATTTTTAACTACTTTTTTTTTTTTTAATTTTCGTTTAAGTTAATTAACTTAGGTTTTTAGTAACTTAATTTACTAACTTATATTAATTTAATTTACTAACTTAATTAACTTAGATTTTCATTAACTTAATTAACCTACCTTTTTATTAACTTAATTAACTTAAATTTTAACTTAACTTAACTTAATTAACTTAATTTTAATAGCATGAAAAGTAAAGATCTAAGGGAGTTAAATACAGTGAGACTAGTTCTTGAAACCTTTGTGCCTTTAGTCTTTCCTACGGGAGCGTTGCTCTGTCTAGGAGGATGGTTTTAAGGAGCCTTTTGCCCCTAATTCTTTCTGGGAGCACTCTTGGTTATGCGATTATGTTATTTTTAACTTCAAAAAAATAAAAAATAAAAAAGTGCAAACTTATCTCCAAAATTTTAAAGCTTTAATTACAATCTAAGGAGTTAGTTGTTTTGTTTGTTTCTAGGTACAATTGTGTTTGGATGCCTTAATTATTTGATTTGTACCTAGATGTGGGTTATCTAAAACCCTCGAAGCATGCCCTAGTTTTGAGTAGAGAAAAATTTGAAAATCAATAGGGCATGTTTGAAGCATATAGGTAGACAACATTGTCTTACTTGTAGGTTTGATTGACTCAATGATGAGGGACATTGAGTTTACTTAAAAGGCAATCCCCAGTTTCGTCTTGCTAAGGCGTTAAACCTTTGTTGGATGGGAGGCAACCCATCATTTTGAGTAATTTTTTTTTTTTATTTGTTTTAATTTTATTGTTTATTTTGGTTTAATTATATGTGAATAATTTTTAAATTGTTAAAACTAAAAATATTTTTGAGTTGTTAGAAGTTGTAATGATAAATACGTATACAACTTTAATGATGAATATGATGAATGCACTTGCATTTCTCCATTACTACTTACACATTCTCGAGAAATAGGTAATCTTTCTTCTCTTTTCTCTTTATCTTTAATTTGATTGTTACATTGAGGACAATGTAAGTTCTTGGTTAGGGTGGTGAAAAGTTACCATGCTTAATTAGAAAAGAAAAAAAAGATTTAACAATTTAAAAAAAAAAAATTCAAAAAAAAAAAAAACAAAATTAATTTTTTTTATGTTCACATCTTCATTTTTTGTGTTTGTTTTGTGTGATTTAGTAATTTTTGAAATTTAAAAAAAATAAAAAAAAAATAAAAAAAAAATATTTTCTCACAAAAATTTATCATTTCTTTAAATCAAATTTAAGTAAAAAGTTAAGTCTTTTGTACTGTTAGATTAATTTTTGGCATATCATGAAATATTTTGTAATTGTTTTTGATAATTAGTTAATTTTTGTCATAACTAGTATTTCTTGATAAGATGTAGAAATTATATTAAACCCAAAATCGATGTTTATGAATTTGTTTTAGTGGAGACTACCTTTGTGAGATATAATTTGAGCCTAATTTCCTTTATTCAGAGTGAAATATATATTTTTCTACTCGAAACACATTTCTTATTTCTTCAATTCTTAGATGATCTACATAGGCATTAATATTGAATGTATGAATTTTTTCTCATCTTAATAGAGTGTCGTATATTTTTTATTATTATTTTTGTTTAGATTAAATGATTTGAGTAGAAATTGATAGTATATGCTTTTATCTCGTTCGTGCGTGGTATTACAAAAACAAAGACATATATGGGGTTACCTAAACCAAGATCAAGCAGAAAAGCCACAAAATTAACCACCAAAATCCTTAAAAAAAAAAATGTACAATACGTACATGGGTTGACTCTCTTAAAAAATGATATATATTGAAAAATATCTTGAGAAAAATATAGAGAGAAAGAATATATAGTATAATCTACATCTTATGACATGCCTCAAAATTGTGAGTAAAGGCTAATTACAAAGAAAGATATAGGAAGTAATTCCACTAAAAGTCATTGCACTTTCTTCATTTGTAAAGGCATATATTTTGAAATTTTTTCTTAATGAGTTTGATTTATGCATGAAAATAATTTTTATATATGATAGCTTTATAATTTATACATTTGATTCCTTCCATGAGATCAACGTCAAAATAACACTTTGAGCCTTTCTTCTTTATACATGTCTGAACATATTAGTTCATTTCTATACATCAACTCTTTCGCATATAAATTAGTATGAGTGTTTGAACCATAGGATTGATGTTTTGAGAGTATTGACTTGTGAGGAATGAGTCGAAGCGAATTCGGATTTATGATTTGAAATTGGGTGAAATTAAATTGATACATTTTGATATGAAATATGAAAATGATTTCGACTAATTATTATAATAAATCATGATTGTTTAAAAAGATTAAAATAACTTATGCTTGAGATTTTAATTATGATCTTAAGAGGAGATTAAAAAGTATGAACATTTTTGTGATATGTTGTTTTCTTTTATTCTTAAGCGTTAATTTTTGATTTTGTTGTAATTTTAGTTTTTAAGTTGATTGTTGTTATTATTTCTTTTGTTTTTACATTTAGTCTGATGTTTGTGGGTATCATTCTTTGAAAACCTCACGAGACTTCAAACTTCGTCACTAGGGCAACCTGGGGTTTAAAGGCTTGTTGCATAGGCTAAATGCAGTAGTGTCAATCCGGAAGTGATTTAGGATAGTTTAATTTTTAGTTTTTATCGCTTCTCTTGCTAAGGACTAATTTGTGATTGAGGTTGTGATGAGTCTTTCCAAAAACCTTAAAATGCAATGATTTTATGCACATTAATTGATTAAAAATATATATATTTATATGTTTTATCATATATTTATATAAATTTGTCTTTTTCGAATCACGGGTATTTTTATTGTTTTTGGTATTTTGGCTTAAAAACGCAATTTAAAGACTCAAAGAAGAATACTTTGAAGAATACATCAAATAAATTAATAAATAAGTGGAAAAAGGTCAACAAACATGGAAAAATTGGACAAAATGGGTCGAAAAAGGTCAAAAATGTCAAAAAGCAGCAACGCCTTGCTGTGACCGCCGCGCCGACCTGACTCCAGCCCAAAACTGCGCGCGGGTTACTGTTCATGCGCGCAGCACTGCGCGCGGGTTACTGTTCACGCGCGCGCAGCGCCGCCCAGCCGCGTAGCGCGTTTTGACCCATTTTTCCATGCAGCGCCCCATGACGTCATGCTGACGTCATTGATGACCTCAGCAGGGTCAAAACACGTTTTTATTTTTTTTTAATATTTTTTTAACATTTTTTAATCATTTTTCTCTTTCATCGCTTTTATAAATACCCCCCTTCCATTCACTTCAAAACACACCTTCAAAACACTCTTGTCTCCTCTTTCTTTCTCTCTTTTCTTAGATTTTTAGTTTTTAGTTTTTCTTAGTTTTTAGCTTTTTTTAGTTAATTTCTCTTAGTTTTAGAGTTCTTCCTTTTTGGGAAGAACTAGTTATGTTTTTGTAATATATTAGCTTTTGATTCAATAAATGGGAGTGCAAATTCCGCTTGGAGGTTTTCCATACGGGAATAACATCGAAGTTACGTAAGGATTTTATTTTCTTTACGATTATTTTTATGCTTTATTCTTACATGTTATATTTAATTTATGTCCGTGATTAAATTTAACTTTCTTCATTTGTTTATAAACATGATATAATAATAACTTTGTTATTATTCCGAACTATTAAATAGGTAAAAATCTCTAAAATGAATTGATTTTTTTTTTATTCAAGATTTTATATTAAGAATGTTAGAGAGAAATATATTATTTTTCATTACAAACTTAAATATGAAAATTAGATTTTAAGGTTTAGTTATCAGTCTAATTTAGAGTAGTGCTCTTTTATTTGTTGGTCTGATCATAGGTAGTTAGAGTGAGCTCTATTTCAAAAGTTTTTATAAGAATTATTATCTCGAAAATGTATTGACAACATGTTTTCGGTAGTGGTTTTAAAACTTGAAAGTTAGTACTTTCGGATAATTAAATTCTTAGGTTTAATTTGGACACCTTGAATAAAGTTTAAGCTATCTAACCCCACCAAAGGTGGCATTTAAATAGTTCATTTTCAATCTCTTAGAAAAAGGAATTAATTTAATTAACCAAATTAGTTATCAACCCCACCCGCTTTGTAGGTGTTAATTGATTTGTTTAGTTAGCAAAAGAATATCTAACCCTTGAGGTGGTATTCATATAAAAGAAGAATCAATAAATATCAATTCATATCTTTAATAACCTAATTAATATGAGCAAGCATAATTAACTTAATTATTATATCCATAAATACTCCACCATTATAAATGATAAAATTTGCATAAATGTTTATTGAATCTATGTTTATTTTTATGTAAGTAGATTAAAAACACAAAACCCCAAAATATCGTGACAGGATGTTTAGGATTTAATTTCGTTTTTAAAAGTTTGAATAATAAATTAAAAACCACATACATTCCTTCCTTAGATCGATCTTGGGAGTATACTTATCATTTTCTACGAAATGATTCGTGCACTTGCGAGAGTTTTATAAATATTAAAACCAATTGTACGGGTAGGATCGGCGATGTCGGTTCTGCCCCGATCAAGTTTTTGGCGCCGTTGCCGGGGATGGCGATCAGGCTACCAATTTGATTACCCAGAACGTTATTATGGTCAAGGATTCTGAGAAATTTAATAGGTTATACGAACTTGGTGATAAGATTGCCATTATTTTTGTTAATACCCAGAGGAATGCAGGTTTTGTTGCAAAGAATTTGGATAAGGAAGGCTATTGTGTGAGTACTCTACATGATGGAAAATCACAGAAGCAGAGAGAGATTAATTTTGAAGGATTTCAAACTAAGAGGTACAATGTTCTTGTTGCGATTGATGTCACAGGACATGGGATTGATATACTAGATGTGGCTCATGTCATTAATTATGTTATGCTGGGAAATATTAAAATGTACACTCATCGTATCATACATACTGTCCATACTGGTATCACAATTCTTCCCTTGCTATCCAAAACGAGAACCACTGTGAGTTTCAGTGACGAAAAAGTTCAGGAACTAACTGTCAGGATTCAAAATGTTGGAACTGAAGTTGTCAAAGCGAAGGTAGGTGCTGGTTCTGCTACAATGTCTAAAGCATATGTTGTAACCTTACCAAATCATACCTCAATCGTATCCTTGAGGATAAGGATTCAAAGAGGGGGAGATATGTGCTGAAATTCAAGTGACTTGGCGCACAAAAATGGTTACACAATGGGAAGGGGGACCACTAGGTTGTTAGGGGGAGATACTTATGATTTCCTACACACATTCACCATTGCTTGCACGCACTCCTTTTGTTTTCCTTTAATTTCCTTGTAAAACTATATATAACCAAAGAGATGGAATAATACTAACAAGAAATATATAACAATTTACCTCTCTTCCTCTATTATTATTCTCTTCTCCAACCCCTTCTAAAATTTACTCGTAACAAGTTTGCCCAAATGAATGCCCTTTGAGCTGAAGATGCTTTTTGACGGACTTATTCTGAAGATTTAATTTAAGCCAAAAAAAATACATTGCACGATGCTTCTAGACAATGAAACAACATTATCTTTATGAAGCTTAATGAAAATAGTTAAGGTACTACAATTTGCTATTAATTGATATTATCTTTATAATACCACTGGAATAGTCAATTTGGTAAATTTATGGAGATTAAATCCAAGAAGCAAGAAAAATTTCAGGAGCAGCAATCAAAACATACCTTTTAGAATGTTCTCGTGTTTGCTAAGTTTCTGACCCTGAGTACAATTACCACTGCTTTTAATTTCTTTGTGGCACTTAACATGAGATATCTTCCTCCCCAAACAATGATCTAAAATCTAATTTTATGATTATTGTGACAGTTATTTTGGTTACTACTCTAGCTGAAGTTATTAGTGATGATAGGAAATTGAAAAATATAAGTTGGGACACCTAAAAACATTTCACTATCTTAACCAGTCAACGTGTTTTGAACTGGTTGATTTCAATGATTCACATGACTATCTTGCTACAAGGAGAACAATGGATATTGTTGGTATAAGTACCAAGGAGCGGGTATAGTTATTGTGAAAGCAACTTCAAGATAGTGCCAATGGAAATCCCAATCTCACACTTTTTGTTTTTCTCAGGAAGTTATTTTTAGAGTTGTTGCTGCAATTCTTCACATTGGAAATATTGAATTTACTAAGGGAAAGGAGGTTGATTCATCAGTTCCAAAGATGATCAAACTAAATCCAATTTAAAAATTACTACAGAGCGTCTTATGTATGGGTTTTGTCCATATTATCATTCCTTGTTAGAAATCCAATTCATTTCCATCTTAGATGGTGATAAATTTTGCATTTCATTTTATCTTAGGTTTGATGTTCTAGATTTAGAGGATGATGTTAGGGAATTACGCAAATTTCCGATAAGCTAGATTTATTAGAAAGTAAAAATAGATAAAAAAAATACACACAAATTTGATAACGGAGTTCGATCAATTTTGTTTACGTCTCCGAACCTGCTGTAGATCTTTTACTAAAAGGGAGAAATTATACAAAGTATTTACAACACTCACAACTCTCAACTCATAACTCACAACCTAATTATATCCAAGAAAATTGCTCTCAATTTTCTCTTATTAAAGCTTTTCTCTCAGTTGGATTTTGATAATACGATGATGAATACATTACAATTATACATCTATATATAAGGAGATTGACTCCTTAAATTAAGAGTGATTCCTTGATTTACTCCTTAAATTAAGGGTGGCCATTCCTTGATTTACTCCTTAAATCGAGGGTAGCCACTCCTTCATTTACTCCTGTATTTACTCCTTGAATTAAGGTTCCTAATATAATTTACTTTAGGGTCAATTATTCAACAATCTCCCACTCGAATACTGATTTCAATTTGTCTTCACAACTCGATCAATGCAGCAGCTTTTCTAGTCTTGTTACTCTAGTAGACCAACTGAAATTGAACACAACTTCAGTTTGTCAATAGCCACCACCTTTGTTAACATATCTGCTAGATTTTTGCTTTCTTGAATCTTCTCCAGTATTAACACATCATCTTCCAATAGAGATTTGATGAAGTGATAAAAAATCCTAATATGCTTGGTTCTAGAATGAAATACTGAATTATTTGCCAAGTGTATTTCACTTTGACTATCACTATATAGAATATTCTTCTTCTGTTTGAATCCTAACTCATTTAACAAACCTTGAAGCGATATCAACTCTTTACTACCTTCAGTCACTAATACATACTCATCCTCTATAGTGGATAGAGTGACAATCTTCTGTATCTGTGACATCCAACTAATAGATGTAGTTCCAACAGTAAATATATAATCGGTGGTGCTTCTTTAGTGATCAACTTCTGTTATTAAAATTGAGAAGACCTTCTTAATAAATGAGCTGGAGTGGGAGGCAATGGTGTGTCAGACTACTGCGTACTGCTCTATCTAATGAGTTCCTATAGCTGAGGACTTGTTATAATTGGTTCCGTTACAGGACTATCTGGGACATTATTTGCATCTGTAAATATTGACTTATTCTGTTCTGAGTTGTTGGCATCTATTTTATGCACGTCCTTAGACATCACACTTTCATTGAAAATCACATCTCTACTACGAATCACTTTATTATTTTCGTCATCCCAAATGTGATAGCCAAACTCATCCTCACTATAGCCGATGAAGGTGCATTTCTTGGATTTGGGATCAAGTTTATTCCTACCTTGATCCCTAATATGCATAAATGCTACACAACCGAAATTTTTTAGATGTGATAGTTTTACCTCTTTTACGCTCAATATCTCCTATGATATTATTTGCTCCAATGGAATAGATGGGCCTCGAGTGATTAAGTAAGCTGCGTTGTTGACTGCTTCTACCTAGAACTGCTTCGGTAATCCTGACTATATATAAATGCTTCTAGCTCTTTTGGTCAACGTTTGGTTCATACGCTCAACTATACTATTGTGTTACCATGATTTAATGTACTTTAATTAATTAAATAAATTTATATTTGGATGATTTTATCATATTTTTATATAAATTTGATTAAATAAATGAAAAATGCAAATCCATTTAGAGGTTTTCCAACAACAGAATTAACATCAAAATTCTCTAAGGATTCTTTTGAGGTATAATTTTAAAATGAATTCTTTATAGTTATTTTTTATGTTTTATTCTTATATGTTATGTTCAATTTATCTGTGATTAAATTTAACATGATTAGCTGTTTGTTAATATAATATAATAATAATGTGTTTATGCTTGCAAAATATTAAATTGGTAAAACATTTCTATAAAATAAATTGATTTTGTTTTTATTCAAGATTTTACATTAAGGATGTTAGAGAGAAATATATTATTTTTCATTCCAAACATAAATCTGAAAATTAGATTCCAATGTTTAATTATCCAGTCTGATTTATAATAGTGCTCTTTTATTTATTGATACAATCGCCTGATAGTTAGAGTGAATCTTTATTTCAAAAGTTTTTATGAGAACTATTATTCGAAAATGTATTGACAATATATTTTCAGTAATGGTTTTAAAACTTGGAAGTTAGTACTCGGATAATTAAATTCTTAAGTTTAATTTGGACATCTTTAATAAAGTTTAAAATGTCTAACTCCACCAAAAATGGTATTTAAATGGTTCATTTTAATTCTCTTAGAAAAAAGAAATTAATTTAATTAACCAAATTAATTATTGACCCCACTCATAGGTGTTAATTGATTTGTTTAATTAACAAAAAATATCTAACCCCACCAAAGATGGTATTGATATAAAAAAGAGAGAATCAATAAATATTAATTTATATATTTAATAACCTAAATAATATGACCAAGCATAGTTAACTTAATTATTAAATCCATAAATACTCCACAGTTATGAATGATAAAAATTTGCATAATTGTTTATTGAATCATATCTATGTTTATTTTTTTATGTTATTAGATTAGGAAGCACAGAAACCAAAATATCGTGACAAGATGTTTTTTATTTAATTTTGTTTTTAAAAGTTTGAGCAATAAATTAAAAACCATATATATATATATATATTCCTTCCTTAAATCGACCTTGGGTGTATACTTGTTATTTTTTATAAATTGATTCGTGTACTTGCGAGAGTTTTACAAATATAAACCAAAGTATCCGCAAGATTGATATTGTTAACCCGATGCTGATATTGTTGTCATCATCAAGTTTTTAGTGCCGTTGTTGGAGACTTTATTTTGATTCATCAATTTGGATCTCCTTCCTTTTGATCTACCTCGGTGGTTTATTTTTCCATGTCCATTCCCTTTGGATGAATTTCTTCCTCTTGACTCCGTATGAAAAACTTAAGAGGTTGACAATTCACTCGACTCTCTACGTCAGATCTCTTCCTTGAGAACCAAATCATAAATATCGTCAAATTTCAACATGTTGCTTCCTGAGGAGCTACTCACAAAGAGAAGAAAGAAGTATCAATGCTCGTACTTCTTCATCAAATTCTATTTCAACTGAAATCAATTAGGTTGTGATTGTGTTGAGCTACTAATGCGCCTTCCATCATTCGCAAATTGAACAAACACCTTATCGGGTGCACTTTGTTTGAGGCCTATTTCTTCTCATACATATTGGAGAGAGTTGCCATATATATGACCCACCATGGTCTTTTCCTTTCCTATGTTGAAAAAAATTATGGGATAATGTCAATCGAATAACTCCGAGAGCTTGTCTGTCTAGAAGATTCCAACCTTCTTCCTTCATAGCCTCTGGCTTTTTTCCTGAGAGAGGTTGATATAGACTTCTTTGATAAAGATAATCCTCTATCTGTATTTTTCAAAACCCAAAATCTGTGCCATTGAATTTCTCAATTTTCAACTTTTCTTCATCTACGGTCATTCCTCCCACTCGAATTTGACTTCTTATGGATCATTTTTGACTATTTCTACGAACCGCCGTGTATTAGAACACCTCCGTCGACAAACCAATATCGCCAACAAAGTTATACTATTCATATAATTCAATATTCATGTGAATAGTAACATTGTAGAAAATTGACAGAAATCACCACAAAGCTCTGATACCAGTTGTTGGGGAATTATGCAAATTCTTGAAAGCCAGATTTATAAGAAAGAAAAAATAGACAAAATAATGCACAAATTTGATAACGAAGTTCAGCCAATTTTGCTTACCTCTTCAGACCTACTATAGATCTTTTACTAAAAGGGAGAAATTATACAAAGTCTCACTAAAGCTTTTTCTCTAAGCTTTTCTCTCAATTGGGTTTTGATAATATGATGATGAATACATTACAATTATACATCTATATATTAGGAGATTTACTCCTTAAATTAGGGATGGCCACTCCTTGATTTACTTCTTAAATTAAGGGTGGCCAATCCTTGATTTACTTCTTAAATTAAGGGTGGTCAATCCTTGATTTACTTCTTAAATTAAGGATAGTCACTCCTTGATTTGCTCCTTAATTTACTCCTTGAATTAAGATCCCTAATATAATTTACTTTAGAGCCAATTATACAACAATCTCCAACATATACATTATGTAAGCATGTCATGATCATGTGAAGGAGAAAACAGAAAGTGAAGTTGTGGAAATAAAATCAGTAAATGATTCTTCATTCAATCACAAATGTTTAGGTGTTGTTGATGTGAAAACAAAAAGTAAAGGTGTGAAATGTGACGGTACAATTCACTCAAATACAAGTACAAGACGTGGCGCTGATGCTAACAAGAAAGCTGAGGTGTCATCCTTTCTATGTGCACTCTTCACATGTATACAAATGGAAATGAAAAATCAGCCAGCACTAATACATTCTAACAAATTGTATATGATTCACCATTAGATATAATAGAATGAGAAATATCTTTATTAGTTCTTTTTACATTGTTCTCTCTATAAATATAAAATATCTTTATTATAAAATAGGTTGATTCTTTATATAAATGTAAGTTTATAATATGAAGAGATATTTTAAAGAAATGAATTGTTTTCTGATCTTCATTCTCTCTTATCTTGCTCTTCTTCCTTTCTCTAGTTTTTCCTATTTCTTTCCTAGTCTCACAGCATTCAAGCTTTCTTAGCTTGCTTTAGTTTACAACAATGGAAGATCTTCCTATAGTAGTTAATACACCAGAAAAATCAAATTCGTACCCACTTGAGCAAGATCTCTTTACTTTTCATAACATTTTAGTCTCAATAAAACTAGATTAATTATAACAACTACTATATTTGGAAGCATCAAATTCTAAAGATTCTTCGAAGCCTTGAACTAAATAGTTATGTGTTGTATGATCGACCCAATTAAACTCTTACTAATATTTCAACAAATCCTTTGTTTAAGACATAGAAGATGCAAGTTGAAATGTTAGGATGCTGGTTAATGTCTTGCATGACAAATGAAATACTCAAACATGTCTTTGGTTTTGACACATCAAAGGATGCGTGGAAACGCTTACAAAATCATATACCTCATAATCAAGAGCTAGAGTAATACAAGTAAAAGAAGAACTACAAACTGCTAAGAAATGTATACTCAATATCAATGATTACATTCTTAAAATCAAGTTGTTGGGGTATGAATTTGAAGGAACTGGTTTTCCACTATTTGAAGAAGAAAAACTTGAGCGTTCTTAGTAGACTAGATAAATCATATGACAATGTGTTTTCTATTTTAATAGATAGAATGTTCTTTGAGAAAGTAATAGTTGATGTTGCCAAGGCTTTGTTATTAAGTCATGAGTGTAGGCTTGAAAGGTGACAGAAAATGTGTCATCTACAGCTCAAGTTAACTCACAAAGACCATTACCAGTTCCTCCATAATTTCAAGCCTATAGATCATTACCCTCACCTCAATCCTATTCACCACAAAGACCATCAATGCAATTATACTATGATAAACCTCAATCCATCCAATCACCTTATCCATCACAATCTTTTCCTTTATATCCATCCTTACCCAACAACAATCTTATGTTTTCTCCTACTGTCAATTTTACTTTAATCCATCAATTTCTCAGTCCCAAGTTCACTTACCAATTTCTGTTCAATATTTAACACCTCACTGGTATCTTGATTTAGGTGCGAGTCACCATGTTATATCTAAGATGGGAAATCTAGTTTCTTCTCATCCTTATACTGGTAATGAAAATCAAGCGATTGGAGATGGTAAGAGAATTCCTATTAAATCTATTGATCATTCAATTTTTTCTACTAATATACCTTTTCATAAAACTTTAAAACTTCACAATATCTTACATGTTCCCACGATAGCTAAGAATTTAATGAGTTTTTCTAAATTTGGCTCTAACAATAATATTTTCTTTGAATTTCATCACACACATTTGCTATGTTAAGGATCAAGTGGATGGAATTGTTCTACTCCAAGGTCACTTACATAATGGTCTCTATGTGTTTGACTTGAACTTGTTAAAGCCATCTATTGATCATCGAAGTTCAAGCTCTATATCTTCACCTGTCCATGACAAAACTCAATCCTATCTCTACTAATTTAGTATCTTCATTTTTAGCTAGTATTATTCTGTGGCATCAAAAACTAGATCAAACATCTTATTTAATTGTAAAGAAAGCATTAGCTCAACTTAGCATAGGTTTCATTTCCAACAATGACTTACGGTTGTTATGCTCAGCTTGTCAAGTCAGTAAGAGTCATATCTTACCTTATCAATCTAGAAATCAATATGTTACTTATCCTCTTCAAGTTGCACCCATTACTTCATTTAATGGATATTAGTATTGTGTTAATTTTGTTGATGAATTCACTTGATTTTCTTGGATTACTTTCTTAAAATAAAACATGATGTATTTGGTGCATTCATTGATTTAAGTTTCAAGTATAACTTCAATTAAATTGAAAAATCAAAATTTTTCAAAGTGATTGGGGAGGTGAGTTTCAAGGGTTCACTTCTTTGCTTACTATCATGGAATTGTGCATCACACTTCCTATCCTTATGATCATCAGTAAAATGGCATGGAAGAGAGAAAACACAAACATATTGTTGAATTAGCTATGGCTATGATGGTTCGTGCATCTTTATCTCTCAAATTCTAGGATGATTCCTATTTTATAACTGCATATTTGATTAACAGATTACCCAATGACAATCTATCTGATCAATCCCCTTTTGATATACTTTTCATATCAAACTTGATTATCACCAATTTAAGGTGTTTATATGTCTATATTATCCTTGTCTTAGATCCTATAATGATCATAAACTCTAGCATAAGTCAACGTTATGCACTTTTCTTCGTTATAGTCCAAGACATAAAGGATATTAGAGTCTCTCTAATGAAGGCAGACTTTATGTTAGTCGTGATGTTATTTTTGATTAACATCAATTTTATTTTGCTACTTCTGACTTCCTCTACTCGAGTCAATTCTCATATATCACCCACTAAAACAATTCTACCCACCATTAGATCCTTAAAATCAAATTTCTTTCAAAGCCTTTTACTTGCGTAACCTAATACACTTATTATCATTGGCACTGTTTTTTTACCAAATTCACTCTTGTTAGAACATCATGAGCCTATCTCAAATGATACCATTCATTCTATGATTACATTATCAAAAGTTGGGACTTTCAAACCTAAAGTCTTTACGGTGATAACTGATCTTATAATGACAACACCACACTTTGTCTCTAGCTAATGAATTTTGGAAAGACTCAATGCAACAAGAATTCAATTCTTCAATTAGAAATGGAACTTAGACTTTAGTTCCCCCACCAAAAGATGGAAAAATAATAGGCAACAAATGGATTTTCAAAATCAAGAAACTTCTAAACAACACTTTAGACAAAGAAAATCTAGAATTGTTATTAAAGGGTATTATTAAACTACTGGATTTGAATTCTCTAAAACTTTCATTCCAGTAGTTAAACAAGTCACCATAAGAATTATTCTCATAGTTACTCTCTCATCAGAGTGGCATTTACATCAACTAGACATCAATAGTGTTTTTCTCAATGGTGATGTTCAATAAGAGGTTTTCATGACTCAATCAAGAGGACTTAAAGATTTTAATTATCCAAATTATGCATCCAAACTCAATAAGGCTATTTATTGTCTTCAACATGCAAGATCCATAGGCTTGGTTTGACACCTTAACTTTAACCCTCTAACTCACAGGGTTCATTCAACCTAAATGTGGTTTCTCATTAATTTTCATAAATATTGGCACTTCTACAATTTACTTTTTCGTGTATGTTGATGACATTATCATTACTAGAATTGATGAAAAAGAAGTCCAAACTCTCATCACTACTCATAACAATAGATTTGCACTTCAGTACCTGAGTTTACTCAATTTCTTTCTTGGCATCGAGGCTTCCTATTTACAACATGGATATTTAATTTTAACTCAATCTAAGTATGCTTGAGAGCTTCTTGTCAAGATTGGGATGGATACTTCTAAAGCTGGTGCTACTCCAATGTCAACATATTAAAATCTGTCAACTTATGAAGGAAAAGTCTATGAAAACCCAACATATTTTAGAAGCATTTATAGGCACATTATAGTACTTCACTGTTACCATAACATATCTCTTATATGTTGTCAATAAAGATGGAAAAATATAAGATTCAATTTTTTTTATAGAACTTAATTACATAATTTATTTTTACATATATTTATTCTTTTAATTAGGCTTTTTCTTATGATTATAATTAAGTATTGTTATTTTTAAATTAATGCTTAGAGGTTATAAAGTTTTTCATTTGAAATTAATAATGCTAATATTAATTGTTTAGTTTAAGGTTAAATTGGTAAATTTTAGGCTTTAATATAATTAATAGTTTTTGTTTATTAAAAAGAAAAAGAAAAAATAAAAGAAAGCCACATGTGGCCTTTTATAAGAAGAAGTGATTAAGGCCTTTCGGTCAGTAGAGAGAGAGAAGAACAAGAACATCGAAGAAAGAAATCGGTAGATTTTATAGCATTCTTTACACATCTTCATCATTTGTAGCATTTGAGGTAACAAATCAAAGCTTTTTTCATCATATTTTTTTATTTATAATTTTTCTTTTATACTCATTATTTTAAGAATATTTAACTTAAATAATTCTTTAAAAATTCACAGGAAGATATCACTTTTTGATAAATTTAATTTATAAAATAAGTATATATTTGATATTCTCATCACTTCATCACTATATTATTATTACCATAATTTCTTTTTATTTATTAATTATTTTTATAAAAAAACCTCATATTTGAAAACTGATTTTTTAATTTCTTAACAAATATGAGTAATAATTAAATGATTCATTTTTCTTAAACATCTTTATGTAAATTGATTATTTTTAGTTTCTATTACTCTTTAGTTAATTTCAATAATTTTGAATAACTAGTAAATGTGATAGGAATTATGAGGATTTAAAAGGAGATTATGAAACTTTATTTTATAACTTAGTTTTTTGTGTGAGTTTTCTTGTTTGGAAAGTGAAATTGTTTGAAAATTGTAAATTATCTAATTTATAACTATGACATTAATAATAGTTAATAATCCTTGAGAGCCTATTGATCATCCTTGAGTTGTGAAATTTCGTGAGTTAATGATCGCCACATAGTAAGTGTCTGTAATGAATACATAAGTATACGTATAGCAATAAGTAATATAATGATAAGAAAAGATCGTTCCTACAAAGATTATTTTATTAGAAACTAATTTTTAAAACTAAAAATAATAAAAATCAATTTTTTTGTCTTTTTATATTTTGAGGAAGCAAAATTAAAATAACTAAAAGTAAATAACAATAATTAATTAAATTAAATTTTGTGACTAAAAAGATATATGAGAAAATATCTAGGAATACTTAATCTCCCAATTTTCTAAACATGCGAATCGCTAAAATTCCCCAATATAATAATAATTAATTAAATGATCAATTGAGTCTAATCTAGTATGTATTCCTCTCTCAAGTAAACTACACAACATATAGTAATCAATTTAATCACACTCTCATGCCAATTAAATTGCATACTACTCATTAAGTTCATCAATTATGTATTACATACATAAGAATCATACATCTCTACTTAGAAACTATGTATGTTATTTAATCAAGACTAATAATTAAATAATTCTCTCAAATCTATTTAATTTCCTCTATAGATAAATTTTTGGCCAAACAATTAATAGCATAAAAATCAGATTAAATAATATAATTAAATTAAAATTATAATTGGGGTAAAATGTTAGATCATCATATGGTGAAAATTGGGTTCATAAGATCTCCAGATTAATACATTAATTACACATAATTGTGTTCATAAAGAAAGACATAAAATTGATAAAAAAAAGGGTAGAGAAAGAAATACAATCAATCTCTTGAATTGTAGTATTAATTTCTTCTTGAATCTCCACCAAAATTGTGTCTTCTCTTGAATTTTTTTGTATTTTTATCTCTTTTTACCTCTAAAAAATAACCAAAATTATGCTAATGGAGGAAAATTAGGGTTTATGGAGTGATTAAGTGCTTAAATAAAGCTCAAGTGTGATATTGACCATTAGACAAGCTTCAGATCAAGGGCTACGATCAAAATAAGAAAAACTGATAATTCCAGCCAATCACGGTGTGACACGTGGCATCAAAAATTCATTGGGCAAATCAGGGAGCGATGCGCGGCAGGGGAGACTAGTAAGAGTCAATGCTCACTGATTCATCGACCCGTGGCATGACGTTATTCAGGAAAATGGATGGCATGGTGCACAGGTGGAACGCGTGGAGAAATGGTGTAGCGACATGTGGCATGGCACGTTGACCAATTTCTAAACTTGGATTGAACGTCGTGCTAACACGTGGCATGTGTTTTGTCCCTTTACATATGGCATAACGTGATTCCCAGTCAGCTCCTCTGCTTGCATGACATGCCATGTGGAAACTCCTAATTGGTCTTACGTTAAAAATCCCAAAAACATTCCAAAAATTGTATTTTCACCCCTTTTTGCTAAAAAAGTTTATATTTTAATTTTTTTGGCCATAAAAATACTATTTATTAAATAAAACAAGTAAATATTAAGTAAAAAAACGAGCTAATAATTCTATTTTCATAGAGTCATCAGTGAACACATTTTACTCAAATTTTATAAGTGCTTGTCTATTGTGTTCATAGTATTTAAATTTATTAAGTTTTCATATGTTAAGTTCTTTCTTATTAGAAATGAGTATTTTATATTTAGAAAGTAGATAATTGACTTTTACGTGCGTTCATAAGTTTTATTCAGATTTACGATATAATTATAGCCTTGAATAGAACATAGAATTTTATATTTAACTTTTAGCAGCAATAATTGATAATATTATTATTATTATATCAGTTCATAACCTTTTACTCATATTTATATCTTTATATTAGCATCAATATTTTAGGATATTATGCATATTAGTAAGTATTATTATTTTTAAACCATCAAAAAAGCACTGTCATCCAAATTTAGTAGTAACATAATAAATAAACAAATAATGGGCCCTTGTCTACATGCGTATGACCAACACATATGTAATTAAGGATTTTTCGTCTGCCTATAGAAAGAGCTCTATATACATATGACTAGCTTTCGACCTGGTGTGAGTTTGGTGAGATTTTTCCTTTAGTAAATTATTACATGTTAACTACTTATAGCTATTTTACATGCATAAATACATTTCAAGTTACATTTATTTCTTTTTAATAAATCTTGTGTATACTTTAATGTAATGATTGTTTCTATTTTATAGTTGAGTTATTAAAGATTAAATAACTATGTTCTATAATTGTTATTTTCCTAAACTTGTCCACTCATTGAGTATTTTTACTCACCATATTCCTTTTCAATTTTTTTCCTTCTCAGGTAACAAGTAGTTTCTAATTGAAGGCTTGAGTAATATTTTAGAATAAGATCAAAATGAGTTTACTGATTTTTATTTATATGATTTCTCTTTCTTTTAGAATTATTATGGGTTTATTTAGTTCTTTGGTAACCTAGTTGTGCTATAGTTGTTTTTGTAACCTCTTAATGACAATGATTGTATAATAGGTAAATGTTAATTATTAGTTGAGTATCACCTTTCTTATATGAATGGTTATACGAATGGTGGGTTTTGAATAATGTGAACAAATAAATGTTATTTTTTTGTTTTGTACATGTTGGTTTAGTGTAGAAAAAAAGTGACACTATGCCAAATTTTTTATAGATTCTAATATGTTTTAGGACTTCCTTAAGTACTAATGAATTTGGGGTAGGTCTAAATACAAAACCTTTGGTGTCTCACCGGTATGTAGTAAAACATATTCTAAGGTATGTCCAAGGCACAATCACATATGGATTAGTGCCAAAATCATCCAATCATGTATTACTACGAGGCTTTGTTGATTCAGATTATGTTGTCAATAAGGTTTTCCAATTCATGGAAAAACTTATAATGTCTCACTAATATGCATTAAAATTTACTCTAAGGTATCTCAAAGGCACAATCACACATGGATTAGTGTTGAAATGATCCAGTCATCTATTGCTACAAGGCTTTACTGATTTAGATTGGGGAGGTTTTTATGATCATAGAAGATCAATAACTGGACTGGTAATGTACTTAGGAGAAAATCTAATCCTTTGGTCTTGCAAAAAGATATCCAATGTCTCAAGATCTAGCATGACGCAGAGTTTAAGGCTCTTGCCAATGCTCCAGTATAAATGATGTGGATGGAATCATTGCTCAATGAAATTAAAATTCTTATTCCTAACTATCCAACCTTATAGTGTGATAATTTAAGCACTATTGCACTCAGTACAAATCAGTTTTTCATATTTGGACAAAGAAAATAGAATTGGATTTACATTTTGGGAGATATAGAGTTTTTGTATCTAAACTACTAGTATCGCACATACCCTCGGTTGAGCAACTAGCAAACATCCTTAACAAGCCTTTATCAATCTCACAATTCAATTGTTTGTGTATTAAACTCAGTGTCATTAACATACCACAAAGTTTGAGGGGAGATGTGAGTGTGAAAATAGAAAGTGAAGGTGTGGAAATAAAATCAATAAACAATTCTTCATTCAATCATAAATGTGTAGGTGTTGTTGATGTGCAAACAGAAAGTAAAGGTGAAACTCACTCAAACACAAGTACAGGATGTGGCATTGATGCTAACAAGAAAGATGAGGTGTTATTCTTGTCATATGCACTCTCCACATGCATACGAAGGGAAATACAAAATCAGTTAGCACCAATACATTCTAGCGAATTGTATATGAATCATCATTAAATATTTACATATAACATAATGAGAAATCTATTTATTAGAAAATAGGTTTATTCCTTTTACCTTGTTCCCTATATAAGTGTACGTTTACAATGTAAAGAGATATTTTATTAAATAAGCTATTTTATGATCTTCATTCTCTCTTATCTTGCTCTTCTTCCTATCTCTGGTTCTTCACTCTCTTCTTTCCTGAAATGAGACAGATCACACCAAAATAAGTTATAAAGCATAGAATTGATCCTCAAAGTACCACTACTAGTAGTGATGGTTTAGCAAAGACAATATATTCACGATGGCTTGACTAGCGAACCATATCGTTAAGCGTATATAAACTTATTTTAATGAGCTATTGTCCATTATTACATAGTGTAGGTTCGAACTTGTTATAGCTCCTTAGTGAGAAAATTAAAAGAGTCCCACATTAATTAGGAATGTAGATGGGTGTTGTATTTTGGGCTATAAATAAAGCCCCCTCATCCACTTCTAAAACATCCCAAAATTTGTAAATCTTCATCTCTTTGGTAAGGGTAATTGATTAGCTCAATTTTGCTCAATTATTTGTAATTTTAGAGTTAATTTATTTGGAGATAGCGGAAGTGGTCAATGATGCTTGAGGACATAGGTAACATTTACACCAAACCTTGTTAAATTTCTAGTGTTTTTATTTTTCTGATTTAATATTTCTATTTTAATATCTATTTTAGTTTCTTTTAGCATTATATTCCAATATCATTATTTTTTCGGATTAGTTTGAGTTCTATTTATTTAAATCATAAGTAAATAGTAACTACTTGGAGTAGGGAAAATATACCCAATTTTTCCAACAATTGGTATCAGAGTCAAAGAGGTTTCTACCTAGGTATTTGTTTGTATTCTATTTGTTTGCTACTAGAATATAGTTGCTAGTTGTTGTAATCTGAAGAAATAACGGAAGAAAATAATCCTTCAAATAAAGGCCAACCATCCACGTTTGGCAGAACAATGGTTATAAATGCAAGGTTCAAGGTGGATAAGTTTGATGGAACTAGTCATTTCATCATATGGAAAGGCAAAGTTCTAAATGCTCTATTTCAATTAGGTCTAGATATCTCCATTGAAGAAGAGAAACTAGATGAAGAAGATGAAGTCGAGGGGAAAAATATCAACCAATTAGCGTATGGTAAAATCTGTTCATGTCTTTCAAGAGAACAAAAGTACACGTTCATGAAGGAGAAATCCACAAGTAAGTTGTGGAAGGTTTTGGAGAACATATTCATAAAGAAGAGTGGAAAGAATCAACTCTATTTAAAGAAGAAGTTGTTTCATTTTGAATACCTTCCAAGTACCACAATAAATGACCACATTATTGCTTTTAATCGATTAGTAGCAGATTTGTTAAATATGGATAAAAATTTTAAAGATGAAGATTTAGCCTTGATGTTGTTAGCCTCTTTTCCTGATGAGTTTGATCACCTTATTACGAGCTTACTCATTTGGAAGGATTAAGTGTCTTTTGAGGAGGTTTGCACCACTTTGTATAGTTATGAAATTAGAAAAAGAGATAAAAAAAATAAAGAAAACAGGAATGAAGCAGTAGACGCACTGTTTGTTAGAGGGCTTCCACAAGCTCAATAGAAAGGAAGGAGTGGTAGATCTCATTCAAAATGAAGGCTCGATAAAGATGAATATGCCTTTTGTCATGAAAAATGCCATTGGAAGAAAAACTGTCTGAAGCTACAGAAGAAAGGAAAAGATGTGCCGTCTGATGCATGTGTAGTTGAAAGCAATTCAAATTTAGATTTTGCATTGGTTAGTTCATCAATAGCATCCCATCTTGGTGATTGGATTTTTGATTTAGCATGTACCTTCCATGTGTCTCCTAATAAGGAGTGGTTCTTTAACTTTGAAGAACTAGATAGTAGAGTTGTTTTCATAGGTAATGATTATCCATGCAAAGTTTTAGGGATCGATATAATTTGTTTGAAGAATTAAGATGGTTCAACCAGAGTCTTGAATGATGTTCATTATGTTTTAGATATGAAGAAGAATCTCATTATTGTGGGAGTCTCAGAATCAAAAGGCTTCATTGTGACCATGAAAAATGGGGCATTGAAGGTTACTTCTTGAGAACTTGTGGCTATGAAAGGTGTTTAGAAGAGTAACTTGTACTACTACCTTGGTCGTATGGTTCTTGGGATAGCATCAATAGAAGTTTCGGAGGAAGAAAAAGATTCAAAAACTTCCAAGCTATGGCATATACGTTTGGGACATGTTGGTGAAAAAGCTTTATAGATTCTTGTAAAGCAAGGCCTGTTAAAAGGTGTGAGAACTGGCAAGTTGGAATTCTCTGAGCATTGTGTATTGGGGAAGCAAAAAAGAGTAAGATTTGGCACTACATTTCATAATACAAAAGGAATCTTGGATTACATCCATACTGATGTATAGGGGCCAACAAGTGCTCTATCCATGAGTGGCAAACATTATTATGTCACTTTTGTTGATAACTTCTACAGAAGAATTTGGGTGTATCTCATGAAGAAGAGGGATGAAATGCTCAGGATTTTTCTCAAGTGGAAGAAGATGATCGAGACTCATACTAGTAGAAAGATCAAGCATCAGAGGTTTGATAATAGTATTGAGTACACAAAAGATCCATTTATAAAAGTTTGTGAAGAAGAAGGAATATTGTAACACTTCACTATTTGAAAAACACCACAAAAAATGGAGTTACGGAACCTATGAACTAGACTTTGCTGGAGAATATTTAGTGTATGTTTTCAAGTGCTAGGTTAGGTCAGCAGTATTGGCTAAGCTTGTGACGTATGCATGTCATCTTATCAATTGTCTACCATAATTTGCTCTTGAAATAAAAATGCCTATAGAGGTATGGTATGGAAAACCTGCTAGATATTATGATTTCATACATGCGTTTGGTTTATTGCATACTACCATATAACAGAATCAAAGTTGGATCCAAAAGTGAAGAAAGCTATTTTTTTGGGGATCCCTTCTGGTTTTAAGGGATATTGACTATGATGCCTTGAAACAAAAAAGATAATCTTTAGCAGAGATGTTACCTTTGATGAATCTACCTTCCTAAGAAAGGTAAATAAGAAGATTGATGTAACTTTTTAGCAGATGGAGAAAACTCCAAAGCAAGTGGAGCAAACTCTGTAGTAGGTGGAGAAAACTCCGAACTAGGTGGAATTTGAAAGTATAATTGTTAATCTAGTTGGTGAAGATAAGACAAAAGCTGATCCTCTATTTGCAGAAGATGAATTAGATGAAGAATAGGGTTTAACCCAAGAACCTTCACAATAACAAGAATAAATTGTAGTTGATAGGCCACGACGACAAAATATCAAGGTGCTTACTCGATACAAAGATATGGAAGATCTACCTACTCAGTTTAAGAATATGGTGGCCTATGCTCTTTCTATTGTGCATGATGATGTTCCTTCCATATATAAAGAAGTAATCAGAAGCCCTAAAGTTGAAAGATAGAAGAAATCCATGGATGAAGAACTTTTATCCCTTCCAAATAATAAGACATGAAAGTTGGCACAACTACTTAAGGGCAAGAAGGCAATTGGCTACAAATGGGTGTATACAAAGAAAAAGGGATTTTTTTAACAAAGATGGTGTTTGCTATAAAGCAAGGTTGGTGGCTAAGGGCTACACTCAGAATAAGGGAATTGATTATAATGAGATATTTTATCCAGTTGTAAAACATTCCTCCATTAGAATTTTATTGGCCTTTGTAGCACATTTGGATTTATAACTAGTTCAACTTGATGTGAAAACCGTATTTCTATACAGTGACTTGGAGGAGGAAATCTATATATCTCATCCATAAGGGTTTAATGTTGTTGGTAAAGAGAATTGGTTTTGCAAGCTGAAAAAATTGTTGTATGGATTGAAGCAATCTCTAAGGTATTGGTACAAATGATTTGATCAGTTTATGCAGCAGAAGTATACTAGAAGTACACATGATCATTGTGTGTATTTTCGTAAGCTACCAGATGAGTCTTTCATCTATCTCCTATTGTGCGTTGATGATAAATTGATTATATCGAAGAGCCGAGCAGAAATTGAGAAGTTGAAGGCTCAACTAAGTCGAGAGTTTGAGATGAAAGATCTGGGAGAAGCCAAGAAGATTCTCAGTATGGAGATAAGTAGAGACATAAAGAAGGGGAAGCTTATTTTGACCCAGAGTGAATATTTGAAAAAGGTGCTACAATGTTTTGGTATGAAGGAACAGATAAAACCTATAAGTACTCCGCTTGTTCCTCATTTCAGCTTGGGCTCTAAGATAGGAAAATGTAAGGCCTAAAATTGAGGTGCAAAGAATGAATGTCGAGCTATCGTGGCTTGAGGAGAAGTTAAGTGGTCAAGAAGAGACTAGGTCTAGTCTCGAGAAAAATATTGAGGGAAGGCTAAAGCTTCACAAAGAGACCAAGTGTGAGCTCATCTCTTGTAGAGAGCAACTATCTTAGGCTTTAACTCGAGAGATAATGACTATGACTAAAATGGCTACCCTCATGAACAAAGAGTCCCATTGGGCAAGCTTCTATATGAAGCCATCTAAATGTGTCTTTCTTAAGGTGATGGAAACTACTGAAGTGTTGGAACACTCTATTCTTACATTAGACTCGATCCCCTCTAAAACAATTATATATATTCATAAGAAAATTATCAAGATTCAAGATGAGTTATTACTCCCTGGTGGAGGAGACTAACGATTTGGAAACCAGTTATGTATCTAAATGTTTTAGGAATTTTTAATTATTAGAGAGGCCGAGCCTTACCTAAGGGACATTGCCATGTATACATGTATTTTTCAAAGTTGTAATTTCAAATAATAAAAATATCCTTGAGAAGGTGTAGTGGAAATGCTCGACCATTATATATGCATTTTTTATATGCCTCATCTATGACTGTGGTGAGGGTCAACCTTTCAAGGACTAGGCAATCTCCCTAACTTTCTATCGAGGTGATCAACTCATGATATATAATAGTAAGAGAGGGAGCTCTACTTGGTTCCTGATCGAGATGCTTAGCTCTCCTTTCATTATCAGAGTACCAAAAAGCTTCCTAATTGAGGTGGCCAACTCATGATGTATAATAGTAGGAGAAGGAGCTCTACCTGGTTCCTAATTGAGGTGCTCTGTTCTCTTTTCATTATCATAGTACCAACCTAGTTCCTGATTAAGGTAGTCAACTCGTGATTTATAATAGTAAGAGAGGGAGCTCTACCTGGTTCCAGATTAAGGTGGTCAACTTATGATATTTACAAGTGCTAGGGTGGTCTATATGATTATTAACTGAGGTGTTCAACCCGTGGCATATAATAGTAAGAGAGAGAGAGCTCTACTTGGTTCTTGATCGAGGTGCTCAGCTCTCCTTTCATTATCAGAGCACCAACCTAGTTCCTGATCGAGGTGGTCAAATCATGATATTTTCAAGTGCCAAGGCAATCTACCAGGTTCTTAACCGAGGTGATTAGCCCATGGCATATAATAGTGGGCGTCTTTTGTGAGAGAACCATTTTTTTGAAGGGGGTCACTTAATAGATATACAAACAACCATAGTACTTGAAAGTAGTAAATTAATGTACATTAGAAGTGATATTTATTTTAAGTGCTTGGCATTCCAACTTGTGTTATCCTCGACCCTTTCAATTCTTCTCAATAAGTAGGCTCCTTCTGGGGTTTTCTTAGTTATTTGATAAGGTCCTTCCCAATTTGCACGCATTTTTTTGTCCATCCATTCCTTCTCATTAAGGAATACTCTCCTGAGAACCCAATCACCGGGGGCTAATACTTTGAAACAAATAGCCTTATTGTAATAGCTTGACACTTTCTCTTCTACTCAATTATCCTTTCCCAAGTCTCATTTCTTTTTTCCTCAGTGAGGATCAATTCGATGACCCTATTTTCCTTATTATGCTTTTCCATTAAGGTTGACTTGATAGTTTATACTACTACCTCAATTGGCATTGCAACCTTAGTGCCATACATGAAGGAGTAGAGGGTCACGTTGGTGCTTTTTTAGGGGCTAGTCTTGATAGCCCATATTGCCCTAGGAAGGTCCTCTACCCATTTTCCTTTTACACTTGCAAACATTTTCTTTAATAGGTTCATGATTACTTTGTTGGAAGATTTCACTTGTCCATTGGCTTGTGGATAATAAGGTATTGAGTGCATATTTTAATGTTATATTTAGTGGAAATATCCCTGATGTTGGGTCCTATAAATTGTCTCCCATTAACAGTAACAAGCTATTTGGGTAGGCTGAACTGGTAGATTCTGGACTTCCCAATAAATTTAATGACCTTATCCTCCCGTATCCTTCCAAGAGGTTCTACTTCCACCTATTTGCAAAAGTAATCTATGGCAACTAATAAAAACTTCTTTTGACCCTTAGCTAGTGGTAGGGGTCCTATGTTGTCAATCCCCGACTTGTAAAAGAACTTATCACTCCTATCATGGTGTTAGGAGGTGAGTATGACAATGGGTCAAACCTTTGGCACTTATCACACTTTTGAGTGTATTTTGTACAATCTTCCAGCATAATGGGTGTTGTCTGTTTACGAGAACATGAAAATGTGTAAGTATACACGGTCACAAGTAATAAAATTGATAAGTAAAATATAGTTCCCATGGAGATTTTTTACCACAGTTTGTTAAGTACTAAAATTATTTCAATCTGATTTTATCCAAACAATCGAAAGTTTGATTGATTTTAATTAAACTAATTTTTTATAACAATAAAGAAGAAAATTCTAGGATTGTAGTTTCACCAAATTAATCCACTCGAATCATATTATTTTTTCTTGATTTATATTTTTTGTAAATTTAATTTGTCAACCAAGAACTTCTAATTTTATCCATACATCTCTTCCGAGCTCCATATAGACACATCTCGCTAAAATAATTTACTATATTCCTATGAGAATTAAATTCACCAAGATTCATTACGTTCTAAGTTTTCAAATGATCACATATACAAAAAAGGTATATTCCTATCCTTTATATATATATGTTATTCTATCCACGAGCAATTACACGAAAATGTCTTTTTCAAGTTTATTTAAGTATCACAAAAATGCCTTTCTCAAGTTTATTTATGTGTCACAAATCAATTGATTAATCTTCCAATCAATCAAATGCATTAAGCACAAATAGAGTAAACAAATTAAAAATCTCAAAAATCTTTCAAAAATAATTAAATCCAAGCTTCATAAATTTAGCAACGCAACAACCCTAAAAAAATTAAATTACTTCATAACAAAAATTAAAATTACAATACGTAAATATTAAAGCATTTAAGGAATATTAGATGAAGAACAAAAGAAAATTAAAATCTGTTTCTATTGTCTAATTTTACTACATAGAACACAACAGAAGCCAAAAATAGCTTCTGTGTGTTCCACAGTCCAACTCCACCTAACCCCCTTAATTTATCACAAAAATCCCCTATTTATAGCTCTAACTCTCTAAATATATATATATAAATTATATTTTTTTTAGACATGCGAGAGACAAATATTACATCGAAAATAATAATTAATACATGCGTGGGAGACAATATTCTTGAGACACGCAGAAACGCATGTAAAAAGTTGGGACAATTGGTGCAAATCTCGTGGACAGCGTGCGCATTTCTGGATTTTTTTATTTCAAATCACGCATGTCACGTGTCAGCATCTGATAGGCTAAAAGAATAATCGAGACACGTGGCAGCTTTTAATTCATGGTGAGAAAAGGATGCATGTGGACCGAGTCACATGAGAATATTGCAAGCAAGACACGTGGGTCCCACAGAACCAGTTGGAAAAGCATGCACCAATTATGCATTTTTGTTTAAACCAACTCATGCCACGTGTCGGTGTCTGATTTTCTAGAAGAATAATATAGATACATGGGAACATTTCTGGTACAAACATGTAGGTCCCATCCTACATGGCCAGGTGGGCCCCACTCTACACACCGAACAGCGTGCCACCTGGGAAACATGTTCACTCACCTGGGATAGTACATTTATTGCACTCGCCTGATCATCACTGTTGTTTTCTTGATCGGACGGTACGTGATGGGCGTGGCGAATGACGCATGTGGTTCTCTTTTCTTGCGTAGAAAAACAAAGTTTTATCTAATTTCATTTTGGCCCTCCAATATAATTTAAATTAACTTTTAAACTTTTGATATTTGCAATCAAGCCCTCTTTTAATTTAAATTATATTTTTAGCTTTTATTATTTGCAATTAAGTCATTTTCTAATTCAAATTCTTTAATTTTCCTTAAAAATATATTCCTTAAAAAACTAACAGTAAATATTAATTTAATACATTAAACTTAACTAAAATATCAAGAACATAACAATTATAATTAATAAAATGGATAAAATAATAGTATAATATATATTTATCAGTAGTCCAATAGTAACTATGCCTCATGATTTGTTAAGACAACCTTCTTCCACCTAAATGAGAGCCATATTCCCCTTCATGTGCTTCAAACATTAATCTTTCAGTTCCCTCCTTGGCCATGCATAAGAGTCAAGGTCCAAGGGCAATCCTTCTGTATAGCCTTCCTACCTCGATCATATTACATCCTACCTTTTCCTCGATTTCTTTTGCAAGTTTGAGGTCCACGGATAGGTCCTTCCCTTCCAAGAACTTAAAGATTGGAGTGAACCATGAGTGGGTAGGGGCATCCACACAACCCACTATTCTTTCAACTTTTTCCAAGCTAGACTCTGTCAATATCGTAACTAACACTACTCTGTTGAGGTTGGCTTCACTCAAGGAAGCCAACATGGCTAGTGCATTAGTATGACCATTTTCATTTCAGACTATTTGCTTGATATCAAACTTGGAAAATTTGGATCATTCCCATTTTAACCTCCAGGTACCCCTTCATTTTTCCATCCCTAGCTTCAAATGTTCCCAAAAACTAGTTGACCACTAGTCTAGAGTCATTATGCAAGGTGATTTTATCTGTCCCTAGCTTTTTTGAGGTCATGAACCCAAATATGGCTACTTCATATTCAACGATATTGTTAGTTTCTTAGAAATCAAGTCTAACCACATACTCAAAATAGTTGTTGTTGTGATCTACTATGATAACCCCAAGTCTGGTACCGTTAAAGTTATATGCTCCGTCTACAAACACTTTCCAAGAATCTCTATCTTTTTGGTCAATGCTCCCTCTTACTGCTGATGACCTCCTATGTTTCATTGAAATCCTCCACAATCTCAACCACAACTTGCCCTTTTATAGCCATTCTAGCCATGCATGTAATATCATATTCTCCCAACTCTATGGTGATCTTTGATAACCTTCCTACCTTTTATGGCCTCTCCAAAACACTTTTTAGTGGATGTGGGATGAGTACCACAATTGTTTGTGAGCCAAAGTAATATCTGAGTTTTTTCTTACTAACTTTGAGAGCGAAGTCCAACTTGTCCATGGTTAGATATATTCTTTCAGCATTTGTTAGGATTTGACTGACATAGGAAATAGGGTTCTAGATCTTATCTCTTTTGATTAAGAGCATGACGCTTCATGTTTGGTATGCTACAACCAAATACAAATAAAGAATCTCACCTGGGATGGAGCTGACTAAGACAGGTGGGTTGCTCAAGTATCTTTTGATTTCCTTAAAGGCTCTATTATAGTCCTCATTCCAAAAGACTGATGTGTTTCTTTCTCATCATATTGAAGAAGGGCATACACTTGTTTGTGCATTTAGAGATAAATCTGTCCAGCACCACTATTCTTCCATTCATCTGTTGGATTCCCTTAAGGTTGGTAGGTGGCTTCATGTTCACCAAAACTTGTATCTTAGGGTTAAGTCTCATACCGTACCTTCGGATTACTTAAAATACCTCCTCTAGATCCTTGATGTGGTTCAGGGGTTGAGCTGATTTTACCACCATTCCATCCACATAGGCCTCTAGATTCCTTCCTTACTATCTTTACAACATTTTATTAACTAGTCACTGATGTGTGGTGCCTACATTCTTCAATCCGGAAGGCATATTTGTATAACATAAAGGTACCTTCCTCTATGATGAAAGACTTTTTCTTCTCATCCTCGGGGTGCATTCTAATTTGGTGGTACCAAGATTATGCATCCAAGAAAATCATCAACCCATAACTAGAAGAGGTGTCTACCAGTTGATCGATACTAGGGAGTGGGAAGAAATCTTTGGGACATGCCTCGTTTAGATATGTAAAGGCCACACACATATGAGATGACCAGTATGCCTTCTTTACTAGTACCACATTTGAAAACGATAAGGGATAGCTAACCTCTCTTATAACTCTAGCCTGCCTAGGAGCACCTACTTAATGCTTTATCACCTCGTTCTTTTCCCTTGGGAATTTCATTTTTATTTTTTGAATAGGTATAGCTTTTGGATTGACATTTAGTTAGTGTATTATTACTTTTGGGTAAATCCCAGGCATGTCTATTGGGGTCTATGCAAAGATATCCAAATGTTTCCTAAGGAACTCAAAAGGTTGCTCCACTACCTCTATCTTTAAATCCTCTCCCATCATCAAGGCGTGGCTCCCTCCTGATCTTCTATTAGAAGGTATCTTACCTTATTAAGATATATGAGCCTTGCCAAGCCTTTACCCCCTGGCATTCTTTGAGGGAGAACCCTCTATGATTCCTACATGTGGCCAACCTCTCTCATGGTGGTGTTGTAGCAACTTTTGGATTTTTCCTGGTCTCCTCTTATCTCACTCAGGCCCTCTTCAGTAGGGAATTTGATTACCTAATGAAAGGTGGATGTGACTTCCCTCTTTTTGAATATCCATGTCCTGCCCAAGATGGCGTTGTAGTGTGACGAGACATCAATTACTACGAAGTTGGTCATTACTATCATTCCTTTTTCCATGACCAGTAGCACTATTGTTCCTATTGCATAGGTGGTGATGCTGTTGAACCCAACTAAATGGAGTTCTACCTTAATAATATCAAATTCCTTCACTCATAGAGCCTTGGTAGTGGTCAGAAAAAGAAGATCCACCAAGCTTTTTGTGTCAATCATTATCCAATAGACATAACAAGATACTATTCTCAAGGTAATTACTAAAGGATCTTTGTGAAGGGACAAGGTCCCATCCTTTTCATTGAAAATGATCTTTGTAGTAGGTCTCCCCTTATCCAAGGTATATACATGTGGGAGTTGTGTAGCTATCTTGAAACCTTTTGCACGAGTTATTTGAGACCCCATTGATAACAGGCCCTCCGTGTATGGCGTGTACAATTTTTATGATGGGTTCATTATGGTGCTCTCTTCCATTGCTCAATGGGCTCACTAGTTTTGGCACCTCTCACATATTTTGACGGTTTCTTTGTTCCCTATATTCTCTAATTAGGTCCTTCAGATATCCTCTTACTAACAATTTCTCTATCTCATTTTTGAGGTGTTTATAGTCTCTTGTTTCGTGGCCCATATCTTTATGGAAACCACACCACTTAGATGTGCCCCTGAGTGGGGATTTCATCTTTAGGGACATGATAACTGTATTTTATATAGTTATTTTGTCCATTTTAATAATTATAATTGCTATGTTCTTAATGATTTTAGTTAATTATAATTAATTAAATTAATATTTACTATTAATTTTTTAAGAAATATATTTTTAAGAAAATATAAGAATTTGAATCGAAAGATAACTTAATTGCAAATAATAAAAGCTAAAAATATAATTCGAATTAAAATTGGGCGTAATTACAAATATCAAAAGTTTAAAAAGTTAATTTGAATTAAATTGGAGGGCCAAAATGCAATTAAATAAACTTTTGCTTTTCTGTTCAAGAAAGAAGACCACACGTATCTATTATCCACGCGTGCTACACACCATCAGATCAGAAACCAATGGTGACGATCAGGCGAGTGAGATTCACGCGCTTCATGGGCAGTTGCACGCATTTTTTGAATGCACACAGCTTGGCGCACAGGCTGGGGTCCACCTGTCTGTGCAATCTATCGCGCACTAACCATCACGCCAAGTCTAGATATTCTGCATGCGCCCGCTCATTCCAACCAATACGAAGCCACCATGTGTCATGTTATTTTTCCAACGAATCAGAGATTGACACGTGTCACACGTATTTAATAAAAAAAGAAACCAGAAAATCGAGCGCTCCTTCTAGCCAGTTTGCATGTTATTTTTGACACTTTTTACACGCGTGGATTATTTTTGTCCCCCATTACACGCATGTTTTGGAATAATTTTGGGTGGTGAAATATTTTGGAGACGCAAGGGAAGTGGGAGTTTTTTGGAGTTTTGTTTTTCAGTTTTAGTTTTTTTTCTTTATTTTGAGTTCTCTTAGTTTTTCCTCTGCATGTTTAAAGAAAAATAGAGAACATGCAGTAGCTATTTTTCTTGACTTGTTGTTATTTTGGTAGGGAAAAATAGAGAGAAAGGAGACAACAAAGAATAAGAAAAGGGAAGGAATTTTATTTTTTTATTGAGGAATCGTGAAAGAGTTTCTTCTCATCCTTTTCCTTTTAATTTTGTTTCTCTGAAATGACTGAATATTTTTGTATTTTAATTTTAATTTCTGCTATGAACTAATTTATTTGTTCTAGGGTTGCAATGTAGCTGAAATTATGAAACTTGAATTAATTATTTTTGAATTATTTATGGGATGCTTTTAAGTTGTTTATTTTATCTATGCTTAATGCTTTTGATTATTAGAAGATTAATCAATTGATCTGTGACATTTAAATAAGCTTGGAAAACATTTTTGTGTGTTGCTCGTGATAGAATAACATATATATATAGGGATAGGAATATACCTTTATTTTACGTGTAACTATTTGAGAACTTAGAACTTAATGAATCTGGTTGAATTTAATTCTTATAGAAATATAGTGAATTATTTTAGCGAGATGTTTCTATATGGAGCTCGGAAGAGATATATGGATAAATTAGGAGTTCTTGATTAAGAAATTAAATGTGAGAACATAAATCAAGAGAAAATAATATAATTCAAGTGGATTAATTTAGTGAAACTATAATCCTAGAATTTTCTTATAAACTGTTATAAAAATTAGTTAGTCAAACTGTATCAAACTATCGACTGTTTGGATAAAATCAGATTGAAATAATTTTAGTACTTATCAAACTGTAGTAACAAATCTCCGTGGGAGCGATATTTTACTTATCAATTTTATTACTTGTGACTGTGTATACTTGCACATTTTCATGTTCTCTTAAAAGAGACAACAAGTTTTTGTTGCCATTACTAGGGATTTGTTTACTATTTTTCTGTTGATATTAATACCAATCAATATATTTTAGTTCAAATCTTTTAATTATGTGTTTATTTTCATTTTTACTTTATTAGATTTATTTTTCTGATTTTTGGATAAATTGGGACATTGCATGAGACGCATAAGAAATCTTGACATTGTTCCGTTGGATCTAGAAATTGAGAGAACTATTTTAAAATTAAGAAAAAATAATAAGCCAGAAACTTCAAAAAATCGAATTATGGATGAGGAAATTCTTGAAGTGGAAGAACCAAGATCTTTAAGAGACTATGCAATGCCTATGGTTGGTGGGATTCATTCGAGCATCAGGAGACCATCAATTCAAGCCAACAATTTTGAGATTAAACCTGCGATCATACAAATGATTCAAATGTTAGTTCAGTTTAGGGGCTTACCCCACAATGACCCAAACTCTCATATAGCCAATTTTTTTGGAGATTTGTGACACCTTTAGGCATAATGGAGTCACTGATGATGCTATCCGGTTGAGTCTTTTTCCTTTTTCACTTAGGGATAAAGCAAAGAGTTGGTTGAGTTCACTGCCATGTGGTTCTATCACCACTTGGGATGATTTGGCTCAAAAATTCTTAGCCAAATTTTTTCCACCAGTAAAGACTACAAGGATGAGGAATGAAATCACCACCTTTGTGCAGTTCGACTCAGAATAATTATATGAGGCTTGGGAGAGGTATAAGGAGCTACTTCGAAGATGCCCTCACCATGGCTTACCAAAGTGGCTTCAAGTTCAAACATTTTATAATAATTTGATGGGTTCGACTAGAAACATGATTGACGCTGTAGCAGATGGTGCTCTTATGGGAAAATCAATTGATGAAGCCTACAACTTATTAGAGGAAATGGCTTCCAATAGCTATGAGTGGCCATCAGAGAGGATGATGCCTAAGAGAGCGGCTGGAATTCATGATATTGATGCTATGTCTACTTTAACTGCTCAAGTATCCATTTTGGTAAAGAAGATGGATATTCTGGGTGTCCATTCTATTCAGAGTCTTTTATTGCATGTGAAATTTGCAATGGAAACTATGCTAGTGAAAGATGTCCTCACAACTTTGAATCTGTCAGTTTTGTTTCCAACTACAATAGGAATCAAAATAACCCTTATGCAAACACTTACAATCCAAGATGGAAAAATCATCCTAATTTTTCTTGGAGTAATAATCAAGGCCAATCATCTTCTATGAACCCTACATATCCTCTGAGTTTTCATAATTAAACTCCACCACAAGAGAAAAGCCATTACTGGAAGATATGTTTGCTCAATACTTAGCCAAGAATGAGACTATTATTTAGAATCAAGAAGCATCTATCAAAAATCTCGAAGTTCAATTGGATCAACTTGCTACTGCTGTTAACAACCGCCCTCAAGGAGCTTTGCCAAGTGACACTGAAACTAATCCGAATATGGGAGGAAAAGAGCATTGTAAGGCAATTACACTCAGAAGTGGAAAAGAGTTGAAAGAAGTACAAAAGCCCATTTCTCCTCCAACTTCTATTGTTGAAGCTATTGGCCCAGAAAAACAAGATTATGGAGAAGAAAGAGGTGAAGAGAATAAAGCAACATAAAAGCCTATGATGAAACCAATTTTAGATAGTCTCAAGCCTTACACTCCACCAATTCCATTTCCTCAACGCTTCCATAAGCAAAAGCTGGATAAGTAGTTCTCCAAGTTTCTTGAAGTATTTAAGAAGCTTCATATTAACATTCCTTTCATTGATGCTCTGGAGAAAATGCCTAGCTATATAAAATTTATGAAAGATATCTTGTCCAAAAAGAGGAGATTAGGTGATTTTGAGATAGTTGCTCTTATAGAGGAGTGTAGCGCTATCCTTCAAAAGAAGCTACTACCTAAGCTTAACGATCCATGAAGTTTCACCATTCATTGTACTATTGGTGAGAAATTCTTCGGTAGAGCTCTGTGTGATCTGGGTGCAAGCATTAATTTGATGCCACTTTCCATCTATCAGAGACTTGGATTAGGAGAAGTAAACCCGACCACTGTAACTCTTCAACTTGTAGATAGGTCTTTGAAGCACCCAAGAGGCATTGTAGAGGATGTGCTTGTGAAGGTAGAAAAGTTTATCTTTCCTGCAGATTTCATAATTCTTGATATGGAGGAAGACAAGGAGATCCATATTATTCTAGGGAGGCCATTTTTAGCAACAAGTAGGACTTTGATTGATGTTTATAAGGGAGAGATCACCATGAGAGTTCAAGATCAAGAGGTAACTTTCAAAGTATTTAAAACTATGAAATTTCTAGGTGAATCCGATGATTGTTATAAAGTAGATGCGGTAAATGAGTTAGTTGAAAGCAGGTCTACAAAAAACTCTACTACTGATTCTTCGAAAGTTTCATTTGTGAATATGAATAATGACTTAAGAATCGCTTACGAAAAGAATCGTCTACCAATCAATGAGATGGATTAGTTCCATCTACAAGCATATAAAAATGATAAGCTCTATAAAGAGAAGGCGAAGAGATGGCATGACAATAAGCTCTTGCATCGACATTCTGAACAAGGACAAGTTCAAGTCTCGGTTGCAATTCTTTCTAGGAAAACTAAAATCAAGGTGGTCAAGTCCATTCACTATTTTTAAAATGTATCCATACAGTACTGTTAAGATTAAAGATGAAAAATCACATAGGAATTTCCAAGTGAATGGGCAAAAACTTAAACCTTGTTGGGGAGGTGACATTGATCATCAAAAGCCAACCATTTTGTTATTTGACCCGACCTGAAGCAAAGAAATAGGAAGTCAAGCTGATGACTCTAAATCAAACGCTTCTTGGGAGGCAACCTATATGTTTTAGTGTTTATTTATTTTACTTAGTTGAACACATATTAGTTTGAATATTTCTCTATTTCTCTATTTTGTTTGATAGGTGCAAATTTGAGAAAGTAAAGCTATTGGTGGATTTCAATCTTATAAGCTAACTCACCAGCCAGGGAAGTTTCTTTTAACCCGTCTCATTTGTTCTTTAATTTTCACACATTGAGGACAATGTGCATCTTAAGTTTGGGGGTGGTGAGATTAAACTTATTTGAAATATTTGCTCGATATTGTTACTTATGTAGCTTTGTTTGTTTGGTTGATCGAAATATGAGAATATATTGTGCTTTTCATGGTAATTTATTTTTATTTCTTCGATTTAACTAATGCATATCTCTTTGAAAATTTTGAATATTTTCTAAGTTATGGGTAATATTTGAGTAAGTTTCATTTTTACAAGAATATATATTTATGAGCACTAGTCTTGATGTTTGAATTGTTATGCTAATTTAGAGAAGGTTTATATGAGTATGCAATTCGGTTGATGTTTTTTTTTGGTGTCATAGCTCTTAGATTTTGTTTGATTTTCTCTCCAGGTGAAATCCTAGATAACACTTAACTAAGAAAATGATTTAGACCATCTTTGGATCGTTTGAGCCTTTCTATCTACCTTCACATGTTTTATCCATAGTATACCCCTTTTGAGCTTCTAAGTTTTTTTTTATATATTTTTATTTCCTATCAAAAGCCTAGTAATATATATATATATATATATATATATATATATATATATATATATATATATATATATATATATATATATATATATATATATATATATATATATATATATATATCGATTTTCCTTATCTCGCTAACATGTGACCATTGTTAGTAAATTTCTAAAGATATATCGGAAAAAAAGGATACTGAAAAGAAAAAAAAGCGATTGTTGCATGTGAAGTTAAATCCCAAATTGGAAAGTATTAATTGAGATGTTAGAAGGTATCCTGTTTCAATCCTAAAATGATGTGTTTAGAAAAAATTGAGCCAAATATTATCTTTTATCCTACCTTTACCTAAGCCATACATTACAAGCTTAATAAAGTCCTATTGATTTTTGGTTGTGTTTGTCTACATTAGTGGAGAGAGAAATGAAAAATGAACTTATGAGATTTGTGATTTCAATAAAAATTAATTGCGTCCATATTTACATAAACTCATCTGGATTGCATGTGATGAAATATGAAAAGACTTCACACACACAAGAAAATTCAATGTGAAAATGTAACATACTTTTAAATTGATTTTAATGCTTAGATAAAATTCTTGTATTTCTTTGAGTTATGTTATTTGTATGACCAATTAGAAATGTTTTGAAAATCACTATTTGAAGTACCTGTATCCTAGTTTTATTTCTTTCCTTTTGCTCGAGGACTAGCAAAATCTTAAGTTTGGGGTTGTGATAACTGTATTTTATATAGTTATTTTGTCCATTTTATTAATTATAATTGCTATGTTCTTAATGTTTTTAGTTAATTTTCATGAATTAAATTAATAATTACTATTATTTTTTTAAGGAATATATTTTTAAGAAAATATAAGAATTTGAATCGAAAAAGGACTTAATTGCAAATAATAAAAGCTAAAAATATAATTTGAATTAAAAGTGGGCGTAATTGCAAATATCAAAAGTTTAAAAAGTTAATTTGAATTAAATTGGAGGACCAAAATGCAATTAAATAAACTTTTACTTTTGTATGCAAAAAGGAAGACCACGAGCATTTATTATCCAGGCACGCCACGCACCATCAGATCAGAAACCAACGGTGATGATCAGGCGAGTGAGATGCACGCACTACATGGGCAGTTGGACGAGTTTCCCAAATGCACATAGCTCGGCGCGTAGGGTGGGGTCCATCTATTTGTGCAGTCTGTCACGCACTGACCAACGTGCCAAGTTCCTGTGCCATGTGGTCCAGATATTCTACATGTGCCCACTCATTCCAGCCAATACTAAGCCGCCATGTGTCATGTTATTTTTCCAACGAATTAGAGATCGACATGTGTCATGTGTATTGAATAAAAAAAGAAACCAGAAAATCGAGTGCTCCTTCCAGCCAATTTGTACGTTATTTTTGACACTTTTTACATGCATGGATTATTTTTGTCCCCCACTACACACGTGTTCTAGAATAATTTTGGGTGGTTATATATTTTGGAGACGCGAGGGAAGTGGTAGTTTTTTGGAGTTTTCTTTTTCAGTTTTAGTTTTTTTTCTTAGTTTTAAGTTCTCATAGTTTTTCCTCTAAGTGTTTAAAGAAAAATAGAGAACACGTAGTAGCTATTTTTCTTGACTTGTTGTTATGTTGGTAGGGAAAAATAGAGAGAAAGAAGACAACGAAGAAGAAGAAAAGGGAAGGAATTTTATTTTTCATTGAGGAATCGTGAAAGAGTTTCTTCTCATCCTTTTTCTTTTAATTTTATTTCTCTGAAATGACAGAATATTTTCGTATTCTAATTTTAATTTCTGCTATGAACTAATTTATTTGTTCTAGGGTTGCAGTGTAGTTGAAATTATGAAACTTGAATTAATTATTTTTGAATGATTTATGGGATGTTTTTAATTTGTTTATTTTATCTGTGCTTAATGCTTTTGATTATTGGAAGATTAATTAATTGATCTGTGACACTTAAATAAACTTGAAAAAATATTTTTGTGTGTTGCTCGTGATAGAATAACATATATATATATATATATATATAAGGGATAAGAATATACCTTTATTTTACGTGTAACTATTTGAGAACTTAGAACTTAATGAATCTGGTTGAATTTAATTTTCATAGGAATATAGTGAATTATTTTAGCGAGATGTTTCTATATGGAGCTCGGAAGAGATATATGGATAAATTAGGAGTTCTTGGTTAACAACTTAAATACGAGAACATAAATCAAGAGAAAATAATATGATTCAAGTGGATTAATTTAGTGAAACTGCAATCCTAGAATTTTCTTATAAACTGTTATAAAAATTAGTTAGTCAAACTGCATCAAACTATCGACTGTTTGGATAAAATCAGATTGAAATAATTTTAGTACTTAATGAATTGTAATAATAAATATCCGTAGGAACAATATTTTACTTATCAATTTTATTACTTGGGACTGTGTATACTTGCACGTTTTCATGTTCTCTTAAAAGAGACAATAGGACCACTTAACATTAAGTTCCTTCTTCATCTTTAGTACAGGCTAGGCCAGATCCACTCTCAAAAGGGGCCCTCTAAAAGGAAAGAGTGACTTCCCCTATTATTTGGTTTAAAGCATTTGTTTCAGTTGTTTTGATATGCCATATATGGGCTTATCCTCTTCTTCTCTGTATCTGGCACCACCTTTATGCTAGTTTGATGGCCTTTAACTAGGCTTAACTCTCTATTGAGATTGATGAACTTTCTAGCCTCCCAATATGCTTCCTCCAGAGTGCGAAGAGGTATTTTGGTTAGTTATAGAAACAAGAGTTTTTTAAGAGACCTTGCTTGAACTCTACTATAGCAATAGAGTTAGGAAAATTGAAGATTTCTAGCTTCTCCTCCATAAATTTTTCATGTATCCCTCCGTGAACTCACTCCTTTCTTGAACGGTTGAGAAGAGTTGATGTGATTCTTTTCTTAGAGGCTTGTTGCAGGCATAATTTATGATGAATAGTCTGGCAAGTTGTAAGAAGTAGGTGATAGAGCGAGGTGCTAACTTATTGAACCACTTCTATGTACCTTTACAGAGGGTGGCAGTGAACAATTTACATGACATGGCATCTCTATTTCCCCTAGCGAGGCTTATAGGGGCCATGGATATCTTGAAGTGTTGTACATGTGTCATAGGGTCATTGGTTCCAAAATAATCGTGGAATTTAAGGTCATTAAACTTGCCTAGAGGCTCATCATTTTCTATCTAGTCAATAAATGAGGACACATATAATTTCTCACAGTCCCTATCTATATCATAAGGGGCCTTGGATTTCACCTACCTCTCATTGGCCTCCTTCAAAGCCTGATCTTGTTTTTATTGGCCTCTTCCAATGCTTGAAACCGAGCCTTTCAATTTTTTTTCTTTCTTGAATCCACTGTTCTTTGCTAGGTCTCATCGAGCTACAAGAGGGGTTACCTTTGACCTCTTGCTCAGCCTGGGTTGGTTTGGTTAATTCACGCTCTAGTTTGATCATCATAGACCTCTTCTTCTGACTGGGAGTGTAGTGACCTGTTTTCTCTCCTTGTATCCTCGCGCTATCTCCTTAACTCCAGAAGTTGGCGAGCTAACTCTTGATGAATGTTATCCTCTATTCTAGTTTTGTTATGCATTGGCAAGGTGGTCCCTTGTGTTACTACTATGCCTTCGTTAGCTAGCCTCAATCATCCTTCAGCACAGGTTCCTACCATGGTGTTATAGAATAGGTGATTGTGAGTTTAAGTATATCTTATGAGTGGAGTACATTTGATCTCCCAAGTTTATCTAAAAGCCCAAGTTCAATTCTATAAAATAAGAGGTCAGAAAGTTAAGCTTAACCTCAAAATATGAGCCCCACGGTGGGTACCAAAATGTTGGTATTTGTTCAAATTTTATAGAGAAAACTTAGAGAAAAGCTAGAGCAAATGATGGAATGTGTGAATTTCTTGGGGTATCCATATATTTATTGGACTTTGCATGTATAGGTATCGATTACATAGGATGAGAACATGAAAATACGTCAGAAAGGACATAAAAGGAAAAGTACACTTATATATCAGGGTCGACCACCCAAGGCTCGATTAAGTAGATGATCCCGTATACACAATAGAGGGTAGGATTGTTCTTTGAACTCAGGCTATACTCCGACAATCTCTTGGCTCGAGAAATGTTATGGCTCGAGTTGTCACTTGGCCAATCCATACATTCAAACAACAACCTTTGCTTATTCTTACTCTTACAATTCCATTGTACAATTAGAGTTTTTGACGAATTCCACAAGGAGTCAACCTTTCCTTAATCAATGGCAGAATAAGTAGTGGTATGGATTCTTTGCGGCAAGTTGAAGTAAAATATACTGCTTTGCTTTTCAAGCATCAACTCATGGCATATGTAGAAAAGATCTATGGGAGGATCACAGATAACCTAAAGAGATAAATTCCTCTATTGTTTGGATTATGTATTCAAGTTTATATACTTAATTCAATTAAAGAATTAAGAATTACCTATATTAACTTGTTAGAAAAATCCAATAGCTCTAATTTATTCATGTGTTGTTTAATCCATTTATCTCAGTTTACTTTTCTAGAAAGTGAATTAGAATCTTCTCTTTTTTTTACAATAAAAAAGGGCACAAAGAACATCCAGGGCAAGCTTGGTTAAGGGATCATCAAGATCAAGTGCAATAATGAGCCCATCGAGCTTTGATCTCTCATTGACAAGGCAGTATTAATAGCCTTGGAAACTTCTGTGGAAAAAATTATGTGAAGACAATATAAGAACAATGTTACCGATATACTAAAATATACTGCTTGGTTGAATCAAGGACTAGGTCGTTCTCTTTTAAGACTTTTCGTTGCTCTGCCCAAATTTGTGTAAGAAAATACAGCCTCTTCATCCCCAGGATAAAATAGCCCATAATCATTTTTTTGTCTCGGAGCTTCACTACACTGATGAATTCTGGAATGCTACACCACTAAAATATTTATGTTGCTCAGAAAATAGAAAAAAACAATTTTGAATATTCTTTTCTTGGGTTTTCTATGAAAAGTAAGTTTTTGAGTCTTTTAGTTGTCTTGAAACTGAGAGCTATTGCCCTCTATTTATAGTTGAAAAAAGATGTGCAATGTTCACACAATTATGAAAATAATGGTTTCTAAATAACGGTCATAAAACAATAGTCATAAAATAACGGTCACAAAATAATAGTCATAAAATAACGGTAATGTCAGTTTGAAAGAATAGTTTTACTAATAAAATTTTTTCCAAAAAATAAAGTGCTACCTCACCTTACACACACATACTCGGACTCGGCTCAGCTCAGCATGGCACGACACGATTATTCAAACGATGGCGATGGTGGCAGCACACACGTGTGTGCATGGAATCATAATTACCTAGATCCTCTCCCCTTCCACAAATGTGGGTTCCCTTTATGGTCCAATCCCAATTGTTTATCTTTCTTTATTTAAACGTGTCCTAAGAGATGTAAACTAGCAATATGGGACAAAATTTTAATAGAGTGTAATTTAGCATGTATTCTCATAAGGCTTTTTATTTAAATTCATTTCCAACAATCCCCCACTTGAATTTTATATGAAAATAGTTTTCATTGAGCAACCGATCAATTAAAAATTTAAGATTATGCATCAGCAAAAGGTGTCTATCGACTTGAGCCTTTGTATAGTGTTGGTGCTTTAGATTATACTAGAGTAACTCATAGTTTGAAACTCTATCTCTAACAACATTACACACATAACCTTTCCAAGGTGTAGTTTGAAAAGCCCGTGCTTTAGAGTTATGCACGTGTATCCTTGTATAGTGAATGCTCTAGTAAAATTTTCCCAAACTTTTCATAGGAAACAGCCACACTTCCACATTCACATAGGTGAGTCTATCAAGAGTACTCCTATAGCTATATACTCCACTCCACATAGAGTATAGAACTCATTAAGAGTTAATAATTAACTCACCTCTTCTGTCACTTCAGAACTTCATGCTTCTAACAAAATAGAATGGGACTTCAATCTATAAGTTGGGTTACCATCATGAGTGACTCTTATTCTAGGGACATCAATCACATTTGTTTCAAGGTTTTGAAAACCTTCTCTCTTGTTAATCCTTTCATCAAAGATTTAGCTAAATTTGCATCAGTACATACATGATCCATTATTACAGCTCCTATAGAGAGAAATTCTCTAATAGTACTGTACTAATGATGTATCTATCATCTCTTTCCATTGTAATAAAATTTTTGATTCTTTGCAATGGCTGCATCACTATTGCTGTGGATCAGGACAGCTGGTATCGGTCTTTCCCATAAAGGGATCTTAGCTAACATATTTCTTAACCAACCTGCTTCTTCACTAGTAGTAGCTAGTGTTATCATTTTAGACTCCATCGTAGATTAAGCCAAAATTGATTGTTTCCTATAATTCCAAGTAACAGCTCCACTAGTAATGCTAAATATATAGCCACTAGTTGCTTTGAATTCTTCTAATAGGGTGTTTCGATCAACATTGTTGTAACCTTCTAGAACAATAGGAAACTTTTTATAATATAATCCAAGGTTCATAGTTCTCTTAAGGTATCTTATGACCCTTTCAATTGCATTCCAATGCTCTATACTAGGTTTATGGGTAAACCTACATAATAGTCCCACAACATAAGCTATGTTTGGCCTAGTGCACTCAGTAGCATAACATAAGCTACCAATCATGCTCCTATACTCAGTTTGTCTAACACCATCTTTGGTGCTCTTGAACAACTTTACACTAGGATCATAAGGAGTACATGCAGGCTTGTAGTTAAAGTAATTATATTTTTTTAAGATATTCTCAATGTAATGAGGTTGATCTAGAGAAAATCCTTTTTCAAACCTAGTAATCTTTATACCAAGGATTACACTTGCTTCTTCGAGGTCCTTTATATCAAAGTTAGCACATAACAAAATTTTCACATTATTCACAACATGAATATTTGACCCAAAAATAAGCATGTCATCCACATATAAAATATAATAGCGCAAATGTCATTTTCTAATTTATAATAAATACATTTGTCACTTTCATTCATTTTAAATCTATGTGAGATAACTAGATTATTAAATTTTTAATGTCATTGGTTAGGTGCTTGTTTTAGACCATAAAAGGGATTTATCTAGTTTACAAACTTTATTTTCTTGATTTCATATGGTGAAATTTTACTAGTAGATTTAGGTACTTTATTTAGCACATAGCAAATAGTTAATAAAATTTCTCTCCACCAATGGGAAGCAGCACTAGAGTTTAATAAAATTGCAACAACTAATTCAGTAAAAGTTTTATTTTTTCTTTTAGATTTACCTTTCATTTCAGGAGAATAAGGTACAGTTTTTTTCATGAATAATTCCATGAGTTTTATAAAAAAAATTAAAAATATTGGAATCATATTCGGTGCTTCTATCACTTTGAAATCTTTTTATTTTTACTGTTAAGTTGATTTTCAATTTCAGTCATAAATATTTTAAACATGTCAAACACTTTATTTTTATTTTTCATTAGATATACATAAGTATAATCTGAATAGTTATCAATAAAATTTATAAAATAACTTTTTTTCATTTTTCTTAAAATACCATCAAGTTGACATATGTTAGAGTGTTTTAAGTCTTAAGGTTTAGATTCTCTAACTAATTATTTATGTGAAGTTTTGGTTATTTTAGTTTTACTACAAAAGTCACATTTTTCAAAATCATTCAAAGATAATTTAGGAATTAGATCTAAGGAACTCATGTTCTTGATTATGCATTTATTAACATGACAAAGTCTAGCATGCCAAATATTAAAATAACTCAAGCCTGTTACAATTATAACACATGAATATGTTATTTCTTAAGGGGGTTGAGGTTCATTCTGAGGAGGATTATTTCTATTTCTATTTTGGTTGTTACGATTCTAGTTATTATGACTCTTGCTTGCTTCACAAGCTGAACAAAGCATACTACTATCATTATTGGAAGAAAAATGAATACAAATTTTTACTAAGTCTGTAAAGAAGCAAGACCCATATGTTAATGCCAAACGGCCAAAGTAGTGACTATCATTGCTTGTTGAGTAGTTGGAGGCTGAATAGATGATGGACTAAGAGAAGAAGGATGTGAATGAATTGGTGATTGAGTTAGATCCAGATTAAAAGCAAAAAGACCATTGTGGAAGTGTCCTTTAAGTAGTACTACTCCTATCCGAAGATCCTTAACAAAATAATGGAAAAGGTGAAACCCCAAAAAATATTATTATGTTGTGCAAATTGTGAAAAACTAGGAGATTTTTAGCAATGTGAGGCACGTGAAGAATATGTTGAAGTGTAGTGATTTATATGTATACAAAAGAGATTGAAAAGAATTTGAACCTACATAAGAAATAGATAGGTACTTACGATTACCTTTTCCTGTCCAGCATATGGTGTAGCATTGGGAATGTTTGTCATATCATTGGTCACATGATATGTGGTTTCGAAGTCAGGGAACCACTAAGGTTCTTGTGTGAAAGAATGTCTAGAAGAAGGTGATAATTATGGTTTAAATGAAGGTGTTAGTGCATAGTAAGACATAAGAGGAAACTGTTGTTGAAAAGGAAGTGGCTGATAGCAAATGGATGATTGGAAAACAACTTGGATATTACGAGGATTATACATTCTGTGGTGCTGAAATTCCTACAGTTAGTATTGCTTAAGGATCACAAGGCCTATGGAAGGATGAATAGTTTTGGCTCATGATTTGTGGTGGTATTGGTAGAAGTCTATTATCAGTTCCTTGCGACGATATTAGTAAGATGAAACAATATGGCCTAACTTTCCACACAGTTGACACTGTGATCTGCCTTTACCTATACTATATCCCTACCTCCTCTACCTCTTACATCATTAGGAAAGTAGCATAATGGATGAAATTCAAATGACTGCACAGTTTGTGATAATTGCTGAGTGCTTAGCATATTGCTATCGACATTAATTACTAGCATGTGTTGAAGGAGGTACTAGAGGATTGTTGTCAACTGAAACAATTCCTATTATACTCAAATTAATAGTTGATAAAGGTGATGTATGTGTTACCTTCCTTCTCCCAATTTTTCCTTTATGACTTCTTTGCATCCTCAACAATCACTAGTTCATACATCATCCTCTTTGTGAGTGTGGAAAACACACTATCATATGGCTCATCTAGACCTCCAAGAATTGTCATGACCTTTTGTTCCTCAATAATAGCACAATTTGCTACTTCTAATTCATCTAACAAAAACTTCACTTTCAACATATAGTCTATTATAGAAAGCACACCTTTCTTCAGACTTTGGAGCTCTTCGCGTACTTGAATTGCACAAGCTCATGATTTGGAAGAGTAAGATTTCTCCAGTTTCAACCAAGCATCTCGAGTCATATCAAAACCTGAGATTTGCTTCAACACTTCCTCAATGATACTCGACATAAGCCAGCATTCTAGGATCACATCCTATTTCTTCCATTTTTTATATACTACACCCATAGTTCCATCAGCAAGCTTTTGCTGTGGTGGTTTGTAAAGCATGATGCTCAAGTTAAAAATCCTCAAGATTTTTAACATCTGGTGTTTCCAGATCATATAGTTGTTATTGCCTAGTTTTATCGATACTAGAACATTACGTAAAGTGCAAAGTAATCGATTTTCTTGATTTGAGTATCTAATTACTACTGGAGTTGCCACTCCTGAAATCACAATTGGATCATCCATCGTAGGACCTTTCATGAAAGCTTACTGAGCTTTCATGTTGTGAGACCATGACAAATTGTACCAAGCATCATCAAGATAGCAAGCTTGTGATAGCAATTCATGTAGCAAGAAAAGTATAGAAGAGGAAGGAGAGAAAGAAGCAAAGAATTGTTAGCGTGAAGAAGACAACAAGGAAATGAACATGAACAGAATGAATTTGTTTTATGTAGAATTCAATTAACCTTTTACATGCATATTTATACCTATTTATAGAAGAGGAAATTTGTACTACACTTTTAAAGAATCGTACTGCTACTTTAAATGGAAATACAAGATATAGTACTTCAATTGTATTCTTTAAATGGAAACACAAGATATAGTACTTCAATTGTATTGTACTTATACTAACAAAAGACTCAACTTTCTAGTTGATTTACTAACAAACATCTTGTACCATCAACCCCATGTGAGCCATTGAGGTATGTGTGAGCAATCAATTATTTTATGTGAGGTTTTGAAGCCATCAACTATTATTTTATGTGAGTTGTATAGTCCCATGTGAGCTGCCAATTTCCCATTTGTGGCTATGTGAGCCATCAACACAAGAGCTTATTGTAGCCACATTGCTAGTAAACGGTTCAACTATTGCATTGCTCAAGTCAACTGTGGCATTGTTCGGCTTACCTTCAATAAAAAAATTATTACTTGTCATAGAACGAAAGAATGCATAGAAGGTTATAGAAGGAGCACCTTCTACTGTTCAAGAAACCCAAGTTCGTGTTGAAGATACCTAAAAAAATTTGATTCTTTAAATGCAAAAGTATAGGGTCTCAAGATACGAGTACACTTTTCATTCACTAACTTTATAACTTTTCACATTTTTAACAATCTTTTAACAAAAATTTAGTAATGTTTTCCCCTAAATTTTCATATTTAACAAACTTAGTTTAAATTTAAATATTATACTAAATTATGGGAGTTAAAATGTTAAAAAACTTATTTTTTTTATATTATTTAGTCTCTCAACTTTTAAAGTTCAACATATTGAGTACATTATTTAAATTTAGACTAAAATTGTTAAATATGAAAAATTAGTTGAATATGATGAAATATATTTATATATACTGTTGAAATACAATGAATGATAATACATATATATACAGAAAATAAGAATCTACTTTTAAGAAAAGTGCTTTTAAGAAAAGTATATTAGTTGCATACAACTAATATACAACTAATGATGACTCATTAACACTCCCCCTCAAGTTGGGGCATAGATATCGATCATGCCCAACTTGCTTAGTGAGTCGTATAATACCCTTTTGGAAACTCCTTTGGTAAGCATATCTGCAAGTTGCTCTTCAGTGAGAACAAAAGGAAAGCTAATAAGTTTGGCATCTAGTTTCTCTTTTATAAAGTGACGATCAGCCTCTGCATGCTTAGTTCGATCATGTTGTACTGATTTTGTGATATATCAATGGCTGCCCGACTATCGCAATACAACTGCATAGTATTTTTGAGTTCGAAACCTAAATCAAACAACAAAGTCCTTATCCATAACAATTCAAAAACCCCATGAGCCATACCTCTATACTCAACCTCAATACTAGATCGTGCCACCATTTTCTGCTTCTTAATTTTCCATGTAACCAAATTACCTCTCACAAAGATGAAATAACCCGATGTTGACTTTCTATCTATAATACTTCCTGCCCAATCTGCATCAGTGAAGCCACAGACTTCAAGACAATTGTTGTGTTTAGAGAACATTACTCCTCTTCTTGGAGCCAATTTCAGATACCTTAAAATTCTCAAAACAACATTCATGTGGTTCTCACTTGGATTATGCATGAACTGAATCACCACACTTACTGCATACGCAACATCTGGTCTAGTATGAGCCAAGTAAATAAAATGCCCAACCAATCTTTGATAGCAAGCTCGATCAATTGGTATCTGATCTGGATACTCTGCTAAATAATGGTTTTACTCAATAGGAGTGTCAATAGGTTTGCAATCCAACATACCTGTCTCTGTTAGTAGATCAATAATGTACTTCCTTTGACACAGATATATTCCTTTTCTCCCCTTGGCTACCTCAATTCCTAAGAATTATTTTAGTTCACCTAAGTCTTTCATCTCTAATTTAGAGGCTAGTTGTCTTTGTAATTTATCCATCTCAATAGTATCATCACCAGTGATTACCATATCATCAATATAAATGATTAGGGCTGTTACCTTCCCTCGTTGGTGTTTAAGAAACAGAGTGTGGTCTGAATTACTCTGTCTGTAACCAACCTTCTGCATGAACTGTGAAAACCTTCCAAAGCAGGTTCGAGGGGATTGCTTGAGACCATATAAAGACTTCCTCAATTTGCATACAAAATTACCAGGAGAATCAGCTACATACCCAGGTGGAAGACTCATGTACACCTCCTCGGCTAATTCTCCATGAAGAAACGCATTCTTGACATCAAACTGTCGAAGTGGCCAGTTTAGGTTAGCGGCAAGTGAGAGCAGAACCCAAATAGTATTCATTTTGGCAACAGAAGAAAAAGTCTCATCGTAGTCTACACCATACGTCTGAGTGAACCCTTTTGCTACAAGACGAACTTTATACCAATTTACAGATCCATCACCATTATGTTTTATAGTAAACACCCATCGATAACCAACTGCCTTTTTTCCTTGTGGTGGAGGCACAAGTTGCCAAGTATCATTCTTTTGTAACGCCTCCATCTCTTCAGCCATTACCTTTCTCCATATTGGATCTCCCAACGCATCCTGCACTTTGTTAGGTACTTATACAATAGATATTTGATTCACAAATGATTTATATGACTTAGATAATCTTTTAGTGGATATGTAGTTGGCTACTAGGTATTTTGATTTTGCATGAATATTTGGTTCATACCTTTTGGTTGGTTGACCTCGAGTAGACCTATTTGGTAACACATACTGTCCAACATTAGACTCAATGCTATTAGTATCAGTGGGTGTACTTACCTCAGATGAGTGACCTTCAGTACTAGGGAGTTGTTGATCAGGGGTAGGAGTGGTGCCTGAGGGAACAGTTATGTCTTCAATTTCATTTACTGTAAGTGAATCTGGTGCTTGGTTACTTGGAGCATCTGATTCTTCAATGAATGGATTCAATGGATTAGGAATCTCATATGGTCCCATCGAAAAATCAATTGGTGATTCTTCTAATTCCTCCCCCTCACCATGATATAATTCTTTGAAATATGTATTCTCCCCTTGACGAGCAGTATCAGGTGAGGAAAAATAACTCATGTCCTCAAAGAAGGTAACATCCATAGTGACATAATACTTTCTGGTCGGTGGATGGAAACACTTGTACCCTTTCTGGTAACTTTTATAACCAACAAACACATATTTAATTGCCCAGACATCTAATTTACACCTTTGATTTTTAGGAACATGTACAAAAGCAACACAACTAAATACACAGGTAGGAAGATTATGGAAGGATGACAAGGAGACGTAAGATGCAAGAATCTGAAATGGGATTTGTCCATTAAGGACACTAGACGGGAAACGATTGATGAGATGGGTGGAAGCTTGTATAGCATCACCCCAAAGATATTTTTTCATATGAGCACTAAATAGTAGTGCACGAGCCATATCAAGTAAATGACGATTTTTTTCTTTTAGACACTCCATTTTGTTCCGGTGTTTGTGGGCAAGTAGTTTGGTGAATAATCCCATGTGTTTTGAAAAAGTCTTGAAAAACATGTTTAACATATTCTCCCCCATTGTTAGAACGAAGGATTTGAATGACGCCATTGTATTGTGTTTGAACAAGGGTATGAAAAGTTTGAAAATTTGAAAAAACTTCATCTTTTGTTCTAAGAAGAGAGATCCATGACAACCTTGTACAGTCATCGATGAACGAAACAAAATATCTCATACCCGATATAGTGGGCTCTTTAGATGGTCCCCAAACATCAGAATGAATTAATTCAAAAGGAATAGTACTTTATTAGAAATACTAGGAGAATTAGTAATATAATGACTCCATTGTCAGAACGGAGGATTTGAATGACGCCATTGTATTGTGTTTGAACAAGGGTATGAAAAGTTTGAAAAATTGAAAAAACTTCATCTTTTGTTCTAAGAAGAGAGATCCATGATAACCTTGTATAGTCATCGATGAACGAAACAAAATATCTCATACCCGATATAGTGGGCTCTTTAGATGGTTCCCAAACATCAGAATGAATTAATTCAAAAGGAATAGTACTTTATTAGAAATACTAGGAGAATAAGTAATATAATGACTCTTGGCCAAAACACAAGTCTCACAATGTAAAACAGACTCACGAACACCAATAAATAAAGTGGGCATGGATTTTTTCATAAGACTAAAGGATGGATGCCCTAAGCGGTGATGCCAAAACCAAATTTCACTTAGCTTATCAGAACTAGAAGTCAATGCAGTGCGTGCCTGTGCTCCTAGTCTCTCCCCTACATAGTTCTGATCCAAATGGAACAATCTGCCCCTCAGATACCCTCGACCAATTATTTCCCTGGTAAGAAGATCCTGAAAAATCACATACATAGGATAAAAGGTTACAGAACATTTAGACTCAATATTCAACTCTGGGACAGATATTAAGTGATGAGATAAGTTAGGTACATATAATACATTATGGAGCTGTAAAGATGGAGTGATATGAACTAACCCCTTTCCTAAGACAAGAAAGGCCTCACCGTTAGCATTCGTAACATAAGACACTGGTGGGGAAGATAACTCACTAAAGTAAGATCTATCATAAGTCATATGATCAGATGCACCAGAATCAACAATCCAAGTATTAGACCCAACAGAGTGAGAAACGTGTAAGGCTATACCAATCTTACCACGACCAGTTATTGAAGCTGTAGGGATACCTCTACATTCCATAGGATGATCCTGCCCAGTTACTCCATAGTAGTTTGGTTCTTGGACAATTTTCACTACAGTTGTTTTTGCTCTAGGACGATAAGATTGCTTTTTTGCTCCAAAGAGTCTGCTTTTGGTTGTAAGTATGGGTACAGTTTCCAACAAGTCTCACGAAGATGCCCTCGTTCATTGCAAAAGGAGCAATGGGGACGAGGGCGATTGATAAAGCCTGGTGGAGGTCCTTGCTAATGAAGTGGAATTAAATTTTCCATTGAAATAAATAATATTATGCAGTGGAATAAATTTTTTTTTTTGCAGGAATAGATTGTGGGCTAAGTGGACTAATGGGTTGAAATTGGTAAATGTGCTGATGGGCCTATAATTAAATTTGGTAGATGGGTTGATGGGCTAATGGGCTGATGAGCTAATGGGCTAATGGGTATGTAGTTGAATAAATATTATGGAAACCTAAAAACTGAAATTACTCACAAAAAAAAAACGCAGAGTAGAGTAGTGCGAGCTGGACGGCTGGTGCGTGGGATGCGTAGACGGCGCAGAGTGAACGGCTGGTGCGCGGATGGCGCTGATAATTGGTGCGCGGACGGCGCTGTTAGCTAGTGTGCGGATGGCGCGGAGTGGACGGCCGCGCCTGTGCTCGACGGCGTGGCCGGACGGCGCTGCCAGACAGGCCGGTCGGAGTGGTTGGGCCGGATTCGCGGGCCGATGGTAACGAACAGTCAAATCTGCAACTACGGCGCAAACTAGACAATGCGAGAAGATTAACGGCACTGCATAAAAATACCGACAGTGGCACTATTGCACGAGAACTGGTAATTTTTTTTTCTTTCTTTCATGCTCTGATACCAAGTTGAATATGATGAAATATATTTATTTATACTGCTGAAATACAATGAATGATAATACATATATATACAGAAAATAAGAATCTACTTTTAAGAAAAGTACTTTTAAAAAAAATATATTAGTTACATACAACTAATATACAATTAATGATGACTCATTAACAAAATTATTGTAAGAAAAGTTATTGAAATTTTGTCGCGGGACAAAGTATTAAAATTATTAAAGTTTGGAAACATCCGGTGTGATTCAGCCAAGAATAAATGTAATCTTCTACAATTTTTGAACTTCAGTGAAATTATTTCAAAATAATTTTTGTTCATATTTGAAATTAACAGTTTTAAGCTTCTATTCTCTTTTTTTATTATTGCTACAACTCTTTATTTTCTTAAAGCCCTTTCATCTCAGAAAGTGAGTGAAAGAAACGAAAATGTTTAACATTAGTTAAGTGACATAAAGCTTTAGTATACAAGAACAAGGATATTCAGCCATTATTTGACTAGAGAAATTTCAAAATATATTTACCAATGTTGGCTTGTGAAATATAAAAGTCTCCAGAAAATCAATTTATTTGACACGTCACATTTCTTTTTTGGACCCAGCAGTATACACCAAAAGGTGAAATTCCAACAAATTGACTATGAGTTTGTTACCACAGTATTAATAAAAGAAAGAAAGAAACGTTAAGTTCTTCTACAAAATAAACTTTTAAGATTTTGAGTTTAAGTTCACTGGCATATCTAAAGCAACCATACCAGTATACCTCATTGGAAATGAAAAAGAGCTAAAATGTATTTCAACTAAATTATAGACTGCATTTTTTTTCCCAGGGTGACCATGTATCAAAGAAACTTTGTACACTGTACTAGAGTCTCAGATATTACTCGATAAGAGGAGATAGCACTTTGTAGTTTCTTGACTGAAATCTTTGTTTCGTGGTCTTTGGGGAAACATTGGATTCAGAGAAGAAAAGAGCAGATGGCTTTGAAAATAAATACAATAAAATTCAAGAGTCAAGTGAAGAACAACGTAAAAAATCAGAGTACACAGAGAAGAAAACTCAACAGCTCCAGGAATCAAACCCGGTAAATAGTGTTAAAAATAACTTAACATGATATAATGGACTTCCGGTATGATTAGGCTAGAAGAGAAGCTTACCAATTTGGAATCAGAGAATCAAGTTCTGCGTCAACAAGCTGTTTCCATGGCACCTAAAAGGTTTCTCTCTGGGCGTTCAAGATCAATCGTACGTTCAGGTGCTGATTAAATAAACCTCACGTGGTTGGTTGATTATATTAAATTTGCATGTAACTTACAGTTTCATTTAATGATTGGCAGAGAACTGAAAGTCGTCATATTACAAGTGATGTGAGGCTAGCGGTGGTAAGTGAAATATTTTGGATTCAAAACTAATCTTAGTTAAATGTGTGATGCTATAACAATAAGAAGAGTGCCCGTTGTAAACCTTACAGAAGTTCTAATTCTCCTTGTAACCCTTACTTTATGTACTGACATATATAAGCATTGTATGCTTATGTGGCAATTAAAAGGATAAGCTTGTATCATTTGTGATTGAGGTACTATAAATAAGGGAGGTTAGTAAGTTAGAAGTTAGTTTTTCTTTGTGATAGAATTGAGAGAAACCGAGAGGGAAGAGGCAGGAAGATCTGTGGAGAGAGAGAGAGAGAGAGTGTGTGTGTGTGTGTCTTGTAATGCCATTATTGTGCAGTTCATTTCTTGATTAAGCAATAAACTCAGAGGAAGCTGTATTCATTCAAGAATTGTGTACATTTGATTTGTTCAATTTCATAACAAATTGGTATCAGAGCCTTTTTCCAAGATCGATCAAGAGGAAGAAGACTCATAGTAGTGTGCATATGGTATGGGGTCAGACTTCAACAAGTTTGTTAGAAGTGGAGACTTTGGAATTTGGCGCAAGGAAATGAATGTTGTGTTGGTGCAATAAAAAATTGCCATTGCCTTGAAAGAAACCCCTGAATATCTAGCTGATACAACTGCTCAAAGGAAGATTGAGATAATTGAAACTGCATTCACCAGTATCCTATTGAATCTATCTGATTCGGTGATTCGACAAGTGAATGATGAAACCCAGCCTATGGACTGTGGGTTAAATTGGAAAGTCTCTTTCTAAGGAAGACCCTCTTGAACAAGATCTTCTTGAAGAAGCTTTTGGGTTCAAGATGGATCCCTCAAAAGCACTGAAACAGAATCTTGATGATTTCAAGAAAGTCACCATTGAATTGGCCAACATTGGTGAGAATATCAGTGATGAAAATAAGCAATTATTCTACTAAATTCCTTACCTGAAATATTTGATGCAATTCGAGTAGCTATTGAGTATAGAAGAGACAGATTAAGTCTAGATGTGGTAGTTGCAGCTCTGAGATCAAAAGAGTTAGAAATGAAATCAGGTAATAAGACAATGTTTGCAAGTGGTGATGCATTGAATGTGAGAGGAAGAACTGAAAAAAAGGAGTACAAGGACAACAAATCTTAGTCAAGGTCCAAATCAAGAAACAAGAAGGTGTACAGATGTTTTATCCATCATACGGAGGGCCATTTCATGAAAGATTGTCATTAGAGGAAGAAGAGGTACATGTATAAAGAAAAAGAGACCACCGATTCAGAGGCTTCTATGGTTCAAGATAGGTATAAGAGTGTTGATGCTCTCACTACGAGTGACAACCATTCATTTGAGGAATGAGTTATTGACTGAGGATGTTTTTATCATACAACCCTTCACAAGCATTGGTTTGTTTCCTATCAGCATGTTAGAAGCGTGTAGTATACATTAGGAATGAACAACAATGCAATGTTGAAGGTGTTGGATTTGTAGAGATCAAATTCACTGATAACACCAAGATTGAGTTGCAAGGTGTAAAGCAAGAGCCACTGCTTAAACCAAATTCGATCTCTCTGGGAATGTTGGCTAGGGAAGGATTTGACTTCAAAGGCCATAGCAATAATTGAAAGTAATCAGAAAGTCTATGATCTTCTTAGGAGTTGACAAGAGAAATGAGATCTATTTTCTTAAAGGAGCGGTAGAAAGGTCAATTGTATCTATAATAGAAGCTAAAAATTGCCATATGGTGGAGCTGTGGCATAAGAGGCTATCTCACATAAGTGAGAGAGGACATCAAGAATTAATCAAGCAACGGTTGTTGGGAAAATTAAGTTCGAAAGATCTATCATACTGTGAACATTGTACTCTTGGCAAATCCAAGAAAGTCACATTCTCAAGAAGTGATGCAAAAACTAATAAGAAATTAACTTACATACATTTTGATCTCTGAGGGCCTTTGAAACATCCATCACTGATAGGATCAAGGTACTTTGTGTCTTTCATTGATGAATCTACTAGAAAGGCTCGGTGTACTCACTAAAATCCAAAGATCAAGTGTTTGAACAGTTTAAGTGCTGGAAAACTCAAGTGGAAATGCAGTCAAGGATGAAAGTGAAGTACTTGAGAACAAATAATGGATTGGAATTTTGTAATGAAAATTTCAACCAATTATGCAAAATCAGTGGCATAACAAGGTATAGAATAGTTACCTATACTCCCCAACAATATAGGTTGGCAGAAGGAATGAATAGAACCTTGATAGAAAGGGTGAGATGCATGTTGATAAGTGCTCAATTGCCAATAAAATTTGGGGTTGAAGCATTGTAGACGTCATATTACTCAATTAATAGAAGCTCATCAACAACCATAAATTTCAAAATGCTTGAAGAGAAATGGTGTGGTAAATCAACAGTTTATAATACACTCAAAGTGTTTGGGTGTGTTGCTTTCATGCATGTGAAAAGTGATAAGTTAGATGCCATGGTCATAAAATGTGTGTTATTGGGATATCCAGAAGGTGTGAAAACATATAGGATCCTGAGAGTTCTAAATATGTTGTCAGTCGAGACATAGTTTTTACATAAAATGAGATGTATGTGGCCAATAAGGAACCTGACCTTGTAGTCAATGATACACCAGAAAGAAACCATACTATATTCGAGGTGGATTTTAATTCATAAAATAGCTCAAGTTGTGAACAGGTTCATCAACAAAATCAGGTGACTCAAACTGGTAATGATTCTTTGGATGAATATCAAATAGCAAGGGATAGAGAAAGAAGGCAACCAAGAAAACCTACCAGATACCGAAATGATGATGTTACTGGAACTCAACCATAAAAAAATAAAGGGACTGTTTTAATTGCCTTTGCTTTTAATGTTGTATTGAGATTTGATGGTTTTAAACGACAAAGCTATGAAGAAGAAATAAGCTGCAATGATTCCCATCTGTGGAGTGTGTCTATAAAGGAAGAAATGAGTTACTTAATGAAGAATGAAACATGGGAATTAGTACCCTATCCAGTTGAGTATAAGCCAGTGGCTTGTAAGTGGCTCTTTAAAAGAAAAGAAGGAATACCTAGGATGGAATCACCTAGGCATAAATGGTATCTAAAGGATTCACACAATGCAAGGCCATTAATTACACAGAAATATTTTCTCATGTGGTCAAATATACCTCCATTAGAATGCTCTTAGCAATTATGACCAGTGAGGATCTTGAACTGGACGAACTGGATGTTAAGATATCATTCCTTTATGGTAGGCTTGATGAAAGGATTTATATGGACCAACATAAGGGATTTGAAGTCCTTGAAAAGGATAACATGGTGTCTTTATTAAAGAAGTCTCTCTATAGTGAGTATTACACCATACATAGATAATATTCATAAATTTAAACAATTGTCTACAAGGTTGGATTCTAACTATCAGTCTATTTTTGAACCAAATACAAAACCAAGTCTTAATCCTCTACCAGAACCAATAGAAATAGGAGAAAATCCACATGTTAGGGAAACCACCATGAAAGATTTTGCATGGCCAGTAATTGGCACAACAATTGCTTCTATCCAGGTTGGTGAGGCTGCTTAGAATTATGACTTGAAAAACATTTATTTTTTCATACTTCCTTCATTCTATAGGCTGCCTATTAATAAAGATTATATTTCCTTTATTAGAGACTTCTATGTCACAATCCAAACCTTTCTTATCGGTATTATAAACAAGGATCAGCTTAGAATGAGGTGTTTCCCCCTACACCTTGAAGGAAAAGGCCAAAGCTTGGTTGATGTCACTACATCCAGGTTCTCTGATAAGCTGGGAAGACATTTACAACAAATTCATGGAAAAATTCTATTCTCACCAAAAAACATCAAAGTTGAGAGCAAAGATTGCCACTTTCTCTCAGGTGGAAAGAGAACCATTCCATGAAGCATGGGATAGGTTCAAACTATTCCTTACTCAATGCCCCCATCACAACTTCCCTTGCAGTTGCAGAACTAATTCTTTTATGATAGACTTACGCAGCAATGCCAGTCCATTGTCGACAATGTTGCCAGAGGAGCTATGGGAGAGAAGATAGCCTCAAAGACGTACAATCTCTTTGAGATGTTGGGTGCAAATTCCAAGCAGAAAAGCTCTTGAGTGAGAATAGTTAGAGTTCATGAAAATGATTTCAACAATAAAGTTCAAAGACAACTTGTTCAATTGACCAAGCAAGTTGCCTTTCTCACTATGCAAACCAACACCAATAATGAACATTTTGTTTTATGTAGCAACATAAGACATGGTACTGAAGCTTATCCATATCAAGGAGAATCACTAGTTGGACCTCAATAGGCTAATGTTTTAAGAGCATGTCAATTGAGACCAAGATTTGATCCCAATTCAAATACCTACAATCCTAGGTAAATCATCCAACTTTTCCTAGAGGAAAAACAACCCTCTTTTTGCCTAAACCTCAAATCAGCCAGGCTAGAAATTCCACCAACTCATTCCAAAAATCCTTCCTAGTAAACCAACCCTGGAAGAAAACTTGAATTTTTTTATTCAAGTCTGCAGAGATAACTAGTCTGAAACCAATCAATGGTTGGACTTTGTGGAAGATTCTATCAAAAAGGTGGAACTCAAAGTGGAACAGTTAGCTGAGCATTTACAAAAAACAAAGCAAAGACTTATTGAATGGTCAAATTGGAATAAATAAATTCAATGAAGAGGAGGCATTAAGTTTTTCATTCTAAAATCTCCAAGCAACGTCTTACTAGAAGACGATAAATTTTAGTCCTAAGTAGGAGGTCACCCATTATTTTATTTTATTTTATTTTTAGATTGTTTTTATTTTAAGAATGTATGTAATAAAATTCCAATGAAACAAAAAAAATCATTTTTTTCAAAAATTGTTTCCATTCTTTAAATTTAGCGTTATAATAAAAATTTAACTTAGGTTACTTGCGTTTTTTTCTTTAAGCATATACATTTTGTCAAGTGAGAAATCTTTCTTAGAGATTTCTACTATTTTTTCAATTTAGGAGCTAGATGTGATACGCAAGAGAAGAAGGATCAACTTCAACTACAAGTAGCCATAAGAGATGTTAGAGATAGGTAGAAAATGATGAAGGACTATGCAACACCAATAATTGGCAATGCAAATTCCGGCATACAATTGCAAGGAACTTTGAATTGAAGAAGATTCATTATTCTTTGTTGCCTTCTTTTACGGTATCTCCAATAAAGACCCTGTGCATTTCATTAGAGAATTTTATGCTATTGTCCAAACCTTTCCACTATAAAGAATTGATGAAGACTAGCTTAGGATGAGGTGATTTACTTACACCCTTAAGGATAAAGCTTGGTCATGGTTCATTACTCTACAGCTAGGTTCTCTAACAACTTAGGAGGCAGTCTATGAAAAGTTTAAAGGTAGGTTCTATTCACATCAAAAGACTGCTGATCTAAGGATGAAAATAGCAATGTTTTCTCAAATGTATGAAGAGCCATTTCATGAAGATTGGGAAAGACTCAAACTCCTTTTCATTCAATGTCCTCATTATAGCTTTCCATTATAGCTACAGAACCAATTATTTTATGATCGATTGACATTGTAGAGTCAAGACATGGTTGATAATGCTACTGGAAGAGCTATGGGAGAAAATACCATTGAGAAAACCTATAGTCTCCATGAGTTGTTAGGTTCTAATTCCCAACAAATAAGTACTAGTAGAAAGACAATAAGAGTCAATAAAGTTGGCTCCGGTAATGAGATGACCTTGCAACTTGCTGAATTGACTAAGCAAGTGTAACTTCTCATTACCTACCAAATGAAAAATCAAGAGGTGCGTTTTTAAATTGGGCATGATACTCGTAATTTTTCATATACATGTGATTCTAGAGTGGATGCCATGGAAGAAGTCAATTCCTTTAAAAGGTATCATCCAAACACCTATAATCACCTAACCATCATTAGGTACCAAAAAATTACCAAGCCTACACCCAATTTCAAACAGTAAAGCCAAATAAAAAACACTTTTACCCATCAAATCAATATTTTAAGCCAACCTTAAAAGATAGATTGAATGCTTTTATTCAAGTTAATCATGATAACCAATTGATGAATAATCAAAGGTTGAGCAACATGGAGGCTTCCGTTAAAAGGATTTAAGTTAAAGTTGGGCAACTAGCTGAACAAATGCATAGGCAAGAACCAGGAAAGTTGCCCAGTCAACCCGAACAAGCGAAGGATGTAAGATCCATTTGAAGTGGTAAGGTAGTCAATACTAGTTTACTTGGAATCTCTAAAGATCTACCTTGTAGTTCAGGTAACAAAGAAGGTGAAATTCTAGTCTCGCAAAAAGGAGAGACAAGTGTTAAACTTGACAGACCTTTGGGAAAACTCATTGGGGAGTCATCTGACATCCACAAAATTTAAAAGATAAGAAAACCACACCAGTTACTAGTACCTTTTCCATACAGGTTGAAAGAATGTAAACAAGATAAGCAATTCTATTATCTTTTTAATATGCTTTCTAAAGTAAATATAAATTTACCATTATTAGAAGTGATCATGAATATGCCCTTTTATGTTAGGTTTTTCAAAGAGTTGAACACTAAGAAAAGTAGGTATAAACTTAATGAGCGAGAAGTAGTGTCAGAAATTTCTAGTGCTGTACTTCAGCACCAACTTCCCTCTAAGTTGAAAGAGCTTGGAAGTTTTATCATAAACATAACTATGAGGGATAGGAAGGTCGCTAAAGTAATGCTTGATTTAGGTGCTAGTATAAACTTGATGCCCTACTTTATATTCTTACAGCTCGATTTGGAAGATTTAAAACCCATAATTATGTTCCTTTAACTTGTAGATAGATCTCTTAAGTATCCAAAGGGAATAGTTAAGGATGTGCTAGTACATATAGACAAACTAATAATACTTATTGACTTTGTGATTCTTGATATGCAAGAAAATCCAGCCTTGGACAAAGAGCATACAATACTACTTGGTAGACCATTTATGGTAACTACCAAGACTACTATTGATGTCAAACATGGAAATTTGACAATGACAATCTTAGGAGAAACTATTCATTTTAAAGATTTTAATTCTTCACATTTTCCTTCTATTTCTACCATCGATGAAATATTCGATGTTGACCCTTTGGATAATCTTGTCCAAAGCATCTTTTCTAGAACCAAAATATAAGATAAGCTTGAAACTATTCTTACACTTGAAGAGGTCGATAAATATTTAGATGAGGAAACTAAGGGGTACCTTGAATAACTAGATAGTGATGAATTAATGACAAAATATAGTACACTTTTAAATCTACCCAGTTCCCCATCTAGTAAAGAGGCCAATCCACTTGAACTTAAACTCAAAGACTTACCTAAGCACTTAAAATATGTGTTTCTGGGAGAAGGAGAAACTTATCTAGCGATGATTTCTTCAACCTTGACCAAAAACCAATAAAAGGAACTTATAAAAGTGCTTAAGAAGTTTAAGAAAGCCATGGGTCAAAGTATCGGGGATATAAGAGGCATTAGTCCTACCATGTGTATGTATAAGATCAACTTGAAGGATGGTGCTAAACCCGAACGAGAGGCCTAAAAAAGACTAAATCGAAACATACAAGAGGAAGTTAAGAAATAAATTCTTAAACTATTATAAGAAGGAATTATCTACCCTATTGCTGATTATAAGTGGGTTAGTATAGTGCATATGGTACCTAAGAAATCTAGGATAACAGTTGTTAAAAATGAAAAAAGAGAATTAGTGTCCACTAGAATAATCAATGGATGGAGGATGTGTATAGATTTCGAGAAATTGAATTTGTATACTAAAAAGGATCACTTTCCTCTTCCATTCATTGATAAAATGTTGGAAAGATTAGATGGTCATGAATTTTACTATTTTCTAGATGGATTATCCAGATATTATCAAGTACCCATAGCACTATAAGATTAGGAAAAGACCACATTTACATGTCCTATTGGGAAATTTGATTTTTGAAGAATTTCATTTGGGTTATGCAATACCCCCGCCACGTTCTAGAGATGTATGATGTATATCTTATCGAACATGGTGAAAAATTCATTGAGATTTTCATGGAAAATTTCTCCGTCTTTGGAAACTCATTTGATGATTACTTACATAAATTGACTCTGATTTTAGAAAGATGTATTGAATGCAATCTAACCTTTAGTTGGGAGAAAAGTCATTTTATGGTTCAACAAGGGATAGTGTTAGGACATATTATTTCAAACAAAGGTATTGAAGTTGATAAGGAAAAAGTTGAACTAATTTTCAAACTACATCCCCCTACATTTGTTAAGAGGATAAGAAGCTTTTTAGGACATGTCAGATTTTCTAGACAATTTATTAAAGATTTCTCTAAAATAAGTCATCCCTTATATAACCTATTATTAAAAGATATTTATTTTGATTTCAACGATGACTGTCTTATTTCCTTTAATACCTTGAAAGAGAAACTAACATATGTCCCTGTTATTATGAAACCAAACTGATCTTTACCCTTTGAAATAATGTGTGATGCTTAAGATTATGCTATCGGAGCAATCTTAGGGCAGAGAGTGGATAACAGTTCGCATGTCATCTACTATGCTAGAAAAACACTCAATGATGTCCAAATGAATTATACCACCACTAAAAAGGAATTCTTGCCTAAAGTGTTTTCTTTAGAAAAAATCATGTTTTATTTAGTAGGATCTAAAGTGATTGTGCATTCTGATCATGATGTTTTAAGATACCTATTAAGTAAACCGAATTTCAAGCTAAGATTAATCAGGTGAGTCTTACTCTTACAATAATTTGACCTAGATATCAAGGATAAGAAAGGTAGTGAAAACTTAGCAACTGACCATTTTTCTAGGTTGATTTCTAACCTAAATTCTCTTAAAGGTGAGAGTAATCAAAGAAGATATTGTTGATATCTTTCCTGATGAACAATTATTTTCAATGGGTCTAAACCCATGGTATGCTAATACTGTAAACTATCTTGTCACTGGTGTTTTGAGACCTAGCATTTCATATCAGGACAAGAAAAGGTTCTTTAAAACTATCAAGGACTATTTATAGGATGACCTTTATTTATACAATATTGGTCAAGATCAAGTCATCCAGAGATGTGTACCTGAAGAGGAACATAAGAGCATTCTAACTTTTTGTCATAAACTTCATTATGGGGGCTATTTTGGTGGCAAAAGACATCTCATATGGTATTACAGTCTAGATTCATTTGTCCCACTCTTTTTAAAGATACTCATATGTTTTGTGCACAATGTGATAGATGTCAAAGAATAAGCAACATAAGTAAAAGAGATGAAATGTTATTGACATCTAATTTAGTTATCGAACTCTTCGATATATGATGGCTTGACTTTATGGGTCCTTTTTCCCCCATCCAATGGTTTTCAATATATTTTGGTTGCTGTGGATTATGTATAAAAGTGGGTAGAAGTTATCCCCACTAAAACTAATGATGCTAATGTTGTTATAAAATTCTTGAAGGATTCAATATTTAGCAGCTTCGAAATACCTAGAGCTATAATAAATGATGGAGGTAGCCATTTTTGTAACAAAATCTTTGATAGAGTATTGAAAAAGTACAACATCACACATAGAGTAGCTACTCAATATCATCCTCAAACTTTCGGTTTAATAGAAGTAAGTAATAGGAAAATCAAGGGAATTTTGGAATGCACCATGCATCCTTCGAGAAAGGACTGGGCAATTAAGTTGAATGATGCCTTATGGGTATACTGCACAACTTAAAAACACCCATTGGGATGAGCCCTTACCGATTAATATTTGGGAAAGCGTTCCACCTTCCAGTAGCACTCAAACACAAAGCTTATTGGGAAATTAAAGAGCTAAACATGAACTTAGATAAAATAGGAGAAAAATGGTTACTCCATCTTAATGAGTTGGAAGAAATTAGGAACAAAGCCTATGCGAATGCCAAATTGTACAAAGAGCATACTAAGCACTATCATAACAAGAGGCAAGTTCCTAAGAATTTTCACCCTAGGATGAAAATTCTTTTATTTAACTCTCGTTTGAGATTATTTCTAGGAAAAATGAGATCAAGATGGGATGGACCATTCAAAATAGTCCAAGTATTTACATATAGAGCAGTATCACTATTGGATTCCAAGACACAAACAACATTCAAAGTCAATGGGAATCATGGAAGCCTTATTTAGATGGACTAGACTACATCGTCGAAATTGATTTCATTTGGCTGAGTAATCCTTAGCACCATAATGATGTGTCTTGCTAGGACGTTAAACTAAGCGCTAGATGAGAGGCAACCCATCATTGAAAGGTAATTTTATTTTAAGCAATTTAGTTTGTTTTCTTTTATGAGCACTTTGTTTATTTTATTGCATAAAATAATTACTTGTTAAGATGTGTTAGTGTACCTATTTTTATGATTCAAATATGATGTTCGATGTAATTAGCGTTGTACATCAAAAATCTTAACATGAAGCAATTTGGTAACTTTTCTATCCCATCTCTTTTTACAATTTTCATTTGTTACATTGAGGACAATGTAGATTTTAGGTTGGGGTGGTAGGATTTAAAAGTTACACAAATTAGTCAAAATTTAAATTTTTTATAAAAAAAATGTGCCCTTATTTTGCTTATTTAGTTTTGTATTTTCACATTAATTTTTTCCTTAAATTTATTTGTTTTCTTTCATATATGTGTGTTATTTTCTTTATTTGTGTGTTTAGGTAAATTAGAGTAGTGTTCAAAGTTTTGTCACAAAAATAATCACGTCTTAAAAATTAAGTTTAAGCAATGATTAGGTCGTTTTGCATTATTATTAATTAATTTCCAAAAACATATTAGGATGTAATACGATAATTAGTAAGTTCGTGTCATAACTAATATTTTATGATAAAATATTGAAATAAAACAAACCCAAAATTGGTGCTTATGAATCAAATAGTGGAGACTACCCTTGTGAGATATTATTTGAGCCTTAATTTCCTTTATTCTGAGTGAAATATATTCTTTCTACTCAAAACACTTATTCTATTTCTTCAAAATTTTAGATTATCTCTATAGGTATTAGCATTGAATGTATGAATTTTCTCATCTTAATAGAGATGTCGTATATTTATTTTTCATTTGCTTAGATTAAATAATTTATGTAGAAATTGATAGTATGTGCTTTTATCTCATTCATGTAAGACTTCTACCAAAAAGAGACATATATAGGGTTACCTATATCAAAATCAAACAGAAAAGATACAAAATTAACTACATACCAAAATCCTACAAAAATGTACTATTTATACATGGGTTCATGATAACTGTATTTTATATAGTTATTTTCACCTATTTTATTAATTATAATTGCTAGATTCTCTCTATTTTTAGTTAATTTTAGTTTAATAAATTAGGATTTACTGTTTTTTCTACATTTTTAATAAAATTAAATAATTTGTATCGAAAACGTTCTTAAATAACAAATTTTTGTCCAAAAATATATTTTCAAATAAAAGTATTATTAATTGCAATTTATAAAAGTTGAAAATATAATTTAAATTAAAATCGGGCTTAATTTTAATTATTAAAAGTTTAAAATTTAATTTAAATTACCAAAAGGGCTAAATTGCAATTAACCAAAGTTTAAAATGTAAATTGAAATATATTTGTGGGTTAAAATATAATTAATAAAAGTTAGTTTTCTTCGCAGGAAAGAAATTCCACGCGGTGCTATCCACGCTTCATCGTGGACCGTCAGATCAACGCATCAACGGTTCAGATGCGCGCGTGCACTTCAACCCGACCAGGGAGAATGGGTGCAGGGAATTCCTCCATCGCGCGGCTCGGTGCCCGAGTGGGGCCCACCTACCGCGCAGGCCGGCATGCAGCGTGGGACCCACCGTCTGACGCCGTGCAGACCTGTCCCCCACCTTCGCGCTCGCCTTTTCCAGTGCGGTTGATCCACGTGAGCTCGGTTATTACGCGAACCAGAATCTGCCACGTGTTCCACTTAATATTTCAGCAAATAATATTACGACACGTGGCATGTTACAATGAGCGCGACCGCGCTGGATCAAGGCCGTGTTGTAACCGTTGGCTCCCGTGCGACAATTCATCGTGCGCCCGTTTCCCTTCAACGAATGAGATTCGGCCACGTGTCCCACTATTTGTTTCGGCGAATAAGAACGTGACACGTGGCAGCGTGGAAGAGAATTAAAACAGAAACGCGCAGCGTCCCACTCACTTTTTCGATCCCATTTTCGATATAATTTTTGTCCCCCACGCGTGTAATTTATTATTTTCGCCACACTTCCCTGTCCCCCGCGTGGATTAAATTTTAATATTTTATTGATGTATTTTTTAGCTATAAATAGGAGATAGTTTTTAGTTTTTAAAAAGGTTTTTTTGGAGTTTTGGGTAGAGTTTAATTTTAGTGTGTTGCTCGGTTTTGGACGGCAAAACACGCAGAAGCCATTTTTTGGCTTTTGTTGTGTTTTGCGTGTGCCAAATATTTGTTCTAAGTGATGTTTTAATTTTATTTCTGCTTCTTCTAATTTTTCTGTAGTTGTTGTAATTTTTATTTTTAATTTTATGAAGTAATTTAATTTTTCTAGGGTTGCATTTGATCTAAATTTATGAAGCTTTGATTTTAATTATTTTTGATAGATTTATAAGACGTTCGATTTGTTCGTTCTATTTTGTGCTTAATGCTTTTTGATTATTTATGAATCTTATCAAAACGATCCGTGGCACATGAATAAACTTGAGAAAGGCATTTGTGTGTGTATTGCTCGTAAATAGAATGACATGTATGATGAAGGGTAGAAATATACCCTAATTGTATGTGTGGCCATTTGAAAACTTAGAACATAATGAATCTTATTAAATTTAATTCTCATAGAGATATAGTGAATTAATTTAACGAGGTGTGTTTATACGGAGCTCGGAAGAGATGTATGAATAATAAAAAAAGAAGTTTTCGATTGACAAATTAAATGTACTAAAAAATATAAATCAAAAGAAAATAACATGATTTGAGTGGATTAATTTGGTGAAAAATTGCAATCCTAGATTTCTTTTATTTTCTTATGTTACTTTTTTATTAATCAACGACTATTTTGGATAAAATCAGGGAGATACAATTTTAGTACTCAACAAATTATAGTAACAAATCCTCATGGGATCGATCTTTACTTACTAATCTTATTACTTGTGACCGTGTATACTTGCACGAGTTCGTGTGTTGAAAACCACACAACAGTTCACTCTCTAAAAAATATGTTAAAAAATCTCTTAAAAATAGAGAGATAAATAATACTACATACTACGACCTTTCTAGCCTTAAACAATTGAGAGAGTTGGTTAGTACAAAATAAATATAAGAAATAACTCCCCTAGAAGTCATTGCATTTATTTTTCATGCGCTTCTAAAAGGAAAATATCGTCAAATTTTTGCTTAATGAGTTGGATTGATGTATGAAAATAATATAAATGATATCTTTATAATTTATACATTTGATTATTTTCATGATATCAATGTTATGCACTATTTTGAGCCTTTCTTCTTTTATAAGTATGCAAACTTATTAGTTCATTTCTAAACATAAATTCTATTCGCATACGCCTTAGTATGAGTTCTTGAAACCATAGGATTCAGTGAATTGAGAGTATTAACTTGTGAGGAGTAGAGTCGAAGCAAATTCGGATTCCTAACACTGAAATTGGGTGAAGTGAAAATGAAACATTTTTTTATTTAAATATGAAAGTGATTTTCGACTAATTATTGTAGTAAATCATGAATGTTTAAGAAATTAGAATAATCTATGCTTAAAGGTTTTAATTATAAAACTTAAATGATGTTTTAAGCATGAAATATTTTTTTAATTTTAAAGATTGTTTTATTTAGTTTAATGTTTGTGGGTATCATTACTGAAAACTCTCACGAGACTTAAACTCGTCCACTAGGGAAACCTAGGGGTTTAAAGGCTTGTTGCATATGCTAAATGCAAACGCGTGAATTCGTTGAAGTGATTAAGGATAGTATAACTTTTAGTTTTATTTTAGTTTTTAACGGTTCTCTTGCTAAGAGACTAGCAAGAAGATGGTTGGGGGTTGTGATGAGTGCTTTAAATTCATTAAAATTATTATTATTTATTGTACTTTAATTGATTAAATAGATTTATATTTATATGATTTTATCATATTTTATATAAATTTGTATTTTTGAAATCACGGATATTTATATTATTTTACAATTATTTTTGCTAAAAAAAAATAATTTAAAGACTTTAAGAACAAAATACTTGAAGCAAAACATCATAATGTTTAAAATGTAGCATTCATTTATTACACAAATAAAAAAGCAAAAAATGAGGAAAAATGGAAAAATGGACAAAACTGCCAAACCAACACACGTTCGCACTTATCCTGCATACAACCAACATGCTTATGCCTATCCTGCGAGCAGCTAGCATATGCCCACACCTATCCCACATGTAGCCAGTATATGCACATTCCAAGTCCCATGTGCGTAAATGCATGCCACACCCATCTACCGCAAATCCCGCGCATACCAATATATGTCATACGCGTCTATCGCACATCCTACATGCGCCAATGCCCCCACATTCGTGTAAGCCTATCGAAACGTGTCCAAAACCAATTTTTGAGTTATTTTCTTACTTTTTTAGCTTTTTCCTCACCTATAAAAGGACCATCTGCCCCAATCTCAAATCACATAATCTCTCAAAATCTCGTCTTTCTCTCTCTAGAAAGTTTTCTTAGTTTTTTTAGTTTTAAAGTTCTCCTTTTAAGAAGAACTAGTTATGATTTTGTAAATTTTTATTTTTTGATTAAATAAATGGAAATTCAAATCCGTTTAGAGGTTTTCTAGAAATAGAACTAGCATCAAAGTTCTATAAAGATTTTGTTGAGATATAATTTTAAAATGAATTCTTTAAAGTTATTTTATATTTTATTCTTATCTATTATACTTAATTTGTTTGTGATTAAATTTAACATGGCAGACTGTTTATAAATTTGATATAACAATAACGTTGTTATGCTTGCAAAGTATTAAATAGGTAAAAAATTTCTCTATAATAAATTGATTTTGTTTTTATTCAAGATTTTATATTAAGAATGTTAGAGAGAAATATATTATTTTTCATTACAAACTTAAATCTGAAAATTAGACTTTAATTTTAATTATCTGGTCTGATTTAGAGTAGTGTCTTTTTATTTATTGGTATAATCGCTTGGTAGTTAGATTGAAGCTCTATTTCAAAAGTTTTAATAAGAACTATTATTCGAAAATGTATATTCGAAAATGTATTGACAACATATTTTCAATAATTATCTTAAAACTTGAAAGGTAGTACTTGGATTATTAAATTCTTAGGTTTAATTTGGATGCCTTGAATTAAAGTTTAAACTATCTAACCCCACCAAAGGTGATATTTAAATGGTTCATTTTCAATCTCTTAGAAAAAAAGAATTAATTTAATTAACCAAATAAATTATCGACCCCACCCATTGGTGTTAATTGATTTGTTTAATTAACAAAGAATATCTAACCCCACCAAAGGTGGTATTTATATAAAAAAGAGAGAATCAATAAATATCACTTTATATTTTTAATAACCTAAATAATATGAGCAAGTATAATTAACTTAATTATTATATCCATAAATACTCCACTGTTATGAATGATAAAAATTTGCATAATTGTGTATTGACTCCATATCTATGTTTATTTTTTATGTTATTAGATTAGGAAACACAAAAAAAATATCGTGATAGGATGTTTAGGATTTAATTTTGTTTTTAAAAGTGAATAATAAATTCAAAACCACATATATTTCTTCCTTAGATCGACCTTGGGAGTATACTTGTCATTTTCTACAAGATTGATATTACTAACCCGATGTTGATTTTGTCTCATCAGTTGTGTCTCGAGCTGCCACTTGGCCAATCCATACATCCAAACATCAAGTCTTCCTACTCTTTCAGGTCAAGCTCTACGCTTAGATGGAAGAGTAAAACTCAAGCAACGGATTTGAATCATTGAATTCCCCTAATAATTTCCTGTCAGTTGATTGGAGAGAGAAAACTTAGGGTCTTTATATAAAGAGGTGCTATGGTCGAGACTTTTTCATCATTTCCTACATATCAAACAAAAAGTAAGAGAAAAAATGCACTATTGCCTCAGGTTTAAGATCATTATATATCTTTTTAGCTCATGTTTTAAGAGTTAAGCACTATGATTTTAACATTTTTCTACTTTCTTTTCAAGTTGATTTTTAAATAATCCTTTTCCTTTATTTTTCAAACTCGACCCTAGGTAATCTCGATTTCCTGTGTCTTACCCCTTCCTTTATACTTTATGGTATTTTATAGCCATTATGCGTAGAAAAGAGACCTCGGGCTTGGGCTCTTGGGAAAGCCCCCAATATCCCACCATTGGTGATGAAACGGGGTCCTCTACTGAAACAAGTTCTTCTAGCAAGGAAGGGAAATTTCAACCCTAGCCTTCTACCTCTACCCCTTCTCAAGTCGTTTCCACTATTAGGCTAAATTTTCCCCATACGCAAATATCTATGGCTAGGACATGGAGGAAAAATGATAGGAACATAAGGGCTAAATAAGCCTTGGTCGTACTAAGGGATAGTCGGCCAAATTTAATACCAATGGTTCATCACCATTACATGAGGAGAGGTTGAGGAAAACATATAACATTCATTCCTCGGTCGATATAAGGATTCCAATGGTTGGTATCTATGGTAGTGACCCTCCCCAGTTGGGTGGATGACTTTCACGGGAAGGCTTCATAGTTATGGATATGATTCCCCTTGTACCCTCTTATTAGGAGGTTTATGGAAAGAACATAACTTACGCCAGATCTATTGATGCCAAACGGTTGGAGGTATTTTCTTTGCCTCATAGTGATATGCCAGGAGCTTGGTGTGGATTTGGAAATGCCCGAGTTTTTTAAAGCCTACGTCTTAAAGCATAACCCAATAGACCAGAAGAGGGTGTATATGTCTGTGAAACAGGACAGAGGTATAAATGTGGCCTTGCTTGAGAATGAGAAGAACTAGAAGGAATAATTCTTCTATGTCTCAGGTCAATGGGAATCTCCAACCAATGACACCAAGTTGATAGGAGCTTCTAGAATGATACTAAGGTCATGATAAGGAATATGAGTTCCTTTATCATGACCTTGTCATTGGATGGAAAGCAATGCCTGGCTAATATCCATAATTTTCTCTCTGAGAAGAACCCTTAGAGGGATCTTTTGAATACCCTACATTTTGTTGCATGTGGGTTGATGAGATAGGATTCAATGGAGCCCCATCTCTAAATCATTTGTAAGCCTCGAGATCCTCCTAAATGAGAGACCCCTCCCACAGATTATGGGGGTAGGTTTGAGGTGGTTGCTGATGATGGTGAACTAGTCTTCAAACTTACTTAAATTTTTATTATTATTATTTATGAGACCTAGTTATATTAACACCTTTCCCTTTTTTTAAAATAACATGAATTTTGATGTTGACGTACTTTTGGCTTAACTTAAGGGTGGGATTCCTTCTTAGGAGATTAGCTTTCAAAAAGCTACACCTCCCATGAAAGGAAGGGATTCCTCTAAAGTGAGGAAGAGGAGCAAGGAGGTCTGATCTTCTTCTGAAAAGAAGGAAAGTAACAATGGAAGATCTCATACTTAGGCTTAAGCTATTGAATGTTTTTGAGCCATTACCAGCCTCCTAGAAGCGACATGTTTCACCTCCTCCCTACTCGTCTCCTCCAGCTACTACCCCATCTATATTAGATTTTATAAAAAGGGAAAAATGTTGTTAAAGACCTTACAACCAATGTGGATAAGGTGACCATTACATGAATTATCTCACCTTTAATGCACACGAGAAGCAGCTCGACACCATATATGAGGGCTTAAATTCAGAGGCCATGGTCGACCGCTTGATGTACCAGATATGCTCTCTCTTTTTTCTATTTATGTGTGTTATAATTTTCTGTAATCCTATATTTGGGATGTTTGACGTCACATCATCTAAATTTTTCAAGCACTACTACTCTCTAGGTTGAATAGGGCCTCTACTGTGGAGAGCTTGAAGTGTAAGCTTGCTCTGGAGAAGGAAAGTCACCACTCAACCTGGTCCAAGTATGCATTGCTATTGGAAAAAGCCACCAAATGGAATAGAGAGGCAATATATAAGTCATAAAAACTAGCAAAGGTTGTGTCCAAGCTTAATGACTTCGTCAAGCACATTGATGAACTCGACGAGGAAAAGAGAAAGTCTGAGGCTGCCTTTGAGGCTAGTAATTATAGAATAATCGAACTCGATCACCAAGTAACCAAACTCAAGGTGGATTGAGAAAAGGGAAAGATCAAGCTTAGTGCTACGATTGAGTATCTCACCTTGAGTGTAAAGGTTGGATACATACTAGTAATAGAATCTTTGAAAATAAAGGAAAAGAAAAAAAGACTTGGGTGAGTATTATTATCATATTCTAGACATCCCAGTCACTCATCAATATGAGCCCATCCAATACTAGGATGGGAACAAGGAAGAAGATTCTAACTCGAGCGAGAGTAGCGATGGCAATGAAGTGACTGGCACATAGGGTAAGGCCAAGGGCTGTTGATTTAAAGTCTTTCTTTCTCTCTTTTTGGATCTCAACACCACTCTTATTTGGGTGGTCATGGGTTATGCCTTGTACTTGTATTTCAATTTAATAATCAAAATTAACTTATTCTTGGATATTGTGTTGATTGGTTGGTAGTGCATTTATATCCTTTTATATTGTTGTTTATGATGTTGACCTATCCTCTTATTTAGGGATATGTGTCCATAATATTTCTAACATCATCCCCTATAAAAGGTGGTTGTTTGTTGGATTTAGAAAATTTTGTTGAAATATTTTTCAACTCTTTCTCCAACTTTTTTGCTTAAACATTATGGATTTTGATTGTACAATCAAGCATTCAGTTCAGGCTCTAAGATAGAAAAATGTAAGGCTTAAAATTGAGGTTCAAAGATTGAAATTCGAGCTATCTAGGCTCGAGGAGAAGCTAAGTTCAAGAAGAAACTAGGTCTAGTCTTAACGAAAAGTTGGAAGGAAGGCTAAAGCTTCATGAAGAGACCAAGTGTAAGCTCGTCTCTTATAGGGAGAAACTATCTCAGAAATTAACCGTAGAGAGAAGGACCATGACTAAAATGGCTACCTTCATGGACAAAGATTCCCATTGGGTGAGCTTCTAAATGAAGCAATCTGAAGGATTCTTTCTTAAGGTGATGGAAACTTCTGAAGGGTTAGAACACTCTATTCTTACATTGGACTTGATCCCCTCTGAAGCAATGAAAAATATTCATAAGAAAATTATCAAAATTCAAGACAAGTTATTACCCATGGTAGAGGAGACTAATGAACCAAACACCAGTCATTTATCTAAACATTTTAGGACTTTTGAATTATCTAAGAGGTTGAGCCTTACCTAAGGGACAACGTTCTGCATACATGTATTTTTCAAAGTTGTAATTTCAAATAATAAAAATATCCTTGATAGGGTGTAGTGGCAATGTACGATCATTATATTACATGGTGGTAGGGGTCAAATTTTTAGGGACTAGGCGATATCCCTAGCTTTCTACCGAGGTGATTAACTCATGATATATAATTCTCCTTTCATTATTAAAGCATTAACCTGGTTCCTAACTGAGGTGGCCAACTCATGATATATAATAGTTAAAGATGGAGCTCTACTGAGTTCCTATTCGAGGTGGTTAACTTGTGATAAATAATAGTAGAATAGGGAGCTCTACCTAGTTCCTGACTGAGGTGTTTATCTCTCCTTTAATTATCAGAGCACCAATCTAGTTCCCAATTAAGGTGGTCAACTTTTGATATTTGCAAGTGTCAGGGTTATCTACCTAGTTCTTAACTAAGGTGTTCAGCCAATGGCATATAATAGTAGGAAATGGAGCTCTACCTAGTTCCTGACCGAGGTGCTTAACTCTCATTTCATTATCAGAGTACCAACCTGGTTCTTGACCAAGGTAGTCAACTCATCATATTTGCAAGTGCCAGTTTGGTCTACCTGGTTCTTAATTGAGGGGATCAGCCCATGGCATATAATAGTAAGAGAATTTTGTGAGAGAACTATTTATTGAAGGGGGTCACTTCATAGATATATATACAACCATAGTACTTGAAAGTAGAAAATTAATGTACATTAGAAGTGATATTTCTTTAAGTGCTTGGTGATGAGCGAAAACCGGCATCGCCAATTCTCGCAAATACTTTGGTTTTAATATTTGTAAAACTCTCGCAAGTGCACGAATCATTTCGTAGAAAATGATAAGTATACTCCCAAGGTCGATCTAAGGAAGGAATGTATGTGGTTTTTAATTTATTATTCAAACTTTTAAAAACGAAATTAAATCCTAAACATCCTGTCACGATAGTTTTGGTTTTTGTGTTCCTAATCTAATAACATAAAATAAACATATATACAGATTAATTAAATATAATCTAAAAAGAATAAACATAGATACAAATTGAATAAATAAATATAAATACAGATTCAATAAATATTCATGCAAATTTTATCATTTATATTAGTGGAGTATTTATGGATATAATAACTAAGTTAATTATGCTTGCTCATATTATCTAGGTTATTAAAGATATAAATTGATATTTTATTGATTCTCTCTTTTTGTATGAATACCACCTTTGGTGGGGTTAGATACTCTTTGTTAACTAAACAAATCAATTAACACCTATGGGTGGGGTTGATAACTAATTTGGTTAATTAAATTAATTCCTTTTTCTAAGAGATTGAAAATGAACCATTTAAATGCCACCTTTGGTGGGTTAGACGATTTAAACTTTATTCAAGGTGTCCAAATTAAACTTAAGAATTTAGTTATCCGAGTACTAACTTTCAAGTTTTAAAATCACTATTGAAAACATGTTGTCAATACATTTCCACATAATAATTCTTATAAAAACTTTTGAAATAGAGCTTCACTCTAACTACCTGGCGATTGTACCAACAAATAAAAGAGCACTACTCTAAATTAGACCGGATAACTAAACCTTAAAGTCTAACTTTCAGATTTAAGTTTGTAATGAAAAATAATATAATTCTCTCTAACATCCTTAATATAAAATCTTGAATAAAAATAAAATCAATTCATTTTAGAAATTTTCACCTATTTAATATTTCGCAAGCATAACAACGTTATTATTATATCATGATTATAAATGTTTAGTACGCTTAAATTTAATCACAGACAAATTAAATATAACATGTAAGAATAAAGCATAAAAATAACTGTAAAGAAAATAAAATCCTTACAGAACTTCGATGCTATTCCCGTTGCTAGAAAACCTCCAAGCGGAATTTGCACTTCCATTTATTGAATCAAAAATCTAAATTATTACAAAACATTACAAGTTCCTCTCAAAAAGAGAAGAACTCTAAACCTAAGACAATTGAACTAAAAACTAAGAGAAAAACTAAGAAAAGCTTAGAAACTAAGAAAGAAACTAAAGAAAACTCAAAAACTAAGAAATGAGAGAAAGAAAGAAGAGAGAAGTGAGGTTTTTAGGTGTGTTTTGAAGTGAATGGAAGGGGGGTATTTATAGGTGAGGATGGAGAGAAAAATGATTAAAAAATGTTAAAAAAATATTAAAAAATAAAAACGTGTTTTGGATGTGCTGAGGTCATCAATGAGGTCAGGATGACGTCATGGGGGCGGGTGCACGTGAAAAATGGGTCAAAAACGCGTTCGGGGCGCGGCTGGGCGGGTGCTGGGCGCTGCGCGCGCGCGTGAACAGTAACCCGCGGGCAGTGCTGCGCGCATGAAGAGTACCCCCCGCGCAGTTTTGGGCGGAGCTGGGTCGCGGCGGCGGGCGCGCGCTGGCGGCGCGTTTTTCTGCTTTTTGACATTTTTGACCTTTTCGACCCATTTTGTCCAATTTTTCCATGTTTGTTGACCTTTTTCCACTTATTTATTAATTTATTTGTGATGTATTCCTTCAAGTATTCTTCTTTGAGTCTTTAAATTGCGTTTTTAAGCCAAAATACCTGAAAAATAATAAAAATACCCGTGATTGCGAAAAAGACAAATTTATATAAATATATGATAAAACATATAAATATATATATTTTTAATCAATTAATGTGCATAAAATCATGGTTATTTTAGTGCTTTTTGAGCACTCATCACAACCCCCAACCAGCTTCTTGCTAGTCCCTTAGCAAGAGAAGCGATAAAAACTAAAAATTAAACTATCCTAAATCACTTCCGTGGATTGACACGGTTGTATTTAGCCTATGCAACAAGCCTTTAAACCCCTAGGTTGCCCTAGTGGACGAGTTTGAGTCTCGTGAGGGTTTTCAGTAATGATACCCACAAACATTGTACTAAATGTAAAAACAAAAGAAACAATAAAAACAAACAACTTAAAAATTAAATTTACAACAAAATCACAAATTATCAACATCTCACAAAAATGTCTCATACTTTTTAATCTCCTTTAAGATCATAATTAAAATCTCAAGCATAAGTTATTTTAATCTCTTTAAACAATCATGATTTATTATAATAATTAGTCGAAAATCATTTTCATATTTCATATCAAAAATGTATCAATTTAATTTCACCCAATTTCAGTGTCATAAATCCAAATTCGCTTCGACTCTATTCCTCACAAGTCAATACTCTCAAAACACTGAATCCTATGGGTTCAAACACTCATACTAATTTATATGCGAAAGAGTTGATGTATAGAAATGAACTAATATGTTCGCATATGTATAAAGAAGAAAGGCTCAAAGTGTTATTTTGACGTTGATCTCATGGAAGGAATCAAATGTATAAATTATAAAGATATCATATATAAAAATTATTTTCATGCATAAATCAAACTCATTAAGAAAAAATTTCAAGATATATGCCTTTTACAAATGAAGACAGTGCAATGACTTTTTAGGGAATTACTTTCTATATCTTTCTTTTGTAATTAGCCTTTACTCACAACTTTGTAGGCAATGTGGGTCATAGTATGTAGATTATACTATATATTCTTTCTCTCTATATTTTTCTGAAGATATTTTTCTCAAGATATTTTTCAATATATATCAATTGTTTAGAGAGTCAACCCTTGTACAGATTGTACATTTTTTTTTTTTTAGGATTTTGGTGAGTGGTTAATTTTCTGGCTTTTTGTTTGATCTTGGTTTAGGTAACCCCAGATATGTCTCATTTTTTTTTGTAATACCATGCATGAATGAGATAAAAGCATATACTATCAATTTCTACTCAAATCATTTAATCTAAGCAAAAATAATAATAAAAAATATACGATACTCTATTAAGATGAGAAAAAATTCATACATTCAATATTAATGCCTATAGAGATCATCTAAGAATTTGAAGAAATAAGAAATGTGTTTGGAGTAGAAAAAATATATATTTCACTCTGAATAAAGGAAATTAGGCTCAAATTATATCTCACAAAGGTAGTCTCCACTAAAACAAATTCATAAACACCGATTTTGGGTTTAATATAATTTCTACATCATATCAAGAAATACTAGTTATGACAAAAATTAACTAATTATCAAAAACAATTACAAAATATTTCATGATATGTTTTCAAAAATTAATCTAACAGTACAAAAGACTTAACTCTTTACTTAAATTTGATTTAAAGAAATGATAAATTTTTGTGAGAAAATATTTTTTTTTAATTTTTTTTTTTTTAAATTTCAAAAATTACTAAATCACACAAAACAAACACAAAAAATGAAGATGTGAACATAAAAAAGAAAAAAAAATAAATTTGTTTTTTTTTTGAATTTTTTTTTTTTTTTTAAATTGTTAAATCTTTTTTTTTTTTTCTAATTAAGCATGGTAACTTTTCACCACCCCCAACCAAGAACTTACATTGTCCTCAATGTAACAACTGTAAATTAAAGATAAAGAGAAAAGAGAAGAAAGATTACCTATTTCTTGAGAATGTGTAAGTAGTAATGGAGAAATGCAAGTGCATTCATCATATTCATCATTAAAGTGTATACGTATTCATTGTGAACTTCTAACAACTCAAAAAATATTTTTAGTTTTAACAATTTAAGAATTATTCACATATAATTAAACCAAAATAAACAATAAAATTAAAACAAATAACAAAAAAATTACCTAAAGTGATGGGTTCCCACCCATCCAGCGATTAGCTTAAGGCCTTAGCGAGACGTAACTTGGGTATTGCCTTTTAAGTAAACTCAATGTCCCCTCATCATTCAGTCAATCAAACGTACAAGTAAGACAATGTTGTCTACCTATAATCGCTTTCAAACACGCCTCTATTGATTTTCAAATTTTTCTCGTACCAAAAACTAGGGGCATGCTTGAGGGTTTTAGATAACCCACATCTAGGTGCAAATCAAATAATTAAGGCATCAAAACACAATTGTACCTAGAACAAACAAAACAACTAACTCCTTAGATTGTAATTAAAGCTTTAAAATTTTGGAGATAGTTTGACAATTTTTTTTTTTTTTTTAATTTTTTTGAAGTTAAAATAACATAATCAAGATAACCAAGAGTGCTCCCGTGAAAGAATGAATGGGGCAAAGGCTCCTTAAAAACCATCCTCCTAGACAGAGCAACGCTCCCGTGAAAGACTAGTGGCACAAAGGCTTCCAAGAACTAGTCTCCTGCATTTAACTCCCTTAGATCTTTACTTTTCATGCTATTAAAATTAAGTTAATTAAGTTAAGTTAAGTTAAAATTTAAGTTAATTAAGTTAATAAAAAGGTAGGTTAATTAAGTTAATGAAAATCTAAGTTAATTAAGTTAGTAAATTAAATTAATATAAGTTAGTAAATTAAGTTACTAAAAACCTAAGTTAATTAACTTAAACGAAAATTAAAAAAAAAAGTAGTTAAAAAAAATTTGAAAAAAAATAAAATAAAATAAAAAGAGAAAAAGAGAAAAAATAAAAATTAAGCCAAAAAAAAAATAATAATAATAATAAAATAAAATAAATTGAAAAAATAATTGAAAAAGGTAAAAGAAAAAAAGGAAAAGGAAAAACAACAAAAATAAAATAAAAAAAAAAATTGAAAATAAAGTTTTTGATTTTTTTTTATTTTTTTATTTTTTTATTTTTTTTATTTTTTTTTTAGTTTTTTTATTTTTTTTTATTTATTTTATTATTTTTTTTATTTTTTTTATTTTTTTTATTTTTTATTTTTTTATTTTTTTATTCTTATTTATTTATTAATTTAATTTAAAATTTATTTACTTTTTTTTTACTTCAAATTTCAAAATGCAAAATTATTTTATTATTCATGCTATATTTTTTTTATTTATTACGAAATTGAAATTTGAATTTTTTTTTTTTACTTTTCACAAACAACAAAATTTTTTATTTTTTTTAATTTTTTAATAAAAAAAATCACAATTATTTACAACACAAAAGGTTTTTAAAATTTTGATAAATAATTTAAAAACACTATTCCTTCCCCGGCAACGGCGCCAAAAACTTGATCGCCATCCCAAGAACGGGCGCAAAAACTTGATCAGGTAACCGACATCGCCGATCCTGCCCGTTACTTTGGTTTTATCTATTTATAAAACTCTCGCAAGTGCACGAATCATTTCGTAGAAAATGATAAGTATACTCCCAAGGTCGATCTAAGGAAGGAATGTATGTGGTTTTTAATTTATTATTCAAACTTTTAAAAACGAAATTAAATCCTAAACATCCTGTCACGATAGTTTTGGTTTTTGTGTTCCTAATCTAATAACATAAAATAAACATATATACAGATTAATTAAATATAATCTAAAAAGAATAAACATAGATACAAATTGAATAAATAAATATAAATATGATTCAATAAATATTCATGCAAATTTTATCATTTATATTAGTGGAGTATTTATGGATATAATAACTAAGTTAATTATGCTTGCTCATATTATCTAGGTTATTAAAGATATAAATTGATATTTTATTGATTGTCTCTTTTTTGTATGAATACCACCTTTGGTGGGGTTAGATACTCTTTGTTAACTAAACAAATCAATTAACACCTATGGGTGGGGTTGATAACTAATTTGGTTAATTAAATTAATTCCTTTTTCTAAGAGATTGAAAATGAACCATTTAAATGCCACCTTTGGTGGGGTTAGACGATTTAAACTTTATTCAACGTGCACAAACTAAACTTAAGAATGTAGTTAGCCGAGTACTAACTTTCAAGTTGTAAAATCACTATTGAAAAGATGTTCTCAATACATTTCCACATAATAATTCTTATAAAACCTTTTGACATAGAGCTTCACTCTAACTACCTAAGGCGATTGTACCAACAAATAAAAGAGCACTACTCTAAATTAGACAGGATAACTAAACCTTAAAGTCTAACTTTCGATTTAAGTTTGTAATGAAAAATAATATAATTCTCTCTAACATCCTTAATATAAAATCTTGAATAAAAAATAAAATCAATTCATTTTAGAAATTTTCACCTATTTAATATTTCGCAAGCATAACAACGTTATTATTATATCATGATTATAAAATTGCAAATACGCTTAAATTTAATCACGCATAAATTAAATATAACATGTAAGAATAAAGCATAAAAATAATCAGAAAGAAAATAAAATCCTTACAGTAACTTCGATGCTATTCCCGCTGCTAGAAAACCTCCAAGCGAATTTGCACTTCCATTTATTGAATCAAAAATCTAAATTATTACAAAACATTACAAGTTCCTCTCAAAAAGAGAAGAACTCTAAACCTAAGACAATTGAACTAAAAACTAAGAGAAAAACTAAGAAAAGCTTAGAAACTAAGAAAGAAACTAAAGAAAACTCAAAAACTAAGAAATGAGAGAAAGAAAGAAGAGAGAAGTGAGGTTTTTAGGTGTGTTTTGAAGTGAATAGAAGGGGTATTTATAGGTGAGGATGGAGAGAAAAATGATTAAAAAAATGTTAAAAAAATATTAAAAAAATAAAAAACGTGTTTTGGACCTGCTGAGGTCATCAATGACGTCAGCATGACGTCATGGGGGCGGCTGCACGTGAAAAATGGGTCAAAAACGCGTTGGGCGCGCGGCTGGGCGGCTGCTGGGCGCTGCGCGCGCGGATGAACAGTAACCCGCGCGCAGTGCTGCGCGCATGAACAGTAACCCGCGCGCAGTTTTGGGCGGAGCTGGGTGCTGGCGCGGCGGCTGGCAGCGCGGCGCTTTTTCTCGCTTTTTGACATTTTTGACCTTTTCGACCCATTTTGTCCAATTTTTCCATGTTTGTTGACCTTTTTCCACTTATTTATTAATTTATTTGTGATGTATTGCTTCAAGTATTCTTCTTTGAGTCTTTAAATTGCGTTTTTAAGCCAAAATACCTGAAAAATAATAAAAATACCCGTGATTCCGAAAAAGACAAATTTATATAAATATATGATAAAACATATAAATATATATATTTTTAATCAATTAATGTGCATAAAATCATGGTTATTTTAGTGCTTTTTGAGCACTCATCACTTGGCATTCTAGCTCTTGTTATCCTAGACCCTTTCAATGCTTTTCAATAAGTAGGCTCCTCCTGGGGTTGTCTTAGTTATTTGATAAGGTCCTTCCTAGTTTGCACCCATTTTTTAGGCCATCCATTCCTTCTTATTAGGGAATACTCGCCTAAGGACCCAATCATCTGGGGCAAACACTTTGAAATGAATAGCCTTTTTGTAATAGCTTGAGACCTTTCTCTTTGTTGAGTGCTTAAAAAGAACTAAAACTACCATGATTTAATGTACTTTAATTTATTAAATAGATTTATTTTTTATGATTTTATCATATTCTTATATAAATTTGTCTTGTCCGAATCATAGGTATTTTAATTTATTTTTAGGTATTTTTGTTCAAAAATAATTTAAAGACTCGAAGAAAAATGCTAGAGCCAATACATTATAAATATGTTGAGAAAAAAATGAGGAAAAGTAAAAAAAGAAATTGGAAAAATTGTACAAAATTGCTCAAAAAGGTAAAAAATACCTAGTCCCGCGTGCGCACATGTTACGCCGAGCCGTATGCATGCAACGCTGAGTTCGACACGCTCCCTTAAGCGCCAATGCCTATTTGCACAAATCCTACTCGTCCGCTACAAATATCGCTCCACACACATGCCAGCCTATCCAAACGCGTCCAAAACCAATTTTTAAGGTATTTTCCCACTCTTAATCCATTTTGTCACCTATAAAAGGACCATCTCCCCTAATCTCAAAACACACAATTCTTAGCTCTTCTCTCTTTCTTTAGCTTTCTCTCTAGAAAGTTTTCTTAGTTTTTTTAGTTTTTCTTTAATTTTGAAGTTCTTCTCTTTTCTAGAAGAACTAGCTATACTTTTTAAAATTTTATGCAATAAACAGAAATGAAAATCTATTTGGAGGTTTTCTAGAAACAGAGTTAGCATCAAAGTTCTGTAAGGATTCTTTTGAGGTATAATTTTCAAATAAATTTTTTATAGTTATTTTTATGTTTCATTCTTATATGTTATATTTAATTTTTCTATGATTAAATTTAACATGACTAGCTGTTTGTAAATATGATATAATAATAACGTTGTTATGCTTGTGAAATATTAAATAGGTAAAATATTTCTATAAAATAAATTGATTTTATTTTCATTCAAGATTTTATATTAATGATGTTAGAGAGAAATATATCATTTTTCATTACAAACTTAAATCTAAAAATTATATGTTAAGGTTTAATTATCTGGTCTGATTTAGAGTAGTGTCCTTTTATTTGTTGGTACAATTTCCTAGTAGTTAGAGTGAAACTCTATTTAAATTTTTTTATAAGAACTATTATTCAAAATGTATTAATAACAAATTTTTACTAATGATTTTAAAACTTGAAAGTTAGTACTCGGATAATTAAATTCTTAGGTTTAAGTTGGACACCTTGAATAAAGTTTAAAATGTTTAACCCCACCAAAGGTGAAATTTAAATGATTCATTTTTAATCTCTTAGAAAAAATGAATTAATTTAATTAAACAAATTAATTATTGACCACACCCATAGATATTAATTGATTTGTTTAATTAACAAAGAATATCTAACCCTATGAAATGTGGTATTTATATAAAAAAAGAGAATCAATAATTATCAATTTATATATTTAATAACCTAAATAATATGAGCAAGAATAATTAACTTAATTATTATATCTATAAATACTTCATTGTTATGAATGATAAAAATTTGTATAATTGTTTATTGAATTCGTATCTATGTTTATATTTTATTAGGAAAAACAAAAAAAATCAAAATATCATGATAGGATGTTTAGGATTTAATTTCATTTTTAAAAGATTGAATAATAAATTAAAAACCACATATATTCCTTCCTTGGACCTTGGGAGTATACTTGTTCTTTTCTATAAAATGATTCGTACACTTGAGAGAGTTTTACAAATATAAAACTAAAGTATCTATAATATTGGTATTGCTAACCTAATGCCGGTTTTATCTCACCAAGTTTTTGATAAAAAAATATAATAAAATCATATAAATATTAATCTATTTAATCAATTAAAGTACATTAAATCATGGTAGTTTTATTGTTTTTTAAGCACTCATCACTCTTCTACTCCATTATCCTTCTCAGATCCTCCTTTCTTTTTTTCTCAATAAGGGTCACCTCGATGACCCTATTTTCCTCATTCTTCTTTTTCGTTAGGGTTGACCTGATAGTAGGTACTGCCACCTCAATAGGTATTACTACCTTAGGGCCATATACCAAAGAGAAGGGGGTCTGGTTGGTGCTTTTGCAGGGTCTAGTCCTGATAGCTCATAATACCCCAGGAAGCTCTTCCACCCATTTTCCTTTTGCACTCACCAACCTTTTATATAATTGGTTTATGATTACTTTGTTGGAAGATTTTGCTTCTCCATTGGCTTGTGGATAATAAGGTATTAAGTGGCATATTTTAATGTTATATTTAGCAGCAAATTCCCTGATGTGGCATCTTGTAAACTACCTCATATTATTTGTAACGAGCTCATTTGACATATTAAACCAACAAATTATGGACTTCCAGATAAATTTAATGACCTCCTCCTCTTGTATCCTTCCTAGAGGTTCTACTTCCACCCACTTGGAAAAGTAATATGTGGAAACTAATGGAGATTTCTTTTGACCCTTAGCTAGTGGTAGAGGTCCTATGATGTCAAGTACTCACTTGTAGAACGGCCAAAGACCTATCACCCATATCATGGTGTTAGGAGGCGCATGTGAAAATGGGGAAAACCTTTGGAACTTATCACATTTAAGTGTATTTTGTACAATATTCCAACATGATGAGTGATCGTGGCAGAACCGACGTCGCCGATCCTGCCCGTTCATTTGGTTTTATCTATTTATAAAACTCTCGCAAGTGCACGAATCATTTCGTAGAAAATGATAAGTATACTCCCAAGGTCGATCTAAGGAAGGAATGTATGTGGTTTTTAATTTATTATTCAAACTTTTAAAAACGAAATTAAATCCTAAACATCCTGTCACGATAGTTTGGTTTTTGTGTTCCTAATCTAATAACATAAAATAAATAAACATATATACAAATTCAATAATTAATAAACATATATACAAATTCAATAAATAATAAACATATATACAGATTCAATAAATATTCATGCAAATTTTTATCATTTATATTAGCGGAGTATTTATGGATATAATAACTAAGTTAATTATGCTTGCTCATATTATTTAGGTTATTAAAGATATGAATTGATATTTATTGATTCTCTCTTTTTTATATGAATACCACCTTTGGTAGGGTTAGATATTCTTTGTTAACTAAACAAATCAATTAACACCTATGGGTGGGGTTGATAACTAATTTGATTAATTAAATTAATTCCTTTTTCTAAGAGATTGAAAATGAACCATTTAAATGCCACCTTTGGTGGGGTTAGACAGTTTAAACTTTATTCAAGGTGTCCAAATTAAACCTAAGAATTTAGTTATCCGAGTACTAACTTTCAAGTTTTAAAACCACTACTGAAAACATGTTGTCAATACATTTTCAGATAATAATTCTTATAAAAACTTTTGAAATAGAGCTTCACTCTAACTACCAGGCGATTGTACCAATAAATAAAAGAGCACTACTCAACACCAGATCTCATAACTAAACATTAAAATCTAATTTTCAGATTTAAGTTTGTAATAAAAAATAATATATTTCTCTCTAACATTCTTAATATAAAATCTTGAATAAAAATAAAATCAATTTATTTTAGAGATTTTTACCTATTTAATATTTCGCAAGGATAACAACTTCAGTATTAAATTATATTTACTAAAATGTACCAACATAGTTAAATTTAACCACAGACAAGTTGAATATAACATGTAAGAATAAAGCATAAAAATAATCAGAAGAAAATAAAATCCTTACAGAACTTCGACGCTATTCCCGTAATTTGGAAAACCTCCAAGCGGAATTTGCACTCCCATTTATTGAATCAAAAATCTAAATTATTACAAAAACATTACAAGTTCCTGTCAAAAAGAGAAGAACTGTAAACCTAAGAGAATTGAACTAAAAGTTAAGACAAAAACTAAGAAAAGCTTAGAAACTAAGAGAGAAACTAAGAAAAACTCAAAAACTAAGAAATGAGAGAAAGAAAGAAGAGAGAAGTGTGTTTTGAAGGTGTGTTTTGAAGTGAAGGTAAGGGGAGTATTTATAGGTGAGGATGGAGAGAAAAAATGAGTAAAAAAATATTAAAAAATGTAAAAACGCGTATTGGAATTGCTGATGTCATTAATGACGCCAAAGATGACGTCATTGTGGGCCTGTACTGCATCAGCGGATGAACAAGATATCCCGCGGATGAACAGTATCCCGCGCATGAACAGTACCCCGCGGATGAACAGTATCCCGCGCATTAAGAAAGAATTTCAAGATATATGCTTTTTACAAATGAAGAAATTGCAATGACTTTTTAGGGAATTACTTCCTATATCTTTCTTTTGTATTTAGCCTTTACTCACAACTTTGTATACAATGTGGGTCATAGTATGTAGATGATACTATATTTTTTTATCTCTCTATATTTTTTTTTCAATATATGTATATTTTAGAGAGTCAACCCATGTACAGATTGTACATTTTTTTTTTTTTTTGGAATTTGGTGAGTGGTTAATTTTGTGGCTTTTCTGTTTGATCTTGGTTTAGGTAACCCCAGATATGTCTTTTTTTTTTTTGTAAGAGTCATGCACGAATGAGATAAAAACATATACTATCAATTTCTACTCAAATCATTTAATCAAAGCAAAAATAATAATAAAAAAAATATACGACACTCTATTAAGATGAGAAAAAAATTCATACATTCAATATTAATGCCTATAGAGATCATCTAAGAATTTGAAGAAATAAGAAATGTGTTTGGAGTAGAAAAAATATATATTTCACTCTGAATAAGGGAAATTAGGCTCAAATTATATCTCACAAAGGTAGTCTCCACTAAAACAAATTCATATACACTGATTTTGGGTTTAATATAATTTCTACATCTTATCAAGAAATACTAGTTATGACAAAAACTAACTAATTATAAAAAAAACAATTACAAAATATTTCATGATATGTTTTCAAAAATTAATCTAACAGTACAAAAGACTTAACTATTTACTTAAATTTGATTTAAAGAAATGACAAATTTTTGTGAAATGTTTTTTTTTTTAATTCCAAAAATTACTAAATCACACAAAAATAAAACCAAACACAAAAAAATGAAGATGTGAACATAAAAAAAGAAAAAAAAATTAATAAATTTTTTTTTTTTTTTAAAATTGTTTAATCTTTTTTTTTTCTTTTCTAATTAAGCATGGTAACTTTTCACCACCCCCAACCTAGAACTTACATTGTCCTCAATGTAACAACTGTAAATTAAAGATAAAGAGAAAAAAGAAGAAGAAAGATTACCTATTTCTTGAGAATGTGTAAGTAGTAATGGAGAAATGCAGGTGCATTCATCATATTCATCATTAGAGTGTATACTGCATGATTATCATTGAACTTCTAACAACTCAACAAATATTTTTAGTTTTAACAATTTAAAACTTATTCACATATAATTAAACTAAAATAAACAATAAAATTAAGTATATAAAACAAATAACAAAAATTACCTAAAATGATGGGTTGCCTCCCATCCAGCGCTTAGTTTAACGTCTTAGCAAGACGTATCTTTTTGGTGCTAAGGATTACTCAGCCAAATGCAATCTATTTCAGCAATGTTGTTTGGTTCTTCTAAATAAGGCTTGACACGATGGCCATTAACTTTGAACGTTTTTTGTGTCTTGGAGTCCAATAGTTCTACCACTCCATGTTCAAATACCTGAACTATTTTGAATGGTCCATCCCATCTTGATCTCAACTTTCCTGGAAAAAATCTCAAACGAGAGTTAAATAAAAGAACTTTCATTCCAGGGTGAAAAGTCTTAGGAACTAGCCTCTTGTCATGATAGCGCTTAGTACGCTCTTTGTATAATTTGGCATTCTCATAAGCTTCATTCCTAATTTCTTCCTACTCATGAAGTCGAGTAATCGTTTTCACCGCTTTATCTAAATCCATGTTTAGCTCTTTAATTGCCCAAGAAGCCTTATGTTCAAGTTCAACTCGGAAGGTGGCACGCTTTCCCAAAGATTAACCTGGTAAGGGCTCATCCCAATAGGTGTTTTGTAAGCGGTGCGATATGCCCATAAGGCATCATTTAACTTAAATAGCCAATCCTTCCTTGAAGGACCGACAGTGCGTTCCAATATTCCCTTAATTTTCCTATTACTTACTTCCACTAAACCGGAAGTTTGAGGATGATATGGAGTAGCTACCTTATGTGTGATGTTGTACTTGTTTAGTACTCCATCAAAGAGTTTGTTACAAAAATGGCTACCTCCATCACTTATTATAGCTCTAGGCATTCCGAACCTACTGAATATGAAATCTTTCAAGAATTTCACAACAACATTAGCATCATTGGTTTTGGTGGGGATAGCTTCTACCCACTTGGACACATAATCCACAAAGAACCAAAATGTATTGAAAACCATTAGATGGGGAAAAGGACCCATAAAGTCAATCCCCATACATCAAAGAAGTTCAACAACTAAATTAGATGTCAAAGGCATTTCATCTCTTTTGCTTATGTTTCCTGTTCTTTGACATCTATCACATTGTGCACAAAACATATGAGCATCTTTAAAAAGAGTGGGCCAAAAGAATCCAGATTTGTAATATCTTACGGTCATTTTTTCACCTCCAAAATGACCCCACAATGAAGTTCATGACAAAAAGTCGAATGCTCTTATGTTCTTCTTCGTGTACACATCTCCTGGATGACTTGATCTTGACCAATCTTATATAAATAAGGGTCATCCCGTAAATAGTCCTTAATAGTTTTAAAAACCTTTTCTTGTCCTGATATGAAGTGTTAGGTCGCAAAACACCAAAGTGGCAAGATAGTTTACAATATCAAAGATACCATGGGTTCGGACCTATGAAAAATAACTGTTCATCAGGAAAGGTTTCAACTATATCTTCATTACTCTCATCTTTAAGAGAATTGAAGTCAGAAATCAACCTAGATTTTGTCATCACTTCATTATTGTCTAGTTGTTCAAGGTACCCCTTAATTTCTTCATCTAAATCTTCTTCAACCTTTTCAAGTGTAAGAACGGTTTCAAGCTTGTCTTCTATTCTGGTTTGGAAAAAGGTGTTTTGGACAAGATTATCCAAATGATCAACATCGAATATTTCATCGATGGCAGAAATAGAAGGGAAAGGTGAAGAATCAAAAACTTTAAAATGAACAGTCTCTCCTAAGACTGTCATTGTCAAATTTCCATCTTGGACATCAATAATAGTTTTAGTAGTTGCCATAAATGGTCTACCAAGCAATATTGTGTGCTCTCTCATTCCAATGCTTTGGATTTTCTTGCATATCCAGAACCACAAAGTCAACGGTATTATCGCTTGTCTACTGTACCAAAACATCCTCAACTATTCCTCCGGATATTTAAGAGATCCGTCTGCAAGTTGAAGGGACATAGTTGTGGGTTTTAAATCCCCAGATTGAGTTGTAAGAATATAGAGTAGGGCATCAAATTTATACTAGCACCTAAATCAAGCATTGCTTTAGCAACCTTCTTATCCCCCATAGTTATGTTTATAATAAAACTTCCAGGGTCTTTCAACTTAGTGGGTAGTTCAGTTGAAGTACGCTAGAAATTCGATACTACTACTGCTCATTCAGCTCATACCTCCTTTTCTTAGTGTTCAACTCTTTGAAAAACTTGGCATATGAGGGCACATTCATGATCACTTCTAATAATGGTAAATTGATATTTACTTTAGAGAGCATATTAAAAAGATCATTGAATTGCTTATCTTGTTTGGACTCTCTTAACCGATGGGGAAAAGGTACTTGCATCCGGTGTGGTTCTCGTTGTCTTTTGAATTTTGGGGTGTCGATGACCCCCAATGAGTTTTTCAAGGCTTGTTAAGTTTAACACTTGTTTCTTCTTTTTGCGAGATTAGAGTATCGCCTTCTGTTACTCCGAACTACAAGGTAGATTGTTAGAGATTTCGTGTAAACCGGTATTGACTACCTTACCACTTGAAGGGTTCGTACATCCTTTGCTTGTTCTCGTTGATCGGGCAACTTTCCTGGTTCTTTCTTTTGCATTTGTTCAGCCATTGCCCAACTTTAGATTCAATCCTTTTACCAAAGCCTCCATGGTGTTCAACCTTTGATTAGTCATCAATTGGTTGTCACGACTAACTTGAATAAAAGCATTCAAGCTATCTTCTAAGGTTGGCTTAAAAGCTTGGATTGGTGGGTAAGGGTGGTTGTTATCGACCTTAGTGTTGGATATTGGGTGTAGGTTGGGTGATTATAGGTGTTTGGATGATACCTTTGAAAAGATTGAACTTCCTCTATGGCATCGACACTAGAATCACAAGTATTTGAACAATTATGAGTACCATGCCCAATTGAACAACACACTTCACATACCTTTTGATTTGAAATTTGGTGTGTAGTGAGGTAATGCACTTGTTTAGTCAATTCACAAGTTGCAAGGTTATCTCATTATCGAGCCAACTTCATTGACCCTTGCTTTCCTTCTACCACCTCTTTGTTGGGAATTAGAACCCAACAGCTCATAAAGATTATCGCTTTCCTCTCATGTCTTTTCTCCTACAAAGACCTCCAAAGAAGATATCAACCATGTATTGACTCTGTAGTGTCAATCCATCATAAAAGAATTGGTTTTGTAGCTGTAATGGAAAGCTATGATTTTGACATTGAATGAAAAGGAGTTTGAATCTTTCCCAAGCTTCATGAAAGGGCTCTTCATACATTTGAGAAAATGTTGCTATCTTTGTTCTTAGATCAACAGTCTTTTGATGGGAATAGAACCTACCCATAAAAATTTCATAGACTGCCTCCCAAGTTTTAAGAGAACCTGACTGTAGAGTAATGAACCAGGACCAAGCTTTATCTTTGAGGGTGTAAGGAAAACACCTCATCCTAAGTTGATCTTCATTAATTGCATGTAGTGGAAAGGTTTGGACAATAGCATAGAATTCTCGAATGAAGTGCAAAGGGTCTTCATTAGGGATACCGTAAAAGGAAGGCAACAAAGAATAATGAATCTTTTTCAATTCATAATTCCTTGCAGCCTTTTGTAATTGGATGCCGGAAGTTACATTGCCAATGATTGGTATTGTATAGTCTTTCATCTTTTTCCGCCTATCTTCAAAATTTCTCATGGTTGTTTGTAGTTGAAAATGATCCTCCTCCTATTGTGTATCAACATTTTGCTCTTAAAAAAAACAATAGTAGATATCTCTAAGAAATATTTATAATTTGATAAAGCAAAAAGGTGCAAGGAACCTAAATTTTTTTTTTTTTTTTAATTTTAATTTTAACTAATGGACTACAATTTTCAAAACAAACGAATTTATTTCATTTGAATTTTATTACACGCAAACTAAAACAAAGGAAAATACAACAATGGGTGACCTCCCATATAGGACTAAAATTTTATCGTCTTCTAGTAAGACGTTGCTTGGAGATTGCGTAATGAAAAACTCAATGTCTCCTCTTCATTGAATTCATTTAAGTATCAAATTAGTCTTTGCTCTTTTGCAAATGTTCAACTAACTATTCAACTTGAACTTCCACCTTTTTGATAGAAGCTTCCACAGTCCAACCGTTGATTGGTTTTAGATTGGTTATCCTACGTACTTGAATAAAAGAATTCAAGTTGTCCTCCAGGGTTGGTTTATCGGGAATGCTTCTTGGAATAGGTGGGTGGAATCACGTCTCGCTGGGTTTGAGCTTTGAGTGAAAGGAGGGTTGTTTTGCCTCCAGGAGAAATTTGGATGACTTCTCCACCCAGATTATAGGTATTTGAATTGGGATCAAACCTTGGTTTCGTTGATACGCTCCCAACACATTAACCCGTTTCAGTCCAGCTTGTTTCTCCTTGATATGGACAAAGCTTCAAGATTCATGTCCCATGTTGCTATACAAACCATATTGTTCATTATTGGTGTTGGTTTGTGTAGCAGAAGCGGCAACTTGCTTAGTCGGTTGAACAAGTTGTTGTTGAACTTCATTCGAGTCGATTTCATGAACTCCGGCTTTTCTCACTCGGGAGCTTTTCTCATTGGGAATTAGCACCCAAAGATCTCAAAGAGGTTATACGTCTCTCGAGGTAGTCTTTTCTCCTATGCTCCTCCCGCGGCGTTGTCGACAATGAACCGACATTGTTGTGTAAGTCCATCGTAAAAGAATTGGTTCTGCAACCGCAGTGGGAAAGCTATGATGGGGACATTGAGTGAGAAACATTTTGAACCTATCCCAAGCTTCATGGAATGGTTCTCCTTCCATCCGAGAGAAAGTAGCAATCTTTCCTCTCAACTCGATGTTTTTGGTGGGAATAGAATTTTCCCATGAATTTATTGTAAATATTACCCCATGTCATCGTAGAACCTGGGAAGTGACATCAACCAAGCTTTGGCCTTATCCTTTAAAGTGTAGGGAAAACATCTCATCCTAAGTTGATCCTCGTTTAGAATACCGAGGGAATGTTTGGACCGTAGCATAGAAATCTCTCATAAAGGAAAGAGAATCTTCATTAGGTAGCCCATAAAAGGAAGGAAGCATAGAAAAATGAATATTTTTAAGGTCATAATTCAGCAGCCTCACCCAACTGGATAGCGGCGATTCTTGCCGTGCCAATCATAGGTCTTGCAAACTCCTTCATCGTGGTTTCCCTAACATATTGCTTTTCCTCCATTTCTTTTGGTTCTAGTAAAGGATTAAGACTTGGTTCTATGTTTGGCTCAAAAACAGGTTGATGGGTGGAATCCAGTTTTGTTGACACTTGTTTAAATTTATGAAAATTATTTACATATGGTGTAAAGAGGTTTGCCAAGGATCTCCTACCACGCATAGACTATTGTAAACGTAAATTTAAAACTCCTTTCAACAAAATAAAAAATTTAGAGAAAATTACATGGTATTTAATACAAAGCACTAAACAAAACTAGTTAAACCCTAAAAAAGAAAAAAAAATTATTTTTTTATTTTTTATTTTTTTATTTATTTTTTTCTATTATTATTATTTTTTTCTTTTTATATTATTATTATTTTTTTTATTTTTTTTTTGTTTTTTTGTTTTTTTTTATTTTTTTTTATTTTTTTGTTTTATTTTTATTTTTATTTTATTTTTTATTTTTTATTTTTTATTTTTTATTTTTTTAAATCTTAATTTTATTTATTTTTACTTTTTTTTACTATTCTTGAACGGTAAGTTTTATTTTATTTTATTTTTAATTTTCCTTGTTTTTTTATTATTATTCTGAAATTTGAAATTTGAAAATTGTTTTTATTTTTTGTTTTTTTTTTATTTTTTTATTTTTTATTTATTTATTTTTTTTTTATTTTATTTATTTATTTATTTTATTTATTTTTTATTTTTTATTTTATTTATTATTTATTATTTTATTTATTTTATTTTATTTTATTTTATTTTATTTTATTTTTTTTTTTTTTTTTTTTATTTTTTTTATTTTTTTTATTTTTTTATTTTTTTTTTATTTTTTTATTTTTTTTATTCTTATTTATTTATTAATTTAATTTAAAATTTATTTACTTTTTTTTTTACTTCAAATTTCAAAATTGAAAATTATTTTTTTTTTCATGCTATTTTTTTTATTTATTACTTAAATTGAAATTTGAATTTTTTTTTTTATTTTTCACAAACAACAAAATTTTTTATTTTTTTTTAATTTTTTAATAAAAAAAAACATAATTATTTACGATATAAAAAGTTTTTAAAATTTTTATTAATAATTTAAAAACGCTTATTCCTTCCTAAGAATCCAAAAACTTGATCATATAAGCGACGCCATTGATCCCGCCTGCTTCATTTGGTTTTATCTATTTATAAAACTCTCAAGAAGTGCACGAATCATTTCGTAGAAAATGATAAGTATACTCCCTGTCGATCTAAGGAAGGAATGTATGTGGTTTTTAATTTATTATTCAAACTTTTAAAAACGAAATTAAATCCTAAACATCCTGTCACGATAGTTTGGTTTTTGTGTTCCTAATCTAATAACATAAAATAAATAAACATATATACAAATTCAATAATTAATAAACATATATACAAATTCAATAAATAATAAACATATATACTGATTCAATAAATATTCATGCAAATTTTTATCATTTATATTAGCGGAGTATTTATGGATATAATAACTAAGTTAATTATGCTTGCTCATATTATTTAGGTTATTAAAGATATGAATTGATATTTATTGATTCTCTCTTTTTATATGAATACCACCTTTGGTAGGGTTAGATATTCTTTGTTAACTAAACAAATCAATTAACACCTATGGGTGGGGTTGATAACTAATTTGATTAATTAAATTAATTCCTTTTTCTAAGAGATTGAAAATGAACCATTTAAATGCCACCTTTGGTGGGTTAGACGATTTAAACTTTATTCAAGGTGCCCAAATTCAAACTAAGAATTTAACTATCCCACGAGTACCTTTCAAGTTTTAAAACCACTAATGAAAAAATGATGTCAATAAATCTTCAGATAATAAATGTTATAAAAACTTTTGAAATAGAGAGTCACTCTAACTACTAGGGGAGTGTACCAACAAATAAAAGAGGACTACTCTAAATTAGAACGGATAACTAACCCTTAAAATCTAATTTTCAGATTTAAGTTTGTAATGAAAAATAATATATTTCTCTCTAACATTCTTAATATAAAATCTTGAATAAAAATAAAATCAATTTATTTTAGAGATTTTTACCTATTTAATATTTCGTAAGCATAACAACGTCATTATTACATCATATTTACTAAACAGCCAGCATAGTTAAATTTAACCACAGACAAGTTGAATATAACATGTAAGAATAAAGCATAAAAATAACTGTAAAGAAAATAAAATCCTTACAGAACTTGACGCTATTCCGTAGTTGGAAAACCTCCAAGCGGAATTTGCACTCCCATTTATTGAATCAAAAATCTAAATTATTACAAAAACATTACAAGTTCCTCTCAAAAAGAGAAGAACTCTAAACCTAAGAGAATTGAACTAAAAGCTAAGAGAAAAACTAAGAAAAGCTTAGAAACTAAGAGAGAAACTAAGAAAAACTCAAAAACTAAGAAATGAGAGAAAGAAAGAAGAGAGAAGTGTGTTTTGAAGGTGTGTTTTGAAGTGAAGGGAAGGGGAGTATTTATAGGTGAGGATGGAGAGAAAAAATGAGTAAAAAAATGTTAAAAAATGTAAAAACGCGTATTGGAATTGCTGATGTCATTAATGACGTCAGCATGACGTCACAGGGGCGGCTGCACTGTACCGCGGATGAACAGTACCCCGCGCATGAACAGTATCCCGCGCATGAACAGTACCCCCCGGAGCTTGGGGCGGAGCTTGGCGCTGGGGCGCGGCGGCTGGGCGGCGCGGCGGCACGATTTTCTCCTTTTTGACATTTTTGACCCATTTTGTCCAATTTTTCCTTATTTGTTGACCTTTCCCCATTTATTTATTAATATATTTGTGATGTATTGCTTCCAGTATTCCTCTTTGAGTCTTTAAGTTGCGTTTTTAAGTGAAAATACCTGAAAAACAATAAAAACACCCGTGATTCCGAAAAAGACAAATTTATATAAATATATGATAAAACATATAAATATATATATTTTTAATCAATTAATGTGCATAAAATCATGGTAATTTTAGTGCTTTTTGAGCACTCATCAATGAGCCAATAATAACCCTACCTCGTGATTCATGGAGACAACCTTCTTCTGCCTGAATGAGATCCACCCTCCCCTCATGTGCTTCAAACATTAATCTTTCAGTTGCCTCATTGGCTATGCACAAGAGTCTAGGTCCAAGAGCGGTCCTTCTATTTACCTTCCTACCTCAATCATGTAACATCCAAGCATTTCCTTTATTTATTTTGCAAGTTTAGGGCCCACTGGTAGGTTCTTCCCTTCGAAAAACTTAAAGATTGGAGTGAACTATGAGTGAGTAGGGGAATCCATACAATCTGCTATTCTTTCAACTTCTTCCAAGCTGGCCTCTATTAATATCGTAACTAACACTACTCTATCGAGGTTGGCTTCATGCATGTAAGCCAATGTGGCTAGTGCATCAACATGACCATTTTCATTTCGAGCTATTTTCTTGATCTCAAACTCAAAAAATTTGGAACATTCCCATTTTAACATCTCCAAGTACCCTTTCATTTTTCCATCCCTAGCTTCGAATGTTCCCAAGAACTAGTTGACTACTAGTCTGGAGTCACTGTGCAAGGTGATTTTATCTACCCCTAGTTTCTTTGAGGTCATGACCCCAAATATGGCTTCTTCATATTTGACGACATTGTTAGTTACTTGGACATCAAGTTTAACCACATACTCAAAATAGTTGTTGTTGTGATCTACTATGACCACCCCCAGTCCGGTACAGTTAAAGTTATGTGCTTTATCTACAAACACTTTCCAATAAGCTTTATCTTTTTGGTCAACTTTTTACACCTCTTGTTCCCCTAATTGCTGATGACCTCTTATATTTCACTAAAATCTGCCACAAACTTAGCCATAGCTTGCCCTTTTATGGCCGTTCTATCCATGTGATTAATATTATATTCTCCCAGCTCTATGGAGATCTATGCTAACCAACTTGCCACTTTCGGCCTTGTCAAAACATTTTTAAGTGGATGAGAGGTGAGTACTATAACTGTGTGTAAGCCATAGTAATGTCTGAGTTTTCATGCACTAACTTTGAGAGCTAATTCCATGTTCACGAACCAAGATAGGTGGGTTCCTTAAGTATCTTTTGATTTCCTTAAAGGCTCTGTCATAATCCTCGTTCAAAAGACTGATGTGTTTTTTCTCATCATTTTGAAGAAAGGCATACACTTTGTGCATTTAGAGATAAATCTGTTCAATGCCACTATTCTTCCATTCAACTATTAGATTCCCTTAAGATTGGTAGGCGACTTCATGTTCACCAAACCTTGTATCTTGTCCGGGTAGGCCTCAATCCCTCTAGTTGATATAAGATATCCTAGGAATTTTCCGTACCTTCGGATTCTTGAAAATACCTCTTCCAACTCCTTGATGTGGTTTAGGGGTTTAGCTTATTTTACCACAATGTCATCCATGCAGGCCTCTAGATAACTTCCTTGTTATATTTCAAACATTTTACTAACTAATCACTAATATGTGGCGCTTACGTTCTTTAATCCAAAAATGCATCCTAGTATAACAAAAGGTCCCTTCCTTTATAATGAATGACATTTTCTCCACATTCTTGGGGTGATTTATAATTTTGTGGTACCTGGAGTATGGATCCAAGAGACTCATCAGCCCAAAATCGGCAAAGGTGTGTACTAGTTGATCGATACTGGGAAAGGGAAGCAATCTTTGAGGCATACCTCATTTAGATTTGTGAAAGCCACACACGTACGGGATGACACGTATGACTTCTTTACCAGTACCACATTTGACAACGATAAAGGATAGCAGACCTCTCTTATAGCTCCATCCTTCCTAAGGGTGGCTACTTAATGATTTATCACCTCGTTCTTTCCCTTGGGAATTTATTTTTCTTTGTTGAATAGGTCTAGATTTTCAATGACATTTAGTTAATGTGTTATTACTTTAGGGTCAATCCCAGGCATGTCTGTTGGGGTCCATGTGAAGATATCCAAATTTGTCCTGAGAAGTTGAGAGAGTTGCTCTTCTACCTCTATCGTTAAATCATCTCCCATATTCAAGGGGTGGCTCCCCCTTGATCTCTTATTGGAAGGTCTCTTACATTATTAAGATTGACGGACCTTTCTAAGTCTTTTCCCTAGCCTCCTTTGAGGGAGACCCCTTTGTGATTGCTACTTGTGACCAACCTCTCTCATGGGGGTGTTATAACAGCTTCTGGATTTTTCCTGGTCTCTTCTTATTTCACTCGGACCCTCGTTAGTAGAGAATTTGATTACTTGATGAAAGGTGGATGGGAATGCCCTCATTTTTTGTATCCATGGCATGCCCAAGATAGTGTTATAGTGTGTTGGGACATCGATGACTACAAAATTGGTTATTACTCTCATTCATTTTTCCATGATCAGTAGCAACATTGTTCCTATTGCATAGGTGGTGTTGTTGTTAAACCTTACTAGACGAAGTTCTACCTTAATAATATCAAATTCCTTCATTCTTAGAGCCTTGGTAGTGGTCAGAAAAAGGAGATCCACTGAGCTTCATGTGTTAATCATTATCCGACAGACATAACAAGATCCTATCCTTAAATTAATTACTAAAGGATCTTCATAAAGGGATGAGGTCTCTTCCTTTCATTGAAAAGTGATCTTTATAGTAGGTCTTGCCTTATCCAAGGCATATAAATGGGGGGCATTATGTAGCTCTCTTGCAAACCTTTTGAGTGAGTTATCTAAGACCTCAACGATCATAAGCCCTCAATGAATGGTGTGTATAGTTCTGATGTTACACTCATTGTGGTGCTCTCTTCCACTACTCGATGGGTTCACTAGTTTTGGCATCTCTCTCCTATTTTGACGGTTTCTTCACTCCTTGTTTCCTAGAACAAGTTCCTTCAGATATCTTCTTGCTAACAACTTCTTTATCTTCTTTTTAATGTGTTTGTAGTCTCTTATTTCATGGCCCACATCATTATGGAAAGCGCACTATTTAGATGTGTCTCTAAGCGGGGATTTCATCTTCGGAAGCCACCTGGCATTAGGTTCCTCCTCCATCCTTAGTACAGCCTGGGCCAGATCCACTATCATAGGGGGCCCTCTAAAAGGAGAGAGCAACCTCCCATGTTATTTAGTGTAAAGTGTTTGTTTATGTTGTTTTAATATGCCTTGTCTGAGCTTATCGTTCTCTTCTCTTTATTTGGCACCACATCTATTCTAGTTTGATGTCATTTAACCAAACTTAACTCTCTCTTGAGATTGAAAAACTTTCTAGACTCCCCATATGCTTCCTCTAGAGTGTGAGGAACTATTTTGGTTAGTTTTAAGAACAATTCAGAGTTTTTTAAGAGACCTCACCTAAAGGCTTCTATAGAAATAGAATTGAGAAAATTGAAGATTTCCAACTTCTCCTCCCTAAATTGTTTCATGTATCCCTCTATGGATTCAACCCTTTCTTGAACGATTGAGAAGAGGTGATGTCATTCTTTCCTCAAGGGCTTGTTGCAGGCATAATTTGTGATGAATAGTCTGGCAAATTGTGAGAAAGAGGTGATGGAGCGAGGTCAAGTTATTAAACTACTTTTGTGCACCTTCATAGAGGGTGGCAGCCAATAATTTACACATTATAGCATCTCTCTTTCTCTAAGTGAGGCTCATATGGGTCATAGTTGTCTTAAAGTGTTGTACATTGGCATAAGGTTTTTGGTTCCAAAATAATCAGGGCATTTGGGGGCATTAAACTTGGTTGATCGCTCATCATTTTCTATCTTGTTAGTAAATGGGGACATACATAATTGCTAATAGTCCCTATCTACATCATAAGAGGCCTTGACTTTCTCTTGCCTCTTATTGGCCTCTTATAAAGCCTGATTTTTTTATTGGCCTCTTCCAATGCTTGAAACTAAGCCTCTCAACTTTTTCTTTCTTGAATCCACTACTCGTCACTAGGTCTCGTCGTGCTAGAGAGGAGTTTACCTTTGACCTCTTGCTCAGCCTGGGTCTGTTCAAGCAAGACACACTCTGGTCTATTTCTATCAATTTGGTAGGTGGCTCGATCATCAGAAGCCCCTCCTTCTAACTGGGAGTGTAGTGACCTATTTTCTCTCCTTGTCTCCTCGAGCCCTCTCCTTAACTCAAGAAGTTGGAAAGCTAAATCTTGATAAAAAAATTCCTCTATTCTAATTTCATTATGCATTGGCGAAGTGTTCCCATGTGTTTCTACTGCTCCTTCATTAGCTAGCCTTAGTTGTCCTTCAATATGGGTTCCTACCATGGTGTTATGGAACAAGTGATTGTGATTTTTAAGTGTCTACTCATACAATAGACTCAACTATGTTTCTACTTTACTAAAAGAGATGTCTAAATAAAAACTAAAAAAATTAACAACTAAATAAATTAATTAAAGTAAAAAATAAATAAATAAGTAAAGAAAATAAATAAAAGAAATTAACTAGAATAAATAAATAAATAAGTCACTAAAAGAATGTAAATAAATTTAGATTAAAATTAACTTAGAGAAAAATAAATTAAGAATTTTTCTTTTTTTAAAAAATAAAATTAATAATAAAAAAAATATTAATTTCTAATATTAACAATCTCTTGTAACGGTACCAAAAACTTGATCGCCACACAAATATTGTGTGCAATGAATACACAAGTATACGTATCGCAACAAGTAATATAATGATAAGAAAAGATTGTCCCCACAAAGATTATTTTATTAGAAACTAATTTTTAAAACTAAAAATAATAAAAATCAATTTTTATGATGTTTTTATATTTTAATGAAGCAAAAATAAAATAACTAAAATTAAATAGCAATAATTAATTGAACCAAATTTGACAACTAAAAAGATATATGAGAAATTATTTAGGAATACTTAATCCCCCAATTTTCTAAACATGTGAATCGCTAAAATTCTCCCAATATAATATCAATTAATTACATGATCAATTGAATCTATCCTAGCATGTATTCCTCTCTCAAGTAAACTACACACCATATAGTAATTAATTTAATCACACTTTCATACCAATTAAATTGCATACTACTCATTGAGTTCATCAATTATGGATCACATACATAAGAATCATACATCTTTGCCTAGAAACTATGCATGTTATTTAATCAAGACAAACAATTAAATAATTCTGTCAAATCTATTTAATTGCCTCTATAGATAAATTTTTGGCCAAACAATTAATAGCATAAAAATCATATTAAATAATATAATTAAATTGATATTATAATTGGAAAAAATATAAGATCATCACATGCTAAAAATTGGGTTCATAAGATCCCTAGATTAAAAAATTAATTACATATAATTGTGTTTATAAAGCTCATATTTTTCATAAAGAAAGACATAAAATTAATAAAGAAAATAATAGAAAAAGAAATACAATCAATCTCTTAAATTTTAGAATTGATTTCCTCTTGAATCTTCACCAAAATTGTATCGTTTCTTCCATTTTTCTATATTTTTCTCTCTTTTTAGCTCAAAATATTGACCAAAATTATGCTAATGGAGGCTAATTAGGGTTTATGGAGTGATTAGGGGCTTAAATAAAGCTCAGGTGCGATCTGGACCATCCGATCAGTTTTAAATCAAGGGCTACGATCAAAACAAGCAAAACTGATAGTTTTAGCCAATCACAGCACGACATGTGGTATTCGAAATTCATTGGGCAAATCAGGGAGCAACGCGTGGCAGGGGAGATCAGTGAGAGTCAACGCTTGCTGAGTCAGCAACACGTGGTGTGACGTGATTCGTGGGAATGGATGGCATGGTGCACTGGTGGAAGGGGCAATATAATGGCGTGGCGACACGTGTCATGTCTTGTTGACCAATTTTTGAACTTGAATTGAACGTCGTGATGACATGTGGCACGTTTTTCGTCCTCCTCACACGCGGCGCGACGTGATGTTCTCTCTATGCTTGTGTGGCGTCTGCGTGGCTTGCCCATTCAGCTCCTCTGGTTACGTGGCATGCCATATGGCAGCTTCTAATTGGTCTTGGGTTAAGAATTCATAAAAATTCCAAAAATTATATTTTCATCCCTTTTCACTAAAAAGTTTATATTTTTATTTTTTAGCCATAAAAATACTATTTATTAAATAAAACAAGTAAATATTAAGTAAAAAAGTGCGCTAATGACTCTATTTTCATAGAGTCATCACACCCCCAAACTTAAATCTTTACTTGTTCTTAAGTAAAGATAAGTATAACTAAATAAAATAATTTGGGTAGTATATTCATAAATATACTTCTATTAGTACATGCATATTTTACGAAAACTATCCCTTTCAAAAGTTGTACAAGTCTATAATAAAAAGGTTCATATATTCATCAATCAACATTCTATCAATACAAGGATATGCAAGGTTTTTGAAAAATTGATTCGTGTGTGTGTGCTGCACATGATATCATTCAATGCACTCATAAAATCAACCTATATGAGCATGCTAATCAATTCAATCTTAGAATAAGTCTCATAAGTCAATTTTTCACATCCCTCACCACTAATATAAATATGCACTTAGCTCATGATCAATAAGGACTTTACATGGTTGTAATGTAAGGCTTAGGTGGAGGGTCGATAGATGCAGATATTTTAGGGTCTTTCCATACCTTAGTTTTTTTTTCATCATGCACATTTTAACTGCAATTGAGCTTTTACTTGATATTTTAGTGCACTCTTTTTTGACATTCTTTTCATAAATATATATATATATTTCACATCTCTTTTCTCTTCCTTTTTTTTTTGGTTACTTCACAACACCCCCAAACTTATTTTCAATTCTATTTTCTTTTTCTTTAGAGGGATACTTGTGTTATGAGTTTTTCTTCTTCTTTTTTTTACGGGATGCATTACATTTCACCTTACTCTAAAGCATAACACATGATTGCATCTTTTTTTTTCTTTTCATACAAGCTAAAGGTGCAAGGGTAAAGGTAATACTTATTAGTTAGGAATTAAATGTGGCTTACTGATATGAAAGGTTCTTTGTTAGGCTCAAATGGGTGACTAAAGATATTAACAATGGTTAGCTTGAAAGACTCAATCGATCCAAATAAGGCCTAAATCATTTCTCTTGCTAAATACTATTTAGGATTTCGCCTCAAGAGATGATCAAATAGATTATAAAACTTGGTAGATCTAATTGACACACATAACTCACTACAAATTTTCTCTCAATAAGCACACCAAAATCAATCATGAATATGTGCATAAAAGTTGAATCAATTCAATCAAAACTAGCAAGCATACCACATTATTAATGTAAATATCTTAACAAATATGTTACATTCCTTATTCTAGTCATGACAACCAATTTTTATCATTGAGTTCATATGTTTCATATTAAGCATGCATGCATGCATTTAGTTTCCATATATTTATCAATTTCTACCCAAATCATAATTAAAAACAACCTAAAAATTAAAAAAATTCCCTAAATATTTAAAATGCATACTAAATACTAATGTAGAGAATGAAGTTCCCTCCCACAAACTTAAATTACACATTGTCCCCAATGTGCACATATAAATATGAAAAAGTAAAAGGAAAGAAAACTCTCTTAGTCATGGCATACCACATGTATCACTCAAATGATCATTCTTGTTACGCCATTGCACTCCACATTTATTCACCTACAAAAAAAAATAATGAAAATATAACTAAAATAACGTTGGGTTGCCTCCCAACTAGTGTCACATTTAACATCCTTGACTAGACGGTCCCATTAAGTCCTAAGGCACATCCCTTTGTATCCATTTACTTTTTAGTTTGCCTGGAAACAGCTTAAGTCTTGATTTGTTTAATAATACTTTATGTTTTGGCTCGCAAACACGGTGCTCAATTCTCTTCTCATGTTATATTTTTGTTTTCCATTTGAACTTCTTGGCATTCTTATAAGCACTTCACCATAACCCATCCAATTTATGTATTTCTAATAGATTTTTCACCTCTCCATTGGACTCTTTCACTTTCATACTTGATTGAGGATAGAAGGGTAGAAGTGTGAGGTCTAAACTTGGTGGCTCTTCAATTGATGGTTTGAGTTTAGATCCTATCTCAAAATTTTCCATTATCGCCTTTGATACATACATGAGAGATGCGTCCTCCAAAAAGTTCACATAGTCCACAATATCAACCTTTGATACATACATGAGTTATTTTTTGGTGAGTTTATGTCCTTGGTTATAGCAGCATATGTTAAATTCTTAAGTTTGGGTGACGCAACAGATTCTTTTAAGCCATTCCCACAATTAGTAACATTTATCCTTAAAACATTCATTAGCATTATCAATATCAGAGGGTTAAAATTCTTTAAAAACTTTAAATATTACTTATTCATTTTGCACTCTCATTGTAAGTTCACCTTTTTGTACATCAATGAGTGTCCTTCCAGTTGCTAAGAATTGACGACCAAGTATGATAGGAATGTCATGGTCCTCTTCCATGTCTAGCATAATGAAGTCTGTCAAAAAGATGAATTTGTCTACTTTTACTAACAAATCTTCTACCACATCTCGAGGTCTCTTAATCGATCTATCTACCATTTGTAATGTTACCGAAGTGCGTTTTTATTTATCAACCCCCAATCTCTTGAAGACCGATAATGGCATAAGGTTAATACTAGAACCCAAGTCACATAGTACCTTTCCAAAATGGGTGTTCCCAATAGTGCAAGGGATGTCAAAATTACCTGGATCTTTCACTTTTTGTTGTAGTTTTCTATTAAGGATGGAATTACAACCTTCAGTCAAGGTTATTTTTTCATGATCTTCAAGCCTTCTTTTCTTTGATAGTATATCCTTCATGAATTTGGTATAAGATGACATTTGTTCAAATGCCTCTACAAATGGTATATTTATGTGTAGCTTCTTGAAGACTTCTAGAAATTTTGAAAATTGCGTATCTGACTTTTGCTTTTACAGTCTTTGAGGGAAAGGAATAGTGGGTTTGTAAAGGTTGCTCTTTTTTGGCTGAATTATTTCCTTTCCATTACTCTCTTTATCCACTAATTTCTCCTCATCCTTTTCTGTCTTATGTTCTTGTTCTAAAGTTTTACCACTCCTTAAGGCTATGGTGTTGCATTGGTCCTTACCTTATCTTCTTGGGTTTACAATTGTATCACTTGGAAGGTTCCCTTGAGACCTTTGACTTATAGCCTGAGCAAGTTGCCCATTTGGTTCTCCAAATTTTGAATTCAAGCCTCTTGAGTTGACACTTTTGTATTCACTGATTGGATGAATTCTTTCATCATCCCCATTAAATCACTTGTATTGTCCTCATTAGGTAGCTTCTTCTCTTGGGCTTGTGATTGTTATGGTTGTTGAAAACCAGGTGGTGGAAATGATTGATGGTTGAATTGACTACCACCTTGAATTTTGTTATTGCTCCAAGATAAATTTGGATGTTGTCTCTATCCTGGGTTATATATGTTTGAGTATGGATTATTGTTTCTATTCACATTACCCACATAGCAAAATGATTCAGGATTAGTTGGACAATTATCAAACAAATGAGCTCCTCCACAAAACACACATGACACTCCTAAATTTTGGACTTGGTTTATACTCGTGGCGAGTTTTTTACCTTCAAAAGATTAACCAAAGATAACACTTAAGCTGTAAGTGCTGTGATATCATTTACCTCATGCATTCCGGTTACTCTTCTTCTGGCTCTCATTCTGTCCATTGGCCATTGATAATTATTGCTAGCCATTTTCTCAAGTAAATCATAAGCTTGATTGTAAGATTTGGCTAGCAAAGCTTCATTAGCCGATGCATCAACGATAGTCCTTGTTTGAGCATTAAGACCATTGTAAAAATTTTCCATTTGAATCCAAGAAGGAATACCATGATGAGGGAACTTCCTTAGAAATTCCTTGAATCTTTCCCATGCTTCATATAGAGATTCTCCTTCGTGTTGTTGGTAGGAAGTAATGTCATTCCTAAGCTTGGAATTCTTTGTTGGTGGGAAGTATTTCATTAATAATTTCTCTACCAAACCACTCCAAGTTGTAATGGAATCAGGTCGTAAAGAGTTTAGCTAGGCTCGAGTATGGTCTCGCAAAGAGTAAGGGAATAATCTAAGCATAAATGCCTCCTCTGTCACACCATTGAACTTAAATGAATCTACAACTTCAATAAACAATCTGAGATGAAGATGGGGATCCTCTATTGGTAATCCACTGAATTTTCCAACTATTTGTAGAATTTGAAACATCACTAGCTTTAATTCAAACTGATTAGCTTGAGTGTTTGGTCTTGTAATACATGGATTTAGCCCTTCCAACGTAGGTATTGCATATTCATTCATAGCTCTATCTCTATCATCCATAAAAAGTATTTGATTGTTCAAGTTTAGCTCATGGTTGTTTATTTCTAATGGATTAGCCATTTCTTCCTCTTAGGTGACTTGTTGTTTTCTAATTGATCTTAAAGTATGCTCAATTTCAAGATCTAAAGGTAAGATTTTTCCCTCACGAACTCTACTCATGCAATAGACTCAACTAGTTCTGATGGTGAAAATGTTCTATTAGTATCTATTGGTTCTTCTGGAGATGTTTGGATTCTTGATTCGGATTGCACTTACCATATGTGCCCTAGTAGGGACTGGTTTACTTCTTATCAGTCTATTGATAGGGGTATTATCTTAATGGGAAATCATGTGTCCTACAAGGTCGTTGGTATTGGTATTGTTCGAATTAAGATTCATGATGGTATTGTTAGGATTTTGAAAGTTGTTCTCCATATTCCAGATTTGAAAAAGAAATTGATATCTTTGGGTACTCTTGATTCACAAGGCTATAAGTATGCAACTAAAGATGGATTTTTAAGAGTTAGTAAGGGTGTTCTCGTTGTTATTAAAGGGAAAATGTCATGTGGCCTCTATATACTTCAGGGTAGCATTGTTATTGGCAATGTTTCAATTTTTCCCTCATCAAATCAAGATTTAGATACTAGTTGATTATGGCATATGCGTTTAGGGTATATAAGGGAGGCAAGGATGTCTATTTTGAGCAAGTAGAATTTTCTTGGTGGTCAGAATACTAGGAAGCTTGATTTTTGTGAGCATTGTGTCTATGTAAAGTATCACAGGGTCAAGTTCAGTGCAACTATCCATAAAATGAAAGGTACTATTGATTATATTCATTTAGATCTTTAGGTTCTTCTTGTGTTGTGTCTAAGGGTGGTGCCCGGTATATGTTGACTTTTATTGATGATTCCTCTCGTCATGTTTGGGTGTATTTTTTAAAGAACAAGAATGATACGTTCTCAAAATTTGTACAATTGAAGGCTTGTACAGAAAATCAAACAGGCAAGAAAATCAAGAACTTGAGGACTGATAATGGTTTGAAATTTTGTGAAAGTCAGTTTAATGAGTTCTATGAAAGAAATGGCAAAGTGAGACACTGCACTGTGAGTAATACACCACAGTAAAATGGAATTACATAACGCATGAATAAGACTCTCTTAGAAAGAGCTCGTTGTATGCTCTTTCAAGTTGACTTGGATAAATCCTTTTGGGCTGAAGCGTGTAACCATGCATGCTATTTGGTGAATCGGTCTACATCAACTACAATTGAGTTAAAGACTCTGTTTGATGTATTCTTTGGTGCTCCTGCTAATTATTCTTATTTGAAATTTTTTTGGTTGTCCTGCTTATGCTTATGTTAATGATGGTAAAATTGAGACTAGGGCATTGAAATGCATATTTTTAGAGTATCTTTATGGGGTGAAGAGTTATAGATTATAGTGTGTTGAACCCAAGTCACCTAAATTTTTTATTAGTAGAGATGTTAAGTTTGATAAGTTTTTCATATTGGAAAAGAAAAGGAAGTCTATTGTTGCAAGTAAAGACCACTATGTTAGTGAACATGTAGAGCTTGAGAGTGGAGCTCCTAGTCAAGTGCAAGAGGGCTTTTCAGATCAACCATCTATGGATGAGATAGATGATTCTACTTATGATGTAGCATAAGAGCAACATGAGTAACCATATAGTATCGCTAAGGGTAAAGGAATAAGAAAGATTTGACGCCCTCAGAGGTACTTAGATACAGATTTAGTTTCTTTTGCATTATCTGTGGTAGAGCCTATTGAGGTGCATGAACCTTCTAGTTATCATGAAGCTGTCACTTGTGATGAGTCTATTTAGTGGCTGGTTACTATGAATGAAATATTGAATCACTTCATAAGAATCATACTTGGGAATTGGTGAAACCATCCAAGGGCCAGAAGATTGTTGGAAACAAATGGGTCTTCAAGAAAAAGAAAGGTATACCTGAGGTTGAAACGGCTAAGTTCAAGGCACATGTTGTTGCAAAGGATTATTGTCAGAAGAAGGGTATTGACTTCAATGAAGCATTTTTACCTGTTATGAAACATAGCTCTATTCGTGTGTTGCTTGCTATGGTTGCATTGTATGACATGGAATTAGAACAACTTAATGTCAAGACATCCTTCTTACATGGTGAGCTTGAAGAACAAATATATACACATTAACGAGAGGGGTTTGTTATTCCAAGTAAGGAAGATCATGTTTGTTTATTGAAATTAAAAATCTTTATATGGGTCAAGCAATCCCCTAGGTAGTGGTATAAGCAGTTTGATTCTTTTATGATGGATCATGGTTACTCTAGGAGTGATTATGATAGTTGTGTTTATCATAAAATATTTCATGATATTCATCTGTCTATTTGTTGATTTATGTTGATGACAAACTTATTGCTTCTAAGAATAAGTTTGAGATTCGGAAATTAAAGTCTCAACTTAGTGGTGAGTTTGAGATGAAAGATTTGGGTGTAATCAAGAAAATTTTGGGCATGAAAATTTACAAGGATAGACAAGCGGATAAGCTTTATTTAACTCAGAAAAGTTATATTGAAAAATTTCTTGAACGCTTTGGTATAAAAGAGTCTAAACCTGTAAGTACACCGTTAGCTACACATTTCTGGCTTTCTTTGGATTTGTTAGCACAGTCAGAAGAAGAAGAGCAATACATGTCTTAGGTTCCATATGCTAATGTCGTTGGTAGTTTGATGTACACTATGGATTATACTTGTCCAGACATTTCACATGTAGTTAATGTTGTCAACAGATATATAGGTAAACCTGGCAAGGGTCATTAGCAAGCAGTGAAATGAATACTTCAGTATTTGAATGGTACATCTAATTTTGGTTTGGTATATGATGGAAGTTCTAAAACCAGTTGCAATGTCATTGGTTATATATGAGCTCCATTTATGCTGGTGATTTGGATAGAAGATCTCTAACAGGTTATGTCTTCACTCTTTCTCATTATGCCATTAGTTGGAAGGCTACTTTACAGTCTACAGTTGCTTTGTCTACCACATAGGCAAAATATATGGCAGTAGTAGAAGCAGTGAAAAAAACTATCTGGCTTAGAGGTTTGGTTTGTGATTTGGATTTACAGTAGGATACTTCTATTGTATTTGTGATAGTTAGAATGCGATACACTTGACCAAGAATACTATGTATTATGAAAGAACCAAACATATTGATGTCAGATATCACTTTATTCTTGACATTTTCTCTTAGGGTGCTATTGTTATCAATAAGATAGTCACTACAGAGAATCCAGCCGATATGTTAACCAAACTAGTTCCATTTGATAAGTTCAAGCATTGCTTGGATTTGATTAGTGTTTGCAGTAAATGATCACCCTTCGGGGCTTTGGACAACGATTATTTAGTAATATGAGGAATTTTATATTTGAAGAACTTGTTTAAGCCAAGGTGAAGATTTGTTAAATTATGGCCCAAAAACTCTTAGTCCCAAAACCCATATAAACTTTAAACCCTTAGCCTTTAACTAATATATATATATATATGTGTGTGTGTGTGTGATGTTGCTGTTATGAAAAAGAGCTACCTCCAGAGTTGAAACGAAAAGAAAAAATAGAAGCTGCGTGAGAAGAAGAGAAAATAGAGAGGAAGTTATCGACTGAGAGAAAAAGGACTAGTCGTCCATCTACCTATCTTGCAGTCTTCGAGCTGCCTTTATCATCGTTGAGCAACCTTATTCGTCTCCTCCATCAACCGTCTATCTGCTTGCTTTGCTGTAGCTTCCCAACTCTTCCTCATGCAGCGTTGAAATCTGAAGTAGAAGGTGTTGTTATTATTTATATGGTAATATTTAATTAAATAGAAAGTTTATTAATTTATCTTGCTGTATATTACCAGTAAATTAGAGACAGTTATTTTCTAGGTGTATTTGGGTTTTGATATATTTTGTGAAACTCTCTGAATATAGATACTTGTATCTCTATTTGATTATTAGTGGATTTTCCTCGATTGCCGTCGTTAGTAGAGTAAACTTTTCACATTGAAAAGTTGAACCATTTAAATTATTACGTAGCATTATTTTCTCACTGTTTATTATTTTGTTGTTACCCATAATAATATATTGGTACAACCAAATTAAACACAAACTTCACTTCCACTAGTGCTAATTTATTACATTCTCTTTTTTCTAACAATGACAAAAGGCACCAATAACATCCACGGCAAGCTTGGTTAAGGGATCATCAAGATCAATTGCAATACTGAGCCCAGCGAGCTTTGATCGCTCATTGGCAAGGCATTGTTAAAAGCCTTGGAAACTTCCTAAATACCTTGAAAGCAAATCATGTCAGTAAGACCTCTATCTGTTTAGCAGCTTGTTTGTTATATTATTCTTTTTTCATTAGTCCTATCATCTCAGTAGCTTTATTTTATCCTGAACCTTTTAAGTGAATAATCATATGTAACTGACCGTCACTTCTTTCTTTATTTTTCTTTTTTCTCATTTCCATTTCACAGTTTCCTCGATTCTTGGTTCGTAAAGTTTTCACACAAATATTTTCCTTCATCAATGTACAACTATTCAACAGGTATAAAGGCTCCTTATTATTACCATATTTGGTTTGACTGTGCTTTGGGTATAACTTTTCTCATCATATCATCTTCACACTGCAGTCTTCTTCTAAGACAAGAATGTTTTTCATTCAGTAATGGTAAATACGTTGAAGCTGGATTGCGTTAATTAGAACGTTGGTGTTACAAGGCAACAGATGAGGTATCTCTAATTCACTGTCAAATTACTCATCACCCAAACCTGACATACACAATATGTTAATTAAAGGTAAACTGCGGTATGCAGGTTCTGCCTGGGATGAGCTCAAACATGTAAGACAGGCTATTGGATTCCTGGTATTGTTTCTTACTTTTCAGATCTCAATTTCTACCACTATTTTTCATAATACTGGTGCCCGACAGGCCAACACAACCTTGGTTTGTTAAATCATATTGAAACTTTCCATCCTCTTATGCAGGTTATACATCAAAAATCGAAGAAAACACTGCATGAAATAAGCCATGATTTGTTTCCTGTAAGCAATTTATAATAGAATTATGTTTGTTAATTCCACTTTAACAATTTCAATGGATTCCATCCAACTTATTTATTCCTTTATCAACAGATCCTCAGCATACAACAGCTATACCGGATCAGTACAATGTATTGGGATGACAAATATGGCACCCATAATGTGTCACAGGATGTTAGTTTCTACAAATGCCATTATTCACATATATTTTCGAGTCATTTTTTACGCGATAAGGTTTCATGGAATTGCAAATGCTTATCAGAGGGCTGACTAAGTTGGAAAAATTAATTTATTCTGCTTTGATTAGATTATATCAAATATGAGGGAGTTGGTGACAGAAGATTCCAACAACGCCGTGAGTAATTCTTTCCGACTGGATGATGATTCCAGGTTAGTCCATTACATTGTATGGCTTACTTGTATGGCATACTATCATGGAAATTGAGTACTTATTACCAGGAGATGATGAGTATCCGCAAGTCTTACTTGTTATGAAAATGAACCTCTAGATATTGTTAATATTGACTAATCCAAACATAGTGCAAAATATTCAAAGTAAAAAAAAAAACAAATGAAGATATTTCAAGAATCACAAAACAAACCTTAAAAATGAATATCAAAGATAACGAAAGTAATAAGCAAAGAAAATAAAGGAAATAACATACTAAGAATTATAGTGATAAGCAAAGAAAATAAATAACATACCAAGAATTATAATAATTCAACTCAACTAATATGGTGAGTCTAATCCACTTCTTCACCCCTCTAATTCTAATGGAGATTACAAATACAATAGAGAAATCTTGAAGAGAAAACATTACTTTGGAGAAAACACACTCAAAGTGACCTCTTAAAGTTCTCACACCCAACAATAATGGAAATCCTTTTCTCTCTTCTCTAACCCTTTTCTTTCTAGCTCTAAATGCTCTCTTAAATCTTCTAGGGCACACAATTTGTGCTAATACATCCCCAAATGGAAAATTATCAAAATACTCAATCTGTTTCAAGCCCTTGTTAGTTAAATCATGTGCCCTCTTTCGTCACTTGCTTTGTAAATTTTATAGGCGCGATGGGTCAAGTTTTTAAAACAAGGTGCCAGAATTCAGGTAGAAACTTCTTAAGCGAAGCACGATAGAAGCATGGTCGATCCACGATCGAAGCCTGGTCGATCGAGATCCCGAGAAACCAATTTTTTCCATTCCTTATAATGTTCCTAGTCCAACCTTTATGCTTGATCACCAATAATGATTTTCAAGCATCTCTATAGATTTGTATTACAATATTACTATAATCTATTAGCTTGTTTCATTTGGTTGTGTTTTTAATCTCAATCACAATATTACCATAATCTATTAGCTTGCTTCATTTGGTTGTATTTTTAATCTCAAACACACACTTTGGGAACATTACTAGAGTCGATAAACATATAATTAACATTCCACCATGAAAATATAGAGTTTGACATGTTTTAGCTCACTGCCAAGTTCCATCACGGTAAAGAAAACAAAATAATAAACATTTTAAAATCAAGTTATATTGATATTTTAGATTGTAATCTTTCTCTTACTACATATTTGGTTGTTTGGAATGAAATGGAATCAGAATTGATTCCTTCCAATTTTATGTTTAGTTGAGTTGAAAAATGGGAATGAAATAAAATAGATTCCTAAAAGAGAAGAAATTAAAATTTCTTTTCCCCTTAAAGAATTATGATTTCATTCCCATCTCAATTTTGTTTTCAATTTTACCCCAACTCCAAATATAACCCTAAACCCTAAATCTTAAGTCCTAAACCCTAAACCCTAAACCCAAAATCCAAATCTCAAAACCCTAAACCTTAAACCCTATTTAGAAAAATAATAATTTTAACCCTAAATTATAAACTCTATTTAGAAAAATAATAATTTTAACCCTAAACCTTAACCCATAAATATAACCCTAAACCCAAAACTCCAAATCCCTAAAACCTATTTAGAAAAATAATAATTTTAACTCTAAATCTTAACCTACAAATATAACCCTAAACCCTAAACCCCAAATCCCTAAATCTCAAATCCCAAACCTTAAAACCCTAAATCTTATTTAAAAAATAATAATTTTAATAATATATTTTATTTTTAAGTAATAACTATTTAAAAAAAATTATTTACATTCTATTTTATTTAATTTCATTCTCATTCCGATTTTATTCTTTGAACTAAACATTATCTTAATGTTTTTCTCGTAAAACTATTTTGAATAGTTACTTATTTTGTAATAATTCTATTTTTTAAGTTCCATTTTCGTATATTTGAAACTAATTTTCTATTTTATAATTATTTAGAAAAAAATAAAAAACGTATTTCTTAAAAAGTTTTGTTTTCTTGTTTAATTCGTGCTAAAATAAATATAAAATTAACTAAAGAAGAAAAGTGAACTTTAAATATGGGTTTCAATTTTTTTAAGTCTCATTAATGATAAAAATGAGTAAAAATTGAAATAAATTTCAACTTAATTTTGAATTAAAAACTAGAATCAATTACCAAATAACAGTCGTTTCGAAAACTTGTGTTACAGAATTAGTTACAAAATAGGCACTGAGCGAGAAGAAGACTGGTTTCACTAAACTTTCCTAACCATCTTGCAGCATTCCATTTTCAGTCGATGACATTGAACCACCGCCGCGTATTCGTGAGAACTTTTCTTTTTACCGCGTATAGATTGATACCTTATTAGTATATTACTTTATACTCTCTCTATTGTTCCCTTTGGTTTCAAGCAGCAAATTGACGTTACTAAAATAAATGCTTCACTTGATAAAGTATTTATCTGAAGTTAGCTTTAGATTACAAACTGGGATGCAATTGCTCCCCCAAAATGTAATGTTGGACATTTTTTCAATTTAGTGTTGTATAACTAGCTGATCTTATTTAATGATAAGATATGAACAGCTTACAGCATTTACTCAGAACGTATGAACTTGAACTTATGCAGAGTAGTTCTATTGATTTCAATTTCAGCAGAAAGCTTCCCTAAGGAAATTTCATTTTCATTTCCTTTTTTTTTTTCCCTTATTGGGTATCATATGAACTAAACTAGCTGATTTATTTTCTTGTTTTTTCTATTTTCTTTTTCTTCTTTTTAAAATCATCATACCAGAGTATCAGAATCTGCCTTCCTTTCTTTAATGACTCTCTCTCTCTCTCACGCATTGAACTAGGAATAGTTTAAACTGTTGTATCTCAATTATTAGATGAGTTTATTTTTTTAAAATAATATTTCACAACTGTCAAATTCTGAGATTAAACTGAGCTACAATCACTCAGAGATTAGACTATAGGAGTTAAGCCAAGTATTGAAAGTGTTGAGAAGCTTCAAGAAGCTACACAAGCTAGCTGCAAGCCAATAGCATAAGCCGTGTGTGGAATTGGATGGCTCACATGGTTGCGAGTCTGATGTGCAAGAGAAAGCTCACATGGGTACAAGCCATTTAAGCAATTGGGAAGCTCACATGGTGCAAGCATGAAGGCACAAGAGAAGGCTCACATGGTGCTATGCTTAGTGCCTAAAGTTTGACAGAAATTCTGTTAAGAATATAGTAGTACACTTGGTACCTTTTCAGTATTGTTTTAGAAATGTAATGCTCTCACTTACTTCATGAAATGACAGTACAATTAGTTTAAAGATAGTACAATGACATTGATCTACCAATGTAAGCAATATACATGTAAACTTTATACTTGAATTACAAGAGAATTACTGTACAATCAATTCCTAAACATCTTCGTCTTTTTGGTGTCAATATCTTCTTCCATTGCCTTCTCTTCTTCATGCTTGTCTTCATCAAGTCATCTTCGTGATGGCATCTGAAAGGTTCTATTTAATTAAGGATCTAGTTAGTGTTAGTCAAACTTACATGCACCAAACGGAACAATAAATGATAATAAAACAAAAGAGTAGTTGTCAAGCCAACAACCCAAGAAAATTAAATAAACGATACATTTTTTTTGTTGAAAAATAAGAAAAGTCAATTAAGATTCAGTTAGCAAAACAAGAAGAAGGGGGACTTCTGTATCTATAAATAGAGCACCCCAATAGGTACTTTGTATCATCCTATTGAGAGAAAAGGTTAGAGAAAAAAACTTTAATGAGATAAAATTAAGAGCAATTTTCTTAGGTATAATTGGGTTGTGAGTTGTGAGTGTTGTAAATACTTTGTATAATTTCTCTTTTTTAGTAAAAAGATTTGGTTTGTCGATGAAAGTTTTCTAATACACAGTGGTTCGTAGGAATAGTCAAAAACAATTCGGAGGAAGTCAGATTTGAGTGAGAGTAATGGCCGCAAATGAAGGAAATGTGAAACTCAAGAAATTTGATGGCATAAATTTTGGTTTTGGAAAATGCAGATAGAGGATTATCTGTATCAAAGAAGTGTATATCAAAAAGCTGGAATATTAGTATCATGATTGTGAGTAGCTCGTTAAGAAACAATAAGTTAAAATTTGATGATGTTCGTAATTTGATTCTCAGTGAAGAGATCTGACGTAGAGAGTCGGGTGAATCGTCAACCTCTTAAGTTTTTCATACAGAGTCAAGAGGAAGAAATTCAACTAGAGGAAATGAACGTGGTAGAATAAACTACCGATGTAAATCAAAAATAGGAGGTCCAAATCCAATAATCCTAATAATTCCCATAGCTCGAAGATTGTCGAGTGTTGGAATTGTGGAAGAATTGGGCACTACAAAAATTAGTACAAGAGTGCACCAAATGACCAAGAAGCGAAGGCAGAGGAAAATGTTACTTCCACCTCAGAAGGAGATGATGCATTAATATGCTCTTTGGAGAGCAAGGAAGAATCTTGGGTGTTAGACTCTAGAGCATCGTTCCATGCTACTTCACAGAAAGAATTCTTCAAGAAATATGTCCCCAAAAACCTTAGAAAGGTATATCTTGGTGATGATCAATTGTGTGCTATTATTGGCAAATGTGTAGTGAAGATTAAGTTGAACGGGTCTCTTTGGGAGTTGAAGGATATTAGGCATATTCCTGGCCTAAGAAAGAATTTAATCTCAATAGGGTAGTTGGCTAGTGAAGGCTACACTACAGTCTTTCATGGTGATTATTGGAAGATTTCAAAGGGTGCAATGACGATTTCTCGAGGCAAGAAGAGTGGCACTCTTAACATGATAGTAGGGGCACGTTGTTTGATCGTAGTTGCAACAGGAAATGAAACACCAAATTTGTGGCACCAAAGACTAGGCCATATAAGTGAGAAGGGGATGAAGATTATACACTCAAAGGAAAACTTCTAGGTCTACAGTCAATGGAGATAGACATTTGTGAATATTGAATACTTGGAAAGCAAAAGAGAGTTAGCTTTCAGACAAGTGGTAGAACCTAAAGAAGAAAAGGCTAAAGCTCATTCACTTTGATGTTTAGGGACCAACAATCGTCTTAACCATTGGTGGGAAACACTACTTCGTGACTTTTATCGATGATCACTCTCGAAAGGTATGAGTTTACTTTCTAAAGCATAAATCTAAAGTGTTTGAGGCTTTTAGGATATGGAAAGCTATGGTTGAAAATGAGACATGTTTGAAGATCAAAAGGTTCAAAACCAGAAATAGTGGTGAATATGAAAACACTAGATTCAAAAAATTCTACTATAAGCACGCGATTAGAATTGTGATAGGCACGCCTCAATACAATGGTGCACCTTCATCGGCTATGGTAAGGATGAGTTTGGCTACCACATTTGGGATGACAAAAATAAGAAAGTGATTTACAGAAGAGATGAGATTTTCAACAAAATGGTGTTGTATAAGGACATGCATAAAACAGACGCTAACTACTCATAGCGGAATGAGTCAGTATTTGCAGATGCAGATGATGTCCCAGATAACCCTATGATGGAACTCATTGAATAGAGTAGTGTGCAGTAGTCTGACACACCACAACCTCCTACTCCAGCTCTTGTATTGAGAAGGTCTTCTCGACCTCATATGCCTAATAGGAGATACATGAACTATATATTACTAACTAATAGAGGGGTGCCTGAATTCTATGATGAAGCTTATCAGACTCGAGATGCCAGCAAATGGGAGCTTGCCATGAAAGAAGAAATTAAATCTCTCATCTCCAACCAAACATGGGAACTAGCTAAGTTACCCATGGGGAAGAAGGCACTTCATAACAAATGAGTGTACCGGGTGAAAGAGGAGCATGATAGTTCTAAGAGATACAAAGACGGACTAGTTGTCAAAGGATTTCAACAGAAAGAAAGAGTTGACTACATTAACATTTTTTCTCTTGTTATGAAGCTCAATACTATCGGATGAGTGTTGAGTATTATAACCATTGAAGATCTTCCTCTTGAATAGTTGGATGTGAAGACTACATTCTTTCATGGAGACTTAGATGAAAAGATATACATATACTAGCTAGAAGGTTTCTCAGAAAGAGAGAAGAAGAACATGGTATGTAGACTTAAAAAGAGTTTGTATGGCCTAAAATAAGCCCCGAGATAGTGGTGTTGTGGGCGGAAGCAATAAATAGCGGTGTATGAATATATCAAAGCGATAAAATGAACACACAGAATTTACGTGGTTCGGCAATTCGCCTAGGTGCACGGGAGGCAGCAGATATTATTTAAACTGAGTAGGAAATATACAGAATACATATACAGATTTCCTCACTAATAATATCTCTCAAGTGTTTCCCCAAATTTATAGAAAACTCTCAAACTCATAAGTATTTTCTCTCTTTGAGTTTGCTTATGCTCTCTTTGATTTTTCTGATTTTTGCCTTGTTCTTCAATGCATGAACTCTTCCCTATTTATAGATGAACCAAGACTCCCTTTCCCTAAATTGTGTCATAATTTAAGCCTTAAATTAGGCCACTAATTTCCTTAAATTATGCCACTAATTTCCTTAAATCATGCCACAAATTAAGCCACAAATTAGGCCACTAATTTCCCTAAATTATGCCACTAATTTGTTACTTTTAGAGCCAATATTCAACAATCTCCACCTTGGCGAAAAAGTTCATAACGCTGCCTCCAAATGCACCCTAGGCGCTCTAAGCTCGAGAAATGTTGATCAAGTTCAAGCAGTGTTGAAACTTGATCCCTGTAACCACCTTTGTAAGCATATCTACGAGGTTATCTGCAGTTTCGACTTTCTGGAGTATAACATTTCCTTCATCGATGATTTCTCGAACAAAATGAAATCGAACATCGATGTGCTTGGTGCGACCATGATGAACTTGGTTCTTTGCCAAACAAATGGCACTCTGGCTGTCGCAGAAAACCTCCACGTTCTTCTGAACAATACCCAAATCCTTAGTCAACCCGAGAAGCCATATAGCTTAACTTTGAATGCTTCCATGCCCATATACTCGCCTCCGTAGTAGACAAAGCTACAGTTGACTGCAATGTTGATCTCCAACAAACTGGTCCTCCTGCCATTGTGAACACATAACCAGTTGTAGATCGACGCTTATCCAGATCTCCAGCATAGTCAGAATCCACATATCCAACTAGTTGTTTGCCTTCAGTCTTGTCTCTTTCAAACTTCAAACCAATATCCACAGTACCATAGATGTACCGTAGAATCCACTTCACTGCTTGCCAGTGTCCTTTACCGGGATTATGCATGTACCGACTCACCATACTAACAGCGTGGGAAATATCAGGTCTGGTGCAAACCAATTGCATACATCAAGTGCACCAAGATTTGCATATGGAACACGTTCCATTTGCTTCTTCTCATCGGTGGTGCTAGGTGACATCAATGCACTCAATTGAAAGTGAGGAGCAAGCGGTGTACTTACTAGTTTGGTTTTTTCATCAATGTCAAACCTTTGTAGTACTTTCTTCAGATACTGAGTCTGTGTCAAGCAATTTGTGCTTACAACTCTATCTCTCAGTGATTTCCATCCCAAGAATTTTCTTAGCTTCTCCAAGATCTTTCATTTCAAATTCTGAACTCAATAGAGCCTTCAATCTGTCGATCTCCACCTTGCTCTTAGATGCAATCAACATATCATCAACATATAAGAGCAAATAAATGAAGGTACCGTCTTGGAGTTTCCGAAAGTATACAGTTGATCAAGCCGGTGCGTGTGTACTTCTCTAATGAAGCTATCAAAGCGCTTGTACCATTGTCGCGGTGATTGCTTCAAACCGTAAATTGACTTGCTCACCTTGCAAGCCCTAATTCTCTCGTCTTGGAATTTTGAAGCCATCGGTTGAGACATATAAATTTCTTCGTCAAAGTACCCGTGGAGAAAAGTTGTTTTGACATCGAGTTGAGCCAACTTTCGAGATCAAACTGCTACCAAAGCCAATAGTATCCGAATAGATGAATGCTTAACAACGGTGAGAATACCTCATTGTAGTCTATTCCTTCTTTTCCGACGTAGCCTTTGCTACGATGCGGCTTTGTATTTGATGTTGTCTTTACCAAGAACACCTTCCTTCGCATGTAAGACCCACGTTTGCAACCAATAGTTTTCTTTCCTTTGGGAAGTTGAACCAACTCCCAAGTGGATTCTCGTGTAGAGACTTCATCTCTTCATCCATTGCCATCTTCCACTTCATACTATCAACTCTCCGCACGGCCTGCAGAAGGTCATGGGACATCATCGTCATCGGAAGTGCGAATGCTACCATGTCTCGTGTATCCGTAGGCTTTCTAATCTCCTTCTCTGCCGAGCAGTGGTGGCAATAGATTCCCGTCGTTGATTGATTGGTGGTGATGGTGAGAGAACCTCCACCTCAACTGAGATCTCTTCTTGATCATCAATTTCATCTTCACCACGATCAGTAATCGGTGCAATCTTTTCTGGATCTTCTGGAGTCTTAAGCATCACCTTAGAAAGAGTATTTGGACTTTCATTCTCTTTCTCTGAATTTGTCTGTCTCAGCATAACAAACTCATCGAATGTAACATCTCGGCTTAAGACGATCTTCTTGGATTCACCACACCAAAGTCGAAATCCTTTAACTCCTTCCTTAAAGCCCAAGAAAACAGCTTTCTTTGCTCTAGGATCCAGTTTGGATTCACTAACATGAAAATATCTTTGGACATCCAAATATTCGCAATCATAATCGATGTAGTTGTCCAGACCATACCTCTTTAGGAGTTTTCCATCTAATGCTACGCAGGAAGTCTGTTGACTATATGATTTGCATATGACAAAGCTTGACCCAAAATGCCCGCTCAATTTGGATTGAGATAGCATACATCGAACTTTCTCAACCAAAATACGATTCATTCGTTTCGCAACTCCATTCTCAGCTGTGGTGTGCGAGGAACCGAAAAATGTCCGATTATCCACTTCATCTTGACAAACTTTAAAGAAGGGATCCGATTTATACTCGCCACCATTATCGTCTCGAGCCTTTAATTTTCTGCTGTTCGAGTCTCGATCATTTTCTTCCATTTAAGAAAGATATCCAGAACTTCATCTTTGTGACTCATAGTGTATATCCAGGACATATCTAGAGAAATCATCAATAAAAGTCACAAACGTTTACCTCCAAGTGAAGCATTCTTTGAAGGTCCACGGTTATCCGTGTGAATATAATCAGAGATCCCGTACGATGAATGGCGATGCGAACTTGACTCTTGTTTGTTTTCCCATTACACAATGCTCGTAGAAATCAAACTTTCCGGTCTTGGCACCTTTTAAAAGACCTTGCTTCATTAAGCCTTGCAAAGTTTTTCACCGACATGCCACTAGCGTACGTGCCACGGTGGGAAGAATCATTTGTCTTTTCTTCGAACTACTTGAGACAATTTACTCTTCCCGTAGCGTACTCTCATCTAGGAAATACAAGTTCGCCTTCCAGTACCCTTCATCGCTACAAATGCACCTCGTACAACTTTCAAGACTCCATTTTCCAATGTTACCTTGTAACCATCGTATCTAGAACACCTAAAGAAATAAGGTTTTTCTTTAGGTCGGAATATACCTTACATTTGTAAGTCGCCTGATTGTACCATCGTGCATCTTTAGTCGCATCGTTCGATCCTTTTTGTCTCGACAGCATTGTCGTTGCCCATGTAAGCACAACTCCTCCATCGAGCTCTTCAAAACTTGAAAACCAATGTCTGTTTGGACACATATGATAAGAACATCCAGGAATCAAGGATCCACTTATCCGGTAGGTTTTTGATGATGAAACCGAAAAGGTGATTCTTTCATCTTCATCTACGCTCGTGCAACATTTGCATTTGACTTGTCCTTGTTTGGGAAATCTTTCTTCCAATGCCGCTACGGTGACAATAGGCACACTCATCCTTTGCGGGGACGTCTTACGGATGAATCTCCCCGGACTTTGATCCTGGATCGCCCCCTATTATTCGATCCTACGATTTTTTGTTGTTTCGTCCCTACATTCGTCGGCCAATGCTCGATATTGAGCCCGTGATCATGTTGATCCTTCTTCCGATACTCATTATTTACCAAAGCATTTGAAACATCTACGAACTTAACCTCATCTTTTCCATATAACGGGGTTGTGGTTAAATGCTGTAGCCTCCAGTGTAATGAATTCAACAACAAAGCTTTATCTTCATCGATAATTTCAACATCTAAATTTTGTAGATCGGCCAAAATTTTATTGAAATTATCTAAGTGCTCAATCATAGGGGTACCTTTCTTGTATCGAAACGGAAAAGTTTCTTCTTCAAGTAGAGTCTGTTCTCAATACTTTTCGCCATCGTGTACTTGTCCTCTAGTTTCTTCCAGAGAAGCTGCGACCACATTCTCTTTCATGACAAAGTACTTCGATCTTTTCTAAGCACCGAATTGTGCCACAACTGTCGGTTGACATAATTCCAATCTTCATTTGAATAATCTCCTGCCTGGTTCCAAGGCTATATTAGATCCTTCTCGAAACAATAGATCTAATACTTCACATTGCCACATGCCAAAGTTATTGGTGTCGAATTTCTCCACCTCGAACTTTGCGTTGGACAACATAGTTCTTCGAGTAGAACAACTTGGTTTGACAGAAATTCTAAGGTCAGCTTGTTCACCTTCTTCGATCTCTCTTTTATCAGCCATAAGTACAAACAGATAACAGAAATTTTGCACTTACAACTTAAAACAGTGTTTTTCCAAATTTTATACCTTATTTGAAAAAACGGAGTCCGTAGTTGAATCCGGAATGGTCCAATTAGCTAGGAATAGATCCAACTCAGCTGAAAACGGATGAAAAACGGACCAACTTGGTCCAAATATCACTAGTGACTGAGTTGACTCAGTGCTGGCAGCAACACTCCGGCGACAGCTCGGCGGCGATCGACTTTCGATTTGAGCGATTCTTTCACCGTTGTGTTCGTCTCGTCGAGAGCTTCGATTTGATATATATCTTGCTATATTTGGCTCGATACCAATTTGTTGTGGGCGGAAGCAATAAATGGCGGTGTATGAATATATCAAAGCGATAAAATGAACACACTGCACTTACGTGGTTCGACGGGTCGCCTAGGTCCACGGGAGGCAGCAGATATTATTTGAACTGAGTAGGAAATATACAGAATACAGATACAGATTTCCTCACTAATAATATCTCTCAAGTGTTTCCCCAAATTTATAGAAAACTCTCAAACTCATAAGTATTTTCTCTCTCTGAGTTTGCTTATGCTCTCTTTGATTTTTCTGATTTTTGCCTTGTTCTTCAATGCATGAACTCTTCCCTATTTATAGATGAACCAAGACTCCCTTTCCCTAAATTGTGTCATAATTTAAGCCTTAAATTAGGCCACTAATTTCCTTAAATTATGCCACTAATTTCCTTAAATTATGCCACTAATTTCCTTAAATTATGCCACTAATTTCCTTAAATCATGCCACAAATTAAGCCACAAATTAGGCCACTAATTTCCCTAAATTATACCACTAATTTGTTACTTTTAGAGCCAATATTCAACAAGTGGTACATAAAGTTTAATAGCTTCATGCATAAGGAAGGTTTCCAAAAGTGCAACACCGACCACTGTTGCTACTTCAAGAGATATAGGTCTAGTTACATCATTTTACTACTTTATGTTGATGATATATTAGAAGTAGGTTCAGTTATGGATGATATCAGAAGGTTGAAGCAGCAATTGTCAAAGGCGTTTGGCATGAAAGACTTAGGTCTAGCAAAGAAGATTCTTGGAATGTAAATCACAAGATATAATAAGAGAGGATCCTTACAATTATCTCAGGAAGAGTACATCAACCGTGGTTTGTAGAGATTCAATATGGGCGACGCCAAGCCAATTAGCACACCCTTGGCTAGTCACTTTTGCCTATCCAAGGATTAGTCTCCTCGTATGGAGCAAGGAAAAGAATTCATTGCTAAGGTTCCTTATGCCTCAACCATTGGAAGTTTGATGTACGCAATGGTCTATACGAGACTAGTTATTGGCCATACAGTAGGAGTTGTTAGTAGATTTATGTAAAATTTATGGAAAGCTCATTAGGAAGTAGTCTAATGGATTTTAAGGTATCTACGAGGCACAATACAGAAGTATTTATACTTTAGTAAAGGAGAGTTAAAAATACAAGGCTATGTAGACATAGACTTTGGAGGTGAAGTTGATCATCAAAGAAGTATCATTGGTTATATATTTACTGTTGAAACTATAGTTGTTAGTTGGATGTCACAGATACATAATATTGTCACTCTATTAGTAATTTATCATTCTATCTTTTACTGCTAACTAAATCAACAACAAATTCATCAAGACTATTTATATTAAATTTCTTGAGTAGAAATTTAGTATCAATTTTCTCATTATCTGAAATATCACCCTTAATAAAATTATTCATAAAAAGGTTCTAGGTAACATTATGTGTATTTAGTGAACGGATCTACTACTAAATGAAAGGTTCTATTTAGTTACGAATATAATTAACTAAAGGGGTTAATAGATAATTAAAAAAATTATGACAAATTAATTTTTTTTACAGACGGTCAGATATGCAATCACGTGTAAATAAAAAAATACGAAAATATAAATTAACACACGAGATTTTTAGGTAAAAACAACTTAGGTCACACCAATGACCTAAGATGAAAACCATCAGTTCATCATATCACCTAACTATTCACTATGAAAAATAAGATCCAATTACAAGGCTAGGTTTTATACTACTCACCAAGATAAAACCTCAAATTAATCTACTTACAAGACTCTACTTTCCTTCATAGTTTCTATATGCAAGGTGTTCGGATTATGACCAACATTTCGATAACTTGAGTCATATAAACAATCAAAACCTTTCAACCAGTACTTGAAATGTTAGCACAATAAAACAAGTACAAATGTGTGTCATAGAGCGGATTTAATAATGAATAATCCTAACTAAATGATTTTGGTAATATATCAGATAAATCAAAATCAACTAGCAACCTTAGAATAAATGTTTAAGAACAATATCACAAATATTGTAGGCTTGTTAAGCAATCAAACACAATTGCAAAATATTTGATAAATTAACTAAATAAAAAAACCCTACTTGAATAATTTTTTGCAAAACAAGATAGAAAGATTAAGATGAAGAGAATACTGCTCTTATGTGGTTGATAAATTTGTGTATTTTGGTTTGTTTAAATAGAATATTTTAAAGTATTAGGTTAAAGAAATAATACTATTATATCCATAAAATCAGTTAAAAGAGTTTTAAATGAGGACAATTTAATAATGAACCAATTTGATTTGAGTTAAACATAGGTTTTAAAATTGAAGTCTTGATCGCTTGATCTGATCTAACATATGCTCGATCGATCGAACACATAGTTCAATCGATCAATCCAATACTACGATCAAAACATGCTTGATCGATCCAGTCAATCTTCGATTGATCTAATATAATAAATAACTAATTCTTATCAGGGTAGATCGATCTAGGTAATTAATCGATCGATCTAGTGCTCAATCGATCGACCACTAATTACTCAATCGATCAAATTAATTAAAAAATTAATTCAAGATTTTTTAAATTGAGTATATCGATTCTCGATTGATCAAGTAGTCTAAATTTAAAATATTTTTGTGTATTTAATATGAAATCTAACGTGCATAAAAAGAGATATATACTTGATATGTATTTATTGGAATTCGATAATTTCTTTTACTTAAAATATTCTTAAAAGATACATCTATAAACTAAAATTAAATTTGTATATTTTTTTATGAATATCGTCAACATTTACGTAAGCTTATCAGCTTCTTTAAAGTTTTTCGTAGATAAGCTTGATTGTTTTTATTTTATTTTACAAAATAACTCATTTCATTAAAATGGAAAGAAAAAAACATCAGTGAGAATATGAATATTTTAAGATTGCAACTACACCAAGATACACAAAAATCAAAAACCATATAAAAGCATATGCATTTCAGGAAAGATAGAGATTTGATGGCAAACTCTCTTGTTTAGAACTTTTTCCATGAGCTTTTCCAACTCTTTTTTCAACTTAAGTATAGCTTCTTCAATTATGTTAATAAATCTTGAGTAGATCTGGCATAATTAGTATACTCAAGAACAGAATATAAAATCAAAGCAAATCTAATCAAATCAGGTATAACAAACTATTAGGTTAAGTGATATTACATTTTTTATAAATAAAGTTGAAATTTGGGGTACATTGAAAGCTCTTAAAGATAAAGACTCCGGCCCCTTGTCTTAATAGTTATAAGAAATTGTACCTTGGACAACTTTCTAACACGTGATCGATTATTGAGGGTTACAGTAGTCCTAAAATGTTGAAAAGAATAAAACATGTTTGAACAAATGGCTTTATGCGTTATTTTAATTTTTCCAAGAAAAAAAAAGAAACTGTACATTATGGTTGCTACCATATTCACTTTTGTTAGTATTATAAAAATATTTAATTTTATTTAATAATAATGAAATTAAGATCTAATTAATCTTTGAGAAAATATAAATTTTATGTATTTTATCTTAATAATAATAAAATTATTATGATAATATTATTATAATTAATATATTGACTTAAATTAGTTAAATAAAAATGTAATGATTTCACCACAATTTAAATTATTATTATTATAATAATAATTTTATTTATTAACTATAATATAAAAATAAAAATTATATATTTATTTATTACAATAATAATAAAATAGTTTGATAATATCATATCCTCTTAATTTTTATGAAAAAAATGCCCTCTTAATTTTTATTAAGAATACCCTTTCAATAAATAAAAAAATTCAAAGTCAAGAAAGGGAAATAATACATTTTGACTGTGTCTATGGTCGATCATTTTGACCGATATTTTGACTGATACTGATATGCGTCTTTCTTCGTCGAAGGGTACCTTTGGGGCTTCGGCCTTGGGAAAGACAAATGCTGTCTCTAGTATCAAGCATCGCTTACAACTTGCATTTTATTTGGATAAATTAAGAAATATAATATTAATAATATAAATATATTATTATATTATTTTTTAGTGATATATTTGTATAACTATAAAAAATTTAGTCTTAAATTTATATTTATAATAAAAAAATTATACTCTATTTATTATAATTTTTATTCTCGTGTTTCGTACTAGCGCTGTGGTGCCGTGTTAAGGAGAACAAGCGCCACCCACTTGGACTCACGATTTGTTTTCATGTTATAATATTTGTGTAGATCTTTATTTTTGTAATAATTTTACGCTAATATATTACATGCTTTATCATTTGTGTTGGTAGTTAAATTTTTAATTTTGAACATAATTGTGAAAATAACATATTCATCTGTGTAAGTTATTTAGATATGTAATTATAAACTTTTAATTCATATTAGACTCAATAATAATAGACATATTAATTAGTGATATTCTATAAACTTTCGATATAAATATAGGTGGGATTTCAATTCTTTCTTATTTCTAAGGATTTTTATTATAGATAATAAATAGTGTATCCTTTCATTCTTTTTTTTTTTTACTTTGATGTAAATAATTATCTTTATTAGAAGGTTTGAATACAATCATTTTTTAAACAATACAAACAGGAATATTATTGATCATTGGCAATAATAATAGTCAAAAAGACTTTTATTCTTTTTTTTGTAGTAATGTTTTGTCACTGTTAAAAATAGTTTGCATTCCCTTGGACTGGCTTATGAAGTTGTGTCCGAAGTAAAGAGAACCAAACTTTGCATGCTCACAACCCAATTTGAAAATATTAGGATACAAAATGTTGAATAATTTGGTATTTTTATGTTTAATTATGTGATTTTGTTAACTCTTTTTCCAATCTAAAAACAATTGGATGGGTTAGAGTTAGTTTGAAAAAAATGTGTGTTATTGAGAAGATTTAAGAATGAAGTGATACATTTAGTGTGCAATGTAAGGATATTAATATCATCATGAGCTAATTAATTTATTCAATTTAAATTTTAAAAAAATTAATAAATATAGCATTAAATTCAAAATATTTATATAAGTTTATTATTTAATTTTGGATTATAATAAATTTATTACAAAATTAATATAAGTGTTACAACTATACCAATATCATTATATTGTTGTGTTAAATTTATATAATTAATAAGAAGTTTGATGGTAAATTTATATTATTAATAAAAATTTTGATAATAAATTAAGATTTGTAACATTAATAAAAAGTTTAATAATATATTTTTTAAAATTTAAAATTTATTGTCAAATTTAAAAAAAAATTTAATTATGATGTATTTATTAATTTAATCTTTAATTTTTGATTTTCTATTCAAACTCGAAAAAATAAATGTGTCACACTAAACAACACTTAAAATAATGTTTCATGATTGGTAGTCCTTCCAAGAGATATCAATAAAAATTTCAATAAGAGAAATCAAAAATTAAATTGGCCAAATAATATAAATATTTTTTCCTGGCCAAATAATATAAATATTGTTTTTCAAATAAATATGTGTAAAAACCACTTTGTCTTTTTGTGCGTGTAGTGACGACTAATGAGCCCATCAATATGTCATTTACTTTAGTGTGTTACAATTAACGTCGATATCTAATGTCGACTTTAGAAGCTCACGTTACCTTCAAAGATATCAAAAAACTTGGCAGTCATTTTAGAAAATTAATAATTTCAAGTGCCGCCAAAGAGTGTCAATTTAATTGAATTCAAACTTTTCCAGTCAAAGCTTCCCTTTTTATAAAGTAAACAGCAGTTTCCTTGAAACCACCCTCCTCATAGCGTATGTATATAAATTGGAAAGCATAATTCAAAATTGGATAAGAAACCCAAGTCTCCTTTTTTCAGCTCTCTGTTTTGTTTTTTGTTTTGTGTGTTTTGTTTTTAATTATATCTGCAAATGGAAAAAGTAAAAAGCCTCCAGAATTACACACATGATAATCTGAAGTGCCAAAAACCCAATAAAGCTAAGAAAAATCCCATCAAAATAAAGTACATATCGAGCCCTGTTTTAGTCCATGCCAACACTGCTGAGTTCAGAGCAATCGTTCAAGAGTTCACTGGTAAAAATTCCAACTCTAATTATAGAATTCCAACCCATGATTATTATACGAGTAATAAGATGAGCAGAAATAGTAGTACCAGTACTGATGAAGCGGCAAGCTGTACGTTTATGAATGAAGCTCTGGAAGAAGACACTAATGTTGTGAAAAATCATGAAGGCATGGACACCACAACTTCCACTGTCAGTATTCATCAACAGTTTGATGAAGGTTACTTGTGGAGAGATGTTTCAGATACCTTTTGTGGGTTTCAATCTAGTATTTTAACTTGATTTATATATATTCACGATTATGCATATCGATGGCAAAATCATATAAGTGAAGATGAGGCATAAGAATTTTGTTTTTAGGTTGCTATTTGCAGTAAAACCAAGCAGATGTTGTATCTGAATAATCACACGAGTTTTACAAAAAATTTCATAGTAGAATTACAAAAAATAATATTTAACGGATAAATTAAAATATGTTTAATATTAAATAAGTATAAATAATTATAGTTTAAAGTAAAATAATGTATTAAATTTATTAATTTTTAGTAAAAATATATAAATTTTTAATAATTAATATTATTTTTATAATTATAAAATTTAAGAATTATTTTTATTATTTTTTGGATTATAATTTAATCATTTTTCTTTAAATATATTTATGTGCTAATATGAGATATAAACTATATAACTTGAGTACGTTAGCACTTCGTGTTCACTTAACTCACAAACTCAAACACTAAAATCATATTTAAATACAATATTGAACCAAAAAAGCAACAAACAACCAAAAAAGAAAGTATAAATCAAAAATAAGAGAATTTAAGTGATTAAACCCTAAGCTACGTACCATAATCCCTTAAAAATGAAAAATGATATATACATTGTGTGAAAATTAAAGTATAGAGCATTTAGAACATATTACACATGAAATTTTAGCACAATTCACTAAAGGATTGTTGAGAAAGGAAAGTTAGCAAAGTTAGACAAGATTAAAATGGGCATAGTAACATGTATTGATGTACCAAATCGGCTAATGCTCCTAGGTTAATACGATGTATTCCATCAATTTATTAAAGACTTGATTATTGGTATATTAATCGGTCTAACACAAATTGAAATAGAAGCCAATTAGACAAGAAGTTTTTGAAAATGTAATGCACCCAGGTAAATAAGGAACGAACCTACCATTCTACATGATGCATCATGTAGAAAGAAAATTCCATCAAAGAAGCTGAACTGACATCTTTTGAAACCCTTATTTTTATAATAGGGGGGTCTTGCCTCAAACATCGTAATACATGTTTTTCTTGATGAAAACATAGACATTAACACAAAGAGAAAAAGAAAGCCACATAAGGTGCAAGAGACAAGAAGAGAAGAAATGAGATAGCTACGTATAAAAACCCTAAGTAGGGTTGAAAAATCCTATACATAGGAACAATTCTCAAAGGTTAATTATTTTTTTGATTCAAATAGGTAATCGAGACCTAGATGAGGAGTAGAGACGTCACTTATGGAATCTTTTCGCGAGCCCTATACCAATTCGGCCCCACAAACGTGAATTGAGGAACTTACACTTTGAAAGTATAAACAACATGCTTAATTCAACACACAACTAAAACACTTAGTAGATAGAAAACAACAATCTACTATAAACACACTAGGGATGGTGTGCCTCACAGGCTCCTATCCAGACTAGCAACATATATATGCATGGTATACAATTAAGAGCACATGAGACACAAATGCATACTAAACAATAGAAGATTTTCAATCACTTAAAGACTTTATATGAGAGAACATATTCGGTAAATGATAATTGTACTCTCACAGTATGCAATCAATCTAAACATAACAAACCAAATAAAGAGTTCGACACTTGGGACAAACCCAGGACAAGGATATACAAACTCTTTCAAGACTCACGTCAAATTCACATGCACATATTAGACATAAATATGATAAATTAATCAAGGAATAGGAAAATTAATTTACTATAGTATAAGCTATGATTAGAAAGCTATAGGTATGCTAAAAAGAAATAAAAGAAAGCATGCTACAATATATAACAAGTAAGCTTTCTAATCAGAGTATACAACTAGTATGTTAGAACTTATATATAAAAAACTCAGATTATACTAACATATATACTAATTATGCATAATAACATTGAAGGAGTTCAAAACCTCATACACAATTAGGCTAAAGAGATACTGATTATGTAAGGACTCAACCCAAACATACAAATCATATGAAGGAAATTAAAAGATAGATAAACACAACTACATTACATATAATCAAATATAGATAGTATAATAAGGAAATAAATATAAAATTTAGTAAATAGAAATCAAGTAATAAATATCAAAAGATTTTTAATCAGAGTTTTAACTTTTAAACTTCAGTATGCAAAAATATACACCATTTTAGCTCTGATTATACTAGCTATATATTCAAGCATGCATAACACTAGATATAATGAGATAAACTCATATAGAAGCCCTATGTATGTGATACATCCTCTGGTTGCTTAAGGCAACCACTCAGCAATAAACAATTCACTAATTAATATAATAGTTACAACTTTGAAAGAAATAAACCCAATATCACCTCTTTCAGTTGCTCTTGCTCTTGCTTGCTGCCTATTACCATCTTAACTGCCTATTATTGCTCTTGCTTGTTGTCTTTGCAACTATTGGAATTTCATGTATATGCCTATATGGTAGGAATTTAAAATTTTCCTATCACCACTTGGCTCAATACACAAAGGACCTCATTTGTATGACAATTAAAAGCAAGATTTTATCTTAAGCATTTCAACAAACACCTAATATGCACTAAATAAAATAAACAAATATCATCTACCTTATTGCTAGAGATGAAGAAGATTATCTTTACCTAAAGATATTTTCAAATCTCTTGAGTAGAGGGAAGTCAATTTCCCTTCTAGATCTCTTAGAAACCACCACTCTTTTGGAAGCACCTCTTGGTTCACCATGAATCTAAAAAACGAACTACCACACCTCTTAGACAAATGGATGTAGAGTTCAAGACTTAGATCTAACCACCTAGAAAGAAGAGATGAAAGAAGAGACTTTTGACCTAGGATTGAACCACCTAGGTTTCGGCCTTGAGCAAGCCTTTCCAAGTTTCGGCATAGGAGAAAGAAAAATGTGACTCTTCAATAGGGTAGATTTTGGCTAGGGTTAGAGGCAGAAAATTGGATCAAATTTTCCTTAATTATGCCTCCTTAAATAGGCAAGAGTTAGGGCAACTCTTTGTGTAAGGTTTGAATCAATTACACAAATGCCACTAGCCTTGTTTAGCCATCTCATGCTCTCTTTAATCTCAACTTGTGATTAGTTTAATAAATTAATTTATGAAAAAATAATATTATTCATATTATTCTATTTTACAATGTCTCTATTATTCTTATAATGCATTCAAATATTATACCAAATAATATTTTCATAACTTCACAAATTTATTTATGGTTTAAGCATGTCATATTATGACATTTTATTTTAGCATTTCATCTCATGTATTTTATCTTATATATCATTATGAAATGTAAAATACTCGTTTTTTCTCTTCAGTTGATGTGATTGTATAGAGGATCTATATCATCTTGGTAATAATATAAAACTTTATATTATTGACTATAAGAAGTTCTATCATTACATTATAGTTTTCCAAATGACATAATAATTATTTACTTGATCCACTAATTTTGTGTCTATCTTTGTCACATGATATTATGAATAATATGCAAAATAAGATCATGTTACTTTTGCATTATATTCGTTTTCTTGGTCTCTCAAGTGAATTATAATTATAACTACATCAGTTATATTGCATGCCATATAATTCCACTTTATCAAGGGGCCCAGTAATATCATAACTCAAAGTCGAGGAACAATGATTATATTAACATATAGATTTATTCCGTACAGGTTGTAGACAATGAACTACTATTTTATTCCTATCATAAGATAGTATTTAAATAGCAATCACATTATATACTTCTCATGTGAAAAACCTACACATCTCATATCTAAGAGATTCTAAAGACAAAATAGAAACATTAATGACACAAAACACAATCCATATAATGTTCCATCTAGTTAGGTCATGTTCAATATATAAAATACACATTTTATATACTCATATCATTAAATGATAATCCCTTATCAACATTTATAGAACTACAATGTACTTTTAATCAACATTACAATATTTCATGGTAACTAATGCTCCTCCTTAATTACCACAATTGTGAACATATTTAGGATTACATGTTTCTTATTTTAAGAGTTCTATGGTTCAAGACCAAATGCATCTTCTTGAACACTTCCAAAATATAACATGTTAATCTCAAAGAACAAGAATACATAATATTCAAAATCATGAACCATACATAAATCTTTATCAAAAAGAATAACTTTTAAAGCACACATCCTTTAGCAACAATCTGGTTTAACACACGAACTTGGCTCTCCTATAAAGCACACACTATCCAATGTGGTGTGATTAGTAAGCATAGGCCAGTTACCATAAACTAGTAACCAGAAGTGTAATAACTCACACTTTTGAAAACCACCCTCAAACTCAAACATCCTATCTATTATTACACACAATAAGACATATGAGAACTCAAAGCATGTAACTTAGCTCACTCTCACAAAGACATTCTCACAACATCGATAAAATAGTCTTAAGCACTCACAACTTAAGAATGTTATTATACTAACTAGAAAACACTGTCATGAGTATTTATAACTCACAGGCATTGATTTACTCACACAATCACGAATCACTAATACCCAAAAACACTTAAGATATTAGTGATATGAAAACAGAAAAACGAGATGTCAATTTGAAAGAGCTCCGTTACATTTTTTGGATACCATAAAAGAAGAAATAGGGAGGCAACAACTCAGATTTCCACTAGGCTAGCCACCTCGTCACCACTTGTGGCAAGGTCCCTGGCGAGCTTAGTGGTGAGGTAGTAAAAAGATACACTTTTTTGTTCCAAAAATTGCAAATTACTTTTCATAAATACCCACACCCAAAACAAACCAAAAACACAAGTGACAATGTCAGCTTGATCGCACGCTCACTTGTCGAAAACTAACATTCAATTTAGCATGCACACTACGAAAACCAACCTTGTGTTTTGTGTAAATATTCTTGTATACAAAGTATTCCTAACTATGTGCATGTGTGCATTACTAATCTATAGTAAACCTTACACAAAAGAGGATAAATACACCAAGTAAGAATAAAACAGACATTGTGTTTCGCATACAAGAAGCCAACATACAAACATAAGAGAAACGAGGCTTATATTCTCTCTCTTTGGATTTCCATGTCAAAACACTACTCAACTAAATACAAAACCTCATCAAACACAAGATGATCATAAAGATGTCCTAAAGTTCTTTGTTCCCATGAACAACATAATGACACACACTAAAACCTAAAAAATACACCTATTCCAAGTGCATCCATCTTGAGTGCTCTATCCAACTTCATGAATTAATTCATTCGATCCTCTATCACAAAGAACTCAGCACCACTACACAGAGCACTTGAAGCATGAAGACTTCACTATACACATGTAACCTACATATATGAAACAAACATATACCATATGAATGTATTATGAAGAAATAACATGTAGTCTATCTAAATACTATCGTGTTACCCCTGCACAGGTACACACCAAATAAACACTATCTATATGCAACACAAATATGCAACCTACACATTCTACATGCAATACAAATATGGAAACTCTCCTTAAACTTATACAACACTCCCCCTAAGAATATACATACCAAATAATCATAATGTAATAATGCAATGTAAACTACACTTACTACCCTATGCAACAAGCAACACAATGCACTAATAAACACAAGTTGTGCATACTTCTTATCTCCTTTTTTGACATGAAAATTCAAAGTAAGCAAACATAGAATTTGCAACATACCACACCCTTATATGAAGGAAAGAGGTCAAATAGAAATGCAATAATCCTAACACTCATTCAACACAATAGAGAAGATTAAGGCAAATACAAAAATAAGCAACACATAGAGTCGAGCGAGAAATACAAAGAATAACATGGAGAAAATAACAAGGTAAAAACATGTAGCAAACAACCTGAATGCACAAAAAATCAAGAGTAGTGTAGATGGAAATCATCTCCCTAATGTGATAAATAACATAGAGCCTCACATCTATACATGCTATGGGAGAGCATAAGGGGCTTTGCAATATGCATACAACATATTGACATGATCGACGATCAAATACCAATGGCATATTAATGTGTCAATGAATCTGTAAGAAGATGTTGACTAGAAGTCTAACTATCTTCCAAGTTGGAACACTCCTAGTGACTTAAAAATCTTTCTCCAAACATCTATGCCATTTAAATGTGTCAACGAATCCCAAAAAAGGAGTGAACTATTAGTCCAACTATCTTTCAAGTTGACACATTCCTAATGATTTAATTACCTTCCCACTACAACACTTAGGTGGACTCAATCATATAACCTGACCTCATACTATGCATATATATATGGAAAACATCCCAATCTATCAAAGAAAATATGTGTAGTGCATTTCAATAACAAATACCAAGTTATCAACTACATGTGATAAACATGAAACAATTCACTATAATAGGAAAACAGGTAAACATATAAGAAGACATATGAAATAGGAAATGCAAACTATGCATGCAATAAGTCAAACTAACAATCCTATTTACACAAGGTTTATACAAAGTGATGTCAAGAAGGAGAAGTAATCATGAAATAACAATAAAACATAAATTCAAAAACAAGACAAACAAAGAGAATGTTAAACAATCATAACACTCCCCTTGCCAACGTGCAATTGACAGATACTTCTCCCTCTAAATGTATGCATGTGAGGCAATAGACATGTTATGTATTCTAAATTCTCAAAACTCCCCTAAAACAAAAGCATCTACACTCAGTAGAAAAGAAATAATACAAAAAGAGGGAAACAAACTAAGCATATTCAAAGAACTAGAGAGTCCTTAGAAATTAACCAATACACTCAACATAAATATCCACATGACCATTAATCCATGATGCATTCATGTAAGGGTATGACTAAATTTTTAATAACATGCTCTCTGTGTGTTATGCCAAACGTGTTTACTCTATATTCCATCAAGATAATCTCATGTGAACCAAGCAATTATAAGTATACACTCAAATTGTTCCAAACTTCATATATTCATAATTAGTCTCTCTCTCATCTAATGTAAGTGCCAACCTAGAAGAAATAAATAGGTCTTTCAAAGTTTATAATGATAGGCTAAGGTGTGGGTAGGGTAGAGAAGATATTGAGGCTTGAACACACCTTTGTTTATCCAATTAGACAAATAAGTTCATAACCATGACACTTATACCCTCAATCATGAGTTATTTTCTCTTTACTTCTCAAACTACAACCAATGAAGATATGAGAGTTGTACACCATGCAACAAATCCTTAACATACTTAACATATTTTCACTTTTCTTTTCTTTTCTTTCCTCCTTCCTTTTATTTTTAAACAAACAAATCTTAACACTTCATTTTTATTTTTCTTTTCTCCATCATCCCCATTTTATTTATAGAACATTCCATTTTTACCCTTGTTCTTGTATTGATTGAAACCAAGAGGGCAATGCAGACAAACTAAAGAACAGACAAAATAGATGCTCAATCATTGGATGGATAACGTAAGTAGGAATAAATATTTGGGCTAAGCTAGTATTTAGGTGCAAAGAAATGAAGAGATAACGTAATGGTTCAAGGAAAGGAGACTAAGGATAAGAAAATATTGGTGGTAAGAAAGATCAAACGATTCAGGGATAGCCTTAATCCTCTTTCTAATTAAGTAGTATCTAGAATTTTTTCCTTAAGAGTCACTAAAAGTGGATTCTAGAGCTTGTTAGAAATATACAATTCATCAAGGCAAGAGAACCACATAAACTTCTCAAAATAACCATACAAGTTCACAAAGTTATGACATGTGTACATATAATAGGGTGTAGAAAATTGAAACTTTTACCCATAAAAATGCTCAATGAATATACATGTTATAGCAGTCACACTACAATTTAAGTCAAAAGCATGTCAATCATAAAACATCATTGATCCTTCTAAAAAGCTCATTTCACATGCAAAATGTTAAGAGGATAGAAAAACATGCAGAAGAGTCTTAGGAAGAGAGAGAAAGGAGAAAATGAGAATTCCAAATGACTAAAGACAAATTTTTTATTTTGTTTTAAAAGCAATAAAGGAAGATAAACACAGTTTAAAGAAACAGACAAGTAACACAACAATAAATAAGTGAGATGACAAAAATGGCCTCAAAGGAGATCATAGGCAAAAAAGATAAGTATATTGGCCAAGAAAGATTATTAGTACAAATCGTATAATGTTACCTCTAGAGAGAGAAAAGGTAAAAAAAATTGCACACGGTTGCCTCAAAAGAGATCAACGGCAACACTCACCTCATTGCTAGTTAAGAGAAAGAAAGAATCTAACTAACTAGTAAGCAACGTAAGAAACACCTCTAAGAGAGAGAAGAAACAACAAATGTTATAAAAACATCTAAGCATGTGAGAAAGGCTTAGGTTTCAACATATAAAAGAGACATGCTTAGACAGGGTCAACACCCAAACACCAAGAATGCCAACAACATACACCACTCTAGAAACAACAATACATGTAAGTCAAGATTCCTAAAGAGAGGTAAACAATCTATATGACATACAAATGCATATGGTAAATCTGACTAAGCATAGTAAAGATAAACACCCATGTACACAAACTTGTAACACACATCAGTTTTTTCCAAACAAAGATCTAAAGTACAAGAGAAGGAAGTGGAGGCAAAAGACGAAAAATAATCAAAAGGAGAAAAACAGAGAACTAATACTCAACACACTAGGCATAAGAGAGAAGAGCCTAGTAAAATAGAAGAGATACATTCTATATGGCATGTCATATGAATGATAATACTATAAGAATAAATATCCAAATACTTGGACACTGCACAGTGACAAACATATGATGTGAAACTCATGCAGAAAGTCACAAAAAAGAAGTAAGTAGTACGGATAATAGATAGAAAGAGAAAGTTAAAGCAACTAGAAAGGAAGAAACTAGTAAAGGATCAAATAGTTAGGTATAGAAGTAAGTAAAACAATTAACATACTATGCAAGACAAAGAAATAGAGGGAGAAAATGGTATGTATGAATAAGAGAACAAGGAACATATAGACAACAAAATTTCATGGAGATACACAACCTTAACGAAAAGCAATAGCTCACTCCAAAGGTGACATAGGGTACAAACATACAAGGTGTGTGTGTGTGTAGATAGAGCTCTAGGATCTGACACCCAAGCAATTAAGCCAAAATAGGGTTGACTAGCTATGATACCAATAAACAAATCTCATATGTAGGAATAATTACTCGAAGGTCAATTATTCTTCTGACTCAAATAGGTAATTGGGGCCTAGATTAGGGGTGGAGATACCCATGGAATATTTTCAAGAGCCCTATATCAATTTGACCAAGACAACCTTACAAATGTGAACTAAGAAACTTACACAGTGGAAGCATAAAACACCATGCTTAATTCAACACATTACTAAAACACTCAATACATAGAAAACAATAATCTACTGTAAACACACTAGTGACGGTGTGCCTCATGATGAAAACAATCGACATCGAATTAACAATACTGGTTTTGCAAATACTTTGGTTTTATAATTGTAAAACTCTAGCAAGTGCACAAATCATTTTATATAAAATGACAAGTATACTCCTAAGGTTGATCTAAGGAAGGAATATATGTGGTTTTTAATTTATTATTCAAAATTTTAAAAACAAAAGTAAATCCTAAACATTTTGTCACAATATTTTGATTTTTTTGCGTTTTCTAATCTAATAACATAAAAAAAATAAACATAGATATGGATTCAATAAATAATTATGCAAATTTTTATCATTCATAACAATGGAGTATTTATGAATATAAGAATTAAGTTAATTATGCTTGCTCATATTATTTAGGTTAAAAGAAATGAATTGATATTTATTAATTCTCTATTTTTTTTATATAAATACCACTTTTGTTGGGGTTAAATATTTTTTGTTAATTAAACAAATCAATTAACGGGTCGATAAATAATTTGATTAATTAAATTAATTCTTTTTTTTTTCTAACAGATTGGAAATGAACCATTTAAATGTCACCTTTGGTAGGGTTAGACATTTTAAACTTTATTCAAGGTATACAAATTAAACCTAAGAATTTAATTATCTGAGTACTAACTTTCAAGTTTTAAAACTATTACTGAAAATATGTTGTCAATACATTTTCAAATAATAATTCTTATACAAAAATTTAAAATAGATCTTTACTCTAACTATCGGGCGACTATACCAACAAATAAAAGGGCACTACTCTAAATCAGACCGGATAATTAAATCTTAACATCGTTTTAGATTTAAGTTTGTAATGAAAAATAATATATGTCTTTCTAACATCCTTAATATAAAAACTTGAATAAAAACAAAATCATTTTATTTTATGAAAATGTTTTACCTATTTAATATTTTGCAAGTATAACAACGTTATTATTATATTATATTTATAAATAGATAGTCATGTTAAATTTAATCATAGATAAATTAAATATAACATATAAGAATAAAATATAAAAATAACTGTAAATAATTCATTTTAAAATTATACCTTAAAAGAATCCTTGCAGAACTTTAATGCTAATTCTGTTTCTAGAAAACCTCCAAATAGATTTATATTTTCATTTATTGAATCAAAAAATAATAATTTACAAGAGCATAACTAGTTTTTCTCAAAAAGAGAAGAACTTTAAAACTAAAAAAACTAAGAAAGCTTTTTAGAGAGAGAAAGAGAAGAGTTGAGAAATGTGAGATTTGAGGGATTTTGAAGGATTGTGAGGGATCTTGAGGAATTATTTTTACAATGGGGAGATGATCCTTTTATAGGTGAGGAAAAGGCTAAAACAATTGGGAAAATATCTTGAAAATGGGTGTTGGACACATTTCACATAGCTAGCATGTGTGGGCAAAGGTGCGTGCGGTTAGTCACTGGTGCCAGCATATGGGTATAGACAGGGGTGTGGATCTCGATGTGACATATGTGCAGCTACGTGTGGGACATGTTGGGCATGAGATTGATTGGGAAGTTTTGTTCATTTTTTTCCATTTTTTCATTTGACTTTTCCTCATTTCTTTATCACTTATTTGTATAATAAATGAATACTACACTTTAACAGATGATATGTCCTAAATGAATTTGTCTATAAAATCCTCAATGTCCTAAGAAGTTTCTTATCCCCTTAACAAATGTAGGGTGAGGTAGTTTGGAAATCAGTTCCACTTTATCCTTATCAACTTCAATACCTTTGTTTCAAATGATATGTCCTAACATTATCATCACTTGTTGAACCATAAAATAGAGAAATCGTCCATGAAAATCTCAATGAAATTTTCCACCATGTTTAAGAAGATAGACATCATACATCTCTAGAATATGGCGAGGGAATTGCATAACCCAAGTGACATTCTTCGAAAAGAAAATTTGACAAAAGGACATGTAAATGTGGTTTTTTTCCTGATCTTTTAGTGCTATGGGTACTTGATAATATTCGGATAGTCCATCTAAAAAATATTAAAATGCATGCCCAATTAATCTTTCCAACATTTGATCAATGAATGGAAAAGGAAAGTGATCCTTTTTAGTATAAAAATTATGTTTCCTGAAATCTATGCAGATCTTTCTTCCAATGATTATTCTAGTAGGCACTAATTCACTTTAGTCAATTTTAACAACTTTTTTCCAAGATTTCTTAGGTACCATATGCATAGGATTAACCCACTTACTATCGACAATAGGGTAAATAATTATTTCTTCTAACAATTTAAGAATTTCTTTCTTAACTACCACTTGCATGTTTGGGTTTAGTCTTTATTGGGCCTCTTATGCGGGTTTAGTACCATCATCGAAGTTGATCTTATGCATACACATGGTATAACCAATTCCTATTATCCTGATACTTTAGCTTTTGGATTTCTTAAACTTTTTAAGCACTTTTATAAGTTCCTTTTCTTGGGTTTTGGTCAAGGTTGAAGAAATTATCACTGGATAAGTTTCTCCTTCTCCCAAAAACATATATTTTAAGGGCTTAGGTAAGTCTTTGAGTTCAAGTTCAGGTGGATTGGCCTCTTTACTAGGTGTGGAACTGGGTAGATTTAAAAGTGTACTAGATTTTATCATTAGTTCATCACTATCTAGTTGTTCAAGGTACCCTTTAGTTTCGTCATCTAAATCTTCTTTGACCTCTTCAAGTGTAAGAATAATTTCAAGCTTGTATTCTATTCTAGTTAGATAAAAGGTATTTTGGACAATATTACCCATAGGGTCAACACCAAATATTTAGTCAATGGTAGAAATAGAAGGAAAGGGTGAAGAATCAAAAACTTTAAAATGAATAGCCTCTTCTAAGACTGTCATTGTCAAATTTCCATCTTGGAAATTAATAATAGTCTTGTTTATTTCCATAAATGGTCTACCAAGTAGTATTATGTGCTCTCTATCCAAGGCTATATTTTCTTGCATATCCAGAATCATAAAGTCAATAGGTATTATCAATTTGTCTACTTGTACCAGCACATCCTCAACTATTCTCTTTAGATACCTAAGAGATTTGTCTACAAGTTTAAGGGAAATAGTTATGGGTTTTAAATATCCTAAATCAAGTTGTAAGAATATATAGTAGTACATCAAGTTTATACTTGCACCTAAATCAAGCATTACTTTAGCGACCTTCCTATCCCTCATAGTTAGTGTGCTGAAGTATATCACAAGAAATTTCTGATACTACTACTCGCTTATTAAGTTCATACCTCATTTTCTTAGTGTTCAAATCTTTGAAAAACTTAGCATTGGAGGGAATATTCATTATCACTTCTAATAATGGTAAATTGATATTTACTTTAGAAACCATATTAAAAAGATCATAGAATTGCTTATCATGTTTGGATTCTTTTCGCCAGTGTGGAAAAGTTACTTCCAACTGGTGTGGTTCTATTGTCTTTTGAATTTTAAGGATGTCAGATGACTCCCCAATGAGTTTTTCTGAAGGCTTTCCAAGTTTAGCACTTGTTTCTCCTTTTTGTGAGACTACAATTTCACCTTTTTTGTTACCTGAACTATAAGGTATATCTTTAGAGATTTCAGGTAAACTAGTATTGAATACCTTACAACTTTGATAGGTTCTTACATCCTTCACTTGTTTGGGTTGACTATAAAACTTTTCTAGTTCTTGCCTTTGCATTTTTTTAACTAGTTGCCCAACTTTAGCTTCAATCCTTTTAATTGAAGCCTCTATGGTGCTCAACCTTTGATTATTCATCAATTGGTTTTTATGACTAACTTGAATAATATCATTCAAGCTATCCTCTAAGGTTGGCTTAAAAGATTGATTTGGTGGGTAAAGGTGGTTTTTTATTTGGCTTTAGTGTTTGACATTAGGTGTAGGCTTGGTAATTATTTGGTGTCCAATGATGGTTAGGGTGATTATAGGTGTTTAGATGATACCTTTGAAAGAAATTGACTTCCTTCATGACATCCATACTAGAATGAAAAGTATATGAATAATTACAAGTATCATGCCCAATTGAAAAACACACTTCATACACCTCTTGATTTGACATTTAGTGGGTAGTGAGAAGTTGCACTTGCTTAGTCAATTCAGCAAGTTGCATGGTCATCTCATTATCGGAGCCAACTTCATTGACTTTTTATCTCCTTTTTCTAGTACTTATTTGTTGAGGATTAGAACCCAATAGCTCATAGAGACTATAGGTTTCCTCTAAGGTCTTTTCTCCCATAGCTCCTCCAGTAGCATTATCAACCATGTATTGACTCTGTTGTGTCAATCCATCATAAAATAATTGGTTTTGTATCTATTATGGAAAGCTATGATGAGGAAATGGAATGAAATATAGGTTGAGTCCTTCCCAAGCTTCATGAAAAGGCTCTTCATCCATTTGAGAAACCATTGCTATTTTTGTCCTTAAATCAGGAGTCTTTTGATGGGAATAGAACCTACACATAAACTTTTCATAGAATACTTCCCAAGTTATTAGAGAATCCAGCTATCGAGTAATGAGCCATGACCAAGCTTTTATCCTTGAGGGTGTAAGGAAAACACCTCATATTAAGCTGGTCTTCATCAATTCTCTATAGTGGAAAGGTTTAGACAATAGCATAGAATTCTCTAATGAAATGTAAAGGGTCTTTATTAAGGATACCATAAAAGGAAAGCAACAAAGAATAATGAATCTTTTTCAATTCATAGATCGTTGCAACCTCTTGCAATTGTATGCTGGATGTTGCATTACCAATGATTGGCATTGCATAGTCCATCATTTCCTGGCTATCTCTAGCATCTCACATGGCTACTTGTATTTGAAATGGATCCCCCTCCTATTGTGTATCAATATCTAGCTTCTAAATTGAAAAAAATAGTAGAACTCTCTAAAAATATTTCTCACTTGACAAAATGTATAAGCTTAAAGAAAAAATGTAAGGAACCTAAGTTGATTTTTTTTTGTAATGCAAAATTTAAATAATAGACACAATTTTTGAAACAAATGAATTTATAATATTTCATTGAAATTCTATTAACATATTCTTAAAATAAAAACAAAACAAAACAAACTAAAAGAAAAGAAAATACACTAATGGGTGACCTCTCACTTAGGACTAAAATTTATCGTCTTCCAGTAAGACGTTGCTTGGAGATTTCAGAATGATAAACTCAATGTCTCCTCTTCATTGAATTTATTTTATCCAATTTGACTATTTAGTTAGTCTTTGCTTTGTTTTTGCAAATGCTCAGCTAACTGTTCCATTTAGACTTCCACCTTTTTGATAAAAGCTTTCACAGAGTCCAACCATTAATTAGTTTTAGATTGATTATCTCTATAGACTTGAATAAAAGAATTCAAGTTTTCTTCCATGGTTGGTTTATTGGAAAGGCTTCTTGGAATGAGCTGGTGGAATTGCTGGTCTAACTGATTTGAGCTTTGGGTGAAAGTATGGTCGTTCTGCTTCTAGGAGAAGTTGGGATGATTTCTCCACCCAAGATTATAGGTATTTGAAGTGGGGCCGAATCTTGGTCTTTGTTGATATGCTCCCAAAACATTAACCTGTTTAGGTTTAGTTGGTGCTTCTCCTTGATATGGATAGGCTTCAATACCATGTCCTATGTTGCTACACAAACCATAATGTTCTTTGTTGGTGTTGGTTTGCATAGTGAGAAGGATAACTTACTTTGTCAATTCACCAAGTTGTAGTTGAGCTTTATTACTGGAATTGATTTCATGAGCTCCAACTCTTCTTACCCATGGGCTTTTATTTTGTAAATTTACACCCAACATCTCAAAGTGGTTGCACATCTCTAAGGCTATCTTCTCTCTTATAGCTCCTTCGGTAGCGTTGTCAACAATGAAATGACATTGCTATGTAAGTCCATCATAAAAGAATTATATCTACAACTGCAGGGGGAAGTTGTGATGGGAGCATTGAGTAAGGAACAATTTGAACATATCCTAAGCTTTATGGAATGGTTCTCTTTCCATCTAAGAGAAAGTGGCAATCTTTGCTCTTAATTCTAATGTTTTTTGGTGGGAATATAATTTTCCCATGATTTTTTTGTAAATGTCCTCCCACGTCATCAGAGAACTTAGAGGGAGTGACATCAACCAAGCTTTGGCCTTGTCCTTCAAGGTGTAGGGGAAACATCTCATTCTAAGTTGATCCTCATTTAGAATACCGAGGGGGGAAGGTTTGGACTGTGTCATAGAAGTCCTTAATGAATGAAAGAAAATCTTCATTAGGTAGCCCATAGAATGAAAGAAGCATGCAAAAATGAATGTTTTTCAAGTCATAATTTTATATTACCTCACCTAGTTGGATTGAGGTAGTTGTAGTGCCAATGATTGGGCTTACAAATTCCTACATGGTAGTTTCTCTAGTAGGTTGGTAATCCCCCATTTTTAATAGTTCGGGTAAGGATTCAAGGTTAAGTTTGGTGTTTGGTTTAAGTTTAGGCTGAAAAGTTTCAAAATTCACCATTCTTAACAGTTTCCTAGGTTTATTAATGTTATTTATGTACAGTGTAAAGTAATGTCCTAAGGATCTCCTACCTCGCATATATTAAATAAAACTAAAGTTTAAGTACATCTATCAAGTAAAGAAAAATAAAAATGATGATACAAAAAGAAACAAAATTGAATAAATTATACTAAATATTCAAACACTATACACAAATTAAAAGGAAAAATAAAAAAATAAAATGAAAGTAAACAAATAGACTAATAATAAGAAAGAAAATAAAGTTAATTAAATTTTTTTAAATTAAAATTAAAATATTTTTGGTTTCTTTAATTAATAATTAAAAATAAAAAAAGTAAATTTTTATTTATTATATTTTTTAATTAAAAATCAGATATTAAATTTTTTTTAAATAAATAAAAAAATCACAATTATTTATAACACATAAAGTTTTAAATTTTTTGATAAATGAATTAAAACTGCTATTCCTTTCACGGTAACGACGCTAAAAATTTGATGAACAAGCAATATTGGTTTTGCAAATACTTTGGTTTTATATTTATAAAACTCTCCTAAGTGTACAAATTATTTTATAGAAAATGACAAGTATACTCTCAAGGTCGATCTAAGGAAAGAATATATTTATTTTTTAATTTATTATTCAAACTTTTAAAAGTGAAATTAAATCCTAAACATCATTTCATGATATTTTGATTTTTTTTTTGTGTTTGCTAATCTAATAACATAAAAATAAATAAACATATATATGGATTCAATAAACAATTATGCAAGGTATACAAATTAAACCTAAGAATTTAATTGTCCGAGTACTAAATTTCAAGTTTTAAAACCATTACTTAAAAAATGTTGTTAATACTTTTTTGAATAATAGTTCTTATACAAATTTTTTAAAATAAAGCTTCACTCTAACTATCGGGCAATTGTACCAACAAATAAAAAGATACTACTCTAAATTAGATTGGATAACTAAACCTTAAAATCTAATTTTTAGATTTAAATTTATAATGAAAAATAATATATTTCTCTTTAACATCTTTGATATAAAATCTTGAATAAAAACAAAATGAATTTATTTTATAAATTTTTTTTACCTATTTAATGTTTTGTAAGCATAACAACATTATTATTATATCATATTTAAAAATAGTCAGTCATGTTAAATTTAATCATAGATAAATTAAATATAACATATAAGAATAAAACATAAAAATAACTGTAAGAATTTATTTTAAAATTATACCTCAAAAGAATCCTTATAGAACTTTAATGCTAATTCCATTTCTGGAAAACCTCTAAATAGATTTGTATTTCCGTTTATTAAATAAAAATCTAGAAAATTTACAAAAGCATAACTAGTTCTTCTCAAAAAGAGAAGAACTTTAAAACTAAAAAAGCTAAAAAAAAACTAAGAAAACTTTCTAGAGAGAGAAATGTGAGAATTTAAGGGATCCTGAGGGATGATTGTTACAATGGGGGTGATGGTCCTTTTATAGGTGAGGAAAGGGTTAAAAAAGTGGAAAATATCTTGAAAATGGGTGGAGGTGTATGCGGTTGGACGTTGGCACCAAAAGATGGGTACAGACAAGGGTATGGATCTCGGTGTGACATACGCATGGCTATGCACGTGACAAGCTAGGGATATAAAAAGTAAACTTTATAATCATAGTATATAACTAGTATGTTAGAACTTATATAAAAGAAACTCAAGTTATACTAACATACATACTAATCATGCTTAAAACATTGAAAGAGTTCTAGTCTTGATACACAATTAGGCAAAGGATATACTGAATCTTTAAGGACTCAACTTAAACATGCAAATCAGAGGGAGGAAATCACAAAATAGATAAACACAATTGCATTATATATAATCAAAGATACATAGTACAGTAGATATAGAATCCAATAAATAGAAATCAGATGATAAATATCAAAAGCTTTCTAACCAGATTTTAAACTTCAGTATGTAGAAAATACACCATTTAAGCTTTGATTATACTAGCTATACATTCAAGCATGCATAACACCATATATAACGAGGTAAATTCACATAGAAACAATATATATATGGTAACATCCCCGAGTTGTATAAGGTAACTACTTAGTAGCAAACAATTCATTAATCAATATAACAGTTACAAATTTAAAAGAAATAAAACTAGTATTATCTCTATCAGTTGGGAGCTTTGTCCTAACTACCTATTGTTGCTCTTGTTTCCTACCTCAATAACAACCTAGTTTGACACACAACCCTGGCTCTCTCTAAAGTCCACCACCCAATATGGTGTGATCAATAACCATAGAGCAGTAACTACAAGTGTAGTAACTCATACTCTTGAGGACCACCCTCAAACTCAAAAATCCTATCTCTTATTGTACACAACAAGAGATAGGAGAACTCAAAGAATTTAACTTAGCTCACTCACACAAAAAGTCCTCACAACATCGATAAAATATTCTTAAGCTACTATTTTACACTAACTAGTAAACACCATCTCGAGTACTCATAATTCACAAGCATGATTTTGGTCACATCACGAATCACTAATACCGAATAAAACTCAAGGTATTTGATAAGAGTCAAATTATTGCATTTTTGTTATGATTTAAATGTTGATATTTGTGTGAAAATTGCGTTTATTTGATTTTTTAATCTACAAATGTCATTTCACAGGTATTTCGTGTTTAAAGTGTAATTCCATGTAAAATCATGATTTTGGAGAAGTTTGGGACAAATTTCAATGATCGGGATTGAGTGCAAATAAAAAGAAAACAAAATTTTAAAATTTGGAATTCTGTCGCCGGCGAAAACCTTACAAAGAATACAGCAAAAATCATGAAGGGAGCACGGGTTTTGGCAAAGTAATCTCACTTCCGACCAAAGTAATCTCACTACCGACCAAAGTAATCTCGCTGCCGACCAAAGTAATCTCGCCGCCGACCAAAGTAATCTCGCCGCCAGCCAAGTGCATCTCGCCGCCGGCCAAGTGCATCTCGCTGCCGGCGATAATCAGTGGAACCAAAATCGTAACTTTTCCAGAAATCTCGCCACGGCGAGAATAATGTCGCCACCGACGAGTTTCGTCCGAAAACACATTTATTATGTTGTTTTGTTCCAAAGTTTCCCCTAAAACACTATATCTATATATACAATATGATGGAGAAAGAGGCACCACGACAGAGAGAGCAGATTTGAGTCATTTTTGGAGGAGAAAAGGCAATTTTGGAGAGAAAGTTTGGAGAAGCTTGAAGGATTGTTGTCTCTTTTAGAGAACATAAAATCGTGCAAGTATACACGGTCACAAGTAATAGGAGTTGTAAGTAAAGATATCATTCCCACGGAGATTTGTTACTACAGTTCATTGAGTACTAAAATTGTTTCCCTCTGATTTTATCCAAAACAACCGTTGATTTAGAAAAAGAAGAAAAGATTTAACAAAATAAAAGAAATCTAGGATTGCAATTTTTCACTAAATTAATCCACTCTTATCATATTATTTTCTTTTGATTTATATTTTTTAGTACATTTAATTTGTCAACCGAAAACTTCTATTTTTATTTATACATCTCTTCCGAGCTCCGTATAACACACCTCGTTAAATTAATTCACTATATCTCTATGAGAATTAAATTCACCAAGATTCATTATGTTCTAAGTTTTCAAATGGCCACACATACAATTAGGGTATATTCCTATCCTTCATCATACATGTCATTCTATCTACAAGCAATATACACACAAATGCCTCTTCCAAGTTTATTTATGTGCCACAGATCGTTTTGATAAGATTCGTAAATAATCAAAAAAGCATTAAGCACAAAATAGAACGAACAAATCGAACGTCTTATAAATCTATGAAAAATAATTAAAATCAAAGCTTCATAAATTTAGATCAAATGCAACCCTAGAAAAATTAAATTACTTCATTAATTAAAAATAAAATTACAACAAATATAGAAAAATTAGAAGAAGAAGAAAGGAAAATTAAAACATTTCGTATCGTAAATATTTGGCACACATAGAACACAACAGAAGCCAAAAATGGCTTCTACGTGTTCCATAGTCCATTACCGAACAACACAAAAATTATACTCTCCAAAACTTCCCAAAATTTTTTAACTCTATCATCTTATCTCCTATTTATAGCTAAAAAAATACATCAAAAATAATACATTTTTTAAACACGCATAAAATATTTATATCGAAAATAAAAATAAAATGCATGGGGGACAAAAATGTATCGAAATGCAAAAATTGATATCGAAAACGTAAACTGGGAACATGCGCGTCGCTGCTTCTTTTTTTTTAATTCACGCTGCCACGTGTCGCGATCTGATTCGTTGAAACAAAAAGTGGGACACGTGGCAGCACCTCATTTATTGCAGGAAATGGGCGCATGTAGAAATTTTCGCATGGGATTGGGGCGCGCAAAATGTGGGGCAACGGCTAGAATGCTTGCGAGATTCTGCACCGAAACGTGCCACGCGTCCACTGATGATTCGTTAAAGGGGAAAGTGGGACACGTGGAAGACTTTAATTGGCTGGAGGGAACGATTGCACGTGGTTTAGCCGCACGCGAAAACAACCTTTGGCAGACGTGTAACAGACACGTGGGTCCTAACCTGCATGTTGGCCTGCGCGGCAGGTGGGCCCCACTGGCACGCCGAGCCGCGCGAAAGAAGAACTCTGCACCCACTCTCCTTGGTAGGGATGGAATAACACGTGCGCATCCTAACCGTTACTTCTTTGATCGGACTGTCCACGTTGCGCGCTTCGACTAGGGCGCGTGGCTTCTTCTCACCTGCACAGAAATTAACTTTTATTAATTGCATTTTCACCCACAAATATATTTTAAATTACATTTTAAACTTTGCTTAATTACAATATAGCCCTTTTTCTAATTTAAATTAAATTTTAAACTTTTAATAATTGAAATTAAGCCCGATTTTAATTTAAATTATATTTTCAACTTTTATTAATTCCAATTAAGCACTCTTTTATTTGAAATTATATTTTTGGACACAAATTTGCAATTAAGTACGTTTTCGATACAATTTATTTAATTTTCTTAAAATATATGAAAAATAGTAAATACTAATTTATTAAACTAAAATTAACTAAAAATATCAAGAACATAGCAATTATAATTAATAAAATAGATGAAAATAACTATATAAAATACAGTTATCAAGGATCATCACCATTGTTGTTACCAAGTCTTCATCTTTAAGAGTTTTTCATCTCTTCTCCTTAGCTTTTATTTTCTGCATTTTATTCAGATTTTTTATTCATGGATTCAATTGAGATAATATTTGTTCTTATTTCTATTATGAACTAATTCGTTTTTGCTAAGGCTATGATGTAGTTGAATCAAGAAAATCTGATTTCTTTTGTTATTGTTATATGAGTTCATTGTTTTCAAGTTGAGTATTTATTTCCATGCTTAATGCTTTTAAATTTATGGCCAAGATTTAGATGATTTGTTGCATTATATTGAGACCGAGAGGAGATGTGTAATGAATGCTTCTTGTGATAAATACCGTATGTTGAATGCGAGTGTGAGAACTAATGCATAATGTATGTGGTTATTCTAGAAATTCCATAAATCGTAATGTGCTTGTTTGTGATTAAATCTTCATAGAAATATAGTTGGTTTTCATAGATAAGTAATTCTAAGATAACTCGAGAGAGAGAGTATTAGGTAAATTTGGGTTTTTCAACCATCACTTTTAGCTTTGATTCTCATATAACATGACTTGAAATCGGATTGAATTGATTTAGCGAAATCAAATGCCTTAGCATTTTTAATCATTTGTGAACAACATTCAATTTTGTTATTTGCGTTTAGTTTTAAGTTAATTTGCTTCTTAAACAATTTCAACAAGTCGGTTTTCAAATAAAATTAGGATTAGTCAATTTCAGTACTTAGTAACGCCATTCTTTATGGGTTCGATATCCGTACTTTTGTACACTTTATTACTTGAACGATTCGTACACTTGCAAAAATAAGCATCAGTATTAGTGATCCAAAAATAGAAAAAAAAAGATGTCAGTTTGATATAGCTTCATTGCATTTTTTTGGATACCAATAAAAAAGAAATATAGGGGTATTTATAGAAGTCAAAGTTTCTACCTTGCGAAATACCTCACCAGTCACCTCACCACCACTCCACTTAGCATGCACACTATGAAAACTAATCTCATAGTATGTGTATAGATTCTTGTATACAAAGTGTTCCTAACTATGTTCATATGTGTATTATTGATCTATAGTAACCAACCTTACATAGAGAAGGACGAATACTATTATTGATCTCTATAAATGCTCTTAATATTATTTACTATCATAATTTAACACTTTCCACGTTAACAATAATTCAAACAATGGATATATCTCTTAACCCTTTCCTTCATAATGCCTAAATGCATGACATCACTACTACAATAAAGAGTATTTAAGTCAAGATTTAAAGTCATTTTTAAGAAAAAACCAATTTATAATTCATTATAAGTTAGTATGCTTATAAACCTATTTTTTCCTCTTTTCTTCTTTCTCCCCACCCCATTCTGACAATTTTTCCCTCTATCTCCTAATTTTCTTTCATGTGCCCATGCAGTACCTCCAAGCTATTTTGACCATTTTTTACCACCATTTCAAGCATCACTAGTTCGATTTTGTTCCTCTCCACTTTCTGATCTAGATCCACCTCGTTTTTAGAGCATAACACTCAATATTTTCTTACCCATTTTCCTTCATTTTCTCACTTGTTTTATTCTTGTAAGTATTTATATGAATTATTTTACATTTATTATTGATATTTTATATTTTTATTTAATTTTTGTAAAATTATTTTTTTTATTTTTATGTATATTATGTGTTATTAATTATTTGTATATATTTTTGTTTTATGTAGGATGTTTATTTTTATTCAAGCTTAGAGACAATGTGTTATTTATTTATTTATTTATTTTAACTAATTTCATGCATTTTATCTATATATCATGTATTATATATATTTCATGTTTTTCATGTTTATATATATTAATTTATTTTGAATTTATTTTTTTAAAATTTATTATTATATGTTTTAAATAATATTATATATTATTAATTACGTTACAGTGAATTTATTAATTGTTTGAATTTTATATATTTATTTTTAATTGATATTCTAATAATTTAATTATAAACTTTATATCTAATAAATTCTGAAATATATTGATGATTAATATATTTATGTTTTATTGGGTACATATTAAATATGTTTAATGTCATTAATAGAAAATAGACAAATTTTGGATGTCATAGTGTAGAATTGAGCATAACTATATTTTTGGAGTTGAAACTTTATTGAAATTCCTCCGTAGAAATAGTAATAATGAAATCAGTATGATTTTATGCATATGTATTAAATGTAAAAATGAGAACTTTCATGATGTTGATGAAGTTAAGTATCACTTTATCCATAGTGGTATTTTTTTGAGTTATAACTATTGGTATTGTCGTGGAGAAATTATTGATGACACTTATAGAGAAGAGATAAATAAGGATGTGAGTGGATTGTATACATTTTATTAGAATAAGAACTCTAGAAATAATGTACAGACATAAAATATGTTTCATGTTTTGGAAGATGAGCTACATAATGATGATCCCAAAACCTTTAAAAGTCGTTGTATTCAGAATGCAAGAAATACACTAAAATGTCAGGATTGGTTCATTTGTACAATATGAAGGCAAAAAATGGTTTTTTACAAGGAATTCACAAAATTACTAAATGTTCTATTAGATATGTTTCTTGAGGGTAATTGATCGGGCAGAATTGACATCGTCGTTCCTGCCGATACTTTGGTTTTATGTATTTATAAAACTCTCAGAAGTGCACGAATCATTTCGTAGAAAATAATAAGTGTACTCCCATTTATTGAATCAAAAAGCTAATAAATTACAAAAACATAACTAGTTCTTCCCAAAAAGGGAAGAACTCTAAAACTAAGAGAAATTAACTAAGAAAAGCTACAAACTAAGAAAAACTAAAAAATCTAAGAAAAGAGAGAAAGAAAGAGAGAAGAGAATGTGTTTTGAGGTGTGTTTAGAAGTGAAGAGAAGGGGGTATTTATAGGTGAGGATGGAGAGAAAAAGTAGGAGAAAAATGTTAAAAAATTGTGAAAATGCAGAGTGTAATTGCTGATGTCATTGATGACGTCACGGGGGCGGTTGCGCGCGAAAATGGGGCGAAATGGCAGCGATGCGCGCGGAGGGCAGCTAGGGTGCGTGCGGAACTGGGACTGGGCGCGCGCTGATGCGCGCGGACGTGGGGCGTGATGCGCGCGGTTCTAGGTGCTAGCACGTGCGGGGCTCGACTGGGTGGCGCGGCGGCACGATTTTCTCCTTTTTGACATTTTTGACCCTTTTGACCCATTTTGTTCAATTTTTCCATATTTTTTTACCTTTCCCCATTTATTTATTAATATATTTGTGATGTATTGCTTCCACTATTCCTCTTTGAGTCTTTAAGTTACGTTTTTAAGTGAAAATACCTGAAAAAGAATAAAAACACCCGTGATTCCGAAAAAGACAAATTTATATAAATATATGATAAAACATATAAATATATATATTTTTAATCAATTAATGTGAATAAAATCATGGTAATTTTAGTGCTTTTTGAGCACTCATCACAACCCCCAACCAGCTTCTTGCTAGTCCCTTAGCAAGAGAAGCGATAAAAACTAAAAATTAAACTATCCTAAATCACTTCCGTAGATTGACACGGTTGCATTTAGCCTATGCAACAAGTCTTTAAACCCCTAGGTTGCCCTAGTGGACGAGTTTGAGTCTCGTGAGGGTTTTCAGTAATGATACCCACAAACATTAAACTAAATGTAAAAAAATTAAAAGAAAAAATAACAACAATCACCTTAAAAACTAAAATTACAACAAAATCAAAAATTAACTTTTAAGAATAAAAGAAAACAACATATCACAAAAATGTCTCATACTTTTTAATCACCTTTAAGATCATAATTAAAATCTCAAGCATAAGTTATTTTAATCTTCTTAAACAATCATGATTTATTATAATAATTAGTTGAAAATCATTTTAATATTTCATATAAAAAATGTATCAATTTAATTTCACCCAATTTCAGTGTCATGAATCCGATTCGCTTCGACTCTATTCCTCACAAGTCAATACTCTCAAAACACTGAATCCTATGGGTTCAAACACTCATACTAATTTATATGCGAAAGAGTTGATGTATAGAAATGAACTAATATGTTCGCATATGTATAAAGAAGAAAGGCTCAAAGTGTTATTTTGACGTTGATCTCATGGAAGGAATCAAATGTAGAATCGACATCGCTGATCCTGCCAATACTTTGGTTTTATTATTTATAAAACTCTCGCAAGTGCACGAATCATTTTGTAGAAAATGATAAGTGTACTCCCAAGGTCGATCTAAGGAAGTAATGTATGTGGTTTTTAATTTATTATTCAAACTTTTAAAAACGAAATTAAATCCTAAACATCCTGTCACGATATTTTGGGTTTTGTGTTTTTAATCTAATTACATAAAAATAAACATAGATTCAATAAACATGTATGCAAATTTTATCATTTATAATGGTGGAGTATTTATGGATATAATAATTAAGTTAATTATGCTTGCTCATATTATTTAGGTTATTAAAGATATGAATTGATATTTATTGATTCTCTCTTTTTTATATGAATACCACCTTTGGTGGGGTTAGATATTCTTTGTTAACTAAACAAATCAATTAACATCTATGGATGGGGTTGATAACTAATTTGATTAATTAAATTAATTCCTTTTTCTAAGAGATTGAAAATGAACCATTTAAATGCCACCTTTGGTGGGGTTAGACAGTTTAAACTTTATTCAAGGTGTCCAAATTAAACCTACGAATTTAATTATCCGAGTACTAATTTTCAAGTTTTAAAACCACTACTAAAAACATGTTGTCAATACATTTTCAGATAATAATTCTTATAAAAACCTTTGAAATAGAGCTTTACTCTAACTACCGGGCGATTGTACCAACAAATAAAAGAGCACTACTCTAAATTAGACCGGATAACTAAACCTTAAAATCTAATTTTCAGATTTAAGTTTGTAATGAAAAATAATATATTTCTCTCTAACATTCTTAATATAAAATCTTGAATAAAAATAAAATCAATTCATTTTATAGATTTTTACCTATTTAATATTTCGCAAGCATAACAACGTTATTATTACATCATGTTTATAAACAGCCAACAGAGTTAAATTTAATTACAGATAAATTAAATATAACATGTAAGAATAAAGCATAAAAAATAACTGTAAAGAAAATAAAATCCTTACAGAACTTCGATGTTATTCCCGTTGCTGGAAAACCTCTAAGCGGAATTTCCACTCCCATTTATTGAATCAAAAAGCTAATAAATTACAAAAACATAACTAGTTCTTCCCAAAAAGGGAAGAACTCTAAAACTAAGAGAAATTAACTAAGAAAAGCTAAAAACTAAGAAAAACTAAAAAATCTAAGAAAAGAGAGAAAGAAAGAGAGAAGAGAATGTGTTTTGAGGAGTGTTTAGAAGTTAAGAGAAGGGGGGTATTTATAGGTGAGGATGGAGAGAAAAAGTAGGGGAAAAAATGTTAAAAAATTGTGAAAACACCGAGTGTAATTGCTGATGTCATTAATGACGTCAGAATGACGTCATGGGGGGGCGGCTGCGCGCAAAAATGGGGCAAAATGGTAGCGGCGCGCGCGGAGGGCAGTTGGGGCGCACACGGAGAGTAGCTGGGGTGCGCGCGGGAGTAGGAGAGACACGCGCGGACGTGGGGTGTGTTATGCACGGTTCTAGGTGCTCGCACGCGCGGGGCTCGACTGGGTGGCGCGGCGGCGCGATTTTCTCCTTTTTGACATTTTTGACCCTTTTGACCCATTTTGTCCAATTTTTCCATATTTGTTGACCTTTTCCCATTTATTTATTAATATATTTGTGATGTATTGCTTCTAGTATTCCTCTTTCAGTCTTTAAGTTACTTTTTTAAGTGAAAATACCTGAAAAACAATAAAAACAACCGTGATTCTAAAAAAGACAAATTTATATAAATATATGATAGAACACATAAATATATATATTTTTAATCAATTAATGTGCATAAAATTATGGTAATTTTAGTGCTTTTTGAGCACTCATCAGTAATGAGTTACCATCTTTAATGTATGAAGTGAAGAAATCTTTTAGTTGATTTGGCATGGAATATCTTAATATTCATGTTTGTCCAAATGATTGCATTATTTATAGGAAAGAATATGAGACATTAGATGATTGTCCAATGTGTCAATGGACAGCTTAGCTGTCCATAACAGTTTATTGTGTTCCATTGACAACTTAGCTGTCCATAACAATTTTGCTGTAATTTGTTGTCCATATTCATTTAGTTGTACACAGCTGTTGTCCATAGTCTATTTAGTTGTAAATAATTATCCATAAACAGTTGTACATAGCTGTCCATAGACAACAATCCATGGTTGTCCACAAGCTGTCCATAAACAGTTGTCCACAGCTGTCCACAACTATCCACAGCTATTCATAGATAGCTTTGATGTATTTTGTAGGTTTGTTGTATTTTGTAAAGTCTATAAATAGAAATAAATCATAAGACCAAATCATTCGATCATTTTCAGACAACATTCTTGACTTATTTCTGACACAATGTATAAAGAATCGAGATGAAAGTATGCTACAAATGAGACAACACCTAAGAAAGGAGTGCCCACAAAGGTTCTTTGGTATTTTACTTTTATTCCTTGCTTTCTAAGGTTGCTCAAAAGTATAGAGACATCAAAAATGTTGACATGGCATTCAAAGAATCAATTTGATGATGGGATGCAACGTCATCCTTCTGATTCTCCAAATTGGAAAGTAGTAGATAATTTATCCCTTCAAATTGCATCTGATCTATGTAATCTTCGTTTTTCCATTGCTACTGATAGAATTAATCCACACAGTTCCCTTAGTAGTAGATATATCTATTGGCCATTTATTATGATAACATACAACCTTCCTCCTTTGTTTTGTATGAAAAGAAAATTCATGATGTTAACATTATTGATCTCAAGACCGAAACAACTCGGAGTTGATATTGATGTGTATTTACAGCCTTTGATAGATGATTTAAAGACGTTGTGTAATGGTGATGTAAATGATTATGACACACGTAAGGAAGAATACTTTAACATGAAGGAATCCTTTTATGGAATATTAATGATTATCCTACCTATGAAAACTTATCAAGACATGCAAAAAAATATTATATGGAATGCCCTATTTTTAGCAATGATACTTTTGCATCTTATCTTGTTCATGGATGAAAGATGTGTTATAGAAGACATAGAATATTTTTCCATCTGGGTACAAGTTTAGATACTAAAAGAAACCTTTCGATGGTGAAGAAGATCATGATCCTACACCAAGACCTTTGTGAGGGGTTGAGATATTAAGGCGATTGAATAGTATGACATTCAAATGATATGGAAAGATGAAAAAAATAATACTTACTGAACGAAGGAAACAAAAGAGATCAACTAATAAAAAGGGTGAAAATGAAAATGTTACATAATCGATAGAATATGATTGTCGGAATAAAAAATCAATATTTTGGGAATACTATACTAGAAAGACCTACACATTCATTATATCTTATATGTCATGCACATTGAGAAAAATTTATATGAGAGCGTGATTGGTACATTACTTAATATACCTAGAAAAACAAAGGATAAAATTAAAGCAAGATTGAATTTAATGAAACTGGGCATACGACCTGAATTGGCACCACAGGTGGAAAATGATAAGAATCGAACATACTTGCCACCAGCATCATATACAATGTCGACAAAAGAGAATGATGTGTTTGGTAAATTTTTGGTGAGTGTGAAAGTTCCTAATGGTTACTCATCCAAGTTAAGAAATTTTGTGTCTATGACTAATAAAAAACTTTATGGATTGAAATCATATGACTATCATATCTTAATACAAGAGTTATTGCCAGTTTCTATTAGGTCAATTCTTCCAAAAAATTTAGGTTATCAATAATTCATCTTTGTTCATTCTTCAATACAATATGCCAAAAATCTATATCAATTGGTGAGTTAAACACTTTTATGTTCATTTAGTTCGAGGGATTCAATTGTGTGGTCCTACTTACTTAAGCTAGATGTATCCTTTTGAGAGATACATGGAAGTCCTTAAAGGTTATGTAAATAATAGAAATCATCTTGAAGGAAGCATGGTAGAACGTTACATTACTAAAAAGGCTATTGAGTTTTTTCTAAATACTTTAGTGGTGGCACTGAAATTGGGAATCCTACGCACAAGTTGTTCTTAGAATGTGACATCATCCAAGTAGGTAACCCTATGCTTTGTGGAAGTAAGAAATTTTTCATTGATCACACTAGATGGGAAAAAGCACGCTGAATCATTGTGGTAAATAACAATGAGGCACAACCGTACATAGAGTAAGTAATGACACGTAATTGATATATCTTTCATAATATCACAAAATGCATTTGAACTTATTAAAGATCAATCCTTGTTAAAAAGAAAATGAGGGGAAAAATGGTTGTATGATGAGCATAAACGAGAGCTTATTAATTAGTTTTACAACCATGTAAATGTAATATACAAGAATTCATAAGATTGCATTCTATATAATATTTTACAACTTTAATTCAAACATTTTTCATGTTTTAATATGCATAGATTCCAGTTTAACTCAACAAACTCAATCATAAAATAAACTTTGAAATGGCTTTCATATGGTCTGAAATTCGATGTCAAATCGCATTATAGTTTCCAAATTAATGGTTCTAGGTTTACAACACAAGCAAGGAACAAAGTCCAAGTAAACCAGAATGGTGGGGTGAAGATGGTTGCAAAAACTTGGAAATTTGCTAGTTTGAAAGATGGTAATCATGTGCTTTCTAATATAACATATTATGATATAATTCAAGAAATTTGGGAACTCGATTATAAGGTCTTCCATGAAAAAGTATTCTTGTCTGATTGGGTTGGAGACATTTTAAATATTGGATATAAAATAGATAATTTTGGATTTACCCTTGTAAATTTATCCAAGATATGCCATACTGATGATCCTTTCATGTAAAAAATGTATTTTACATGAGCAATGAAATTGACACAAGATGGTCTATTGTGTTAATGCCTCCACAAAAAGACTTCTATCATTACGATGCTTTAGAAGATGTTGACATGCTTGATACGTTATAAAATATTAGTCATTTCTCGTAAAAATTTCCTAATGTATGTGATGATCTAGTTGATGAGGATGATTAATCGTCATGGATTTGAAGTTATTATGAAGGAATATATATATATAATTGACAACCTAATTAAACATAATGTACGTTCTATATTTTTCTAATAACTCTTGTTTATATGATTGGAGTTAAAATTGCGAATTAATTTTTATTTCATCATTGTTTGTAGATATTTCATGGATCCTAGGGTGCTAGAGATTAGCGTTCCAAATGATCCGTTGGGGTATTTTAAAAGAAAGGGCTAGGCTATATACCTGATGCTCTACTTAATCCAGATGATAGAATCCCTGTTGAATTCAATGCAACTGGTAATCCATTGGGAGAAAATGGCCAACATTTGAAATATTCTATAGGTAGACTTGTCAAGTCAAGTATACCAATTAATATAAATGATTGGATTAAATTTGAAGAATGTGGAAAGTACAAGTTATGGAAAACCATTTATGTAAGTCTCTTGTGTTTTATAATTAATTACATATTATATCCTTTTTATATTATATCTCCTTTCAAATGTGTTTTTTTATAGAATCATTTTAATGTCCCCAATAACTGGGTTATTAAGTGCTACAAAATTGCAAATAAGGTATGAAAGGTATACGAAACCTCTAAATTGGCTAGAAATTATGTGTTTCTATACTTGGAACCATTTAATGAAGAATAATTGTATAAAATCCTTGAAAATCACCCATAGATAGAACCCTAAGTATGGAAAGACTTCATGCATTATAGATGTCTAAATGTTTTACATACTATGAAATGTATGTTGAAAGATTCACAATCAATATTTTACAAATCATTGACGAATAGTAATTGATCAATCATTACTTTATTATTGCCCACTACCAATGCCCTCTTATGCTATCACAATCCAAGAAGTTGTTGGACAATATATGGCTTGGCCATCAAATTAAGTTGTGCTAAATTTTGATATGATAATATTTATTTTTATTTAAGATAAAACTTTTTTACTACTTGTATTTTATTATTATTATTTTATTGTTACTAAAATAATAACTCTTGTTCAATCTATTATACCAAAATTGGTAAGTATTGCAAATTTAAGAGATGCAAAGGAAGTATCTCGTGGAAAATCTATATTTAGTGGACAATCATCATGCACCAAGTCATTCAAGAAGAAGCCATGAAAAAGTATGATTAAGAGTATTCTATAAACTTTAGCAAAAAATTTGGTTCTTTGATGACTATTATTGCAAGCAAAAATAGCATGAATGATGGATGGAATATGCCACTTCCTAAAGAAATATCTTGAGTAGACATTGAAAAATCTTATATATCGATTGAGTGCATATTGCAATTATTTAAATTTTAAATGATCGATTTAAGTATAATTCAAATGTGGACAAAATAAGTCCTCAATCAATGAATAACTTTAATTCATATAGAGCATATAATTATATGTATATTATCTAATTATTTATATGTATATTTATTTTATATAAGGCATGTTATTATCCACTTAAATCTAATCACCTATCACATTTAGTGATGTTTTATGATTCATCATATATGAATCAATATCAAAAGCATGATGTTAGCATAATAGCAACAAAAAAAATATGTGATAGGACATTAACACTTCAGATAAATCAAAAGTTGATAATTCATTGGCCAAAAAAAGTTTGAACAAGGTCAAGATCATTGGATATTGGTAATTCTTCATCTATATTGTAATCATATTTGGTATTGTGACTCAACTTCCATAGAATTGAATAAAGACACAAAAAAGTTGTTGAAATGTAAGAGTTATAACTAGCTATTTTTCTTTGTAATATTGAATAAAGAAATAACTATTTTCTACTTTGACAGGGCATAGAAGATGTGGGATAAGAACAAGGGCATTGTCTTTTAAAAAATTACATTAGCTTATATGGGATGAAATTATGGTATGTACAAGAAAATATTAAAAATAAATTTTGTTAATTTAATGAACTGTATGATTGAATAATAAAGATATTCAAATTGATAAATCATGTACACTTGTTTTTTGTAGGTTCAATAACAAAATGATGGAATTATATGTGGTTACTTTGTTATAAAATTTACGAGCGAGATCATCTCAAATATAAACATGCTAATTAAAGACGTGGTAATCTCTTTTAATAATATACTCTTCTAACATATAAGTTATTTTTAATGAATTTATTGTGTTAATTATGAAATAAGTTTTGTTCATTTACGTCATTAAATTATTATTTTGAATTTAAATACATGTAGTTCTTTAGTTGGAGTAAAACGGGATATGATAGGCAAATTTTTGAAGATTTATGAGAAGAATGGGAGGAATACATACTTCAAATTATAAGGTCGCAAGAAGAATCAGAAGAAGAATATGATGAATTTAAATAGCATAGGTATCTTATTTTATGTGATTTTCTTGTAAAATGATATATAATAAAGGATATATATAATTTTATATCTAATATACCATGCATATGAATATTTACTTATAATATTTAGTGATATTGAAATTAAGTTAAATTTGTATATATGTATTGTATATAAGTTCTTTTTTGTTAGAAGTTTAGTTCTTAAGTAATTAACTAATATATAGTTTTTAAATGAATATAGAGTTTAAAAAACAATTTTAAACATATTTTAGTTTTTCTACGGTTATTTGATTTAAAACATGCATGGAGGCTAGTAGAAAATAACCAAAATATGTTTAGGGGTGATACCATTTTTAAGTCGATTCTACCCAAGATTTGACTTAAAGTTTTAAGTCAGTTCACTGGATCAATTGAATTGAAATTTAAATTTGGTTGACATATAGGACCAACTTAAAAATTAAAGTCACATCGATTTAAGTCAATTCACTTAACCGACTTAAAAACCCTTTTAAGACGATTAATAATTGACTTAAAAGCTCTTCATTGCAGTAGTGCATCCTAACCAAATCCAATCAATGCTTAAACTTGGCTAGTGGTACTGCATTTGTAAGTGTATAAAAAGGATTATCCTCTATGGAGACTTTGTCAATGTTAACCAAATAACCTTCTGAAACCATGTCCCTAATGAAATGCATTTTTACATGTACATGTTTAGACCTAGAATGAAACATGGAATGTTTAGACAAGTGAATAGCATATTGGTTATCATATAGAATAATATCAATATTATCAAAGGATATTTTCTCAAGCTTCCTAGTGAGGCCTCTCATCCACAAGCATTCCTTTACAACCTCAGTACACACTATAAATCAATCAGTAGTTGACAGTGCCATAAAAAAACTGTAAGTTAGCTTTCCATGAAACAACATTCCTAAATTTACCTAAAAATATATTCACACAAAGATCTCCCATTGTCTTTTGAAAAGTCAGAGTTAGACTAACCTTGTGCAACAAGGGCATTAGAAGGATTACATTGAAATAGCAAAATATTATTTATATTGCCTTTAATAGACCCTAGGATTCATTTAATAGCCAACCAATGAGCCTTAATTAGGATAGATATATACCTGCTAACTACACCTACAACTTGTGCTATATTAGGTCTAGTATAGGCCATAGCATGCATTAAAGATCCTACAAAATTAGAGTACGAGACTCTATTCATATAATCTCTATCACAATCATTTTCAAAGCTATCTTTACTAGAAACTTTAAAGTAAGAAACCAAAGGAACACTAACTAATTTAGCATTATAACTAAAAAACCTTTTTAAAAATTTTTCAAGAAGATTGTTGAGATAAAAACAATTTACCACCAGTTTTGGTAATATCCATACCAAGAACCCTTTTAACAGGACCCAAGTCCTTCATATCAAATCTATTACTTAACTTAAGTTTTAAATGATCAATTTCAATTTTACTCTTACAAGCAATGAGTATATAAACATATAACAACATTTGAAACATTTTTCAATTTGAAATAAATACAATTATAATAATCACATCTTTTAACTATAAATTTAATCAATAAAGTGTCAAATATCATATACCATTGCTTAGGGGTATGTTTAAGTCCATATAGAGAATTCTTAAGTAGATAAACAAAGTTTTCATTACTAGGTTTTACAAATCCTTCAGGTTGTTCAATATACATTTGTTCAAGTAAAAGATTAAATTGAACAATTAATGCTAATTAACATCATCCTTATTGAAGTAAACTTAACAACATTGGTGAAATTTTCATGAAAGCCCCTTTTCCAAAGCAAATCCTTGTACTACTAACCTAACCTATACCTAGGTTTTTCAATACCTTTAAAACCATCATCTTTTAAATAACCATCCAGTGCTTAGAACTTTAATTTCTTTAGGCTTTTTAATAAAAACCCAAGTCCTATTTTTACTAAGTGAGTTTAATCATCATGTATAGCATCTAACCATTTATCAACATTAGGTGAATTAACATCATCAAAATAAGACTTAGGTTTATCATTAATAAAGTTAGAAGCAATAGGTAAAACATAAGAAATTAAATCTACTTGTCTAGGTCCAGAAGAAGTAAAAGAGGTAGAAGTAGATTATATAATGTAATCAAAATACCTTATTGGTGCCTTGATAGTCCTCCTAGTTCTATCCTTGGCCAATTGGTAATCATGTACCTTAGGGGAATTGCCATAAGAATTGTTAGTATCCTTGGTAGATCCATCATCATCACTAGCATTAATCTCATAAATATTAATATCTATTTACTGAGGTGTTGTAGGTTCCTCCACCTCACTTCCAGTACATCGACATGAGGGAAAGGTGCTACATCTACCTCCATCTCAAGTTCAATGCCATTATCATTTCTTAAAGTAGGTTCAACATTAAAATATTTAGAAAATGATGATTCATTAAAAAAAATATTTCTACATATAATATGTTTAGATAAGGAAGGATACCAAAGTTTATAATCTTTAACCCCTAAAGGATAACCAACAAAGTAACACTTAAGAGATCTGGCCGTACCTTGCCTTGGTTGAAATGACTATAAGAAAGACCACCAAAGCCCCTAAGGTTATCTAAGTTTATAGGTTTTCTATTCCTTATGTACTTATGTGTTTTAAACTCTAATACAATATAGAGAACCTATTTATAAGGTATGTTGTTATGCTAATAGTCGCATCCCAAAACAATTTGGGCATAAAAAATAAGGATAACATACATCCAACTCTTTCCAAAAAGGTCCTATTCATTCTTTCAACTAAACCATTATGTTAAGGTGTACCAACTATTGTCCTATGTCTTCCAATCCCATTGTCCTAACAATAAGTGTCATAAAGTTGATTATAGAACTCCAGAACATTATCGGTCCTATATACCTTAACCTTTCTACCTAATTGGTTTTCAATAAGGTATTTCCACTATATAAATGTGTCAAATATTTCATCCTTAGTTTTACATGTAAAGGTCCATACTCTCATAGTAAAGTCATCAACTAAAGATAGATAGTGTTTGGAGAATTGCTAGTGTATTAGGGATTTTAGAGAGATATTAGGGAGAAGATAAATTCAGATCCTTTATTCATCTCATTAATGAGTTAAATATAGATATATAAAGGACAGGTGTGATCGTTACAATGGAAGGCGCTTTATTGAAGGTGTCAAAGTTGACCTATACATGTTAAAAATTACAAATAGGTCGTTATTCCATGCCATACAATATGTCTCTTAGATTAGAGGGTAGGTAATATTCATGAGATTGGTCACACCATGTGATATAGTACTGAGCTTGATTGTAGTATACTAGGCCTTTATTATTGGGTCATAGACATTAGATCATGGGTAACTTGATCTACTCGAGAAGCTCCATAAGAGTTGGATTGACTGCTTTCCCTAGACTAGAATGCTAATATACATGCCATTGGATGTACATGTCTCATTCTCTATACCAAAAGGGTGACTTAGGTTGCTAGGAGTGTATGCCTATCATATGGGTGATACCAAATATTAACTCTCTTATTCTCTTAATTTTATGAAATTAAGAGAATACTTAAAGATCTAGAAACTTTCCATCTTCAATCAATAACTCTGCTATCCTTTCAACTTCCACTAACTCCCATCTATGGACCCTCTATAAATAGTTCCATCATTTTACTATTAACTGTACCATCACAACCTAAGCTAATCTTCAATCAGAGAATATGATTCCATTATTCAATATTTCAAATCATTCACATCATTACCAACTCATTTTGTCAATACTCATTTTGAAAATCAATTTGGTTTTGTACGACTCAATTTGTTTCAACCAGTGTGACATTCTCAAGTACTCTACATACTTCTATCAACCTACACAGATCATTTTTAGGTAATTTTCTCTACTCATTTTCTTTTCGTTTTGCCATGTCATCATATAAAGGGAAAAATACTAGCCATCAAACGACCTCTAAACATCCCCCATTAGGCATACTAAAAGTGTTCCTCTTAAGATATCGGCACATCTAAAACCTTCTAAGGAGTTTTCTAATTCCTAATTAGGTCCTAATCTCTCCCAACAACCTCATGATGCTACAAGATCTCGTGGTAAGGAAACCAATACCTCTATAGGAGATAGTGTTCTAACTCTACCTGTATTATCTAGCTCACTTCTCATATCTACCCCATCATCACAAGGTCCTATTACTATCAAAAAAATTCCCATGACGACAATGACATAGAGTAAAATAAAATAGCACAATTCAAAGGGTGAACCTATACATAGGAAAAAGAACAAACATAAAATTGAGAAAATGCCCAGTTAATTGAGCATTGATGATCTATTCTAGCTAAAGAAAGACTTTAACATCCTACCCCATGTTGGAATAATGCCCATCCCTTAACACTTATGTGACACTAATGATCCTCTTAAGAGGTGGTGGATTATCACTCCATAGTGTTCAAACTTGGACTTAGATATCCATTTCGAATGATCATAGCCCGCTCTTTGAATACATTTAATATCAAATTGGCCAAAGTGAATGCTAATGGAATGAATGCTCTACTATGCATATCTATTGTTATAGAGAAGATGGTATGGACCTTACGGATAAGGAGATTCAGTGTATGTATAGTCTTAAGAAAAATGGTGTTGACAAAGGTAGGGCATACATTTTATCTCTAATTAGGCATGAGCTCCATTTAAAACTCTCCAATAGTACATATGGTTGGGAAAAAAACCTATACAATATATGCAACATATAGGGTGATGAGGGTAGAGTTTCCAGTTCATCATTTATGGAACCATAATTTTAACACAAACCAACCTCATGCTAGTAACCTCCTTAATAGTCTGATGGAAAAGAAAAATATAGGAGAATTAAACTCCAAAATAAGAATAAATAAATCTATAAGAACATCTTGACAAAAGATTGCTTCATGAACTCAGGTGTACAAAGAGATTACACTCAAGAATACACATGTTGCTATATGAGATGATTTATAAGTATGCTTAATGATTTGGTTTATAAACTAAATGAGTTTGTTTACTTTTACAGGCATGAACTACATAGAAATTAATCTCGAGGACTTGATAGACATGATTGGCATTCATGACCTAGAGTTGACAATGCTATGGATAATCCAAACCTTACCTGCATGAACTAAAGATTTCATTCATATGGAAGATGAGCCTATCGATTTTTTGCCCTTTGTCCCAATTGTCCAGTAAAAACTCCCTAGCTTATGCTCTCTACCACCCCTTACAATGAATTTTCAAAAGAGAAAAAATGTTTGAAACCTTAACTCCTACAATCCAAGCCATAAACCTGGATGATTTTGAGTTTGATAAACTCATTCTGAAAGACACCATGGTGTTAAACACTCTAATAACATATTTTGACAAGGGTATATTCATATGTACTGATTTAATATAGGGTCTCTTTAATCATTTCTGTAGTGACATCAAAAGGGCTAGGATTAAAGAAACCTATAACGAGAAAAAGCATCTATTGGGGAAATGATGGATGATGATCTTTTAGAGGTACTTTTCCACTTTGTTATTTTCACATTTTTTTGTACTTTGTTATTTCACTTTGCTAACTACTAATTACTTATGCTTTATTAGGTTATGGAATTGGTTAGAGAAGAAAAGCTTTCTCTTAGAGCCTATAAACATAAGGTACAGGATAGTCACTTGCAAATAGAAAAGTACCAAAAGGTTATTGAGGATAAGGACGTACTCATTAAGAATGAGGCTAAGATTCTGGCACTTGAAAGGGATGTCCTTGATATATCTTGTAGGCTAAAGAAAGTGGAAAACCTCACCTATGAGTAAAGTATGAGAATGTCCTATAGTGGAGAGAAGGCTAAGGAGGCCAAGGCTATAGTAAGCATACTTAGAGAATAAATTGGTTCTCTAAATCAAGATGGAATGTACTAAAGCTTATAGAAGTAGAGTGAGCTTCGTGATAAATAGCTTGAAGATATAGATGGAAAAGCTAGACCTGACTGTTCTCTATTTCACACTAATGTGAGCTTTTCAAAGTAGTAGGAGCTAAGTGTTTCCTGGCAATACCTCGTTACCCTCACCTCATTTAGAGTAGACAAGTCAAAGAGGCCATGTTGAAGGTTAGGTCAATAAAGCCACCCCATAGTAGATGTTTTTTTATTTCTTATTCTTGTAAGCTTCTCTTAGTGCAGCCTTCTGCCTTGTGATATCACCATCAACACCTGAGTGATTGATTCAACCTTTTATTTTAGGACTTTATTTTGTTTTCAATGTAATTTGTGACTCTTTTTTAAATGCACTTTGTACACCTATCATATGTTTTGAAGTGTGTACAACTAGGATTTATGTTATATTTGAACTATACAAATTTATCACTTCGAATTTGTCTCGTAGTTGTTAATGCATCATAAATGCACATAGTATTTTTTGTCAATCTATATGCTATATTTTTTCATTTGATTTTCTATCTTAGAATTTCTTTGACAATCCATCTTGATGGGTTGAAGGTTGACCTTGATGATCTAATAGAGATGGGGTCATGTTTTTCTTGCACCCCTAATGCTCTTTCAAAAGATAAAGGTCACCATATTTCTCAATTCTTAAGTGATAAAGGAAATCAAATACCTTAACTACCCACCTCGTTGGTGGAACAACATGTATGCTCTCCCTACCTCTCCACTTCCATTATAAAGGGTAACAATAAGGACTTGCCAGTTCCCCATACCATTAGCTGACAAACTGGCTCTACTACTGATAGAAATAGTGATCAACTGATAGGGTCTAAAACTTAGGGTGAGCTACTCCACTGCTTAGCTAGGACAAAAATAATAGACTGGATAGTTTATTTGTAAAAAGGATGTTTAGCAACCCTATTTCTCAAGACATGTATTATCATTTTGGGGTTCTTGTTGACTGTTGCTACTATACATTTAGCCTATAAGGGATAGAAAGGAACTATATGGCGCTTAATGGTGAGATGTGTTCTTGATGTAACTAATTTATGTCTCAATACTTGTATTTTAAAATTTCCATCTCTAATATGTTGTTTGTACTTGTAGTCCGTATCCCTTGCTATCGACTCTGAAGAAGAAACAGAGACTACTCAAGAGACATTTTAATGTATGGATCAAGAGCTTAGTGAACTCAAAGCCTGTTATGAAGCCATGTAACAAGATTTAAAGGATATGTACAATGATTTGATCAAAACATGTATTCAACGAGATAAATATAGAGAGAAGAGGGATCATCTCTACATATTAATTGAGTACTCAAAGCAAAAGGCACTTAGGTAGAGTACTCACAAAACACCAATTTTTAAGAGTACTAGCTCACATCCCCATCCATAGAGGTATGTATTGATCTGGACTTGTATAAAATGTCACTCTTTCAGTTTTTCACTTTCCATATAATATAACATATTGTAATTCAAATTTTATGTTGTCTTAGTGTGAATTCTTAAAGATAAGGTCCATTTTTATGTACTTATAATTCTTTCTTAGAATGACCATCATACCTCTTATACACACATCCCAAGTAGGGTCCATTTGGCTACCTCACTCAGTACTAAAAGATTATTGCATAGTTTTTTCACGAGATAAGAGACATACAAGGGTGAAATTGAATCCTACCCTCGTATATACATCCCAAAATGGGGGGTTTACATGTGAACTCAAGAAATTTTCTTAGGATGGATGCCATGCCTCTTATACTTGCTTACCAAAGGGGTCTATTTGGCCACCTCACTCTTTATTTGGGGGTTATTGCGTATTTTTTTCATGAAATGAGAGACATGCAAGGGTGAAATCGAATCCTACCCTTGTATGTACATCCCAAAGAGGAGGTTCACTTATGAATTTAATACCCTTTGTTAGGATGGATGCCACACCTCTTATACCTGCATCCCAATTAGGGGTCCATTTGGCCACCTCCTTCCTTACTTGGGGGTTATTATGTAGTTTTTTCATGATACAAATGTAGATATTCAAAATGTGGATTCAATATGCTTTCATTCATATATTAACTCAAATATTAGTTCAAACATTCTCCCTATTGATATCCTCCCCATTAATATCTTTGTTCCTTCTAGATTTCCATCTAGAAGATGATGCATTTTTCATGGTGAAATTGTAGCAAATTCTTGGTTTCTCTTGTTGTCCTTTTATTTCTTTTATCCCATCTATTATAGGACACTCGATAAGCTAATTGTAAGTAAAAAGGACAACTCTCATCTTATGGACCCATGGATAGCCCAAAATCTTATTATAGGGAATGAGGGTATTTAACACCACAAATTTAGTAAGTATAATGGCTCCTTCTATAAAGATTGAGAATCATATCATACCACCTCAAATGATCATGCTACCGTTGAAACCTACCAATGGCATTTGTTTCCTTGTAATCTCTTTCCTATGTCCAACAAAGCTAGTAAGTACAACAAATTTGAAAAGCTGCCATTGTAAATGAATATTCTATGCACCTCATAATGTGTGATTTTAACTGTAATGACCAAATGATCATTGTGAGGTGGTAATACCTCTATTCCTTCAAAGATTATAAGAAGCACCAATCCTTGTTTGAGCATGTAAATGGAGTGGTGTGTATCTCTAGCTTTCTAGCATATCATTGTCTCAAATGGTGTGAATGGCATTCCATTGTAGGGCCACCATGTATAGTACATATTACACATACATCTCCCCGAAGGAGCTGATTAGGCTTGTTGTTTTCCATTTGAAAGAGATTGTATGGAACAAATTTTCTTTAAGGATTTCCCTTTCTATTTTCTCCTTTTAGACCTCTATTTCTATCCACAAGGTCCCCCCAAGTGTTCATTATATATGAGTTACTTAATCTTTGTAAGACCTACTGGTCTCGTGTTTGCATGTTAGCTTTCTATGTACAAAACATAGAATCTGTTTATTTTACTTAGTGTATCTATCTACCTCTATGTAAGGTTGGTTAATATGGATTAGTAATACATACACGCACATTGTTAGATACACTTTGAATATGAGCATGTTTACATACATCATGGGGGTTGGTTTTCATTGTGTACAAGATAGGTTAAGAGTAGTGGTTTTCGACGAGTAAGCTGAAATTTTGTTGATGTTTTTGGTTTGTTTCAGGTCCTAGTATTTATGAAAATTACTCAATAATTTTTGAAAACCAAAAAATTTAATTTTTGGAACTTTGAGATGGAACTTTATCATGGACCTCACCAACCACCTCACCATGGGTGGTGGCAAGGTAGTGGTGAGTTTGGCCGTGGATTTGGAAATTTCTATAAATACCCACATTTCTTCATGTTTGATATCCAAAAAATGTAGTAGAGCTCTGTCAAATTGACATCTCATTCTTTCTATTTTTGAATTACTAATACCTTGTGTATTATTTAGTAGTAATGATTCATGATTGTGTGAGGCAAATCATGCTTTTATGTGGTGAGTACTCAAGACAATGTTTATAAGTGGGTTTTATATATAAGTCATGTGTTGGCTGATAGTTCCCCTCGTGCAACTTTTTCTTATGTGAGAACAACTCTGTGATAGTGGGTTGAGTTAATTTGTATAAGTTCTCATATCTCTTGGTAGTATGTAATAAGAGATGATTATTGAGTATTCCTGCTCAAGGGTGGTTCTTTTAATAGTCCATATTACACATTACTAGTATGTGATTTTTGATCAAACCATATTAGATGGTGTTAACTATAGATGAAAGTTGGGTTTGTGTGTTGAACCAAGTTTTGCAAAGGCAATAAGTGAAGGTAGCATAGGTAGTTAGGGAAGGTGTTATGAATGATAAAGGTATTTATATTTATAGTTTTCTAACAAGTTACATCTACTTATTATATTTAGTAGATTGTTTGCTGCTAAGTGGTTGTCATAAGAAAATCGAGGATATTACTACATAGGTGGGGATTTTATGTCGGTTTACCTCATTATATTTGTTGTTATGCATGTTTGAATATATGGCTAGTATAATTAGAGTTTAAATAGTATATGTTTCTACATACTAAAGTTTATACTCTAATTAGAAAACTTTTATTATTTATTGCATGCTTTCTACTTACTGATTATATATGATGCTACTATGATTATTTGTTACATGTTTATCTATTGAATGTTATGCATGATCAAATTATGTGTTAGTCTAATCTGAGTGTCTATCTTGTATGAACCAACATACAAGATGTAGACTCTGATGAGAAAGCGTATTCATTATATAGCATCGCATGCTTTCTTTCCTTTCTATATAGCATACCTATAGCTTTCTAATCATTACTTGTGTTGTAGTAAATTAATCTACTTACTTCTTGATTAATTTATATTACTTATGTTTTTTATGTGCATGTAAATTTGATGTGAGTCTTTCTTTCCTTTCTATATAGCATACCTATAGCTTTCTAATCATTACTTGTGTTGTAGTAAATTAATCTACTTACTTCTTGATTAATTTATATTACTTATGTTTTTTATGTGCATGTAAATTTGATGTGAGTCTCCAAAAAGTTTGCATCTTCATACCTTGGTTGTATCCTAAGTGTCAGACTCTTTAATTAGGTTGCTATGTTTAGATCGATGACATGCTATGAGAGTACAATTACCATTTATTGAATATTTTTCCAAATATGAAGTCTTGAAGTGATTGAAAACCCTTTATTGTTTTAGTATGCATTCTTATCACAGTTACTCTTAGTTATTTTCCAATCATATATTTGTTGCTAGTCTGGATAGAAGCATAAGACATACACTATCACTAGTGTATTTACCATAGTTAGTTCTTTCTTACTACATGTTTTTATTGTGTGTTGAATTAAGCATATTATTTTGCACTCCCACTATGTTAATATTACTTAATTCATATTATGAGGCCTATTTGGCCTAATTGATATAGAGCCAGTGGAAATATTCCATAGGTTGGTGTTTCTACCTTTTATCTAGGTCTCGATTACCTATTTGAGTTGGAAAAAAATTAACTTTTGTGTAATTGTTCTTACGTATGAGAATATTCAATATTCCACTTAAGATGCCTACACTTATTGGTCCAATGACCTATTTCCTTATGGAAGGCACAACACTTATTGGTGTCTCAAAATAGGGCTCTCATAGGTTGTGGCCATCTTACCTTATCCATTCCCTCTATCCTTTCTATGGAATCGGCCAGAGATACAAGTAATAAAGGTCCTTTGAAGGGAAATAGGGCTTTTCCTCATATTCCTGGTCTTCCCCTAGTACATCTACTGGTTTAAAATATGGTGGATTCATCTGTCTATCAATGAAAGGCCTTATTTCTTCAGCTTTGATGCTAGTGGTGGGCTTATCCAAAGTTCAAACCAAAGAGCGTATTGATGGCTTTAGTGCTCTTTCCATGTTAACAAATACTTCTAGGGAATGTGGAGTAGTTTTTGTTAGCTCGATGAATAGGCTAGTAGCTTTCTTCATTCTCTTACAAAAGGTTCCGATGGAAATTGAGTCCAAGATTGGTGAGATCTCCATCTTTTCCATTTTGGAATCTTCTTACGTAGTATTCCATTTTTTCATTACTCTCTTGGACGATGGAGAATAGATGGTGTATTCCTTCTTGATAGGTTTATTACACGCATAATTGGTGATGAAAATTTTAACTAAGCCATTGAAATCCTTTACGATCTTATAAGGTAATTCAATAAACCATTTCTATATTATTTCTTAGAAGCTGGCAGTAAATAGGTTGCAGAACATGGCATCTCTTTTATTCTTTGGAAAGCATACGGTTTCCATTACCATCTTGAAATGAATAACATGAGCCATATGATCTTTCGTTCTCTTATATGGAGGACACTTTTGGGAGAAAAACTTGAGAGGTAATACTACCATTTCAATGTCATTAGAAAAAGGGGGACACTGACAATTGGTTACACACAGTTTGATATCATTCATAGGATGTAAATTTCCTTAATTTTTCAAGAAATTGTTCATCTTTGCTTCCATCTTTTCCTCCATATTTTTATACTTATTATCCCACTAGTTGTTGGAAGTTTGGAGTATTTAATGTCCTTTTGGAATATGGGTTTTCAAAGCATATGATCTTGGTAAGTGTGGGAGGTAGTTTGCATCGAGCATTGATGGGTCATGTACGCTGGTTCTTCAATTGGAGCTAATGGTACGGTTTTCCTGTAGGCTGAATTAGGTCGATATTGGTTTGTCTTAAAGTTTCTCGAGGATTTTTTCAATCTTGATGAATGGCATGGTCGTACGGGAGAAGTAGCCATCTAAAATGAACTTTTAGCTTCTTTTGAGTAGTTATCTTTCATCAAGCATGACTTGAGTTATTTATTACCTTTTTGTGATTTGATGAAAGCTTATTGCAGCTCTGTCCCTTCCTATTAAAGCCTTTCCATTTTAATATCCCTTTCACGAGAAGTGCTTTCATAGCTATAGTTGATTGAACTAGTTGTGTGAGGAATCGTTCCAGTCACCTCTAGTGCATTCTCATGTAAGACTATACGTGCAAAGTCATACCATAATCCATGGTGCAGGGTGATTATAGATGAGTCATAAGGTACATGATTATTGAGATCGAATTCAAGAATAGGGACTGTTTCTTAATTTGAGGTGTGAGTGTTGACTAACCATGATGACATGAGTGAATTTTCCTACGACACGGGCTGATTCTCCTTGGATGTAAAATTAAAGGTCTTAAATTCTAATTAAGGACTAAGAGGATTTAAGGTCAAACAATGGACGCTAATTGTTTGGAGAATTGTTAGTGTGTTAGAGATCCTAGAGAGATATTAGAGAGAAGATAAATTCAGTTCCATTATTCATCGCATTAATAAGGTATATATAGATACTTAAAAAGCAGGTATCATCATTACAATAGAAGGTAATCTGTATGAGGTGTTAGAGCTGACCTACACTTGATAAAAATTACAAATAGGTCATTCGTTATTCCATGCCACACAAGATGTTTCTTAAATAAAAGGGTAGGTAATATTCATGAGATTGCTCACAGTAGGTCATATAGTATTGAGCTTGATTATAGTAGACCAGGCCTTATTTATCACATCGCAAACATTAGGTCATGGGTCACTCAATCTATTGAAGAAGCTCTACAATAGTTGGATTTATTGTTTTCCCTAGACCAAATCGCTTATATATAGGCCATCAGATGTGCACATCTCACTCTCTATACCAATAGGGTGACTTTGGTCGCTAGGGTTACATACCTACCATGTGGACGATACCAAATAGGTAGTACTTATTTCTACCAAGAGATTGTGTAGATGCCCAAAAGTCAAAATGAACATAATCAAGTGCATGTTGTATAGTATGTTTGCCCTTAGAAAACTTAACCCTAGTTTGCTTACTAAAGATGCAATGTTCATAGAAGAACGTAAGACTTCACAAGGACTTATTACCAAAAACACCATGTTTAGCTAGCATATTTACATTTTTTCACTTATGTATCCTAATCTCATATGCCAAGTCGTAACACTATCTACGTATTGTTCTACATTAATAGTCACCTTATTATCTAGGGAGACCCTTGAAAAATGTAAAAACCATTGACTCTAACTGCTTTTAAAATAATTAATGAACCCTTTAACACTCTCATAACACCTCTATCTATCATTATTGCGCATCTTGTAGCATCTCGTGTATCCAGTGATATCAAATTTCTTCTTAATTTAGGGACAAACCTTACATCATAAAAATCCTTATATGTGCCATCTATTAGTGTTAACCTAACAATTCTTAGGCAACTCATGAACATTGATTCCATACACCTCTTGCTAAACCAAGAGAACTTTCATTTTTCATTTCCACATATCGTAATCCCTTGTGCCATCAAACATTGTTATTTTATATTGAATAAACATGGTAAGAAAAACTTAAATAACAGAGCGAAAAAAATTAAAGGAAACCCAAAGGTCAGATTCTTCATGGACTTTAGAAACCCTAAAAATCCTAGGTTCCTAAATCAATAAAGAAATCAACCTAAAAAGGAACAATCATGGATTTTTGAGAGTCTCAAACACTCTGATTGAAATTTGAAAGCTAGAGACTGCAAACCATGCTCTAATACCACTTGTTAGGATTTTGTATTCACTGAACTTATTAACTCAAGCACTCAAATTAACGTTTCAATGCAATATTAAACTTGAAAGGCAACAAATAACCAAAAAGCATAGTAGAAATCAAGAGTAAGATTATTTAAATGATTCGACCCCATGTTACATAGTCTAATCTACTAGAAAGGGAAAATGATATATCCACTAGGTGAAAATAAAGTACAAAGCATCCAGAACAGATTATAGAGGAAACCCTTAACACAATCAGAGGATTGAACACCCTAACATATGCTATTCTTGATGAACACATACAAGAACACACAGAGACAGAGATAAGTCACACATAGCACAAGAGAAAAGAAGAGAAAATGAGAGAGTTGTTAGCAAAAGAACACTAAATAGGGTATATATACATAACATGTTAAATGACCAAAATGCCTTTGAGTTTTTGGCCTATAAGCACACCTCAGCCTATAGACTTGCACAATATTAAACCAATGGATCCAACTCAGCCCAATTGTAGTATCCAAAGCCCAATTACCAAATACATGAAATAATATGATAAGTCACATATTTATACACTTAACATAATGTATTTATGAATGCAAATTATAACTCATTTAATCATAAATATAATACATCCATAATGCTCCCAATATTATTTATTATAAAAAATTAATAGAGTACTCTTTTTAAAAATCAACCTATACTTGATGTCATTCGAATTTATGATTTAAAACCAATAAAAATGAGTTTTATCACCATATCATTAAAATCGAATTAGATTGATTGAAAAATTAGATTGTTTTGAGTAATCCAATTCGATTTTCTACCTAATTCGGTCCTATTCAATTTTGTAAAATTTTAAATTTTTTAAATTTGATTAGACCGTTCATATTGTTATATTTATAATTTATATTTTACAAATATAATTGTATTTGTAGCTCAATAGCTAAATATATCAATATTTAGTATAGTGTTCCTTCCTAAATTCAATACTTAGAAAACTAATTTTTTTTGTTTTAATTGAGAGAAGATAAACAAACAAAAATGTTATTGCTGTTGAGATGATTATGTTTCGAATTATGGATAAAAAATGTTAATAATATACAAAACAAATCAACAAGTTAATGGGTGATAATATAAAATAATTTCAATATATATTATAGTGTTTATATTCTAAATAGTTATAACTGGATCAAATCTGACCAAGATGGTCTGATTCGATCTAATTAATATATATGAATAATTCGATCTGTTTTGTTTAAATTTTACAAAATTCAAACTAGATCAAACCATGTCCACCCCTAAAAACCACTATATTTTAGATTTAAGTATAGCTATTTAAAAAAATACATTTTTGGTGAAAGTTATTAGACTTCTAAAACAGTTATCTCATATATTTATTGAGGAACTTAATTATATGTATTTTATTACATCTTCCAACCACTAATACTTCCACATATTATATGGAAAATTTTGAAGAAACTTACAATTTTAACATTTTTTAATAGGATAAAATTTGTTTACACCACTAGTACGATATTATTTTTTGGACAAAGAAATATATTAATTATGTTAAAAGTATATAAAAATTATTAGCTTTTTAGTATTACATTACAAGTTTATTAACTACAAAAAAGTATATAATAAGTATAAAAATGATAAATGTGAGAAATTGAACATGTGAGTACAAATGTATATATTTTTTTAAGTTTCTATGTAATCCTAAATTAATTGCTGAGTATTTAAATCTATCTGTATTCATATTTTCTAAAATATTAAATAATTAATAATAAAAATATATTCAAAAAATATCAAATATCATTCTTTAATTTTTTTCATAAGCAAAATGTTTAAAAATACCTTTTTGTAATCTACGATATTAAATGCTACTTATTATCTAAACAAATGGATCAATTTTGCTGGTCACCCTAAAAAAAATTAAAATTCTCTAAACATATTAGTCTTTATTTTCCATCTAATGTTTGTTTAAAAGGGTGACTTTTTTTTTTCCTTCAAATCCTACTAGAAATATAAAAGTCTCAAGTTTAAAAAGGTGCCTTGAAAAAGAAAAGGAACGAAAATACCAGGGGATGGACTAAAAGCTTTTTGTACCATTGGATCCTAGTGAGCCCAACAATTGGATGAAAAAAGTAACTATTAACTTGAAAATAGAGAACTTCTTTTAATTAATTTTTCAAAACTAATAAAATCTCACTCAAACTTTATAATTTCATATTCAATAACACAATAATAAAACAAAAACAAATTTTAATAAAGTGCAAATAGGATTAGAACTAATAAGACTTCTAGTAGGTATCAGTGATATAGTTTCACCGATCCCATTAAGATTCCGACGAACCTAATGGAGTTTAAACTATTGTCATACATTTAAAGCCTTGCATATTTTTTAAAAACACACACAGTATGTTAAATCTAGATATTGTTACAACTCTAACAATGTTGAACGTTGATAATATTATTAAGTCTATTCTTATTATCAATTTATTAAACTTATATGATAAGTATGTTTTTGATATTTATATTGTAACAATGGATATAAAGTTATAAATTTTATGAGAACTTTTTTGTTTTTTTTGTTAGTTTTCAAAAATTGATCCAAAAATCAAATATGTGGCTATTAAGCCAATAACTCATGAAAAAGTTTAAATGACATCTCAATTTTAGATCATTAGTGCCATTTATGGGAGATGTTGAGGAGTCCCACATCGGCCAGGGAAATCAACGAAGAGTTGGTTATAAATCTGGGCAGTCTCTTCCCTGATAAGTGCATTTTGAAGGGAAAGTCTGGGGCTACCTAGCTTTCAACTTGATATCAGAGTAGGACCTTGGTCCGATTGTTCCCAACACGTTCAACCCTAGTCAACCTCATGGTCAATCGGTCAGAGCGGTGTCCTCGCCCGATGTGAGGGGGGGTGTTGAGGAGTCCCACATCTTCCAGAGAAACCAGCGAGGAGCTGGTTATAAGTTTGGGCAATCTCTTCCTTGATAAGCGCATTTTGAAGGGAAAGTCTGGGGCTACCCAGCTTTCAACTTAGTATTAGAGCAGGACCCTAGATCAATTGTGCCCAACACAGTCAACCCTAGTCAACCTCACAGTCAATCGGTCAAAGCGGTGTCCCTGCCCGATATGAGGGGGTGTTGAGGAGTCCCACATCGGCCAGGGAAACCAGCGAGGAGCTGGTTATAAGTCTAGGTAGTATCTTCCCTGATAAGCATGTCTTGAAGGGAAAGTCCGAAGCTGCCCAGCTTTCAACTTGGTATCAGAGCAGAGCCTTGGCCCGATATGAGGGGGGTGTTAAAGAATCCCACATCGGCCAGGGAAACCAGCGAGGAGCTGGTTATAAGTTTGGGTAGTCTCTATACTAATAAGAACATTTTGAAGGGAAAGTCTAGGGTTGCCCAGCTTTTAACTTGGTATCAAAGCAGGACCCTAGTTAGAAAACTGGGAAGATTGATTTCTGTGAGCATTGTGTCTATGGAAAGCATCGTGGGATTTGGGCCTCTATAAAGTTAGGTTCATATGGCAATTCTACCACATGTTTCTTTCTCTCCCAAAATGCACTAGGGATTTCAGTGCATATTTCTTTTTCAAATTTCTCTTTGAGAGATTGAATTTTCTCTTGTATTTCTTTAGAGAAAATCTTTTGTTGAATTGTTTTAAAATTCACTTCTTCTTTTAAGGAAAAAAGATTTTTTTTCTTTTTCAGTAATCTTACCTTTGAGGCAATTTATTTCATGTATCTGAGGTTCTTTTGTGAACTTGAAAATAATAGGATATCCATCAATTTTTGTTTTGATTCCTTCTGTCATAGTTTTGAAAGGATATAGCATGTTGATGAATGGTGTGCCTAGAATTACCATTCTTGAGAATTCTTTACTTAGTAAAAAATTAGTTTCTAGGCATACTTCATTGTTACATACAGTTACATTAGACAACTTATAATGTATAGGCATTCTTCCACCATTAGCAATATTTAATACTTGAGTGGTTTTTGTAAAATACCTCGTAGGTACAATGCCTTCACTAATGCAGTTTAAATAAGCTCTTGTATCAACTAGGGCTTCTGCACTGAAATAATATTCTTTATTGATCACAATGGCCACTTTTGAGTACCATTTGTGATTTATGACTCTGTCTAAGGAGTTGACTGATGAGTGCTCAAAAAGCACTAAAATAACCATGATTTTATGCACATTAATTGATTAATATATATATATATTTATATGTTTTATCATATATTTATATATATTTGTCTATTTCGGAATCACGGGTATTTTTATTGTTTTTCAGGTATTTTGGCTTAAAAACGTAACTTAAAGACTCAAAGAGGAATACTGGAAGCAATACATCACAAATATATTAATAAATAAATGGGGAAAGGTCAATAAATATGGAAAAATTGGATAAAATGGGTCAAAAAGGTCAAAAATGTCAAAGAGGAGAAAATCGTGCCGCCGCCCCGGCTGTGAAAGCCCCACGCGTGCCGGCCTTGGACCACTAGGCCGCGCGGCCAGAAGACGCCCACGTCCGCGCCAGCATCGGACGCGCCCAATCCCGGTTCCGCACGCGCCCTGGCGCGTCTGCGCGCACCGACGCCATTTCGCCCCATTTTTCACGCAGCGCGCCTCGTATCATCCGACGTCATCAGTATGACGTCAGCAATTACCACTCCGCGTTTTCATAATTTTTTAACATTTTTTCCCCCACTTTTTCTCTCCATCTTCACCTATAAATACCCCCCTTCTCTTCACTTCTAAACACACCTTCAAAACACACTTCTCTCTTCTTTCTTTCTCTCTTTTCTTAGATTTTTAGGTTTTTTTAGTTTTTCTTAGTTTTTAGTTAATTTCTCTTAGTTTTAGAGTTCTTTTCTTTTTGGGAAGAACTAGTTATGTTTTTGTAATTTTTCTAGCTTTTTGATTCAATAAATGGAAGTGCAAATTCCGCTTGGAGGTTTTCCAGCAACGGGAATAGTGTCGAAGTTCTGTAAGGATTTTATTTTCTTTACAGTTATTTTTTATGCTTTATTCTTACATGTTATATTTAATTTGTCTGTGATTAAATTTAACTGTGCTGGCTGTTTAGTAAACATGATGTAATAATAACGTTGTTATGCTTGCGAAATATTAAATAGGTAAAAATCTCTAAAATGAATTGATTTTATTTTTATTCAAGATTTTATATTAAGAATGTTAGAGAGAAATATATTATTTTTCATTACAAACTTAAACACGAAAATTAGATTTTAAGGTTTAGTTATCCTATTCGATTTAGAGTAGTGCTCTTTTATTTGATGGTACAATCGCCTAGGTAGTTAGAGTGAAGCTCTATTTCAAAAGTTTTTATAAGAATTATTATCTGAAAATGTATTGACAACATGTTTTCAGTAGTGGTTTTAAAACTTGAAAGTTAGTACTCGGATAACTAAATTCTTAGGTTTAATTTGGACACCTTGAATAAAGTTTAAACTGTCTAACGCCACCAAAGGTGGCATTTAAATGGTTCATTTTCAATCTCTTAGAAAAAGGAATTAATTTAATTAACCAAATTAGTTATCAACCCCACCCATAGGTGTTAATTGATTTGTTTAGTTAACAAAGAATATCTAACCCCACCAAAGGTGGTATTCATATAAAAAAAGAGAGAATCAATAAATATCAATTCATATCTTTAATAACCTAATTAATATGAGCAAGCATAATTAACTTAATTATTATATCCATAAATACTCCACCATTATAAATGATAAAATTTGCATAAATGTTTATTGAATCTATGTTTATTTTTATGTAAGTAGATTAAAAACACAAAACACCAAAATATCGTGACAGGATGTTTAGGATTTAATTTCGTTTTTAAAAGTTTGAATAATAAATTAAAAACCACATACATTCCTTCCTTAGATCGACCTTGGGAGTATACTTATCATTTTCTACGAAATGATTCGTGTACTTGCGAGAGTTTTATAAATAGATAAAACCAAATGAACGGGCAGGATCGGCGATGTCGGTTTTGCCCCGATCATTGACAAAGTGCATATCAGCAAATTCTGAATTAGAATTTTCTTCCTCTTTGAGAACTTCTTTCCTCTTTTCAATAGGAATTGTTGGGACTTCTTCTAAGAGATCATTAAAGTCTCCTTCTCTATTATCTATCTCATTTTTAGAGATGAGCGGTGTTTGAACACACTGTTATAGTTCAAGGATCTGAACTCTTGTTTTTAGATCTTTAAGATCTTTTTTAGTTTGATTAATCTCTTTTCTGAGATCATTTACTGTTGGTTCCTGAATTCCAAGAGGAGTACTCCTAACCCTTTTAAGGATTTCATTAAAGGAATATTTTTGTTGATGTTGCTATATTTGAGCTTGTAATCCCTTTTTATTTTTTCTTTGAGGGACTTCTTCTTTAGTAACTTCTATATATCTTGCTAAGGTTTTTCTTTTTTCTTATGGATCTTGAATTTTGTATATAATATCCCTAATAAGATTTTCTTCTTTTGTTAAGACATTTAAGTCTAAACCATTCATTTTAATGATGGCTTTATAGTAATTGTATTCACAGTCTTCTTGACTTGATTCATCTTCTTGAGATGAGGAAGATGAGGATCTACTATAATCTTCTTCATTATCTTCTTCTTCAGAAGATTGCTCTATTAAGAGTATTTGTAGAAACTGATTTTTAAGTTTCTCGTCAATATTTAATTCATTGACTTTTTGTTGAATTCTACAATTTGGGCTATAATGTCCCTACTTTCCACACTTATAACAATTGGGTATTTTATTTTTACTTTTAGCAAATCGGGCTTCATTATTGGGCTTTTTAGTCCAATTAAATCTTTTAGATTTTTTCCTTCTTTTAGAAGGATAAGTTCTTGATTCTTTAAACCAAGGTTTTTTATAAGCCTTTTGGGATTTATGGGCTTTCTTGATACCCATATTGTTCGTAGAAGTCTCCTAAGGCTTGCTTGCTTTGGACTCTTTCTTTGTCCATTTGTCTTTTGAGCTTCATATCAGTACATAATGTTAATCCTTCTGCCACTATTTCAGCAGCTAATTCTCGAAATGTATAGATACCATAAGGTATGGACCCACCATGTTTGGCTTGGAGTCTTACACGAATTTTATCTACAAATAGGGCAGGTAACCATGCAATGAATCTTTCTTTCCAGAAGTCACTATTAGAGTCTTCTCTTGTGAAAAATTTAGAGAAGAAAACATCCTTATACCATTTGAAATGTAACATGGTAAGACATCTTAAGCTTATAAGTTGTTCATGACTTCTATCTTGTTGCAAATTTGTACTTCCTACAAAGTGCAACAATATTGTGTAGACTAGTGTATTGATTGTGTCTTCTATTTGGAGAACATCACCATTTTCATTTACTTCTTGCTTAATTGAGCTAAGAATTGTATGACGTTCTTGGGGACCTAAATGAGTATCCCACCAGCCTTGTAATTGTCCAACAAAGCCAGTTATTATTGCTAATGCTGTTTGCTTATATGAGTTTCCTTGAAACTTGATTACAGTTGCATACATAAGCATATTTTTAATTACCTGAATAACTTAATATTCAGATAGTCTGTCTATACTTCATTTTTGAATGGTACTACCAGAATATACTATTATGCTGGGTAGCTCTTCTTCGATTTGTAAATCGACTGGAGATTGCCTAGGATAATAAGACTTTTCTTTGTAAATTGGAATTGGTCTTTCCAATTTATTTATTTATTTCTATAGAATCATTTTTATAAGATTCTTTCAGATAATGATAAATTTCATCTACCTCTTTTTCAGAGATCTCATTTAGATATCCTTCAAGCATTCGTACAGATTTTCCTTTATCTATAGTGTCTAATTTAGACATTTTTTCTAATAATTCTTTTAAGAATTTTGAGTTATCTTCTTGCCTTAATTTAAACTCTGGAATAGGTTTAAAGAAAGATGGTTTTACTTCTTTTTAAGATTTAGAAGTAGATGGCAAATTTACGGTCTACTTTTGAATTGATTTTTCAATTCTTGTTAACTAACTCCCAATTGTTTGTAAGAATAAGTTGGTATAATTTCCTTGTTCTAAAACTTGATTCACAGAATCATCTGTGGCTTGTAACTCTGGTTTTGTTGAGTTTCCTTTGTAAGGAACCGCTTGCACCTTTTCTAATATTTTAATGACTGCTTCTAGAGGATGAGTTGCCATTATCTTATCACTAGATTCTAAGGTATATGTTTGATGAACCTTTTCAAGGTTATGAACTTCAGGAATTATGATTCCATTCTTTTCAGAATATTTGATAATAAAATCGAAGAAATTTAATTCTCCTTCTCTATTCTTCTTTTCAGCATATTTTAAGAATGTTTTATACTTTTCATATAACATTTTTTGTTGTTGTTCTCTTTTTAGAGAATAAAATATTTCTCTTTTTTCAGAATTTTCTAGATCATAAAACATCTCTTTTAGAGATTCATTAAATGATTGTTTTTGTAATATCATTACACTCTGGAACCTAGTGTTTGATTCATATCCCATATCAGAGAGTGTTGGACTCATTGGTCTTTCAGACTGATTTTCAGATCTATTAGATCTTTCTTCTATAGTTTCAGATCTTTTAGATCCTTCATTTTTATAAACTGGTAAGTTTATTCTCATAGGAAGCCTTTGAGTTCCTTCAAAATTGGTCTCTTTTGAGGAATTTATAGAAACATTTGAGAATCTTTCTGAAATGTTTGAGAATCGGTTGCTTGTAGTTGATGGTCTTGACTCAGATATTCTTACTTTTCTTATTGAGTCAAACATGATTTCTATTGAGCCATCTTCATGTTCTATTATTTTATCGACTTCAGTATTTTGAGGGGTTTTAACCTTTTTAGGTTCTTGTTGTATGAACCAGCTTTCTAAAAGGGTAATTTTATCCCATGCTAACCTTTTAGGTGTAGATAATTTGGTTTTTTCACTATTTATTTAAAATAGTGTTATTTCTCCTCTTTTATCTCTAATGAGAGATTTTAAGTTGATGTCTAGGAAAATAGTGTTCATGACTTTGAAGTATACTCTATATATGAGAGCAACATTATTGGTTCCTTCCTCCATGTTGAAACCATGTGTTTGCACATCTATCTTTAAACATCTCAAAACATTAGCATCTTTAATGCACACAGAGAAATTAGGGAAACAATTGAAATATATCCATGTGTATAGCGTCGGTTCTACGTGTCAACTGACGCTATCCACAATGGATGTATCGTTAGTTGACGTGTCAAACCAATGCTACACGTGGACGTAGCATCAGTTCCAAGTGTCAACTGATGCTATGCTACATGGATAGCGTCGGTTCTAGAAGTCAACCAACGCTATGCTACATGGTTAGTGTTGATTCCAAGTGTCAACCGACGCTATGTTATGTGGATAGCGTCGGTTCCAGGTGTCAACCGATGCTACGTCCTAGGTGGATAGCGTCGGTTATACACCGAACCAACTTTAAATTCATTATAAGTCAATTTTTTTCCAAAAACTAACTTTACATATCGACTTAAATACCCCTTTTGTAGTAGTACTAGTTCCGTTGGTAGTTTGATGTACACTATGGTTTGTACTCTTCTAGATATTTCACATGTAGTTAGTGTTGTTAGCAAATATATGGGTAATCCTGGTAAGGGTCATTGGCAAGCAGTGAAATAGATACTTCGGTATTTGAGAGGCATATCTAAACTTGGTTTGGTATATGATGGAAGTTCTAATACCAGTTGTAGTGTCATTGGTTATGTGGACTTTGATTATACTGATGATTTGGATAGAAGAAGATTTCTGACAGGTTATGTCTTCACTCTTTCTCATTGTGGCATTATTTGGAAAGCTACTTTATAGTCTATAATTGTTTTGTTTATGATAGAGATAGAATATATGGAAATAGTAGAAGTAGTGAAAGAAGCCATTTGGTTTAGAGGTTTGTTTTGTGATTTGGGTTTACAACAGGATATTTCTGACGTATTTTGTGATAGTCAGAGTGCGATACACTTGACCAAGAATACTATATATCATGAAATAACCAAACACATTGATGTTAGATATCACTTCGTTCGTGACATTTTCTCTCAAGGTGCTATTGTTGTCAATAAGATAGTCATTATAGAGAATTCAGTTGATATATTAACCAAAGTAGTTCCATGTAACAAGCTCAAGCATTGTTTGGACTTGATTAGTGTTTGCAGTAAATGATCACCCTTTGAGGCTTTGGATGAAGGTTATTTGGTAATACGAGGAATTTTATATTTGAAAAACTTGTTTTCTATTTTGAGCCAAGGTGGAGATTTGTTAATGTTGGCCCAAAATAATATTAGGCCCAAAAACACATTAAAACCCTTACCATTCTTTTTCTTTTATATATATATATTACCTTGGAGCTTCTTTGATGTGCTGCCAGAGATAGAGAGAACACACAAAACTGATAGCTGATAGAGAAGTTGAAATTAAGTAAGCCATTGATATAATTTGTATAGTAATATTTTATTTAATAGTAAGTTTGTTAATTTATCTTGCTATATATTACCATTAAATTAGAGGGATATATTCTCTAGGTGTATTTGGATTTTGGTATATTTTTTGAAGCTCTTTGAATATTAGTGTTTGTATCTCCATTTGATTATTAGTAGATTTTTCTTGGTGTGCCGTTGTTAGTAAAGTAGATTTTTCACGTTAAAAAGTTGAACCACTTAAATCATTGTGTACCATTTATTTTTCTTATTACTTATCATTTTGTTGTTACCCATTGGACCCAAACTTCGCTTCCACAAGTGTTAATTTATAACATTAACATAAATGTATAAAAAGAGAGAGAGCCAACTATCACGAGAGTTTTATAACTATTACAAAAATTATATTTTAAGTCTTCTATTTTTTAAGTAATATTTTAGTTATATTATTTTTAAAAAGTAATCATAGGATGACAAAATTCTATTTATAGATCACATGATATGCACGTGATTTTTGTAAGGGCCATATAGTATCATTTTACGTATCTTTTTATTAGAATAAAGAAAGGGAATTATTCCCGCCATTTTTGGCCTTTATAAGCTTCAATCCAATCCATTTGTATTCATTTTTTTTAGATTTTTTTATATATTTATTAATATTTTTCTTAGATTTTTATTATATTATTTTTTTGATAATATTTAATTTTATCATATTTTTGTATTGTAAGTATAACTTACAAAAATGAAGAACAATATAAAAAAATAAAAAAAATACAAAAAATGAATAAAAATTGATGGCTTAAACTTTTAACAACAAAAAATAACAAAAATAATAGTCTATTTCTTTCCAAGTGATGGTGTAGGTAAAATGACACCATATACTACTTAAAAATAATCATGTTGTTTTAAATGGTCCATAAATATAGTTTTATTCTTATATGGTCATTTTTTAAAATAGTAGAACTAAAATATATGTTACTAAAAAGAAGTAGAAGACTTAAATAATATTTTCTAAATAAATGTAGGCCAGTATACTTGTCCTCCCAAAAAAATAAAAAAATTTAACATTTAGTCCTAAAAATTACAACTAAAATACAAGAAAATGGTATAAACTTATACATGTGTAAGTTCTCTTGTTTAGGTCACTACTACAATAATGCCTAAAGAAAGCGGGTTTTAAAGCATAAAAATCGTTGTCTAAAATATACAACAATATACAATTTATCCAGAAAACCCATTATCTATAATAGTGCTGTAAAAATATATTACAGAAAATTTTTATAACTTTAAAACAACTGTGAAAGGCATTAAAAATCGTTATATAAACATGAAAAAGCGTTGTAATTAATAAGTTTCTAAAGAGTTGTTAGAATTATTTATAACAGCTGTTTCTGTGTTATGAACAGTTGTTTACTTTTTATAAAACCTTAAATGAAACTATTAAAAAATAATTCAAACAACAATTTATATCGTTATAACAGTTATTATAGGTGAAATTACTATAAGAAGTAAATTATTGTGATATTATATATATTTATTCTAAGATGAAATAAACTATTAATTAACCAAAATAATTAAATAATGAAGTAATCTATTCACTCATAATTTATTAAAATAAACTTATACATGAAATTCAAAAATATAATTATATATTTAAAAAATATTAATAATAATTAGATATTTCATGATTCAAAAAGTACTGGTTAGTATTTTTGTCAACATTTCAGTACATATCACAAAACAATAAAAGCGAATTGAACTACTATGGATAATCAAATCAAGCTTTACACGTTTGCTGCAAAAATAAAGTTTATTATATATCTCTTTAGCAATTTCTAATTAATTGGACCTACCCATATATATCATACGTACACACCTTTTTCATTCAAGTTAAAGGAAACATATTATATGTATTAAATTTGAGCTTAATTTTATCTTAAAATTTAGATTAAGAGATGAAAAATTATCCAAACTTATATCTGCGAGAGAAGTTTAGTACTTGACGGATGTGTGATTTAGTAGTCCCTCTTCATATCAATTGGTGGTCTTGGTCGGTACTTGAAAAGATGGAATATATCCTTGAGTATATCGTCGAGCTCTTGAGTGCTGATGTGAAGCTAAGGAACTAGTTCTAATACCATGTTACACTTTAATTTAACTCAATCTCAAAATTCAAGTTATAAGATGAAAGATTATCCAAACTTATATGTACAATAGAAATCTAATACTTGACTAACGTGAACTTAACAATATGAAATGTACTATAAAAACAAAATGTACTTAGTAGCTAGAAAGAAATGAATTTACAAAATTAAAGGGCTCATTTTGACACTACTTTTTTAAGTTTATGGCAAAATGGATTGAAATGGCAATAGAGTAATTACAAGAACTTATGTGTTGCGTAAGAATTGGCCGTGACATTAAGACGTATAAATGACTAATATGCGTAAAAGTGTGCAAGAAATGGAAAACTTGGAGCCTGATGTGATTGTTTTTACAAACATAGTTGAATTCTTGTGTTTGTAAAGCTTAAGCCAATGTTGTACAAGGAAAAGGAAGCAAGATCAAAGAGCTTTGTTAAAATTGTGAACAAACATCATATTCTGACGGAGTTTGCTAAAACAAAGAAAATGAAAGCAACAATATTACAATAACAACTAATCAAATAATTAAAAGTAACATACTAAAAGCATTTGGCATAATGCTCAATATCCAATTACTATATTCTCCCCTCGAATGAAGCAAATTTTCTTCAGTATATTCCCGAATACCCTCCCACCATTGAGAAAAAAATATTATTTAATTATTATGATTCATTCTGAACCACATAACTGTAAGAGTAATTGGATAATACATGCAAACTTATATATATTAAAGTAATATTGTTTACACTAATCTCTTTATGACATAGTATCCACACTTATATATATATATATATATATATATATATATATATATATATATATATATATATGGTTGCTTTGGACTTTATAATTTATACAAAAACATCATGAATTTAGAATTCTTTTTGACCAATTAAGTAGAAGACAACTAAATTAAAATAAATTTCATCACCTCAATTTCTTTCCAAGTAATTGTACCCAGAGTTGAATTATCTTTTTTTTAACAAGAAATTATTTGAAAAATACATAATTGTTAAATGAAGTTAAAAATAGCATCACAAATATGCCTACCCTATGATAATGTTTTTGAAATCTTCACTTGGCTTTCCTTTTTAGAATCCATCCAATTAATTATTTCTGTATATGGATATATGTAACCCAATGTCCAATGGTTCCTTCATAACAAAAAAATAAATTTTAAGAATGTATAAAATGAGTAAAAAATGAGTTCATTTGTTAAATATAAGTAGGCACACTCTGTTTTCAAAATGGGGTAAGCACCATTTGATTTTCACAAGCATAATCAAACCAAGATATTATGTTGTTGCATGTAACCAAACAAGAACCTATATAATGATGATGAAGAAATAATTATCAAATAATATTATATAATTAAATTCTATCAAGGTAGAAACTTGTGTATTAAAGTACTCATCATTTACCCAATCTAGACATGAATCACCGTTACCCCAACTCATTGCTCCTCACATACATTGATAATGTCCTCTTGGCTAGTACGGTCACCATGGTCATGCCCTAAACATTGCGTAAGATTTTAGATTTCTATAAATCAATTTGCAATCATCGACTCAAAGGCAAACCTTCTTATTTCCACCATCGACTTCAAATGTGTTAGTCTAGCTTTCTTTATTATTGCATTATCGACTATAGTTAGAGGTGCTTTATTTTTGTTACCATAATATTACATGATTTTTTTATTATCATTTGAAGTTTGTTTGATAAGAGTAGATAAATCCATACAGATTAATAAACAATTAAAAGCAATTATGAGAAGCGTAAAATGGTTATATATGTGAGGCTAACAAAATTGTACAAATATATTATACCAACTTCCTTTCACTTGAAGTTCTTGCTTATATATGATTCCTATTAATAAATGACGTGTTCTTTGAGAGTACATTATAAGGGAAATAAATTATCTTGAAGTTAGATTTATAGTAAAATGTAAAATGAAAGAAAAATTGTATAAAATGAAGTTGAACTTACTTTGTGTGACTTGATTATCCAAAGTTAGATGATTGCTTCTTAACCTTCACCAAAATTTTCTATAATAGATGATATATCTTTTCTTACATATAGGTTTTGATTAAGTGGTTTTTCTCTACTAACCCAATTATTAATGTGACCAAATATAAAAAGCAATGGTAAATGCTTGTAAACATGACCAATAAAGACAATTTAAAAGAGATACTATCTGATAATAACAAATATCCTTACCAAGTCTTCCTGCATCACTATAAGGTATTTGGCCAAGCTACAAAACTTCTCTAACCAATTGAGTTCCTCGTCGTTATTAGGTATTGACAATATTGCTATATCCTATATAGCTACATCAACCATGACAAATGCATCACTTCTATCTAATGGCTTATGGTGTATTACATTTTTTCGACTCTAGAAAAAAAAATACTTGATCATGTGCAACAATATTACTCCTACTACCCATTGCTAATTGAACAGATTTTTCCTTTCATCGTAGACAAAAATAGCACAAAGATATGTCAAAAATAAATATATCATATATGTATGTAAATTACTAACGAAGAGTCTCACTGCATTGAAGATTAGTACAAATGCTCATACCTTTCCCAAACCATTAGTCAATTGGTAGATGTCATATTGCGAGTAGAAATGGTGTTTGTTGTATCAAAAATTTGGTCCCCTGTAGCTACGTAAAGATCATCAACTAAAACATCAAATGAAGGAGTAAGTCTATCTCCCTTAAACTTTTAATCTCATCCATTAATTTTTCAATTTGATTTTGAAATGAAGTTTCAATTTCTATTAAAGAACTTAAGATGTAGCTGGTGACAACCAACACACCAGCTCACCAGTTGAAAGCAGCCACCAACAACTTGGTGGAGAAGGATAGGTTGTCAAGAACATGCCTCTCATAATTATGTTTATTTGTAATTATTACAATTTTGCTTTTTTTTTGTATAAATAGATTGTAAACATCTGTTTATTCACAATCAATAAAACCATTTCTTACATGGTATCAGAGCATAGAAAATAATTCATAGAATTTTTTTCTTTTTTTCCTCAATCTGTTTTTTTCCAAAATCAATTTCGATTCACAAAATAATTTCAATTTCATCCCATCATATTATCCAGAAGAATCCGAACAATCTGCAATTAATTTCAAGCCAAAATACATCTCCACGCGCTCACACGCGCATTTCCTGATCTCACCGATGTTACAGGTGCCTTGCCGGAGTCACACGCGCCAACTGTTGAAAAAGACGACTCCAACGACACATCGTTCGCGCGCCGCTGAAGCAAACGATGCGTCATTCACCCGGTTCGGTCCTCCATCCGGTCCGGTCCGGTCTTCATCCGGTTCAGTGCCCCACCGTTGTAGCCGCCATTCCAGCCACTCCAGACACCGATTCACCCATTTTTCGACCGGTTCTACGGTTGAAATTTCCAGTTCTGTAATCCTTGACTCATTTTCTATAAGATAAAGCATATTTCAGTTCATTATTTATTTCATAAATAGTCATTATTGTCTAAAACACATTAAATCCTATCCTGTTTTTTCGAAATTTTTCACTCAAAAATCATGTCTAAAACTACCAATGAAATTTATACACAATATTCTTACAAAAATTACCCACAAATGAACTCACATCTCAAGTACGACTGATACAATAATATCGGTCACAATTCTAAAAGTTGTCGAAGTTACCTCAAATGTGATTTTTGTGGTCTCAAAGGACACAATTATGAAAACTATCGAAAACGCCTCAAATGTGATTTCTGTGGTTTGAATGGACATTACATCAACATGTATTGGAAGAAAAGATCAATTGAAGATGAGAAAGATGCAAGTTATGGCTTCTCCTCCAAAGCTCACCATACTAATCTTCAGGAAAGCAACTCAAACACAAGGACATCATACCACAACCTTACATACGCTCAATATCATGAGCTTATTACACTTCTCAATCAAGCCAAATCAGGTAGCATGGTAAGACAAATGACTACTTCTTCAGGTAATATATCATGTGCGAATGTTTTCCATTCAAAAACTCGTTGGATTCTTGATACAGGAGCAACTGATCACATGGTCTGTTCTCAAAACCTTATGAGCTCTAGCATTCCAGTCACTAATCGACATGTACATTTACCTGACCATTCACTTGCCCATGTCACACATATTGTCACTGTACATTTTTCCAATAATTTCATACTCCATAATGTCTTATGTGTTCCCTCCTTCAAATTAAACTTGGTTTCAATAGCCAAACTAACTCAAACTACACTTTGTCATGTCACCTTCACTAATAATATGTGCCTTGTTCAGGACAAATGCTCGGGGAAGACGATTGGGATGGGAACTGAGAAAGCAGGACTATACCACCTAACTATTTCGAAGAAGGCTGAATGTTTCTCTGTTTCAAATACTACTCCAACCAACCCTCATATATGGCATCAATGACTTGGTCATCTATCTAATAATAGTTTGTGTGAGCTTTCTCTTTCCATTAACATACTTTTTTGTTCTATTAGTGATTGTTTCATTTGTCCACTAGCTAAGCAAACTCGTAACCCATTTCCTTTAAGTTCCATCAAAACAAAAGCACATTTTGAACTAATTCATATTGATATTTAGGGTGGCTATCACATTCCAACACTTAATGGAGCACATTATTTCCTCACTATTGTTGATGACTACTCAAGATGCATATGAGTCTATCTCTTAAACACCAAATCTGATACACACACATTTCTCACCACCTTCATTAATCTTCTTGAAACACAATTTGCATCCAGAGTTAAAATCATTCGTAGTGATAATGGACCAGAATTATCTATGACCGAGTTGTTTTCTAGCAAAGGAATCCTACATCACACCAGTTATGTCTCTACCCCTCAACAAAATGGTGTTACTGAACGTAAACATCGTCACCTTTTTAATGTGGCTCGTGCATTACTCTTCCAAGCCAACCTCCTTAAACAATTCTGGGGAGATGTCATTCTTATAGCCACATACCTCATAAATCGTACTCCAACACCTGTTCTCAAGAGAAAAACACCATTTGAACTCCTTTTTCACAAAGTTCCTAAATATGAACATCTTCGTGTTTTTGGTTCCCTTTGCTTTGTGTCTGCACATTATGATTGACCCATCAAGTTTGATGCTAGATCACATAGATGCATATTAATTGGGTATCCATCTAGGATAAAAGGTTATCGTGTCTACAATCTGGAAACAAGCAAGACTTTAGTGTCTCGTGATGTTATCTTTCATGAACATGTATTTCCTTATTTCACTTCCGCTGTCAACACTCCAACTCTATTTACTCCATCAGAAAATACAATTTATGATAACATACCTAACATTTGTCAATTAACCAATCCAAATACATCACTTCCTCATACATCATCTGTCCTTCCAACAATCGACTCATACATTCTTCATCTTCAAAATTCATCTCTAGAAACACCATCATCAACTTCTCTACCACACATGACTCCTCCAACACCAATCACACATAGGCTTCGTCGATCCACCAATGTTCCTAGCTATCTTCAAAAATATCATGTAGAAGCTTCCTTGCCTTCTCGGTCCTTCCCTTCGTCTAACTCAGTATCGTCCAATAACAAAGGTACTTCTCATTCTCTATCTCATGTACTTACCTATGACAAATTATCACCTACACATCGTGCCTTTGCTACTTCTATTTCCATTCTCAGGGAACCAACCACCTTTGCTGAAGCTTTCGACGATCCAAAATGGCGGCTTGCCATGAAACAAGAACTGGATGCTCTTGAAACTAATGGCACTTGGACGCTTCAACAACTTCCTCCAAACAAGAAACCAGTTGGTTGTAAATGGGTCTACAAAATCAAGTATGATCCTAATGGTTCTGTGGAACGATACAAGGCTCGATTAGTGGCCAAAGGATACAGTCAGATTGAAGGTTTTGACTACCAAGAAACTTTTGCACTAGTAGCCAAACTTGTCACTGTTCATCTTCTTCTTGTCGTTGCTGCTATTCAAAATTGGCATCTTCGATAACTTGATATCAACAATGCTTTCTCTATGGTGATCTTCATGAAGATGTCTACATGTCCCTTCCACCTGGATTCGGACGAAAGGGGGAAACACGAGTATGTAAGCTACACAAATCTTTGTATGGACTCAAACAAGCCTCACGACAATGGTTCATCAAGCTATCAATAATACTTAAGCTAGCTGGTTTTAACCAATCCAAGTATAATCACTCACTGTTCGTCCGAACCCGTGGTAATTCCTTCTCTACTCTTCTTATCTATGTAGATGATATAATCATAATAAGAATCGTACAAGACATTGAAGAAACTAAGAATCATCTTATGAGACAATTCAAGCTTAAAGATCTCGGTGAATTAAAGTATTTTTTGGGCATAGAAGTTTCACGTTCCAAGAAGGGAATTGTTCTGTCACAATGCAAGTATGCACTTGAAATATTGGAAGACATGAGTTATCTTGGTACCAAATCTGCCAATTCACCTATGGAACAAAATTTATCCCTCAGCAAGGTTAAAGGGGGAATTCATTAGTAATCCCACATCCTATCGAAGACTTGTTGGGAGATTAATATACTTGACCATCACAAGACCCGACTTAGTGTATGTCGTGCACATTCTCAGTCAATATATGGATAAACCACGTCAACCACATTTGGAAGCAGCTCAACGAGTGCTACGATATGTCAAGAACACACCAGGGTAAGGTCTCTTTTTCTCAGCAACTAGTTCATTACAACTAAATGCTTTCTGTGACGCAGATTGGGCAAAATGCACAGATACATAACGATCAACCACAAGATATTGTATGTTTCTTGGAAACTCGTTAATTTCTTGGAAGACTAAGAAACAAAATATAGTTTCACGATCAAGTATAGAAGTAGAATACCACTCTATGGCAGTAGTATGTTGTGAAGTAACCTGGTTACGATACATTTTGGATGATTTGGGTATCAAACACTCCCACCCAACCAAGTTATATTGCGACAATCAAGCAGCCCTTCACATTGCATCAAATCCAGTGTTTCATAAGCGAACCAAACACATAGAGATCGATTGCCATCTAGTAAGAGAAAAGATCCAAGATGGAATGATCAAAACTTATCATATTTCTACATTAGATCAACCAGCAGATATATTTACCAAATCCTTGAGTTTTTCACAGTTCTTAAGCTTACTTAACAAGTTAGGAATAATTAACATATATTCCAACTTGAGGGGGAATGTTAAAGAACTTAAGATGCAGCTGGTGATAACCAACACACCAGTTGGAAGCAGCCACCAACAACTTGGTGGGGAAGGGTAGGTTGTCAAGAACATGCCTCTCATAATTATGTTTATTTGTAATTATTACAATTTTATTTTTCTTTTGTATAAATATATTGTAAACATTCGTTTATTCATAATCAATAAAACCATTTCTTACAATTTCTTTCTTTTTTTCGCTTTTTCTCTTCAATCAACATATTAACAAATTTATCATTATCACACAATTGACAATTTACAATAATAGGGTAAAGTTCTTGGAACTATAAGTTCAAATACTCACTAGAAATTAGCATATGTAATTTGGCCTCTTTTCTGTCTTTTTTTTTAATAAATTTTGGTCACTCTTTTTTTTTGAACAAATATGCTAATAACTTAAGAGTAAATCAATACAATACTTTCAATATAAGTTTGAGGAGTTTTACGATAAATAAAATAACACATAAATTATGACACAAAAGGAAAATAAAATTTCTACAAGAATTACCATAAAAATACTAGGAAAATGCAAAAAAAATATTATAAACAACAGAAAATGAAAAGAAAATGCAAGAAATTATGGAAACAAAGAAGAACAATATTATTAGGGTTTGGAAACTAAAAGCTCAACAAGAATACAACATATATATATATATATATATATATATATATATATATATATTCGTATGAATCAAAAACTAGACAAGAACACAAGAACAAGAACAAAAATAAAGGACAAAAATCCAAAAATTAGCACCTAGATACCAAATTTAAGAATAGTAGCTAACCATTCTTACCAAAAGCTTAAGCTGTCAGTAGAGACACTAACTGTCATTTATCCAGGATCTTCACTCACTAACCCAAATCATTTCCTCACGATGGTGCATTGATCGAAGGAATAAATGATTGCTCTAATCCTGAAACGCATCACAAGGGTTTTATTTAAATACCTTTTTTTTATAATGTTTAAAAAATTATAAAATATAAGGAAACTCTAATAGTTTGCAAACTCAAGTTTTCAAGGGAAAATTGTTTTCTAAATTCCCTGTCAATAATACGTTGAGTGTGATTCTGTATTATTGATACATTAAGTGATTTATAGAACTTATTTTCGAGTAATTAAGTAAAATCTAATTAACACCAAGACATAATTACATCTAGTTACATAAGCATGAGATTCCCTTTACCCTAGGTTGTGTCACATATCGAGCCTTAATTGTACTATGTCACATGGTGGTAAGGCTCTTAAGGAGAGCCAGATTCACTTTGGATAGTAGTTATTGTGGAGACAATAGGTAACTTAGGTAGAGTTGAACATGTTGCTCTAATTAGGATATGTATTGGCATATATCATCTTAGGTTGTGAAAAGTTGATTTGTTTTTATTAGTAAATAACTTGTTGTCGAATGATTTCCTTAAGCAACTCATAAGTGCTACCACATATGTGTGAATTATGTGTAGACTTAACACGTTATATTGCATTGTTTATATAGTCGAATAATATGTTAATACAATCATGATTAAACTCAAATAAATTCCTATATAAGAAGATCTAATTGTGATTGGAAAGTTTTTTTTTCTTTATTGCTTTCTTATTTATTACATGTGTATATATGAAATGATATGTGTTAGTTATTGATCTTATCTATCTAATGCTACTTTATAAACTAGTTCTTTATTTTTTTCTTTATTTCTTATTATAAGATTGTTTATCTACGCGTGCTTTTGTTTTTGTTGTGTGTAAGAGTTGTGTGACTCTTAAGGTATCGATATCATGTTGTCTTATTTGTGTACTAATCTCGTACTCTTTCAACATATTGTAGTGAATAAAAATAAGGAAAAATAACATAAATCGAAAAAAACGTATAAAATGTTATATTTATAAAAAATATATATTAACAATGTATACCAAACTACCTAAATTTGATTTTGGAATTTAATAACGAAATCTAGCTACTTATATCAATGAAATCAAAGTTATGTATTTTTTCAGATTGATTTTCCATCTCATGTAACAAGCACCTAATTTCATCATTAAAGTAATTGAGTTCAAACAAAAAAAGAAACTATTTTCCAGTTTTTTTCATAATTATTTCTCCTCTAGTTTATGTAGAAAAAAATGGAAAATTTAGAAAATCACAGCTTAGAATAGCTCATTTTATGAGGAAATGTTTGACAAATTATAAATAATCCATCATACAAACACAAACCCCCCAATCTCTTTAATATGAAGCACCTCACATTATCAACTCAATTGAATAATAAGGGAAAATACATTTTACAGACTTGTCTAGCTTTTAAATTTTTTTTTCTATCATGGGTAAGAGAAACTTTATAATGATATCACTTGTTAATTTTCTTAGAAAAAAAATTATTTATTTATTTTTTAATTATTAATTAATTAATTATTATGGAAAATATATGATACAGTTGGGCTTACTTGACAAAATCGTGGACTAATTTAAAAACCCATGAACATTTTCCATCCCAGCCCTAGCTTGCTACGAAACCAGGTATATATCAAAATTAACTTTATAAACACTACTTCATATTAGGGTTTCGGACTCAGCTGAGGCCATTTTTAACTAACATGGCGCCGAAGAAAGGTGTGAAGGTTTCGACTTCGGCTTCTAAGAAGAAGCAGCAGGTAATCTATTTACATTGTTTTTCCTTTTTCTTTTAGTTTGACGGATATGAGACTGATTGATCCGATTCTCTTTTATTTTTGGTACATAGGAAAAGGTAGTGAATCCACTATTTGAGAAGCGTCCGAAGCAGTTTGGAATCGGTGGAGCTTTGCCGCCAAAAAGGGACCTTACCAGATTCGTGAAATGGCCAAAGACCGTTCAGATTCAGAGGAAGAGGAGGATCCTCAAGCAGAGGTTGAAGGTCCCTCCAGCTTTGAACCAGTTCACCAAAACACTTGACAAAAATCTCGGTATCGCACACTTCTTAGATATAGTTTTTCTTATTTAAGATAAAGATATAGTTATATTTCAAGAAATGAATTTTACAACATTTTTTCTTTATTGTTTTCATGCAATCCTATTTGTTGGATCAGTGTAAGCTATTAATGTAATTTGAAAAGTGTTCAATCTTTTTTTAACATTTCACTAGTTAATTCTTTAATTTTTTGTATTTGCTACGGAAATTTTTATTAATTAGTGTTGCAATGGCATCTGTTTAAATCTTTATGAACCTGCTAGATTTTTTCCCTGGATTACTTTTCTTTCAGTTCAAGTTCATTTTTTGGGTCATTTTTTTTAAATTCAAGTTACGGATATCTTATGGATAAACTCACTGCTCCATTTTGCGTTTTACTGCTGGAAGATTTATCACTATTACTCTTTATAATTGTTGATTGATGTTTGATTGTAAGAATTTCATTATCTAATGGGCTTGTCCTATTTTACATAATGAAGTGAAATGCTGTGCCCCTTTTTGACCTTTGAGTATTTGTTTTTAGCAACTGTTTTATTTGATTTTGCTCACCTGTTACATTTGATATATATCGTAATTGCATCATTGTAACTCATGTGTAGCAACCAGTTTGTTCAAGATGCTTCTGAAGTATAGACCTGAGGACAAAGCAGAAAAGAAAGAGCGGCTGTTGAAGAGAGCTCAGGCAGAGGCAGAGGGGAAAACTGTCGAAGCGAAGAAGCCAGTTGTTGTGAAATATGGTCTAAACCACGTTACCTACCTCATTGAACAGGTCTTGTTTAGGTTGAGTTAATAATTATGTCTGGTTGTTTTCTTTTTAGAATTGTGGATGTCATCCATCTAAATGATAACATTTTGAAATCTCTTTCTTGTAGAGCAAGGCCCAGCTTGTGATAATTGCACATGATGTTGATCCCATAGAGTTGGTTGTGTGGCTCCCAGCACTGTGCAGAAAGATGGAAATTCCTTACTGTATTGTGAAGGGGAAAGCACGATTGGGATCGGTAATATTTGCTTTCACGGTTCTCCCATACCAAATTATTTACTCATAATTGGACTGGACTTATTCAAAGTTTCTGATTTCTGTCACAGATTGTTCATAAAAAAACTGCATCAGTTCTGTGCTTGACAACAGTCCGGAATGAGGATAAATTGGATTTTAGTAGGATCTTGGAAGCAATCAAGGTGGATAGAATCTATAAATTGGAGAGATTATTTATCTTTTATGCAACTTGGATTGCTACTTAATTGGTTTCTATCATACTTTAGAAAAGTGTGACTCATTAAATTTTTCTTATTGTTTCAGGCCAACTTCAATGACAAATATGATGAGTATAGGAAGAAGTGGGGTGGTGGAATTATGGGTTCAAAATCCCAAGCTAAAATGAAGGCCAGGGAGAGGATCCTAGCAAAGGAAGCTGCTCAGAGAATGACTTGAGTTTTGATCGTCTTTTGTATTTTGTTTTTCACTGTGAGTGATCTTTGGAGTGTATTTTCTCATATTATTAGTTCTAGTCTAATCAGGTGCCTTTTGATTGCTTTTTGTTTCTTTTCATATGCCAAGTTATTTTTTTAAAGACCATCGCAACATAGAATTATTTTTCTCAGTATTCTTTGTTTTTTTTTCTTTGGCCATACTTTTTTACCCAGCGTTCTTGCCATATATGAATGCATATCATTTAATTGAATAAACTTGAAACAAGATGAAAAAAGGTGTATTCATGAAACTGAACCTTATGGCAATCTTAAAAATCATAATATAATTATTAAAATAGCACTTTAAATACTTGAAATTATAAAAATAGCAATTTTTGTATTCAGTTTTTATATTTTCACTATTTAAAAAAAGTATTGTATTATTTTAATTTAAATGTTGTTTAATATTGATGTTATTTAATTGGATTTTGTTTAATGGTACTTTAGTCTTATTTTTGTAATAAATTTTTGAGGCAATTTTTTGTAATTGTCCAAGTAAATTTTTAGGTAATTTTTTGTAATTGTCCAATTCCCAACTAATTTTGCGGCCAAAAAACAAAAAGTCCTATCTAATTTTGCGTATAGCTTGTAGATCGTAATGGAATCTAATATCAGTTGTCACCGAAACTTCCGTCGCAAGACCCCAAATCACTGCGCTTTGAAATCTACATAAATTCGAGGCATGCTTGTAATAAAAAAATTGAAAAGAAAAAAAACTTGCACATTCTAACTTCATTGCTATATTTATTTTATACATGCATGCATAAAATAAGGGAAATTCCTTGAACATACTACAAAACCTTCTAAATACATACCTATAAAACAAATATCCCTAATAATTTTAGACGTACAATTTGGAGGTTTTGTGAGATGTAATTAGCATTGGCATAAAATAATGGCAAGAAAAAAGTATAAATTATTTTACTATAATTTGTTTAATTTTAATATGAATGTATCTAATATATGGTAATAATTAGTATTTAAAAAATATTAAGATATTTTTATTTAATTGTTATAATATCATAATATATATATAATAAAGATGATTTATTACTCAATATTAATTTGGGGTTTGCATACATGGTTCAGTTCTGATTTATGTTAAATTAGAATAAAATTAATAGTGTATTTTTCTTAAAAGGTAATAACTGATCCAATTTAATAAAACATAAAACCAAACCAAATTAAACCCTTTGGATTAGATGGATTGGTTTCAATGTTTTATGTTCAGAATAGTTAATTTTTTAAAATATTTATTTTTAATAACTAAACAATTATTATATTGAATTTTATGTTTTATGTTTTAATAATTGATTAAAATTAAGGCTTAAAAGGATTTTTGATTTTTTTACAAACAACAAATAATCAAAGATGATGTGTTGCAATTCCAAATTACATTCTAAATAGCAAAAAAAAAAAAAAAAAAAAACTAAAACTAAAACAAGTATTTATTATTTAACTTCGTATCTATTTAAGCATATGACATACATAAATAATTGTTTAATATAAGCAATAAATATGTGATTAAATAAATGATAACATGATTCATGTCGAACTTATAAAACTATTATTATTATTATTTATTTAATAAAATGATTATATTAAAATAAAAAATATATAATATAATATAAATATGAGTTGTATCGATTTTTTATAAAAAAATTAGTATTAAGAACTAATGAATAACTTAAATAGCCTAGACTTAGACTTATCATTCATTTTTTTTCTAAACTAGAAAAAATAAGGACCAAATCTCACAATTGAATGTTAGTATTGAATTGCATTTTACCAAATTTTCCTCCAAGCCTAAAATCTCAACACAACTCAAACCTACAACCCTCGTTCATATGATTTCACACTCCCCATTCCAACCACCCATCGACGATTTCATTGGAGCTTTGGCTACCCACTGATGATCTCATTAAAGCTCCAACGATGTCGTCGCTGACCTCATAAGAGATGATGTAATATGTTATATCTAAAAACAAATATGATGTAACATGTTACATCCAAAAATAAAGATGATGTAACATGTTACACACTATGGAAGTCAGAAATAGAGTTAGGAAAGAGAAGAAGAAAATAGAATGACCCATATGAAAACCTACCTTTCTATGCCTTCAATCTTCAATGCATTATGTCCAAAATTATCAAGAACATGACTTGATTTCTCTAAGCTTAAAGGAACCTTTTTTCATGGGTATGGAGTTATTGATGGCTCTGGGAGTAGATGTTAGGAATAATCCTACGAAAAGATCAAGTCAAATGTAAACATAATATTGAATATATAATTGCTTTCAAGTTGTTAATTTTAATGAATAGTTAAAAACTAATATTACTTCTTTTCTCTTTTTAAATATTTCCTTTATAATGGTCTTGTAAGGGTGCATCAATAGTAAGTATATCTATCTTTGTTGTAAGTTTTGATGTACTCAATTTTTGTGTGTTGACTTCTCATGTACAAAACATGGTGTCTGTTTACTTTTACTCAATGCTATGTCTTCTTCTATATAAGGTTGGTTACTGAGGATCAATAATACTTACACATATAGTTAGGAACAATTTAATTAAAATCTGTTTTCACACACCATGGGATTGGTTCTTTTTAGTATGCATACTTGGTTGAGAATGTTGGATTTTGATTCATTTCGGGTGCGGGTGTTTGTAGAGTTTACTCAGCATTTTTGGAAACAAATTTTTTTTTTACCTCGCCACTACCTTTTATGAGATGGTTAGCAAGGTGGCTGGCAAGGTGGACAATTGATTTCTATAAATACTCCTACTTCTCTCAACTCTTTACTAATGTTTTTAGTACCAAAATTCATACTGAGATTTATATATGTTTTTAAAATCATTTTGGAGAGCTTATATTTGAGTGTGGGTCGTTTAGTAAATTTAGTTGTAAAATCATAGTCTATATGTGTAAGTGGATTGATTGTGTGTCTTCCTTATACGATTTGAGTTATGTAGAGGACAATATGTCCTTTGATGCCTTGAGATTGAGTGTGATCCTCAAGGTTTCTCATTCTATAAATATCTCATGTTATTGATTTGTGGCTACTGATCACACCATATTGGGTGGTGTTGGCTGTGAAGGAGAGTTGGGTTTATGTGTCGAACTAGGTTGTTATGGAAGCAACAAGCAAGAGCAATAACAGGTAGTTCAAACAAAAGTCTCAATTGATAGGGGTAATGGTGGTTTTATTTCTTTCAGAGTTGTAATTATTTTCTTTATCAGTAAATTATTTACTGTTGAGTAGTTACCTTAAAGAACCCGAGGACGTTATCATATAGATTCAATCTCTATATGGATTTACCTCATTACATCACTTGTTATGCATGATTTCATGTTATGTTAGTATAATTATATTTTAAGGTGTCTATTACAACATACTATAACTTAAACTCTTATTCAAAAATGTTAACTATTTTTCTAATTTCTATTGATTATATAATATATGTTGTGAAAAGTTTTCTACTTAACTAATATATAATTATCTGTGTTTCTACTACATTATATGTTTAAGTGTATTCTTTCTTATTTGTACGAGTTAGGGTTGAGTTGTTAAGGAGTTTGTATCTTCTTAGCTTGGTCCTGTATTGGGTCGTAAACTCTTTAAATTAGTATCAGGGTGAGTGCACCATTTTTGGGTTTAATTGCTCTGGTATTGATTCTATTAACTCACTTTTCAAACACATACACATACATACTTTCTCTCCAATGGATTTGGGAGAAGGAGGTAATGTAGATAGACCTCCACTCTTCAGTAGGTAAAATTACGCATATTGAAAATCTAAAATAAGGACCTTCTTATGGTCCCAAGGATACCGTATATGGTTCCTTATTAAGAATGGGTGGATGTATTCAACCAAAACCTTTCCCAATAATACTATGATTCCAAAACCATGATTAAGTGGACTAAGGAAGAACCTAAGGAGTTTGAACGAAATAGTAAGGGTCTATATTCTATCATCAGGGCTATGACACTTGAGGAGTTTAGAAGGATTCAAAGTTGTACAACGTTAAAACAAGCTTGGGATATTCTTATGACAATCATGAAGGTACATCTATGTTAAGAGGTCCAGAATGATAAAGTTAAATAGAGATTTTGAGTTGTGCATTATGCAAGAAGATGAGACTTTTGTTAAGTTTTATGCACAGTTCTCAAACATTGTAAATTTTTCATACAACTTGGTTTGATCCATCAGCAAAAAAAAAAAAAAAGATCGAAAATATCATTTCTAATCTATATATAGGTTTCATGCTAAAGTTATAGTACTTGAGTCAATGTACAAACCTGGTGAGCTCATAATGAATGAGCTAGTTGGTGACATGAAAGTCTTCAAACTACATCACCTGTTGCCAAGACAAGAAAAAATTGCTTCAAATAAGGGAAAAAACTTAGCTCTCAAGATAACCAAAGGAAGTGATCTGAGCAATATGTTTGTACAATAGTTGGTTGTAATGATGAGTTTGATCTCGATGAGGAGGAAATGGCCTTCCTTGCTCAAAGATTCACTACATTCATTAGAAATAAGAAACCCTCTTTTGAGAGTATTGAAAGAGATACTTCAAGATCTAAAGCCTCAAAATCTACAAAAGTTGATAAAGACTCAAATAATGAATTTGAGAAGCCTTGTAAAGGTCATTTGAACAAGATCAAATGCTTCAAATGTGGGAAGCTTGGACACATTACTGCCAATTGTTTCAAGAAACAAAAATGCATGAATAAACATGCTATGAAAGCTAAGGTTACTATTTTGGGCAGTACCAATAGTGATGATGAGGATGTCACTAATTTTCTAGTCTTCATTGCTTCAAGTAGTATCGTTGACCCTTCGATTGCACCCTTAGACGTTCAAGAGGTTATGATTGAAGTTGATGATGATGATAACAAATAAGATGGATTTCTTGACTCCTTCAATACGCTCTTATTGGAGTATATAAAGTCTGAAGAAGCAAAGAAAAATGCCTTGGAAAGCCTTGATGAAAAAAGAACGCGAGATTAGCGTGTTCAAGAAAACTCTTGAGGAAAGGAATTCCTTGATTGACAATCAACAACATGATCTCACAAGTAGGTGTGAGGTCATTTAAAAGAGATATGTTGATTTTCTTGAAAAGTTCATTGCATATAACGAGAAAGTGAAGAAGCTTGAGATACAGTTGAAGGTTCCTACTTTTGGTAAAGCGACTTAGCTTTTTGGCAATCATAAACCCACACCTGATCAGAATGATGAAGTTGAACAGTTAAAAAGGTAGATTATTATCCTTGAGAGGACAAAGGAATATTTTGCTTACATGATAAAAGCTAAGATTGAACAAATGCATAATAAAGTTAGAGTTCTTAATAATTCTGCTACATATCTTGAATCCTTCCTTAAGAAAAAGGAAGAGCTGAATAAAGCTTTGAGGGATAAACAAAGTGTTAGTGAGAAGAAAATGGCCCTTTCTATCACCACTATCAACAATATGATAACTGGTTTTAAGAACTTAAATGAAATCCTTGGCAATATAAAGATGTTTGGTGAAAAACATGGCATTAGTTACAATGAAGGGGTTTTAACATCTAAAGTGGGTTCTACTAAGTTTTTCAAAGCTTTTGATCAAGATCCAAAGTAGAAGTCTGCTACCACCAACCCAAGAGATAAGTTTGTTGTGTTGTCATAGCTAGTTTCTAACAAGGTGTTCCCTTTACCAAAGGCTAGCACTTTTTGTCGTTCTAGTGATGGTTTACTACCTCTATCTACTTCTATCCCTATGCGTCACCACTATAGTGAAGTCAAGCATTTGACACCTCACTATAGGAAATTAACTTCTCATATGTGTACTACTCCTTGGAATCAATGGCCTTGATTCCCCAGCTCCATTGTTCGTAGTTGTTATCTTTGTAGCACTACTAGCCACATTGCTAGGCAGTGTCTAATATATATGAGGAGTACATCTCGGAGTTCTTTGCCTCAATCTCCCCAATCTTCTTTGACTAAAGACAACTATTGTGGCTCATCTGATCATGTTCAAGTAGGTTGCATTATACTCCTGAGTCATTGATGAGTGCTCAAAAAGCACTAAAATTATCATAATTTTATGCACATTAAATGATTAAATATATATATATATATGATTTTATCATATATTTATATAAATTTATCTTTTCGGAATCACGGGTATTTTTATTATTTTTTAGGTATTTTCGTTTAAAAACGTAACTTAAAGACTCAAAGAGAAATACTGGAGGCAATACATCACAAATATATTCATAAAATAAATGAGTAAAAGTCAACAAATATGGAAAAAATGGACAAAATGAGTCAAAAATGTCAAAAAAGAGAAAATCGCGCACGCAGCCGCCCAATCGCGCCGGCCAAAATGCGCAGCGCATCCAGTCGCGTTGAGCAGCCGCCAGTAGCACACCCATTCCGCGTGCGCCCGTGCCCAGTCCCGTGTGCCGCACTTTCTTGTCTACGCGTGCCGCTACGCCCACATCAACATGACATCATCATTCATTACTTTTTCCTCTCCTCACCTATAAATACCTCCATTCTCTTCACTTCAAATCACACCTAAAAACACATCTTCTTCTCTCTTTCTTTCTCTCATTTCATAGTTTTTAGTTTTTCCTTAGTTAGTTTCTCTTAGTTTTAGAGTTCTTCTCTTTTTGAGAAGAACTAATTATGTTTTTGTAATTTATTTGTTTTTTGATTCAATAAATGGGAGTGTAAATTTTGTTTGGAGGTTTTCCCAGCAACGAGAATAGGATCAAAGTACTATAAGGATTTTATTTTCTTTATAGTTATTTTTTATGTTTTATTCTTACATGTTATATTTAATTTGTCTATGATTAAATTTAACTTTGCTGGCTATTTGTAAACATGATATAATAATAACATTGTTATGCTTGCGAAATATTAAATTGGGAAAAATATCTAAAATGAATTGATTTTATTTTTATTCAAGATTTTATATTAAGAATGTTAGAGAGAAATATATTATTTTTCATTAAAAACTTAAATCTAAAAATTAGATTTTAAGGTTTAGTTATCCGGTCTGATTTAGAGTAGTGCTCTTTTATTTGTTGGTACAATCGCCCGGTAGTTAGAGTGAAGCTCTATTTCAAAAGTTTTTATAAGAATTATTATCTAAAAATGTATTGACAACATGTTTTCAGTAGTGGTTTTAAAACTTGAAAGTTAGTACTCGAATAACTAAATTCTTAGGTTTAATTTGGACACCTTGAATAAAGTTTAAACTGTCTAACCCCACCAAAAGTGGCATTTAAATGGTTCATTTTCAATCTCTTAAAAAAAAGGAATTAATTTAATTAACCAAATTAGTTATCAACCCCACCAATAGGTGTTAATTGATTTGTTTAGTTAACAAAGAATATCTAACCCCACCAAAGGTGGTATTCATATAAAAAAGAGAGAATCAATAAATATCAATTCATATATTTAATAACCTAAATAATATGAGCAAGTATAATTAACTTAGTTATTATATCCATAAATACTCCACTATTATAAATGATAAAATTTGCATAAATATTTATTGAATCTGTATCTATGTTTATTTTTATGTCAATAGATTAAAAACACAAAACCCAAAATATCGTGACAGGATTTTTAGGATTTAATTTCGTTTTTAAAAGTTTGAATAATAAATTAAAAATCACACATTCTTTCCTTAGATCGACCTTGGGAGTATACTTATCATTTTCTACGAAATGATTCGTGCACTTGTGAGAGTTTTATAAATATAAAACCAAAGTATCGGCAGGAGCAGCGATGCCGGTTCTGCCCATCAGTCATAGTGTGAAAAGAAAAAAAATCTTCTTCAAAAAGTCTACCTAGCCTAATTTATATGAATAAATTTACAAAATTTTCTAAAAATTATAATCAAAATAGACCACGAGTTCCATATATACCTCATACTCATATGATTCACAGACTATCTTCTAACTCAATTGCCCTTTACAAACTCATTCAATAAAGGGATGTTGTTTGATCACTTTTTCGGGATGATCTATTAGGGTTGAGCTTCTTATTTCTTTTCTCGCACTATTTGCAGGTCTTTTATAAGTAAATTTTGTGTTGATTTGGTGGTTGTCTATTTGTTCTTTATTTAAGTGTTTCAATTAATTCTATTACTTTTAAACATAAAAAAATTATTTGTGTTTTTCTATGTGACACTTCTTTTTCTCTCTTTCTATCTCTTCCCAGGACAATTTCACAAGTTTTTCTGTCTAGTTAATTTACTACTTATGAAATAAAATTTTATGAGGAACCATTATTGTTTTATGGTTATCATGCTTTTGACTTAAATTGAAATGTGGATATTCTAACATTTGTATTCTTTCAGCGTATGTATGGTTAAATTTTTCTTGTTTATTTTATCTAAAATGCACATGCCATGAATTTGTGAATTTGTATGGTTATTTTGAAAAACTTGTGTGAAATTCTTGCTTTGATGATTTTTATGCCTTTAACAAGCTCTAGAATTCACTTTAGTGTCTCATTAGGTAAAATTTAGGTGCCACTTAAATAGAGAGAGGATTGGGGCCTTCTTTGGACCATTTGAACTTTTCAAGCTCATGTGTTTAGATACCAGTCAATTTAAACCTTACTTTAAATTACCTAAGATGTCATAAATTGATATATAGTAAGTAAAAGTCTTTCTTACAGAGGATTTTAGAAACTAACTCATATTTATTGAAAATGTGGTTTGGTTTTATAAACTAAAAATTAAATCTAAAAATTAAAAAATAACAAAGATAAAAACAAAATATAAAGATAATGATAAATATTCAATTAAAAAACGATAGCATGATCATTCTACATCAATAACATGTAGTGCAAATCAACAAAACTATGTCCTATTATTCTATTATTTGATTATATTAATTTAGAGAAATTCACGAATGCAAATATCCTCATCTCTTTTTAACTATTCATTGAATTAAATAAGCTCTTAATTCAAACTCTTTTTAATAAACAACCTAGAATAAGTTCTCTAAATTTAATCTATCAAAAACATTCAACTTCAAAAAATAAATTGGATCAAAATTAAACATACAAGCTTGGTTTAATTATCTTGAGTATTAATACTCATTGCAAGTAATTTATCACTAATTATTTAAATTGATCAAGCGATTACGTACTTAATCAACTAAATTTATTAACGATGAATTAATTTGATTATTTAATCGTGCACCTAATAATCAAATAAATTCATATAATGATTAAAACTAAGAATTAATACATAATCAAAAAGAATATTTGAAAAGAATATTACATATCTTATTAAATATTGTAATCCATGCCAAAAGCTTTGAAACTACCCATAATCAATTATAAAATTAGCTATTCATAGAAAATAATAAATTCAGAAAATTATTCATGAAAACAATAAAAAAAATGAGAAAATATTGTAGGATTTTTATTCTTTAATATGATATTTAACTCATTTATTCCTTCATTAAGATTAAAACAAAGTTTGAAAAAAATTATACCGAAAAAGTATTATCATTATAAATGAGAGAATTAGATTTAAGATTTAATCTATCTAACTCTAATTTATAGTAATACTCACATATATTAGATAACTGTAGTCTAAATCTAGTTTGAGGTATTCTCTATTTCAAAGTTTTTTAAAGGAATTATTATTGAAAGATATATTGACAACATATCCTTCATAGTAGTTTTAAAATCTGAAAGTTAATTCGAGATATTTAAATCATAAACCTAACTTAAATATTTTGATGATAGTTTAAATTGATAGCCCCGTCAAAAGCATCAACTGAACGGTTTATTAATTTCTTAAAAATAAAGAAAAATTTAGTCAACATCCTTGCCAAAAAACTTTAGTTGATAATTGATTAACAAAATAATCCGATACTTGCCTCAGGATATTTTCTTATTAAAAAAGAAGAATCAATACTCTTAATTTATAATTTCAATAACCTACTTAAATATTGAGCAAGGATAAATAACTAGCTATTGTACTCCATAAATTCTCCAAGGCATGATACATATTTAATTGCATAAATGTTTATTAAATCTACCTTTATTTTTATGTCATTAGTTTAGATACTCAACCCAAAAAAAATTGTGATAGGATGTTTAAAATTATTGGATTATTTAAAAACCATGTGATTCTTCTTTAGATCGACTTTGAAAGTATACTTATCATTTTCTATAAGTGATTCGTGTACTTGCAAGCTATTTTATAAATTATACAAAATTTGTATACCTAATTTTGGCACATAAAGATTTTGGTGTAATTATTAAGTAAACTGGTAATGGCATAAAAAACTAGATGACCTTTGCAAGCATCAATCATCTTCTTCTTTATTGTTGCTTTTAAATTTTTTCTATAATTTCTATATTTTAAAAAAAATATTCTTAATTTTCGTGCAATTTTGATACTATTTGTTTTACTTTATGGGGTATTGTTTTGTATAAGAATCAATTGATTGTAATTCATGTGTAAAAGGATACACGATGAACAATACGACCATACTACATATCGTATGGGGGAGAAGACTAGGGGAAATGATGTGTCATGATTTAAAGGATGGTGGAGGACGATGGGAGGCCAAAGCGATGCCATTTTGGGGTCTATTTTATTATGTGCATCCATGGTTCTGCTAAGTACATCCACTTTTACTAAATACATTCACATATATTTCTCAGTATATCTATCTGTCAAATAAAAATCATAAAATTTCATAAACATCTCAAAAAATCTAAAAAAATCAATATTTTTTAATAAACATATAATAAATAATTTTAGCTCATTATAATATATATATATATATATATAAATACAAATGAATTGATATTTAAAAATGTGTGTGAAATAGTACTTATCACAAACGACCAACGATTACTTGTCTTTATTTACCACTTTGAGCTATTATATTATCTCTTTATTTCTTTACACCTAAATAATGACTTAACACAAATGATCAATGATCGTCGCATAAATTTTGTTTGCAATGAATACTCAAGTATATGTATCGTAATATGTAATATAATGATAAGAAATGATTATTTCCACAGAAATTATTTTATGAGAAACTAATTTTTAAAACTAAAAAAATCAAAATCAATTTTTTTGTGTTTTTATATTTTAACTAAGAAAAATTAAAATAATTAAAAGTAAATAACAATAATTAAATAAATAAAATTTGATAACTAAGAAGTTATATGAGAAAATATCTAGGAACACTTAATCCCCCAATTTTCTAAACATACAAATCGTTAAAATCCCCTAATATAATTATCAATTAATTACATGATTAATTGAATCTAACCTAACATGTATTCTTCTCTCAAGTAAACTATACACCATATAGTAATTAATTTAATCACAATCTCGTGCTAATTAAATTGCATACTACTCATTAAGTTCATAAATTATGGATCACATACATAAGAATCATACATCTCTACCTAGAAACTATACATGTTATTTAATCAATATAAAAAATTAAATAAATTCTCTCAAATATATTTAATTACCTCTATAGATAAATTGTTGACCAAACAATTAATAACATAAAAATAGATTAAATACTATAATTAAATTAAAATTTTAATTGGGGTAAACTATTATATCATTACATAGTGAAAATTGGATTCATAAGATCCCTAGATTAATAAATTAATTACACATAAATGCGTTCATAAAACTCATATTTTTCACAAAGAGAAAAAAAAATTGATAAAGAAAAGAGTAGAAAAAAAAAATAAAATCGATCTCTTGAATTGTAGTGCTAATCTCCTTTTAAATTTTTACCAAAATTGTATCTTTTTTTTTTAATTTTTCTCTTTTTTTAGCTCCAAAAACTGATCAAAATTATGCTAATGGTGGCTCATTTGGTTTATGGGGGTGATTAGGGGGTTAAATATAACTTAGGTGCAATCTAGTCCATCATATCAGCCTCAAATCAAGGGTTGAGATCAAAAAAGCAAAATCAACAGAGCCATCCAATCATAGGGTGACACATGGCACACAGAATTCACTGGGCCAATCAGCACGACGCGTGGTAGGGGAGACCAATCCGAGTCAACACATGTTGAGTCAGTGGCATGCGGTGCAACATGATTCACGATAACAGATGGTGTGGCGCACGGGTGGAACGCAGGGGAAAATTGCATAACGACAAGTGGTGTGATGGTTTGGTCGTTCTCTAAACTCGAATTGAATGTCGTGTTGACACGTGTCATGCACTACTTCGTTCCTCACACGTGGTGATTTATGATTCATTGTCCCTTCTTACGTGGCATCTACGTAATATGCCTAGTCAGCTCTTCTACTTGCGTGATAGGCCACATGGCAGCTTATAATTGGCATAGTGTTAAAATTCATAAAAATCCATAAAATTTCCAAAAATTATATTTTTACCCTTTTTCACTAAAACATTTATATTTTAATATTTTTAACCACGAAAATACTATTTATTGAATAAAACATGTAAATATTAAGTAAAAATATGCGATAATGACTCTACTTCCATAGAGACATCACACCCCCAAACTTAATTCTTTGCTTGTCCTCAAGTAAAGCTAAGTATAAATAAATAAAATAACATGGGTAGTATATTCATAAATACACTTCTATTAATACATGCACAATTCACAAAAACTATCCCTCTCAAAAGTCATACAATCCTATGATAAGGAGGTTAACATATTCATCAATCAACGTTCCATCAATATAAGGATATGCAAGGTTTTTGACAAATTGATTCTTGTGTCTATGCTGCACATGATATCATCCAATGCATTCATGTAATCAACCTATATGAGCATGCTAATCAATTCAATCTTAGAACAAGCCTCATAAGTCTATTTTTACATACTTCTCCACTAATATAAATATGCACTTACCTCAATATCAATAAGAACTTTACATGGTTGTAATGTAAGGCTTAGGTGGGGGTCAATAAATGAAGACATTTAGGCTCTTTCCACACCTTAGCTTTCTTTTTATTCATTATGTACTTTTTAAATGAAATTGAGCTTTAACTTGATATTTCAGTGCACCCTTTTTTGTCATTCTTTTCATACTCTTTTATTTCACATCTCTTTTATATTTTATTTTTATTGTAACTTCACAACAACCCCCAAATTTATTTTCAATTCTATATTATTTTTCTTTAGAAGGATAATTGTGTTGTGAGTTTTGCTTCTCTTTTTCTCTATTTATAGGGTGTATTACATTTCACCTTACCCTATAACATAATACCTAATTGCACCTTTTTTTCTTTTCATACAAGCTAAAGGTATAAAGGTAAAGGTAATGCTTATTTGTTAGGCATAAAATGTGGCTTAAAGATATGAATGATTCTTTGTTAGACTCAAATGAGTGATTACGAATATTAATAATGATTATCTTGAAAGGCTCAATCGATCCAATAAAGCCTAAATAATTTCTCTTGCTAAATACTAATCAGAATTTCGCCTTAAGGGATAATAAAATAGATTTTAAAACTTGGTAGATTTCATCAACTCTCATAACTCACTACAAATTTTCTATCAATAAGCACACCAAAATCAATCATAAACATGTGCATAAAAACTTGAATCAATTCAATCAAAACTAGCAATCATATCATATGATTAATGTAAGTATCTTAACAAATATGTTACATTCCTTATCCTAGTCATAACAACCAATTTTTATTATCGAGTTCATATGTTTCATATCAAGCATGCATGCAATTAGTTTCCATATATTTATCAATTTCTATCCAAATCATGATTAAAAACATCCTAAAAATAAAAAAAGATTCCCTAAAAAATTTAAAATGCATAGTAAATACTAATGTAGAGAATGAAGTTTCCTCCTCAAACTTAAATTACACATTGTCTCTAATGTGTACATATAAATATGAAAAATTAAAATGAAAGAAAACCCCCTTAATCATGGAACACCACATTTGTATTTAAAAATGCTCAATCTTGTTGCATCATTGCTCTCAACATTTATTCACCTATAAAACAAAAAAATAAAAAATATAAGTAAAATAACACTGGGTTACCTCTCAACCAGCATCACGTTTAATGTCCTTGACTAGACGGTCATATCAAGTCCTAAGGCACATCCTTTTCTGGTTCACAAACTGGGTGCTCAATTATCTTATCATGCCATATTTTTGTTTTCTTTTTGAACTTTTTAGAATTCTTATAAGCATTCCACTGTAACTCATCCAATTTATATATTTCTAACATCTTTTTCACCTCTCTATTGGACTCTTTCACTTTTAGATGGGAGGGTAAAAGTGTGAGGTTTAAACTTATTGGCCCATCAATTGATGGTTTGAGCTTAGATCCTATCTTAAAAATTTTCATAAACTCGTTTGATACACACATGAGAGGCGCATCCTCCAAAAATTTCACACGGTCTACAATATCAACCTTTGATTCCATACTTTCAACGTTAAAACAAGTTGAGTTATTTTCTGGTGAGTTTATGTCCTTATTTACAACATCATGTGTTAAAGTCTTAAGTGTGGGTGACTCAATAGATTCTTTTGAGTTGTCCCCATAATTAGTAACATTTATCCTTAAGCATTCATTAGCATTATCAATATCAGGGGATTTAGATGCTTTAAAAACTTTAAATGTCACTCATTCATCTTGCACTCTCATTATAATTTCACCTTTTTATACATCAATGAGTGATCTTCCGCTTGTTAAGAATGGTCGATCAAGTATGATAGGAATGTCACAGTCCTCCCCCATGTCTAGCACAATGAAGTCTGTAGGAAAGATGAATTTGTTTACTTTTACTAGCACATCTTCTACCACACCTCAAGGTCTCTTAATTGATCTATCTACTATTCGTAACGTTACTGAAGTAGGTTTAACTTTACCAACCCCCAATCTTTTGAAGATTGAAAATGGAATGAGTTTAATACTGGAACCCAAATCACATAATGCTTTCTCAAAATGGATGTTCCTAGTTATACAAGGAATGTCAAAACTACCTGGATCTTTCAATTTTTGGGATATTTTCTAGTAAGGATGGCACTATAACCTCTAGTCAAGGTAATAGTGGGTTTATAGAGGTTGTTTTTCTTTGATTGAATTATTTTCTTTTCAATGCTCTTTTTATCCACTAGTTCCTCCCCATCCTTGTTAATTTCCTATTTTTTCTCATCCATTTGAGTCTTACTTTCCTACTCTAAAGTTTTACCACTCCTCAAGGTTAATGATTTACAATGGTCCTTCCCTTCTTTTCTAGTTTACAATTGTGTCACTTTGAAGGTTATCTTGAGACCTTTGGCTTATAACGTGAGCAAGTTGTTCCATTTGGTTTTCTAAATTCCTAATTGAATCCTCTTGAGTGGAGACTTTTGTATTTACTGATTAGATGAAGTCTTTCATCATCCCCATTAAGGCATTTGTATTGTCCTCAGTCGATGGCTTATTTTCTTGGGCTTGTAATTGTTGTGGTTGTTGGAAACTAGGTGGTGGAAACGATTGATGGTTGAATTGATTACCACCTTGATTGTTTTTATTAAAAGAGAAATTTAGTTGTTGTCTCCATCATAGGTTATATGTGTTTGAGTAAGGATTATTGTTTTAGTTCACATTATCCATTTAGAAGATCGATTCAGGATTATTTGGAAAATTATCAAACAAATGGACTCCATCACAAAACACACAAGACACCTTTGAATCTTGGACCTGGTTTATACTAACTGTCGAGTTTTGAACCCTCAAAAGATTTACCAAAGATGATACTTGAGTTGTAAGTGACATGATATCATTTACCTCGTGTATTCCAGCTATTCTTCTTGTGGCTATCATTATGTCCATTGATCATTGATAATTATTGCTAGTCATTTCTACTCTATGCTTCTAATAGCATTAAAGGATGTGTTTAAATTAAATATAAATAAAAATTAAAAAAATAAACAACTAAATAAATAAATTAAAGTTAAAAAATAAATTAACTAAAGTAAATAAATAAATTAAAGTTAAAAAATAAATTAACCAAAGTAAATAAATAAGTTAGTAAAAATATAAGTAAAGAAAAATAAATAATAAAAAAATTAATTTATAATATTTATAATCCTCACCAACTATGCCAAAAACTTGATCACTACACAAATTATATGTACAATGAATACACAAGTATACATATCGTAACAAGTAATATAATGATAAGAAAAGATCGTTCCCACATAGATTATTTTATTAAAAACTAATTTTTAAAACTAAAAAAAATAAAAATTAATTTTTTTGTTTTTATATTTTAAGGAGGCAAAATTAAAATAACTAAAAATAAATTGCAATAGTTAATTAAATCAAATTTGGTAAATAAGAAGATATATGATAAAATATCTAGGAATATTTAATCCCTCAATTTTCTAAACATGTGAATCATTAAAATCCCTCAATATAATTATTAATTAATTACATGATCAATTCAATCTAACCTAACATGTATTCCTCTCTCAAGTAAACAACACACTATATACTAATTAATTTAATCACAATCTCGTACCAATTAAATTACATACTACTCATTAAGTTCATCAATTATGAATCACGTACATAAGAATCATACATCTCTACCTAGAAACTATGTATGTTATTAAATCAAGAAAACATTTAAATAATTCTCTTAAATCTATTTAATTGCCTTTATAGATAAATTGTTGGCCAAACAATTAATAGCATAAAAATAAAATAAAATAATATGATTAAATTAAAATTATAATTAGGATAAACTATTAGATCATCATATGTTAAAAATTGAGTTCATAAGATCCCTAGATCAATAAATTAATTATATATAATTACGTTTATAAAGCTCATATTTTTCATAAAAAAAGACAAAAATTGATAAAGAAAATAGTAGAAAAAGAAATACAATCAATCTCTTGAATTGTAATGCTAATCTTCTCTTGAATCTCCACCAAAATTGTATCTTTTTTTTTTCTCTTTTTAGGTCCAAAAACTTATCAAAATTATGCCAATGATGGCTTATTAGGGTTTATAAGGTGATTAGGGGCTTAAATATAGCTCATGTATAATCTGGACTGTCAAATCAGCTTCAAATCAAGGGCTAAGATAAAAACAACCAAAATCAATAGCGCCAACCAATCACAGCACGACACATGGCACATAGAATTCACTAGGTGAATTAGAGCGCAATGGAAGGGGAGACTAGTCTGAGTCAACGCATGCTGAGTCAACGCCACACAATGCAATGTGATTTGTGGTAACGAATTGTGTGGCGCACGGGTAGAATCCGGGGAGCAATCGCATGACAACATATGACGTGAAAGTTTAACCACTCTCTAAACTCGGATTGAAAGCCGTGCTGACATGTGGCACACACTACTTCGCTCCTCACATGCGGCAATCTACGATTCGTTGCCCCTACTTGCATAGTGTGTACGTGGCTTGCCCAGTTAGCTTCTGATTGGCCCAGAATTAAAAATTCATAAAAAATCCATAAATATCCCAAAAATTATATTTTTTCCCCTTTTGCACTAAAGAATTTATATTTTAATATTTTTAGTCCTAAAAATATTATTTATTGAATAAAAAAGTAAATATTAAGTAACAAAGTGTGCTAATGACTCTACTTCCATAGAGTCATCAATTAATCTCACTTACCTTGTACACCTTTTGTTGTGTTTCATTTATGGTATTTGTTGAGCTTGTTGGCTTTGAGAATGTTAGTTTAGCCCTTAGTTTAAAAAGTTTTAAAAAAAGAGGGGGAGAAAAGGAAGAAAAAGAAGGAAAAATGAAAAAAGAGGCTTATCGGTGAGTGAAATAAAACCTAAGTTTGAGAATGTCAATGTATGAAATCTTATAAGTAAAAAGAAAAGAACCTAAATGTGAGGGTTTACATTTTGTGGATTTGAATTCTTTGCCTTAATGCGTATATATTTGGTCAATTCAAGGTGTGCTTAAGCCTAAAAATGTCTTTTTTCTCCTACCCATACCCCAGCCTATCATTACAAACTTCAAAAGACTTATTGATTTATTCTAAATTGGTACTTATATTAGTGGAGAGAGAGGTTAAATGTAGTCTTATGAAGTTTGGTTCTACCTGAGTCAATATTTCTAATTGCTTGGTTCATTAAGCATATCTTGATGGCATATAGAGTAAAGAAGTTTAGCATATCACACATAGTGCATACCATTGAAAAATTTAGTCATACCCTTACATGAATGCATCATGAATTGATGTCCATGTGGATATTTACGTTGAGTGTATTGGTTAATCTAAGGACCCTTTAGTTCTTTGAACATGCTTAGCTTGCTTCACTCTTTATATATTACTTTTTTTCTAGTATGTGTAAATGCTTCTATTTTGAGGGAGTTTTGAGAGTTGGATGCATAACATGTTTGTTGCCTCACATGCATACATTTAATAGAAAAGTATGTGAAAATGCTTGTTGGTAAGGAGAGTGTTGTGTTTATTTTGTATCCTTATTGTTTGTCCTGTTTATCTTATGTTGTTAATTATGTTGTGATGCTTCCTTCTTCTTGACATTACTTTGTATGAAATATACATAAATAGGATTATTAGTATGTATTTACCTGTTTTCCTATTATAATGAGTTATTGCATGTTTCTTGCATGTAGTTAATAGCTTGGTATTTATTGTTGGAATGCATGACACATGTTTTTTTTGGTAGACTATGATGTCTTTCTGTATATGTGTACTTAGTATGGGATGAGGTTGTAGGATTCATAACACCTACGTGATGTTGAGGGAAGATAGTTGAATGACTAGGAGTGTGTCAATTTGGAAAATAGTTGGACTCCTATTCAACTTCTTCTTACAGATCACTAACACGTCTATGTGGCATTAGTGCTCGACTTCCTGTCCTATCAATGTGGTGTAAGTACATTATAAAGCTTCTTAAGCCTTTCTACAACATATATAGATGTGTGACTCTATGTTATGTATTACGTTAGGGAGATGTTTTTTGTTTGAAGTCATCTTGGTATATCTATGTTTTTAGTTCCTTCCTTACTCCATGCTTTTACCTTGCTATTGTCTCAATGTTATTCTTAGTTTATTTTGCATGAATGCATGTGTTATTTATTATTATGTTTACTCTAATATTCTCTATTATAGTACATGAGTCTTAGGATTATTGCATATTTGTATACCTTTTCTCCCTCATTTAGAGTTGATATTTTGAATTTCAATGTCAAAAAGGGGGAGAAGTTTGTATGTATAACTCTATGTTTGTTGCTATGTGGTGTGTTGCATGGATGGTGAGTGTAGGATTGCATTACATCTTTATGCCTGACTTGCATACATTTAAGGGGAGTGTTGCATGAAGTCAGGAGAAATTATGTACTTTTCTTATGTTGGTTGCATATCGATGTTTACCTGCGTAGAAGTGACACAATATTATGTGGTTAGACTACAAATTGTTTTTACATGATACATTTACAGATGTAAATTGAAGTCTTCGAGCGTTTTGTGTGTTATGTATAGTGGTGCTAAGACCTTTGGGTTTCAGAGTGTATAAATTGATACATGAAGATGGATGGAACCTTCAAAATGTCTTTAGGTTTTTGGTGTGGGTTAATGTTTTGTTCATGGGAATAAACGTATTTAGGTATCTTCATTATCATCTCATGATAGAAGTAAGTATGCATTTAGTTGTGTAGTGTTTTGACACAAAAACCCAAAAGAGAAGATTGTAAGTCTTGTTGTACTCAGTTTATGTGTGTTGGCTTCTCGTGTACAAAATATAGTGTTTTTTTTTTATTTTTACTCAGTGTTCTATCTTCCTCTCTAAAATGTTGGTTATTGCGGATCAATAATATTCACACATAGTTAGAAACACTGTGATTAAAAAGCATGTTTTCACACACCACAAGGTTGTTTTTTTTTTAATATGCATGCTAGATTGAGAGTGATGGATTTTGATTTGTTTCGGGTGCAGGTATTTGTGTAATTTACTTTGCATTTTTGGAAATGAATTTTTTTGGTACCTCGTCATTAACCTCGCCACCACCTTTGGCAAGGTGGCTGGCAAGGTGGCTGGCAAGTTGGCAAGCCAATTTCTATAAATACCACACTTCTCTCAACTCTTAACCCATGTTTTTAAAACCAAAACTTTGCCAAAATTCATTTTGAAATTTATATCTATTTTTAAAATCATTTTGGAGAGCTTACATTTGAGTGTGAGTCATTTAGTGAGTTTAGATATCAAATCGTAGTCTATGTGCATATGTGGCTTGACTGTGTGTCTCCCATACATTATTTAAGATCCATGGAGGAAAGTGTGTCCTTTGGTGCCTTAAGATCGAGTGTGATCCTCAAGGTTTCTAGTTCTATAAATATTTCACGTTACTAATCTTTGGCTACTGATCACACCACACATTGTAACGGAGATTCAGGTTTGTGTGTCAAACTAGGTTGTTGTTGAAACAGTAAACAAGAACAACAATATATAGTTTAAAAAGAGATCTCAATTGATAGAGATAATAGTGGTTTTATTTCTTTTAGAATTGTAACTATTTTATTGATTAGTGAATTGTTTGTTATTAAGGATTGTTTAAAGATTGTCTTAAAAAACTTAAGAATGTTACCAAATAGATACAGAGTCTATGTGAGTTTACGTTACATCGTTTATTATGTATGATCTCTCATTGTGTTAGTACAATTAGATTTAAGGTGTGTATGTTACAACACACTGTAGTTTAAACTTTGATTAGAAAACGTTAACTATTTTTCTACTTTTTATTGACTATATAATATATGTTGTGAAAAGTTTTATAATTATTTGATATTATATTATCTGTTTAAATATATATTTTTTATTTACGTGGTTTAAAGTTAAGTTGTTATGGAATCTGTAAATTCTTTCATTTATTTACTATATAAGGAATATACATTTATATCGATATCCAATATCTACTCTTTGATGTAGGCCTTTACAATTGATCAAAGTTCGACTATAAAAGTACAAGGCCTAACCTTCCAGAATAGCTATCGAATGCATTTTATCATATCTAGGTCTGATTCTGTAGTAGTTTTGGGAGTCAAAGTGTCATCTCCAAGAGATAGTCCTAATACGGACCCTAAGTATCAAACCTAAATTAGGTTCTTGCTTTGCCTCTTGGATTCATGGGTTCGAATCCCAATTGGTTTTTCCTCAAGCCTTTGACTTCGAAGCTAAAGGTAAAGACTCTGAACTCGGAGAAGAAGATGAAAGCGACCCAGTGAAAAACAAATAGTTAAATAACAATTGGAATAAAGCCCTAACCTTTTAAAAGAAGATGACAAGTGAAACTGAAAAATGCAGAGAAAACTAACCCATGTTGAAGATTGCATGGGAAAAAGTGAAAACCCAACAAACGGAGATACGATATTAGAGTAAATTGTACTCTTACCATTGTCGAAGTTCGAAGCAGACGAAAAATGTCAAAGAGAGAGAGAGAGAGGCCAGAAAGAAAGAGAGAGAGGGGCCAGAAAGAGAGAAAGACAAGAGGCTGAAATGTACTGGTATGAATGTACATTTAGAACGTTTAAAGAAGAAAAGACCAGAAGGGTTAAAATGTAAAATTATGTATCTAAAATGCGATCGTACCGCGAGAAAACGAAAAAATGGCACTGCGCAGAAAAAAAGTACTATAATAAGGTAACATCAATAATGAGAAATGGATTAATTTGGATCGAATGAGTTGGAATAAATGGATTTAATTTTTAACACTCCTTATATTAACAAATAATTCTAAAATTTATTTATTTATAAGCCTATTATGGTGTTTATCTTACAAGTAAAAATTGAAATTTTTTATTATGTTACGGCTAATAAATAATGAATTATATTATACAAAAAAAAATATAATTCATCCATAATATCTTTTTATTGAGATTTTTGATATAGAATTTTTTTTTAATTATTTATTTAAACGTACGCTTCATCTAACGTTAAATTTATATACAAATAATTATGAATCATAAACTATAATATAAAATTAAATTATTTTAAAAACGATATATTAGATTTGAATAATTTAGGTTCTAATATATGTAATAAAATGTGGGTTTTTAATGTACAAGATCTAAGATTAATTTTTATTTTAATAATAATTGTATATATTTTTCTTAATTATTTTATTTTTAATTGTTACAACCGGTAGTTTTTTGGTTGTAACTAGAGTTTTGTGATTCTTGCATAATGTCTTGATTTTTTTAAGTCTAATAAACAATTTATTTGTTAAAGATAAACAATCATAAGTCCTTATAAGTTATTTCATAGACGAATATAAGTTAATGGTTCAAAATATGGATTTGATTTTTATAATCCAATAACCTTTTATCCGATCAAAATTGATTGTCATTGATTAATATTGATTATTGTTGTTTGGTGTTGACTTTAATAATTATTTTTGGGATATAGGTAAAATATTTTTAAGTTTTTTTGTTATTATTTTGAATGTAAATATTTGTATGTTTATATATATTTTAAGACAAATTAATTAAAGAACATATCGTCAAAATAATTTTTATTGTGAAAATTAATTTATTTTGGAATATAAATAATTGTATGCATATAACTTATGTGAATATTAATTGGTACTAAGGAAGGTTGATGTTTAACATAATTGTATATACACCGGTGATAATAAACGCATGATGATTATCTGATTTTTTGTATGTGAACAATAAATTGACCCAAATAAAGATTTATTGTGGGTCAATTTATTGTTCGACATGTTCTTATTGTCATTGTTTGATTACTACATCAAGATATTACTTGCAAGTTAATATTTTTATAAAAAAAATATTAATGGAATGCACTATATCTTAAGATGTGATTCATCTTTGTTTGAATTTGTTATTTGGTTTAAAGACTTATGTGAGCTTATTTTGTTTGTTTATTGTTTTCTTGATTCAACATTCACTACTGCAAAATTGGGTTTTAAAGTCGGTTGTTTAACCGACTTTAAATGGCAAGACTTAAAATTTAAAGTCGGTTTATGCGTTGAATCGATTTTAAATTTTTTTATTTTGTTTTTACATATTTTACTCATTAGAACTTGTATTCGATCACATATAACAAAAAAAAAACAAAATCTGTTTAATAAAGTTAAAATAATGCAAATAATTGATTGTAACTACATAAAAACCAAACATAACAAATATATACACATAAATATAATTACGAAATACTTATACAAAACCTACATAATAAAAATAATAACATACATAATACAAAAAATTATACACATAATATACAAAAAATAACGCAAAGTGAATAATATGTGTGTAGGATTAATAGAAATACTTATAAGAGTAAATGAAGTGACATGTTAACGTGTTGAACTGACCCTACAAGTAGATGTAACATTAGTTCTACGTGTCAACTGACGTTATCCACGTGTATAGCGTCGGTTGACACGTAGAATTGACGCTACATCTTACGTGTATCATCGGTTTAACACGTCAACCAATGATAAAAATTACGTGGATAACGTCAGTTTTTCAATGAATCGACTTTAAATCTCGACTTAAATACCACATTTTGTAGTAGTAATTCTTGTTAATTTTATTGCCAATATCAACTCTATTCCTATGCTAAATGGCACTAACTACAGGTCATGGCAAGAGAACTTCTTGATAGTTCTTAGTATCATGGATCTTGACCTTGCGATAATGGTCGATTCTCTTGCACCAATTACAAATAAGTATATTTTTGATGAAAAGAAGGAAAATGAAAGGTGGGAGAGATCGAATCACATGTGTATGATGAACATGAAGTTAAAGTTGAGAACCAACTTAGCAAAAGAATCAAATGCGACAAATTTGATTCTGGTGATGAATATTATGACGATGTAATAGTTCAAGTAAATAACGTCCAGGACCATTTGCTAAGTTGTTAGAGGAATGTGGTATCGTCCCACAGTACATTATGTTGGGTTCTCCTACTATGATTGGTGTTGTTAAAAGACGAAACACGACGCTTAAAGACTTAACGAGGAGTACGATTTGTCATTTTACTTTACTAGAATCACTTTAGGGAAAAGATTGCAACATATATCCTTAATAAAGTTTCGATCAAATGACAACTAAAACCCCTTATGAATTTTGAACAGGTAAGCAAATTGGAGATGACTAACTAAGGTAAAACTCTATAGACCTAATGAAAAGAAATTGGAGTCAAGGCATAAAGTTGCTATTTTATTTGTAAAGAGTTTTTAAGTTTGAAAAATAAGAGTGCCTTTTTGATAAGGAGTTTTTAAGTTTGAAAATTATTCTTAAAACAAGAATATATATTTTAATTCGTACACATGGTATCAACTTAAACTCTATTACCATAACGGTAGTAAGCTACCTCCAAAATATGTTAATAACGTGAATTTTAGGTTAAATGTACTATTAGCTCTTGTACTAGCAAGATATTTTTAACAAGGGACAGCATAAAGGAAGAGTGTAACATATGAGGTACAAATTTACACATACAAAACATGCAATACCCCTTAGTCTCCTACCATTAAGTTTTAAGTTACTAAACAAACACAAAGTAGTTCAGAGGTAACCCTCACTACTGATAACAAATCACATAATGCAAGTCCTAGCAAGCTTTCCCCATTTTCTTCTGCCACTAAAACGTGTTGCTTACCTACCTACCTAGCTTCCCTAAAATTCATACCAACTTGTTACTGCTACATTTCAATTCCCATCATGTGAGGTCTTTAGATAAAGAGTCTCGCCACCATCTCCGCTGTGGCTTCCAGAGCTTCCTCCACGGTCTTCAGCTGATCCAGCACTTCCAACATCTTGTTTACTCCCGCTAGTCATTCCCCTATGTAAGCCTTCTATACCAGAACCACGGCCGAAATCAGGAAACCCTCCAGCTCCAAGTGAAGCATTTCCTCCTGCATTGTTGGGATCACTTTGCAGCATGTGCAGTCCTCCCGTACTTCCACCAGAAATCACGCCCATCTGGTTTTGCAGAGCTTGTTGTTGGAGAGCAGTGAATGGTTGCTGTGAGTAAAACATGGAAGAGCGTGCAGCCAAGAGCGATTGGGGTGTCATCTGCTGAGCTTGCTGCTGCATGTATTGTGCTCCTGGTTGCCCAAGACCACTACTAGGTGGATACTATAGGGGATTGAAACAGAATTTAATGAACAAATTTACATTTTGCATTAGTGAGATCTACACTTGTTTAAGAAGTAATGATTCATTAGTGTTAACAACGTACAGTTATGTTCAGGGATTTTGTAGAATTTGATACAAAAATTTAGCATTAAGAAGCTAACATTCAAATCCTCATGGTGGCAATGTGTGTGTTAAGGCGTGTGCAGATATGAGCTTGTGTACTATAGTAAAAACAGTAATATAATCAAGAAGTTATGGTGGACACTAGCAAAAGAAAACAGACAACACAATAGTGGGAAAGGGAAGCAGTTCCACAGACAAATAATAATAATTTTTTTTTTTTTTTAGGGGTCAAAATGGGTTAGAGTGCATCATTAAATTATTTATGCTTCTCTAATGACAAATAACCAAAAAAGAGTGTGGTCTTAAGTACCGAACATCATACTATTCTATTAGCAACTCAAAACATAACAACCTACTATAGCTGAATAAAGTTATTATTTTGGAACGAACATACAGCTTGTGCATGCATTGCAGGAGGTTGGGGCTGAGAATCAGCAATGGCAGCCAGGTACATGAGGTTTCTCTGTAGTCTCGCTTGGTTCCTGCATTGTTAGGGAAAACATCACTGACCTTCTGCAGCAGTTCAATAATTTTAGAATTTTGACCCATAACATGTCCATTTTAAATAAAAGGTGTTGGTTTCTACTACAATGGAACTTAAAGCCTTAAACCACAAGTAGTTTATCTGAAAACAGAATACTATGATTCTTCTATACTACGTGGCACTCCCTAACAATAAATGTATTTTTTATATATAGGGAGGAGTCACTATGAGATAATGGATAGGCATACAAACATAACAAAGAAAACTCATGAAACCGAGCACGATAGGTCAGAAGATAGAAGAGTCGCCGGCTCTCATAGAGATAATGCAGTCAATAGAAAAACTAGCTAAGATATCATCATGCCTCAAGAAGATTGCCAATAAGTACATATAAGTATCCAATAATAAAAGCTCATATGTTTCACCGAAACCGCATCATAATCCATGGAATGTCGATGATACAGTTGACACAAGTATATTGAAGAGTGAAAGAATAAGAAGTACTCACTCAGCACATTCACTCATTTTTCCGGAATTCTGGCACTCAACAATCTTCAAAATCAGTGACTTGTTCTCATCCAGATACTGCAGTCATAAAAAATTAGAGAAAAGAACCTTTAAAAATTATAATATATCATATGAAGACAGTCCTTTCTCATTTCTTTATTAGGTCATAGCCTCACGGAGAAGTGCAAGAGTTGGTTAAAGAGCTTAAGGTCAGGCTAAATGTTCATCATAAGTTTATGTTGTAAATTTTGTAAAGTGGATAAGAAACATGAGATATTTCCGATCTTAAAAGGTTAATCTTAAAGGAAGTAAGTTGTATACTACTTATAAATTCTACACTATAGTATTTTTTAACCAACCTGAGACACTCTCTTTATACACTAGCATATATAATACCAATATGCCAATTAAGCAAAATTCTGATGCAGTCTTCAATCTGGAAACTAAAAGTTAATAGCAATGCACAATAAAAGACAAAAGCACCAAGTCATCAACTTCCTAGCACGCCAGTGAATTAAAAAGCACCAACTTAGTAGCAAAGTTTCATAATGGCAAAAATAAAAAAAAAATTTGTCACCCAAGTTCCCAAAGATTCCACAACATATAATGAAGCAAGTCAATTGGTACCATGTATATGTAACGAATAAATGCAAGATAAATAACACTTAGGTCTTATACTTATACCATAACACTTAGATCTTATACTTATATCATAATACTTAGGTTTTATACTTATTTTTTGTGACAGTTTAATTTTATTGTTATAAAAAAGTGACGGACAAATAATCATTTTTTTATATTTTATATTTATTTATTTTTTATTTTTATTCAATTTGTTCTTTGATTATTTCGATTATAGTTTATTCAAGTTAAAACAATGTGTATCTAATATAGTTGAAAAAAATTACATTATCTTTATATAGTCATTTTTTAATAACAATAAGTTACAAATAATAAATATAGAATCTCAGTGTCATTTTTATAATAAATATAGGATTGTGACAATATTTATCTTTAAAATTAAATATAATAGTTTCTTAGAAGATATTGAGATACCAACCTATTAAAAATTTAAACTACTAGGAGAAAGATCACTATTATTTTTTAAACATTTATCACTCGTTTGTAAGTATTGACTTTATACACCATACATATCAAATATTTGTAATTTAACAATTAGAGACTTAAACATACCAACTCTTTGTTAGTCACCAACTTTCCAAAAAAATCAAAGTATTAAAATAAGAAGTTAGGTTGCTTTTATACATCTATCACACCCAAAAAGATGTTAGAGAACAAAAAAAAAATCCCATAAAAAAAAGGAATTCCCATCCATCCAAACAAAACGCAAATAGACAAATCATTTAAAATTAACTTTGAGTGGGTGCGCCTTAAGTTTGATCATTTTAGCCCCACGTTCACCAGATCTTGTCTATGCTTAGAGACAAGCTGTTCAGCAAATCACGATTCCCTGGTTCTTGGAAGGGTGCATCTAAGTCATGGATACCCTCCGCTCCTCTAATTTTTTTAAAGGTATGTATATAAGCTTAATCTCCAGATAAAATTTATTTTTTATTTTTTACGGACCACATGTACGCCTAATTGTAGGAGAGTAACTTATGTCATACCATACCTTTTTACTATTATTTAAGTACTTCTTTGCCATTCTCTTTCTCTCTCCTATCTCAGTTTCCCATAGTTAGGCTACTCAGAGATAAGGAAAAATAAACATAAATTAAATAAACAAAAACACAAGGAGATAGTAGATTTTTTTAATTGCTGCATTTACCTTAAAGTTTAGCACACATGCAATACACATGCGTGATTAACCAAAAGTTGTTGACATCACCAAAAATGAACTCATCTATTTTAGTTTTGAATTAATTAAGGGATGGTCCGACTAATTGTTTAGTGTTACAACCCATCTTTTCTTGTTTCAAATCACACATTCGAATTATATCAAGTACGGCTTCCTAAAAAAATGAGGAAACTAGAAGGCGTACATAGAGACTTAAGTTTACATTTCTGTATAACAAATTGATCTGTTGGATACTTTTACCGAATGTTAACATGGTTTGGTTTGAATTATCAAGAGATAATCCTTTATTCTGTAGTCAATCAAATCAATGAAACTAGAACACATCATTGGAAATATATATTCATCTCCAGTGTTTATAGTTTTTGACTTCATGTGTAAATGCTATTAAAAAAAAAGGCAGTTAAATAAACCCTTGTTACAGTTTCAACCACACACAAGGTGAGATGGTGATGGTAAGTTGGTAACTCCATGGCGATAACCTATATCAAACCATAAAAAATGCTTTCATGCAATAGCAAGAAGCCACCAACTCACCACCTTCTGCGTAGAAATCAACCATGATGATCAAGTGTCATCACACAAATGGCACTATCACACCATTATTCCACAAATTTTGAATGGTTAAAGCAAAAACCATGTCACTTTGTGAAATACACATGAGAGGGATACAGTAAAACATTACAAAGCGCAGTTTGTCATTATCATTGAATTGTGTTATTAAACCATGTCACTTAATTGGTTTGTATTTAGCTGACAGTTTGTGCAGATTTCTTAAATTTCTTAAACCATTGTACTTACCATATGCATAATTTCTAACATTTTTTTTTTATTTTTAGACTTCTAATATACTTTTTCATAATTAATAGATTTGTAATAATATATCAAAAAGTTGATGAACTTTGTATATTTTTATCATAATTAGTGTTCTTTTATTACCCTTCATCCATTCGAGAATTATATGTTTTTTTCCCATTTCAGTCCCCTTAAGCAGTTTTAAATCTTAATTACTAAATATGTACATCACCATAGACAAACAATTCAGGATTGGAACAAACACAACCAGTAAGTTACTAAAATATGATAAAAGGAAATTAATAGAGACTAAACTAAATCTCATTGATTACCTTAGTTCCCCACAAAATCAATGAAATGATTAAGTTAGAGAGAGAGAGAGAGAAGTATATAAGATTGACAAAAAAATAAATAAATTATACTTAAAATAAGCACTTTGTGTGTTGTAGGGTTTAATATTGATGTTTTACTATTGTGTAGCATTTAAAAGAATCTAATCCAATACCTTAAGACAATAATAATATTAGTTATTTTTCAATTTTTATGCTAGTTTTTAATCTTGAAAATTTTTAGAATAAAAAAAGAAAACTATTTTAATTATAAATATATATTTTATTTTTATCTAATAATTTTTTTTTCATATCTATCTCAAATATTGAGTTTATAATTAATAAGTTTTTAATAGTATTAATGGTCTAAAAAATTAAAATAAGGGACACAGTTTACATACAAATTATTTTTTTTTAAAAAGGGTGCAAAGATCCTCTTTTTAAATAAAGGAAATATCACGAGAATTTAATTCGAGAATGATGGGAACGAAAACTCATACCAACCCTATCAGATTTTACATCGATGTTTTTGTCTATAATGGACATATTTTATTTAAAAATTAAAAAAAAAATTCTTTTTAACTTCTCAATCAAGTAGTAAATCATTTTTTTTTCTTTTTCCTCTTTCAATTATATCTCAATTTTTTTCGTTTTTTTCTCTCTCCTCCTTCAATTCTCAGCTAAGTTTTTTTTTTCTCTTCTTATTTTAAAAACATGACAAAAAAAATATTTTAATTACCATTTGCAACTTTAAAATGCGGAATACAAAAATTATAAATTTTTAAAAGATAAATTTTTGAGTGAATAAAAAATAATAAAAATAATTTATATTTATAAAATACAAAAATATATTTAATAATAAATATATAATTTGTTATAACAAATAACTTATCAAAATTTTATTATAAATTAACTTAAAATAATAATAATAAATTATAAAATAATTACAAAATTAATAATAATTATTATTATAAATTAAATTATAAAAAATGGGCTAACAATTATAATAATATTATATGAGACAATATTTTCACACAAATTTTACGATATAATGTGTTATACTTGTATTGTATATTGTAAAAAGTTGGATAGAGAGGTTTCACAATTTTTTAATAATTTAATTATTTTTATGAATATTATTTTTTATATCATAATTATAATTAAATATTATAATTATTTATTAAATATAATTATAATTAATAATAATAATATATTATATTATTTATGAATTATCAAAATATTTAGCATATGATTTTCAATATATGTATAAATTTATATTTATTTTATTGTAAAATAAATTATTTTTTATTTTTTAAAATAAATTTTTTAATATATAATATAATAAAAAATATTTATGTATTTAAAATTAATTATAAATTTATAAGATGTTAATATTTTTTTTATGTTTACAATAATTATTTTTTTGTAAAATAGAGCTAATATATCTTTTTTTTTAAATAAAATTGATTAAAAAATTTGGTTTCAAGTTTAAGGTAAGATTTTAACTATTTTTAAAAAAAATTCAATTTGTGTCCATTTTTAAACCATTATCCAAAAATTGGCTATGATAGACAAAACCCCTTTTACATTCGTATTACACCTTTCAAGAGTTGAGAGGGTATGATGCACACCTGGCCACGTAGATCAGTCCCTCTATAAATATAAATAGGAGAAAATATAGAATATAAAATGTATTAAATAAGTAGAACAACAACAGCCAGGTGATCTCAGTCACCCCTAATTGGTTATTTATTCCAAATAAGACCGAAGTGAACAATTTATGAATAATATGTTTCAGCAAAACATATGTGAATAAGAATATAATACTGTAGCTTCATAAGACACCAATTTTATTTATTTATTTAATTAATTTTTTTTAAGTTTAAACCAAAAAAAGAGATGAGTCATGTGACACCAGTTATCAATGAGATTCATTAACATTTAAAATAGAGAAAAATGAATAATTTTTAGCATCAAATCCCACATGGAATAAACAAAAAGTTATTTACAGAAAAAACAAAAAAGCAATATTAATTTTATTAGATTAAATATTATTACTGTAATTCGAACTTATTATAAGTTAAACCCACAGAGAATGTAAGTCAGGTAAACCACCAAAATTACATGGTTTGGAAGAAAGATAATGAACAATAAACTATAACAATATAAGAATACACAAAAAACAAGGTGGAAAAATAACCAAAGTAGTAATCAAAGTCCATATATAGATAGGTTTCAAAATCATTTCAACAATCTGAGAATGAGACTACACTATACACTTAACAAAGAAGATATACTATGATCAAATGGTAAAATTAGAACATATTTAAAATAAAAATCCAATTGACAAACAAAGATTGAGGTGACAACAAATACCCATAAACCATTTCTAAAACCGATACATGATCGATCTGTACAGATAAATTAAACATTTTGAAAGGAATGAGTTGGAAACAGTAAATGACCTCGAAATAACACATGCTCATTAATATAGAGCTCCTTAAAACACCAAACATGTCATCCACAAGTGAGAAACTTTTATACAAGCCAGGGTCATGGAAGATGTAAAGAACTAATATATTGATTGTTTTACGATAATGCCTCTACTTGCATATAAAATAAAATAAAATATTTTATGTATATTAATAATATCATCTTAAAATTTTCAAGGCATATTAGGTATTTATGTAGCTGGTACATACAAAAGTTATTCATAAGTTTTTTCAAGGGAAAAACCAGCTTTACAATAATAACATCAATACAGCTATATACATGCAAACCAAGAAAAAAAATTGTAAAATAAAAACATAACAAACCATAAACAGCTCTTAAACGATTGAAGATCATAACTTGAACATTAGTAGAAAATAAAAATCAAAACTTAGATCTTGAAAAAAGAAAAAAGGAAGACCCAGAAGATTATATAAGATTAACGAAGACATAAGAAACCAACAAAGAGAAGAAAAAAGATGTATATATATATATATATATATACATACATACACAGAGAGAGAGTCTGTTTGCGAGTTAGGGCATAAAAGAGGCAGAGAAAGTGAAGAAAGAAAACCTGTTGAATATGATCAGTAGTGACGTTGTTTGGATAATAGGCAGCCATTATGGGCTGGAGCTGCATCAGTTGGTGTTGCCTTTTTCTCACTGCTCCTCCCTCTATCTCTCTCAGATATATAATATTATAATATTAGTGTATAGAAAGTATGTTACACACATCATCACGAAAATAATCAATCTCTCTATCTCTAGCTTTCTCACTCTACAATTGTTGAATATAGAGGCTAAGGCCCAACACTAACCGCAAGCGAGAGAAGACAGTAGAGGTGGGGTTGATGCCCTCTCTCTCTCTCTCTCTCTCTCTCTCTTCTTTATGTTACACTGACGCTAATACCACAAGTGTTAAAAAAGACACTGGGTCAGACTCAGACAGTAGTAACAGTGAGACAGCTGGCGGTCTTGGATATTATCAACAAGGAAAGTTTTGATTATAAATTAATTTTTTTTTTTTTGGGTATCTTCCTATCGCTAAAGGGCTTGGGATGGGAAGACGCTAATTATGGTAATTAAATAAATTTTGGAAATTTTAATTTTTTTTTGCACGCAAACATTATCATAAATCAAAAAATGATATTAACAAAACAATTAATAATATGCAATTAATAATATATATATAATTAACATTTTGTATATTTTTTATAATATTAATAGCAAAATTAATTGTAAGTTTATGAAAATATATTTACCATTATATTTTTAAAATTATCATTTTACATGTCAAATCCTAATTAATAAAAATATAAAAAGTTGTGCATGTGCATTTATCACTTTTCTTGTTGCAACTTACAAAGATTAATTGTATTCGTAATTTTGTAAACATTGTGGTAGTAGGTTTATTAACATATTAATTTTATATAAATTTTAAATATAATATTATTATTAAATTAAATGTGATTTATAAATATTTATTAAATATATAATTTATTTTTAAATAATAATGTATAAAACTGAGACATGAATAGATAAAAAAAAATGCGGGGGAACGGAAGAGAAGGGTGGTCACATTTTACTTGACCAATTTGGTTTGTTCCTCTTTTTGAGCTTTTAGGCCGCTTTCTTTCAAAACCCGTTTTCGGTCTTACATGCCTTTATAAATAGATTCTAAATTTGAGGGAGGGGGTAACTTATTAGCATTTATATTAATTTTTTATATTTATTATTATTAAAATTTTAAATAATATTTTAAAAATATTTAAATATCTAAAATATATCTATTAAAAAAACATGTGTATAAAAAAATAAATGTATTTTAATAGTTAAAAATATTTATTATTGTTTTTATTTCTTTTTTTTTTCTCTTTCTCGTTCTCTCGTTATGTTTAAGGTTTATTATTTAAAATTTAGTGGTTGGTATTTAGTATTTGATAGAAAAAAAAATGAGCAAATTTTATATAAATTAATAAATTAAGAAATGAGAAATAGCAGAGAGAATGAAAATAGAAAAAAGAGAGAGGATAAAATAAAGAAAGAAATTAATAAAAAAATTAAAACGATTAAAGTGCGTTTGATTGTTTTGTGCATAAAAAATATTTTTGATTAAATAAATATCTTTTTAAAAATATAGATATTGGAAGATATTATTCAAAAATTTGACAATAATATATATCAAAATAATAATATAAATATCAATAATTTACTATGATATTTAATTTTAATGTGAGTTTAAATATAGGTATTTATAAAATAATATTCTATATATTTTTATTAGGTTAATAACAAAACCTAATTGTAAGTTTGTGATAATATTTTTCCCTTTACATTTTCAAAAATATTATTTTAAGTGTGTATGTAATTGTATATGTAATTTTGTAAAGATTATGGTACTAGCTCTAGTAATATATTAGTTTTTAAATATAAATTTTATTATTAAATTAAGGAAAATATACATATAATTTATATTTAAATAAAAATGTATAGATTTTTTTATTTGATAAAAATGTATAGAAAAGGATTGTCATATTTTACATGCATGACCAATCCAATTTTGTTTGTTTCTCTAGACCGCTTTCTTCCAAACTCTTTTTTGGTCTTACTCATTGAAGCCTTAATAACTAGATTTCAAAATTAAGGAAGTGGAAACTTACGTGTATAAAAAGTTTAAAGGATATTTTAATCTTTAAAAATATTTATTAATTTTTTTTCTTTCTCTTTCTTATTCTCTCCTTGGTTTTAGAATTTATTTTTTATATTTAGAGTTTAAAATTTAAGATTTAATATTTAGTGTTTAATAAAAAAAGAAATTAGAAAAAAAATTATACAAATAAATAGAGATGCAAGAAAATGTAAAGAGGACACAAGAAGAAAAAAGGGGGAATAAATTAATAAAAATTACCCATTTTTGATCAAATATGTACTTTTTTAAAATATATGTATATTTTTAAAGTAATACTTAAGAACTTAATAATAATAGATATCAAAATAATAATATGGGTACTAATAAGTTACCATGACACCCATTTTTAAAATGAGTTTGGACTCACTTATGTGAGTGATTTACGAAATAATAACATTACTTAATTTTGTATATATTTTTACACCTATATCATTTTTTTTATCTTACCATGCATCAGTAATAATTATTTTTAAAAATTAGACAAATAATATATTCTTCTAAATAATATTAACTTGACAAAATTTAAATAATATAGGTACAAAAATAAGTGTAAATTTATTTCTCTAGTATTCTTCTAAGTGATTTTACAACTTAAAATTGTGTTTCAAATGAAAAATAATTGAAGTACTATCAGGTAGGGGTGAGCAGTAGATCGAAATTGTCTATTTTTGGTCAATCTGATTCGAACGGATTTGAAGATTTTCAATTCGAATCTCGTCCAATTCAATCTAAATTTAAATATATCGAATTTTTCAAATCAGATAAGATCAGATTGATATTGAGTTATGCTAATATCGACATCCTAAATTTATGTTTAATTTACTTTTTAATGGTAGAGCAATATAAATTTTAATAAAAAACCTTAAAATGTGAGAAAATTTTATTGATAAGGCAAGCTAATATATGATTAGCAATGAACATGACTATCTTTTAAATTTTTCTACCTTATATAATGTAATATTAAAAATTTCATATGAATAATGAATATTTTATGAAAATACAAACGTGTATAGGTGAATTATCTTCATTAAGTGGTGTCTTTTATTTTTAATGTGGAGGTAATTTTGTATATCTCACGTAGTAGTTAAAAAATGACCTTAATCATTGTACAAGTGTGAAAGCAGTATAGTTATTCTACAAGAATAAATGTATAAAAATTATCCTTATTCATTTTGAAGGGATAATCTAGTAAATAATATAATATAGATATCTAAAGAAAATATATCTCTACAACAAATAATTGTCTAGAGTAGATAATTATTTACATCATTACAATAAATTAATCCTAATCAGATAGTGATATTTATTCTTTTCCCTATATATTGTCACATATATATATAATATAATTTCATATCTTAGATTAATATCATAATATCATTCTTCTCATATCAGAGAATTACAACTAAATACTTTATTTTCATAAAATTACTTGAGGAAAACTAAGATATCATCTACCATACATCTTACAGTTACTGACTTAAAAATCATAGGGCTAAATACTACTCTCACAAGATGGTTCAAGGTCCTAACAATTTATTTATCTTGTAGATTTTATAGAGAACAATCTTATTTGGTGTTGACAAAAGTCAATAAGTAATAATTTTCACTCATTAAATGTGATTAATTTGTATAAGAAAGTAATATGGTAAATGATTGGTATAACTCGAAGAGAAGAATAGAATGTTACTAAGAAGATTAAAATATCATACAATTATGATGAGCCAATTATTAGTCTTTCTATATGCTCAATTTAATAGGCATTTTAAGATCTTGATTTCCAATTCAAATCTATGACATTATGAAACTATAAAAGGAAATTAATAACAACAAAAGTCTTAAGATGAATTATTTAGGTGAAAAGAGAAAAATACAATGATTGACTCTAATTTTTGAATTTTAGTAACTTTTAAATTTCATAGTGTTTCTTTAGGTCATACAATTACTTTTTTTAGATCCCTCTTATTTTTTCACTAAAGTTACACTAATACAATTCATATATATGGCTTCGGTTTTTAATCGTGACTGTAGGTCTATTATGACGGTTATAAGAACCGAGGCCTAAGTGAAAGAAACCATAGATTGTTACCTATGACCTTGATTTTTTATAAAACTGAGACCATAGGGTATGCCTATGGTCTTGGTTATTTAAAAATCTAGATCATAGGGTATGCCTATGGTCTCGATTTTTAAAAAATGAAGTCATAGGGTATGTATAAATTTAAATAAAAATGCAATTATTAATTAAAATATTAAAAGTTAATATAAATTACAATATTAAAACTCATATTATATTAAAATCAAAAGTTCAATTACATTTGAAAGTTTATACAATAAATCATAATAAAACCTTAATAACTAATTCTAATATTTACAATGATTATGAATAATAACATTACTATTACAAACTGACTTTTTACTATTACAATCATTTATAAGTGTACTTCTTTCAAGTATTCATAAGTGTACTTCTTCAATTCAACATAATCAAGTCCACAATGAGTTTAGTAGGTGTAGAGAAAAGGCAAATACCATAGGCACTATTAACAGTAGCTCGTGCGCTGGTGCTAGTGCACTAGTGGGCTGGTGCCATGGTGCGCTGGTACTAGTCTTGCCATTGGCTGGAAACAAAATAATATTACAATTTCAGTTATTAATATCAGAGCCTAAAGATGCATATCTTTAAAACAAGCAGTACTGGCAAGAACAATAGAACACAAGGTTACTCTGATTTGGAAATTCTCAGTTCTAGGTTGGGCATAGTCATTATTTAGGAGGAAACCTATCTGATCTCTCATTTTCCAAGTCCATTGGAACCTAAGTACAAAATGGTAGATTCTTTGGAGCTCAACAAACCACAACACGACCATCAAAAACTTCCAAATGATGTCGATAGATGGACAGGTAACAATTCTTCTGTGTTTTAAATCAATAAATTAGTAATGGAATAAACAAACTGGAATGACAGAGCAAAATTTTAGCCATCCCATCACCTATGCCATCCAATGAAAAAATCATAAAGTTGATGCCTTCTTCAATTTTTCCTTTTTAATTTATACTCTTCTTTGTTTAGCATGCTGGGAAACACCATTTTCAAGAGCTTTATAACAAAAGTCAAGGGTATGCATCAGGTTCCCAAACCTCAAGGGTTCTGATATTTGCACACCTTGACAAAAAAATTAAAAAAATAATAATTTTAAGCACTAACACCAACACCAATACCAAGCATCGGCACCATGCACCAGTACTAGGCATCGGCACCATGCCCCAATACCAACACCAGTACCAGGCACCAACATATGACCAGTTTAAAAAGATATGGAGAAATTAGTAGATTACTAAAAGAATAAGTAGAAGCTGAACTGAAATGATAGTTTAGTTTTTAGATAAAAATAAAGGAATAAAGTACCTTGGACTCTGTTGAGTAAACTGAATGAGCTTTCAAGTCTAAACCCAAGAGGCTTTACCAATTAAGTAGCACTAGATGATTACTAAATAGGGCTCAGCCACAACTGAGTGGTGTTTTGCATATAAAGGAGAGCTATCAATTCATAAGGGTTTCATAGAGAAGAGATATGGTGAGCTTTGAGGAAGATAATCGAGAAGAATAGAAAAGTATCAGATTATTACAAGAAGGCCATGCACTTCAAAGTGTTCACTATGGGAGATTGGGTTTGATGAGTGTTCACTATGGGAGATTGGGAGATTGTGAGGAATCGAGTCGAAGCGAATTCAGATTCTTGACACTGAATTTGGGTGAAATTAAATTGAAACATTTTTTATTAAAATATGAAAATAATTTTCAACTAATTATTATAATAAATCATGAATGTTTATAAAGTTGAAATAATCTATGCTTAAGATTTTAATTATGAAATTTAAAAGAGATTATAAGCATGATATATTTTTGTATTTTATGTAGTCTTTTTACTTTATTTTAAATTTTAGTTAACTTCTTATTTTATTTATTTTTATTTAGCTTAATGTTTGTGGGTATCATTACTGAAAACCTTCATGAGACTCAAACTCGTCCACAAGGGCAACTTAGGGGTTTAAAGGCTTGTTGCATACACTAAATACAACCATGTCAATACACGAAAGTGATTTAGGGTAGTTTAATTTTAACTTTTTATTTTAGTTTTTATTGATTCTCTTGCTAAGGGACTAGCAAGAAGCTAGTTGGGTGTTGTGATAAGTGCTTAAAAAGTACTAAAATTATCATGATTTAATGTACTTTAATTGATTTTGTCATATTTTTATATAAATTTATCTTTTCAGAATCACGAATATTTTTATTATTTTTCCAAGTATTTTCGATTCAAAAATAATTTAAAGACTCGAATAATAATACTAAAGGCAATACATCATAAATATGTTAAGAAAAAAAATGAGAAAAAGTCAAAAAAACAAAAAAATGAAAAATATTTCCTAGCCGTGCGTGCATCATGCCAAAAGTTTGCACGCAGCCACGCCCATTCACACCGTAAATCTGCACTCATTCGCTTAAATTCATACCGCAAGTCCACGTGCAATTGCGCACGTATCATGCCAAATTCTTGCTTGCATTAGCACCCATTAACTCCGTGAATCTTGTGTGCGTCAGCAAATTTTCGGCAGCAAATCCCGCCCAGTCGCATGCGACAATGCCGCACATACATGCCAGCATGTGCAATACGCATCTATCATTGTTTTTTAAGATATATTTCCACTTTTTTTAGTCTTTTTCTTATCTATAAACAACTCTTTTCCCCCATTGTAAAAAGCATACCTTAAAACACAATTTTCTCAACTCTTTCTCTCTCTAGAAAGCTTTCCTAGTTTTTTAGTTTTAAAGTTCTTCACTTTTTGAGAAGAACTAGTTAGGTTTTTGTAAATTTCTAGTTCTTGATTCAATAAGAGGAAATGCAAATCCGTTTGGAGGTTTTCTAGAAACGAAATTAGCGTTAAAATTCTTTAAGGTTTCTTTTGAGGTATAATTTTAAAATGAATTCTTTACAGTTATTTTTATGTTTTATTCTTATATGTTATATTTAATCTGTCTATGATTAAATTTAACATGGTTGGCTATTTGTAAATATGACATAATAATAACGGTTTTATGCTTGCAAAATATTAAATAGGTAAAACATTTCTATAAAATAAATTGATTTTACTTTTATTCAAGATTTTATAATAAGAATGCTAGAGAAAAATATATTATTTTATTATCACAAACTTAAATCTAAAAATTAGATTTTAAGGTTTTATTATTCGGTCTGATTTAGAGTAGTGCTCTTTTATTTGTTGGTACAATCGCCCGGTAGTTAGAGGGAAACTCTATTTCAAAAGTTTTATAAGAAATATTATTCAAAAATGTATTAACAACATATTTTCAATATTGGTTTTAAAAATTGAAAATTAGTACTCGGATAATTAAATTCTTAGGTTTGATTTGGACACCTTGAATAAAGTTTAAAATGTCTAACACCGCCAAATGTGGCATTTAAATGGTTCATTTTCAATCTCTTAGAAAAATATTAATTTAATTAACCAAATTAATTATAGACCACACCCATAGGTGTTAATTGATATTTTTAATTAACAATGAATATCTAACCATACCAAAGTTGGTATTCATATAAAAAAGAGAGAATAAATAAATATCAATTTATATCTTTATTAACCTAAATAATATGTGCAAGTATAATTAACTTAATTATTATATCCATAAATAATCTAATGATATGAATGATAAAAATTTGCATAATTGTTTATTGAATCATATCTATGTTTATTTTATGTTATTAGATTAGGAAACACAAACCAAAATATCGTGACATGATGTTTAGGATTTAATTTTGGTTTTAAAAGTTTGGATAATAAATTAAAAATCACATATATTCTTTCCATAGATCGACCTTGGGAATATAGTTATCATTTTCTATAAAATGATTCGTGCACTTGTGAGAGTTTTACAAATATAAAACCAAAGTATTTGCAAGATCAGCGTTACCGATCTTGTTTCAAAAGGGTTTTCAAAAGTGTTTTCCCTAAAAAGAAGGAATTGAGGGTTGGAAAGATGGGTTGAAATTGGGAAGGACCTTATCAAATAATTGAGACAACAATAGAAAGGGCTTACTTGTTGAAAAGCATGGTAGGACCTAAGAACGGCACAAGCTGGAATGCCATACACTTTAAAAATACTAATACTAACATATCTTAATTTACTACTACCATGTACCATAATTATATGAATACATATGAAGTGGATTCTTTTGACAAATGGTTATCTTCCAAAAGTCTCCTACTATAAAAGTCACAAGTTGGGCACCTCGGTTAAGAACCAATCAGAGCTCCCTATCCTATTATTGTATATCATAGTCTAATCACCTTGGTTAAGAACCAAGTAGAGTGAACTGACACTTAAAATTCACGAGTTGGTCACCTCGGTCAGGAACCAAGTTAGCACTCTAACAATGGGGGGAGAGTTGAGCACCTTAGTCAAGAACCTAGTAGAGCTCCCTTTCCCACTATCGTATGTTATGAGGTGATCACCTTGGTTAAGAACAAGAGAGTGCCTTGACACTTAAAAGTCACAAGTTGGTCACCTCGATTAGGAACCAAGTTGGCACTCTAACAGTGAGAGGAGAGGTGAGTACCTCAGTTAGGAAACAAGTAGAGCTCCCTCTCCCACTATCGTATATCACGGGGTCATCAACTTGGTTAAGAACCAAGTAAAGCACCCTAACACTTAAAATTCATAAGTTGTTCACCTCGGTCAGAAACCAAGTAGAATACCCTAACACTTGCAAAAATCTACGACTCGTCCATCTCGTTCAGAATATGCAAAAGAAAATATGTATTGATCTAGGATGGCAAGAGCATTCTATTAAAAACATTTTTTTATTGTTCAAGCTTAAAACATTTTTTATTGCTTGAACTTACATCATTTTTATTGCTCGACTACTTAGACACACGACTGGTGTTCGGGTCATATGTCTCCTCCACCAAAGGCAATAGCTCAGCCTGAATCTTCATGATTTTCTTTTGTACATTGGCCATTGTTTTAGGATGGACAGACCTTAACACGAGCACTACAAGCTCCAATTCTTGAATAACCTCCATCAACTTAAGGAACATCCCTTCATAGTGCTTCAGATAGAAGTTCACCCAATAGGACTCCCTGTCCACGAGGGTAGCCACTTTAGTCAGGGTCCTTCTCTCTTGAGTTTGAATTTAGGAAAATTGCTCCTTATAAGAAGCAATCTCACACTTGGCCTCCTCAAAGTCCTTAACTTGACCTCAAGTTTCAAAACCATAGATTTTAGTTCTCTAACCTCGCCCTTAAGCCTACCATTTTCCACTTTAAATCTCAAACTAAATGTCTGTTGGCTCGATCAAAATCAATAAAATTTGACCAAAATAGATGGAGAGGAAGTTGGCAACTATTTTTATTACCTGGGTTTAACAAGTGTCCCTAACCTTCTTTTATAGCAGATGATGTTTAGAAAAAGACTGATGACACATGTCTCAAAAATAGGTGTGTAGGTCAAATCATAAATATAATAAACAAATGATATAAATGTATAATTGTACAAACATCGATTTTTCATTAATGAAATTTATTTTTCCTTGTTAAAGTTTGAATCATAAAAAGGTTGAGCTTGCAACCACTCGAGAAAAAGTGGTGTCAAGCTCAAAAAATTTGAAAAAACAATATAGGCCCCAGAATATACTATAATAGTATACTTGAGCCATAAATATTAGTAGTCCTCGACCCTACCCTCTACACTTGTTGCCATAGCTTCATCGTTACCCTCATTGGAGTTTGAAATCTCCTCCTCGTCCCCCTCTTGTGATTGCATAGGCATGTACTGGGTAGTGACCAAGATATTCAAAATACAATAATAGTACTCCCTCACATCCTTCTTCTTAGCCTTCATTTTAAAGGGTTCCATGGCTAGCTTGTACCCAATCTCGACGCTCGGGGAAAGTTGCTTGGACATCGCATCAAGCTCAACCTTTTCCTTTTCAAACTCGACCAATCTATGATTATGATCCATAATCGTAGCCTCGATTCTTTTTTGGGCATCCTTAATCTCACCCTCAACTTTTCTTTGAGCCTTTTTGAGCTTAACAAGACAATTGGGGTTATCTGCGTACTTGGCTCAAGTGGAGGAACTTAAATGCCCCACATTTCAAGCTCTTTAAAATCTGTACAATAGCTGCAACTAAAAGAAAAATGGAGAGGGTGTGAGGTCAAAAAAATATGTCACAACATAAAACTTATAAAAACAAAAATTATTATTATAAATATAAGAAGCGAGGTAGGGTTAACACACCTGGTACATGTGACGAAGAACAACAACCTCATAGTCTATATCCTCACATATGGCCTCGAGTTGCTTCCCATGAGCTTCAATAGGAAGTTGACTCACATAATGATCGATCTATTCTAGCACTAAGCCTCGATATAAAGCCATCCCATCTATGTCGGAGGTAAGATCATTGACAACACTTTTCCCTTTCCTCGAATCCCGTACAAGGTGGTCATATTATTTGGGACTCGATTTGTGAGGTTGTGAATTGTGTTGCTTTTGGGACGTGGAGAAAGGCTCAAAGATGTTCAATGGCTCTATGTTGAGCGCAGGCTCATTGATGGTCATGTTCTCTTCTTTTTAGAGAGGTCAGAAAGGCCTTCCTTCTGAGAGGATTTGCTCTTCTTCTTACCTTTAGAAGAGCCCCTCCCAGAAATGGGAGGTGTACTCTTTTAGGAGCTCGCCCCTAGAGAAAGCAACCTTATCCTATAATCGAGTCAAAAGTTGGGTGATTGTGAACTCCATAGTATCTGTATAACCAGAATGAGCATGTTTATCATCATCAGGTTACGATAATAAAAAAAGAGGAAAAATTGAAGTCTCAGGGCCAGTTCACCATCATCAGCAACCATCTTAAACCTTCCCCCATAGTTTGTAGGAAGGGTCTGGCACTTAGAAGGAGCTATAAGTTTACAAATAAGCCTATGAGGGGCTTCACTCATTACAAGAAAATGTGTTTTTTAGGACAAGTAGTTTTGTCCTTAAGTTGATATTTTGTCCTAAATAAGAATTAGAGACAATATTTTGTCATTTCATTTGTTCGAAAGTGAGGGCCGTAGAAAGTCAAAGAGGACAAAATTTAACAAAATTAAATTTTGTCCTAAAAGAGCAACCTTTTCAAGAACAAAAATTTTGTCCTTAAAAATTATGTATTTTGTCGCAAACCTTTTATCCCTAATATTATTTTCTATGATAAAAATTTTTGTCCTAAAAACATTAAAATTTATCGTTAAAGATTTTACATGTCATTTTTAGGACAAATTTATTTTGTTGAAAATTTAACATTATAAAATATTTGTCCCCAAAAATATGACAAAATATTTTGCCTTAGAAAATATTATTTGATACAAAAGTAAATATATATATATATAGTATTAAAAGATATATATATGACACATTTTTGACCAAAGTACTTGTCTCAAAAAAGTAATTTAGGACAAAATTGTAACAAACTTTGTAATCCTAAAAATATATTTAAGGAGGAATCTAGCAAAATATTTTATCTCAATAGAGTTAATTTGTGACAAAAGTAGGAAAAAATATATAGTTTTAAAAAACATAATATGAGATATCATTTTGACAAAATTATTTTTCTCAAAAAAGTATTTTGAGACAAAACTATAACAAATTTTATAGTCCTAAAAGTATATTCAAGGATGAATTTTTAGCAAATTATTTTGACTCAATAGAGTTAATTTGTGACAAAACTATGACAAAATATATAGTTTTAGAAAACATAATATGAGACAACATTTTAAAAAAATTATTTTTCCCAAAAAAGTATTTTGGGACAAGACTACAACAAACTTTATAGTCCTAAAAATATATTTAAAGATGAATTTTTAAAAAAATATTTTGTCTTAATTAAATTAACTTGTCACAAAAGTACGACAAAATATATAATTTTAGAAAGCATAATATGAGCTAACTTTTTGAACAAAATATTTGTCTCAAAAAAAATTTTTAGTGCAAAACTATAACAAATTTTAGTCTTAAAATATATTTAAGGAGAGCTTTTAGAAAAATATTTTGTCTCAACAAAGTTATTTGAGACAAAAGTATGACAAATTAGGTAGTTTTAAAAAATATATTTTGAGACTACTTTTTGGCAAAATTATTTATCCTAAAAAACTATTTATCACAAAATTATAATATATCATATAGTCTCAAAAGATATATTCATGAGCAAATTTTTAATAAATTTTTTTATCTCAAAAAAAGTTAAATTGGGACAAAAGTGTGACAAATTATATTATTAAGAGATGTACTTTTTTGATAAATTTTTATTTAAAAATAATATTTTGGAACAAAGTGAAAGCTAATTATCTATTCTTGTAGGCATAATCGAAAATGATTTTTATAAGAAAAACTTATTACAAAAACTATTTTAAAATAAAAATAAAATGTAATTCTAAAAAATAAATTTGCAACAATGTTTTCACAAAACATTTGTTTGAAAATATATTTTACCATTAACCTAAACTATCTATATTGATTAAAAAAATAAAATTACATTTAATTAAATAAAATTAAGAGAAATTGATAAAGTTATTACATAACTTTTACTATTCATTGAAACCATTATTCAACACCTAAAAAATAAGAAAAGTATCAATTGTTCACATTTTTTTAAGAGAGATCATAATTTACATCAAGTTGATAACAATAAAAACTCTTATTTATATTTAAATTAACAAAACATAGTTTAATTTATAATATATACTACATTAGCAATTGAACAGATTGATTTCTTTACGGCTAGAACCACACATAATAACAGACACTATAAATAATGTAAGTGTGGTGGTTGTTCCCCAAACAAATCCCTGCTACAAAAAAAAATGCATTAGTTTTTAAAATGAAATCAAGATTAACCTTTAATAACATAGTGAACAAATTAGTAAATATTTGACCTTAAGTGATACAACCGAATGATATGCTCATTTACATAGCCAACAATATTTGGCCCTATCTATTTTTTACATAAAACTCCATTAATACAGCCTCTACAATAAAAAATATTGGATATGGTCTAATTATATTTATATAAATTGTATTAGTTGTCTCCGGGTTATAAACAAATAAGAGGTCAAGCTTGATAATTGTGTAAATTAAATTATACTTGTAAGATATATATTATGTGATCATATTTTTTCTTACCCATGTATATAATTTGAAAAATGTAACAACATGAGATTTATATGATTTATTTTTATAATTGATTTTAAGTCAAAAATTATATTTAATTAAATACAATAAATATTTTTAATTTTAATATTAGTTATAAAATTTAAATATTTGTTTAATAAATATACAATAATAATTTCTATTTAAATTTATTAATAAAATTATATATATGTTAATTACTAATATAATAAGAAAACACATATGTATATATTGTATTCTTTTGGTGCTCTTTTATTTCACTATTTTTCTCGAGAGTTACTAAGGCGATGAAGATGACTTAATATATTTATTCAAAGTTACAAGGAAAAAATAATTTTTATTTTGTAAATCACATTAGCACCTTATTGTTTTTTTCTAAACCTTTTCTTTTTTAATTATTTGGAAAGTATACAGACCATTTTGAACAATCCAAGTGACATTACTTAAAAGGTTTGAAAAATCCATAAAGTAATTATGAGAAGCATTTGTATCCACATATTTCAACAACTACGTCCCTTGATTAACTGTTGGAGGTCAAACTTTACGAATTGATTTATCGTTTTCTTTATTCTTATTTTCATTCTAGTGTTAATTACTATTTATTAAGGATTTGAACATAGTATTTTAAATATGTGATTTGTGCATTAATCAAATAAAAAATGTTAGGCCTATTTGAGAACATGTAAATAACACTCTGAATATCATTTCATAAGCAATCATCGTTTCTTTGGAGTGTGCATTATGTTGTTATCCACATTTTCTTTAATTCTCCAAGAGTTAGAAGAATGTATTGTTATGTAAGGAAAACAAATTTTCATTATATATTATTGTTTACTAGAAATTATGGCTAATTCTCCAACTTTTATTCTCATATGCATGGTGTACCATATGTTACAAAAAATCTTTTATCACATTGAAAGTCAAATTTTTTGATACATATCCAGATATTGGACTTGGATCCTCTAATGTTTCTCAAATATTTTAAAAACATTTACCAAATCAAAGTTTTCAAGTACTTTTACTTTTGTTAAGGTCATATCATTTAAAAACCAATAGTTTTATAAAAAATCAAGAATCTAAATAACATAGGGTGTACTTGGATATTTATAAGGAGATGTTGCTGAATTTTCTAGTGACACGAATGTGTAGTTGAACTTTGTTTCCTATTCAGAATAATACATTCTTCAATGGGATAAGAAAATTACCTTTTGTGATGAAGCACGTTATAGAGAAACATGAATATTCTTGATACATACTCCTTACACTTTAAATGATTTTCCTACATATGGTTGTATTTTTGGGTGGAGCACAAAAGGTTTTAAGGCATGTCTAGTTTATTTAGAGGATAATTCCTCTATGAGTTTAATTAATAAAATTTCATAGATGTTTTCTTCCAAAAAATCATAAGTGGTGCAAATGTAGAAGTTTCAATAATCATATATATACTAGAGACCCTCCATTGAAAAAATCTGGGGAAAAACTATTTCTTCATATTAATAGCATGGATTATGAACCCTTTGGAAAAAAAGAAGCTCAACCTAGTGGAGTAACAAATAAAGGTCAACTTACTAGAAAGTGTAAAAACACATTAATCAAATCGAATTGAAAAAAAAAGAGTATTTTGTTTGAATTGGAGTATTTGTCAAGTTAAGATTGCGACATAATTTGGATGTCATGCATATAGAAAAAAAATTTGTGATAATTTATTGGGTACTCTTTTGAACTTGAAAAATAAATCAAAGGATACAATAAATGTTTGCTTGGACCTTTAAAAGTGGAACATAATTCCTGATTTATGGATACAAGAAAAAGATGAAAAAATTATCAAGCCAACAACATCATACACCTTGTCAAAGGATGATTCTAAGGATTTTTGTAGATTCCTTAAGTCTGTTAAATTTCCATATGGATATGCCTTTAATATATCAAGGTGTACTAATAGTGAAAGTAGTCAAATATCAAGACTAAAAATTCACTATTGTTATGTAATGATCCAAAGGTTATTACCCATTGGAATAAGGGCTTTTGTTTCTAATAATATTTCTAAAGTTGTGGTTGAGTTGGGAAACTTTTTTAAGAAGTTATGTGCACGTACTTTATGTATACATGATTTGGAGGATATGGAGAAAGGAGTTTTCTTAATATTGTGCAAGTAGGAGAAAATATTTCCCCCTACTTTCTTTGATGTAATGGTTCATCTTTGTTTACATTTGCCTCATGAAGCAAAACTAGCTCAACCAGTTTCATCAAGGTGAATGCACCCTATTGAGCGATACTTGAGCAAATTGAAGAATTATGTTTGCAAAAAAGCCAAGCTAAAAAAGGTGTATAGCAAAAGGATATGTGGTCGACGAAGCATTGAAATTTTGTCCAGTGTACTTTAATGAGATAGAAACGAGATTCAATAGACAAGAACACAATTGTGATATTGAACATGAAATCATGCGAAGGGGGTTCTTTATCAGTATTTAAAACACAAATTCATGATTGAAAAGGGAAACGACATATGAGATTGTGCAAAGAAGACATTGAGAAGGACCATTGGTATGTTACAATAATTGCATTGAACTCGAGCCTTATTTAGAGTAAGTAATCCAAAGTTTTGAAGTCTAATTAAATTTGTTATATAATTTATTGTTTATTACAATATTCATCACTTGTTAAATATAGAAAACATGCTGAAACTGCACTAAAAAATGTGAATGAAATAGAATTGGAGATATGGTAACAAAATAGTTTTCCATGTTGGTTTAAGCAATGGGTATGATGTATTTTCATTGTAGACACAAACTTTAACTTAATACATGTTATGAAGTCTTAATTAGTTTATTTTATTATTTTTGAAGGTATGTCATACTAACAGAGTCGATGCATATGCAAACGTGTATGATGAGATTAAATTATTAGTAGATGGTCCTGGAAGAGATCCCAGTGTCTACAAGGAATGTTTTGTAAATGGAGTGAGATTCCACAGTATTGTTAACGATAACTTTTTTTCTTCACAAAAATAGTGGATTCATGGCACCTAGTACCCATGATGAGTGTTCCATTGAGTTTTTTGGAGTATTGGAAGACATAGTTCATTTAGACTATCCAAGTGGTTACAAAGTATTTTTATTCATGTGCAAATAGTTCGACAATAATCCAAAGAAAAAAAAATCAATCAATGATCTTGGCTTCACTTGCATTGACATAAGTCAATATTGGTATAAATAAGATTCTTTTATCTTGGCATCTCACGTAAAACAAGTTTTTTTATCTTTAGGACACAAAACATGGTTCCAATTGGGGAGTTGTTCAAACGATCGATCATAGGCATTTATGAGATATTGTAGAAGTTGATGAAAGCATGGAAAATGAAAATGACTTTTTTGAGCTTTTCCAAGAAGTCCACTCAAGTGATGTGTATTTTGACGTGAATGACAATGATAATAATTAGGACTATCTTATATTATTACATGTGGAAGCAGAAAAAGTTAACTTGAAAGATTCTTAAAACACAAGAAGGTCACAATGTAATATTGATGCAGTTATAGATGATATTGATGATAATGAGAATGTTAGATTGAGTAGGAGCGAGGAAGGTAAAGTCTTCAACGATTGTTCTAGCTCTAGTGATGAGATGTTAGAAGAAAACTATGCTTCTTGATAATATCGATTTGACTATACTTATGATAAGAAAAAAGAAGGTAAATAAATGATTTTTCAATAATACTTTAAAAACATTCATTTATTGTATTACCACAAGTCTATACTAGAAGTTTACAATTAAGTTAATTGAAAATTTATTTTAATTGTATTTTCTAATTTGCTTGAAAAAGATATAAATACAAAATGATATCATATTTGGCAGTTGTAGGTATTACAAGTTTTGTAATTAGAAATTAAATTATTGTTAATTGAGGGTAATATAGGTAGAGGGTATTTGTTTTAGGTATAAAATTACTTAATACTTCAATTTGATACTTATTTTTACTAGATCTTTTTCCTAATGTTTTTCATTTTTGATACTTACCTTTGTAGTTAGACATTCTTGGAGAGCGATACACTTTAACATAACATGGCATGGAAGCATATAACCATATATTTGGATCATCATAACTTTCATACCATAGATGTTATAAATTCTATTTGATATCTTCAAGATTGTGTGTCTTACCATAGATGTAAGTAGTATATGATGTAGTAAAATTGATTTAAAAATAATATTGGAATACCCCTATAAAAAAAAACTATTAGGAAAAAAGTGTGGAAAATATTCTACAATTATTTATGTTGTTGATAAAAACATGCATAATACTTTTTAATAATATGACTTTCTTATGTTTTATCATCACAGGTAACTAATAAGAATTTGATACTAAGTTATTTAGTTATTGGTTTAATTTTATTTTGTACAAACTTCTAAAAAGGTTTAGTATTACTTTATGAAAATTGTCATTGTATATCATGAATATTTATTAATGTTTCTATGGAATGTGAAAAAGGTTTTGAGTTCAAATGAGTTAGGTTTTTATGAAATATGTTATTCTTGAAAAATATCACATTGTTACATGATTATGTATATTGGTACCGCCGTAATTATTATATCCTTTTATGATTTATTTATATTTTAAATTCCCTTTTCTTTGTTAAGTTATACTATAACTTTATATATTACTACTTAGACAATCAAAAAGTGAGTTTTATTTTGTTTTAGACCAAATATACCTTTCATAGAAATTAAATATCAATTACAAACTCCTATTTTGAAAAAAATAGTGAAATCAAGGATAAAAATATTTGTTGTAAAATTTTTAGGTGTATTTGAAGGAAATATTTTGTCCCTATTGTTATATGAAATTTTATTTCAAATTTTTTATTTTCAAAGACAAATAATTTGTCCCAAAAATTTAGTAGAATTTTTCAATAAAGACAATTTTTTTGGTCACAAATTTTCGGCGGAAAATATTTAAGGACAAGGAAGAATTTTGACCTTAATATGTTATTTGTGACGCAAGTATTGTCACAATATTGCTTTTATGATTTTTAATAGTCAAACATTGAGTCAACATCATTTGGGATAAGTAATAAATATTTTCCCTTGAAAATAGTCCTTTCAAGGACAAAATATTTTTTTGGTGAATTTTTTGTCCTTGATGCTATTTTATCTTATAGTAACCAAACCATGCCTCATTAACTCGCACACAATAAAGCGTGGGTATTTAACAAATGTCTCTATGGAGATTTTTTAGGAAGATAGTTCTGGATATTAGCCAGTTGTTGCTTCACGTCCAAAGTCAAGGTTGTGATGAAAGAGCCCATATTCCCTATCATAACCTTAGTGTCAATCCAAATGCTCCTTATCAACCTTGTATCACTAGTAGGAGATTCCCACCGACTTGAGATGTACAAGAAACATTCATTCCAATTCTTCTCATTCTTAGAAAGAGCACATTTATACCCTGGTCATGTTTTATATACATGTATACCCTTCTCGAGTTTGTGGGGTTCTACTTCAGGACATATGCTTCATTAAACTTGTGCATCTCCAAATCCACCCCAAGCTCTTGGAATATCCCTGTAATGCAGAACATGTACCTCCACCCATTAGGCATTAGCTAATCAGGCACGAGATAAGTCCTAACCAAAAATTTCCTTATAAAAGGATACATGGGAAATCTCAATCCCAACCATAAAGATTTCTCGTGAAAGACCGTTCACCCAGTTAGAGGTTGGTCGTTGTCATGGGCCTGGCCAATGAAATCATTATTTGAACTGAGGATGGGATGTTGTATGTTTTCCTCAACTTTTCCTCATCCTGAGGTGATAGTCCATTGGTATTGATTTTAGCCGACAAACCTTTGGTACGACATGTGGGTTCCCTAGACCCTATATTCATTGCTTTCTTCCTCAATGTCCTAGCCACTGATATTTGAGTATGGGGCATGTTCAACCTAATGGTTGGAATGGGTTGAGGATGAGCGGTGGAGGTAGAGGGCCGAGGTGGAGATTGACTCCCTTTTCTTGAAGAGTTTGTCTTAGAAGACCTTGAGTCATCATTTATGTGTGGGTATTGTGGGCTTTGTCAAGAGCCCAAACCCAAGTTCTCTTCTCTGTGCATTGTCTACAAAATAACACAAAACATAAATAAGGGGGTATGGTACGAGAAAAAGGGATTACCTAGGGTGGAGTTTGAAAATAAAGGGAAATGATTCTTTAAAAACTAACCTAAAAAGAAAGAAAAAAAGTGTTAGACTCTTGAAACTTGCACTCTAAAACTCGAGAAAACAAGTTATGTGCCAAGCTAAATTCTTACCACTGAACTAAAAACCCTTTTACGGTGTGGATTGTGATGACAAAAAGTTTTTCTCTTTACTTTTTGTCTAATGTGCAAGAAATGATGAAAAGGCTCAGCCCAGGCACCTCCTTATATAGAGACCCACATTTTCTCTCTCCAATCAACTAACATGCATTTATTAGGGGAGATGAAAGGTTCAAATTCATTACCTAAGTATTAATCTTCCACCTCAGCTTGAAGCTTGAGCTAAAAAAGCAAAGGGATTAGATGTTTGGACATATGGATTGAATTGGAGCCCAGCTCACCTGGAAACCCGAGCTAAAGGACAAATCATGCCAAAGAAAATTTCTCAAACCGTGTCCATGACACACTCATGTGAGAGACCTATCTGAGCCAAATTTTGTACATATGAGGTCGACCATCAGCCCAAGCTGTAGGGTGGTCAACCCTAGTTTATTAATGAACTTGTTTTTTTACCTTTCTTGTCCTTCCTGATATACTTACCTGTATCTGTGTATAAATCATTAGCAAACTAATGATAAGTTTACCCCAAGGTCAGTTTCTAAAGGAATTAGTGACTGTTTTAAAAAGTTAAATTATTTTCTTAATTAGCTAAAATAAGCAATCCTAAACATTCTAATAATGATTGGTTAAGAGAAAGACTATAAATTCTTAATTAATTTAATAACTAAAATAAAACAAGTAAATTAAATTATAGTCTTATAAAATGATGAACGAATATGAGAAATTTGTTCACTATCCATTCATGTGAAGAATAAATTACATAATTTTCATAAAAAATTAGAATTATTAATTTTTCTCTTTTAAATAAACGAACCCTCCATAATAATTGTGAGCCTCCACAATTCTCAATTAATGCATAACTGCTAGGAGCGAGCTTGAAATATATTAATTGGTAAACCTAAGGGAAATATATAGACCTTATAATTTAATACAAATCAATGAGATTAAATTAGACTTTTGTTCATAAATGCAAAACAAAGCACATATTATGTGTCTAATGCTTGGTTTTAAAATATTCTCTTTAATTATAAATCAAAATTTGATCAATCATTAACTTATAATTAAAGAAATGAAAGACATGAACAAGAAATAAATCAAATTTTAATAATAGATATATATAAAAACACACAGAAAATAGGCAAGAATATAAAAGCTTTATAATCAGAGTTTAAGCTTTTAGTATGTTGTAACCTACACACTTTAAACTAAGATAGATTATACTAGCACAATTGTAGATTTTGCATAATAAGCGATATAACAAGGTCAACCCACATTGAGACCATATCTTTGTGGTTACATCTTTAGGTTGCTTAAGACAATCATTGAGTAGTAAACAATTTACTAAACAATAAATCAATTACAACTTTGAAAGAAATAAAATTATTATTACCTCTATCAATCGGGACATCTATTTGAACTTCCTACTACTACTTTTGCTTGCTACTTTTGCAAAGACCTACTTCATCACTCAAACTCGACTATCCTCTACAGCTTACATCAACCAATGTGGTGAGATTCATAACTACTTATCAGTAACAAGAAGTGTAACTACTCATAATATTGAGGGATACATAGTCCACTACTAAAGTCGAATCATGTACGGGAGATACACAGTTAAATCATGTATGCACATAGCCAATGATTTGATAACTAAGCTCAATAAATGGCCCACACTCAAGTATAAACTCTTAAAGATAATTTAAGAAACATATATAATTCTCAATACAAAATTTTCCAAAGTTTCGGTACTAAAATCAATGGGTAAAGAAAAGAGAGAAGTGAGGGGTATTTATAAAACTCGATTGATTACCTCGCCAGTCACCTCACCATCCATCTTTCTAAAAGTAGGGATGAGGGTGGTGTTAAGGTTCTAAAAAAAGATATTTTTTCATTGCCAAAAGTGTTGAGTTAATTCCCTAAATACTTTTACTCAAAACAAAACAAAAACATGAGTAATAACATCGTCTTGCTCTCCAAAAACACAACACTCAACCTAGAATGCATACTATAAAAACTAGTCTCATGGTAAGTGTAAACATGCTTGCATACAAAGTGTACATAACTATTTCCATGTGTGAATTACTTATCCATAGTAACCAACTTTACATAAAGGAAGACTAAACACTGAGTAAAAATGAATAGACATCATATTTTTTACCTGAGAAGCTAATGTACAAATACATATTACAACATGACAAGTCAACAACAAACATTTTTTTTATGTCATATGAGTATACATAGTATATGGAACTCATAGTTTGTTTTGTTTATAATTTCTAGAAAATTTGGTTGAGCCATCCATATATATAGGGTGAGGTAGACTTTATAAAGAATTTTTATTTCTTTGTACCCTGTGCCTAAGTTTCATGATACAACAAGATTGAAGATGCTCAGATAAGCCATGGTAGCTACATATAGACAAAGAAGATGGGGGATAATCAGGTAGAGAACTCCAAGATGTACTCCTCATATATCTAGGATACTACCTAGCAATTTGGCCAACAGTACCACACAAATATGAAACACAAATAATGGAGTTAGAGAATCTAGGTCCCTGACTCAGAGGAGTAGAACATGGAGGAGAAGTAGAAGAATCACTAGCATTGACTTTCATACGAGGATGAGAATTCAATGTCCTACAATGTGTTCTTAAATGCCCAAGTTCACCACAGTGGTGACATAAAGGTGTAAGAGTGAGTAGATGTAATAGACCACCATTAGAATGAAGGAAAGAACTAGCCATAGGTGAAGTGTTCACCTTGCTAGAGGAGACTAGATAAAGCAACACAACTAACTTACCTTCTTAGATGGTGGCAGTTGTCTTCAACTTTGGATTTTTAGCTATTGATTTAACAAATCTGATTTAATTAATTACTACTATTAGTTTTAGTCCTTTTAATTTTTCTTTCTTAAAACATTAAATACAAAAAAAATTATTTTTATTTTTTAATTTTAAAAATTAGTTTCTATTGACATAATCTCCGTAGGAAAGATATTTTTTCTCATTATATTATTTGTTGTGATACATATTATTGCATATTTATTTCACATAATTCGTATCGATCAAGTTTTTGGCACCGTTGCATGAGATTACAAACATTAGAAATTAATTTTTTTTATTTTATTTCATAATTTTAATTTATTTAGTTATTTATTTTAATTAATTAATTAATTATTTTATTTTAAATTTTGACATCTCTTTTAGTGCTATTAGAAACAAATTTGATTCTATTGCATGGTAGAGTTCCTAAAGGAGAAATTTTGCCTTTAAATCCCAAAATCAAGCGTACTTTGAGATCAATAAGAAAGCAAACAAGTTGTCACTCAAGTGAAAAAATGGCTAATCTATTAGAAATAAACAATAATAACTAAATTTGAACAACCATATACCTTTAATAGATGATAAAGATAGAGCTATGAATGAATATGCAAGACCTATGTTAGAAGAGCTAAATCCAAGTATTACAAAGCCAAACATTCAAGATGATTAATTCGACCTAAAGCCAATGATGTTTCAAATGCTATAAACAGTTACACAATTTAATAGGTTACAAATAAAGGATCCTTATTTGAATCTTAGATTGTTTATTGGAATTGGAGATTCATTCAAATTCAGTGGTGTGACTAAGGAGACATTTAGGTTTATATTATTCCCTTACTCTTTGTGAGACTGTGGTAAAGCTTGGATAAACTCTTTGCCACCTAAATCTATTACAACTTGAAATGATTTGGCAAAAAAAATCTTGATGAAATATTTCCCACCAAAAAAGAATGCCAAGCTAAGGAATGACATTATCTCCTATTAACAATATGAAGGGAAATCTTTATATGAAATATAGAAAGACTCAAAGGATTTCTAAGGAAGTGTCCTTACCAAAGTATCACTCATTAGATCCAAATAAATACTTTCTATAATGGTCTCAATACTCAAACAAGAACTATTATTGATGCATCCACTAATGGAACTCTGTTAGCCTAATCTTACAATCAAGCTTATGATTTACTTTAGAAAATGGCTAATAATAATTATCAATGACCAATGGAAAAAATGGTAACCTCAAGAAGAGTAGTCAGAGTGCATGAGGTAAATTATATCACGACACTTACAGCTCAAGTGTCATCTTTGGTGAATCTTTTGAAGGCTCAAAACTTCACAATTAGTGTAAACCAAGTCCAAGTTTTAGAGGTGTCCTGTGTTTTTTATGGTAGAGCTCATTTGTTTGATAATTGTCCAACCAATACCGAATCAGCATGATATATGGGTAATGTGAACCAAAACAATGATCCTTACTCGAACACATATAACCTAGGATGGAGATAACATCCAAATTTCTCTTAGAGTAATAACAACAATCAATATGGTAGTCAATTCAACCATCAATCATTTCCACCACCTAGTTTTTAACAACCACAACAGTCTCAAGTCCAAAAGAAAAAGCCATCTACTAAGGACAATACAAATTCTTTAATGGGGGATGATGAAAGACTTCATCCAGTTAGTAAATACAAAAGTGTCCACTCAAGAAGCCACAATTTGAAATTTAGAGAATCAAATGGGGAAATTTTCCCAGGCTATAAGTCAAAAGTGTTAAGGTAACTTTCCAAGGGATACAATTATAAATCCAAGAAAAGAAGGTAAATAACATTGCAAAGTCATAGCCTTGAGGAGTGGTAAAACTCTAGAGGAGGAATATGAGACTCAAAAGGATGAAGAGGAAAATGAGTCTCAAAAGGATGAGGAGAAATAAGAAATTAATAAGGATGAAAAAGAATAATAGATAAACAGAGCACTAAAAAGAAATAATTCAGCCAAAAAAGACAAGGTACATAAATATACTATTTGTAGATGCACTTGAATAAGTGCCTTCTTATGCCAAATTTCTGAAGGACATCTTGTCTAAGAAAAGGAGGCTTAGACAAACAATAAACCTGACTAAAGGTTGTGATGCCATCCTTGACAGAAAACTACCAATAAAATTGAAAGATCTAGCAAATTTTGACATCCTTTGCACTATTGAAAACACTCATTTTGACAAGGCACTATGTGAATTTGGTTTAAGCATTAACCTTATACCATCATCGTTCTTTAAGAAATTGGGGTTTGGTCAAGCCAAACCCACTTTAGTAATATTACAAATGACAAATAGATCAATTAAGAAACCTCAGGGTATGGTAGAAGATATGTTAGTAAAAGTAGATAAGTTCATTTTTTTTGCGAATTTTATTGTACTAGACATGGAAGAAAATCGCAACATTCATATCATACTTGGTTGTCCATTCTTAGCAACCATAAGAGTACTAATTGATATATAAAAAGGTGAGCTTATAATGAGAGTGCAAGATGAACACATAATATTTAAAGTTTTTAAGGCATTTGAACCACCTGATATTGATAACACTAATGAATACTTTATAATAGATGTTACTGATCATGATGATAACTTAAAAGAATCTATTGAGTCACCTATATGTAAGACTATTACACATGTTACTATGATAATGAGGTAAACTCATAAAGAAATAACTCAATCTATGTTAATTTTGAACTATTTGGAGGCTGCACCTCTTATATGTTTACCTAATGTAGTAATAGAAAGTTTTGAGAAAGGATCTAAGCTCAGACCATCTATTGAAGGGCCATCAAGGTTAGACCTCATATCTATATCCTACCATCTCAATCATTTATGCAAGTGAGAAAGGCCAATAGAGAGGTGAAAAATATGGTACAAATACATAAGTTAGATGAGCTATGGTGGAGTGCTTTTAAGAATATAAAAAAGTGCAAAACAAAAACAAAAATATGGCATGATAAGAGAATTGAGCACCATTTTTTTTAACCAAAACATAAAGTATTATTGAATAAATCAAAACTCAATAGTAAATGGATACAAATGGATGTACCCTAGGACTTGATAATCCCATCTAGTCAATGACTTTAAACGTGACACTGGTTGGGAGGTAACCTAATGTTATTTTACTTATATTTTTATTATTTTTGTTTTGTAGGTGAATAAATGTAAAAAGTAATTGCACAACAAGATTGAGCATTTCAATAACAAATGTTGTGTACGAAGACTAAGGAAGTTTTCTTTCCTTTTACCTTTTTATATATTTATATGTGCACATTGGGGAGAATGTGCAATTTAAATTTGGGAGAGGAAATTGTATTCTTTACTTTAGTATTTAGTACACATTTTTCAATTTTTAGGAAATTTGTTTTTTATTTTTAGGGTATTTTTAACCATGTTTTGGGTAGAAATTGATGAAAATATGGAAACTAAATGCATGTATGCTTAATCATATCATATGTTTGCTAGTTTTGATTGGATTGATTCAAATTTTTATGTATATGTTCATGATTGATTTTGGTGTTTTTATTAAGAGAAATTTTTGGTGAATTATATGAGCCTTTCAAGATAGATGATTTAGGCCTTATTTGGATCAATTGAGCCTTTCAAGATAACCTTTGTTAATATCCATAGACACCCATTTGAGCCCAACTAAGAACTTTTCGTATCTTTAAGCCATATTTTATGCCTAACCAATAAGCATTACCTTTACCCTTGTGCCTCTAACTTATATGAAAAGAAAAAAAGCAATCATATGAAATGTTATAGAGTAAGATGGAATATAATGCACCCTATTAAAGAAAGAGAGAAAGAAAGAAAAAAACTCACAACACAATTATCCCTCTAAAGAAAAAGAAGAGAAAATTGAAAATATATTTGGGGGTGTTGTGAAGTTACAAAAATAAAAAAGATGTGGAATAACATAATATGAAAGAAATGATAAGATATGGTATACTAAAATATCAAGTAAAAGCTCAATTGTAGTTAAAAAGTGCACGATGAATCAAAATAAAGCTAAGGTGTGGAAAGAGCCTAAATGTCTTTATTTATCAACCCCTACCTAAGCCTTACATTACAAGCATGTAAATTTTTTTTTATCTTTAACAAAGTGCATATTTATATTAATGGAGAGGGATGTGAAAAATAGACTTATGAGATTTGTTCAAAGATTGAATTGATTAGCATGCTCATATAGGTTGATTTCATGAGTGTATTAGATGATATCATATGCACCAAACATGCGATTCAATTCATCAAATGTATTGATAGAATGTTGATTGATGAATATGTAAATCTCATAGAATTTTATGACTCTTGAGGGAGATAGTTTTCTCTAAATATGCATGTATTAATAGATATATATTTCTGAATATACTGGTCATTCCATTTTATTCAGTTAGACTTGGCTTTACTTAAGGATAAGCAAAAAGTTAAGTTTGGAGGTGTGATGATTCTATGAAAGTAAAGTCATTAGTGCGCTTTTGTACTTAATATTTGCTCATTTTATTCAATAACTGATATTTTTGGGGTTAAAAATATTAAAATATGAATTTTCTAGTGAAAAGGGGTGAAAATATAATTTTAAGAAATTTTCTAAATTTTTTTGGATTTTTATGAATTTTTTAATGTAAGACAAATAAGAAGACACCACCTAGATGCCACACAAGTAGGGAAGTTGACCAGGCATGCCACTTGGATTCCATGTACGTTAAGAGGGCCAATTGTGTAAAACCATGTGTATTGGGTGATATAGAGTTGTGCCACATGTCAAAACAACATTCGTTCTAACTATCACTACTTGATAAATGAGGTTGCCATGCATAGTCATGCGCCATTCGTTCCACTCGTGTACCACACAATCTATAACTGTGAATCATATCATGCCACATAGTGTTGACTTAGTTTACCCTGACCACTACTCATTCGCTAATTGGTTCTATCTTTCTCCCTTTCCAAGTGTCGGATTCTTTTTCACCATCACTGTTAATTTTTTCTTTTTTAATCTCAATCCTTGATATGAAGCTAATCTAACGATCCAGATTTAACCTAAGATTATTTTAACCCTCTAATTAGCCAAAAATAAAGAAAAATACAAAAAAAATTAAAAGGAGATACAAATTGGTGGAGATTCAAGAGGAGCAGTACTACAATTTAAGAGATTGATTGTATTTCTTCTCCTTCTCTTTCATCAATTTTTATATTTTTCTTTATGAAAAATGAGATTTATGAACAAAATTGTCTAGCTAATTTATTAATATAGAGGTCTTATGAACCCAATTTTTTACATCTGATGATCTAAGGAAGGAATATATGTGGTTTTTAATTTATTATTCAAATTTTTAAAAACGAAATTAAATCCTAAACATCTTGTCACGATATTTTGGGGTTTTTGTGTTTCTAATCTAATGACATAAAAATAAACATATATATAGATTCAATAAATATTTATGCAAATTTTATCATTTATAATAGTGGAGTATTTATGGATATAATAACTAAGTTAATTATGCTTGCTCATATTATTTAGGTTATTAAATATATGAATTGATATTTATTGATTCTCTTTTTTTTATATGAATACCACCTTTGGTGGGGTTAGATATTCTTTGTTAACTAAACAAATCAATTAACACCTATGGGTGGGGTTGATAACTAATTTGGTTAATTAAATTAATTCCTTTTTCTAAGAGATTGAAAATGAATCATTTAAATGCCACCTTTGGTGGGGTTAGACAGTTTAAACTTTATTCAAGGTGTCCAAATTAAACCTAAGAATTTAGTTATCCGAGTACTAACTTTCAAGTTTTAAAACCACTATTGAGAACATGTTGTCAATACATTTTTAGATAATAATTCTTATAAAAACTTTTGAAATAGAGTTTCACTCTAACTACCAGGCGATTGTACCAACAAATAAAAGAGCACTACTCTAAATCAGACCGAATAACTAAACCTTAAAATCTAATTTTCAGATTTAAGTTTGTAATGAAAAATAATATATTTCTCTCTAACATTCTTAATATAAAATCTTGAATAAAAACAAAATCAATTCATTTTAGATATTTTTACCTATTTAATATTTTATAAGCATAACAACGTTATTATTATATCATGTTTACAAACAGCCAACAAAGTTAAATTTAATCACAGACAAATTAAATATAATATGTAAGAATAAAGCATAAAAAATAACTGTAAAGAAAATAAAATCCTTACAGTACTTTAATGCTATTCCCGTTGCTGGAAAACCTCCAAACGGATTGTGCACTCCCATTTATTGAATAAAAAAGCAAATAAATTACAAAAACATAACTAGTTCTTCTCAAAAAGAGAAGAACGTAAAAACTAAGAAAAATTAACTAAGAAAAGCTAAAAACTAAGAAAAACTAGAAAAACTAAGAAATGAGAGAAAGAAAGAGAAGAGAAGATGTGTTTTTAGGTGTGTTTTGTTATGAAGAGAATGAGGGTATTTATAGCTGAGGATGGGGAGAAAAGTGGGTGAAAAAATGATAAAAAATGATGGAAACATGGAGTAGTGAATGCTGACGTCATTGCTGATGTGGGGGGCGCGAGCGGAATGGGAGCAAATGGACAGCGGCGCGCACGGACTGGTTACTGATGGGCGCAAGCGTGCGCGGAATGGAGAGCTGGTGCGCACGGAAGTGGGCGTACTGCGCGCGCGTTGCTCGGTACGGTTGGGCTGCTGCATGCATGATATCCTCCATTTTGACCTTTTTGACCCATTTTCTCCAATTTTTCCATATATTTTGACTTTTCCTCATTTATTTTTGAATGTATTTGTGATGTATTGCCTCCAGTATTCCTCTTTGAGTCTTTAAGTTACGTTTTTAAGCGAAAATACCTGAAAAACAAAAAAATACCTGTGATTCCGAAAAAGACAAATTTATATAAATATATGATAAAATTATATAAATATATATATTTTTAATCAATTAATATGCATAAAATCATGGTAATTTTATTGCTTTTTGAGCACTCATCAATAACAGGTTCATGGAAAACTTTACTACTAATTCTTTAGAAGTTTCTCTTCTGAAGGATAATGTTATTGATAACATATAATCTCTTGGGTATCTTAAGCTACTTAAAGCATCTCCACAACTCTCTAGTTCTTAGACTAAAGTTGATGCTCACAAGTTGTGACACCATCTCATTCTATTCATCTGAAGCCATCTGTTGAAGAGCAACCATCATTAGAGCTTAAGCCATTGCCTAATCATCTTTGGTAATATCTATCCCATTTTAGATAGCTCTTGGGTTATCCAAATTCATTGTGTACCAAAGAAAGGAGGAATTACGGTGGATGCTAATAGCAATAATGAGCTTATTCCCACAAGAAAAGTAACAGGTTGGTGAGTCTGCATGGATTATCGAAAGCTCAACAAGGCTACTCGAAATGATCATTTCCCTCTTCCATTCATGGATTAGATGCTTAATAGATTGGCTGGACATTCGTTCTATTGTTTCTTGGATGGGTATTCTGGATACAACCAAATTTCTATAGCTCTTGAGGATAAAGAGAATACCATTTTCACTTGTCCATATGGAACTTTTGTTTTTCGGAGAATGCCTTTTGGACTTTGCAATGCCATAACTACTTTTCAAATGTGTATGATGGCTATCTTTTCAGACATGGTAGAGATTTTCATTGAGGTATTTATGGATGACTTCTCAGTTTTTGGTGATTCATTTGATATGTGTTTACATAACCTTTATTTGGTCCTACAAAGATGTGAAGAGACAAACTTGGTGTTAAATTGGGAAAGTGTCATTTCATGGTAGAAGAAGGTGTTTTTCTCAGCCATCTAATTTCTTTGAAAGGAATTGAAATGGATAGGGAAAAGATTAAGATTATTGAGAAGCTACTGCCTCCAACATTTGTTAAAGGAATTAGAAGTTTTCTTGGTCATGTAGAATTCTATAGGTGGTTCATCAAGGACTTTTCCAAGATCTCTAAGCCTCTTTGCAATCTTTTGGAGAAAGATAGGAAATTCAATTTTGATGAAGATTGTCTAGTAGCTTTTCGGGAATTGAAAGAAAATTTGATCACTTCTCCCATCATTATTGCACCAAATTGGAGTCTACCTTTTGAGCTCATGTGTAATGCTAGTGACTTTGTAGTTGGAGATGTTTTGGGTCAACGTAAAGAGAGATTTTTCCATGCCATCTACTATGCTAGCAAGACTTTGACCAATGCTCAGCTTAATTATGCTACCATAGAAAATGAGTTACTTGCTATTGTATATGCTTTTGAAAAGCTCCGTTCCAATCTAATTGATACTAAGGTGATAGTTTACACTGATCATTATGTCATAAAATATCTTATTGGTAAGAAGGATGCAAAGCCGAGATTGATTAAATAGGTACTTGTATTGTAAGAATTCGATTTGGAGATCAAGGATAAGAAGGGAACCGAGAATCTAGTGGCAGATCATCTATCTAGACTAGAGAACAATGATGGTGTCATAGACGAGACCATCATTGGTGAGACTTTTCCAGATGAGCAACTATTTTCCTTTTATCACAGAAATGTGTCATGGTATGTTGATTATGTTAATTATATTGTGAGTAATGTGCTTCCACCTGATTTATATTTCCAATAGAAGATAAATTCTTGCATGATGTCAAGTACTATGTATGGGATAAGCCTTTCTTGTTTAAGCAGTATGTAGATCAAATTATTAGAAAGTGTGTTCCCAATGAAGAAATTTAAGACATACTTAGGCATTATCATTCTTTAGCCTATGGGGGTCATTTTGGAGGAGAAAGAATAGCGGCTAAGATTTTTCAATCAGGTTTTTACTAGCCAAATCTATTTAAAGATGCACATTTCTTTTTCTCACATTGTGATAGGTGCCAAAGAGTTAGCAACATTTCAAAAAGACAAAAGATTCCTCTCAACAACATTCTTGAGGTGGAAATATTTGATGTTTGGAGTACTTATTTCATGGGACCTTTTATCTCTTCCTACAACAACCTCTACATTATTGTTGTTGTGGATTATGTTTCTAAGTGGGTGGAAGTAGTTGCCTTGCCTACACATGACTCCAAGGTGGTGTTGAATTTTTAAAGAAAAATATTTTTACTCGTTTTGGCACCCCAAGGGCAATCATCTGTGATATGGGAACTCATGTTTGCAACAAATATTTTGGAGCCCTCCTTTCCAAATGTGGGGTCACTCACAAGATCGCAACCCCTTACCATTCTCAAACAAGTGGGAAAGTTGAGATTTCAAATAGAGAGGTGAAAAGGATCCTTGAGAAGACAATAAATCCTTCTAGGAAGGATTGGTCTAAGAGGTTAGAGGATGCAATTTAGGCATACTAGACAGCATATAAAACACCCATTGAGATGTCTCTATATCGGTTAGTTTTTGGGAAAGCTTGTCATCTCCCAGTTGAACTAGAGCACAATGTGTATTCGGCAATCAAGAATCTGAATTTTGACTTGAGAGCTACAGGTGAAATGTGTCTTCTACAACTCAATAAGATGAATGAGTTATGTCTACAATCATATGAAAATGCTAAGCTTTATAAGGAGAAGACGAAGAGATGGCATGACAATAGTATCTTGTATAGACACTTTGAACCAAGACAAAAAGTTTTGCTCTTCAATTCTTATTTGAAGTTCTTCCCAGGAAAACTCAAATCTAGGTGGTCAGGTCCTTTCACTATTACCAAAATGCACCCATATGGAGCTGTTAAGATTAAAGGCAAAGAATCACAAAGGAATTTCCAAGTGAACGGGAAAAGACTCAAACATTATTGAAGAGGTGACATTGATCGTCAAAAGTCCACCGTTTTGTTATTTGACCCTACCTAAAGCTGGGAAACATGAAGTCAAGCAATTACTCTAAATTAAGCACTTCTTGGGAGGCAACCCAGATGTTTTATTTTTTATTTATTTTACTTAGTTGCACACTTATTAGTTTTAATATTTCTTTATTTTGTTATTTTGTTTGGTATGTGCAAATGGGAGAAAGTGAAGCTATTGTTTTTTTTTTTTTTGGATTTCAATCTTACAAGTCAACTCACCAATGAGGGAAGTTTCCTTTAACCTAACTCCTTTGTTATTTACTTTTCACACATTGAGGACAATCTGCATATTAAGTTTGGGGGTGAAGAGATTGAACTTATTTGAATTATTTGCTTGGTATTATTGCTTGTGTGGCTTTGTTTGTTTGGTTGATTGAAACTTGAGGATATATTGTGCTTTTTATGGTGATTTATTTTTATTTCTTTGGTTGGATTGATGCATAACTCTTTGAAAAACTTGAATAATGTCTAAGTTTGTGTGTAATTTTTGAATAAGTTTCATTTTGGCAAGAAAATGTCTATTTATGAGCACTAGCCTTGATCTTTGAGTTGTTATGCTAATTTAGAGAAGGTTTATGTGAATATGCAATTCTATTGACCTCATTTGGTTTCACATGTCTTAGAATTTGAGCCAAATATTGTCCTTTATCCTACCTTTACCTAAGTCATACATTACAAGCTTAATAAAGTCCTATTGATCTTTGGTTTTGTGTTTGTCGACATTAGCATAGAGAGAATTGAAAAACAAACTTATGAGATTTGTGATTTCATTAAGATTAATTGCTTCCATATTTTCATAAACTCATCATATTTGCATGTGATGAATTATGAAAAGACTTCACACACACAAGAAAATTCAATGTGAAAATATGACATACTCTTGAATTGCTTTCAATGCTTAGATAAAATTCTTGTATTTCTTTGAGCTATGTTATTAATATGACAATTGAGAAATGTTTTGAAAATCACTATTTTGAGTGCATATATCCTTATTTTATTTCTTTTCTTTTGCTCGAGGACTAGAAAAATCTTAAGTTTGGAGGCATGATAACTCTGTGTTTTAGAGTTATTTTGTCCAATTTATTAATTATAATAGCTATGTTCTTAATTTTTTAGTTAATTTTAAGTTTCTAAATTATTATTTGGTGTTAGTTTTGTAAGGAATTATATTTTGAGAGAAAAGGAAACAATTTGAATTAAAAAAGGACTTAAATGCAAATAACAAAAGTTCAAAATTTAAACCACTTTTGTGTAGAAAATGAATCTCACAATTGGATTGAACAACGTGCGTCACCCACCATCAAATCAAACAATGAATGGTATATATCGCGTGTTTTCTCCACTCTCCACGTGAGAGAGTCACAGAGTGAAGTCCAGTTGTTCTGCACAGCTCAACGCGTGAAACTCCCTATGACACAGTCCACTGAAGCTTCGTGTGCCTTATCATCTTACCCAGCCCGCAAATAATGAATGTTCAATATTATGCATGTTATCCACTCTCCATGTAAGAGAGTCACAGAGTAGAGTCCTACTGTTCTGCATAGCCCAACGCATGGAACTTCGCATATGCCACATGTCTTATTCTCTTTCCAAAAAATCAAAGCTTGCCACATGTCATACGCAATGTTAAAAAAATTCAGAAAATTTGCTCCAGCAGCCCAGCTTATTTTGCACACCTCTTTTGTACCAATTTGGTGGGTATCTTGGTAGAGAACACACAGAGAGCAAAGAAAGAGGGGATAGAAGCCATTGCTTAGAGATTGAGGAATCATTAAAGAGTTTTTTCTAATCCTTTTATCTTTTGATTTAATTTTTCTTAAATATCTAAATATTATTGGATTTTGATTTCAATATTTGCTATGAACTAAATTATTTGTTCTAGGGTTGCAATGTAGCTTACATTATAAAGCTTGAATTAATTATTTTTGAATGATTTTTGGGATGTTGTTTTTAATTTGTTTATTCTATTTGTGCTTAGTGTCTTTGATTGTTGGAAGATTAATCAATTGATTTGTGAACCCTAATGAACTTGGAAAAGGAATTTTTGTGTTTTGCTCTCTCATAGAATAACATATATATATGGGATAGGAATATACATTTATTGTATGTCTAGCTATCTTACTACCCAATTTTCAGTTAAGGCAAGTATAAGAACAACTCTAATGGTGATAGGCTTTATGATTGGGCTAAGGGTCTCAGTATAATCTATACTTTTAGTTTGATTGTATCCATTTGCAACAACCCTTTACTTGTATTTTTCCAAGGACCTATCAAGTAATAGTTTAACTATGTGAATCCACTTATTCCCAATAATCCCTTATGGAGGTGGAACAATAATCCCTTGTGGAGGTGGAACTAGCATCCACGTTTTATTTTTCACTAATGTATCATACTCTAGCTGCATAGCATGTCTTCACTCTGGACTACTTAAGGCTTCTTTGATGGCAATAGGTTTTGAGAGAATAATCTGGGTAACAAGAATTTTGGGCTTTCAAATTCCATTTTTTTGACTTTGTAGTCATGGGATCAACACTTCCCATTGAATGAGGACTAGTACCATCACAATTGAGATTGATAAACAGTTTTATCCAATATGGATTATAAATGTTTATTGTTATTGGTATTGTCTAAAATAGGTGAAGAAGATGAGATAGTAATAGATAAGGTAGTAGATAAAAGAGTCTGAGAGGATTTTAGAGTGTTGGATGTAGAAAAAGGTTGAAAAGTTTGGAAAATATATGGTTACAAATAAGATAAAAGTGGATAATGCACAGAGGTAGTATTATATGTAGATGATAGACTAAATTGTATAGAGGTACATGGTGGTTACTGATTATTCACAAAAATAGGTACAATGTTGGTTTGTGTAGTGTTGGCTGTGTTAAAACCTTGTCTAAGTTGAGAATGTGTGGTAGGAAAATTCATGAGCCATGGTGTAAGTGTAGGACTTAAGGGTAAAGTAGATTACTTTTGTACTATTTGGGACTTTTTTTTAAAATAAAGTTTTTTTTCATTAAAATGCTGGGTCTAAATACCAATAACCTTTGTACCTTGGAAAATATCCCAAAAATACACAAGAACTGACTTAGGTTCTAATTTTTTTGAATTATAAGGTCGAATAAAAGGATAGTAAAGACAACTTATAACTTTAAGGAAAGTGTGTCTATTTTTTTTAAACAATAATTCATATAGTGACTATTTTTGTAGAGTTTTGGAAGGTAATATATTGATCAAATAAACTACACTCACAATAGTGTGTTCCCTGTATTAAAAAGGAAAACTAGTCCTCACCATAAGTGATAAACCTATCTCTACCACATGCATATTTTTGCTTCCAACCACTCCATTTTGTGAAGGATTGTAAAGACATGAGACCCTTCTCATATAACCATCAGGAAACAAGTGTGACTCAAGAGATTTAAATTTTTCTTGTCAATCATTTGAATTTATTTAATTTTGGCATTGAATTGCTTATCTACCAGTGTATCAAAGTGACGAAAAATCTATACTACTAGGCTTTTACTATACATGACATACACCCATTAAGTGTAAAATCATCGACGAAGGAAATGAAATATTTCGTACCATTTACACTATTAATAAAGGAAGATCCCTATATATCAACATGGTTTATATGAAAAGAATTAGTGGAATGAGTATGATTACTTTGTATAAGTAGTATATGAGCTTTCCTTAGTTAACAAGCATTACAAAGTTCATAACAACTATTTTTCAAGAGAGAATGATTGATACCTTTTATAATTAACTCTACAACTTCTTGATATGGATGCCTCAACTTGTCATGCCATAAAGCACCATTAGTTATGCCTTTATTCATTATAGTACTAGTATTAGTTATAAGCTTGAGTTGTATGCTCAGAGAGTGGTACTTGAAAAGTAAAAGGTAATTTGTATAACCCATCTTAAACTCCTTTAGTGAGAAACACTATCCCCTTGACTGGTTCCTTTACATAGAATTAGTTAGGGGGAAATTCAATAGAGACATGATTATCTAAGCATAATTTCTAACAGATAGAGGATTTTTGGCAAGTTTTGGAACATGTAGCAACTCAATGAGTATAAGAAAATTGTTCTAGGTAGGAAAAACTTTGATCCTGTGTGTTCAATAGGCACAGTTTGGCCATTACCTAGCATCACATATTCATTGTCATTGTAAGTCACAAGATTGGTAAGATTATGCTTCTCTAAAGTTATATGATGACTAGTACTATTTTCCATAAACAAGGCACTATTAGTTAGTACCTAGGATGTGCTTGAAGAGACATGATTATCTGAGCATAATTTTCTAACAAATATAGATTTTTGGCAAGTTGTGAAACATTGCTTAAAGAGACATGATTATCTGAGCATAATTTTCTAACAAATATAAGATTTTTGGCAAGTTGTGAAACATTTAGTAACTCAGTGAGCATAAAGGAGTTGTTCTGTGTAGGAAAAAGTGTTCATCCTATATGTAAAATATGCATAGTTTTGCCATTACACAGCATCATATGTTCATTTCCATCATAATCCACAAGATTGGTAAGATTATGTTTCTCTGAAGTTAGATAATGACTAACACTAGTGTCCATAAACCAGACACTGTCACTTAGTACTCCTGGATGTGCTTGAGAATCAAATGTTTGGTTGAGGTGAAGTATAAACATATAGAGTTATGGGAGATTATTCAAATTTGTAACTGATCCATTCATTCTCCATTTTCAATTTTCATTTCCTTTTTTCTTTAACGGATCATTTAGTGGTCCAAACATATCTATCATTGAAATACTCATCGATTATGGCAGAAGCTAGTAATAGATGCCAATGCTTTGATGGCAAACACGATTATAAAAAGGGTGTTGTGGTTCCTAAGCTCAACACCCAATTCTAGCACAATACACCATTCAATTTTGAGTGTTGTTGAGAGCTTAGAAGTTTCAAACACTTCATGTGAGCATGGCATTGGTTGCCCATTTCAATTTGGATTTGCATCAAATGGATGTGAAAATGGCTTTGGTAATGGTAACCTAGAAGAGGAAGAGGTTTATAGGAAACAACCTGAAGGATTCTTTTCTAGTGATGGTTAGCATTTGGTTTGTAAGCTTAATATATAAATCCATATATGGATTAAAGCAAGCTTCCCGTAAATGGTATTTGAAATTTCATAATGTCATCACCTCATTTGGTTTTGAAGAGAACGTTATGGATCAATGTATATACCAGAAGGTTAGTAGGAGTAAGATTTATTTTTTGGTACTATATATGGATGATATTTTGCTTGCAGCTAATGATAAGGGTTTGTTACACGAGGTAACACAACTCCTCTCTAAAATTTTTGATATGAAATATATGAGTGAGGCATCTTATGTCATTGGTATTAAGATCCATAGAGATAGATTTTGAGGTGTCTTAGGTTTATCTCAAAAAACCTATATCAATAAAGTTTTAGAGAGATTTCAGATGAAAGATTGTTCACCAAGTATTGCTCTCATTGTAAAGGGCGATAAATTCAATTTAGACCAATGCCCAAAGAATGATTTTAAAAGAGAACAAATGAAGAACATTCCATATGCTTCTACTGTCGGAAGCTTGATGTATGCTAAGGTTTGCACAAGGCCTGACATTGCATTTTCTGTTGGAATATTGGGAGGATATCAAAGTAATCCAAGTTTGGACCACTGGAGAGTTGCAAAGAAAGTGATGAGGTACCTTTAAGGAACCAAGGACTATATGCTCATGCTTGCCGGTGAAGTCGTGTCTTGGAGGAGTGCGAAGTAGTCCTTGACTGCTACTTCCACTATGGAGGCCGAGTTCATGTCATGTTTTGAGGCCATATCACATGATGTATGATTGAAGAATTTCATTTCCAGGCTTAGATTAGTTGACTCTATTTCTAGGCCATTAAGTTGTACTATGATAATTCAACTATTGTGTTTATGGCTAAGAACAACAAGAATGGTAGTCGTAGTAAGCACATTGATATCAAATACTTGGTCATAAGAGAACGTCTTATGGAAAAAAAAGGGGTCATTGAGCACATTAGCACTGTGTTGATGATTGCTAATCCTTTGACTAAAGGCATGCCACCACTGAAATTTAAAGATCGTATAGAGAAAATGAAAATTGGTTCTATTTTGTAAAGTATATATATAGCTTACTACTGAAACTCTTATATATTATGATATTTTCTCATATTCATGTGCACCTTAAGTTATTTGAGAAAATATATTTTGTATAGGACCAAGAATAAATATAGGATTTATTCATTAAGTTTTATTACCACATAAATGTAATACTTGAGAAACTAAATACACTGTAATACATGGAAGATAATACTTTCTCTTAGAGGACCTATCGCCATGATTCATGTGTTTATTTCTTAAAAAAGATAATCGATGGAATTATAGTTAATATTTGGACCAAGTGGGAGAATGTAACCGATCATCGGTTTAAACTCTCCAATTTCCATTTTTGCCTTTTCTTTAATGGATCATTTAATGGTCCAAACGTTTCTATCATTAAATAGCTCGTCGATTATGACTGGAGCTAGTAACGGTGTTGATGCTTTGATGGAAAAAACGACTATAAAAGAAGTGTTATGGTTTCTAAGCTCAATACACAAAAATCTAGTGCAATACACCATCTATTTGAGTGTTGTTAAAAGCTTAGAAGTTGCTAACACATAAAGCAAATCAATTTTAATCAATTTGGAGCTTTAAGAACAATTTTAATGAATGAAGGTAAAATCTTTACTTTATTTATTTTTGATCTCTTTATTTTATTTATTTCACATTTAAATCGATTAATTTATGCTCCAAATTTTTTGCAAATCTGGCAAGGAAGCCTCTTGCCAAAATTATTTCCATCTCGTATGGGACCCTTAGTGGCTTGAAAGGTTCTTGTCGTGTTTGATAGCTTCTATATTGTGGTTAGGAATACGGAGAAGAGACCAGAGATGTTTGAACTGGCTAATGAAAAACTCGTGGATGTGAAAGTAATGGAGGCAAAGGTTGTGAAAACAATTTTGGTTGAGAGGATGTTTATATAAATTGTTGATAGGGTACATAAGCTTGAGGTCCATAAATGAAAGTTTGCTACTGCATTTGCTTTCTATATGATTAAAAACTCAATATTTTAGATTAAATTTTTCAAAACCAAGCTAATGATCGGATTAAATTTGCCTGAAACTAAGTTTTGAACTGATGTACAAAGAATATTTTAGATAAATAAAATATAACTATTTAATAACGAATAAAAAATATAAAAAAATAATTAATAAAGATTATATATATTTAATAAATAAAGAATCAACTTACGTTACAATAGCTACTATAGGTACTTGAAGAAACAGAAATTACTGTTATGTGGTAGAATAATATTTCGGTTTTAAAAATCAAAGATTATTGTAAATTTTGTTTTCTTAAAATAAATATTCAATAAAAAATAAAAAAAAAATTAATTTACTTTAAAATTAAAATATTACGGTACCACTGATGTAAAACCCAAGACGGTTGGACACACTGTCTACAAATACAACAACATCAAATGAGGCGTCTGTCGTGTCTACCTTTATAAGTGGGGGGGGGGACCCTACATTATGATACAAAATCAGAACAAGAAAGCAACCCATTTTATTAAAAAAAACAAAAATCATAATTGAATTCAAGTAGGGGTGGGGGTGGGGTCGGGATGGGGATGCTCTGCAATAATTGGTGGTTAGGGGTTCCAATTGTTTTGGTTAACTCTATTCCAATTCTGTCTTTTTCTTTAGCTTTTTCTCTGTTCCGTATCTTTTGGTTAACTGTACCAAAGGTTTTCTCTTGTATCTTTGTAATTTGTAATTGAAAAAAGTACATTTACAATGATTCGTTGATATTATCAACAAGTTATAGGTATATATATAATAATATGTTAATAAAAAACAGTTTAGATTGATTTAATTAAAAAATAGATATCATATTAATTTTTTTTTTTTATAATTTGTTATAAATAAAAGTGATTTCTTGTTATATTATGCTGCTTTTCAGTGTTTAATTTGATTTGTTATCTATTCTAATAAGCACTAAGCAGTGTATATATATTGTTGGTCTTAGTCCACGTTTAGCAGCTCAATTTACTATTGAATTATCTTAATGGTGCTTTAATAGATAGACGGTACAAATCATTTTTAATGGTTACCCAAAAAAAAAAAAGTTTTATTGAAAGCACTTTTAAAATAATTGTTTTTATTAAACAGTAATTTTTGTAGGATTAGTTGTAATAAAGTATTCTCTAAAAAAAAAGTACCAAATAATGTTTTCCATTTTAATGAAGGATGTTGCTATGCAACGACAGAACTAGTAACTAAATTTTAAGGGATAAATTAATTAAATAAAACGTTAATCGTTTAAGATATTTTTAAAAATGAAGTTTATAAATTTTATTACTTTAAACTATAATCTAGTAATAGAAATATAATTTTGTTACGTGAAAATTATCTCAAAATAAATTGTTTAACAAAAATATATCTTTTTTTATACATATTTTTAATGTTGTCATTGAAAATCATTTTATTTTAAATTGTTGCCATAGTATATATATATAATCTCGGTTTTATTAATAACTGTGATTATAGGTTAAATTACAAAAATATTTAAATATATATAAATAAATTTATATAACAACGTTTATTAAATAACTGTAATTATAATTAAAATAATAAAAAAATTAATATTTTTAAAACTGAAATAAAATAATATACTATATGTCATTCATTTAAAAAAAATAGAAAATTACTTTTCAATTTTTTATTTTTCTCTATTATTAATTTAATTTAATGTATTTTATTTCCTTTATAATATATATATATATATATATCAAAACATTTCCACTTTTTTTATCTATATCTTCTTTTTTTCATTTTTTCTTTATAATTAAATTTCTATTACTTATATATATTAATATATAATTTCTAATTAATATATATATATCATCAGCGTATCTCCCATTTTTTTCCTAAAATATATATCAGTACGTATCACCATTCACGCATTGCATTAGGGTTTTTTCACTTTTGCTGTTTCCAGAATCGTCGCTCGCCTTCGCCGCTCGCCTTTGTCGTTCTCAATCTCTCGTCCTTCTATCGTCTACCTTGTCGATCTCAACTCTCAACCCTCTGCCTTCTACCTCGGCTCCTATCACGATTCACGCATTGCATTAGGGTTTTTTCACTTTCGTTGTTTTTAGAATCGCAGCTCTCGATCTCGCCTTTGTCGCTAGCTTTCGCCACTCGTCGTCGCCTCTCTCAATCTCTAGTCTCTCTACCGTCTGCCCTGTTGATCTCAGATCTCAACCCTCTGCCTTCTGCCTCGATTGCTCTCAACTCTTCCCTTGGTTAGTCCTCCTCAACTTCTTACTTTCTTCCTCTTCTTGATCTTATCAGCTTCCCATAGTTATAACTCTCAGATCTCTAACTCTGTGGTAGTAAGAGGAGGTGGGTTGAGATTGTAATATTATGTATAAGATTGTAATATTTTGTTACTGATTTTGCTGAACTTTTTGACTGATTAAATTCTAAAACAAAACAGAGAACACAATGAAGCAAAGGGAAGGGTAATGTGTTTGTTGGTGCTGGTGCGTTGCATTATACATTGTCTATCTACTTGTGAGAAAGCAGAAGATGTAGGAAATGAGGATGAAATTTTTGGAGCTGGTGCTAGTGTCTTTACTTGTCTTGGTCTTTGGTCTTACACTGCTTGGTCTTGGTCTCTGCCCTGGTGCTCTATCCTGCTAATTGTACTCATGTCTTTTATTTTATAACAAAAGGGTTGTGTTTTTCTTCTTGCTAGGTTTCAGGTTCTGTTATATATTCTGCTATTTTAGTCTTCATTTGAGGTTTCCTATGTTAAATACAAGTTAGTGTTATATTGTTGAGTTGTCTTAAGATGAAATGTTTGTTTTTCATTTTTTGTTTTTAACCTACAGGTTGTAACACTAGTCAAAATGACTTTTGAAATGTGAGTGATAGCTTTTTTCTCTTAATGTGATCCTCCCCTAGCTTTTATGTTTGTTTTTAGTGTTTTCCTTGATGTGCAATCTCAAATTTTTAAAATAATTTTTCTCATAACAGATATGCAACATGTGTAATACCAATAAGTGCCTTATTTGCATCAAGTCTTTGGTAAGCATTAAAACACTTGATTATTGTTATTAAATTGATTTAAATCTTTTTGCTACTGGTGCTGCGATATTGGTTCTACTGGTGCTGGCTTTGGCTCTACTAGTCTTCTTATTATTAGTCTTCTTGGTCTTTATTCTTGTTGTTGATAGTCTTTGTCTTTGGTGCATTGGCACTACTGGTGTTGGTAATTAATACTAAGTTTTTTTCCATGTTTGTAATTAATACTAAAAAGTTAGTTTGTAATACTAAGTTTTTTTTGTATAATAAACTCTCAAATATAATTATACTTTTAATTTTAATATAATATGATTTTTAATATTTGAATTAATAAATTTATTGTAATTTATGTATACCCTATGGTCTCGGTTTTTTAATAACCGAGACCCTAGGGTATTTTTTTAATTTATGTATACCCTATGACCTCGGTTATTAAAAAACCGAGGCCATAGGTACACCTTATGGCCTCAGTTATATGCTAACCGAGGCCATAGATACATGATATGGCCTCAGTTATCTAATAACCGAGGTTAAAGGTACATCCTATGATCTCGTTTATCTAATAACCGTATGCATGTTTTGTAGTAGTGATAATATATATTGGATGTAAAAATAGATTATTAAGATTTTAAAAAAAGTAACATAAATAGATAATCCTTATTGCATCATTAATATGCTCTAATTTTATAAAATGTGTATTTAATTACAAATACTATCAATTAAAGAATTAAACACATTTTTTGTGAAATTATGGGACTGATCAAGCCCATGTATTAAAAAAAATAAACTAAAATTTATCGTAGTGCCCATATTACATAAGAGTAATTGGCATTTTCATAAGCAACATTCATTTTTGTTTCTTCCTCTTGGGAAAAGTATACACGTAAGTAATTGGCATTTTCATGAGCAACATTCATTTTTGTTTTTATATATATATACACGTACGTAATTGGCATTTTCATAAGCAACATTCATTTTTGTTTCTTCCTCTTGGGAAAAGTATACTCGTACGTAATTAGCATTTTCATAAGCAACATTCATTTTTATTTTTTTATATATATACACGTATGTAATTGGCATTTTCATAAGCAACATTCATTTTTGTTTCTTCCTCTTGGGAAAAGTTACTCACAATGTAACATAATCTCCTGTATTAATGCAAGATAAGATTAAAAAAATAAATAATTTTTACTATTAAAATAAAATATATAGTAGAAATATAATATTTTTTATTTTATTTTTTATTTAAAATTTTATTTAGAGTTTTTTTATATACTATTAAAATCTTATATAAAAAATTTTGAACTATTTTAAAGACTTTTGAACTATAAATATTCAAATATTTTATTTATATAAAGCATTCTCTAGAAAAGAATTCATTTATAAATATTAAAGAAGTTATCTTTTTATTATTATTATTCTTAATATTTTAAGAATAATTATTTTCCTTTTAGTTTGGAAGTTAAAGTCATTATTTTTGAGATAAATGAATAATTTTATATTAATTCTATTCTAGAAATATTAGAGTGTTCTCAAAGTTCGTTTATTTAGTTATTAATCTAATTAATGAAATATTAGCGAAAGTATGACAAATTAAAGTTTCATAAGCAACCAAGCATGAAATCACGTGTGAAGAAAGTAATGTGAAAAATCAAGGTCAACACGAGATTTTTAGGTAGATACAATCTAAGTCATATCAATGACTTAAGAGAAAAATCATCGCTACATCGTACCACCTAACTATTCATTATGAAAAACAAGTATCCAACTACAAAGCTAGGACTCGAATTACCCACCTAAGTAATACCCTCAAGTAATCTACTCACAAACCACTACTTTCACCATAGTTTATACAAGAAATACATTCGGATTCAGACTAGCATTCCGAAAAACTCGAGTGTCACGAGTTAATCAAACCCATACCGATGTCACCTAAAAAGTTATCACATAAGCACAAGTACAAGTGTGTGTCTTATAATAGATTCAATAATGAACAACCCTAACTAGTTGATTTAGCCAATATACCAAACAAATTGAAAACAACTTGTAACTCTAAACAATCAATTAAAAGCACAATAACACAATTATTATTGAAAACTTGTTAATTCATCAAATACAACCACAAATATTTGATAAATTAACTTAATGAAAAAGACTACTTGAAAATTTTTAGTAAAATAAGAGAGGGAGTAAAAAATGAAGAGAATAAACACAAAAGTTAAGCTATTGTGTGCTTATGTTTATATTTATAGAATATTTTGAAGCTCTTTAGGTAAAAGTAAAATTATCATCTTGTCCATAAATTAGTTAAATGAGTTTTAAGAAATAAGGACAATATAGTAAAAAACTAATCCAATTCGTATTAGAAATAGGATTTTAAAATCAAAGCCTTTGCCACTCGATTGATTTAATCAAGTGCTCGATCGATCGAGTACATAGTTCAATCGATCGAATATCCTTTCGATTGATCTAGTGTATTAATTAATTATTTCTCAAAAACATGGATCGATGTAGCCATTAATCTTGATCTAGTGCTTGATCGATCGAGTATTAAATCCTTGATCATCTAATCATATAAATAATTAATTTAGTAGGTAATATAGCTTGATCAATTTAGTCACTACTCGATTGATCGAGGAGCTTATTTTCATATTGTTCATATGTCTTTAATATGCAATCTAACGTGTAAAATAACATATATATATAACTTAGATGTGATCATTGAGGCTTGATAGTTTCTTCGGCTTGAAAATATTCTTCTTGGACACCTAGAAACTAAAATTACAATTATATATTTTGTTCATGAATATCACCAACACTCATATAAAACTTACAATCTTCTCCTTTGGCATATTTGTATGACAAAAACTCTCTCTCACTATATAATTCTCATAGAAAAATTAAATTTTATATAGTGAAACTATCCTATGATCCGGTGGAACCATCTTCACTTGAATCTCAAAATCTCATGTTTACACTGAAAAAAAAATATAAAAAATCAAACAATTTGTCTCAAAAAATTCATTGTTTATTAGTTTAGTGAATCTTACAATAGAAAAGCGAAGAATGATCAAAAGAGGATTAAACAAGTGATAAAAATTAAAAACAACTCCCACTACGTTAAATATCCAAAAATTCAAAGTAATTCAACAATAAAAATCCCCTAAATTAACTATCCCCTTTTTTTATGTTTCAATTTAAGTTCAAATTTTTATACCGATTTTTCTCTCATTTTTGTCATACAAATAAACAAACATAATCATAAAACAACGACAATAGGTTGAGCAAGCAAGTAGTGTATTTAATGACAGAAAATAGGATTATACATTCTAAAAAGCTTAAAGCAATCAAAATAGAGAACTAAAAATATGTATTTTAAAAAATGAATAAACTTTTATAAGTTCTATGATTCCTCTAAATAAATTAGACTAATCTTTTCTTTTATAAAAATTGATATATATAATTTTTTTTAATTGAGGATAGTAGATTTGGCTTAACATAACTTTAATAGTACACACAAATGATGAATTTAATGTTTTCAAAGTGTGACTATCTATTGATAACATAAATATATGTTGACAAGTCACACAAACATAGAAACACATATAGTGACATATCGATAGTCACCAAAAGTGAGATCAGAATTGAAACTGTAATAGTATTTCAATTAGTCAATTTATGATACGAAGGTTTAAAGGAAAGAGTATTATCTATCAAAAATTTTGCAGTTGAATTTATACTTGTACAAAATAAAATTTACTTACCAAGAGAGAACTTTAATCTTATTTTTTTGTATTCCCTCCTTGTATTCTTTTTATATGAGTGATTGATTATTTATTTCCTTTTGTACAACCAATTATGGTTCTTTCTTTTTGTGCATGCAAAAGCTTTTATATTTTTCTTTTTTCTTTATTATTATTATTTTTTTAAGTAAATATGTACGAGCCAATATACCTAGTATGTTGACATTCACATATGTTGTGAGGTAGCCTTCTCCACTCATTATAGTAGCTTTCATGCATCACAGTAGGCAACCCTTTCAAAACTAGGTGTCACTCTATAGTAGCATTTTAGAAAGTGAAAGATAGATTTCAAAAACAACTTTGTAGAAAAAGTTAGCTCATTTCCTAGAATTTGATAAAATCAATCATAAACTTTAAGCATGGTATATATATGTGTGTCCTATGAGTATGTGCATAGATTCATATTAACATTGATCACCAGATATGAAAAAATATGTAAATGCACAAGTCAAAATATCTATTTGTATAATGTATAGCCAATCAAAATAAATATGAATAGAGTATGTAATGATCATGTCAATATTAAAACATGTCTACTTATCTCTTTTTTTTAATTTTTTAAAACTAAATAAATATCAATAAAACAAACAAACAAACAAATTAAATATTTTCACCTAAGGTCAATTAAACACTCAAACCAAAGTATCTAAGTGAACAATAAATGACAATTAGGTGATCGAAAAGAGGAAATCTTTTCTAACCCAAATTTTTTTGAATTTTGATTTCTTTACATCTTTGGTTTGGAAATCAATTAGCTTAGTTGTTATTGGCATATTCTTTCAATTACCTTTAGATTTTACATTTATCCTAAATGAAGATGCAACATGCATGGTAGGATAATGATAACTAGTCCTAGAATTAAATGCATTAAATTTCATTTGTCTCTTTAAGCCAACAACTTCATGCTTTTTAGTAGGATACATATTAGCATAATTTTCATTCATTTTAGAATATGATGCAACATGTATAGATGTATGATGGTTATGAGGCCTACTATGTGAAGCATGGAAAGTATTATTGCATTATGGATCATTTATCAAAAATCTATACTTGGGCTTAATATGACATTTCCTACCACAATAATGACAAACATGCATAAGCTTAACAAATATTTTGATCATAGGTGCAACTATTCTTTGTATATAATAGGTAAAAAAAAAGAAGAAAGGTTAGAAGGCCTTATAGATGTAGTTTTTGATGTTGAAGGAGTGGAACCCTCATCCTTATAACCAATGTCATATGTATTGTGTGAGGAGGACATGTTTAAAGGTTTGAAAAATTTAGTTGATTTTGAAGAAGATGGCATAGTTTACTCATCTACATATCCTAGCCCTCTCTTATCTCTAGATGGCTTTCTATAATCTAGAAATTTGTTCAAACTTTAACTCTAATTATTAATCTCTTTACTGTTTTCTTTGATTGGTCAAGTTCTTGCATAAGATTCTTGTTTTCTTGTTCAACATTTGTAAGACTTGAATTCAAAATATTAGCACATTTACACAACTAAATTTTTTTCTTTTTCTACAATTGAGGAATTTATTTTAATGGATTTAAGTTTGTTATTTAGTTTAGCTACTTCCCTTTTACATTTTAAATAATCTATGAATACTTTATCAATACTAGTGACATTAAATTTTTTAAGTAGAAATTTAGCATCACTTTTCTCATATTTTGAATCAATGTTAGACTTACTGGATTATCCATCAGTAGATGTAGTAAATGTCAAGTAGTTGGTGCTAGATTCAACTAGATTATCATTATCACTTTCAGAGTCAGTAATTGTAGCATTGAAATCTTTTCCAGTTTGTTCTTCTTATTTTCATAGTCAACTATGAAGTGACTAAAGCCCATGCATTCAAAACATTGAAGTCTAATGGGTTTAAATTTCTTACCATCAAAATTCACAGATTTGAGTTCTCTCAAATTCTGATCCTTTTGACAACTTGATTGTCCTTTGTTTTAAGGATTCTTTTTGTTGAGGATTTTCTTCAATATTCTCATTAATAGTACTAATTCGTCATCATCAATGTGATTGTCTTCAATCATAGAAGTTTTGAAAGTGATAACGTTGTTCTATGTAGGTTTTCGAAAACTCATCTCAAAGGTTTGAAGTGAGCCAATGAGTTCCTCTATTTTGAGTGTGTCCACATCTTTGCTTTCATCAATGGTAGTGACCTTTGCATTAAAGTGATATGGTAATAAGTGGGGAATCTTTGTAATCATTAATTTTCTCTCCAATGTTGGAAGATGTGTTAGTAATATCACATAATATAATATAAAATTAAGACAAAGTTTCTTCCTCTTTTGTCCTAAGATTTTCAAATTGACTACCAAGCATGTAAAGTTTAGTTTTTTTAACATATGTGGTTCCCTCATGAGCAACCTCTAAAATATCCCAAGTATGCTTAGTAGTACTAACATGAGAAATATGACAAAACACATCAATAGACACAACACTAAAAATAGCGTTAATAACCTTTTGATTCTAGCTGCTATCATTTTTATCTTGATTGGTCCATTCATTCCTAAGCTTAGGACTTACTACATTTTCTTTTGTAACTATAGGTGGTTCCTAAACATAAATATAGAGTTCCAAAGACTTTCATCTAAAGACCGTAGAAAGACTTTTATACAAGCATTCTAATATGGGTAATTAAACCCAACAAAGTAAGTTGTATGGATTGTAAATGAATACTATCTTAAATGATCAATAACAAGGTCCTAGGCATGCTAAGTGTATCTAGTGACGGTTATGATACAAAATGAAAGTTTGTTTATTTAGTTATGGATATAATTATCTAAGTAGTGGAATATCAATGGAATTATAATAAATTAAAATTTCATAAGTAGCCAAGCATGAAATCACGTATAAATAAAGTAATGTAGAAAATAAAGATCAACACACAAGATTTTTTGGTGAAAACAACCTAAACCACACCAATGACCAAAAGGAAAACCATCAATATGTCGTACCACATAACTATCCAATATGAAAAATAAGTATCCAATTACAAGGTTAGGATTCAAATTACCCACTTAGGTAATGCTCCTAAGTAATCTAATTACAAGCTACTACTTTCATCGTAGTCTTTACAAGAAAGGTATTCAAATTCAAACCAGCGTTCTGAAAAACACGAGTCCTACGAGTTAATTGATCGTGCACTACTATCACTTAAAAATTTATCACATAAACACAAGTGCAAGTGTGTGTCCTAGAGAAAAATTCAATAATGAACAATCCTAAGTAGTTTATTTAATCAACATATCAAACAAATTGAAAACAACTAGAAACTGTAGAACAATTAGTTAAAAGCATAATAACACAATTATTATTATAGGCTTATTAATCCATCAAACACAACCACAAATATTTGATAAATTAATTTAATGAAAAAGTATACTTGGAAAGTTTTAGAAAAAAAAAAGAGAGAGAATAAAAAATGAAAAGAATAAGCACAATTAAGTTTTTATGTAGTTAGTTTCAATTGTGTGCTTTGGTTTATATTCATATAATATTATGAAACATTTTAGTTCAAATTAAAATTAATATATTGTCCATAAAATAAAGTAAATGAGTTTTAAAAAATAATGACAATATAGTACATGTAGATCTAGTATATCAATTAATTAATTTTCAAAAACATAGATCGATCTAGTCATTAATCTTGATGGATCTAGTGCTCAATAGATCGAGTAATAATTCCTCGATCGATCTAGTCATATAAATAATTAATTTAACATGTAATATATCTCGATTGATTTAGTCACTACTCGATCGATCGAATAGCCTATTTTATATTATTCTTATTTATCTAATATATAATATAATGTGCACATAAATAGAGATATATCTGAGATATGATTGTTAAGGCTCGATGGTTTCTTAGGCTTAAAAATATTCTTCTAAGATACATATAGAAACTAAAATTACAATGATATGTTTTGTTCATGAATATCACCAATACTTATATAAACCTTACATGCTCATTTAAAGATAGATAATATAGCTGGGCTAGTCATATTCTAGATTTGCTAGAGTGGTTGCCTAGATTGTAGTTTGCTTGTATTTATTTTATAACACAAATATGATGAACTCTTATCAGAGAGTAAGTCTGGTTAGTCTAAACTTTACTCATATATTTCTTAGTTCCTAAGTGCTTTTATATAATTGTTGCACTTGTGTTTTCATATTATTGTTATACTTGTGCTTTCATCCCATGTCAGGTGGTATCAAAGTTCATGTGGGTTCAATAGAGTATAATAGAGGCATTCCACAAAAATAATTTCAATTATTTTTATCAAGAAATGAATCAAGCTTTCGTTAAAATTATTGCATCACTGATGTTATTAAAAAAAAGTATGAATCAAGCTCTCATTCAAAAAGATTTTAGGGAAACGCAACATCAAGATCTTGGGCAAATGAAAAAGATGATCTAACACTTCGTCAAATACGAGCTGTCAAAAAAGAAAGATACATCAAAAGCTTTAAAAATGGAGAAACTTTCTAGTTAAAGTAAGGTTCCTGAGTTATTTCTAATCGAAGACAAAAATGAGGAGAGTATTGAGGCCAAAAAATCTATGTTAGAGATCATGTAAATTCGAAAGGAAAATCTTGGAGAAGAAATCTCTTTACAAGGTGAGTTAGTCCCATATCTCAAAATTATTTTCATAAAAAATGATTCAAATGTCATGATACTTATAGATGTTCCTGAAGTTAAAGATTCAATTTTCTTTTGTACTTTCAAATGTGATCAATTATTTGACATTACAATAAATCATTTTTCATAGCAATAAGAGTTGTCAAGTCATCTTCAAAGTACCAAATCATATTTTATCATTCCAGAACTTGTTGAAAATATTAATTTCAAAAGTGAACATGTAGACAATATCTGGCTAATATTGTTTCTCAAATTCAAGGAAGGAGAACAACAACAAGAATCAATTTTAAAGATCTATGAATATTACAAGTATTATCATCATCATTTAAAGAAAACTCAAGTACAAATTTTAAGTAAATGGATGGGAATAATGTCAGAGAAGATTAGAAAAAATAAGTGATTTTCATTATTAAGGCAAAATATATAGAAGTATAATGTTCTTAGTTTTGTTTCTTATGTTTCACATAAAATTTTGTTTAAAGTCTTTTTTTATGCACTATTAGAGTTCTACATAAATTTTTTATGAATTACTCAAATATGAATTTCTTACCATTTTATATAACTTTTTATATATTTACTTAAGAAAATATAGTATTATAATTAAAAATATATTTTATTTTGATTTTTTAACAACCATCAAAATAAACAATTTAGTTATTAACTATAATTTATACATTATATCTAATATCTATTAAGTATAATTTTAAATTTATTTTATTTTATTTTTAAACATAATTTTGCTAATTTATATCATTAAATATATAATTAAACACATTATTTATTACTAGGGAATATCCAATCCTCACAAATTCTTTGAAATTCCATCGGAGAATATTTACCCCACACAACACCTAACATGGGGATGGGATTGTCAAACCCAATCCCGTTCATCCTGTTGATAACACTACTATTAACTCATTCCCTTAATCGGTGTTAAAAAGTATGTCTTATACTAAACATGTCATAACTCATATCATAAGTATACTTAAGGGTAAGCATAGAATATACGTAGAATACGTATATGATGGGTTTAATAGATTATTTATTTATTTTACAAGTTGATTTTACTTTGACTATTTAAAAAAATTTAAAATTTTAATAGACTTATAAACTTTCAAAACTTGACCTTTAAGTCGACCTATAAAGTCGCTTTGAAGACGCAGATCTTACAATTTGAAAGTTCTGAACCTTTTTTCTTTACAAAAGTATAACATGGAATTAAGAAAAAATCTTAGTATTCTATATCTTCTCTATGTGTTGCTAATTATAATGTTTAATTTGATTAAAAATTAACATTTTTTTAAAAAGATTTTAAAATATACACCATACATCAAATTAATACAGAATGAAGATCGATAATAAAGATTGTAAAAATATTTGAAATTTAGAAAAAAATAAGAAATAAATCTCATGCTTATGTACTAAGAAAAATATGCTAATCTTAGCAAAAAAAAAATTGCATGCACATGTTTAGTTTTAAAAATTAGAATTTATAAGAAATGATAAATATATTAATTATTATATATATATATATTATAAATATAATAAAATTGAAATGTTTTTATAATATAAGTAAGTTTTTATAAGATAAAAACTTTTAATGGATTTTACTGGTACATTTTCTAAATTTTAGTACATATGTTAGAAACCAACCGATCTAAAAAAAATATAGGTTGGATTTAACCTTAAGTTTGATCTATTAGATGATTTTAAGAAAAGAAAAAAAAAAGGGCACCCCTACGTACACTTATATATGCCTCACTTGAGTTAAAAAATTTCATCTCACTCTAAAACAAAACAAAAAGAAAACAAGTTGATTTTTTTTCCTAGTCAATATTAGATTTAAAAAAAAAAAATCATTTGAGTGAATATAATTAATTGGTACAAAATATTTTATAATTTTTTACATTTTTTATCACAAAGACTGATATTAAAAAAAAAATCTTTATTCCTTTCCTTATAAATCTATACCAGATAAGGAGCATAAAAGTGTAAAATGTTGGAATCATTCATCCGATTTCATATCTATACCAATACTATAAACTAAATCACACTCAAATGATTTTGGACAAAATATGTTTATATTTTAAGATAATTACATACCTTGTATTTTATATTTTAAATATTTTTAAAAAATTAAATAAATACTCATATAATATTAAAAAATTTACCAATTTTCTAATAGATACATTATATTAATGATTAAGAATTTAATATTAGCTTAAAAAAATGTATTCACTGTTAAACATAATCTCAAAATTCAATGAATTGAATAAGTAATGCTTATCACATTCATTTTCTATATACACGTATACTTTTGGTTAAATAGTTTTTACAATAATTGATATCTAATAGAGGTAAAAACAAATTTAAATAATGAGTTTAGTTTTACAAGTGAATTGGTGACAAATTTGACACTCTAGTAGATACTTGGAAAACTTATTCGATGTATACTCTCGTCCATTATCTATTCGTAAATGAATTATCTTCTTTCCAACATATCCTTTAATTATTTCTTTGTTAGATTTTTCCTTCGTAAACAAAATCTATACATACCTAGTGAAGTCATCAATAAATATCACCATATATTACACCCTACCAACTAAGAATGGACATTTTGTTTTAAAAAACTAACCAACCAACCCGAGTCCAAGATCAAACTAAACTTATATATATATATATATATATATATATATATATATATATATATATATATATATATATATATATTTTGGAAGTTAGTTGGTATAAATAAGTCTAAAATAATATCAAAATTGACCTTATTAATTCGGTTTGAAGTTCTAGAAGTTATAAAAACCGAAAGAACCGAATCGAACCTATAATATTAACAAATACTAATTTTTCTAAATATATTTTTAATTATTATTTTATATATTGTATAATATTTATTGTAAAATCTACACCTAATGAGTAAGCATTCTCACTCAGACATACTTTTAAACAAGATCAATTATGAGAATCAATAACCATTTTATACTTGTCTTATTGATCTCTATAAGTCAATTTTTATATTTATAATGTTTTCAAAAACTGAAAGTGTCAAAGAGTGAATGTTTGCAAGTTTATTAGAAATTTCTAAACACAACTTTTGGGGAAAAAGAGTTATTTAAATCATTATAACAAATTACATTGTTAACTTAATTTTTTTTATCATTTAAGTGTTCATCATTTTACTTTCTTACCAATTGATGTGTTCGGTAAGCTGCTAAATAAACTTTAATTTCTTTATATTTTCTATAATTATTTTGTAAGTTTTAATGATTAATTTCAAAAACAACTAAATTATATATTTTCATAATACCTATTAGAATCATCTTATCTCTTTTCAGTAATAAGCTAGATATTAAGTAAATAGAATATGTGATGACAATAATTTTCAAGTTAAATTATATTATATGTTTTGTCTTTTTCAATTAGATGAGACTTTTATATCATATTATGAATGTTTGTCCAAAACTACCAAGCCAATCTCTCTCAAATCGATCATATAGGTTGACTTGAAGGTTGGTTTTTTGGGAGATCATAGGTTGGTTAAGGTTTTGGGTTTTTTAAAATCACTGAGATATGGTTGGCCTATAAATTGACTCAAAAACCAAACTAACCAACCTATACCCACCCCTACCACCAACTAATGGATTTTCACAGACCCAAACACATCATACTGTACCAATTCTAATGGTTCCTTTGCTCTAAAATTTGACACTCATATGGTAGTTGATGTGCCTTTCCATATTAACACCCTGCACAGATAGTGTCTATTCTCACATCAAGTTTACGGAGTCTCTTAAGCATCATCTTCTTTATCATCATGTCTGGCTTAGAATAGCTAACGTGGCCCAAACTCAAGTGCCATAAATATGTTGCTTCATTCCTTCTTATTTTATCGGCATATATAGTTTTTGCTGATATTATATAGACTAAATTTAATCATTGTTCATCCATTGTTAGCATTCTTGAGACCTTGAGGTCTTAATACACCTTCACATCTTATGGACCAAATAAAACGTAATGACTTGATAATGTCAATTATGCCACTAAAAGTAGATTTTCTTCATGTCTAGGACATGGTAGACATCTTGAAGCATATGGTTAGAGTTATATCTTGGTGTAACTACCATTTTACCGATATGGGTTATTGGTAACCTTGAGTTGTTAGCTGTTACCACCACACGATTTTTCGTTGTACTCAAATAATTTTTGTAACTTTTGTTTTTCACCTATCATATGATTCAAGAAACCTAAGTCAACAATTCAACCATTCTCGTAGTCAATCTATTATGGTGTTGTTATTGTAAGGGTAACTCTTCTTTCTCCATAACAAAGGATGCTTCAAGATCCCAATCTTCTTTAATTTTCTTCTTCAAGTTAGAAGTAGCAATATTACTTTCAACATGCTTTTTATTGGGCCAAAATTTTTTCGCCACATAACTTTTCTTTTCACAGTTATAATTTTTTTCCTTAAGTCTTCTATTATATCTGAATTGATTGTAGGCACCAAAATTATTTGGAGCTCTCCTTACATGAGAGCTACCTTTTCCTTGGTAACCTTTCACTTTGTCACCATTTCTTTTATATCAACCACCATTATGTTACTTGTGATTTCCTTTAGTTTTATTAGTGTAGAGTGCTTCCCCCTCACCCTTCAATGAGAATACTCCTATTTGTATAGCCATAGCTTCTTGATTGGTAAGAAAATTCTCACACTCAATAAGTAATGGTTATGTTAGCCATCCTTGTACTACAGTAACAAAACCTTTATATTGAGGTCTAAAACCATGAATAATAATTCTTTTTATCCTATTATTCCCAATAGAAGCTATTGGATCTAACTCTAAAATTTCATGGCATATTGTTTTCACCTTTTGAAAATATTGAGCGATTGACATGTCACATTATGTTATTGATAGAAGCTCATTCTCAAGAAGTTGAATTTTGTATTATTCCTCATTGAAAAAGGTGTAGCACTAGTATCTCAAGCCTCTTTTGGTGTCTTGGCATCCCGAATGTTCTCTAACATTTCTTCTTCAATTGTGGTCTTTAATACAAATACAGATTTGCTTACTTTAATCTTCCATTTTCACAAGATGCCATTGGCATCTTCTTCTATCAATTGTACGTGTAATAACTTTACTCACTGATAATCTACCAAAGGTCTTGGTCTGTAGGTAAGACTCCATACATGTTTCCTATATGGTGCAATAACTTATTGCGTTTCTTGTTTTTTGAATGAATAATATACATAAAACTTTATATATTTATAATAGAATTTTTCCTAAACAAACAATGGCTCTACGTAACTCTTCTCATTTACCTAAGGTAATACACTTAATATTACTTATTATTAGTCATTCTTCATTGATGGCTTAATATCATATTACTAATATTAGTTTTAATTAGTTTAAGTCATTAACTATAATAATATTAAAATAGTGAGGGGTTGATATTGATTCTTAACATTTAGAAGGTTCATTTTCATAACAAAGTTTGCTGCTTTATCGAGAGACTTGAGTAGTTATCCAAATCTATATTTAGTTGTTGTACGACATGTATGTTATATATTTACATTTGTGGAATAAGGGTACATTGAAGTATCGGTGTGTGCTAAAATGCATTCAAATTCAAATGGTTGCACTAATAAGGCTGACAAATTTTACAAGGTGATTGACTAATTTATTGTGGTTATTCATTTTCCTTTACTCAAATTGCTAGCATTGACAGTATTGAGAAAAATCTCAAAAGCATTATAAGCATTTCCACTTATTTTTTAGTGGACATTTGATGAATGATCTATAATATGAAGCTCTGTAGTGTTAGTATAATAAAAATTGATCAAGAAGAGAAAAGCTACACAATTCAATTAATAGAAAATGACCTATATAAACATAGTCTTATATAGTACAAGCTTAGTAGAGGTAATTGTTTGGACACATGGATCAACCGTCAACTTGATCCATCTAATAGCACGAGTCTAGTAGACAACCCGAGCCATAAATGAGTCATTCCAAAGGACCTATTTGTGCACTCACCTATAACATACTAGTGGGAAAGAGCCATCAAAGGAAGCTTTGTTATCTATAGGGTTGACTACTAGCCCGAGCTATGGGTGGTCAACCTCATACCATAAATATGTTTAATTTTTACCTTTATACCCTCCAATACCCTTAGATATATACACTATATATAACCAACATCTGTATGTATAATACTCTATAAATAGATGGACTCCCTAAGGGATCCATAGATTCCATCAATCGCTCTGACTTTTTTCTAGTTTCTCTCTATGTAAATTGGACCAATCCTAACATTTTAGCTCCCATTGTGGGGCTCAGATTATGAGGTTAAGGTTTTGCTTCAGACCCCATATTTTCGAGGATTTACCCCAAATTCTGAGAGAGATTTAACAGACTGAACACTTGTTCCACTTACTAGTTTCCCTCAAAATCACAATTCACTATGGTAGGAACCCATACCGAAGGACAATTAAGACTAACAACCGAGGAGGAAGTGGCAGCACCAAACAAAACCTAGTCAACCCATAATGAAGCCGGGATAGAGGATAACCCTCATCAAGAGTTTTCTCATCAACTCCTCAAGTTAAGGAGAGAGCTCAAAGAGACCAGGTAAGAGAATATGTCATTTTTCTCCCAATTAGGTGAAGGGACCTCTAATGATTGAGCCACTAACCTGATTGATAAAAATAGACCACAATGCGTCAAGCCTGAACCTAATCAAGTGAGGGATCAAGAAGTCGAAGGAAACCTTCTTTCCAGCTCGATGAGACCTAGAAATAAGTAGTAGATATAAGTAAAGATAAAATGGGAGGAGCGATTTCTAGCATTGGAAGAAGCTAATAAGAAGCAAGAGTAGGTCTTAAAACTAGCCAATGAAAGGCATGAAAAAGGTAAGGCCCTCTATGATGTGGATAGGGACTATGAGTAACTATGTATCTCCCTATTCTCTAATGAGATAGAGAATGATGAACCACTAGCCAAGTTCAATGCTCCAAAGTGTCCTGATTATCTAGGAACTAAAGACCCTATAATGCACGTGCAACCTTTCAAGACAACCATGGCCCCTATAAACCTCACATAGGGAAAAAGAGACTCCATGATGTGTGAATTGTTCATCGCTACCCTCTGTGATGGTGACCAAAAGTGGTTTAACAACATGGCACCTAACACATATCATAACCTCCTTTTCATAGTTTGTCAGGTTGTTCATCACCAACTAAGCATGTAATAAGCCTTTAAGGAAGGATTCACACCACCTATTATCAATCATTCAAGAAAGGGGTGAGTCTACTGAACAATGAATGAAACGATTCATGGAAGAAAAGATATAATTCTCTGATTGTCTTAGCTTTATCGCTATAGAATCCTTTAGGTGGGTTTTCTAAAGAACTCTGACTTTTTTGTAGAGCTAACCAAGATAGTCCCTCGAACTTTGGAGGAAGCATATGGAGAGGTGAGGAAATTCGTCAATCTCAAAATAGAGTTAGGTCTGGTTAAGGATGGTCACGACAATGTAGAAGTTGTGCTAGAAAAGGAAAAAAAGAAAGATAAGTTTTGACAAGGAAAATTAGAGCAGTAGGGTCAACATAAACAAGCATTTTGTGCCAAAAAATAGGGCGAGTAGACAATAATCAGTGAATAGGGGACCCTATGGGAGGTCACACTATTCTTTAAAGGGCTACCCTTGAAAGGGAATCTAGCTCAGGCCGTATTGAGGATGGAGGAAGAGTCAAATGTCAGATGGTCCCCAAAAATGAAATATACTCTTAGAGACACATCTAAATGGTATGCCTTTCACAAGGATGTGGGTTATGAGATAAGATATTGCAAGCACCTCAAAAAGGAACTAGAGAAGCTGTTGCCTAGACGATATTTGAAAGAACTCATACGAGGAAACAATGAAAGAAAAGTTTGTCAGAATGGGTGAGAAGCGTCAAAACCATCCACTCCATAAAATAGTGGGAGAGACTCTTACAATGAGCCCAACATAAAAACTATCCATACCATACATGGAGGGCCCAACATAAAAACTATCTATACCATACATAGAAGGCCTAAAATCAATGGGGTCTCCAATAACTCATGCAATAGGTTCATTAGAGAGCTACACAATTCCCTGTATGTGTACACCCTGGAAAAGGAAAGGTCCTCTGTGTAGATCATTTCCACTAAGAAATATGAGACCTTATCCCATCATAAATATCCCTTGTTGATCTCTTTGAGAATTGGATCCTATGATGTTTTCGAAAACATAGTTGACACAGGAAGCTCAATGGATCTTCTTTTTCTATCTACCGCAAGAGCCCTAGGAGTTAAAGAGATTGAAATTGTAAGGATAAAGTTACCCTTATTGGGATTCAATAGTAGCACCACCTATGTATTCAAGACTATGGGGTTGCCTATCATGGCCAAAGGATCAATAATGATGACTAATTTCATGGTCATTGATGTCCCAGCTCTCTATAACGCCACTTTGGGTAGGCCATGAATACACAAGATGAAGGTGGTCCCGTTCACCTTCCACTAAGTAATCAAATTCCCCGACTGAGGAGGGCACAAAGGAGATAAGGGTAGACTAGGAAAAAGCTAGAAGCTACTACGATGCCACCATGAAAAAGGTCATACCCAAGTAGCAATCATAGTAGGGTCTCTCTCGAAAAAGGTTAAGAGGAAAACCCTTAAGGGGCAAGCGGTGGTCGAGTTTGTGGCTGAATTTAGTGAGACACCAAAAATAATTTGTAATAAGGGATAAGAAGAAGTGTGTGAGGTGGATCAAAAGGAGAGGTCAACCTAGCAAGTTTTCATTAATGGAGTGCATAACTTCAATAGGATTGGGCTAGGGGTGGTCATAATTGATCATGATGAAAATTATTTTGAGTATGATGTTAGACTTGATTTCTAGGTAACTAATAATATTGTAGAGTACAAGGAAGCTATATTTGGGTCCATGACATCAATGAAATTCAGGGTGGATAAGATCACCTTACGTAGCAATTTTTGACTAGTGGTTAGCCAGTTCTTAGGGACATTTGAAGCTAGGGATGGAAAGATGAAGGGGTATATAGAGAGGCTAAAACGATAATGCTAAAATTTTTCTAAGTTTGAGATAAAAAAAATATCTAAACATGTGAATGGTAAGCTGATTCATTAGCCATACTAGCATCCATACGAGAAGCCAACCACACTCGAGTAGTATCAGTGAGGATCTTGGCAGAAGCAAGTTTGGAGAAGGTCGAAAGAATAGTTAGGTGTATGAATGTCCCTACCAACCCATGGTTCACCCTGATCTATTACTTCTTGGAAAGCTAAGACCTACCCGAGGATAGTAAATTTGTAAAAGAAATCAAGGCCAAGGAAGGTCGATCCATGATTAAAGTAGGAAATATGTATAGAAGAACTGCACTCGGAGTAGGGCTCTTGTGTATAGCTAAAGAGGAAGCTGAAAGACTAATGTTTAAAGCACCTGAAGGGGAGTACGGTTCTCATTCAGGTGGAAGAAGGCTATCGCAACGAATTATGAGGTAAGGGTACTATTGACCCAATATGCTAGCAAATTGTAAAAAATACACTCAAGAGTGCATCAGTACCAAATATTTTCCCCATTATTACGCATGCCTCCAAACACCATGATAGGGGTGGTAAGTCCTTGGCCCTTCTACAAGTGGAGGCTTGACATAGTTGGACCTCTACCTCAAGCAAAGTATCAAAAGAAGTTTTTACTAGTGGCCACTGATTAATTTTCCAAATGGATTGAAGTGGAACCTCTGGGAAGATTATGGTTGGAAGAGGTGATTTGATTTATCTATAAATCTATAATTTTTTGGGTTAGTCTACCCAAGGAACTCGTTACCAATAACGAGAGGCAATTTATAGATCGTAACATCAAGGAGTTTGCCGTCAAATAGAACATCAAGATGTGTCACTCAATGCCATATTATCCCCAAGCCAATGGTCAGGCAGAATCTTCCAACAAATTAATAATCAACCTACTAAAGAAAAGATTGGAGAGTACAAAAGGAAGATGGGTTGAGGATTTTCTTGGGGCATTATGGGCTATTAGGACTAGTCCTCGAGGGAGCACTAATGAGATACCCTTTTCCCTAGTATATGGGACCAAAGTCGTTATAGTAATTGAAGTTATTGTACCCATTGTGAGGTCAGTAGTAACAAAAGAATAGAAATATGAGAGTAGAGCAATCAAATTGAGCCTTGTTGAGGAAAATGGGTTGAAGCTTTGAAGAGGATAATCAATAAGAAAAGAAAAGTATGAGATTATCATAACAAGGCTATACATTTCAAAGTATTTTCCATAGGTGATCGAGTTCTCAGAAAGGTCTTCCCTAACAAGAAGGAATAAATTGTCGAAAAATGGGTGCAAATTGGGAAGGAATTTATCAAATAATTGAGACGACACCAGAAGGGGCCTACTTATTGAAAATTATTGAAGGGGTTAAGAATAGTACAAGCTAGAATGATCAACACTTAAAAAATACTACTTCTGATGCACTTTAATTTACTACTTTCATGTACCATCATTGTATGTATACAAATGAAATGAGTTCCTTTAAGGAATGGTTCTCCCCCAGAAGTCTCCTACTACTATATGTCACCAACTGATCACCTCGGTTAAGAACTAGGTACACAGCCCTAACACTTGCAAAATTCATGAGTTTATCACCTCAGTCAGGAACTAGGTTAGCGCTTTAACAATTAAGAGAGAGTTGAGCACCTCGATTAAGAACCACATAGAGCTCCCTCTCCTAATTTTATATGTCATAAGTTGATCACCTCGGTTAAGAATCAGGTAGACTACCCTGACACTTGTAAAAGTCATGAGTTCATTACCTTGATTAGGAACCATGTTGGTGCTCTGAAAATGAAGGGAGAGCTGAGCATCTTGGTCAGGAACTAGGTAGAGCTCCATTTCCTACTATTATATGTCATTGGGCTAATCACCTCGGTTAAGAACCAGGTAGACCACCCTAACACTTGCAAAAGTCATAAATTGATCACATCGGTCATGAACCAGGTTGGCGCTCTGACAATGAAGGGAGAGTTGAGCACCTAGGTCAGGAACAGAATAGAGCTCCCTCTCTCACTATTATATGTCACATGATGATCACCTTGATTAAGAACCAAGTGGACTATCCTAACACTTGAAAAAGTCACAAGTTGATCACCTCAGTCAGGAACTAGGTAGAACTCCCTCTCCTACTATTATAAGTCATGAGATGATCACCTCAATTAAGAACCAGCTAGACTGCCTTGAAACTTGTAGAGCTTGTCCCCTAATTGAGGAGAAAATGCATATGAAAAAATATAGCGATTGAGTATCATAAATGCATTCTATTAAGAATATTTTTAATGTTCAAACCTACAATGCTTGTGAAAATGTTATTAATACATGGCTCTCTCTCACGAAAATTTAAAAACTCCTTAAGCATCTAGACACACGATCGGCGTCCTGATCATCGGTCTCCTTCACTATGGGTAATAGCTTGGCCTGAATCTTGATAATTTTTTTTTTGTACATTGGTCATTGTTTTAGAAGGGATAGAGTTCAATGCGAGCACATAACATTCCAATTCTTTAGCAATACCTATCACTTTAAGGAAGACCCTATTAGACTGCTTTATGTAGAAGTTTTCCCAATGGGACTTCTTGTCCACAAGGGTAGCCATTTTAGTCATGGTCCTCTTTTCTAGATCTTGAGTTTGTGATAGCTATTCCTTACAAGAGGTGAGCTCGCACTGGGTCTCTTCATAAAGCTTTATCTTATCCTTAAGCCTGGACTTTTCATTTTTCAATTCATTTACCTCGGTCTTAAGTCTTACATTTTCAAGTTTTAAAGCCTAAATTGAATGTCTGTTAGCATAATTAGAATCCATAATGTTTAAACAAAAAAGATGGAGAAGTAGTTGGAAAATATTTTGACAAGATTGTCTGAATTCAACAAATTTCCCTAACCCCCTTATATAGAGGATGGTGTTAAGAAAAGTTTAATGACATATGTCCCAAAAATAGGGATGTAGGTTAACATCATAAATGGACAAAAAAATGATATAAATGCACCACTAGGCAAACAAATCAGTTGGTTCTCAAGTTTAGATTAATTTCATTAATGATTTAAAAAATTACAAGGCAAAGCTCGCGACCATACAAGCAAGAGTAGCATCGAACTCAAAAGAAAGGAAAAATATAGAAGGTTTAGAATCTACTTTGATAGAAGCCTCAAGATATTACCATGTCAATGGTCCCGGATCTCACCTTCTACACCATCCACCTCGGCCCCATCACCACTCTCACCCGAGTTTGAGTCTTGTTCCTCATCCTTGTCTTGAGATTGAGTAGGCACGTATTGGGAAGTGATTGGGATATCCAAAATAATAATACTCATCTAGGCCTCTCTTGTTGGCCTTATTTTCAAGGAGTCCATGCCTAGCCCATACCCTATTTCCACACTTCTGGAGAGCTATTTGACCATAGCATTAAGCTTGCACTTAGCCTTGTTTCTATTTTGGCTAGCCTACAATTACATGCCTTAATGTGACCTCGGTCTTTCTCTAGGCATTCTCGAGCTCTACCACATACCTCGTATTATAATTTAGCTCGACAATGGATTTCTCCTCTTTGTCTATGGCCTTGCCCTCCCACTTGTTGGCCTTTACTAATAGAAATGCGTACTTAGCCCAAGTCAAAGCATGCTTCTCCATTTTCTGTGTGAGTTCATGCTTCAAAATCTCCATTCCTCGAGTCTAGTTCAACCCATAAAGTAGTTGCTATTGATAAAGGTAGAGGACGTGAGGTCAAACATTAGAAATTACATGACAATAAATGAATATACATGTGCAAAAAGAGGTAAGAGTGGTATATATAGTACATCAAGCGACTAATCACAATCTCTAAGCCCTTGTCTTCACATATGACATCAAGCTTCCTATTGTGTGCTATAATAGAAAGGTCACCTGTATTGTGGTTCAATTATTCTGGTGTCGTACCCCAATACAGAGCTATCCTATCCATATTTATAGTAAGATTGTTGACAACAACCTTCCCATTTCTTGAATCCCTTATGAGGAGAACGGGCACTAAGGGAGCCTAATTGGTAGGAGGTGACGATTGTTGGACTATGGAAGATGGTGAGGTTTCGAAGACATTTAAGAGATCAGGCTTGGGCACGGGCTCATCCATGGTCATTTTATGTTTCCTTTTAGAGGGAGTGGAAAGGCTCTTCTGTCCAGAGGACTTGTTCTTTTTCTTCCCTTTAGAAGAGCCCTTCCCCTGTACGAGAGGTGTAGTTTTTTGAGAGCTCATCCCTTGAGGAGGAACCCTAGTCTTAAGTCATGCTAGGAAAGCATCAACATCAAACTATATAGTATCTACAAAGACAAAGGGCGAGAAGGTGTTAGTATTACAGGGTCGAGCCATGAAAAAAAGAAGGGGAAAAAGAAATGTTCAAGTTGAGGGCAAGTTATCCATCATCGGGGACCACCTTAAACCTACCCTCATAGTCTGTAAGAGGTGTCCTACGCTTGGGAGGAGCTTGAGGTTTATGAATAATCCTATGAGGAGGCTCCATGGAACCCTTCTTTATATTCAAATATGCAACAAAGCGCAAAGTATTTAATAAATGCCTACACGGGGTTTTCTTAGACAGATAGTTCTGGATATCAACTAGGCGTTGCTTCGCATCCAACCTCAAGGTTGTGATGAAGGAGCCCATGTTTCTTATCATGACCTTAGTGTCATTCAAAGAGCTTCTTATCAACCTCGTGTCATTGTTAGGAGATTCCCACCTACTTGAAACATAGAAGAAATATTTCTTCCAATTCTTCTCGTTCTTAAGGAGGACCACATTTATACCCCGGTCCTGCTTCATAGACATGTAAGGTAGATCAAGTACCTCTAATTATTAGGCATCAGCTAACCTGACATGAATTGAGTCCTAGCCAAAAATCTCTTTATGAAAGGGTAAAGGGGAAACCTGACCCCTAACCACATGGCCTTCTTACGAATGGCCATCCACCCAGTTAGATGTGGGTCATTGTTATGAACCCCTAACATTGGAATCATTATTTGGATAGAGGAAGGGATGTTATATATTTTCCTTAAATTTTTCTTATCCAATGGTGATAGACCACTAGTCAATGACCAACCCTTGGTATCGCCTATGGGTTCCCTAGCCTCTATGTTCTCCATTTTATTTCTCTATATCCTAGCCATTGAGATCTGATTTTGGGGAAAGTTCAACCTAATAGTTGGTATGGCCTGAGGGTGAGAGGTGGAGGTAGAGGGCTAAGGTTGAGATTAAGCCTCTTCGCTTGAAGAGTTTGTCTCGGTGGAGGACCCCAAGTCATCACTTGCGCTAGAGTAAGGTATGAAAATAGATTACCTAATGTTGAATTTGAAAATAAAGGGAAACGATTCCTTAAAAATGACCTTAAAAGAAAGCAGAAAAGTTTTATACTAAAATAACTTGTACTCTAAAAACTCGAGAGAGAAAGCTATGTGTCGATCTAATTTCTCACCATCAAACTAAAAACCTTTTGATGGCTCTAATTGAGGTGATAGAGCATTTTTTCAGTTAGTTTTTTCGTATGTGCAGGAAATGATGAAAAGGCTCAACCTAGACACCTTATTTTATAGAGACCCATATTTCTCTCTTCCATCAACTGACACACACTTATTATGGGAGTTGAACAATTCAGATCCGCTGCCCGAGTATTACTCTTCCACCTCAGTATAGAGCTCGAGCTGAAAGAGTAGGGGTCTTGGATGTTTGGACACATAAATCAACTTGGAGCTCATGCCATATATATGTTTACTTTTTACCTTTATGTTTCCTGACACCCTTAGATATGTACACTCTATGTAACTGACACCTGTATGTATAATACTCTATAAATAGAGATTCCTTAAGGGATCCATATATTTCATCAATCGGTTTGACTTCTGTCTAGTTTCTCTCTCTATACATCGGACCAATCCCAACAGTAATGTTGCTCAATGCTTGTGACAATATGAGAAGTTAGCTTGGATATCTTGGGTAAGTTTAGCTCTATTCACGATCTTCTTAGGTTTTTTTATCACTCAGAGGCTTATCACCATTCCCCTTTGTCTCCTTTCTAGGCACCTAAGCTTAATGTTTTTAAGGGTTGTTATAGTGGAACCTCTCATTTGTAATTGTCTTCAATCTTCATTGGGTATGTCTTCTTTGATTAGGGTTGCCTCAACACTCTCATAAATGTGTATTACCAATAGAACAATGGAATGATTTTTCTTTTGGATTAATCTCTCAGATGAATTATCTATTTCACTTTTATCACATTAAGCTGAAGAGTAACCCAAATTCCATCGTATAGGTGATTTGCACAAGCTTTTGGATGTTAAATCTATAGAGCATCAGTAGCTTCATATTGAAAGTTACAACTTACAACCTGTTCTTAAAAAAACACCTGTTAAAGGTGACTTCGTGTGTGTATAAATATCTTATATTATAACTATTACAAAGGAGTTATTTTATACTTTCATATTAAAATTACCATTCCTATAAGTGACATGTCATATTTTGATTAGTGAAATCTTTTGGAAACATTAATGTATTTTCTCATATAACATAATCTAACTGTACTTTAATTGTAATTTATTTATTTTGAAATTATATTTAAAAAGTCCACTTCTCTATCAAAGGAGGTTACTACCACAGTGGGTGCCCTCTTTGATTCTCCCAAACTCGTGTCTTCCTCATCTCTATGATAAGGCTTTAACATGCTTACATGAAAGACTAGGTACATTTTAAGCTTAGGAGGGAGTTTTAGTTTGTAGGACACCTTACCTACTCACTTAATGATTGGAAATGGCCCTTGTGAACCTTATGCAGGGACTTGAACTGTTGGGGCAATAACTTGATAAGGACCAAATCTCCTTCCTGAAACTCAACCATCCTTCTTTTCTTGTCAACAACCTTCTTCGTCTTTTCAGACTCCTTGTTCAAGTAGGTTTGGGCTAACTTGGCTTGCTCATGCTATACCTTATCAACTTTAAAGGTAGCAAGACTCTTTCCTTCATAGCTTGTAGCCAAAGTTGATATAGTGCTTTAGCAATGCATTAGAACGTTCTGTTTGCCCATTACTTGAACTGTTGGGTTGCTTATGCCATACCCAACAACTTGAATAACTTTGTCCAAAAATTCCTAATAAATCGTGGGTCTTCGTCACTCACGATGTTGGATGGAATTCCCCAATGCTTTATAACATGCTTAAGGAACCACCTTGCAGTCTTAAATGCAGTGCAATCTGCTGAGGCAAGTATAAAGGTTGCATACTTGCTAAAACGATCAATGACTATAATTATGCTACCAAAGCCCTATGATTTTGGCAAGCAAGTGATGAATTCCATTGAGACACTCTTCCATGGTCTCTATGGGATAGGCAGTGGCTCTAACAAGCCTCATGGTGCATATTGCTCCATCTTGTCTTGTTGGCATGCAAGACAAGTTCTCTTATAGGCTTCAACATCATCCCATTGTTGAGGCCAGTAGTAAATGGACTTGATCAAGGCAAGAATGTGTCTCATACTTGGGTGTCCATCCTATAATGAATCCTGGCACTCCTTGATCAACTTCTTCCTTAATTTCCCCCACCTTGGCACATAGATGTGGTTTTTCTTGGCGTAGAGTAGTTCGTCACTCAGCCAAAATCACTTTGTCTTTCCTTCCTTGATAAAGGCAAGGAAGTTTTGAGCTAGAGTATCATGCTTTAACCCTTTTTTTATCCTTTCCATAAGAGACTGCTTGGTCTACTTAAGGCTACTAATTAAGTCTTTCAACTTAGCACATCAGCCACCATGTTGGCCTTATTGGGCTTGTACTCAAGCTTGTAGTCAAACTCTACCAAGAAGTCTGGCCACCGAGCTTGCTTAGGACTCAACTTTTTCTGAGTCTGGAAGTAGATGATTGCTACATTGTCCGTCATGATCACGAAGTGAGAACCCAACAAGTAGTGTCACCATACCCTTAGGAAATGGATGATAGTTGCCATCTCTTTTTTCTGCACCGTGTAATGGCTTTTAGTGTCATTAAGCTTACGACTTTCATATGTTCTTGAACGCCCTTCTTGCATCAACACTCCACCAATGGAAAATTCTGAAGCATCTGTATGTAACTCATACATCTTGGAGGGGTCTCGTAAATAAAGCATCTGTATGCAACAACACTAATGGCCTTCTTCAAGTCTTCAAATGAAGCTTGACATTCACTTGTCCATTGCCAAGACTTGTTCTTCTTGAGTAGGCCAGTCAGTGGTGCTACTCTTGCTGAGTATGAATTGATGAACCTCCTGTTCACATATATGGCCTTGGGCTCATCCCTTTTTTCTATGTGCATCTGGTAGTATCCCGACAACAAGTCCAATTTCAAAAAGTATCTTGCATTCCCTAATTGATCGAACAAGTTGGTAATGAGTGGGATAGGATACTTTTTCTTTACCGTGATCTTGTTTAGAGCCCGATAGTCAATGCACATTTGTAATGAGACATCCTTCTTCTTTTGAAAGAGCATCGAGGCACCAAATGGGGCTTTAGAGGGCCTAATGAAGCCAACATCTATCCATTCATTGAGTTTCTTCTACAGTTATGACAACTCTGAGTTTTCCATTTGATAAGGGTTCATTAATTGTGGTCTTGTGTTGAGCTCCAGCTTGATTTCATGCTCCACTTCCCTCCTTAGAGGTAACCATTTAGGCAACACCTCAAGCATCATGTCTTGGAACTCATCCAAGACAACTTGCACCTCCGTCGGCAAGCTTGGCTGTGGTGATGCCTCCTCATCATCATACTCCTTGAAAATGGCCAAGTAACTCTCTTCCTCTCTCTTCAATCCCTTCTTGAATTAAAGTTCTAAGAGAACTTGGGTAATAGATTTGGTGGTCCTCTCCGTTGGTACCACACAAGCCTTTGATCCATCCATAATGCATATAGAGTTTAAACATGGGACAAGGAAGGCTCTAATCTGGTCCAAGAACTCCATGCCGAATACCACCGAGAAATCATACATGGGTGCCACCAATAAGTCCACTTGGCAAGTCCAAGCACCAAGACTGATCTTAACTCTACGGGCAACTCCTTATAGAGGTAATGCAACCGAGTTAACTACTTTGAGAGAGCCTCCTCCATTGGAAATCTTGAGACCGAGTCTCTTGGCTTCCTCTAGCGAAACAAAGTTATGAGATGCACCTGTGTCGACCAAGGCTTTGGCGACCTTCCTATTAATGGTTACATCCATAAACATTAAGCCCTTAGAGGTCATTGGGACACTCTACAATGCATTAAGCAGCCACAAAGAACCCACCTTTGCACCTTCATCCATCTCTCCTCCATCTTGGTTATGCATGGAGGAAACTAAGGCACTAGATGCCTTCTTTTTAAGACATTCACATGCCCAATGTGGTCCGTCAGATATGAAGCACATCACATGGGGCTTTTAGGCACCATGATCCTCTTTTTCCTTCCCCTTATCTCGGGGTTTGAATGAGTTTTCTTTGTGATTTTTGTGGCCTTGACTTTTGGCATGGCCTCCCCCATTCTTTCCTCCACCAAAATTTCTATTTGTAGCCTTTGAGCCCTCTTTGTTTTTGGAGTAGTCAATAAGGCTCTCAGCAACCATAATGGCCAAAGATAAGTCTTGGACACCACATCACTTGAGTTCAAGGTTGGCCCATGATTGGAGACCATTCATGAATAAGAATATCGCATCCTTTTCTCATGTATCGGGGACTTCTAGCAGCAAGGTTATGAACTCATTTACATAGTTCGTTATGCTACCAATCTGCTTCAACCAACGCAGGAGGCCCCTTGCCTCCTCTTTAGCATTCACGGGGAAGAATTGGCTTTTGAACTCCCTTTTGAAGTCATCAAAGGTGTCAATTGTGCATACCCCTCATTGCACATCTCCATGCCTCCATCTCTACCATAACATAGCAGTATCGGACAAGTACATAGTAATAGTTCAGATCTTGTTGGCATGGTCCGTTATACTAGTAGCCTTAAAGTATTATTCATGCCCCCATAGGAAGTTCTTAACTTTCCTAGCATTCCTAGCACCATTGAAGGTCTTTGGCTTGGGAACTTCCACCGTCATGGCCTCAATGATGGTGGTCGTGTTAGTTCCTAAGGCCATAGCTCGCTTACAAAGTGCTAGGTTACCACCCATATCCTCAACTCTAAGTAACACATTAGTAATTTCTCTTTGGATAAGATCACATACCTTGGAAAATTTGACCTTTAAACCATCAATCTCTTACCTTAACCCACTCTCTAGCTCATTGAGGGACATCTTGATTACTGCATGGATCTCTACATCCTCGGCCTGCAAGACACTACAACGTTCCTCCAAGTTGTCCACCCGATCGAATAGCTTCCCCAAGCTATCCTGAGCACTATCAACATGTGCTTCCAAGCTTGAGATCATGTCTTTTGACTTGGCTCGAGACTCCTTAATTAGTGGTTTCTGAACTTCCACACCCCCACCTTCCATTGGTGAAACATCCATACTTGGTGTAGCTGGGGCACTATTCTTCATTATGCCAAGGATAGTAAAGCTTCAACTGAAAGCTCTGATACCAATTGTCATGACCCTAGACTTCAACTAGAAATTATGCGGCAATTAGCATGGTCCGTTGCACTAAGCTTACCTTCCAAACCGAACAAAACACTCCAAAAAGACTAAAAAGAGACTTAGAGATTTATAGGATTCAAGAGCAAAGCAAGAGCGTGTGTGAAGAATGCTTTGCATTGCTCTAGAGAGGTTATCTTAAAACTTCCCAAGGATGGATACAAATGAAGATCAAGAGGCCTATTTATAGTGTGGCACCAAGCCTAAGGTTATGCCATAAGTTTCTAAATCCTACCATGTTTAGAATGTACAGGACTATCTACATTGTTCTAGTTTCGTCTACAATATGCCACAAGGTTCTAGGACTTTCTAGTCAAGTCTAGCCAACTCTAGAGTCTTCTAGGATTGTTTAGTTACTTCATGCAAGTTCTAGGATGTTCTGGAAACTTCTACATCCTTCATGAACCATCCAACATGTTCTAGAATATTCCAGCACCTTCCAGGACCTTCTAGCACATGCTAGTGTGCTATGGAACATTCTAGAGTCTTCCAAACTTGAGTTAAGTTCATCCAACTCTAGCTCCCTCTAGACATCACTAGGCCACTCTAGAACTTTCACATGTAGTAAATTGTAGAAAATTCTAGATCCTTTAGGCAAGCACCATTTCTTTGGATTTTGAGGGACAATTTGAGCTGGATGTAACAGTAGTCTCTCTTTCTTTTTGGTTTTTTGAGTAAGAAGTTTTTAAGTTAATGCATTATAGCGGTACTCTTTTCTTATTTTTTTCTTTTATATTTTTTTCATCAAATATTGAAGTTTCATTAAAACAAAAAACAATACAATTTAAAAATCTCAACATGAGCTATACACAATATATAACCTAAAGAATAGAGCTATCAAATAACTAGCGACACATTTAGCATGAACAAGATATCATAAATAACAACAATTTTCCTCCCTAACAATTTAACTAGGTAATTAGAGAACAATCAATTAAGATGAAGAAAACAATGAAAAAACATCACATACCACATTCATCAAAAGAGAGTCAGACACCTTCCTAACTATCCAGCTAGAAGAAAATGAGCAAACTGAGTAAGCTAAATGAGACACATGACAAGCGAGATAAAAAACACAAAAGAAAAAAAATAATAGAGTACCATTACTTCAATAATATCCAAATATAATAAAACTAGAGTAATACCAAAGAAAAACCACAGAAACAATAGTGATATCTAAAAAAATACTGCATCTTTAAAATCAAGGAAATTGTCACCAAAATCCAAACCACTATCTATAAAATCTTACATGGATCCTACCACTACTACAATATAGAGTATTTAAGTCAGAATTTAAAGTTCGTTTTTTCTTAAAACTGACTTATAACGAATTTTAAGTCAGTATGCTTATGAATCGACTTAAAAATTGCAAAAAAATAAAAAAATAGTGTAGGTTGACATGGCAAAGATGTTGACTTGGCATTCAGAGAATTCATTTGATAATGGGATGCTACGTTATTCTTCTGATTCTCCAAATTGGAAAATAGTAGATAATTTATCCCCTTAATTTGCATCTGATTCGTGCAATCTTCGTCTTGTCATTGCTCCTGATGGAATTAATCCATAGAGTTCCCTTAGTATCAGATATAACTGTTGGCCAATAACTATTCTAACTTACAACCTTCCTCCCTTGTTGTATATGAAAAGAAAATTCATGATGCTAACATCATTGATCTTACGACTGAAACAACCCGAAGTTGATATTGATGTATATTTGTACCTTCTGATAGATTATTTAAAGACGTTGTAGAATGATGGTGTAAATGTTTATGATGCACATAAAGAAGAATACTTTAACTTGAGGGAGGTCCTTTTATGGACAATTAATGATTTTCTTATATATGGGAACTTATCAAGATATGTAACAAAAGGTTATATGGGATTCCCTATTTGTAGTGATGAGACTTCTGCAACTTATCTTGGTCACGAATGAAAGATGTCTTATAGGAGAGATATAATTTTTTTTCCATCAGGACACAAGTTTAGATACTAAAAGAAACCTTTCGATGGTGAAGAAGATCATGATCCTACACCAAGACCTTTGCAAGGTGTTGAGATATTAATACAATTGAATGTTGACTTTCAAATGATATGAAAAGATGAAAAAATAATACTCATTGATGGAGGAACCAAAAAGAGGTAAACTAATAAAAAGGTTGAAAATGAAAATGTTACTGAATGAGTAAATCATGATTGTTGGAATAAAAAATCAATATCTTGGGAATTACCTTATTTGAAAGACCTACACATTCATAACATCTTAGATGTCATGTACATAGACAAAAATGTATATGATATATTGATTGGTACATTACTTAATATATCTGGAAAAATGAAAAATGGAATTAAAGCAAGACTGAGTTTAAAGAAACTAGGCATACAACTTGAATTGACACGAATGGTGGATAATGATAAGAATCAAACATACTTGCCACCAGCATCATATACAATGTCAACAAAAGAGAAGGATGTGTTTTTTAAATGTTTGGCAGGTGTGAAAGTTAATAATGTTTACTCATCCAACCTAAGAAATTTGGTGTCTATGACCAATAAGAAACTTTATGGATTGAAATCACATGATTGTCATATATTAATGCAATAGTTATTGCGAGTTGCTATTAGGCCAATTCTTCCAAAACATGTTTGATTATAAATAATTCATATTTGTTCACTCTTTAATATAATATGGAAGAAATCTATATCAATTGGTGAGTTAAACTTTTTACAGAAAGATGTTGTGGAGAATTTGTGTCTACTTGAGAAATATTTTCCTCCTTCTTTTTCAATATAATGATTCACTTGTGTGTTCATTTAGTTCGAGAGGTTCAATTGTGTGGTCCTACTTAATTAAAGTGGATATCCTTTTTAGAAATACATGCAAGTCCTTAAAAGATATGTAAATAATAGAAATCATTCTAAAGGATGCATGGAAGAACGTTATATTGTTGAAGAGGCCATTAAGTTTTGTTCTGAATACTTTAGTGGTTGCACTAAAATTGGGAATCCTACACAGAAGTTGTTCTTAGAATGTGACATGATCTAAGTAGGTAACCTATGATCGGTAGAAGTAAAAACGTTGTTTTAAAATTTAATTATCAAGTAATTAAATATATTTAATTTTTCAATTCTTTGTATTATTTAAACTTTGTTAAATATTTTTTTTTACTACATGTGATCGAATACAGGTTATTATTGTAGTAAAATATGTAAAAAAAAGAATTTAAAGTTGGTTCATGTGTTGAACTGACTTTACATTTAAAGTTGGTTCACCTCGTGAACTGGCTTTAAATTTTAAGTCTTTCAATTTAAAGTCAGTTTTTAATCTACTTTAAAGCCCATTTTGTAGTAGTGACATTTCATGTTTCTATACGTATAGATTCGAGTTGAACTAAAAAAATCCAATCATAAAATAACAAAAAATTTAGAATGGCTTACACATGGTCCAAAATTTGATGTCAAATGTTTCACAATTAATGGTTCGAGGTTTACGACACAAGCAAGGCACAAAGTTCAAGTAAACCAGAATAGTGGTGTGAAGATGGTTGCACAAACTAGGAAACTTACTAGTTTAAAATATGGTAATCCTGTACTTTCTGATAGAACATATTATGATATAATTCAAGAAGTTTGGGAACTCGATTATGAGGTCTTCCATGAAATAGTATTCTTGTGTGATTGGATCAAAGATTCTATCAATGTTGGAGATAAAATAGATGATTTTGGATTTACCCTTGTAAACTTATCCAAGATAGGTCACACCAATGAGCCTTTCATGCAAAACAAGTATTTTATATGAGTGATCAAATTGACACAAGAAGGTCTGTTGTGTTAATGCCTCCACAAAAAGAGTTATACCATTGCGATTCTTTAGAAGATGATGACATGCTTGATACTTTATCCAATATTAGTCATTTCTCAAAAAATTGCCAAATGTATGTGATCATCTAGCTGATAACAATGATTCTTCATCAAGGACTCGAAGTGACACTACTACAAAAGGTGGCATTTAAGTTAAGATTTAAAGTCGATTTTTATGGAAAACCGACTTGTAATGAATTTAAAGTCATTTCGTTGAAAAACTGACTTAAAATATGTAGATTATAGCATCAATTGACGTGTTAAACCAATGCAACACATAGGACATAGCATCGATTTTACGTGTCAACCGACACTACACATGGATAGCGTCGGTTGACATGTAGAACTGATGTTACATCTTATGTGTAGCTTTGGTTCAACACGTCAACCGATGCTACACACGTGGATATTTTCCCTTTCTCTTATTTCTTCTCCATTAGACATAACATTCCAACACTGTAAACACTCAAAAACGTAAAATACCCATTTTCTCACTTACAAAACACCATTGTTTTCTTCATTTTGTCACTTCATTTACTCTTGTAAGTATTTCTATTAATCCTATGCACTTATTATTCATATTTCTTTATTTTTGTATATTATGTGTTATTATTTATGTGTATAAATTTTTGTATTATGTATGTTATTATTTTTATTATGTAGTTTTTGTATAAATTTTTGTAATAAAATAAATTTATATATTTATGACTGATTTAAGGTTGGTTTTTAATTTATTTATTTTTGTTAATATGAAATAGGGAAGACATAATTCAATAATATGATGCTCATTAAAAATTTAGGTTTGAAGTAGTGTAGTTATTTAAAAAAAAATATTAATCATCACAAAATTGTTATATAAATTTTGCTTTATATATCTTAAATTTGAAATCAACTCAAATGATGTGGCATATTATTATTAGTAATTAAAATCAATCTCATATAATTATATTTATGTGTATATATTTGTTATGTTTTTTATTATGTATTTATTTTTATATGATGTTTTGATAGATATTCTAATAATTAGGGAATTTATATATAATAATATCTAAAATATATCAGTTGGATACATATTTAATATGCTTCATGTTATTAATAGAAAATGGAAAAATCTTAGATGTCAAAGTGTAGAATTGAGTAAGACTAAATTTCTGGAGTTGAAAGTTTCTTGGAATTTGCTTGTAGAAATAGTAATAATGAAATTAGTATGATTCGATGCCTATGTGTTAAATGTAAAAATGAGCGATTTCGTGATGTTGATGAGGTTAAGTATCACCTTATTCATAGTAGTATTCTTTTGAGTTATAAATGTTGGTATTATAAGGGAGAAAATATTGATAATACTCATGGGGAAGAGATAAATAAGAATGTGAGTAGATTATATACATCTCATCATAATGTACATACATAAAATATGTTTCATTGTGTTGAAGATGAACTACATGAGGATGATCTCGAAACCTTTAATAAACTTCTAGAAGATGCCAAAAAACTGTTATATCCAAAATGCAAGAAATATACTAAAATGTCGAGATTGGTTCATTTGAACAATGTGAAGGCAAAAAATGGTTTTTCTAACAAGGTCACAAAATTACTAAATGTACTAATAGATATGTTTCATGAGGGTATTGAATTTTCATCTATGAAGTAAAGAAATCTCTTAGTCGATTTGGCAAGGAATATTATAAGATTCATGCTTGTCCAAATGATTGCATTTTTTATAGAAAAGAATATGAGACATTAGATGATTGTCTAATAAGTAAAGAATCGAAATTTAAGCATGCTACAAATAAGACAACACTTGAGAAAGGTGTGCCCGCAAAGGTTCTTGGGTACTTTCCTCCGATTCCTCGCTTTCAAAGGTTAGTCAAAAGTAAAGAGACATCAAAGATGTTGACTTGGCATTCAGATAATTGATTTGATGATGTGGTGCTACATCATCCTTGTGATTCTCAAAATTGGAAAGTAGTAGATAATTTATCCCCTCAATTTGCATCTAATCCGTGCAATTTTCGTCTTGCCATTGTTGTTGATGGAATTAATACACATAGTTCCCTTAGTAGTAGATATAGCTATTGGTTAGTAATTATGGTAACATAAAACCTTCCTTATTGGTTATGTATGGAAAGAAAATTCATGATGTTAACATTATTGATCTCAGAACCAAAACAACTCAGTGTTGATATTGATGTATATTTGTAGCATCTAATAGATGATTTAAAGATGTTGTGGAATGATGGTGTAAATGTTTACAATGCACATAAATAAGAACACTTTAACTTGAGGGGGGTTCTTTTATGGACAATTAATGATTTTCCTACCTATAGGAACTTATCAGGACATGCAACAAAAGGTTATATGGGATGCCTTATATGTAGTGATGTAACTTCTTTAACTTATCTTGTTCACGAATGAAAGATGTCTTTTAGAAGACATAGAAGATTTTTCCATCTGGACACAAGTTTAGATACCAAATGAAATCGTTCGATGGTGAAGAAGATCATGATCCTACACCCCAAACTTTACGAGATATTGAGATATTAAGGCAATTGAATGGTATGACATTCAAACGATATGGAAAGATGAAAAAAATACTAACTAATGGAGGGAAACAAAAGAGGTCAACTAATAAAAGGGGCTAAAATGAAAATGTTACTGAATTAGTAGATCATGGTTGTTGGAATAAAAAATCAAAATTTTGGGAATTACCTTATTGGAAAGACCTATACATTCATTACATCTTAGATGTAATACATATTGAGAAAAATGTATGTGAGAGCTTGATTGGTACATTACTTAATATACCTTGAAAAATGAAGGATGGAATTAAAGCAATATTGGATTTAAAGAAACTAGGCATACAACCTGAATTGGAACCATGGGTGGAAAATGATAAGAATCTAACATACTTTCCACCAACATCATATACAATGTCAACAAAAGAGAAGGATGTGTTTTGTAAATGTTTGGCGTGTGTGAAAGTTCCTGATGGTTACTCATCCAATATAAGAAATTTTGTATCTATCATCGATAAGAAACTTTATGGATTGAAATCACAGGACTGTCATATTTTAATGCAACATTTATTACTAGTTGCTACTAGATCAATTCTTCCAAAACATGTTCGATTATTAATAATTTGTCTTTGTTCAGTCTTCAATACAATATGCAAGAAATCTATATCAATTGGCGAGATAAACTCTTTATAGAAAGATGTTGTAGAAAATCTGTGTATAATTGAAAAATATTTTCCTCCCACTTTCTTTGATATAATGATTCACTTGTGTGTTCATTTAGTTCCAGAGGTTCAATTGTGTGGCCCTACTTACTTATGGTGGATGTATCTAATAGAAATAAACCTGAAGGATGCATGGTGGAATGTTACATTACTGAAGAGGCCATTGAGTTTTGTTATGAATACTTTAGTGGTTGCATTGATATTGGGAATCCTATGCACAAGTTGTTCTTAGAACGTCACATGATCCAAGTAGGTAGCCTTATGCTTGGTGGAAGTAAGAAATTGTTTATTGATCGCACTTGATGGTAAAAAGCACACCCAATCATTTTGGTAAATAATAATAAGGCACAACCATACATAGAGTAAGTGATGACAGGTTCAACCATTTCATTTAAAAAAAATTATTTAACTATTAATGATATCTAATTTATATATCTTTAATAAAATTACAAAATGTATTCAAACTTACTAAAGATCGATCCTCATTAGAAAAAAATGAGGATAAAAATGGTCGTATAATGAACATAAGCGAGAGCTTATTAATTGGTTTCGCAACCATGTAAGTGTAACATACAAGAATTCATTAGTACTTTCTATGCAATGTTTTAAAACTTTGTTTTAAATACATTTTATGTTTTTGTATGCATAGATTCGAGTTGAACCCAACAAAGCCAATCATAAAATAACATAAAGTTTAGAATAGCTTGCACATGGTCCAAAATTAGATGTCAAATCATTTTCTAGTTTCATAATTAATGGATCGAGGTCTATGACTCATGTAAGGGACAAATTCTGAGTAAATCAAAATAGTGGTGTGAAGATGGTTGCACAAACTATACAATTTTCCAATTCAAAAGATGGTAATCCTATACTTTCTGATAGAACATATTATGGTATAATTCAAGAAATTTGGGAACTTGATTATGAGGTCTTCCATGAAACAGTATTCTTCTGTGATTGGGTCGAAGATGTTATCAATGTTAGCTATAAAATAGATGATTTTGGATTTACCCTTGTAAATTTATCCAAGATAAGTCACATTGATGATCCTTTCATGTTAACACTTCATGCAAAACAAGTATTTTATGTGAGCGATCAAATTGACAAAAGATGGTATGTTGTGTTAACACCTCCACAAAAGAGTTCTACCATTGTGATGCTTTAGAAGATGATGACATGCTTGATACATTATCCAATATTAGTCATTTCTCAAACAAATTGCCTAATATATGTGATGATCTAGTTGATAACGATGATTCTTCATTATGGACTCAAAGTGATTGTGGAGGCATATATATATACGATCAACAACCTAATTAAACATAATGTATATTCTATGTTATTCTAATAACTCTTGGATGTTTATATGTATTGACTTAAAATTTTCAATTAATTTATGTTTCATCATTGTTTGTAGATATTTCATAGATCCTAGGGTACCAGAGCTTGTAGATCCAAATGATCCATTGGGGCATTTGAAAATAAGGGGTTGGGAGAATATACCTTATGTTCCACTTAAACTAGATGATAGAGTACCCGTTCTATTTGATGTTACTAGTAATCCATTAGGGGAAAATGGCCAACAATTGAAATCCTCTATTGGTTGACTTATGAAGTCATGTATACCAATCAATATAAATGATTGGACTAAGGTTAAAGAAGCTGAAAAGTTCAAAATATGGAAAACCAATTGTGTAAGTCTCTTTTATTTTATAACTAATTACATTTATTATATATATTTTTTATTATATCTCATCTTTTGTAGTGTGTTTTTACATAATTGTTATAAATTCCCTGACACTGGGATGAGCAAGTGTTTTGAGATTGCAAATAAGGCATGGAAGGAATACAAAACTTCCAGATTGGCCAAAAATTATGTGTTTCCATATTTGGAACCACTTGATGAAGTAGAACTATAAAAAATCCCTGAAGGACACCCCTGGATTGAACCCTAAGTTTGGAAAGACTTCGTAGATTATAGGCATACAGATGAAGTTCAAATTATTAGAGAAGAACATCGAAATATACAAATGTAGAATATTCTTCCTAATCGTACTAGGAGGTCTTAAAATCTTGAAGATATACATAGATTGGTATTATTAAGTTGTTAATTTATAAATATTTTTATATTTATTTTCCTCAAATTTAAGTTGATATCATGGTTAATAAATTTATTTAATTTATGTAGGAAGCTGAATTGGGTAGACCGATTACCCGATCTGAATTGTACATAGAAACAAAGACCCTTAAAATGAAGTCAAGACTAATAACTAAACGAGGAGAAGAACAACTAAATAAGTTGGTGAGTAATTTAACTTGATACAAAGTCCTTATAATTTTTGCTAATTGATGTAATAATGTATGATATGTTTGTTTGCTTTATTATTTGTAGAGAGATATTCAAGAAGAAATAGCCAAGGGTGAAATAATCGAATAGCCAACGAGAGATGCTATATATCATACATTCAAACGCGAGCATCCTAGTCATGTTAAGGGAGGAAGCCAATATGATGGTTATATGGAGTTTTTTAACATTCCAAAACAAAAGCCACACATGGTCAGTAAGGAGAAGTACTCTAAAATTGAAGAAGAATTCAACTCCTTTAAGGCCTCAATGTTAAGTGATATTGCCACTTTAAAAGAATATCAATTACAACATATGTTAGGGATGACAACATACTATAATCAGGGTATGCCTTATTGGCCAGCCATGCAACCATCCATGACAGTCATGCCACCATCCATGCCGGCATGCCACCCATGCAATCTTATAGCGCCCAACCTATATCATGTATGGGATATAGTCATCCTATTGGTCTTCCCTTTATGCCAGGAATGCAGATGCAATCAGGTAGTGGTTCAACATCTCCAATGCAATCTGTGCATTCTTACCATCCATCATATCATGATGAATTTTTTGATGAGAATGTCCTTCCAATAGCTACCCCACATAGGAGTCCTCTATTTGATGAATCATTTGTGGTAAGATTTAAAGTTTATGTATATAGTCTATTATTTTTACTTTTTTATTATATATAATGCCTAAAGTTTTTATAGAATATGAAATGTTTGTTGAAACATCCTTCATCAACCGACTTTGTTGCTATTGGAATGGTACAACAATTGAGCAATGATCGAATTATTCATAATCAATATTTTCCAAATTATAGGCAAATAGTAATTGATCAATCATTTCTCTATGATTGTCCACTACATGTGCCTTCTGATGCTAACATAGTCCAAGAAGTAGTTGGACAATATATGGCTTGACTGTTGATTCAAGTTGTGAAAATTTTGAAATGGTAATATTTTTTTACGTGAGATAACATTTTTTTTACTACTATTATATTATTATTGTTTTATTGTTACTCATATATATAATACTTCTTCTTTAGTCTATTATACCATAATCAGTAAGTATGGCACATTTAAGAGATACAAAGCAAGTATCTCGTGGTAAATCTATGTCTAGTGGGCAATCATCACATACTAAGTCATTCAAGAAGAAGCCATGAAAAAAGTATAGCTATGATTATGCTATAAACTTCAGCAGAAATCTTGGCTCTTTGATGACTATTGTTGCGAGGGCATCTAGCATAAATGATGGATGGATTGTGCCACTTTTTATAGAAATTACTAGTGTAGACATTGGCAAACATATATATTGATCGAGTGTATATTGTTGTTGTTTGAATACCAAATGATCGATTTAAGTATAATTCAAGTGTGGACAAGGTGAGTCCTCAATCAGTAAATAACTTTCATTTATATAGAACATATAATATAATATTTATATTATCTAATTATCTATATATATTTCTTTTATATAGGGCCTATTATTATCAACTTCAAGATAATTATTCATCACATTTAGCAATGTTCTATGATTCTTCATTTGTCAATCAATATCAAGAGAATAATGTTAGCATCAGAGCTAAACAATTATGTGATAGGGAATTAACACTTAACAGAAATCAGAAGTTGATAATCCCTTGGCCACTAAAGTTTGAACAAGGCCAAGATCATTGAATGTTGGTAATCCTTGATCTATATGGAAATCTTGTTTAGTATTGTGACTCAACTTCTATAGAATTGAGTAAAGATACAAAAGTAGTTTTTGAAATATAAGAGTTATAGCTAGCTACTTTTCTTCTATTGTTCTTTGTAATATTTAATAAAAAAACTAACCGTTTTAAACTTTGATAGGGCATGGAAGTTGTAGAAAAAGATTAGGGGCATTGCCCTTAAAAACTCTCATAAGCTTATATGGGACAAAGTTATGGTATGTACAAAGGAATATTAATAATCTAATTAATTTTACTATTAAATAATAATAAAGATGTTTGAATATGGAAAATCATGTACACTTGTTTTTGTAGGTTCCACAACAAAATGATGGAGTCATGTGTGGTTACTATGTCATGAAGTTTATGAACGAAATCATCTCAAATATCAACATTCTAATTAAGGATGTGGTAATCTCTTTTACTAATAAACCTTTTTAACATATATGAGTTAGTTTTTATGAATTCATGATATTACATTCTTATTTTGAATTTAAATACATGTAGCTCTTTGGTTGGAACAAGTCGGGGTATGGCCCACAAATTTTGGATGATTTATGAGAGGAATGGACAAAACACATGGTTCAAATTATATCATCATAAGAAGAATCAGGAGAAGATTCTAATGATCTTGAATAGCATATGACAACATCATGGTAATTTTTATAATGCTTTAATTTCTCTATTCTTGTGTCTAAAGTTTGGACAACTTGTTTGATGGATGTTTATGTGTGCTCATGTATTTTGGGGAATGAATTGCTATATGAACCTGTTTTTTGCCCAAACTTCATCTCATCTCTCTTGCCTAGTTCCCCGGTATGACAGCATCATGGTAGTCACTGCCAGCCAAGTATAGGAAAACCACCAAGAATCGTCATATCTTCAAGAGTAATTGGTTTTTCACCCTAAGGAAATACAAAAGTATTAGTTTATGGGCACCAAAACTCAACCAACCCAAGTAACAAATTGGAGTTACACTTGACTTCATATTTAGAGTTTATTATAGCATTAGAAATATTAGCTTCATTCTAGATAGCTTCATATATATAGGCAAAATATTAATACAGTGCTAATATGATTTCGAAAGGATGGGGTTATTATTATATCACTCTGGTGTTGATGTGGTAATCTCTTTTACTAATCTTTTAACATATATAACTTATTTTTGGAATTCATGATATTACATTCTTATTTTGAATTTAAATACATGTAGTTCTTTGGTTGAAACAAGTTGGACTATGTGAGTTATTATTATATCACTCCGGTGTCGATATGGCAATCCCTTTTACTAATCTTTTAACATATATAAGTTATTTTTTGTGAATTCATGATATTACATTCTTATTTTGAATTTAATTACATATAGTTCTTTGGTTGGAACAAGTCGATCTATGATATGCAAATTTTTGATAATTTATGAGAAGAATGGACAAAACACATGGTTCAAATTATAACATCATAAGAAGAATAAGGAGAAGAATCTGATGATCTTGATCATGTGTCTTTGAAGTTGGGGCTGCTTTTTTGTGGATGTTTATGTGCTCATGTATTTAGGGGGAATGAATTATTATATGGACCATTTGTTTTTTTTCAAACTCTATCTCATTTCTCTTGCCTAGTTTCCTGGTCACTATGTTGGTGATTCTAAGCAAACCAAGTTTCCTCTCCTTGAAATAAAGTGGGAATATCACAAAATCCATGACAAAAGAGACATCATTTTATTTTTAATTTAAGTTAAATATATATATATATATATATGTGTGTGTATGTATGTATGTATGTATGTATGTATGTATGTATTGTATATAAATTATTTTTTTGTAATAAATTTAATTCTCAAGTAGTTAATTAATATTTAATTTTTTTAATTATTTGTATTATTTAAACTTTAATAAATAGATTTTGGTTTTTTTCTACTATTATGTGATGAAAACAGGTTCTGAGTAGAGTCAAAAATGAGTAAAATGTGTTAAAAAAATACAGAATTTAAAGCCGGTTCATGTGTTGAACCGACTTTAAATTTTAAATCTAAGGTGAATCAACTTTAAACCTCAATTTTGGCGTAATATGATTATGAAGAAATATATATATACAATCAAAAACCTAATTAAACATAATGTATGTTTTATATTATTCTACTAACTCTTTTTTATATGTTTGGACTTAAAATTATGAATTAATTTCTATTTCATCATTATTTGCAAATATATCATGGATCATAGGGTACCAGAGATTGTAAATCCAAAATGATCCATTGGGGAATTTGAAAAGAATGGGTTGCACTAATATACTTGATGCTCCACTTAATCCTAATGATAGAATACTTGTTCAATTCGATGCAACTGGTAATCCATTAGGGGAAATGGCCAACAATTGAAATCTTCTATTGGTATACTTGTGAAGTCAAGTATACCAATCAATATAAATGATTGGAGTAAGGTTGAAGATGCGGAAAAGTACAAGATATGGAAAACCATTTATGTAAGTCTTTTTTGTTTTATAATTAATTACATATTATATCCTTTTGTATTATATTAAAATGTATTTTTTTACAGAATCGTTTTAAAATCCCTGATAATTGGATAAAAAAGTGTTATAAGATTGCAAATAAAGCAAGGAAGGAATACAAAACTTCCAAATTTTCCCGAAATTATGTGTTTCCATACTTGGAGTAAGTAATGACAATGCATATTAGATTCACCTTTTTCATAGAAAATTCATTTATTTAACTATTAATGACACATAATTGATATATTTTTCATAATAACACAGAATGGATTTTAACTTACTGAAGAGCAATCCTCGTTATAAAAAGAGAGGATAAAATGGTTGTATGATGAGTATATACGAGAGATTATTAATTGGTTCCCCAACCATGTAAGTGTCATTCACAAGAATTCATTAGTGCACATAATTAATGTTTTACAATTTTTTTAAACACATTTCATGTTTTTATATGCATGGATTCAAGTTGAACTCAATAAACCCAATCATAAAATAACAAAAACTCTAACATGGCTTTCACATGGTCCAAAATTTGATGTTAAATTGTATTCTAGTTTCACAATTAATGGTTGTAGGTTTACAACACAAGCAAGAGACAAAATGTGAGTAAACTAGAATAATTGTGTGAAGATGGTTGCAAAAACTTGGCAATTTGTTAGTTTGAAAAATGGTAATTATGTACATTCTGATAGAACTTATATATTATGGTATAATTCAAGAAATTTGATAACTCGATTATGAGGTCTTCCATGAATAGTATTTTTGTGTTATTGGGTGAAAGACAGAGCAGATGTTGGATATAAAGTAGAAGATTTTGGATTGACCCTTGTAAACTTATCCAAGATAGGTCACATAGATGATCATTTCTTGTTACCACTTCATGCAAAATAAGTATTTTATGTGAGCGATCAAATTGACACAAGGTGGTTTGTTGTGTTAACACCTCCACAAAAAGAGTTCAACCATTGTGATGCTTGAGAAGATTATGACATGCTTGATACATTATCAAATGTTAGTCATTTCTCAAACAAATTGCCTAATGTATATGATAATCTAGTTGATGATGAGGATTTTTCATCATGGATTCAAAGTGATTATGGAGGAATATATATATATATATACACATACACACACATAATCAAAAACCTAATTAAACATAATGTGTGTTCTATATAATTCTAATAACTCTTGTTTCTATGTTTGGAGTTAAAATTGTGAATTCATTTTTATTTCATCATTGTTTGCAGAAATTTCATGGATCCTAGGATACTAGAGATTATAGATCCAAATGATCCATTAGGGTATTTTAAAAGAATGGGTTAGGCTAATATACTTGATGCTCCACTTAATCCTGATGATAGAATACTTTTTGAATTGATGCAATTGGTAATCCATTGGGAGAAAATGGCCAACATTTAAAATCTTCTATTAGTAGACTTGTCAAGTCAAGTATACTAATCAATATAAATAATTGGAGTAAATTTTAAGATTGTGAAAAGTACAAAATATGGAAAACAATTTATGTAAGTCTCATTTGTTTTATAATTAATTACATATTATATCTCCTCTAAAATGTGTTTTTACAGAATCATTTCAAAGTCCCTCATAATTGGCTTAATAAGTGCTATAAACTTGCAAACAAGGCATTCAAGGAATGCAAAACTTCTAAGTTGGCTAGAAGTTATATGTTTCCATACTTGGAACCCCTTAATGAAGAAGAATTGTATAAAATCCCTGAAGATCACCCATGGATGGAACCCTAAGAATGGTAATATACAAATACATAATTTTCTTCCTAACTGTACTAGTAAGTCATCAAATCTTGAAGTTAGACAAAGAATAGTAATGTTAAGTTATGAATTTATAACTATTTTATATTTATTTTCCTCTAACTTAAATTAATAAATTGGTTAATAAATTTATTTAATTTATGTACATATGAAGCGTAATTGGGTATACCAGTTATCCGAGATGAACTATATATAGAAATAAAGACACTGAAAATGAAAAATTCAAAACTAATGAATAAACGAGGAGAAGAACAACTCAATAAGTTGGTTAGAAATTTAATTTGATATAAAGTCTTTGTTGTGATTTTTCCATATTCATGTAATAATGTATGGTATTCTTAATACTTTATTATTTTTAGAGAACAACCCAAGAACAAATAAATAACGGTAAAATAATTGTGAAACTAGGAAAAGATGCCATATATTATGCATTTGAACTCCTATAAGGCTACTATGTTAAGTGAGCTTTCAACAATGTAGAAATTTTAAAGTTACCAAGCTAGGACATGCTAGGCATGCTCTTTTGGCCAGGCATGTCACTATCCATGCCAGGCATGCCACCTATGTCATCTCATGGCCAACATATGTTCTCTATAGGATATAGTCATTCTATTGGACCAAAATATATTCCAAGAGTGCACATGCAATCACATTGTAGTGCAATGTCTCCAATACAATATGTGCATTCTTACCATAATTCACAAGAATATTTTAATGAGAATTTTCTTCCAATAGCTACCCCACATGAGAGCCTCCTCCATTTGATGAATCTTTCATGTTAAGATTTAAAGCTTATATAACATGAATATTATTTTTATTTTATTATATATTTTGTTTATTGTATATAATGCTTAAATTATTTTATAGAATATGAAATGCATGTTGATAGATCCATCATTATGGACTATGCTGCTATTAGAATGGTACAATAATTGAAAAATTATCGAAATATTAACAATTATTATTTTCCAAATCATTGGCAAATATTTACCAAAGTTATGAAATTGAGCCTTCATAGATATTCTTGAGGAAGGAATGACTATCCTTTCTCTTGGAACGATGTTCATACTAGATGTAAGATGATCATAGTAAGTCATATTCAATAATTCGTTGGGAAACTTTTTAATATGGTAACCTTACTTTTTTACATAAAACGGTTATAAGTTAGGGAAAAAACCCATACGGTGAATTATTTCTCCAACATCCGTAGGCATCTTAGATGTGACTGCATATAGGAAAAAATTCCTATCTCTATTAACTGTGCTATAATGTTTGGTGGGCATCATCCTAGAACAAACAAAGTATTATCAAATTCTTGAAAATTTGTCTAAATACTTTGCTTCGAAACCTTTATGTTTACCACCAGCTATAATCTATTCAGTACCTTGTATAATTAAGGCTTTTAATACTACAGTATAATCTACATTACTAAGATACTGTTCATACTCACCTTCTCCAACATGTACTAAATAAAAGCGAGTATTTATGTCAATAGGTCTAATTGGAACTAGCACATTCCAAACGAAAACTTTTTTGTCAACATCGTAGAAAATATTAGCGTAAAATTCTCGAATTCAAGATTCAATAACAAGCTCTGCTTCCCTTACAAACTTTTTTCATCCTAGAATGGATATTATATCTGTAATCCTTTCAGGTTCATTGTTAAATTCCATCCCCATTTTTAGAATAAAATCTTTATTAATTTCCGCTACTTTTCAAAGCAAACTTTAGTATCAAACTTGAAAATTTTGAGTTATCAAAATCTCCAAAATTTGAAACCTCCTTTCCTTTCCAAGACCTCTTAGGTGCTATTTTAAAATTTGTTTACCACAATATCTAAACATGGATTCACAAAAAAATTTCAAAAATACAATTTCATCCAAATAATTCCTAACCCTCTCTTTATTCTAAATAGAGTTTTGGACTCTTAATAAATATATAAATACTCTACAAATTTCAAAAAATTTAAATTGAAAAATTAAATTTCAAAACTTTTGAGGACTTACTTTTTTTGTTGAAGAAAGAACGGTAGAAATTGTTTTTAGATAGAATTTGTGAAAGAAATTTGAAAAAAGGTGGAATTTTTGAGAAATTATTTGTGTTTGGGGGAGAGAAAAGTTAGGATGCTGAGAGAAAGTATGAGAAAATGTGAGAAAAAAAAGTGAATTTTCTCTTGTAAGGAAAAGGGTTATAGGTAAACGTTACACGCATGGTGTGACACACACTGTTTTGATTCTGCATATTATGCATTTAAACCATTCATGCCATCGTACACATAAATTTCATGTTGAAGTGTGCCTTCTTTGTTTCACTTATTACATGTTTGTATTCCCCATTATGTTTTTTAAAAAATCTATATTAACCACACATAAATTAAAAATCACACAAAATAAATAAATACAAAATATAAAATAAATTAAAGCAATAAATAAATAATAATTGATTATCTTTAGTGAGACATTGTTTTGAAAGATTTCATCTTTTGTAAACTCAACATCCCATCGTTATTGAGTTCTTTTATTTTCTGACCATGTAGTTATTCCTTGCCTTGCTTCTGCAAGTACTGGGTTAACTGTTTCACCTGTGTTTCCATTTTTTTTAATGAAAATTTCTATAAAGTCCAACCTTTGATTAGTCATTGATTGGTTGTCTCTACTCACTTCAATGAATGAATTCAAGGAAAAAAATTATTTTTAGATTTTTATATATATTTTTATATATTTTTATGTGTTTTTATAAATAAGATAAAATTTATAATTTTTTTAAATATCAAAAATTAATTAGTAACCAAGATATTTCAAAATTTTAAATAAAATTCACAATATTTAAAACATAAAAAGTTTTTAAGATTTTGTTAATAACAATTTGAAAACGATATTCGTCCCAGAAAATGGCATTAAAAACTTTGTGCTTACAAAGGTTAACTAGTTTTTAGTGTAATTACCGATTTATCTAACAATTATACCAAAAACTTGATGTGTCAAAATTAGGCGTACAAATTTTGTATAATTTATAAAATCGCTCACAAATGAACGAATCACTTATAGAAAATGACAATTATACTTCCATGGTTAGTCTAAAGAGGGATCATGTAGTTTTTAAATAATTCAATAAATTCTTAAAAAAGAAATTAAATAACCTAAACAACCTATCATGATTGTTTTGGGTTGAACTTCTAAATTAATAACATAAAAATAAAGATATATTCAATAAATATTTATCATGCATTGAATAATTTATGGAATATATTATTTAGTTATTCATGCTTGCTCAATATTATGTAGGAAATTAAATATATGAATTAAGATTATTAATTATTTTTTATAGGTATAAAAATATCCTAAGATAATGATCATTTTCTTTGTTAATTAAACTTTAACTTGTCGCCTTCAATCGGACCAACAATTTAAACCTTAATTAAATTATGCTCCTTTTTTAAGAAATTATTAAACCATTTAACTTGTCACCGTCGTGTATTACTTTGAAACCCTAATTTTCATGAAATGTTTTTTTCAAATTTTTAAACATATGTAATATTTTACAAATTGTTTTCTTTTAATCTTCCTAATTGTTATGGTTGCTTCAAGTATAATCCTTTCAAGTTAAATCTTATTAATACAAGAATACCTAAAAAACAATAAAATATATCTGTGATTTCGAAAAGATAAATTTGTATAGAATAATAATAAAATAAACAAATACAAATATATATAATCACTACTCATACATAAAATCACAATATATCAAGTTCTTTTGAGCACTTATCAATTCCTCAAAATTTGACAGTGAACTTAGAGAAGAGAATGGAGGTTCACCGACTTCTAGCAACCAATACGAACAGCCAATACCAAATCCAAATCGCTCTTATCCTTCACAATTAGGTCACCAAGATCAAGTATCAGATCAAAGTTATCAACACCAGCCATCAAGTCTTCCATAATTTCCTTTAGCAACCAAAAGCCTAGTTAAGATTGTAAAGTAGTTAGGAAAATCTCATAGAAAGAGCAGAAGATTCAAGAACCAAAGAAAAAAAATTCGAAAGTGTGAGGAAAGAACTAGTGAGAGAAATCAGAGTTTGAAGCAAAATTGCAAACCAACACACAAAGGTTGGAAAGGGAGGCCAAAGCATGGGAGACGCTTGGAGAAGACGATTCAACAGCAGTGAGATTAACTTTTTCCTATCTCATTTTTTTTTTAAACAATTCTGGGGACTAAGAATATTAAGTATTATAGTTGTATTCCTGATTACTATTAGTTCACGGGATTTCTAAAGAGAAATATAATTAATTAAGTGTATATGCAATTCTTCTTGTTTTCCTCTTATTCTTTGTCTGAACTTGAACGATGCCTTCATTAATGTCTTCATGGTTCCCTCGATTCAAACCAAACCAAAGTCTAGAGTTAAAAACTTATGTAGAGCGTGTTTAATAACAATTTTTATTTTGGATTTTCAATTTTTTTCAAAAGATTTTTTAATAATGTATATTTGATAATGATTTTAGATTTTATCATAATTTTAAGAAATCACTACCCGTATTAAATATGGGATAATTTATAAATCTTTAAAAATAAAATTTTTGAATTGTATTTTTTATTTCTAATTTTTTTATTTTCACGTACATTTTTCTAAAGAATAATTGTATATATAAGTATCGGAGAAAGGATGACTAAAAACTTAAAATTTATAAATAACAACAAAAATATTTCTTTATCTTTTAAATTTTTGAAAAAAATAAAAATATTATCAAACAATTAATAGGTGATTTTTTTAATTTTTATTAAAAATCATCTAGTAAAAATTATTATCAAATTGATTAATGATTAATTTTACAAAAGATTTCAAAATTATAAAATTAGTTATTGAAACAATTCCACTATGCAAATATCTAACACGTATAGTATAAACACGTATATGAGAAAACAAGAATAAAATATTTAATAGGTGAATATACTTAAAAATATAAGTCGATATACTTAGAAGAAAATACCCAAAATCTCCCAAATGGCCACCATTACTATTCACCTCTTAATTCCTTAACGCCACACATGTCCTCCTTATCTCAACAGTTCAATTTCGGTGCGAGATCCCAGTCAGGATTCTTTCTATGCTATATTTTGCATACAATTAGTCCAAATATAACTCAAAAACTGATAGATTTTCTCAATATAAATATAAAATAACACTGAATAAAATATAAATAATATCATAATAGTATAAAAATTCTTCATAAAATTTTTAAAAAAATACATAAATTATAGAATTAAAGTGGAGGTAATAATTGAGAATAAAAGGATTTAAGAAGAAATTAAAGGAGTTAAAGATTAAATTCAAAAATAAAAATCTTAAGATTTCTTACCTCTTTTATTTTTATGAATAATTTTTTGAATTTATTATTTTCTATAAATATTAATTTTATAAATGATAATGGGTGATGCCAAAGACCTAAACATAGATTGCAATATTTAATAAAATCTATAATATTCTATTCAATTATTTTTTTTGATTATGTATTAATTTTTAGTTTTAATTATTGTATAAATTTGTTTGATTATTTAAATGTACAATTACATAATTAAATTAATTCATAATTAATCAATTTAGTTGATTGAGTACGTAATTGCTTACTCTTCATATAAAGTAATGATATCTTAAGCAATATAAAGTAAGGTTTAAATTTGACTCTCCATATGAGCCACATCAATTTTCGGCGCTCAAAAGTTAGGTTAATTAATTTTATTTATTTTATGTATTAATTTATATATATATATAATTAAACAATTTATTATAAAATAACAAAGAAAAAATATTAAAAATACAAAAAATAAAAAAGTTAGAAAAATTGTATTAAAAAAATAAAAAAATATTTTGTATTTTGTATTTTGATTTATTTATATTTATGTTTATTTTATTTTTACTTAATTTATCTATAATCTTTATTTGTTTTTTTGAGTTATAGTGAATGAACATATGCTACAATTTGAGATCAAATTCATAATTTCTTAAGCATGCAATTCAAACAGATCTTCCAAGCTCAAGTGAATTATTTGAAGATTTGGATCATTCCATCTACATAGAAATGGTTGTGAATTATCCCACTCAAACTCTTAAGGGGATGGCAAAACCGACTTGAGATCAACAACCATTATGCATTCAATACGATGACAAGTGATGCTCTTGAATTGAAGTCTGGCATGATTCATCTCTTGCCTACTTTTCGAGGTCTACCTAGTAAGGATCCAAATAAGGTTCTAAATAAATTTCATGTGGCTTGTTCTAGTATGAAACCTATTGGGACTACTAAAGAACAAGTAAAACTTGGAGCATTCCTATTCTTTTTATTAGATAGCGTCAAAGAGTGATTGTACTAATTACCCTCTAGGATAATAAATATTTAGAATAAGATGAAACAATTCTTCTTGGATAAATATTTTCCAGCTTCTCGGGCCACTCTAATCAAAAAAATAAATTTGTGGTATTCAATAGGACAACAGGGATAATTTATTTGAATATTAGGAATGATTAAAGAAATTATGTGCAAGTTTCCATAATCCTCAAATAAGTGAGAAGATCTTAGTCCAATATTTTTATGAGGGAATGCTACCCATGGACAAAAACACGATACATGCAGGAAGTGGTGGAGCTTTAGTTAATGAGACTCTTAAAACTACAAGGAATTTGATCACTTCTATGCTACAAATGCTCAATAGTTTGGTACATGTTCTAACCCACCACAAAAGGTCAATGAAGTAGGAGTTTCAAATAATATTAAACAACAACTGAGCATCCTCAATTCAATTGTGCAATAACTAGCAATCAGACAAGTTCAAGCTTGTGGAATCTACACCAACATTGGACACCCAACAAACATGTGTCCTAATATTCAAGATCCTAATATTGAACAACCAAATGCTATGAGAGGATACGAAGGACAAAAAAGACAAAAATATGATCCCTATTCAGACATTTACAATCCTGGTTGGAGAGATCATTCTAGCTTTAACTATTCTAAAGGCAATCAAATAGTTGTCCGTGGTAATCTACTAGGTTTTCTTTTTCCAAGAGGCTAACAACCTTATCAAGTGAGACCACAAAATCTTCCTACATCTCAAGGTAAATATTTAGAGAATTTAGTTAATACAATAGTATCCAACAGTTCTTAATTCCAATAAGAAAATATGAAGTTCCAAAAAGATACTATCAAGTTCCAACAAGAATCACTCATGTTTCAATGAGACATAAAATCTTCTATCAAGAACTTTGAAAATAGATTCAGTCAATTAGCTACTACCATTGGTAAAATAAAAGCATACGGATTTGGTAAACTTCCCTCTTAACCAATGGTTAGTCGTCAGGAAAATGAGAATGCTATATCATTATGAAACGGTAAACATCTTGAAGAAGCTCACAAGGAAAAAACCAAATAAAATGAGATTATTGATGAGATAATTCAAGAAGAAAGAAGCAATTATGACAAAGTGGAAAACAAGACAACTGATAACAAGGAAGCAAAACAAAAATTTAGGGTACAATCCAAAGTTCCAGTTTCTACTTTTGAACCCCTTATTCCTTTTCCTAATAGGTTTGCAAATTCCAAGAAGGAGGTACACGAGAAATAAGTCTTCAAAACTTTTTGATATTCCACTATTGGATGCCACCAAGCAAGTGCCATGTTATGCTAAATTTATGAAGGAATGGTACCCCAACAAGAGGAAGCTCAAAGGCAATGAAATGATGATGAGAGAGAATGTATCGGTAGTCTTACAAAGAAAACTTTCATAAATATGCAAGGGTCCAGGTAGTTTCCCTATACCATGTGTTATCGGTAACAATAAATTTGAAAGGGTTATTATAGATCTAGGAGCTTCAATTAATGTTATGCATTACTCAATTTTTTCTACGTTAAATCTTGGCCCCTTTAAAGAAACCGACGTAGTTATCCAATTCATTGATTGATCTAAAAGCCTATGCAAAGAGAGTTTTGGAAGATGTTTTAGTGAGGTTAATAAGCTTATCTTCCTAGTGTATTTTTATTTGCTTGATATGAGAGATGACTCCACTATTAAGTCCACACCTTTTCTTTTGGGTAAACAATTCATGAGAATAGCTTGAACAAAGACAAATGTGCACTCCGGAACACTAACTATAGAGTTTGACGAAGATGTTATTTATTTCAATATCTTTGAAGCAATTAGGTATCCTAGTGATTATAATTCTTATTTTTCTGTTGATATACTTGACTCTTTGGTACAAAAAATGATTGATGATGAAAGTACAAACCTATTGGAGGTTTCCATAAGGGACAACATGAAAACCAAAATTTAAGTAATGAAGAAGGGGATATTGACTAAGTATAGGAATTGAAAGAGATTTTCATCTTTCTTGATTCTTCTCTAGAGATAAACCCAAGGTATAATCATTCCTATATTTCTCTTCCTGTTTCTAATGAGAAACTTTTTCCTTCCATTGGGAAAGCACTCATCTTGGAGCTCAAACCTTTCTCAGAATATCCTAGATATGTATAATTAAGAGACAAAGACACACTTCTAGTAATTATATCATCTAAGCTTTCAACTATTAAAGAGGAGAGCTTAATTAGTGTTTTGAAATAATACAAATCAGAGATTGGTTGGAAAATTGCTGACATTAAAGGAATCAGCCCCTATGTGCATACACTGAATATAACTTGAAGATAAAACCAAACTAACAAGAGAACCATAAAGGTGATTGAATCCAACAATGATGGAAGTGGTTAAGAAAGAAGTTATCAAGATATTGAAAATTGGTGTAATTTTTTTAATTTCAGATAGCAAGTGGGTTAGCCCTGTCCAAGTTATTCCAAAGAAGTTAAGGGTTACAGTGATAAAGAATGAGAATAATGATATGATTCCTACTCAACTATAAACCGGGTGGTGAATTTGCATTGATTTTCAAAATCTCAACTCTATGACTCGCAAAGATCATTTTCATTTACCTTTTAATGATCAAATACTTGAACATTTAGTAGGCCATACTCAATATTTTTTTCTTGATGGTTTTTTGGGTTATAATTAGATTGTCATTACACCAAAAGGCCAAGAGAAGACAATATTGCCCCTTTGGAATCTTTGCTTATAAACGCATGCCATTTGGCCTTTGTAATGCTCCTGTCACCCTCTAGAGGTGTATCATAATTATATTTTCCTATTATATAGAGAGTATTATAGAAGTATTTATGGATGATTTTACTATATATGGAGATTTATTTGATAATTAGGATTAATAGTAAGGCCTCTATACCATTTTCTCCAAAAAAAAAAGTGGTATTTGTTTTCAATGATGAGTGCCTCAAAGAATTTACATATTGAAATTCCTCTTATTACATTCATGCCTTAAAACTTTTTCCAAATAAGTTATGTTCTCATTAGATCTTTCCATTTATTATTACTAATGTTTGCTTTCATGGTGCAGTTGAAATATGAAGCCTGAGTACTAATAAAGAATTTCAAGTTAATGGACATAAATTGAAGTCATACTATGAACCTTTTGCACCAATCAATATAGAGGAGGTGACTCTACACGAACCAATAGATTTGGATGACTAAAGAAACACATGAGGCAATGTCAGGCTAGTGATGTTAAACCAAGTGGTTTGTAGGAGGCAACCTACCATATTTGTTTTCTACTCCTTTATTACTTAATTTTACATTACATATTGCATGTGTTTACATTGTGAACAATGTAAGAAATAGGTATGAGGGAGTGTTAACACATCACTATCTTTATTTTTTAGACTTTAGTAGTTTAACATGTTTTAGGATTAGTATGCTCTAGGTAGCATAATTTTTTCATCCTTAGTATTTAATTGTGGCATTTATTAGGATAGTTATGATTAATAGAAGGGCTCCTAATCAATCACATCATTTGTATTTGTTTTTTGACATCTGTGATGAAATCAGCTAAACAATGTTTGGTTAAAAAGGATAATGAATGTTGATAGAGTCTTTAACCTTGTTTCTAAGTGAAGGTAACTTTATGATAATTTTGCTCAAAACTTACATTCACAATAGTTAAACTAGTGATAGAATAGAAGAATCTATATACATGAACTTGTGAAAATTATGATGAATTTGTTGGAACTTTGCTACTCTTTTAATGAATAAGAATAGGTTGTTAGAACTTTTCTTTAAATTTTCAAGGCAAATGCTGAACATATTCCATGAAAAATGATTAAGGAAATAGGATTAACTACTTCGGCAAAATTATCTTACCCATAATGTATTGTTCTTTCAAGAACAACTCTTTTTGAGAACTAATTTGAGCTTAAACGAGCCAATTATTTGTACCCACTCCTTACCTTTTGAATCAAATACATTAGACATACCTTATAGTTTAAGAATAAGCAAAGTTGCATAAAAAGAGAATAGATTCTATGAAAATGCTAAAATAAGATTTAAAAGTGGCAATTATGCTATAATTAATTAAATTCCCAACTTACATAAATAACCTTTGCTACAATATGTTCCCAAAAAGAACAAAAAAGAGAGGGAAAAAATGAAAAAGATAAAAAGAAAGAAAGAAAAAATATACATATATATATAATAACAATAATAAAGAGACAAGCTGAAAAGAATTATAAAGAGGGTTGTGTGTGTTATTTAAAAAATAGTGGCATAAATAAAATAAAAGAAGTCAATAATGATGTTTTGGTCCAAAATAATAAGATTTGAGCATATTTTATTGACATAATTAATCTCATGGTAGTGTTATTTATAGGTCTTTTTCTCTTATTGCATGGATTCATGAACTTTTACTTATCCTTTTTTTCTTTCATTTGATTGAATCAACAAACAGAGCTACATATTATAACCAAATGAAAAACCTTTTGATTTTAAGGATTAGTTTTGGTCATTAGAGATATAATTTTAAGGGAAAACCTATGTTATTCAATTCAACTCTAAAAAGAATAGTGATGTTTACAAGGAGGAACAATGTTTCAACTTATTTATGTAGATGATTTAACTATTGATAATTGATATTACATCACACACATACTTTGAGCATGATTATTGTACAGTAGCTATAACAAAAGGATGACTAAAGATAATATCTAACATTTATTAGAATTCAAAATTGTAATATTGTTAAGCCCTTAAGATAAAATTTCAAAAAACGTATTCTCTTAATTATGCATGTGGACTTTACTCGAGAACTAGCAAACAGTATGTGTGAGGAGTTTGATAAGTAATATTTTATACATATTTTTTAATATAAATTCCATTACATTTATATATATATATTTTTTATTAATATAAAAGCTAAAAATATTTATTATGAATTTATTGAGAAAAAATTATTTTTTTATAATTTTTGGGTTTTTTCTAGTATTTTTATGAATTTTTTTATGTGTTTTATTTGACAGGTGGATGTACTTAAAAATATATGTTGATGTACTTAAAAGAAAATACCCAAAATCTCCTTATCAACTAGGTTACTATTCACCTCTTAATTCTTAACGAGACACATGTCCCCTTATCTCAGTAGTGCAGTTTCAATGTGAGATTCCCACACCGCAATTGCCTCTACGCTTATACTTCACATATAATCAGTTCAAATATAACTCATAAACAAATCAATTTTTTCATTAAAAATACAAAATAGCACTCTATAAAATATAAATAGTAATAAAATTATATGAAATTTAAGAAAAAAATTCAAAAAAATACAAAAAATACTAGAATTAAGTCGGAGGATATAATTAAGAAGAAGAAGATTCAAAAAACAATTAAAAAAATTGAAGATCAAATTCAAAATTAAAAATCCTAAGATTTCTTCCACTTTCTTTTACTTTTTTCATTAATAATTTTCAAAATGTATTATTTTTCATAAATAGCTAATATTATAATTGATTATGAGTGATTTTGAAGCCCTAGATATGGATTGTAATATTTAATAAGATTTGTAATATTTTATTTAACTATTTTTTCTAATTACATAATAATTTTCAATTTTAATTGTTGTATGAATTTATTTGATTATTTAAGTGTATAATTAAATAAATAAATTAATTCATCGTTAATCAATTTAGTTGATTGAGTACATAATCGTTTAATTAATTTAGTGATAAGTTACCTATAATGAGAATTAATACTCAAAATAATTAAACCGAGCTTATGTATTTAATCTTGATCCAATTTGTTTTTTTAAAAATGAATGTTTTTGATAAATTAAATTTAGAAAGCTTATTCTAGATTGTTTATTAAAAAGATTTGGATTAAGAGCTTGCTTAATTCAACGAATCTATAAGAATATATGGATATTTTTGATTTTGTGAATTTCTCTAAGTTGATATAATCTAAGAATAGGAGAATTGGATATAGTTTTGTTGATTTACAATATATGTTAGTGGTAGAGAATGATCCTACAATCGTTCTTTTATTTGAATCTCCATCATAATTTTTATATTTTGTTTTTATCTTTATTAATCTTTAGTTGTTAGATTCAATTTTCACTTTACAAAACAAAACCCTTTTTTTAATAAGTAAGAGTTAGTTTCTAAAATTCTCAGCGAGAAATACTCTTACTTGCTATATACTAAATAATGATATCTTATGCAATTTAAAGTAATGTTTAAATTGATTGTTCATCTAAACTACATCATCAAACTCAAGAGCTCAAAAGTCACTAGAACTCTTTTAGATCGAAATGTGCGGCCTAATCAAGCCAAGCTCTCTGGATAATATTAATTACATCCTTCTTGAAAAAGTCCAAGACCTGGTAATGAACCAAGATAAAGAGTTACCAACTTCTAGAGACCACCCCCAAATCACAAGCAATGAAAAACAAAACAATTGAGAGTAAACATAGAAAACAATATGCAGGATGGAAAGCAACATAAATAAATTAAACAAAGTAGTTCAATTTATGATAAGATAAGAAAGATAGGATAAGCAATAAAGGTAGTATGCATGGCAGATCAAGAAAGCAGTAAGGAAGAAATTAGACAATATACCATAGATATAAAAGATGCTTTCATAATAAAATCCTCATATGATGGCACTTACTTAGATAGAAGTATGCTTGTATTAACTAAATATTAGAGCATGCATACAAAACGATATAATGAGGTAAACCCATATAAAAAACCTACGTATATGGTAACATCCTTGGGTTGTTTATAATAACCACTCGGCAGTAAATAATTCACTATATGGATAAAATAGTTTACAAATTAATAGAAATATAGATATATATACGTGTACCAATTAGGACACATGTACTAACTACAGCTATGCTACCCTTGCTAGCTGCCTTTATAGCTAGTACGATCCAACATTTAATCCAAATCTTACATAGAACACTAACACCACCAAGTGGTACGAGTGGTTACCAAATCAATATCATGAAACCTAAGGATGTGACTTATACAGAGCTTAAAGACCTAAGTCTCAGTTGTTAATACTCTCTTAGTTAACCCAAACATTGTTAATTTTGTTTTTTGCAAAAATACTCTAAAATCATTAATTATGAAAATACACTCAAAGCATTAGCGACTTAGAATTAGAAACTAATTTAATCTTTTGAAAATAATGAGTTTCAAAAAATAAAAAAAATTCAACATTTTTCTAATTACCAAAAAAAAAAGAGGATGGTATTTATAGAAAATTCCAAGCCGTCGGGTACCCTACCGACAAATCATTGACTAGGATAGCGATGGTAATAGTCATCACACACTTTCCATCTAGGGTGGCGAGCACACAAAATACCCATAAAAAATGTCAACATAACAAAAACAACGAAATGTAACCTAGCATGCATAGCAACAAAACCAACTCCTATGATGTATGTAAAACATGCAATCATACAAAGTGTTCTCAACTAAGTGAGTGTGTGCAGTATTGACCATTAGTCACTAACTTACATAGAAAAATCCCTAAGTAAAATAACCAGAGTTCCTATTTTACACACAGGAATGTCAATAAAGACTCAAAAGACATATAGGACTTACACTTCTCTTTGTAAATGATTTTTCAAGAAAACCATTGGTGTATTTATTAAAAAAACTAAAGTGTTTAGAGTATTCAAGAAATTTGAAGAAACAATGAAGAAAGAAAATGGATGAGAGATCAAGGCCATGAGATCCGACTGAGGAGGAGAATTCACTTCCAAGAGTTCCATGAATTCTATGAAGCAAATGGAATTTGACACCCTTTAATTGTTTCAAGATACCCTCAAAAAAATTGGAGTAATGGAAGGAAGAATAGACCGATCCTTGACGTGATACAAACCATGCTCAAGAGCATGAAATTTCCAAAGGAATTTGGATTAAAGTAGTGGCATGTGTAGTCTATCAATCCAATTGATCTATAGTAAGAAGTGTTTGGGGGAAAAAATACCATAAGAAGCATGTAGTGGAAGCAGGCCCAAAATTTCTCATCTAAGAAGCTTAGCCTATACCCATTTACTAGATGAGATAAGAAACAAGCTCGATGACAAAAGTGAGGCACTCATATTCATCAGGTATGGCTCAAACTCTAAAGGTGATAAGTACAATTTCATAAACATTTTTTAGTTATCAATTCATTTACATTTATACATATTTTATTATTATAATTAGTTAAAATAATTTATTTTGTATTTATTAGGAAAAAAATTAATTGTTTGGATTTTTTAGGTTTTTTGGGATTTTTATTTGATAGGAATTAACTTAAAAAGGAAATTGATGTATTTTTCCCCATCATAGCTTATTCCCATCACAGCTTATTCCCATTGTAGCTTATTCTCATTACCATTTATTCCCATCACATCTTATCCTACCTTTTGACAAGTGGTGTCCACTAATTCTATATCTATCAAAATACCAATAATCTTATTTACATCTAGATTCAATTTTTATCTTTAATAAATACAAAATAGCACCCCATATAAAGGGAGTATCAAAATTAACAAAATAAATACACAATTTACAATTCATAAGGGATATCAAGAAAAGAAAATCAAGGAGGCAATTATATAGTTAGAAAGAAGATTACAAGAGAAAATTACAAGAACAATCGAATTCTTCATCAAAGTTGGATCTTTATATTTTTCTCCATCCTTCTTGTTACTCTTATGCACTCATACATTATTAATTATGATTTTAGAACTATGAGTGGATAGGTTCTTATTTTGGATTCTTGATAAATCTTGCCACAAACCATGCGATTGATTTTATTCAATTGAAAGATTTTTTCTATTACTAATTGATTTCATAATGTTGATCTTAACGCAAGAATTATTTGGTTAATAATTATAGGATTTGAGATTCATGCTCTAACATAACAAAGTAGGTTTTTTAATTAGTGATAAAAGTATTGTCACATGAATTGAAATAGTATGATAGTATGATAGTATGATTGATGAATGTGTGGCTTGATATATGTGATCATAATTGATATGTGAATGAAATAGAATGACAATGTGATTGTTTGCGCATAATCTAAAAGAATGCTTGACAAATATTCCTATGAATATAAAAGCATGTATCCAATCAATTAGAGAGAGAAATCAATTAGCAATATTTGAAATTACATGTAGAATGGTTAGGAGATTCATAGATCTTAAGTCTCCAGATATTGTTTCCTTCATCATTATTTATTTCTTTGAATTAATTATAGGTATAATCATTAGTTTAGATAATTTTCTCTTATTATTCACTTAAATAGTATTGCAAATACTATATCGATCACTCTCTATGAGACGATAATCATATTTAACACATCTTATTACTATGATAACCTTTATACTTGTGGAATTGCTACCACGTTTTTGGTACCGCTGTCTAGGAGTGAAATAATTTTTATAATTAATATCAATATTCATATAAGAGTATTAGTTTAGGAAATTTTAATTTTGCTTTGTTTTAGTTTTATGTATGCCTAGGAAGAAAGGTATGAATCTTGAACCTTTTGATCCTAAGATAGAGAGAACTCTTCACAGGTTAAGAAGAGAAGGACCACATCAACTTTAGCTTTGGGATATGGAAAAATTAGAGCCACAACTGGACATCATCTTCCCTAAACCTCTTCGAGGCTTTGTAGTAAGCAAGTATTTGGAGTCTAATAATCCATTATTAGACCCTCTATTAATGCAATTTTTTTTGTTAAAACCTGATGTGATCCAAATGGTACAATCAAATCAATATAGAGATCTAGATAATAAGAATCCTAACTATCTCTTAGCCATACTTTTTTAGGAATAATACATTAAAGATGAATGAAGTCTCTGAAGATGCCATACATATTTGCTTCTTCCCCTTCTCACTTAAGAATAAGGTAAAGGCATAGCTAAATTACTTACCTATAGGATCCATCACCACCTGAAATGACTTGGCCCAAAAGTTTATGGTTAAATATTTCTTACCTTCAAAGACAACTCAGTTTAAGAATGCTCTCCCAACCTTTCAATAATTTGATGGGGAATCCTTCTATGAGGCATGGGAACATTTCAAAGATCTATTGAAAAAAAATTTCACATCGTAGTATTCATCCATTGTTACAAATCTAAACATTTTATGGAGGCTTATTAGAGAAAACAAGAACTATTCTTGATGCAGCAGTTGGATGTACTTTAATGGAAAAATATGATAATGAGTCCTTTACACTACTAGATGAAATGGTCTATAATAGTTTCCAATAGGCAGTAGAGAGATTAAAACAAAAAAGGGTTGTTGGAATGGTAGATGTAAATACACTTACAATCTTGTAAGCACAAACTAATGCATTGTTGTTATAGCTATCAAAGAAATTTGATAATACACCTATGTGGATGAATATGGTACAAAGCTCTTTTCCAATTTGTGAGCATTGTGGTGAATCTCATGCTAGTAATACTTGTGGAAGAAATCATGAGGTGGTTAACTATATCAACAATCAAAACTACCAATGGAATCCTTATTCAAATATATATAATCTAGGTTTGAGAAACCCTCCTAATTTCTCTTAGGGTAATAAAAACCAAAGTGGAGCATCCAAACATGGACCACAATATAATTCACTGAGCTCCAATCAATCACAAAAAAAGCAACCACTTGTCAAAGAATAAACACTAGACATATTGGAGAATGTAATGGAAACACTGACTACCTCAGTTATCACTATTAGCCAAGATGTGAATAAGCTCAATGTAAGGATGGATGCTATGTCCTCTAAGATGGAGAGCTTGATAATAAATGAGAGTTACAATAATGCTAGTATAAGAAAATTAAAGGTGAAAATGGGACAGCTTGCATAAACATTGCAAGGAAGAATTCAAGGTATGCTTCCTAGTAACACTAAAACGAATCCAAAGAAAGATGGTAAGGAGCATTGCAATGATATCATAACAAAAAGTGGGCTAGTAGTAGAAGGTGAGGAAGAAAAGAAACTAAAAAAGGAAGAGAAAGAGCATGAATAAATAGTTATGAAACCTAAAGAAGATAACACTCAAGGGGAGAAAGTCTACATCCTACCCCTTCCTCTTCCATAAAGACTCAATAAACAAAAGCTAGACCAACAATTCTCCAAATTTATTAACCTATTTAAGAAGCTACATATTAATATTCTCTTCATAGAGGCTTTAGAACAAATGTCATCGTACATGAAATTTATGAAGGAGATTCTATCAAAGAAGAGGAAAGTTGTATAATGTGAGACAATTTCCCTTATTGAGGCTTGTAGTGCTATAATAGATTAAAAATTATCCCCCAAGTTAAAAGACCCTAATACATTTCACATTCCATGCATAATAGGGGATCATCACTTTGGAAAAGCACTATATGATTTGGGAGCTAGTATCAACTCAAAAAGTTATGACTTAGGGAAGCACAATCAATCTCATTGACATTGCAAATGGCTTACTAATCTTTGAAGAAACCAAAAGAAGTAATTGAGGATGTGTTAGTAAAGGTAGATAAGTTTATATTTTCTATTGATTTATTTTCTTTAGACATGGAAGTAAACTAGGACATCCCTATTATTTTAGGTCATCCTTTCCTAGCTTCGAGAAGGACCTTAGTTGGTGTAGAGATGGGAGACTTGATTATGAGAGTAAAAAAAAGATAAAGTTAAATTAAGATATTAAAACCTTCATATTCATCCTATAAAGATAAGAGGCAAAAAAAGGTGAAAATAATAAGCTTGGAAAAAGAAGATGTTGAGAATAAGATTAAAAATAAGAGGAAAGAAAGTGAAAAGAAAATGAAGAAAAAATATATTGAAAAAGGAAAGGATATGAAGGAAGTATGGGTTAGGCAATTATACTATGATAGAGATAATATATATATATATTATATGGAGAGACCAAACCCTGTATAGAGGAATTCTATGTGTTGGATTATCCTTTGAATAGTGATACCCTTAAAGGAAGTAGCAATAGAGATACCAATGGTGAAAGTGAGCAAGTGATATAGGTGGAAAGGGTCACCTAGACTACTGTATATTGCATCCAAGTTGAAGAGGTAAGAAAGGTCTAGTTAAGAACCTAAAACGTGATATTTGTTGGGAGACATATTTTTATTAGTTATGCTTTTATCATTTTGTAAGTGAATAAATGTATATGTGCTTGGAATACAATGATATATTTGGCGAGAAAGGCTAACATCAATGTTAAGAGAGTTTTTATTTTCCTATATCTTTTGATTATCTTTACTATGTTTCATATTGAGGACAATGTATTGTTCAAATGTGGAGGAGGAATATTTGTTATTTACTTTAGTTTATTAGTTTAGTATTTCGAGTTAAGACATGAGTACAAATTGATAAATATGTTAAAACCATATGCATATATGCTTGATAGAAAATATATGAACCTAATGAGAGAATTTGTTGTCGTGATTATGATAAAGGAGTTAGCATGTAATTATTGAGATGGTTACACTAACCATGTTATATACTTGCTTGTTTTTAATTTAAATAATCTAAAACATATGCATAATGCATATGAGTGATTGTTTGATGTACTTCGTGGGAGAAGATTTGGTGTGGGCAATGTCTTAAGATAAGAATCTATCATATTTTAGAACCTATTTGATTAAACCTTGAGATGAAATCATAAATATATTTAGTTAGATAAATGATTTAGGTTTTAGAGTGAGCAATTAAGTGTTAATTTAAACTCTTAACACCATAAACCCCTATAAAAATAAACTTAAAAAATAAGTTTTGGGAAGTTGCGCTAAAAAAATAGAGAAAAGAAAAGACATTAAGTTGTTACAAAGAAGCTCAATTGCATGATGAAAAGAAAGAGGTGTAAGTTTGAACCTTAAAATAAGCATAGATCTATCCCCACCTAAGCCTCACATTATAAGCATGCAAATTCATTTTGATCTCTAACTAAATATATATAAATAAAAATAGAGAAGGATGTGAAAATTAGATCTACTAAACTTGTTCTAAGATTATAATCTATGGCATGCTTAATTACATAAGTTTATCTCATGAGTTCATTGAATGATATCATTTTCAAGTAATACACACATGAATTATTTTGTTACAAACCTTGCATACCTATGTGTTAATGGAATGTTGATTGATGACCATGTAAACTTCATAATCATAAATATTTACAATCTTTAAGGATAATAAATTCTTATAAAAAATGCATCTATTGGAGTAGACATATTTATCAATATGCTTCCAATGTCATTTTAGTATTTAGTATTTAATTTATTAGAGTTTGATTTGTATTTAGTTGAAGACAAGCAAAGAGTTACTTTCTCTACTATGAGTGTTGACTTTTTTCTAGAACTAGCAACAATTGAGTGTAGAGGAGTTTGATAAATGTTATTTTATACATATTTTTTAGATATTAATTCATTTATATGTTTACATATTTTATTATTATACAAGCTAAAAATTTTATTTTGTATTTATTGAAAAATTATTAATATTTTAGGATTTTTATGGAATTATTTTAGATTTTTATGATTTTTATTTGATAAATGGATTAACTTATAAAGGAATTAGATGTATTTATCCCCATCACAACTTATCTCCATCGTAGCTTATTTTCATCATAACTTATCATATCTTTTTGACATGTGGTTTCCACTAATTCTATCTCTATCAGAATACCTACAATCCTACTAACATAAGGATTTGATTTTTATATCTTATAAATACAAAACAATACCCTACAAAATATGGAGTATTAGAATTCACAAAATCAATATACAATATACAATTTACAATTTACAAGTGAGATTAAGAAAAGAAAATCAATGAGGTAATTATATAGCTAGCAAGAAGATTACAAGAACAATTGAATTCTTCGTCAAAGTTGGATCTTCACCTTTTTCTTCATAGTTGTTGTAACTTTTATACAATCATATATTTTTAATTATATTTTTAGAAATATGAGTGGCTAGGTTTTTATTTTAAATTCTTGATAAATCTAGTCACAAAACCATGTGATTGATTTTATTTAATTGAAGATTTTTTTATTAATAATTGATTTAATAATTTTAATCTTAATGGTTGAATTATTTAGCCTATTATTATATGATTTGATATTTTTACTTTAGCTTGATAAAGTAATTTTTTGAATTAATAATAGAGTTATTATCACATGAGTTGCAATAATACGACAATATGATTGATAAATGTGTGGTCTGATACATGTGATTATAATAAATATGTGAATGAAATAGCATGAAAATGTGATTGTTTACACATAATCCAAAAGAATGTTTTTCAAAAATTCATAAGAATAAAAAAACATATAGTCAATTAGTTTGATCAGTTTGATAGATAAACCGATCAATAATATTTGAAATTGCATTTGTAGTGATTAAGAGATTCATAGATCTCAAATCTCAAAATATTATTTACTTCATCGTTCTTTGTGTCTTTGAATTAATTCTAGATTTAATTATTAGTTTTGATATTTTTTCCTTATTACTTGCTTAAATGGTATTGCAAATATTTTAATTAGAATGATACTCATATTTAATATACTTTATTACTAAACAACTTATATCACGTTTAGTTGAAATGAATGAGATTATGAATAATATTATTTCCTTTCATTCCTATGTTTGGTTTTCACGTAATATAATGAAAACAATTAATAAAAGAGATAGAATTCTCATTTGACTATTCCTTTTAAAATTGTTAATCCTTCGTTTATATAAAAAAATAGTATTCCAATTTTAACCTTAGATAAAATTCAACACACGAAAAACCCTAACCTATCCATTTCCCCTCTCAACCCAAATTCGCACCTCCGGTCCCCAGCTCTCAGCCGTCGCCTCACCATCGTCCTGCATAGCCAATCCCCTACAATTGATCCTTCCTACCATCTTTAAGGTGAGTTCTCACCCTTCTTTGTCCCTTCCCAACTTTGACTAATTTTTTTTCTTTCCCTTCTTTATCTATCGACAATTTAAGATTATTTCCTTTCATTCCTACGTTCGGTTGTCACTAGAGGTGTCCAACGGTCCGATTCGGTCCGGTTTTGGTTAAAAAACTTTAATCGAATCGGACCGTTTATATTACTCGGACCGGACCAGACCAGACCGTTTGAAACGGTTTTAAGAAATAAAAATCGGACCGGACCGTTTGATTTATAAAATGGTTCGGTCCGGTTTGGTTCCCAGTTTGGTTTGATTTTTTTATAATTTAATGAAGAATAATGTGAAATTTTTAATATATTATTAAACCGATCCGGTCCGGTTCGAACGGTTTAAAATTAGTACAAACCGAATCGGACCGTTTGATTTGTAAAACCGTTCGGTTTAGTCCAGTCCGGTCTAGTTTTACAGTTTGGTCCGGTCAAGTCCGGTTTTACAGTTTGGTCCGATCCGGTCCGGTTTTACGATTTGGTCCGATCTGGTCCGGTTTTACGGTTTGGTCCAATCCGGTCCGATTTTACGGTTTGGTCCGGTCCGCTCCGGTTTATGGACACCCCTAATTGTCACGTAAAAGAATGAAAATAATTAATAAAAGAGATAGAATTCTCATTTGACTATCCCTTTTAAAATTGTTAATCCTTGGTTTATATAAAAAAACAATTATTCCAATTTTGCCCTAAGATAAAATTCAACACACGAAAAACCCTAACCTATCCATTTCCCCTCTCAGCCCAAATTCGCACCTTCAGTCCCCAGCTCTCAACCGTCGCCTCACCATTGCCCTCCATAGCCGATCCCCCACAACTGATCCTTCCTACCATCTTTGAGGTGAGTTCTCACCCTTCTCTGTCCCTTCCCAACTCTAACTAATTTTTTTCTTTCCCTTCTTTATCTATCGACACTTTAACACACAACCTCGAAATAATAAAAAATAAGAAAGCAAAAAAACTTGTAATAGGGAGAGAAATAGAGAGAAATTGATAATGGGAAGTAGTAGTACTGCGAAAAAGAGGTTGTCTCTATCTGTTTCTTCTACCTTTGTTGTGACTGTAACCTTTGTGACTGTAACCTTTTTAATCAAACTCAAATTAATTTTCCTTTTCTCTTTATTTCTTCTATATATGTATCTCTATTATTATATAGAAGGATATAAATGAAAGGTACGTAGTTAATTACTTAAATTATTCTGATCTTGATATGAATGTTCTGGATTCTGGTTAATTATCAAATTATGATTGAGAACTTGGTGCTTAAGAGTCAGAGAGATTCTTCATTTCTTAATTTGATGAAGGCTTGCTCAATCGAGTTTTTTATTTGTACGTGCAATATGTTTAAATATATATATAACTAATTATTATATAGTTAATTTGTTATTTTTTTTCTAATTTTCTTATTCCTCCTTCTATATTGTAAAAAAAAGAACAAAAAATGTGGGTTGTAACTTCATTTTTTCTACTATGGATGCATAAAGTGCTTCCTTTTTATTGATTCCTCCTTCTATATAGTATTTTTTTTTTTTGCATTTTAAGGTAAAATAGATGCACATAACTTGAATGACGAAGAACTCGATGTTATTATTGTGTTTTTAATGCATATAATGTCTCTTGTGAAATTCTTTTTTGAAATGATAGTGGATAAAGAGATGACAACATATTTAAAGAGACAATTGTATGAGCTTGATATTTTTGCAAATAGGAAAATTGTGCAAAGCTACATTACTAATATTAATCAATTTAGAATGAGTAGTAGTGTTTTTACAAAATTACGTGCAATGCTTGAAATTAGAGGGGGGTTAAAACAATTAAAGCATTGTTAGTAGATGAGCATATAGTCATGTTTTTTAATGTAATTACACACCATATTAAAAATAGAGTATAATTGATCGATTTAGAAGATCTAAAAAGACGATTAGTTAGTACTTCAACAATGTCTTACTTTCCATCATACTCTTGCATAAAGAGTTATTGAAAAAACATGAGCCTATTCTCGAGGATTGTAACAACGATTGGTGGAAATGTTTCAAGATAGATATAATGTCTAATTATCTTTTTTTTTTCCTTTTTTTCTTTTCTTATTATCATGTAACATTTTTAATAACTTTGTATTTTACTTATTACTTGTTGGTATTAGGGTTGCTTAGGAGCACTTAATGGTACTCATATTAAGACGAGATTATCACAAATGTTTTAGTGGTTTGCTCTTTAGATATGCAATATATTTTTTAACACCTAGTTGGAAGAATTCATCAATTGATAGTAGTCTTATGTGAAGTTATATGTAAAATGGATGGATTTAAAGTCCCATAGGGAAAATAATTTGCGAATTAATCAAATTTTTTTAGTCTTGAAATATGAAATTAAGTATAAAATATCTTTTAAAATATAGGGCATTATTATCTTAAGGATACTAGATATGTAAATTCCAATGGATTTCTTGTTCTATGTCATGATCACAGTTATCATTTAAGTCAATGAAGAGATGATTTAGCACCTCACAACTCATGTGAAATTTTGACCATGAAGCACTCAACTGCTAGGAATGTAATTGAGAGATGGGAAATGTCACATGATCCATTTGAAGAAAATATAGAAAATATTGAACATGAAGAAGGTGAGGATGATAAAGATACAATAACTAATGTAGACTCTACACATAAATGGAAGTCAAACATGTAACATGAATGGAGATTAAGGAGATGGAGATGATGATAAAATAGTAGTTAGTTGTGTGGTGATGAGTGCTCAAAAAATACTAAAATTACCATGATTTTATGCACATTAATTGATTAAAAATATATATATTTATATGATTTTATCATAGATTTATATAAATCTGTCTTTTCAGAATCATGGGTATTTTTATTATTTTTCAGGTATTTTCGCTTAAAAAAGTAATTTAAAGACTCAAAGAAAAAATACTGGAGGCAATACATCACAAAAATATTCATAAAATAAATGAGGAAAAGTCAACAAATATGGAAAAATTGGATAAAATGGATCAAAAGGGTCAAAAATGTCAAAAAGGGTGAAATCGCGCACGTAGTCACCCAGCAGCGCCGGACAACGCGCACCAAAAACTTGATGAACAAAACCAACATCGCCGATCCTACCAATACTTTTGTTTTATATTTATAAAACTCTCGCAAGTGCACGAATCATTTCATAGAAAATGATAAGTATACTCCCAAGGTCGATCTAAGGAAGGAATATATGTGGTTTTTAATTTATTATTCAAACTTTTAAAAAAGAAATTAAATCCTAAACATCCTGTTACGATATTTTGGAGTTTTGTGTTTTTAATCTAATAACATAAAAATAAACATAGATACAGATTCAATAAACATTTATGCAAATTTTATCTTTTATAATAGTGGAGTATTTATGGATATAATAACTAAGTTAATTATGCTTGCTTATATTATTTAGATTATTAAAGATATAAATTGATATTTATTGATTCTCTTTTTTTTTTTGAATACCACCTTTGGTGGGGTTAGATATTCTTTGTTAACTAAACAAATCAATTAACACCTATGGGTGAGTTTGATAACTAATTTGGTTAATTAAATTAATTCCTTTTTCTAAGAGATTGAAAATGAACCATTTAAATGCCACCTTTGGTGGGGTTAGACAATTTAAACTTTATTCAAGGTGTCTAAATTAAACTTAAGAATTTAATTATCCGAGTACTAACTTTCAAGTTTTAAAACTACTACTGAAAACATATTGTCAATACATTTTCAGATAATAATTCTTATAAAAACTTTTGAAATAGAGCTTCACTCTACCTACCGGGTGATTGTACCAACAAATAAAAGAGCACTACTCTAAATCAGACTGGATAACTAAACCTTGAAATCTAATTTTCAGATTTAAGTTTGTAATGAAAAATAATATATTTCTCTCTAACATTTTTAATATAAAATCTTGAATAAAAAAAAATCAATTCATTTAAGAGATTTTTACCTATTTAATATTTTGCAAGCATAATAACGTTATTATTATATCATGTTTACAAACAGTCAGTAAAATTAAATTTAATCACAGACAAATTAAATATAACATATAAGAATAAAACATAAACAATAACTGTAAAGAAAATAAAATCCTAGTAATTACAATTATAATATTTTTTCATATTTGTTGACTTTTTCTCATTTAATTTATGAATATATTTGTGATGTATTGCCTATAGTATTTTTCTTTGAGTTTTTAAGTTCATTTTTTAGCGAAAATACCTGAAAAACAATAAAAATACCTGTGATTCTGAAAAGACAGATTTATATAAATATATGATAAAATCATATAAATATATATATTTTTAATTAATTGACGTGCATAAAATCATGGTAATTTTAGTGCTTTTTGAGCACTCATCATGTGGTAGATACTAGTGATTACTTTAGGTTAATGGAAATCATGTTTTCTTATTTTATTTTTTTACTTCTTGTTGTATTAAAGAGATTATTTGACTAAAATTGTTAGTAATCGTGTAAAATATAAAACTATTTGTCTTATTCTTAAACTTTTCGTTATTAGTTGCTAGGCTCATAAACTTAAATATAATTTTTATTCCTTTTTTTTGTTAATAATTAGTGTACTTGTTTTGTTCTCACGTTTTAGTCTTACAATGTCATCTTCACAAAGTGGAAGCTCAAAAAGGCCCTAGACAAAATAAAAGATTTTGGACATCAATATTAAATGAAAAATGAGTCAAGTGTCTTTTAGAATTACACATTGAGGGTACATATAGAGTTGAAAGAGGTTTCAAACCTTGTTATTTTAGTGCTATTGAGAAGTTGTTACTTGAAAAACTACTAGAATGTCCTATGAAAGCTAAACCCCGTATGAAATCTAGATTGAAAGCATTCAAGATCCAATTTATTATTATACATGACATGTTAACTGGTTGAAATAGTAAACAATTTGGGTGAAATTCTATGCATAAACTTGTAGAGACACTTGTTTAGGATACACATATGTAGAAGTAAACTTGACCGATGTGAGACTTAAAGAAACTTAACAAAAAATAATTTAACTTAGCTTGGACTAAAATTAAATCATAAATAATAATCCTATAATATTATCTTTTATCTTTCAAAGATTTCCTTCTTTCTTTTTTTTTAAGTTGTTTTTTGTTTTTGGTTATTAATAATAATAAAAATTTTGTAATTAAAATCAAAACTTGAGGACAAAAATTATGATTTAAATTGATTACTATTCATTTTTCATTCTAAGTTAAGTTTTACGTTAATTAATTTTGGTATTTAAGACTTAAAAATTAAAGTTTATGAAAATTCTTTTACTTTTTTTGGATTATGTTGTGTGGTGAACAAGGTTTTCAAATATCAAGGGTTTTTCATATTTTCCATATATATATATATATATATATATATGGAGTTCTTGATGAGAACCACGTGTTCTATATTAAATGCCTTAAATAGTGAGGATTTTTAATGTATGCAATAAATAATACCTTATACCATAGAAATTTTCCTTTTTTTAAATAGATATAAGTTATATTTTAGGTTAATAAAATTTAATATTAATACAAATATTTTTATAAAAAATATAAATATTTAATAAAAAATAAAGAAAGAAAAAATCTATAGATAAAAATAATCCTTTAGATCAATAAATAATACCTATACAAAAGGTTGTTATCATGCTTATCCATATTTCCATGTCTTTATGACAAGGTATTGCTAATAGGTGAGGACTTTATTTGGCGATCCTCATCCTAGTTGCATACTCAATATACCAACAGAAAACATGGAAACTTTGTTTGGCTTAAAAATTCTAGGCTATATCTATCTTAAAAAATTTGTCAATTCGTTAATAGTTGGTTCCCTCCCCGAAATCGTTTTAAGTCCCTTTTTAATATTCTTAAAGCTATTTTTTTTAATAGTGTGTGCTATCATTTAATGTGACCATATTTAAAACTTGGTTACAAGTTATTAAAATATCTGACAGTTTTAAATAAAATAATTATTGAGAATGATAAAAAAAAATTAAATATTTATATTGCAATAATTCGATCCACAGAAGAAAGAGACAATAAATTGGGTCAACATGCAATAATCTTGATTTCTCATCTTTGTTAAGGACATGTTTGGCCTGCCTGCTTTTACATCTTGAAGACGATCTTGTGCATTTAACAAGTGTTTTATAATTTCCAAGCATCCTATCCTTGCTGCAACATGAATAGCTATGTCTCCGTCAGAGTTTTGATGGTATAATAATGGTTTTAAATTAACACAAGCGAAAATAAAATTTAGGTTCAATTTGGTTGTATAAATATATAATTATAAGTAATAATGAATAATAAACGGTCAAAAAATAAATGACACATAATAATTTAAGTGGTTCAAAAATTTACTTTACTAACGACGATACATCGAAGAAAATATACTAATAATTAAATAGTGATACAAACACCAATATTTAGAGAGCTTTACAATATATACCAAGAAAATCCAATACCCACAAAATAACTACCTCTAATTTACAATAATATATAGCAAGATGAATTAATAAACTTGTTATTAAATCAAATATTACCATATAAATGAGAGAAACTCTACCAATGGCAATAGAAATGGATATCTTGTCCTTGGGATTGATTTCCCCTTTTTTCTTTTATTCAACAGCCTTTAAATATATATCTTCACTCAGCAAAAAAAAATATGAAATAGCAGAAGGAAGTTATAGCTGAAGATGGCTAAAGATGGAGTTCAGGCTAATGATTTTTCCCTAATGGTCGAATGGGTTTGGGAGTTGGTTGGCAGCTTTCTATCTTTTGCTTTTCCAGTTTTAGCAGCTAGCATTTCGACAAGAACAAAATATACACATATATATATACATATATACATATAACCAATATGTTGTACACAAAGAAACTGTAGATTATAAAGCAGTCTTCCAACTAATGGCGCAATGAGAAAGAGTGAAGACATAACCTGTCAGAGATCTTCTTCTATCCATATCACTAACATAATCGGAGTCCACATAACTAATAACACTACAACTGGTATTAGAATTTCCATTATATACCAAACCAAAAATAGATGTGCCCCTTAAATACCGAAGTATCCATTTCACTCCTTGTTAATGACCCTTACCAAGATTACCCATATATCTGTTGACAACACTAACTACATGTGAAATGTCTGGACGAGTACAAACCATAGCATACATCAAACTACCAACGGCACTAGCATATGGAACTTGAGACATGTACCGCTCTTCTTCTTCTGACTATGGTGGCAAATCCAAAGAAAGCTTAAAATGTGCAACTAATGGCGTACTCACAGGTTTAGACTCTTTCATACCAAAACATTCAAGAACTTTTTCAATATAACTTTTTTGAGTCAAATAAAGTTTGCCCGCTTATCTATCCCTGTAAATTTCCATACCCAAAATTTTCTTCGCTGTACCCAAATCTTTCATCTCAAACTCACCACTAAGTTGAGACTTTAATTTCTGAATCTAAGACTTATTCTTAGAAGTAATAAGCATGTCATCAACATAAATCAATAAATAGACAGATGAACCATCATGAAATCTTTTATGATAAATACAACTATCATAATCACTCCTAGAGTAACCATGACCAATCCTAAAAAAATCAAAACGTTTATACCGTTGTTTAGGGGATTGCTTTAACCCATATAAATAATTTTTCAATAAACAAACATGATCTTCTTTACTTGGAACAACAAACCCCTCTGGTTGATGCATATATATTTGTTCCTCAAGCTCACTATGTAAGAAGGCTATCTTGACATCAAGTTGTTCTAATTTCATGTCAAATAATGCAACCATAGCAAGCAACACACGAATAAAACTATGTTTCACAACATATGAAAATACTTCATTGAAGTCAATACCCTTCTTCTGAAAATAACCCTTTGTAACAAAATGTGACTTGAACCTAGTTGCTTCAACCTCAAGTATACCTTCTTTTCTCTTGAAGACCTATTTGTTTCCAACAATCTTCTAACCCTTAGGCGGTTTTACCAATTCCCAAGCATGATTCTTATGAAATGAATCAATCTCTTCATTCATAGAAACCAATCACTGTACAAACTCATCACAAGTGATAGCTTCATGATAACTAGAAGGTTCATGCACCTCAATAGACTTTTCCATAAACAATGCAAAAGAAACAAAGTATGCATTTGCGTACATCATGAGAAACATCGTCTATTTCATCCACAGATGGCTGATATGAAGTGCCCCTTTGTATTTGACTATGAGCTCCATTCTCAAGCTTCACCTGCTCACTAACACCGTGGTCTTTACCTATAAAAATAGACTCTTTTTTCTTTTCCAACATGTAAAACTCATCAAACTTAACATCTCTACTAATCAAAAATTTAGGTGACTTAGGTTTAACACACTATAACCCTTCACCCCAGAAGGATACCCCAAAAATATGCATTTCAATGCCCTAGGATCAAGTTTACCATTATTAACATGAGCATAAGTGGGATAACCAAAACTTTCAAATCAGAATAATTAGCAAGAGTACCAAAGAATACCTTAAACGGAGTCTTCGACTCAATTGCAGTTGATGGAGATCGATTTACCAAATAACAGTCATGTTTACAAGCTTCAACCTAAAAGGATTTATCTAAGTCAACTTGAAAGAGCATACAATGAGCTCCTTTTAAGAAAGTCCTATTCATACATTATGTAACTCCATTTTGCTATGGAGTATGATGCACATTGCGGTGTCTCAGTATGCCATTTCTTTCACAGAACTCATTAAACTGACTTTCACAAAATTCCAAACCATTATCAGTTATTAAATGCTTGATTTTCTTGCTTGTTTGATTTTCTATAAAAGCCTTGAATTTTAAAAATTTTGAGAATGCATCATTTTTGTTCTTCAGAAAATACATCCAAACATGACAGGAGAATTCATCAATAAAAGTCAATATATATCGGGTACCGCCCTTAGACACAACACGAGAAGAACCCAAAAGATCTGAATGAATATAATCAACAATACCTTTCATTTTATGGATGGTTGTACTGAACCTGACCTTGCGATGCTTTTCATAGACACAATGCTCATAGAAATCAAGCTTTCCAATTTTCTAACCACCAAGAAAATCTCGTTTTCTCAAAATAGACATCCTTGCCTCACTTGTATGTCTTAGTCACACATGTCATAATCGAGTAATATCTTAATCTTGATTTGATGAGAAAAAAATTGAAACATTGTCAATAACAATGCTACCCTAAAGCACATAGATATCACGCAAAAATTTCTCTTTAATAACAATAAGAGCACTCTACTAACTCTTAAAACTCTACCTTCAATTACATATTTTTAACCTTGTGAATCAAGAGTATTCAAAAATATTAATTTTTTTTTCAAATCTGGAAACACGAGAGCTTTACACAGTATTACAAGATCCACTCAAGAAGTAATCATCATCTCCAGCTGCCTTGTTCCTCTCTCCCTCTTATACTATTTAGCCATATCATAACTATGATATATCGTATACATGCATGAAAGTATTCTGTCCTTCTTCTAAAAGTTTGATTTTGAATAGTTAATTTTTAAATAATTTTTAATATTATATTAAAACTAAAGATTATTTCTTTAAACCCAATAACTCTAGACAGTGTACATAAATTATATATATATATTATAAACGTTATGTATAAGAAACTTAAGGTAATGAAAAAAGTGTCACTAATTAATGTATATAAATTAAATATTTACGTGTATACATATTATATAAAAGTTAATAGTTAGAAATTGCTGAAAAAATTATTCTTCAAAAAGAATCAACAAATTCCCTTATACATTTATCAATATATTATTTTATAGATAAATTTTGTTAGGTACAATATTATCTTCTTTTTTAGCTTTAAATCTCGTTGGCATCTTGTCATCCCAACTAGCATGTCCTTGCTTGTGTCTAATTTTTTAGGATGAAGTGCTTTATCTTTTTGTCAATTGGATTAATTTGGTTCTTGTAACCTACTAATTTAGGCCCGCCTTTTAATTCAAATCTGATTAGTACTGTAGGCTAATTTTTTTCGCGTGTCAAATCCGATAGGAAAAGACAATCTACCTATCCAACTTCGAAATAGATCCAAAATTTTGGAGTAATTATAGTTGTATTAATTAACTTTCAATTTAATTCTTATTTACTTTAATCTAAAATGGCTTCTTTGTAATCCGTATTTAGCGACACTTTAAAATAACTAATGGTGTCGATTTTTACAGAAAAATGAAAAGAATGTGGCTACAAAAGAAATGAGCTGTTAAATAAGAAAGTGATTACATGTTTTTAATAAATTAGATGTACTCTTATGATTCCTGAATACCCTTCTTTACTAAAATAAATATTAATAAAAAATAAAATTCTTATCACATGTTTCACATATTTTTACCATCATGTTGCACGCCAAGTTCAGAGTACAATTTTTGATCTGTAATCCTTTATTTGGCAGGATTCATATGTACTTGCCTTTTTTCTCCAACTTAGTAGCTCAAGCTTAGAGCAATTCTACTCATATGCATTGATGTGCCGTGTGAATTATTATACTTTTTTTTCTTTTTTGGTAACATTCAACTTTTAAAGTATATTTAAAATTTATGAGATACAAGTCTCAATAAATACTAAATTTTTAACTTCTTTTAAATTATGATACATATATTGAAATTATAACACACATTAATCGTGGCTCATATTACATTACATTTCTTTAACTTCTTTTTGCTCCACTTCCTTACATTTTGATCGGTACATAGGTAAGGTTTATATATATTATTCTTTTGTTTTTCTTAATTGTAATTAAGTGAAGTATAGGTCTTAAGTATTTATTAATTAAATCATTTTGAAGCTAAAAATACCTAAAAAATAACAGAATATAACTGTGATTTTAAAAACATATATTTGATAAAATAACAATAAAATTATGTAAATAAAAATCTATTTTATCTCTAAAGTGTAAATAAATCACATAATATTTAATGTTTTTCAAGTACTTATTACAACCCCCAATCATATTTTTACTAGTCTCTTAGCAAAATACTAAAAATAAAAACTAAAATAAATAAAATTAAACTATCTTAAATCATTTTTGTAAATTAATACGATTGTATTCAACATATGCAATAAGTCTTTAAGCCCTTAAGTTGTCCTAATAGACGAGCTTAAATCTCGTGAGGGCTTTCAATGATGATACCTACAAACTTCAATGATAATACCTACAAACATCAAACTAAATGTAAAAATTTAAAAGAAATAAGAAATAAGAAAATAAGAACTAAAAGTAAAATTTAATACGAAAAATAACAAAGTAAAAATACAAATACAAAATTTTTCATGCTCTAATCTCTTTTAAGTTCATAACTAAAATTCAATGCATAAATTAAATTTATATCCTAATCATTCATAATTTATTGTAAAAATTAGTTTACAATCACAAATTCATATTCCATATAAAAAATGTATCAATATTGATTTGTCTAGTTTCAATGTAAGAAATCTGAATTTGCTTTGACTCTAATCCTCACAAATCATATTCTCAATATTACACTGATCCTATGTATTCAAGCACTTAATCAAAGTTATATGCGAATAGAGTTTTTGTAAAGAAATGAACTAATAAATTCGAATATATTCATAGAAGAAAATGCTCAAAAATAATGTGTAATATTTGATCTTATGGAATGAATCATGATAGGATTTGTAAAGGAATCGAATACTATTTTCATGTATCAATTAAAATCATCAAATAAAAATATCAAGTATAAGCCTTTAGAAATGAATGAATATGTAATGATTTCAAAAATATTTATTTCCTATCTTTCTTTTATAGTAGTCATTTTTGACAACTTTGAAAGACTTTTAGGTCGTAGTATTTAGTTTATATTATTGATTTTTCTCTTTTTTTTAATACCCTTTTTCTTTTGTATATATTCTTTTTTTTAGAAAGTGGACTCTTATACATATTATGAGCATATTTGTATTTTTTTGATAAATGGTTAATTTGATTCTTTTTCTATTGAATTTAAAAAAATTTGAATATGTCTCTTTTGATAAAAGTCATGCATTAGTGAAGAAGGCATACATTTTCAATTTTTACTTAAACCATTCAATTTAAACAATAAAAATGAGTATATAACCCTTTAACAGATGTGAAAAATCTTAAAATTTAATGCAAAACTTATAGAGATCATCTAACAATTTGAATTGATAAAAGAGTGTTTAAAGAAGTAGAAAAAATATTATCATTTAGAATAAAATGTTTATATGCTCAAAATATTCTTACAGTGTAGTTTATACTATTTTATTCCTAAACATCAATTTTGGGTTTACCTCAACTTCAAGATTTTATCAAAAAACATAAATTACGATAAGAATAAACTAATTATCACATTATTCCAAGACATATTTAAGAAATTAATCCAACAATGTAAAATATTCATCCAATTGCTTAAAATAATTAAAAGGATGATAATTTTGCAAATATTTTAAATTGAGTCTAACTATCTTTAAACCAATAAATAAATGTAAACAAATGTTTAAAAATTTTCAAAATTTTCTAAATTATTGTAACTTTTCCTCCACCACTAACCTAAAATCTACATTGCTCTCGTTATAACAAATGTAAATTAACGAGAAAGATACAAAAGAGAAAAGTTACCTATTTACTTTTGTTCAATTTAATTACTCAGTTGGTGTGATGCATCCATCATCTCACACAATTTTAACCACATAGATAGATTGTTTTATACTTTTTATACATCGCATTTTAACTAACAATTATAAATAAAATAAACATGGGATCATATAAATAGGAAATAAAAAAATAAAATGAATTACATTAAATTTAAAATGAAATAGAAAACATAAAAAATAAAAGTACATAAAATAAAACCAAAACAAAAGTGAGAGCTCAGTTTTTCATATCATTCGATTCTTTTACAAATCAAATATTATTTGAGATAAGAGAAACTTGGGATTGAGGAAGAAAAATAGAAAATGTGTATAGGTGTGATCTGAAACGCGTAATCAGAGGTTTTTAGTTTAAAAATTCATTGGAAGAACTTCATGATGTGGCTAGCAAAAAAAATCATACCGCAACTCAACTTTTTTTGAACTAAATAAAAATAGATAAATTAGAAAATAACAAAAAAATTAAAAAAAATAGAAATAAAAAGAAAAATAAATTTAAAAATAAAAGAAAATAAGTAAAGAAATTTAAAGAAACAATAAAAACAAAATAAAAGAAATAAAAAGGAATAAACATGCTATAAATAAAATAAAAATAATTTATATGATACAAACAACTTATTATACAATAATACAAATTAAATAAGCAATTAAATAATTTAATAAAATATATTATATAAGAGTTAAGTTATCGCACAAAAATAACAAAATGGTTAACAAAAAGAAAATACAAATAAAATAAAATAAAATAAGTTAAAGTTAGTAAATAAATTAAAAATAAAAATTGAAACCAGACACATAAATACTAAAAAGATTCTAAAAAGAAATTAAGTTAATAACTAAGTTAACTAAATAAAAAATAATTAGTTAAAATAAAATAAAATAATTTTTTTATGATCTTAAACTTTTCAAAAATTTTAACATTTCTTTAGATTTTTTTTAAATTTTTATTTAAAGATCTTTATTGTTTATTCAAAAATTATTTTATTTTTTTAATTTTTAAAAATTATTTTTACTTTAAAAATATATAAAATCAATTAATAACCTAGATACTTTTATATTTTATATTTTTATATATTTTTTAATTTTTTGTTTTTGATAATAAACTAATAAATGAGATATTAATATTTTTTAGTAATAATTCTTATAAAAATCGTTGAAATATAATATAATTTTAAATTAAATTTAGATTCATTTATCTGAAATATAGTTTTCGTTAATAAACTTTGTAACCATTCTTAAATAGAAAATAATGTGTTTTAATTATTATTAAAAGTATTCTCCTAAATAGTTTACAAAAGTATATCAACATAACTAAATCTCATTATTATAATAAGTCAGATATGTTAAAAATAATAAATTATCAATAAATTATTTATAACAAATTTAAGAAATACAACATTATTTATTAAAAAGAAATAAGAATATGTATTAGATTTATATCCAAAAGATAGATGAATAGGTATGCCCTGTTCTATAGAAGAGGTATTAACTTTCACAATATCCTTTATATTCAGTTATGATTTCATATCACCTGATTTAAAATAACTCACTATTATTGCCCCTTATTTGTTATTTGTGATAACCTAGTGTAAACTATTTAAAAATTAAACCTAATATGTAAACTTGTTCGGCTTTTAAAATTAAGAGAATAACTAAAAAAAACTAAACAAAAGCTAAGGAAAAACTAAGAAATGCTCAACTGTTATTGGTGTGTTTATAACTTAGGTAGGGGATTTTTTAGTTGGTGAAAGCTGAGAAAAGGAGAGAAAAATTGATTATGTAGTCACGTGTCATGACACACTTCTTCTACCAACGTAGTATATATTGATTTAGTAGGTGTTTAAATTACAATCCAATATATTCGCATTATGGCACATATTAATCCTATCCACTCTAAACTGTATTTCTCCAACTTCATTTTATTTCACCCATTACATCTTGGTTAGTACATATGTTATTCTTTTATTCTTCATGGTTGTAATTAATTGCTTTCAAGTACAATTCTTTAAGAGTTTATCAATTGAATTATTTTAAAGCTAAAAATACTTGAAAACAACGAAACATACTCGTGATTCTAAAAATATAGATTTATTAAAATAACAATAAAATTATACAAATATAAATCTATTTTGATACTAAAGTGCAAATAAATTACATAATATTTAGTGTTTTCAAGCACTTATCAAGGATGCATCTCACAATATCCTTCTTTGTCAAATACCTTCACGAAGGTTCAACCATATGTCTACATTTTAAATAAAGTCCATGCACAAGTTAAGCACATAATTTATTAAATATACTAGGATACTGATTCTACCGTAATTTGAGCTGATCATTATATGATCCCCTACTTTCTAGGTTTTTCAAAAGTGTCAAACCTTATGTACATCCACATTACTTCATACCAACGAGAAATGAGATTGCACGAGCTAGAAGGGCTATAAAGAAAATCCCAACTCTCAGAAAATATTGGTACCCATAAGAAGAATATCAAGGCTCCCCACACTCATATAAATCCTTCTAGAATGAAGAAATCCATGTCATCAATGTATCCTAACATGATCCTAGAACTATCATCACAGACATAACCAAAAAGGATCACATTATCTAGAAGGACCAACCCATCAATTGGTTTAGACCTCTACAACTTAAATTTTACTAGCCATAGGACCATCGACCAAAGATCTACCAACGGGGACTTCACTGGCCAGGACTTTACCAGCCATAACTTCATAGGCTAGGAATGCACCAACCAAGACTTCGCCTATTAGGAATTTGTTGGATAGGACTTTATCAGCCACCAACTTATGCTCCAACTTGCATCCATCTCAACACACACCCATGGTTGATAGATCCGTCCTTGGTTGAAAATAAATGTTTGAGCACAACTTCCAACTTTTTAAAGGATGAAAGGCAGTTAAGGATGAGACTTTATAGGCTTAAAAAAGTCCTCTCACTCACAAATTTTCTACCCAGACCTAAGGATTCTAGAAGGATGATCAACAATATAGAAGGTAAAATACCCCATGCAACTCTAGGGTTGACTTCATAAGTACCAAGGTTGACTTTGGCATAACTCTCACTCAAAGTCCGATTGAAAATTCAGACACATTATTGGAGATAGGTAAAATAGAACATGAAAACAAGCCCAATGCTACCAGGGTGATTGAAAGGGTCACAAACCTAGATACTAATAAGAACTACAATCAGACCAAAGCCTAAAAGGTTTGAGGCCTTATGTTTGGTTTAATATAGTACATCTTACCTGATAAGCAAAGAGTGATCTCTATTAGAAAAATGTCTTATGGGCCAAGCTCAATAAGCACTAAGTCATCAAATAAGCATGATCATATGATAATACCAATAAAGAGATAAATGGTCAATAATTATCCTCTAGTTATCCTAAAGATATATTTGTCGATACATGTACACGATGTTATAACAAGTCTAGCTACATAGGTAAGGAATATGTATTAGATTAATGCTTTTTTCTAAATATATTCACTACTGTACATTTTCAAAGATATCTCAAATCTCATAACTTCTCTCGTATAATAAAGAATCATAATCATAACTAATTGACTGATAATGTATACCAATAAAATCTCATCATGCTTACCTAATGTAAATAAAATTTAACAGAACATGACCCTATTAATGGAACCTATCAGCAAACAAAACCTCAAAACTAAAAAAGGAACTTGAGTATGATTTAAGGTATATGTACAATATGGTCAATACTATGTGCATAGTGAATTATATATATAAGTAAATGTGTATTCAATTTGTTTAAGTTAGGTTTCATAGCAATGTAGCATTTGTTTTCTAATACCTAATTTTTAAGGTTTTAAAAATATTTTTAAACATTTTTTTGTTTTTTCCCTGTTGCTTTTGTGTGCATGAAACATGTAAAGGAAAATCAAAATTTGTTTATAGCAAACACTTTTAGGTTGGTTTTACTTGTCAATCAAATTAAAAACAATACATTAATTAATTCTATGTGGCAATGACTTAGAGTTTTTAAAATCGATTAACACATAAGAACAATTTAAAAAAATTTAAGTTGATTTTAAACTAAAATTGACTGAAAAATTATAAGTTAATTACTTAGTGACAAATGAATTGGGATTATCCTAAATAAAAAAAAATTGAAAATTCTAATAAAATATATGTTGAGAAAGATAAAAATTAAAACCAAATATTTATATTCCTATGATTCAATCCACACAAACACAACATTATATATATATATATATATATATATATATATATATATATATATATATATATATATATTGTTTAGAATAGACAATTGAGATATACATAATGATGAAATTAATTAAGTGAACAATATGAAATCCTATAAACCTTTATTCCTAAGTTATTACAATATGCATCTTACAAGTGAACAAGGATAGGTAGAACAACATATATGCTTGACACTTGCAAAGTTTAAAAGGGAAACAACTTGAGAAAATGAACATGTAACCTAGTAGAGTAGTAATTCTATTATAACTACCTAGATATTTTCATGTAACAAACTTTAGCTAAGGAGTACTTGTGTGCTTGGCTTTTCCACCTTTATTGTGCAATGAAGCTACCTATATATAGCAACTAGCATTGCTCACAAATGTAAGCTACATATATTGCGTATATGGATACACAATGAGTCTCTTTTGTGTTTGATCAAGACCTCATTTTCTTCCTTATCAATTGCTCTATCTTCTTGTTGCATTCATCCACTACCTTTTTCTACATTTTTGTGTGGTATCAGAGCAAATAAAGATCTTTGATGGCTACTCCAGGAAATGAAACCAATAGAGATGCATTCTTCAATTCTCCATAGATTTCAAATAATAGTATCTCTATGAATCGTGGTATTCTATGGGGAAATCAAGTTCAAGCAAACGAGAATTTGCAGAAATCAAGTTCTTCTCAAAGCTATGATCAAATAGCTCAAAGTATATAAAGTATTCCTATTGTTAATCTTGTTGTGTCTGTCAAGTTATAGGATGATAATTACCTCATTTGGTGTGAGAAAATGATGAGTTACATCATTGCATATAGATTAGAAGGCTTTATTGATGGGTCATTTCAAAAACCTTTACAATTTCTCTCTAATGGTAGTTTTAATTCTAATTTTGTTAATTGGAATAGGTTAAACTTGATGCTTAAAGATAGGCTCTATTGATCAATCACTAATTTGATATCTGGCCACATATCAAGGAAGGAAACTACCTATGAGTAGTGGATTGCTCTCGAAAAGGTCTTCTCTTCATCTTCTTAGTCTATAATTATAGACCTTCGATCATAGCTTTAGAATTTGACAAAAGATGACCTCTCTTCATCTCAATATATTCTGAAAGCAAAAACTATTGCTAATTATTTTCAACTATTGGTGATTCAGTCTCTGATTGGGATCTTTTGATCTTTCTTAGGAGGCCTTAGATCTAATCATAATTACATAACTTTCATTACTTCAATGAAAATTAATGATTGCAAGTTATAAGTGAATTCTTTGCGTGGTATGCTTGAAGCATATGCTCACATGTTTGAAAAACAAGCCAAATTTGAAATGAATCAAGTATATTAAGGTTATAAAGAAATTCTTTTATCTATTTCAGATCACAAGAAGTCATTCAAGAATCAGAAAGATAAATTTTCTTAGAATCTTAAAGAATTAATGAATCAATTGCCTCAAGATTCTACCAACAATAAGAACAAAATGGTGCAAAATTTCTCCAAATCTGGCAATTCCTTTTCATAACGTCCTTCCAATGTATCTACCATGCCAATTTTCCAAGTGTGTGAGAAATCTGATCATGTTGCTAATGCATGCTTTGTTTGCAAGATATATTCATTAAGAAGAAATCTATAAACTAAATAGGTGGTAAATATACTACTATACATGCATCTTCTAGTGTAGATAGTGATGATGCTGATATTGCCTGACTTCTTAACTCAGATGTAAGCCATTATCTGACTACTAATGATGTTCAAGTTTATAATGCCTCTTCATACACTATAAAGGAAGGAGTATTGGCAAGTAATGGTCATCATCTTTGCATTTATAAAATTGTCACAGAGAATCTTATTGTAAATTATAGATATCACTTATCCTTGAACACACAGTTACATATACCATATGTTGCCACAAATGTATTATTATTACATAGGCTGTTTATTGATAACCATATGTTTGTTGAATTTCATCCTGATATGTCAAGGATAAAATAACAAAAAGTGTGGTTCTTCAAGGCACAAAGTGAGCAAGGCCTTTACAAGCTACATGGAAATATTCTGACAAAGATTTCTTCACATGAATCTACTCATGCTTCCTCGCAAACTTCTATGTTTGCTTCTATTCCTATTTCTACTTAGCATGATTCTATTGGTCATCCCTCCTTTAATATTGTAACTAAGGTGTTAAATAACTTCAAATGTGTTGTTACTTCTTCCTCTAATAAAGAACAAATCTTTTGTAAAAACTATCAATTAAAAAAATCACATAACTTGCCATTGTCCAATATTCATGACAGATCTAGTTTACCATTTGCTTTGGTGTATTTGGACCTATAGACTACACTTGTGTTGTCCAACATTGGTAACAAGTATATCTTTCCTATAGTTGATGACAATACTCGTTTCACATGGTTGTTTTCTCTTAAAAACAAGTCCCAAACTACTTTTGTGTTTATGTTGTTTCTTGCAATGATTGAAAAACATTTTTCCCTTGTGACTAAAGTTGTTCAAACAGATGGTAGGGGTTAATTTATGCCTTTAGCTACTCAGCTAGAATAATAAAGAATTATTCATCGTTGCACCTGCCCTTACACCAGTGAGTAAAATGGTATTGTCAAAAGTAAGCACAAAAAGGATTATGGATCATGATCTCATCATGCTCTCCCAGTTTGGAATACCCCTATCATTTTGGCCTTTTTCCTTTAAAATTGATGTTTACTCTCTTAATTGTATGCCTACAAACTCTCTGAATGGCTGTTGTGCATATGAACTTCTGTTTAATAAGAAACCTGACTATACTTTTGTGAAACCGTTTGATTGTCAATGTTTTTTTATGTATAAGGTCTTATGACACTAATAAGCTTTAACCACATTCCATTAAATGCATGTTTTTTTGGCTATGCTTCCAAACATTGTGGATACATTGGTAAAGTTCTAAACAATAATAAAATCTACATCAATAGGCATGTTATTTTTCATGACACTTACTTTCCTTTGTCTTTTGCATCTTCTGCCTTTCAATCACCTTCCATTTATTCTCTATCATAGCTCCCTTAACTATTTCTTTAGTTTCAAAATATGCTCATCCTACCACTTCACAACACAATGCCTCTCATGTCTCTTTTCCTTCTTCTCTTTCTCCCCTACCTAAATATAGGGTTCATAACAGTGCAACTCAAAATGATTTCTCTGATCAACTCACACCTCTTTCATCTTCTTCTACCAATTCCATTATCTCTTCTATTCTTGCCTCTATTGAGTTAGCTATGCTAGCAACTTCTGTTGATCCTCTAGTCAGAAACTTGCTCGTTTCTAGTCATTATACAATTATAAGGGGTAAAAATGGCATTTCCAAACCAAAGCATTTATAGGCTTCATTTTTAATGTTTGAATTAAATAAATATAAAGAAGCTATTGGTATGCTTGAAGGAAAGAAGGCAATGAAAAAATAGTTCAATGTTATTCTTGCCAATGGCACATGGGAGCTCGTGGCTTTGCTAGCTGCCAAAAAGGACATCACATGCAAATGGGTGTTTTGGGTTAAACTCAAGGCTAATGGAAACTTAGAGAGATATAAAGCACTTCTTTTTGCTAATGGCTATCTATAGATTGAAGGTCTCGACTATGGTGAGACATTCACACCCGTTATTAAAATAACCATAACTCGAATTGTGTTTTCCTTAGCATTGTCAAGAGGCTGGTGTGTTAAATAAGTTGATGTGAATAACGCCTTTTAAATGGTGATCTACTTGAAAGTTTTTACATAGAACAACCTCTTGGGTTTCATACAGTGCCAGGGATGGTTTACAAACTTCATAAAGCCATATATGGTTTAAAATAGGCACATCGTGCCTAGTTTTGCAAGTTGAGTCAGTGCTTGATTGATTTGAGTTTTTCAAGTTCTAAAGCCAATAAACCCTTGTTTTTCTAACATATAAGTCAAGTTACTCTTATATTTTTAATAAATTTTGATGATATTTTAATCATTGATAGTGATAATCATGTAGTCTAATCTCTCATTAACATGCTTTATTTGAGTTTTACACTAAAAGATTTGGGGCGCTTACATTTTTTTTTTTGGTGTCGAGGTTACATATACAAGTAATGGTATTCATCTTAGTTAGCCTAAATACATTAAGAGTTTCTTATCTAAGACATCATTGGATAATGCCAAATCGTGTGCTACACCTATGTCCTCGAGTAAATAGCTTAGAAAAGTTGATGGTGTGTTGCTTGATGATCCTACTAAATTTCAAAGCATTGTTAGTGCCATTCAGTACTACACTTTTACTCTCCTTGTGATTTCCTTTTTTGTTAACAAACTTTGTCAATCTATGTCCCAGTCCACTAATGAGCACTAGCTTGTTATGAAGCGACTCATTCATTACCTTAAAGGTTTCCTTCATCTTGGTTTGTAGTTATTCAAAAATGATCATCTAGACATTTACGCCTTCAATGATGTTAATTGGGCCTCTTGTCCATATGACAAGAGGTGTGTGCCTTTTACATTTTCATGGGCAATAATCTAGTTATGTGGCACTCTGGTAAGCATAAGGTTGTTTAGCGTTCATCTACAGAATTAGAGTATCGAGATCTTGCTTTTACTATGTGTGAGCTTTTTATGGATCCAATTGTTCCTCAAGGAGCTTATTGTGTCTATCCCACACCTTCTTGTCATTTATAGTGACAATTTGAGTGTCAAGACTCTTGCTTAGAGTCTAGTATTTCATGCTAGGACCAAGCATATTGAAATCGATCACCATTTTGTTTGTAATCTTGTCCTCAATAAGATTTTTAATATTCAGTTTGTCGCTTCTACTAGCTAGCTTATTGATATTTTTTCCAAGGCTCTTCCTTTCTATGTACCAAATTGATAGTGCTCCCTCACCCTAAGTTTACGGGGGATAGTAGAGTAGTAATTCTGTTATAACTGTCTAGATATTTTCATGTAAAAACTTCTAGATATTTCCATGTAACAAGCTCTAGTTAAGGTGTACTTGTGTGCTTGGCTTTGTCACCTCTATTGTGCAATGCAGCTGCCTATATATAGCAGCTAGCATTGCTCACAACAAATGTAAGTTGTATATACTGCAATAAATGGATGCACAATGAGTCTCGTGTGTTTGATCAAGAACTCATTCTCTTCCTTATCAATTGCTCTCTCTTCTTGGTGAATTCATCCACTACTTTCTATTGCATTTGTGTATAGACAACGATCCAGATACATAGCAATTATAGCGACCAAGCAATATAGAACCACAAAAAAAAAAATTAAAGGCATTATATAATCACAAAACTTAAGCCATAAAAATAAATGAGAAGCATAATAAACAATAATGAATGGGCATAAGGAAAGAAAAATAAGGAAGAGCAACACAAATATAAGGAGCTACTTGGACTGTCTTAAAATTTGTGATCGAAAATATTAAAATGTTGATATGAAAGCGATGACCATTATTAAAATGGAGTACAAGTTAGGTTGAAGCAATGCCACAAAGTAGAAGTCTATCGCTACATTCAGAACCTTTACGTTTTGCCGCAAAGAAATGCATGAAGTAGAATTGAACAAGAAGAAAAGCAAAAATAAGCCATGCAATTACAAATTATGAATACCTGAAAACTATATCCACCTGGAACTTGGAAAGCCTTCGCAAAGGTTACTGTTAATAAGCGTTATATATATATATATATATATAGAACGTTTATTAATTAAATTGAATGATGAATTTATTAAGATATTTTTTGTAAATTAAATTGGTCAAGTTGGAGACGTTGAAATATCAAATTAGTTTAGATACAAAAATGTACAAGTTTACTGCGGGACTTGTAATGATATAAGATTTTTTAGAACAAAAGTTTATGAAAGTTTTGTAGTAAATTAAACACTCCATATATTAATTATTTTATAAGTTTACTTCGGGACATGTAATGATATAAGATTTTTTTTTTTTGGGTGAAGAAATATGTTCAACCTCTAAAAGCAAATAATGAAATTTTAGGATTTAATTTTTTTTTAAAAAGTGAAATGCTTTGCATTTTATGAGCTTTTTATTATTTCAACAAGTTTTTATTATCTTTAAATATGCTCTTTTTTTCTAAATAAACATATTAACATACAATTTAAATTGTTTAACTATTAAAATTTAAATGATTAATGTAAGATTTATGAAAAAATATTAAATAACAAAAAGTTTTTATATGATCAACTTGGTTTTATATTCTCACATAGTATCAGCTATTTTAGTACAAAGTTAAGAAAATTAACTTCAATTTCAAAATTTTGCATCCAATTGCTAATTACAATCATATCGACGATGATGCAAAGTTTACCATTAAATTGCACCATTAGTATTATAAATGAGGTGAGTTAAAACAACTATTGTCTCCAAAACTATATGTTAAATTTATAATTTACACTAAGCAACTCATCCAAAAAAAAAATTTTGTTGCTTAATTGTTAACGATCTACGCATACCTGATATGAGATTGGAAGCAACAATCATGATTTAAAGGCCATAAAAAACCATTGCCAATAAACCCCCAATATTTCATGGATAGGTGGTAAATGGTCAAACCTTTGTTGTTCCTAATCTTTCTATATTCATTCTTGTTGCTTAATTGTTTTAGTAATATTCTTCTTTCTTTCCAAGTGGCAGCCAAATGCAAAGCTATGTTTCCATCTTTGCTTGCTTATTTAAAAGTGCCTTAAAATTCTTAGCTAATCTATGGCATAAGAGACTAGCTATTAACAATTTTTTCTTGTCCCCTTTCGACAGTAACGTGAAGAATAGTTTAATCATGGTCATTCAACAACTCGCAAAATAGGGGAAATTTCGAGATGAGATAACTCAAAATATGAGTACTTCCATTTGCTGCCATTTTTGTCCTTTTTCTAATAGTGGTATATAATTTATGTTATTTTCATCTCTCAGTCTCAGCAAATCATTAACTACGTGTGGAGGCGCGTAATAGTAAGCACCATAGTGAAAAGGAGTCCAACTCAAGACATTATCTTTTTCAATCACTAATGAAAACTTTCTTTCCAAAATTTCTGTTATAATGTCTGCAATAGCAAAATCATACATATTTTCAAAACAATACATATGGATTAGAGGATAAAATGATAGTAAATTTAAAACTCCCTTAGATATGCCAATTAAAATAGTTTGTTTAGTCCACTTGTTATTTTTATAGAAATTTACTATTTTTTATGAAAAAGCATTTTTTTTTCTTACATTTAATTTTCAACTGTTATACTATTGTTAATATAAACAAAAATGACTACAAAATTTATGAATATGTTATATGATTCAAGTTTATTCTAAATGATAATTAAGTGCATATTTTGATTTAGTTGGGATCATAACTAATCAATTGACTTAGAGTTTTTATGTTGATTGACATGTACAACTAACTTAAAAACTTTAAATGTGTTTTAGGCTAAAATCGAGTTAAAAATTTTAAGTTAATCACTTATTGGAAAGTGTATTAGGATTATCTCAAATTAAAACAAATCTAATAAAAAAATATACTTGAGAAAGATAAGAATTAAAACCAAATATTTATATTGCCATAATTCAATCCACACAAGCACAACATTTGATATATAGTGTTTAGAAGAGACAATTGAGATACATAATGACCAAATTAATTAAGTCAACAATATGATATCCTATTCCTAAGTTATTACAATATGCATCTTACAAATGAATTGTTAGAATAAGGACAGGTAGAACAACATACTTGACACTTCCACTCCCCTTATCAATCAAAAATTAAAAGGGTTTAAGTTTTGATTCGCTCGTTAAGAAACACCTTTTGAATAACCTATCGACAACTATGAACAAGTGTAGAAATCGTAATGAACAAGATATTTAGAGGCAAAAAAAAAAGAAAACTTCAAGAAAAAACAGACAAATGAAAAGCAAACAAATCAATAGCGTATCATAAACAAAGAAAAAGAAAAAGGAAGCAGCACAAATATAAGGAGCTACTTGGAGTGCCTTAGAATTTTTGGAAATAAGTTGAATTGCTGATATGAAAGCGATGACCATTGTTAATATGGAGTAGAAGGTTGAAGACATTGCACGACGTAGAAGTCGAAAGCTATGTTCAGAACCTTTACGTTTTGCAGATAAGAAATGAAGTAGAATTGAACAAGAAGAAAAACCAACAGCCATGCAATTAGAAATCAAGAATACTTTAAAACTATATTTAGACCTCAAGATTGGTAAACCTTTGTAGTTATGGTCACTTTCATAACCACCAGGAACTTGAAAAGCCACAGCAAAAGTTACTGTTGCTATGATTGTGGCTATCAACATGTCATTTTCGGTTGCTGTCTTAGCCATCTTGCGAGTAGTAGCATGTCGAAAATGCTTTTGCGCAACTCCTCAATAAGAATAGTACTAGTTTTAGATGCTACATGGTTTCTTCTAATCTCCTCACGTTTCCTTTCTAGATCATCAACTTTATTTGGAACTGGATTTTCTTTGTCTTCTACGTTTTGATTCAATTCCGACTTCGTCCTTTCTAGATCATCAGCTTTATTTGCAACTCGAGTTTCTTTATCTTTTACGTTTTGTTTCACTTTTGACTTCATTTCAAACTCATAAAACTTCATTTTGGCTTCTATTCTTGCTAATTGTCTCTCGAAACCCCTGATTGTATTTTTTCTTTTTCTCAGCATAAACATGATAGTTAATGGCTGCAATACAAAATTTTAATGTAAGTCAAGCCTAATATATGTTATCCATAATTTTTCAAATAACGTGCTCTTGTCAACTCATATGAAAGAGAACAGAATAAATAATCAAATTTTGCTTGCTTGAATACATAATCCATCCTTTAAATGACATAACAAACATCATAAATAATCTTTTGGTCGGGTTGTATTTTATATTTTGTATATATATATTAGAAATAAATTTAGATGGATTAATTTGATTCCCATATTTATTGATTATAAATTGTATGATAATACAATATATGCGTACTTGATCTAAGATTGGAAGGATCATCCATGATTTCAATTTCATCAAAACAAATTACAAAATCGTCCATAAAACAGAGTCATAATCAGTATATTCTAATTCCATATGTACCACAAGGTCGTAAATGGTTAAACCTTTATTGTTGACAATGTTTCCATTCACGTTCTCATTGCCTAATAGTATTTGTAATATCCCTCTTTCTTTCCAAGTGGTAGCCAAATGCAACGCTGTGTTTCCATCTTTGTCTTGCTTATTTAAAAATGCCTCAGAATTCTTAACTACTGTATCACATAATAAATGTCTTACAATATTTTTTTGTCCACTTTCGACAGCAACGTGAAGAACAGTTTGATCATGGTTGTTCAACAAATCGCATAACAAGGGAAATTCTGAGATAATATATGTCAAAATACGAGTGTTTCCATTTGTTGCTGCAATGTGTAAAGCAGACATGCCATTTTTGTCCTTTTCCAATAGTGGCATATAATTTTTGTAATTTTCATCTCTCGGTCTCAGCATATCTTTAACTACATTTAGAGGCACGAGACGGCTATTAGAAGCATAGTGAAGAGGAGTCCAGTTCAAGACATTATCTTTTTCAGTCACTAATGATGAATTTCTTTCCACAATTTCTGTTATAATGTCTGCAATTGCAAAATCATACATATTTTCAAAAACAATACACATTGATTAGAGTATAAATGATAACAACAAAGTAATTCTGAATGTTTTTAAATTTTCATGTTTTATTTTTCAAAATTTTGAAGGTGAATTTAAAAGGTCTCTTAGTAATTATGTGAATTAGAATTTTCTTTAGTCCATTTATTATTTTTATAACAATTTATTGTTTTTGTTATGAAAAAATAACCAATTTTTTTGTTTTTATTTATTATTTTCTCACATTTAATTTTCAATTGTTATTCATTCAAAAATTACATGTATTATCTTTAATAAAGACAAAAATATTACAAAATCTATAACATAAAATAAAATTCAAAAATAATTTGTTTATTAAATAATAAACAATACTAAACTACTCTAATTGATATAAGTAAATAAATTTTAAAATTATAAAATATTTTTGCTAAAAAATAATTTGTGTTAAAGTGTTATTATAGTGGTTGATTTTGTTGATTCATTCTTTTAATTTAAACTCGAATTATAATAACTATAATTTGCCAAAAATAATTTGTGTATTTATATGGTTAGATGAAAAACTTCAAAATTTGAATAATTATAATCATGAATATTATTTATTTATTTATTGGAAGATATAAATATCCCATATTTCATTTAGGACATGATGCATGCTAAACTGTGATGAAAAGCTCACCTTCTAAGTTCTTTCATTCAGGTGGCGAGACGTAATCTGTAGTACGTAAGACAGTGCAATGAAAAAGGTATTAGAATTTGGAAGAGTGAAGAACTATTTACCTTGCAAACATTACAACTTAAGAATCCCACGACACACCCAGCAGCCACCACATCAACAAAGCAAACAATAACTGAGGAAACCCAAAACATGCAAAAAAACAAAATTTGACAAGAACAAATATATATACCAACAATGAGCAAAAGCCAATCAGTAGTTTAGTCTCATAAATACCAACTTATATATATCATGTCAAACATATATATAGCCCCTTTTGAGTGCTATAATATCAACTTATATGTCTTAAGTATTAGTTAGTAAATTAATGCTGATGGTGCTAATAATTCTATAATTTTAAACAAATGAGTAGTTTAGTTTGATATCAAATTTAAATATCCATCATACATGTACGATCCTCTAGAAGAGTAGTTTAGTTTGATATCAAATTCAAATATCCATCATACATATGCGATCCTCTAGAAGCACACACTAGATTAAAAATTATTGTAAACATACTCTATCAAATGTGTAATCTCATATTACCCAAAATAAACTAAAAATACATAGCCCTAATTGCTATTGAAATACCATTTAATAGACCAATCTCTATTAGAACAACCTCAATTAATCCTGTTTTTCTTTGATAGGATTGAATATGATCCTTGTAAACTACTTATTGTAAATGAAATTCAATAAGATCCATAGGATTATTTCTTCATCCAAAGGATCCCAAGTACAACTTTCAAATAGGGAACAATAATCCCACACCATTGAAAAAATATTGTCATTAGCTTAATTGTACATTCATGTTCTAGGAAAATAATTCTTTTCAAACATGTGATAATTGATGGTCTTGTTTAGTGGTAAAACCACTTACTTGGTTTAATGTTATATTTTGCCAATGAATGAAGTAGGAAACATGGAAGACATTTAATTAAGGATGTTATTGGAGCACTAATTTCTTGTGCATTCAATGTGAAGCATTATTTTCTTGTTCATTCAATGTGGAGCACTAATTTCTTGTCTATTCAAAGTGGAGATGAACATGGAGTCTTTGCTACCACAAGTTCTTCAAGGATGTTGCCTATAAATAATTTGTTTCATTTGTGCAAAATATAAGAACAAATGAATTAGAGAGCATCCATAAGAAAGATAGTAAAAGTATTTGTGGGAGTTATCTTGTGAGTTACTACTTAGAAAAGAAAATTTGTTCCTTCTTTCTAAGTAATATTTTCCCTATTTTGTGAGAGAGTTATTTCTCCTATTACAATAGAGATTAGAAATGTTATCTAATTGTAACTAGAGAGAAGATGTTGTAATCTCTATTTTACAATAGTGAAATCCTCCTACATTTGCCCGTGGTTTTTTACCCCAATTTGTTCGGAGTTTTTCCACGTAAAATATTTTTGTCCATTTTATTTTCATTATTCTCAATTTCACTTTAATTGTGTGTTAGCTTCGACCCGGTAATTTTCATTATTCTCAATTTCACTTTAGTTGTGTGTTAGCTTCGACCCGGTAATTTTCATTATTCTCAATTTCAATTTCACTTTAGTTTTTACACAGATGGCGATTTTCTTGCCTTTTGCAAACAGGAAGGTATTAAATGACAGTTCATAGTCACATACACGCCTCAACAAAATGGAGTGGCAGAGCAGATGAATAGAACTCTTACAGAAAGGATGAGAGCTATGTTAAGGACTACACGTCAATCCAAATTTTTTTGGGCAGAAGCAGCCAAAATTACTTGTTATGTGATAAATCGGTCGCCATCAACAACAATTGATTTAAATACATCGATGGAGATGTGGACTGGTAAGCCAGCATACTACTCTACTTTATATTCTTTTGGATGTCCTACGTATGTGATGTACAATGCCCAAGAAAGAACAAAGTTGAATCTGAAATCATGGAGGTGTATATTCTTGGGGTATGCTGACGGAGTGAAGGGGTATCGCCTGTGAGATCCCACTACCCGCAAGGTTATTGTCAGCAAGGATGCAATCTTTGCAGAAGATCAACTACTACAAATAGATGGACACGATAGCACATCGAAAGAGGTTTCAGAGACTACAATAATACAGATGGAAAATAATCTGGTACAAGAAACTCTAGTTTCTATTTAAGCAATATCAAAACACGAGGTACAAGAACTAGTCAAGTCCGAGTCTTCAGAAGTTCGCCAATCAACTCGTGAGAGAAGGCCACCATATTGGCATTTAGAGTATGTTATGGAGAGCAATGTTGCATACTGTCTTTTAATGGAGGACGGAGAGCCCTTAACTTTCCAAGAAGCTACAAGTAGCTCATATGTGTCTTTATGGATGGCAGTAATGCAGGAAGAAATTGAAGCTCTACACAAGAACAAGACTTGGGAATTGGTACCATTGTCACATGGGAGAAAAGCCATAGTTAACAAATTGGTCTACAAGATCAAACGGGATAGCAATGATCAAGTGGAACGGTTTTGTGCAAGATTGGTGGTAAAAAGATTCGCTCAAAAAGAATGTATTGATTTCAACGAGATATTTTCCCCGGTAGTTTGGCTTACAACAATCAGAATAGTCCTGGCTATGTGTTCTACATTTGACCTACATTTGGAGAAATTGGATGTAAAAACTGCATTACTTCAAAAGGTTTGATGGAGATAATAATTTTATTATCTTTTTGTTGTATGTGGATGACATGTTGGTAGCAGGCCCCAACAGAGATCAAATCCAAGAATTGAAGGCACAGTTGGCTAAGGAGTTTGATATGAAGGACTTAGGACCAGCAAACAAGATTCTAGGGATGCAGATTCACCGAGATAGAAATAACAGGAAGATTTGCCTTTCTTAGAAGAACTCTTTCAACAAGATCTTGCGACGCTTTAACATGCAAGATAGTAAGTCAATTTCTACCCCATTTCCTATTAATTTCAAGTTATCCTCAAGTATGTGTCCTAGCAATGATGTAGAAAGGATAGAGATGTCTCGAGTACCGTATGCATCAGCAGTGGGAAGTTTAATGTTTGTCATGATATGTACAAGACCAAACATTGCATAAGCAATGGGAGTAGTTAGTCGGTTTATGGAAAATTCTGGAGGAGAGCATTGGAATACTGTGAAGAAGGTTCTAAGATACATTAGAGGAACCTCAAATGCTACATTATGTTATAGAGGATCAGATCTTATTGTCAGAGGCTATGCTGATTCAAATTTTTGCAGGTGATCTCAATAAAAGCAAGTCTACTACAGGTTATGTGTTTACACTTATAAGAGGAGCTGTAAGCTGGGTATCTAAACTACAATCAGTTGTAGCTCTATCTACAACGAAAGTAGAATACATGATAGCTACACAAGCTTGCAAGGAAGCAGTCTAGATACAGAGGTTATTAGAGGAGCTCGGGTACAAGTAGGAGAAGATTATTTCATTTCGTGACAATCAGAGTGCTTTGCACATTACAAGGAATCCATATTTTCATTCACGGAAAAAGCACATAAGGGTTCAGTATCACTTTGTTCGAGAAGTAGTGGAAGAAGGTAGTGTGGATATGCAGAAGATTCACACCGACGAGAACCTAACAGATGTTATGACCAAACTAATCAACATTGACAAGTTTAAATGGTGTAGATCCTCATGTGGTCTAGCAGAAACATAAGCAAGCATGGATTTGGAAAGTGAGGGAGGATGGAAGGATTAAGTAAGTGACTTTAAGTGGGAGAATGTGATAATTGATGGCTTTGTTTAGTGGTAAAGCCACTTACTTGATTTAATGTTATATTGTGCTAATGGATGAAGTAGGAAACATGGAAGGCATTTAATTAAGGATGTTATTGGAACACTAATTTCTTGTTCATTCAATGTGAAGTACTAATTTCTTGTCCATTCAAAGTGGAGATGAGTATGGAATCTTTGCTACCACAAGTTCTTCAAGGATGTTGCCTATAAATAGTTTGTTTCATTTGTGCAAAATATAAGAGCAAATGAATTAGAGAGCATTCATAAAAAAGATAGTAAAAGTCTTTGTAGGAGTTATCTTGTGAGTTACTACTTAGAAAGGAAAATTTGTTCCTTCTTTCTAAGTAATATTTTCCCTATTTTGGGAGAGAGTTATTTCTCCTATTACAATAGAGATTAGAATTGTTATCTAACTGTAATTAGAGAGAAGGTATTGTAATCCCTATTTTACAATAGTGAAATCCTTCTACATTTGTCCCTTAGTTTTTTACTCTAATTTGTTCGGGAAGTTTTTCACGTAAAATATTTGTGTCCATTTTTTTTTCATTATTCTTAATTTCACTTTAATTGTGTGTTAGCTTCGACTCGGTAATTTTTCCTAAAAAAACGTAATCACTATATACTAAATTATATAAATTCATATTAATTGTTAGTTGTGTATATACTTTTAATAAAAAATATATATTTATTTTTTTTATAACGTAGATAAACATATGTTTTTTAACATTATATGAAAATAAACATTTTTTTCGCTAATAACGATTAACCGTAAAAAAATATTTAATAATTGAATCATTTATAATTGAAATAATTAAATATTAATGGAAATGTTTTTTAAAATAATAAAAAATAATTTATTTATAAAAAATATTTCATATTTTACAAATTAAATGGCATGAAATTATAATTTGTAGCAATTTCATAAAAAAATATAAATTGTCATCTCGGTTTTAAAAATAAAAAATAAATACCTGCAAACAAAAGTACACCTGCATGCAAGATGTTGAACAAATCTTTATACAGTCTCAAACAAGCACCAAGATGTTGTTACAAGAGATTTGATTCCTTCATTATTAGCCATGGATACAACAGACTTAGTTTAGACCATTGTACGTACTTCAAAAGGTTTTATGGAGATAATAATTTTATTATCTTGTTGTTGTATGTGGATGACATGTTGGTAGTAGACCCCAACAGAGATCAAATCCAAGTATTGAAGGCACAGCTGGCTAAGGAGTTTGATATGAAGGACTTAGGACTAGCAAACAAGATTCTAGGGATGAAGATTCACCGAGACAAAAATAACAGGAAGATTTGGCTTTCTTAGAAGAACTATTTCAACAAGATCTTGTGATGCTTCAACATGCAAGATAGTAAGCTAATTTCTACCCCACTTCCTATTAATTTTAAGTTATTCTCAAGTATGTGTCCTAACAATGACGTAGAAAGGAGAGAGATGTCTTGAGTACTGTATGCATCAAAAGTGGGAAGTTTAATGTTTGTCATGATATGTACAAGACCAGACGTTGCACAAGCAATGGGAGTAGTTAGTCGGTTTATGGAAAATCTAGAAGGAGAGCATTGGAATACTGTGAAGAGGGTTTTAAGATACATTAGAGGAACCTCAAATGCTACATTATGTTACAGAGGATCAGATCTTATTGTCAGAGGCTATGTTGATTCAAATTTTTGCAAGGGATCTCAATAAAAGCAAGTCTACTACAGGTTATGTGTTTACACTTACAGGAGGAGCTGTAAGCTGGGTATCTAAACTGCAATCAATTGTAGCTCTATCTACAACGGAAGTAGAATACATGGTAGCTACACAAGCTTGTAAGGAAGCAGCCTAGATACCGAGGTTATTGGAGGAGCTCGGGTACAAGTAGGAGAAAATTGTTCTGTTTCATAACAATCAGAGTGCTTTGCACATTGCAAGGAATCCAGATTTTCATTCACGGACAAAGCACATAAGGGTTCAGTATCACTTTGTTCGAGAAGTAGTGGAAGAAGGTAGTGTGGATATGCAGAAGATTCACACCGATGAGAACCTAACAGATGTTATGACCAAGCCAATCAACACTGACAAGTTTAAATGGTGTAGATCCTCATGTGGTCTAGCAGAAACATAAGCAAGCATGGATTTGGAAAGTGCGGAAGGATGGAAGGATGGAAGGATTACGTAAATGACTTTAAGTGGGAGAATGTGATAATTGATGGCTTTGTTTAGTGGTAAAGCCGCTTACTTGATTTATTGTTATATTTTGGTAATGGATGAAGTAGGAAACATAGAAGGCATTTAATTAAGGATGTTATTGGAGCATTAATTTCTTGTTCATTCAATGTGGAGTACTAATTTCTTGTCTATTAAAAGTGGAGATGAACATAGAGTCTTTGCTACCACAAGTTCTTCAAGAATGTTGCCTATAAATAGCTTGTTTCATTTGTGCAAAATATAAGAGCAAATGAATTAGAGAGCATCCATAAGAAAGATAGTAAAAGTCTTTGTGGGAGTTATTTTGTGAGTTACTACTTAAAAAGGAAAATTTGTTCCTTCTTTTTAAGTAATATTTTCCCTATTTTGTGAGAGTTATTTCTTATATTATAATAGAGATTAGAAATGTTATCTAATTGTAACTAGAGAAAAGGTATTGTAATCATTATTTTACAATAGTAAAATCCTCCTACATTTGCCCGTGGTTTTTTACCCCAAATTTTTTGGGGTTTTTTTTCACGTAAAATATTTGTCTCTATTTTATTTTTATTATTCTCAATTTCACTTTAATTGTGTGTTAGCTTCGACCCGGTAATTTTTCCTAACAAAACGTATTAGTATATACTAAATTATATAAATTCATATTAATTGTTAGTTGTCTATATACTTTTAATAAAAAATATATATTTATTTTTTTTATAACGTAGATAAACATATGTTTTTTAACATTATATGAAAATAAACATTTTTTTCGCTAATAACGATTAACCGTAAAAAAATATTTAATAATTGAATCATTTATAATTGAAATAATTAAATATTTATGGAAATGTTTTTTAAAATAATAAAAAATAATTTATTTATAAAAAATATTTCATATTTTACAAATTAAATGGCATGAAATTATAATTTGTAGCAATTTCATAAAAAAATATAAATTGTCATCTCGGTTTTAAAAATAAAAAATAAATACCTGCAAACAAAAGTACAGCTGCATGCAAGGCATTCAGGCCTTGCCTTCCCCCATAAGCGTGATCGCTAGTTTCAGACAATAAATGTTTTGCAATGTCTAAGTAACGTCTTTCAATGGCCAGGAAGAGTGCGGATTCACCCACCTTGTTTTGCTGAGTAGCCAATTCAGTGTCTTTTTCTAAAACAAACTTGACAACATTTAAGTTACCATTTCTAACAGCAACATGTAAAACGGTGTCTTCCTTATGATTTATCATCTTTGTTAAGTACATGTTAATTGACCGGCCTGCTCCTACAAATTGAAGACGATCTTGTGCTTCTAACAAATGTTTTATAATATCCAAGCACCCTACACTTGCTGCAACGTGAAGAGCGGTGTCTCCATCAGAGTTTTGCTTGTATAATAACGATGATATAAATGATTGTGGTTGGGATACATTATCATCTGCACTACTGATTTCTGCTTTAATGGTGAGCCTAGCTTCATTGATCATATTTGGGGTTATCATCTCATCATCTTTTGGTAAATGATCATCATGTATTTGTTGTAATATTATTTTAGCAATTTGTTCTTGTTTATATTGAGCTGCAACATGGAGAATGGTGTTTCCGAATGGTGTTACTTCCAAAAGTAACTCCTCCATCCCCAGGAACTTTTCATTGATGGTTTTTTCATCACCGTCGATTATAGCCTTGTGCAGAATAGGATCCATTTATGGAGTACTATAATATCTCTAACTTGTTGCCTAGCTTAACTGCATGCTCTCCCTGTACCATTAAAGAAGAGGCAATAGTGACTAAATTTTCTTACTAAAAATAAAAAATTCAATAATATTGATTTATATCTTTAATATCTTAATTAATATTGAACAAACATAATTAACTAACTAATATATCTCATAAATTCTTTGTTGAGTTTAAATGTTTATTTATCTAATATTTACTGAATCTATCTTTAATTTTATGTCATTAGTTTTATTATTTAAAAACCAAACTTTGTGACATAATATTTATGTTTAATTTTCATTTTTAAAAATTTGTTGAATTATTTAAAATTGATTCCTCTTTAAAAAAACTTTGGAAGTATACATATCATTTCTTATAAAATAATTTGTGCATTTACAAGCTATTTTAAAATATACAAAATTTGAGTATCAAGTTTTTGTATATCAATTGACTAATGTCATATCTTCTTTTTTAGGTTTTGAATTGATTAAAGAAGCAAATTTTGTTGTTATTTGTATATCAATTGACCAATGTCATATCTTCTTTTTTAGGTTTTGAATTGATTAAAGAAGCAAATTTTGTTATTCTTTATTGCACCGAGTCAATTGATCCTCTTAAACTTAAAAGTTGTAAAAGTTTCCTTATTTCATACAACGATGTTCCTTATAATCTTAAGTTGTAAAAGTGTCCTTATTTCATTCAACAATCTCATGAGAATCAATAACAAGAAAAATTAGCAAAACAAAGCAACAAAATTAAAAAGTAAAAGAAAAATAGAAAGTATTAAAAAAATTGCTCATTCAATCTATAATAACAGCGTCAAAATTTTAACCCACCTTAAAATAATATGTCAAAAGTTAATTCCTTACTTCTCTTAAAATTATTGTGTCAGTAATAATATAGCTCAATGATCAAATCTATAGAATTAGTAACAATTTTTTTTAATTACTTGTTTATTAGTGAGTTAATTGAAGTTAATAATTGGGGTTTTTTTTATTGATAGTAAAAACACCGAAAATAACATAAAGCAAAGTGAAAATAAATTGCATAAGAACAATGATGATATATACGTGATAATGAGACTATCTGCACCACTAACCTATAATTCAACCGATCATGTCATCAATTGAAATTAGTTTCTTAAATCATAAATAAAATTCATAATTTAAAATCATTCTTTAATTTTTTATTTTAGCTTTAGAAGTCTTATATCGCTTAAGACTTTCTACTTTTTTTTCACTATAATTGATTAATATTTTAATTACCAACTAATCTAATTCTTGAATAATATAAAATTATGATCACTAGATTTAATTTAATCATTGTACTAAGATTAAAAAATGTAATAATTAAACTACACAAAATTAAATCTATTGATAATCTTTAACATAAGCATTCAATCTTAATTGTAATAGAAATCACAATTTTTACTTCAATCACAAGAATTACCAATTTCATATCAAACTCATAATTTAACAATAGATACATATATGTTATAAACCATTTGATCATCCTAATTCATAACATGTAAGTTTTGACATTTAAGTATATAATTAAACACGTTAAGAATTTAAGAATCGAAATTAAAATAAATCATAAAATTAAATTAATCAAATTATTAAAAATTACACACAATCACGTTAACAAATTAAATATCCATATGTTTTACAAGAATCATAATCATGTTCATGACAATTAAATAGAAAATAATAAATAAGAGTGTATTGCATATTAATAAAAGAACAAATGCAGGCATTATCATCAATCTTCAAATCTCTTCAAAAATTTCTCCACAAATTGCCCAAGATTGTAATCCTTATTCTATCTTTCATCCTTGTATCAATTTTCCTTTAATGACCTATAATGCTAAATATATAGTGTATATCCCAAGTAGATTTTGGGCTTTGACCTACTTTGATTGAGATTAAAAATAGGTGTTAAAAAATGCCAAAAGATATCTCGATTGATCAAGTCCCATGCTTGATCAATCTAACCTTCCCAAATTCCTACATGAGAGCTCTCGATCGATTAAGTCCCTTTTGTATTGATCTTGCAACAATAAATCTGATTCAGTTTTCCATCTTAAACTCCTTGATCGATCTCCTAATATCTCAAACAATCAATCAATGGTTCAATCAATCAAGTCTATTGATCCAATTTTTCATCCAAAGGTCCTCAATAGATCCTTGATCAAGTGCCCTATTTGTGTTCTAAATAATTTTTTGTCTAATTTTGTTCATTTTGTCCCTAATCTTATAAATCATAAAAAAAAACACAAAATGCATTGGGGTTAATAAATCATCTTAGCTATGCATAAATTGACATAAATATATGTGTATACTGATTACTTTATATTTTTAATTAAGCTACATGTTTATGTAATATATAATATAACATTTCAAAAATGAGAGCATCCTATGTCAACATTTTTTATAGGTGAATACAAGTAGGCAAGAAGCGATATGATTTTGCAATTTAAATGGTGTGGTGTAATTTGTATCGTGATGAATCGCAACATTACGGTGCACTACAGTTCAAATTTTATATATGCGGCCCAAACCATATCAAACCACATAATATGTACTTTTTAAAATAAATCTCGTATCATTAATGGGCTAAAGGCCGTAAGGCCCATTACTTACAACCCCAATACACATTAATTCAAAGTATTTGGCAGCACCAATCAACAACTACTATTTCTCTTGTTCTTTCCTTTGGTGTTTCTAGCCTTCCAAATAGGGGTGAGAACGTGGTCTTCACTAGCTTTGCCATTGTTTTGGTTATCACCATTGATCATTCAGTGTCTTCACTCTTCAAGTTTTCATCATGGGATGTTTGAGAATAGAGTACAAACATTTTAAATTTTTATTATTTACCTTTTTTATTTCTTCCCCTCATGGTATCAGTTTATTTCTTCCACGAATTCAGGATCACAACATGTGCACTCCAAAGGCTTTTATTAGAGATAAAATTAAGGAGTAAATTAATGAGTAATTTAAGGAGTAAATTAAGGAGTAAATCAAGAAGTTGTCATCTTTAATTTAAGGATTAATTCAAGGAGAAAAACAAGGAATCCTTAATTCAAGGAGTAAAACAAGGAATCCTTAAATCAAGGAGTAAAACAAGGAATCCTTAATTCAAAGTGTAAAACAAGGAATCCTTAATTCAAGGAGTAAAACAAAGAATTCTTAATTTAAGGAGTAAATCAAGGAATGTTTAATTCAAAAATTAATTCAAGGAGTAAATCTCTTTATATATAGCTATAGAATTAGAATGAAAACATATAAAAGAAATAATACAACTTTGAGAGAGCTTGTTTTATTTGGTAAGTCCTTTAGGCCTAGGCATTTGGCCTTGGCGTTTTCAACTTCAATTTTCAACATGGTATCAGAGCAAGTCGATCTTTGTGAAAAAAATTGTCTCTGCTCAAACTGCGTTTGACACTCTATCAGAGCGATTTCTTATTCTATTTGTTTTTTCAAACCAAAAATCTTGGCGATGATGGATTAAATCTCTTCTGTAGCTTCTACCAACTTGATATGGATGAGGAGTATTGTGGTAAAAGGAAAAGTCCCACATTTTAACCAAGCTCTTGGCAATGATAGATTAAATCTCTCCTGTAGTTTCTACCTGCCCGATGTGGAAGGGAAGTATTGTGGTAAAAGGAAAGGTCCCACATTGAAACCAAGCTCTTGGCGATGATGGATTAAATCTCTCCTGCAGCTCCTACCTGTCTGATGTGAAGGGGAAGTATTGTGGTAAAAGGAAAAGTCCCACATCGACAACAATAAATTTTTTTTGCTATCGTAATCAGCATTTTTGTTAGTTTTACCTTTACTGCTTTGGCTTCTCATCAGTTTCAATGACTTGTGTGCAAGTTTAGATCCATAAACCTTATGGATCTAGCTTGAGGGGGAGTATTGAAGATAAAATTAAGGAGTAATTTAAAGAGTAATTTAAAGAGTAAATTAAGAAGTGTTAACTTCTTAATTGAATGAGTAAATCAAGAACCTTAATTCAAGGAGTAAATTAAAGAGTTATCATCCTTAATTTAAGGAGTAAAATAAGGAATCCTTAATTCAATGAGTAAAACAAGGAATCTTTAATTCAAAGAGTAAATCAAGGAGTAAATCTCCTTATATATAGCTATAGAATTGTAATGAAAATGTAAAAAAAATAATACAACTTTGAAAGAGCTTGTTTTATTTGGTAAGACCTTTAGGCCTTGGCCTTTGGCTTTGGCGTTTTCCAACACCAATTTTCAACAGCTTTTGAGCTACATTTAATATTTCAAGACTCAATTGCAAATTGAACTTTTTAGAACTCTCATCACAACAATAAGTACCAAGGGAAATAATCCTAACTTTATGATAAATCAACCCAAAAGGAACAAGAACAAAGCCAGAAAACAATTGAATCTATTAGAATGCCCAATCCTAAGCTCTTAATTCCAGTCTCAAAAAATCCATTTCTCATTTCAACTTTACCATATTAATTTAACTAACTGGTGCTTTTTTTTATTGAATGAACTAATAATGGTTTTGAGTTTGCAATACAAATCCATAAATATAAAATGGGGAATGAAATTGTTGTTAAGGTCACTTATTCGTTGTGTTTGCATCCAAACTTTAATCATTATAGTAGTTTAAGCATATAGATTAATTTACATATACGGAAGAATTTTGTTTTATAGAATTAATTTGTTTGCATATTATACTATGTACGAGTTCATTAGTGTTAGTGAATTTTCAAATTTTATCATGTAAGATGATCCTATTATGTATTCTAATCGACATCAAATCTCTCTACCACCAAAATTTGATGAAACAAAATACAAAGATGATATTAATGAGCAAGAGAAAATTGTCAAGGAAAAAGATAGATCAAATGCCACTCAAAGAGGATAAAGAAGCAAAACATTGTGGGTATGAGATCACTTCACTCTTATTATAATAGGTGATCCTGGAAATCTTAGAATTACATGTTGTAAGAATTGTGAATGTTGGTTATTTTCGTAACAGTGTTGTGCCGAAGAGAAAAAAAGTTGAAAAAACACTTTAATCAGTAGAGGAAAGGAAGTATATATATATGATTCGGGCAGCTTCCTCCAAAAGGTAATATATATATAAATATAAATAAGGTGAGCGGCATAAAAGTATAATGATTAGGTAATCATGATAGTTTTTGACTAAGTAGAAATACAAAGGGATTAAATAAATTGGTAAATATTAAATTGATGTTTTATTAAAAGTATTTATTAATAAATTGGTAAATATTTTTATTTTTATATAGTTTCATTTTAATTAGATTTTTATATGTTTAGATTAAATAATTGTATAAGTGATCATGATTATTTGATTTAATTATTAAAATTTAAAAAAGTTATTTTTATTAAACCTGTGATTATTTGATTTAATTTAAATGACATATTTTAAATCATTTATTTAGAATTATTTATTGTTAAATCCGTTCTAGAATACACACAGACACTTGTGTCTTTTGTGCTAACCTTTTTCCAGTTGATTTGTGAACGATCTGATTGGCAGAGAGGTTATTGGAACGTTGGTCTGAAAACCGCTCACGCTAACATTAGAAATTGTAAAACAAAGCAAGGGCTCGCAAGTAAAGTACATTGGGGCAATATCCTAAGGAGTGTAGCATAAAATCGAGTTTGTACTTGAATATTTGATTTTCATAGTTGAAAGTTAGGTGGTCCGGTAGACCGATGATTTTTCCTCTTAGGTAATGGTTATGTCCTAGGTTATTTTCACCTAAAAATATCGTGTGTTATTTTCTTATTTTTGCACTTTATTTTTACACACGATTACATGTCTAGCCGCTTTATTTAGGTTATTAAATTATAAATTGATAAAAACTAAAAATAACATATTCACCCATTTAAGTTAATTATGTTTATATCTAATAAATTTTCACATGAAATCATTGTAAAAAGGATTATGCTTCTCACCCACATATAAATAGTACTATGTCTATGTTTGTTCTTCTTGAAACATAATATAATAATATGTCTGATAGGAAATAGGATAAGAAGAAAAAGATTTTAAACTTTTAAGAAAAAATGGTGAAAGTAGTAAGGATAACTTGGTAACTATTTCTTTTAATAAAGATGTTGCTAGAGATGCTTTGGTAAGGATGACCATCATAAATGAGTTTCTTATACGTTTGTAGAGGGTGACTTCATAAAATTTATGGAAACAACATTCCTAAGTTTCTAATACCACATCTCGAAGAATAGTTCTCATCACTTGGATTAAAAAAATGTTACTGTATATATTTACTTAAAAGAAACAATTAGTCTATCTCACTTATGATTTATGAACTTGATATAAAATATTAATTATGTATCTTACACCAAATTTCATTGTCATTGATAATAATTGGAGGTTGTAGAAAAGGATTATAATTTTTTTGTCAAGTTCATTCTCATAAAGAGGAAGTAACTCGGAGGATCATTTTTGATTGTTTCAATGAATGGGGCATTCACAATGTGTTTATTATAACACTTGATAATACGAGTTTTAATAATTTGTTTGTTACTTTCTTGAAAATAGATAAAAAGATAGGATGAAATGTGTATTGGATGGCGAGTTCTTCCATACACGTTGTTGTGCCCATATTTTAAATTTGGTTGTTACTGATGATCTCAACAGTTAATCCCTCAATTTCTCACATCCATAAAATAGTAAAATATGTTAGATCTTTTCCTTCGAGATTCCACTAATTTTAAGAATTTATGGGGAATGAAAATGTAGAATAGAAAGCGATTGTTGTGTTTGATGTATGCACTTGGTGGATCTCAACTTATCTAATGTTAAAAACTTCTTTAAAGCTCAAAAGAGCATTTGATCAAATGGAAGAAGATGATACACTTTATACTTATCATATTGGTGAAGATGATTCTAGTGGGTCACTTACAAATGATGATAGGAAAAATGCTAGTGTATTTTTTAAGTTCTTGAAGACATTCTATGATAGCACATTAGAATTTAGTTCATCTTAATAAGTTACATCCAATGGTTATTTCCATCAATATTATAAGATTAATTATTTATTACTAGCATTGTCTAAGTCTAGTGATCCTTTGTTGAAAGACATGGTTACAAAGATGAAGCTTAAATTTGACAAGTATTGGAGGTCAATAGAGAATATGAATAAGTTGATTTATGTGGATGTTGTGTTAAATCCACGTTTCAAGTTAGAATATTTGAGATTTTGCTTCAATAGTGTATATGATAAAGAAATGTATGAATTTATGAAAAGTGAAATTCTTACATCAATGGCGAGCTTCTATGAATACTATTATAAGGTAGAGCATGAATATCAACGGTGGGAACAAAGGCAAACAAAAGGAGTTTCATGATTCAATATTATCACAAAATGATGATCTAGAGCATGTCCAAGTATTATTATTTTGTTCAACATTTTGAACAAAAAAATTACTTTGAAATGAAGTTTGACCTTGAGAAATATTTAAAAACACCATGTGAAAGTATTTTGTACAATGAATTTAATATTTTGGTATGGTAGAAGGTTAATAGTTCAAGGTTTTTCATAGTTACTAATATGGCTCGTAATGTTTTAACACTTCAAGTTTCATCAATAACATCTAAGTTGGCTTCTAGTACTAGTGGATAAGTTTTTTACTCTTATAGAATTCTCTACATTGAAAGATAATGGAGGCATTAATATGCACTCAAAATTAGATATGGGTACCAGGTAATAAACACAAATAAGCTAACAATATTAATCTTCAAGAATATAAGGATGATATTGAGCTATATGAGGACCTTCAAGTAGGTAACACTATCAATTTTTTTTATTTTTATCTTCTTATGTAATTGTTACGTTGAGTATTGTAAATTGAACTTGCTTTGTCATATATTACTCTTTTTATTATTTCTCAAATAATTTACTAATGATTTTGTTTTGTAGGAAGAGAAAATGAGGAAGATAAATTTAATATTTGGAAAATAATTTCATTTTAATAGTATAGGTGCATGAATGAAAGCAAAAGTATGGTTATATGAACTTGTTTTATTTCTACTATTATTGTATAATTTAATAAACTTTTATTGAATTTTTATGTACTTATATTATTTATATTAATGATTTAATATCAGGGACTCTTTTGCATTATTTATACACTTTCACTAATTAATGTTGACTTAAAACTTTGCAAGAAAGATTTAAGAATTTTGATTATTATTGATATGTTTTATTCTGTATCGGTGGCTGTTAGGAAATTTGGATAAAATGGTATAATCACAAAGTTTTTCTCCCAAGATCCTCCTTAACAGAATATCAAATAATAGAGAAATAGATAATACACAACACAAGAATTATAGTGGAAACTCCAAATTGGAGAAAAACCACCTTAATGAATTTACTAAAATTATTCGTGATCTGAAAAATGGTGGTGTTAAGATTGACGATGAGGATCAGGCCTTAGTTCTATTATGTTCTTTACCTCATTCATTTGAACATTTTGTTGATACCATGCTATATGGGCGAGACACTATTTCTTTGGAAGATGTCAAAGCAGCTTTGAATTCTAGAGAGTTGAAGGAAAATGTGTCTACAAGCAACAATGATAATAGCAGTGGTTTATTTGTTAGAGGTAGAAATCAAGAAAAAAGGCACAAGTAATAATAGAGGCAAGTCTAGATCCAAATCTAGAAAAAGAAAAGATAAATGCAACTATTGCCGTCAGGAAGGGCACTGGAAAGTAAATTGTCCCAAACTCAAAGGTAAAGGAAAATCTGCCACAACGTCTTCTGGTACTAATGATGTTGCTGGTGTTACAGATAGTTCTGGTTCGGATGGTGAAAATGTTCTATCAGTATCTATTGGTTCTCCTAGAGATGTTTGGATTCTTGATTCGGGTTGCACTTACCATATGTGCCCTAGTAGAGATTGGTTTGCTTCTTATCAGTCTATTGATGGGGGTGTTATCTTGATGGGAAATAATATGTCCTGCAAGGTTGTTGGTATTGGTAAAATTCGAATTAAGATGTATGATGGTATTGTTAGGACTTTAAAATATGTTCGCCATGTTCCAGATTTGAAAAAGAATTTGATATCTTTCGGTACTCTTGATTCACAAGGCTACAAGTATGTAGCTGAAGGTGGATTTTTAAAAGTTAGTAAGGGTGCTCTCGTTGTTATTAAAGGGAAATTGTCGTGTGGTTTCTATATGCTTCAGGGTAGCACTATTATTGGTAGTGTATCAGTTTCATCCTCGTCAGATCAAGATTCAGACACTACTCGATTATGACATATGCGGCTTGGGCATATGAGTGAGGCAGGGATGTCTATTTTGAGCAAACGGGATTTGCTTTGTGGTCAGAAAATTGGAAAACTTGATTTTTCTGAGCATTGTGTCTATGGAAAGCATCGCAGGGTTAAGTTCAGTACAACCATCCATAAAACAAAAGGTGTTATTAATTATATTCATTCAGATCTTTGGGGTCCTTCTCATGTTGCATCTAAAAATGGTGCCCGGTATATGTTGACTTTTATTAACGACTTCTCACGTCATGTTTGGGTGTATTTTCTGAAGAATAAGAATGATGCGTTCTCAAAATTTATGAAATTCAAGGCTTGTATAGAAAATCAAACAAGCAAGAAAATCAAGTATTTGAGAACGGATAATGGTTTGGAATTTTGTGACAGTCAGTTTAATGAGTTTTGTGAAAGGAATGGCATAGTGAGATACCGCATTGTGCGTCATACACCACAGCAAAATGGAGTAGCAGAACGTATGAATAGGACTCTCTTAGAAAGAGCTCGTTGTATGCTCTTTCAAGCTGACTTGGATAAATCCTTTTGGGCTGAAGCTTGTAACCATGTCTGCTATTTGGTGAATCGGTCTCCATCAACTGCAATTGAGTTGAAGACTCCATTTGAGGTATTCTTTAGTACTTCTGCTAATTATTCTAATTTGAAAGTTTTTGGTTGTCCTGCTTATGCTCATGTTAATGATGGTAAACTTGAGCCTAGGGCATTGAAATGCATATTTTTGGGTTATCCTTCTAGGGTGAAGGGTTATAGATTATGGTGTGTTGAACCAAAGTCACCTAAATGTTTGATTAGCAGAGATGTTAAATTTTATGATTTTTCTATGTTGGAAAAGAAAAAAAAGTCTATTGTTGCAGATAAAGACCACGGTGTTAGTGAGCAGGTGGATCTTGAGAGTGGAGCTCCTAGTCAAGTGCAAGAGGGCACTTTAGATCAACCATCTGTGGATGAGATAGATGATTCTGCTCATGATGTAGTAGAAGAGCAACATGACAAACCATATAGTATTGCTAAGGGTAAAGGAATAAGAGAGATTCGTCGCCCTCAGAGGTACGCAGATGCAGACATAGTTTCTTTTGCTTTGGTAGAGTCTATTGAGGTGCATGAACCTTCTAGTTATCATGAAGTTGTCACTTGTGATGAGTCTGCTCAGTGGTTGGTTGCTATAATGAAGAGATTGAATCACTTCATAAGAATCATACTTGGGAATTGGTGAAATTGCCTAAGGGCTAGAAAATCATTGGAAATAAATGGTTCTTCAAGAAAAATGAAGGTATACCTGAGGTTGAAGCAGCTAGGTTCAAGGCACGTGTTGTTGCAAAGGGCTATTGTCAGAAGAAAGGTATTGACTTCAATGAAGTATTTTCACATGTTGTGAAACATAGCTCTATTCGTGTGTTGCTTGCTATGGTTGCATTGTTTGACATGGAATTAGAACAGCTTGATGTCAAGACAGCCTTCTTACATGGTGAGCTTGAAGAACAAATATATATGCATCAACCAGAGGGGTTTGTTGTTCCAGGTAAGGAAGATCATGTTTGTTTATTGAAAAAGTCTGTATATGGGCTGAAGCAATCTCCTAGCCAGTGGTATAACGGTTTGATTCTTTTATGATTGATCATGGTTACTCTAGGAATGATTATGATAGTTGTGTTTATCATAAAAGATTCCATGATGACTCATCCATTTATTTGTTGCTTTATGTTGATGACATGTTTATTGCTTCTAAGAATAAGTCTAAGATTCAGAAATTAAAGTCTCAACTTAGTTATGAATTTGAGATGAAAGATTTGGGTGCAGCGAAGAAAATTTTGGGCATGGAAATTTACAGGGATAGACAAGCGAGCAAGCTTTATTTGACTCAGAAAAGTTATATTAAAAAAGTTCTTGAACGCTTTGGTATGAAAGATTCTAAACCTGTGAGTACGCCGTTAGCTGCGCATTTCAGGCTTTCTTTGGATTTGTCACCACAGTCAGAAGAAGAAGAGTAGTACATGTCTCAGGTTCCATATGCTAGTGTCGTTGGTAGTTTGATGTACGCTATGCTTTGTACTCGTCTAGATATTTCACATGCAGTTAGTGTTGTCAATAGATATATGGGTAATCTTGGTAAGGGTCATTGGCAAGCAGTGAAATGGATACTTTGATATTTGAGAGGTACATCTAATTTTGGTTTGGTATATGATGAGAGTTCTAATACTGGTTGCAGTGTTATTGGTTATATGGACTCTGATTATGCTGGTGATCTGGATAGAAGAAAATCTCTGACAGGTTACGTTTTCACTCTTTCTCATTGTGCCATTAGTAGGAAGGATACTTTACAGTCTACAGTTGCTTTGTCTACAATAGAGGCTGAATATATGACAGCAGTAGAAGCAGTGAAAGAAGCCATTTGGCTTAGAGGTTTGGTTTGTGATTTGGGTTTACAGCAGGATACTTCTGTTGTATTTTGTGATAGTAAGAGTGCAATACACTTGACTAAGAATACTATGTATCATGAAAGAACTAAACACATTGATGTTAGATATCACTTCGTTCGTGAAATTATCTCTCAGGGTGTTATTGTTGTCAATAAGATAGTCACTACAGAGAATCCAACTGATATGTTAACCAAACCAGTTCCATTTACAAGTTCAGCATTGTTTAGACTTGATTGGTGTTTGTAGAAGATAATCACTCTTCGGGGCTTTGGACGATGGTTATTTGGTAATCCGAGGAATTTCATATTTTGAAGAACTTGTTTTCTATTTTGAGCCAAGGTGGCGATTTGTTATATTTGGCCCAAAACAAATTGAGCCCAAAGCCCATATAATAAACCCTTCACATTTTAACTAATATATATTAGTTTCCCTTGCTGCGTGAGATAAGCAGTCATAGAAAAGAAGAAAATCAGTAGTAGCCTCAGAGAAGAAGAAAATCTACAGCAGCTGCAGAAAAGAAGAAAATCCAAAAGCTACGTGAAGAAACTTTTAATCAACCTTTAAAAGACAAGCTATCCATTATTGTTTTCATTTGGTGGAGTTTCTCTCATTTGTACGGTAATATTTTGATTTAATAGCAAGTTTGTTAATTTATCTTGCTATATATTACCAGTAAATTAGAGGGGATATTTTGTGGGTTGATTTTGGATTTTGGTATAATTTGTGAAGCTCTTTGAAAATTGGTGTTTGTATCTCCATTTTGATTATTAGTGGATTTTCCTCTGTGTGCCGTCGTCAGTGGAGTAGACTTTTCACATTGAAAAGTTGAACCACTTAAATCATTGTGTGCTATTAATTTTCTTACTGCTTATTATTTTGCTGTTACCCATTATTATTAATTTGTGTAACCAAAATTGTACCCGATCTTCGCTTCCGCAAGTGCCTAATTTATAACAATGTTGAATTTATAATTTACACTAAGTAGGATATAATCATTAAGTACTTAGTTCATCCAAAAACATTTTTTTTTGGATCTGCCACCGTTAAATATACCAACGATCTACGCGTACCTGATATGAAATTGGAAGTAACAATCATGATTTGAAGGCCATAAAAAAACCATTGCCAATAAACCCCCAATATTTCATGGATAGGTCGTAAATGGTCAAACCTTTGTTGTTCCTAATCTTTCTATACACATTCTTGTTTCTTAATTGTTTTAGTAATATCCTTCTTTCTTTCCAAGTGGTAGCCAAATGCAAAGCTTTGTTTCCATCTTTGTCTTGCTTATTTAAAAGTGCCTTAGTATTCTTAGTTATTCTATGACTTAAGAGACTAGCTATTAACAATTTTTTATTTTCCCCTTTCGATAGTAACGTGAAGAATGGTTTGATCATGGTCATTCAACAACTCGTAAAACAGGGGAAATTTTGAGATAAGATAACTCAAAATATGAGTACTTCCATTTGCTGCTACATATGTGTAAAACAGACATGTCATTTTTGTCCTTTTTCCAATAGTGGTATATAATTTATGTTATTTTCATCTCTCATTCTCATCAAACCATTAACTACGTGTGGAGGCACGTAATAATAAATATGTTGAAAATCAACATTAACATAATAATTAAAGATGTAGAGAAATAAATGAAATGGTTGAAAGATGTAGAGAAATAAATGAAGTGGTTGAAGGATGTAGAGAAATAATTGAAGTGGTTGAAAGATAAATAAATAGGGTGGTTGAAGGTTGTAGAAAAGATAAGTGTGTAGATAATATTTGTGTGGCTAGAATTATTTCTTAGTTTTATATTTGTGTGGTGTAAATTGCATGGTGAGGACTATAAATAGTTTACCTTGCATTTGGTTTAATTATTCCATCAAAACAAGTAAGTTTTTGTATTCTTAGTTTGAGTGTGAGTTACAAGCTTTCTATTTGAGTGTTTGTATTTCTCTTCAATTTGTGAGTTGCCTTTGAAAGATTTTATAGTGAGTATAATACAAATAGTTTATTTACTTGTTTGAATCTAATATTAGTAAATTTATAATTATATATTCTAAATTTTACTCAACAAAACACTATAGTGAAAAGGAGTCCAGTTCAAGACATTATCTTTTTCAATCACTAATGAAAACTTTCTTTCCAAAATTTCTGTTATAATGTCTACAATAGCAAAATCATACATATTTTCAAAACAATACATATGGATTAGAGGATATAATGATAGTAAACAATTAATTTTTATTGTTTTCAAAATTTTGAAAGGTAAATTTAAAACTCCCTTAGATATGTCAATTAAAATAATTTGTTTAGTCTACTTGTTATTTTTATAGTAATTTACTGTTTTTTTTTATGAAAAGCCTACATAACATGAAAAAATAACCAATTTTTCATTTTATTTTTATTTTTCTTACATTTAATTTTCAAGTGTTATATTATTCTTAATATAAACAAAAATGAATACAAAATTTATGAATATATTGTATATTTCAAATTCAAAACTAAATGATGATTTAGCACATATTTTGTTATAGTTGGAATCATGGCTAATCAATTGATTTAGAGTTTTTAAGTCTATTGATCAATAGAACTAACTTAAAAACTTTAAGTGTGTTTTAGGTTAAAATTGAGTTAAAAATTTTATGTTGATCACTTAGTGGCAAATGTATTGAGATTATCCCAAATTAAAACAAATCTAATAAAAAATATACGTGGAGAAAGATAAGAGTTAAAACCAAATATTTATATTGCCATAATTCAATCCATACAAGCACAACATTTTATATATAGTGTTTAGAAGAGACAATTGAGATACATACTCGACACTTCCACTCCCCTTATCAATCAAAAATTAAAAGGGTTTAAGTTTCACTTGTTAACAAACACCTTGAGAAAACGTGTCCATAATGATCAAGAAGTACATAAACTGTAAAGACCAAGCAATATAGAGTAAAAGACAAGAAAATAAAAGGCACTAGGATCACCAAAACTAAGCACCATAAATAGATGAAAAGCAGATAAATCATTAGTGTATCATAAACAAAGAAAAAGAAAAAGGAAGCAACACAAATATAAGGAGCTACTTGGAGTGCCTTAGAATTTGTGGAAATGAGTTGAACTGCTGATATAAAAGCAATGACCATTGTTAATATGGAGTAGAAGGTTGCAGACATTGCACGACGTAGATGTAGAACGCTATGTTCAGAACCTTTACTTTTTGGAGCCAAGAAATGAAGTAGAATTGAACAAGAAGAAAAACCAAAAGCCATGCAATTAGAAATCAAGAATACTTTAAAACTATAACTAGACCTCAAGATTGGTAAACCATTGTGGATAGGGTCACTTTCATATCCACCAGGAACTTGAAAAGCCACAGCAAAAGTTACTGTTCCTATGATTGTGGTTATCAACATGTCATTTTCGGTTGCTTTCTTATCCATCTTGGAATTAGTAAGCATGAAGAAAATGCATTTTCCCAACTCTTGAATAAGAATAGTACTAGTCTTTTTAGATGCTTCATGGTTTCTTCTAAGCTCCACACGCTTCCTTTCCAGATCATCAGCTTTATTTGCAACTGGAGTTTCTTTGTCTTTTACATTTTGTTTCACTTCTGACTTCGTTTTGAACTCATAAAACTTCATTTTGGCTTCTAGACTTGCTAGTTGTCCGTCGAAACCCCTGATTGTATCTTTCCTTTTTCTTAGCATAGACACGATATTTAATGGCTGCAGTACAAAATTTTAATGTATGTCAAGCCTAATAGATGTTACCCATAATTTTTCAAATAACATGCTCTTGTCAACTCATATGAAAGAGAACTGGATAAATAATCAAATTTTGCCTGCTCGAATACATAATCCATCTGTTGAATGACATAACAAACATCATAAATAGTCATTTGCTTGGGTTGTTGTATTTTATATTTTGGATATATATATATTAGATATAAATTTAGATAGATTAATTTGATTCCTACATTTATTGATTATAAATTGTACTATAATAGAATATACGCGTACCTGATGTGAGATTGGATTGATCATCCATGATGTCAAATCCTTCAAAAAATATATCCAATCCGTCGAAAAATATTCAAAATTCCTCAAAATATATTTCAAATCCATCAATAAAAGAAAGTCATAATCAGTCTCTTCCATATGTAGCACAAGGTCGTAAATGGTCAAACCTTTGTTGTTGATAATGTTTACATTCACGTTCTCATAGCCTAATAGTATTCGTAATATCCCTCTTTCATTCCAAGTGGCAGCCAAATGCAAAGTTGTGTTTCCATCTTTGTCTTGCTTATTTAAAAATGCTTTAGAATTCTTAACCACTCTATGACGAAATAAACTAACAATATTTTCTTGTCCACTTTCGATAGCAACATGAAGAACAGTTTGATCATGGTTGTTCAACAACTCGCATAACAAGGGAAATTCCGAGATAAGATAGCTCAAAATATGAATGTTTCCATTTGCTGTTGCAATGTGTAAAGCAGACATGCCATTTTTGTCCTTTTCCAATAGTGGCATATAATTTTTGTAATTTTCATCTCTCGGTCTCAGCATATATTTAACTATATCTAGAGGCACGAGACGGCTATTAGAAGCATAGTGAAGAGGAGTCCAGTTCAAGACATTATCTTTTTCAGTCACTAATGATGACTTTCTTTCCACAATTTCTGTTATAATGTCTGCAATTGCAAAATCATACATATTTTTAAAAACAATACACATTGATTAGAGTATAAAATGATAACAACAAAGTAATTCTAAATGTTTTTAAATTTTCATGTTTTATTTTTCAAAATTTTGAAGGTTAATTTAAAAGGTCTCTTAGTAATTATGTGAATTAGAATTTTTTTTAGTTTATAGCAATTTATTGTTTTTGTTATGAAAAAAATAACCATTTTTTTTGTTTTTATTTATTATTTTTCTCACATTTAATTTTCAATTGTTATTTACTCAAAAAATTGCATGTATTATCTTTAATAAAGACAAAAATGATTACAAAATCTATAACATAAAATAAAATTCAAAAAGAATTTGTAAACAGTATTAAGCTGCTCTAATTAATATAAGTAAATAACTTTTAAAATTTTAAAATATTTTTTGCTAAAATATTTAGGAAGTAATTATGTTTTAAACTCATATTTCAAATTTGATATGTTCTCGTCTTAAAATGTTACTATAGTGGTTGACATGATCGGGTCATAATCTACTAAGTAATTGTTTAAGACTAATACGAAACATCAAAATTTGAATAATTATTATCATGAATATTATTTATTTATTTATTTTTTGGAAGATATAAATATCCCATATTTCATTTAGGTCATGATGCTAAAGTGTGATGAAAAGCTCACCTTTTAAGTTCTTTTGTTCACTTGGCGAGACGTAATCTGTATAGTAAAGCAGTGCAATGAAAAAGGTATTAGAACTTGGAAGAGTGAAGAACTATTTACCTTACAAACATTACAACTTAAGAATCCCACGACACATCCAGTAGCCACCACATCAACAAAGCAAACAATAACAGAGAAAACCCAAAACAAAAAACAAAATTTGACAAGAACAAATATATATACCAACAATGAGCAAAACGTCAATCAGTAGTTTAGTCTCATATATACCAACTTATATATATCATGTCAAACATATATAGCCACTTTTGAGTGCTATAATATCACCTTATATGTCTTAATAATTAATTCTACAATTTTAATCAAATGATTAGTTTAATTTCATATCAAATTCAAATATCCATCCTGCATGTACGATCCTCTAGAATCACACACTAGATAAAAATTTATTGTCAGGACATACTCTATCAAATGTGTAATCCCATATTACTCAAAATAAACTAAAAATCCAACCCCAATTGCTATAAAAATACCATTTAATAGATCAATTTTATTAGAACAACCAAACTTAGCCTATTTTTGATAAGATTGAATATGATCCTTGTAAACTACTTATTGTCGATGAAATTCAATAAGATTCATAGGATTTCTTCGTCCATAGGATCCCAAGTACAATAATCCCACACCATTGAAAAAAGATTCTCAAAAAATAGGACTAAAGTAGATCTTTTAAACTAAATATGAAGGGTTAAATTGCACCTTAATTTGATTTTAAAGAAGATATATATGAGATTAAGGTACTCTAATTAAAAGCTACTATACTGTTTCTTTGTGCAAAGGTATGAGACTGTCTCCATCTTTCTTCTCCCTTAATAAATTAATAACTTAACTTTTAAGAATTACTTCACGTAAGTACTTTGACATAAGGTAAAACAAAGTGGATTTCTGGTCATTTAGTTCATGTAATTATAAGTAATTAAAACAATCATTTTATAAATTAATTATAAAATTAAATGAATTAATTATACCCAAAACTCGAACAAAGTGTTATATTGTCATTAGCTTAATTGTACATTCATATTCTAAGAAAAACAAAATTCGAACGTAATCACTATTTACTAAATTATATAAATTCATAATTGTTATTCGTGTATATACTTATATATAACTCAATTAGATTTATCTATATAAATTTTTATAGAGTTATATTTTTAATGAAAAAAATTTATAATATAATATATTTTTAAACATTATATTAAAATGAACTTTTTTTTAAACGAAAAATAATGTTTAATAATTGAATCATTTATAAATCGAATAATTAAATATTTAGGGTAATAATTTTTAAAATAATAAAGAATAATTTATTTAAAAAATACGTAATATTTTACAAATTAAATGGCATGAAACTATAATTCGTAGTAATTTCATAAAAAAATTATAAATTGTCACCTCGGTTTTAAAAATAAAAAATAAATACCTGCAAACACAAGTACAGCTGCATGCAAGGCATTCAGGCCTTGTCTTCCCCCATAAGCGCGATCGCTAGCTTCAGACAATAAATGTTTTGTAATGTCTAAGTAACGTCTTTCAATGGCCAGGAAGAGTGCGGATTCACCCACCTCGTTTTGCTGAGTAGCCAATTCAGTGTCTTTTTCTAAAACAAGCTTAACAACATTTAAGTTACCATTTCTGACAGCAACATGTAAAACGGTGTCTTCCTTATGATTTATCATCTTTGTTAAGTACATGTTAATTGGCTGGCCTGCTCCTACAACTTGAAGACGATCTTGTGCTTCTAACAAATGTAGTGTGGATATGCAGAAGATTGCTTTGCACATTACAAGGAATCCATATTTTCATTCACGAAAAAGCACATAAGGGTTCAGTATCACTTTGTTCGAGAAGTAGTGGAAGAAGGTAGTGTAGATATACAGAAGATTCACACCGACGAGAACCTAACAGATGTTATAACCAAACCAATCAACATTGACAAGTTTAAATGGTGTAGATCCTCATGTGGTCTAGCAGAAACATAAGCAAGCATGGATTTGGAAAGTGAGGGAGGATGGAAGGATTAAGTAAGTGACTTTAAGTGGGAGAATGTGATAATTGATGGCTTTGTTTAGTGGTAAAGCCACTTACTTGATTTAATGTTATATTGTGCTAATGGATGAAGTAGGAAACATGGAAGGCATTTAATTAAGGATGTTATTGGAACACTAATTTCTTGTTCATTCAATGTGAAGTACTAATTTCTTGTCCATTCAAAGTGGAGATGAGTATAGAATCTTTGCTACCACAAGTTCTTTAAGGATGTTGCCTATAAATAGTTTGTTTCATTTGTGCAAAATATAAGAGCAAATGAATTAGAGAGTATTCATAAGAAAGATAGTAAAAGTCTTTGTAGGAGTTATCTTGTGAGTTACTACTTAGAAAGGAAAATTTGTTCCTTCTTTTTAAGTAATATTTTTCCTATTTTGTGAGAGAGTTATTTCTCTTATTACAATAGAGATTAGAATTGTTATCTAACTGTAATTAGAGAGAATGTATTGTAATCCCTATTTTACAATAGTGAAATTCTTCTACATTTGCCCCTTAGTTTTTTACTCTAATTTGTTCGGGAAGTTTTTCACGTAAAATATTTGTGTCTATTTTTTTTTCATTATTCTTAATTTCACTTTAATTGTGTGTTAGCTTCGACTCGATAATTTTTCCTAAAAAAACGTAATCACTATATACTAAATTATATAAATTCATATTAATTGTTAGTTGTGTATATACTTTTAATAAAAAAAATATATTTATTTTTTTTATAACGTAGATGAACATATGTTTTTTAACATTATATGAAAATAAACATTTTTTTCGCTAAGAATGATTAAACGTAAAAAAATATTTAATAATTGAATAATTTATAATTCAAATAATTAAATATTTATGGAAATGTTTTTTAAAATATTAAATGGCATGAAATTGTAATTTGTAGTAATTTCATGAAAAAATATAAATTGTCACCTCGGTTTTAAAACTAAAAAATAAATACCTGCAAACAAAAGTACAGCTGCATGCAAGGCATTCAGGCCTTACCTTCCCCCATAAGCGTGATCGCTAGTTTCAGACAATAAATGTTTTGCAATGTCTAAGTAACGTCTTTCAATGGCCAGGAAGAGTGCGGATTCACCCACCTTGTTTTGCTGAGTAGCCAATTCAGTGTCTTTTTCTAAAACAAACTTGACAACATTTAAGTTACCATTTCTAACAGCAACATGTAAAAAGGTGTCTTCCTTATGATTTATCATCTTTGTTAAGTACATGTTAATTGACCGGCCTGCTCCTACAAATTGAAGACGATCTTGTGCTTCTAACAAATGTTTTATAATATCCAAGCACCCTACACTTGCTGCAACGTGAAGAGCGGTGTCTCCATCAGAGTTTTGCTTGTATAATAACGATGATATAAATGATTGTGGTTGGGATACATTATCATCTGCACTACTGCTTTCTGCTTTAATGGTGAGCCTAGCTTCATTGATCATATTTGGGGTTATCATCTCATCATCTTTTGGTAAATGATCATCATGTATTTGTTGTAATATTATTTTAGCAATTTGTTCTTGTTTATATTGAGCTGCAACATGGAGAATGGTGTTTCTTCCGAATGGTGTTACTTCCAAAAGTAACTCCTCCTTCCCCAGGAACTTTTCATTAATGGTTTTTTCATCACCGTCGATTAAAGCCTTGTGCAGAATAGGATCCATTTATGGAGTAATATAATATCTCTAACTTGATGCCTAGCTTAACTGCTTGATCTCCCTCATTTATACCATTAAAGAAGAGGCAGTAGTGAATATTAAAGAAGTGAGCTGTTAAAAAGATAACAGTGACTTTTTGTTTTTACTAAAGTAGAATACATCTTTGTACCCTGTGTCATGATTACTGGACACCCGGCTTTACTAACAATATTAAAAGAAATAAAAAATCATTTTAGGAACTTATCTTATAGTATATAAAAATTAAGCAATAATAAATTTATAATACAGTTAAATTTTATTAAAAAAAACCTAATTCTATGTAAATTTATAATAATATTTTTTCCGTACCATACTGTCACTTTTCTTTTTTCTTTTTTCTTTTTTTCTTTTTTTCTCTCTGTTTTTCCTTCTTCTCCGATGCTCTGTTTTTTTCTTTTTCCTCTCTATTTTACTTTACTTTTCTTCTCTTTTCTCCTTCTTTGAACATATATATATATACCCATAAGAAACAGCAAAATCAATTCTTTAATTCAGAAATGAAAAAGATTTTTAAATCAGAAACAAAAAAATTTAAGAAAAACGGAAGGAGAACGAAAAATTTCAGAAATTTAAATTGAAGAAAATGAAAGAGAAATTGAAGATGAAGATATAGAAATAAAAATTAAATACAAAATCATTTTTTAACAATTTTTAATTCATAATTTCTAACAGTAATATAATATCTCTAACTTGTTAATTGCCTAGCTTAACTGCATGCTCTCCCTGTACCATTAAAGAAGAGGCATGGTAGAAATTTGTTTTATTTCTTTTAACATTGCAAGTAAAGACGGACACCCGTCTTTGCTAGCAATGTTAAAAGAAATAAAAAATCATTTCACATTTTTACCATCATGTTACTTGCCACCCAAAAAAATATGAACACTTCTTTGTACTGATTTATGCATGTGGCTGGATTCTTTTATATATATAAAGATTAGAGCTATTGATATTTATTGATGTTATCAGACAAGCCAGTTAAGCTATATGTTTTTTTTAGGTGAATTATTATATATATTTTTTAATTTTTTCTTTGTTTAATTTCTACCGTATATATATACTTGAAATTTATGCCATATATATATAAGGAATGGGGGATTGTTCGAAAAAGATGAAATTTATTTAAAAAAATTTGTTGAGAAATGTGCCTTTGTCCCACGTTGCTTTTTTACATTATTTTAAAGAGTTATAAATAGTGAAGAGTTGTTTATTGGGATTGGGCCCCAAGGGGCACCCACTTTTGTGGAAGGGGAGAGAACCTAGGCAAATATGATACCACGCGCGCGCCGCCGCCGCCGGTCGGCCGTGCCGCGCCGAGTCCGAGTGCGTGTGCGTGTGTGTGAGGTGGTATTTTCCGTTTTGGTAAAATATTCTTTTAAGGAAAATTTTTTCCACTTACAAAATGGTTGTTATATATATATATATATTTTTTTTTTCCAGAAAAAAATGACCGTTATTTTCTTTTATTAAGAATATGGCCGTTTGTCTTCTTTATTCAGAAAAAAGAGCCGTTGCTCGTATTTACTCATAAAAAATATATCTGTTATCCGTTACTCGTCTTTAATCTGAAAATGGCCATTACTCTTCATTACTCAGAATGGCCGTTACGTTCTTAATTCCCCGACATTACCGTTTTATTCATAATTGCCACACGGTTTCTAAAATCTATAAAAGGAGGGCTTTAGCTCTCATTTGGAAAACAACAATTAGCAATCATCTCCCTACGAAGAAAAAAAAAATTCTCTCTACAATTTCTAAGTTCTTTTTTAGTTTTCCGAGCAACAAATTTTCAGGTGTAGCATTCTAGTCTTCATCAGTGCAGTGAAGTTAGAGGCAGATTAAGATTAAAATTTGTTTTATCCTGGGGACGACGAGGCTGTGTTTGCTTGCACAAATTGGGCAGAGCCGCGAAACGTCTTAAAGAGAGCGACCTAGTCCGCGACTCAACCCAAATAGTTATTTTCAAGTTATCGGTAATATTGTTCCTACACTGTTTTTTATAAACTTGCTTCAACAAATATTAATCATAAGTTTTGAGTAAATTTATGACTGAATTAGATGAATTATTATATAAATTCTTTAACTAAAAGCAACACATGCGTGCAAAAAATTAATATAATAAGTATTATTAAGTAAATTCCTTGAATTTTGAAAACAAAATTGAGAAATTATCAAATAATATCAACAAAACTCATAACATTACAAATAATACTCTTTCTTTGAATATAGATGGTACAAATTGGAGTTAGATAATGTTATATTTATTTTTAAGTTTAAAGGTGTTAGATTTGTTATTTTTTTAAAAATAAATAACATATGTATACATTTTTCACTAAAAGTTTTCAAAAACATAAGCATAAGATATAGTGTTTGATATTTTAATAATTCATTTATTAAATAAAATATCCGAATTTTTATTATCAAATTAGTATATTATTAGTCATCTTATTTTAACAAAAGGTATAATAATTTAATTTTGAGAAGAAAAAAATACTATTTATAGAAGACCAATTTTCTAATTATGAAAATATTTAATATAAGCTTTCTATTTTTGTTTTGCCAATTTTATTACAAAAACAACTCATACCATCCTAACAATCATATCCACCTCAAGTATCCTCTTTGTCCCGCCCTTAACACCATTATATTCTTTCGCCTACCATTGATCATTCAATGCTTGTTGGACAATAATAAAAAATGAAAATTTTTATCAAAAATAAAATGAAGTTATCACTAACTCATTTGAAGCACCATTTTTGTTCATGATCGTCAATATCATTATCTCATTTCCTTCAATTTTCTTAGCACCATTATCCATTTTCTACCATTTTGTGTTCGATCAAAACCATTCTCAAGTTTCACCTTAGATTTGGTAAAATATAAGGTAGTCTGAAAGAATGAAGGAGTCAATAAGATCAGAAATAATTAGTTGGTAGTAATGATAGTTAGGGATAGATATGGACGCTTCAAATGAATTAGTAGCGATCTAATTACGTTTTTGATAAAAAAAAATAGATTTAGATTATTCTGTAACAAATAGTAAAAATTAGTTGGTCGATAAAGGAATAAAATAATATCAAGGGTATGATAAAGTGAATGGTAGAGGTTAACGATAATTATTAAGATGATATGAAATATTTTCTTATTGAAATGAATAAAAAAATAATACATAAAATAATAAATATTTTTATAAAAAAAATTATCCTTCTTAATTCCCCACCCCCTTCTAAAATTAAACAATTATTGTATCTTTTGTTAAATAAGAGGACTAATAATTTACTAGTTTGATAATGGAGTCCAAATAAGTACATTTGTTAATTAGTTTGATATCTATTGAAAAGTAAACCGTCGTCAAAAACCTCTCGACCAATCTATTTTATCTTTTTCTATAGGAGTTCTCTCTCTACTACAATATGTTTCCTATCTTCTTGTTTTTTCATTACATTGAATAAAAATATTTTTTTTGTTTTTTTTCTAAATCTTATTTTACAGTGATTTTTTTCATCTAAATATTAATCTATGATTGATTTATTTCATTTTTACGCTTATTTTTCTTATGATTCATTGGAATTTTAGATTTTTATCTAAATCCGTTTGTGTCCAAAATATCTTAAAAGTTACAATATTCAATTACTTACGGTGAATGTCCAATATATCAATTGAAAAAAAATGGCTTGAGTACATCAATGCCAATAATGAAAGTTTGGGTTTTTCTTCGTGTGTAAACGAATTTTTTTAATTTTAATTTATCAAATTTAATTATTGATATATTTAGATAGATGAATTTTAATCTTATATTAATCTTTCTTACTAAAACTTTATTTTATTTCACTAAAACATGATATAAAAGTCTAATATTATTTTGTTTCACTGAAAAAATGTTATAAATAAATGAGCATTTTTTACAAATATATATCATGTGAGATTCAAATTTTTATAAAAAATTATCATAAATATCAATTAGTTTTTAACTTTTGCTAAAGACACCTTCAATATTTTTAAAATATCACATATATCTCTAATACTAATACTATTATATTAGACGTTACATCTACTAAACCTTCACCAAACGCGTAGCAAATCTCTTCTCTTAAAATAAACATTGAAATCTTAAATTCTTTAAGTCATAAAAATCATCCCAATGTCAACAAATGAACTTGTGTTAAATAAGGACTAATATGTCTTCTTTTTGTGTTCTTTAAGAACTCAAGGAGTGATGACATAAGCACAACTCATGTATCAATTATTGTCTTTGACAGTAACATTGTTTCTTTCTTTCTTTCTTTCTTTTTTTCTTTTTTTGCTATTGGAACTATTACTGAAATGATAATGCCTCCTTGTGTTTGTTTGTGCTAAATTTTAATGAAAATTTTGATTTTTCATGTGTAAATTTTATATTGGATTTGAATCTTTTAATGAACAAACTTTTAATTTTTAATGTAATAATTTTTAATATCATAATAATTAAAGTTCTAATATTTTTAGAAAAAAAAAATTGAAATAAACTAACCAACTCAAACTAAAAGAAAAATAATAATTAAAATTATATAATTTTTATTTATCTATCACAAATATTAATTCTTTAATTATAAATTATAAAATTTATATTGCATGAAAAAAAAGAAACTAGCCTAAAAAATATATACAATCTTGGGTTTCATAGTAATATCACAAACACCTTCCAGCGGAAAACTTACATTAATAACATGCATTGATGTATACGGTAACATCAATATAATCCTTAAATGCATAACAATGTTAAAATATTATGTTAACTCTGATTTCTGTCAAAGTTGAAATGAAAAATAAATAAAAACAAAACAGACTTGAGATTACCAAATTTGTAATCATCTCTAATCACCCTATGCTTGTATCACTGCTACAAAAAAAGTATTTAAGTTGATATATAAAGTCGATTCGGTGTAGAACCGACGTTATCCATATAAGACGTAGTGTCGATTGACGTGTTGAACCGACGCTACACGTGGACGTAGCGTCAGTTCCAGGTGTCAACCGACGCGACGTCCATGTGTAACGTTGGTTCGACACATTAACTGATACTATACACGTGGATAAATTCTTTTCTCTTCTTTATTCCCCAGACAGAAACTATTTCATGCGTTGTATAACTCTCAAAAACCCAAAACTTCTTCAACTTCTCCTCCACTCTTTCTCATTTTTCGATCACCTATGACTACCAATTTCAGCACCGGTTAGTGAGTTTTCTTTCTCTCTAACTAATCTTTTAGATCTCTTATTTTTTTTAACAAAATACTCAAAAAAATTATACTCATTTCTCACTTACAAAACACGATTTTTTCTTTATTTCCTTCATTTACTCTTATAAATATTTCTATTAATCCTACGCATTTATTATTCATATTTTTTCTATTATTATGTGTTATTATTTATGTGTATAAATTTTTGTATTTTTGTTATTATGTGTATAGATTTTTGTATTATATATGTAGGTTTGTATTATAACATCAAAAGAAGAATATGATAATCTTGAATAATATAGAACAACATCATGGTAATTTTTCTACTATTAATTAATATTTTATTTTTCCATTATTTGTATTATTTAAACTATATATTAAAATGATTTTTTTTCTGTTATTATTTAGTGATCGAATATAGGTTTTAATTTGGATATAATAGAAAATAAATAAATTTTGTAAAAAAAAAAAATTTAAAGTCGATTCATCGCGTGAACAGATTTTAAACGTAAATTCGGTTCATCGCGTGAGACCGACTTTAAGCGTTGAACTGACTTTAAATTTTAAGTCATTTCATTTAAAATTGGTTCAAGGAACCGACTTTAAATTGATTTAAAGTCGATTTTTAACTGACTTTAATACCTCTTTTGTAGTAGTGTATTGAATATTGGAATCCTCTTGCTACCATTTATGTACTTCCACTTTAATCAATGAATGTGCTATTGGATCATTTGAATCATCAACGATTTGAATTAACAACTTTTATTTTGTCTAATCCAAGTTGCATATGGCTGTCGTTGATGGTCGATAAACCTAATTTCACAAAAACTAAAATGGTATATGCTCTTGAGGAACATGAGAATACCTGGTTCAAACTCGTCATTGGATATGTGAGTGTAGGTATATGAGTGTGTAACTATAACTCATAAAATAAAAAACAAAGATATATTTGATATTTAAAAAATCATAAAATTGAAGTTTATTTTTATAAGAATTATACATATTAGTTATTTTTGTGGATAAAATATTTACACATAAATTCGTTTTTAAGTTTGTTATCAAGTCTATCAAGTAAAGTCGAATAAACGTCAGAATTTCATATAATTATATTTCAGGTATATCTGTTATAACTATAATACATAAGATTATACTGATGTATTTAATAACATATGTTCATAAATCTGAAATTATTTTTGCTACTAAAATATTTATTTAAACTTTAATTAATTTATGAAATTACCACTTGGCCTATTATTTAATGTGTTTCATTATTTTGAATATATATCCTAAATTTTAAGTTAAAATGTAGGATATGATATAAGCTAAAATATGTGTTAAAATATTATATAAGATATAGGTTAAATTATAGGTTAAATCTTAACCTAAATGATTTATGATATTAAAGTATTATTTTTATAAAATAATAATGAACATATATTAATTAACTTGATTTAAGTTTTAAAATATTATGTTAAAGAAATTAAGACAAATATCCTAATTCTATGTTTTTCTTTAATTGCAATGGTTAATTCAACTATTATTAATTAAATTTATTTAATAATAATAATTTCCTCCGTTGCTTTACTACTAATGCAACAACTTTTATTACTTTTCAATCAAATTATTCTTATAAAACAAAGCATGCCGAAATATGCCCAACGTTGGGTGAAACAGAAGACAATCATCTAGAATGTGAATGGATGGATATTTCCAAATTTTACACCAACAAAGATGATTGAACATTGCTACTACGAAAACGTACCCATTATGGACATATAGAAAATAATGACATAATAAAATGAAGAAAATCACGAACCAAATCAACTTGAACATCGTTACACCAACAAAGATTATGGAACATCACATATTAAGAAAATAACAAATTATAATAAGTTTACTATCACAAGAGAAACCCTAAAAGGGTCAGTAAAATCAATATATTTTAAAAATAATTACTATTGTTAAAGAATGGTGAAAAACTTATTAAAAATTTGTAGAGTTCAAAGAGCCAAAATAATCTTTTAGGTTAAGTTATTTGAATTGTTTAGCATTATAGTTTAAAAATAATTTTTTTATCATTTTATTTTAAAAAAAAATTAAATAAAACTAAAATCAATTTTAAAATATTTTTTAATTAAATTTATCACATAATTAAACTAACTTTATTAATAAAGATTAAAATTATCATTTTAATTATTATTTTTATCATTTAATAACAATCCCAACAAGTTAACATATTATCATCTCTTACTTAATTTATTTTTACTTGTAATCATCAATTTATTTTTATTATTTAGCTTAGAGTTCATTGATTTTTTGTCCTTACACAATTATAACACGACAAAAGCAAATATTTTATATTCTAATAACTAATCATTTGAGACCTAATTTTGAGAAGTTTTTACGAACTTTTTCACTTCTAACAATTACAAATAGTCAGTCAAGTAATGAGGAATATAATAAGGAAAACTCAATCTGATTTCTTACAAACTTCATGGGGTTGTTTTTTTTCCCTATCTAAATCTTATCGTAATTAATTTGAGAATTTCTTTGAAAATTACTAAGGATAAATTTGAACAAAATAAAAAATATTAGATCGGCAAATATATATAATAAGATAAGATATATATGATTACATTTATCTTAAATTATATGTACATTTTCGGTCTCCAAATCATAGAGTGATATGGGTACTTTTAAAATAAAATTAATTCCTATATAAAACTTCTGTTAATGACTTTAGTAACTATCATTAAAAAAAAGTACATATATCCCTCTGTGATTGCGGTTGAGACAGAGAAGGGATAGATAATTAGGGACAGAATATCAAGACCCAATTATTTTTTTGAACAAGTTAGGAAAGAACCTTAGTCAAAAAGTATAAGTGATGAAGGAAGAAAGAAATTGGTTGCTTTTTGTTCTACACTTTACAAAATTCGGTTGCCATGGAGTTGTATTGGTATTTGGTAATTGGAGACTTCACTCCTGCATTGCCTTTTTTCCTTTGATTTTTCTTTATGGCAGGAACTATAACTCAACATCAAGGGACAGGAGTAAAGTAGAGCTTATAATTTAGATTATTCTAGCTCAAATAAGAGATCCAATTGGGTTTGTAGAGGGACAGGAGTAAAATAGAGCTTGTAATTTAGACTAGTCTAGCTCAAATAAGAAATCCAATTGTAATTAATTAACAATTCAATTATCAACAAACATAATTCTTGAAAAACTTATAATTATAATTATTAGATTTAATTTATTCATTATATTAAGATCTAAAAATATAATAAATAAACTAGACAATATTGAATCTATTGATAATCTTTAATCTATACGCACATTCAATAATAATTGCAATATAAATCATAATTTTTTACTTCAATCACAAGAATTAATAATTTTATACTAAACTCATAATTTAGTAATAAACTAGTGGATCATTCTAATTCATAACATATAAGGTTTTGATAGTCAAACATAAAATTTAACGTATCACGAATTTAAGAATTAAAACTAAAATAAATCAGGACATTAAATTAATCAAATCATAGTTTAGGGGTTAAAAATTACCCACAATCATATTAACAAATTAGCTATCCATATGTTCTACAAGAATCATAATCATGATAATTAAATAGAAAAGAATAAACAAGTGTGTATCATAGATTAATGAAGGAACCAATATAGCCATTATCACTAATCTTCAGGCTCTTCTTCAAAATCTTCTCTAAATGTCGTCCAAGATTGTGATCTTGTTATCTCCTTTCTCCTTGTGTCAACTATGTATTTTGATGAACTATAATGCCAAATAGATAGTGTATTTCCCAAGTAGAGTTCGTGCTTTGATATACTTTTCTTGATCCAATGATTGAGATTGAGAATTGGTGTTGAAAAATGAAAGATTTGTGTGGTAGTTGGATATCTCGATCAATCTAGCCTAACCTTCCAAAATTCCTACCTGAGAGCTCTCGATTGATCCTATATCAAAGCTTGATCAATCAAAGAGGTGCTCAATTGATCGAGTACCTTTTGGATTGATCTAGTAATGATAAGCCTTATTTAGTTTGTCATCTGAAACTCTTCGACTGAAGCTCAATCAATCTACTAATGTCTCAATTGATCGACCAGTGGCTCAATCAACCAAGTATATTGATTCAAATTTATATTCGTATTATCAAAGTTTGAACAATCGAGTACCCTATTTCTGCTCCAAACACACATTGCTACCTTTTTTTTTTTGCTCATTTTGTTCCCAAACACCTGTAAATCACAAAATAATCACAAAAAATGCATTGAGGATAATAATTCATAGTAACTGTAAGTCTTATCATTTTGGTTTTGGTATTCCAATGTGCAATATACGATGTCTGTATTTTATTTCATGTTTTTGTCAATATTTTATAAGGTTGATTACTAGTGGCTCAATTTTACTTAGAATATAGTTTTTTGTATGCCTTTTCACACACTCACTCTCTTATATTGCATATATTTTACATTTTTGAGTGTTTTTTGTTGTGTTGTCTCGTTGGGGAGTTTGTTTATTCTTGTGTTGTTTCATTGGGGACTTTATTTGTTGTTATGTTATCTCAATGGGGACTCAATATTTATCAGTGTTTAATTATTAATTCTCTTAAAATTATTTTAAAAAACTTAATTACTTTTCATCTTTAACATATATCGAGATATGTCTTTAAAAGTTATTTATGCATAAATTAATGTTTTTAATATTTATCTGTTACATTTATAACATGCTTATTTTATTTTCTAGATTAATAATATTAAAACACTCACTTATGTTATTATAATTATCTATTTTATTATATAATTAATTAAAATTTAAAAATAATTAAATAAAATTATTATGAATAAATAATATGATAATCTCTACACGAGTGGCGTGCCAGCTAGTCTTTTATGTGTTGTTTTCACCATACGAATTAGCTTACTCATTTTCTTTTAAATGTGGTACTCACTGGCGTGGTTGATAAGGTGGCCAACAAGGTGTAACGACTATTACTCTTGTTTCCATGTTGGAAAGCGTCTGGAAGGCCAAAGTTTTCTATAAATTTCCTTATTCTTTTCTTTTTTTCTAGGCTAGAATTGGGGGGAAGCATTGCCTATTTGGCACCAAACCTTCCCGATAATTTCTTGGTCTATTTTCTTTTTGAGTAATGGGTTTGAAAAGGAGTGTGTAAATCTATAAGATATAAAACATTAGAGAGGACTCTCACTTATATTTCTCAAACACTAATTTGAGTGGAAAAAAATGTGAGGTTGAATAAGGTTTTGTTGAGAGTTATAATACTCGTTGGCTAGTGAAAAGCCATATCATTTTAAGGGTATCTCTCATGTTTCTATCAACTGGTAGTTTCAAGAATGCAACATTTCCCACAGGTAAAGAGCTTATATGTTAGTGTTTCGTTTGTCAGCTAGTAGTTACAAGACTCCAAAAATTCTCATAAGTAAGAGCTTATGTGGTTTTATGGGGTGTGTGAGTTGGTAGTTGCAAGAAGGTAGTAGTTTCCATAGGTAAGTATACTGCATAGTGATGTAGTGTGTGATAATTGGGTGTTACGAGGTCATAACATACTGCAAAAGTGAAGAGCATATATGTTTATGTGTCATGTGTCGACTAGGTGTTATAGGCTCACAAAATGTAAGCATGTTAGGAGGTTGAGATATCAGTAGTCGATCATATCACTTAGTGATAGAGCTTTAAGGATAAACTTAGATTTACTTGGATAAGGTGTTATGTTTATAATAAGCAAGGGTAGCTTAGGCATAGTTAGGGAAGGTGTCCCAATTGATAGAGGTAGTTATGTTTATACTTTTATTGAGTTACATATTGTTGATTTATATTTTAATGAATTGCTTGCTACCTATTAGTTTACTTAAACAATCCAAGGATGTTACAACATAAGAGATAAATCCTATGTGGGTTTACCTCGTCACATGATGTATTGTATATGATCGTATGTTATGAGAGAACAATTATCATTTATCGAATATGTTTTCACATAAGTGATTGTAAAGTGATTGAAAATCCTTTATAACTTTTCTAATATGTTATCTTGATTTACATGTTGTGTTATTTTTTCCATGCTAGTGCATATTTCTAACCTGGATAGAAGCCTATATGACAGACTATTATGGTGTGTTGATTTAAGCATATTGTTTTTATTATAGTTCTATTTTTCTATCTACTTCATTCATGTTATGAGGTTTTCTTGGTCAAGTTCGAATAAAGCTCATGAAAAATTCCTTCGGATGGCATATCCATCCCTTTTATAGGTCCCAGATGCCTATTTAGATCTAAAGTACAATTCACATATTTTAATTATTTTAACATATGGAACATCAATTTGTATCAAAATAGGTCATCCTATTCAGGCTTTATCACCTAGGTACTCGATTCTAGATCTCTATCTGCATAAACATACAAAACCTCTTGTTCAAGTTCAAATAAAGCTCATGAAAAATTCCTTCTGATGGCATATCCATCCCTCTTATAGGTCTTAGATGCCTACTCAGATCTAAAGTACAATTCACATATGTTAATTATTTTAACATATGGAACATCAGTTTGTATCAAAATAGGTCATCTTATTCAAGCTTTATCACCTGGGTACTTGATTCTAGATCTCTATCTGCACATACATACACCTTTGTATGTTTGTGCCATTTATCTCCAATAGTGTGGATTGTTATTATTTTGTGAGATGTTTATCTCTATGAACTTATGTTGATTGCATCTTCCATGTTTTCATGTTCATACATGTTTGCTTTATGCATCTTTCTCTTAAAGTATACATTTTATTTACATATTTGCATTCTAGGATTTAATGTTGATTGCATGTGTGATTCTTTGATTACTCTTTCTAGGTGCATGTATGTTTATTGCATATCTTTTTAACTATTTCTTGCCATGCATACTATGTTAAGTGCTTTATATTTTGCTATGCCTAGCTATTTAATCCTTTAATAGTATTCTACACTACTAGTTTCTTTTTACATGATTTATATATGAGTTTTTTTATTTGTTCTAGGTTCTTCTTCTGTAACTTTTTGTATGAGCATTATGTCATATGATTTCATCATGTAATGTTTAAGTATTAGTATTCTTATTTTTGCACTCATTCCATATCATATTGACTACATCCTTTTTGGCCTACAAGGTTGACTTTCCTTTACCTAGTATGTCTTATGTTGTTTCTTAGTTTATCTATTGTTCTTGAGTGTAGATCATTTGCATGCTCTTACTTTTGAGAAAATTGAATTATGTTTTTTAAGCTTAAGTACTTGAGTATTATCTCATCTTTCCTCATTACATGTTGCTTGTTGTGGTTTGCCTTATGCATTTGTATGTCACATAGATTGTTACCTATCTTTAAGACTCTTGACTTACATGCATTGTTATGACTAGACTAGAATGTTTAACTGGATTTCAGTTGTTTTGGATTGTTTATCTTGTCTAAGCATGTTTCTTGTTTCTCATGTTAGAACCTATTTCTTCTTCTCATGCATAGATGTTTTGGTAGCTTCCCTTATTTCTTCTTTCTCTTTGTGGGTGTTACGTGTGATGCTCACTGGTTATTCAAGGTCTTTCCTACCTTTGACTAGAAATGATGTGAGTATTATTGATTATCTTTTTTGAGGCAACATTATGCAGTTTGTTATCGATGATCTTTGTGGAGGTAGCAATGTTTGGTTTGTGTTCGTGATCTCGCTTAAGGCATATTTCCTTTCTATCCTATGATCTCTTTTGAGGTCATTTCTATCATCTTACTTGTTTATCTATTTTGATTTTTTTCTTGGGTTTGACTATTTTTCTCTCTTCTAGCATGTTTCTCTTTTATGAGATTATGAGTTGCATTTTTCTTAACAAGTTTAGTATACCTCCCTGTTTCTTTATTGGTTGTTATTTGTTCTATGTAGATGCATGTGTTTAGGGGGTTTAAGAGTGTAGGATGTACAAAATATTTATTACTTGACATGCATATATTTAGGAGGAGAGATATGTGTTAAATATATGATGTTAGAGGGAGTGTTATAACTGCTTTCCATTCTTGATGCATGTGTCTATCTTATTTATCAGTTGTTGTTATACTTGTATGTTCCTAATGATGCTTCTATGTATTTTGTTCTTCATGACATTATGAACCATGCATAAAAATATAGTTAGTTTGGCATGTTTGTATATATAATATGCATTCTCTTGTTTCACATGTCATCTTATATATGTACCAACCTTTGTGCTTTGTAGTGCTTTATGACTTGTTTCTTGTATGTAGTAGATTGACCAGTATTTTTTTTAGAATGCACTACACATGTTTGTTATGGTAGATTGGGATGTATTTTCTTATATGTGCACAAATTATAGGGTGATCTTTCAAGATCGAATCTACTCAATCATTATAGAAAAATATTTAAGCTACTAGGAGTGTGTCAACTTGGAAGATAGTTGAATTTATATTCAACTTTTTCTTACAAATTTGCGGACACATTCATGTGACATTGGTGTTTGACCTTCCATCCTATGGATATGTCTTGTGCACAATGCGAAGTTTCTTATGTCACCCGTAACATATAGAGATGTGGGGTTCCGTGCTATGTATGAGGAAGATATTTTATGTTTGCATATTTCTTGGTTTTTTGTGAATTTAGTTTGTTGTTTATTGAATGTTTTTTGCCTTGGTGCTCTTGTTTTTTTATATTGGATGACTGTTAAGATTGCATGCATTTCTATATGACTTGTCTCATATATATAGGTGTGTAGTATGTTGCATACCTGTGTATGTGCTTAGATTGAATTTCCATCTCAAAAAAGGAAGAAATGTGCACAACTTGTATTTGCTTGTGTATTGTATTTATTTGTTACAAGGGATTGTAATTTTAGTTTGTACCACATCTATGTTGCCTAATATGCATACACTTAGGAGGAGTGTTACATATGTTCAAGAGGAGTCTACATATTTATATTGCATATAGATTGTGTTTGTTTTGTGTTGTATTGAGTGTGTTTTAACTATCATTGTTCACCTGTGTAAGGTTGACATGATAGTAGTTGTTAGACCATACTGTATGTCATCGTGTTTTCTTTTCATAGATAAGTGTTGTTTCATATGTGTAGATACAAGTGTAACTACAGACAACACAACAATGTCAAATATTTGTTGGAGCTTAGCGCTTAGTTAAAGCTCAGTGAATGATGCAAACTTGCAACATAGAGTGGACCATCAAAATAGATGTTTTGATTTATCAAGATGGATAGAGCACAACAAGATGGTTACACTGGAGTCAAGTGTGTTGAGGGTGTCTTAGTTGTGTGTCAAAGTTTGTTCACAAGAATGAATTCTTTAGGTACATTTTGCATGAATATATTATATTTGATGTTGTGTTTGTATTAGAGTTGTGCAGTGTTTCACTAAGGAAAGCCAAAGGTAGAGATTGTAAATCCTATCATTTTGGCATTTACATTTACATGTGCAAAACACAATGTCTGTATTTTACTTGATATTTTGGTATATCCTTTGTAAAGTTGATTATTGATGGCTTAGATTCACTAAGGATGTAGTTTTATGTTTGCTTGTTTGCACACTCACTCTCTTAAAGTGCATATAGTTTGCACTGTTAGGTGTTTTGTTGTTGTGTTTTCTTGTTAGGGACTTTGTTTATTATGGTTTTGTCCAATTTGGGACTTTTTTTGTTCTTGTGTTGTCCTATCGAGGAGTCATCATTTCTCGCTAATGTGGTTGGTGAGATGGATAATGAGCTGATGGTTCACTAATGTGGTTGGTGATGATCTGAGAGGCTAAATTTTACTATTAATTCCTTTCTCCTTTACTTGTTTTTTGGGCAAGAATTGGAGGGGAAGCCATACTCATTTAGCCAGACTTCCCCAATTCTTTATCGATGCATTTACTTTCTCAGTGTTAGATTTGAGAAATAGTGTGTAAATCTATATAACATAGAACATCAAAGAGAAGTCTCTCTCATATTTCTTAAACACTTTGTTGAGCGGAAAAAAATTGTTAGATTGAATGAGATTTTGTTGAGAATTAAAATCCTTATTGGTTAGTAAAAAGTCACATCATTTTGAAGAGTATCTCTCAGTATTGTGTTTTTGTATGTCGGTTGGTAGTTGCAAGAATGTAATAGTTCTCATAGGTGATGAGTCTATGTGGTTATGTGCCTTATATTGACTGGTAGTTGTCTGAGCGCAATAACTCTAATAGGTAATGAGCATATGTGGTTGTGTGTCATGTGTTAGCTTGTAGTTGCAAGGATACAATTATTCCTAAAAAAGAGCCTATGCAATGGTGTGTCGATGTTGGTTGGTTGTTAGAAGGGTGCAACGTGATGAAAAGGGAAGTGTATCGTCTAGATGATGTAGAGTCTTAATATGTACGCATGTTAGGAGGTTGAACTAATCCATCATATAACGTGGTGATGGAGCTTCGAGAATGAGCTTGGATCTACTTGGATCAGGTGATATTTTGACAACGAGCAGGTGTCCTGACTAGTAAAGGTATTTGTATTTATATTTTTCTTGAGTTATATATGTTGATTTACTCTTTTAGTAAATTACGTGCTGCCAAATAGTTGTTTAAGCAACCTGAGGATATTACTGATAAGTGCTTATAAGCACTCAATATATCGTAATTTTATGCATATTAATTGATTAAATATATTTGTATGTACTCGGTGTTACTATTATTTTATACAAATCTATATTTTCATAATCATGGGTATATTTTGTTATTTTTCAGGTATTTTAGCTTAAAAAAGATAAAATTGATCAATACTTGAAGAATTATACTTAAAGCATTCCATTACAATGCTCCAAACCATAAAAAAAAGTGGTACAAGAAAATAAGGGTACAATGTGAATCAGAGCAAAGCATGCCACAGCGTGGAAACACTATATGTCGCAACGAGGAAATATAGATTCAGTATAACTGCCCCATAATCTTTGTGGAACGCGGTGTGAAAATATTGTGTGCTATAGCATGAGATGTTTGGACTTAGTAAAATGCATGTGATAGTTACATGCATGTTGCAGCATCAACTATTGTGTGCCGCAATACTAACATATCTAATCTCATTTTCTAAACCTAAAAATAGGACCTCTACTTCATTGTATCAATGATCCCCTTACGTAGTTTTTTTTAGCTCCTCTCTTCTTAGTCTCTTATATAACAGTTTAGTCTCAATTCAATAAACAAGTTCGGCATTCCTTTTGGAGGTTTTTCATAAATAATTCAAAATGATTCTATTGAGGTATATTTATGTACTCTTTTCAATTGTTATTTATATATTATTTTTACATGTTATGTTTAATTGTTTGATCAGTTATTAAATTAAGCATGTTTGATTAAAATTATAATGGGATATTAGTAATGTTGTTATGTTTTAAAATATTAAAATAGGTAAAATATTTTTACAAAATTAAGTATTAGTTTCTATTCAAGAATTCTACCAAGTTTATTTCAAAAAATATAATGATGTCAGAATTTTCTTAATAAACTTAAAATATGAAAGTTAGATTTAAGATTTAATTACCTGAATCTGATTTAGAGAATTGTTCTTTTATCTATGATTTGGTTCATATGTGTACTTGGAGTATAAACTCTATTTGGAAGATTTTTATAAGAATTATTATTGAATAATATATTGGTAATATATCTTTCATAGTTGTTTTAAAATCTGAAAGTCAGTTATCAAATGTTAAATTCTTAAACCCAATTTTGACATCTTAAATGAAGTTTAAATTGTCAGGCTCTAGCTAAAGAAGATAATTAAATGGTTTATTAATCTCCTAGGAAAGAAGGAGAATTTAATAACAAAATCAATTGATAAGCCCAATCTAAGGATCTTAATTAGTTTATTATTAATAACAAGAATGATTCCTATCTTAGAGTCAATAATCTTAATTCAAATTTTTAATAACATATTTAATATTAAACAAGTATAATCAACTAAGCTAATACATCCAATAGATTCTTCACAACATGATAAATGTCTAAATGCTTGAATGTTTATTGAATATATCTTTATTTTAATGTCATTATATTAGACTTTCTAACTCAAACTTTGGGTAGGTTTTATTTTCATTTTTACGAATTTGTTGAATAATTTAAAAACACATGATTCTTCTTTAGATCGACTTTGAAAGTATACTTGTCATTTTTTATAAGTAATTTGTTCACTTGAAAGTATTTTATAAATTTTACAAAATTTTACAATCAAGTTTTTGGTACCGTTGTTAGAGAGAAATAACATTTTTAAATCGTTGTTATAAAAATCTTTAAAAACTTTTTGTACTATAAATATTTTGATTTTTATTTAAAATAACAGAATATTTAGGTTATTATATTTTATTTCATATAAATTATTTTTAAAATAAAATAAAAAGTCAAAAATTTATGAGCTCATTTATTAGTTAACTTTTAAAATAAAATATAAAACTTTGAAACTTGAACTTAAACTTAAAAATAAATAAATCATATTTTTTTGAAATTCAAATAAAGTTAAAAAAAAATTTATCTTAGTTGATTAGGATATTTTTGAAAAAAAATAAAAATATTAAAATCTCATTTATTAGTTGCTTAAGAAAAAAGAAGTCAAAACATCAATGATACTTTAATGAGAGAAAAATTTTGAATTTAAAAATAAAAAATAAATTTAATTGAGTTAGATATTAATTAATTTTTTGAATTTTTTCTTTTTAGTATTTTTTATATTAATTTAAACTTTTAAATTTTAAGTTAATTAAATATTTTCATTACTAACTCAATTCTTTTTATTTTATTTTACTTTTTATTTCTTTTTGTTAATTAATTTTGGTTAGTATTTTTGTCTACTTCTTTTGTATAATTTATTTTCTTTTATTTTACTAACTTATTTATACTTATTTATCTATTTTTATTATTTTTCTTTGTTTGTAATCGTTAATTATATGATATACTTTACTATCTTGTTTTATATAATTTGTATTATTGTATAAATTTGTTTGTATCATATTGTATTATTTTGTATTTCTTTTAATGCTTTATCTTATTTGTTTCTTTTCTTTTCTTTTTGTTTATTTATTTATTTATTTTCTTTTTGTTATATCTTTTATTTTTAATTTATTTTCTGTTTTATTTTTTTATTAATTTTTTTATATTTCAAAAAACTAAGTTGTTGTATGATATTTTTGCTAACCACGATATGGGGCTCTTAGGATACAATTGGTTTGAAGAAAAACATACATATACATACATATACATGGGTCCTTATTTGAATACGTTGGGCTATAGTTTTATTGATGTAAATTTTTAAACTAAAATCACATAATACTCATTTCAAATCAAACACATACAAAATTTTCTTTTCTTTTTCCTCAAACTCAATTTTCTCTCAACCTAAATACTGTTTTGAAAAAGAACGAGATGACATAAAAAACTGAGCTCTAACCTTTGTTCTGCCTTTATTTTTTATATACTTTATTTTAGCTTATTTTTATTTATTTTATGTTATTTTAACTTGTTATATCTCATGTTTATGTGAACCATGTTATTTAGAATTGCTAAAATTATAGTTATTTATTGAATTGTTAAAATTATAATTATTTGTTGAGATGTGATATATAAGAAGTAGGCAATATTACATTTATGTGGGTAAAATGTCGAAAAGATGGAAGCATCACATCACTTAATTACATAAGCTAAAGCATATAGGTAACGTTTCTATATTTTTATTTTTAATTTACATTTGTTACATTAAAAGTAATATAAATTATAGATTCTGAATGGAAAAAGTTACATTATAAAAATTTCAGTAAATTAAATTTTTTATTAAACATGTGTCATATTTTCATTCATTTTCATTTGCTTTTATTTTTATTTTTATTTTTTTTATGTGCTTTGGTTTTTTTTATTGAATTAGTAATTTTTGGTTAATTTTAAAAATTTTCTTACAAAATTATCATGCTTTTTAGTTAATTTTAAGAAAATGATTGTCTTTGTATTGTTAGATTAATTTCAAAAATATTTCATGGATTAGTGTGATAATTAGTGAGTTTTTATTATAATTAGTATTTCATAAGAAAATGTAGAAATTATGATAAACTCAAAATTGATGTTTAAAAATTAAATAGTGAAGACTACCTTGTAAGAATATATTTTAAGTCATTATCTTTCTATTCTTAGTGATGATATTTTTTTTTTACTCTTTTAAATACTCTTCTTATAAATTTTAAATTGTTAATTATTTCTATAGGGTCTTTGCATTGAATGGTAGGATTTTTACATATAAATAAAATATCATATATATTTTTTATTACTTAAATTGAATTATTTAAATATAAATTGAAAGTATATGTCAATCTCTTCATTCATGCATGACTTCGAAAAAAGATAAATATTTGGGAATATCTAAACCAATACAAAAGAAAAAACCACAAATTAATCACTCATCTTATCATACAAAATATGTACAATCTATATATGAATCCTTTCTCTAAATATATATATATAAAGAAAAAAGAAAAAAATAAGAAAAAGAGAGAAAATTGAATAGTATAAACTAAATACTATGACTCAATATCCTTCAAAGTTGTGAGAAGTGGTTAAGTACAAAAGAAAAAAGAAAAATATAAGAAATAATTCAACAAGTCATTTGCATTTTCTTCATCTCTTAAAGGTATATTACTTGAGATTTTTATTTGATGAATTTAATTTATGTATGAAAATGATATATGATTTCTTTAAAAAATTTCTTTTCATTTGATTCCTTTCATGAAATTAATGTTATGTACTATTTTTGAGCCTTTCATTCTTTCAATATATGTGAAACTATTAGTTCATTTTTATACATAAACTCTATTTATATAGACCCTTGAATGAATGCTTGAACCAATAGGATCAGTATATTTAAGAGTATGCCTTGTGAGGTTAGAGTCAAAGCAAATTTGAATTATTTACATTGAGATTGGATAAATTTAATATTCATGATACATTTTTAATTAAAATATGAAAGTAATTTTCAAATAATCATTGTAGTAAATCATGAATGTTAAGAATGTTAAAATAACTTATGTTATAGATTTTAAGTGTAATTATAAAGGGGATTAAAGAGCACGAGAAGTTTTGTTAATTTTACTTTGCTTTAAATTATATTTGTTTATTTGTTTTTCCTATTTGTCTTTAATTTTTTGCAATTTAACTTTGAAATTTGTGGGTATCATATATGAAAACCTCCTGAGACTTAAACTCGTCCACTAAGGTAACTTAGGGATTTAAAGGTTTATTGTATACAATAAATGCAACCGTGTCAATCTGTGAAAATTATTTGGGATAATTTTATTTTATTTTTAGTTTTTTTCCATTATTACCAAGGGATTACTAACAAGAAGCTAGCTGGGGGTTATGATGAGTGCTTATAAGCACTCAATATATCATGATTTTATGCATGTTAATTGATTAAATAGATTTATATTTACTTAGTTTTACAATTATTCTATAAATCACTTTTTTCAAAATCATGGGTATATTTTGTTGTTTTTCAAATATTATAGCTTAAAAATATAAAATTGATCAATACTTGAAAAATTATACTTAAGCACTCCATTACAATGCTCCAAACCATAAAAAAAAGTGATACAACAAAATACGGGTACAAAGTGAATCAAAACAAAGCATGTGGTGGCATGAAAACATTGTGTGTCGTGGTGCAAGGCAACACGAACTGAGTATAACTACCTTAGATTCTTCGTGCATGAAAATGTTGTGTGTCGTGGCGCAAGATGTCTGGACCGAGTACAATGTATATGATAGTTACATGCATGCCACGACACCAATACATCTGATCTCATTTTCTGAACCTATAAATAGGACTCAATTCCATTGTATCAATGATCCTTTTATAGTTTTGTTTAGCTCCTTTCTTCTTAGTTTCTTAAGCTTTTAGCTTTTATTTTATAAGTTTAAATTTATTCTCTTATTTGAAATTTGAACAAATATTGTTTATGTAATAGTTGTAGTCTCAATTCAATAAATAAGTTCAACGTTCCTTTTGGAGGTTTTCCATAAATAATTCAATAAGATTATGTTGAGGTATATATATGTACTCTTTTCATTTATTCTTTGTGTGCTATTTTTACATGCTATGTTTAATTTTTTGATCAATTATTAAATGAAGCATATATGGTTGAAATTATAATGGGATATTAATAACATTGTTATGCTTTGTAAAGTATTAAAATGCGTAAAATATTTTTACAAAATTAAGTATTATTTTCTATTCAAGAATTTGTTGTCTTTTTAAGAAAACATAAAAACATGCAAGTATACACGATCACAAGTAATAAAATTGATAAGTAAAATTATCGTTCCCACAGAGATTTGTCATTACAGTTTGTCAAGTACTAAAATTATTTCACTCTGATTTTATCCAAACAAACGAAAGTTGATGAGAGTATTAACTAAACTGATTTTTTTAAAAACAATAAATAAGAAAATTCTAGGATTGTATTTTCACCAAATTAATTCACTCGAATCATTTTATTTTTTCTTGATTTATATTTTTGAATTTAATTTGTCAACCAAGAACTACTGATTTTATCCATACATCTCTTTCGAGCTCTATATAGACATATCTTGCTAAAATAATTCACTATATTCCTATGAAAATTAAATTCACCAAAATTCATTACGTTTAAAGTTCTCAAAAAGCCACACGTACAATAAAGGTATATTCCTATCCTTTATATATATATATATATATATATATATGTTATTTTATCCATGATTAATTACACGAAAATCCCTTTTTCAAGTTTATTTAAGTGTCACAAAAATGTCTTTCTCAAGTTTATTTATGTGTTACAAATCAATTGATTAATCTTTCAATCAATCAAAAGCATTAAGTACAAATAAAATAAATAAATTAAAAATCTCATAAATCTTTCAAAAATAATTTATTCAAGCTTCATAAATTTAGCTACAACGCAACCCTAGAAAAATTAAATTACTTCATAACAAAAATTAAAATTACAATAGAAAAATATTAAAGCATTTAAGGAATATTAGATAAAGAACAACAAAAAGAATATTAAAATTGTTTCCAATCTCTAATTTCTACTACGCAAAACACAACAAAAGCCAAAAATGGCATCTGCGTAGCTCCGTCCAACCCTCCAAATATTATTGCAATAATCCTATTTATAGCTCCAAGAAATTATAAAAACATATTATGCGTGGGAGACAAAAATTATTCTTCAACAGACACGTGTAAAAAGTAAGAAATATCGTGTAAATAACCATGGACAGCGTGCACCATTTCAGAAAATTTTTTATTTCAAATCACGTATGCCACGTGTCAACATCTGATTAGTTGAAAGAATAATCGAGACACGTGGCAGCTTTTAATTCGTGGCGAGGACAAGATGCACGTGGACCACATTGCACGAGAATATTGCAAGTGAGACACGTGGATCCCATAGAACCAGTTGAAAAAGCATGTGCCGATTCTGTGTTTTTGTTTTAACCAAGTCATGCCATATGTCGGCATCTGATTTGTTGAAAGAATAATTGAGACACGTGGCATCTTCTCATTCGTTGGAATGGGAGGACACACTTAGTTTGTATGGACCGCGTCGCATAGGAAAAATTCTTGTGCAGACATGTAGGTCCCATCCTACACGCCGGCCTACCCAGCCAGGTGGGCCCCAACCGGTGCACCGAGCAGTGTGCAATCTGAGAAATGCATCCAATCGCCTATGTCGCGTCTATGTCACATACGCCTGATCTTCACCGTTGATTACCTGATCGGATGATACGTGATGCGCGTTACGAATGGCGCGCGTGGTTCTCCTTTTTCTGCACAGAAAAACAGCTTATTTAATTGCATTTTGGCCCTCCAATTCAATTCAAATTAACTTTTAAACTTTTGATAATTGCATTCAAGCCCACTTTTAATTTAAATTATATTTTTAGCTTTTATTGTTTGCAATTAAGTCCTTTTTCAATACAAATTCTTTAATTTTCTTTAAAAATATATTCCTTAAAAAACTAACAGTAAATATTGATTTATTACATTAAAATTAACTAAAAATATTAAGAACATTGTAATTATAATTAATAAAATGGACAAAATAACTATATAATATACAGTTATCAGAATTCTATATAGTTTATTTCAGAAAATATAGTGATGTCAAAATTTTCGTTATAAATTTAAAATATGAAAATTATATTTAAGATTTAATTATCTAAATTTGATTTAAATTATTGCTCTTTTATTTGTAATTTGATTCATATGCGTACTTGAAATATAAAATCTGTTGTAAAGATTTTTATAAGAATTATTATTGAAGAATATATTGACTACATATCTTTCATAGTAATTTTAAAATTTGAAAGTCAGTTATTAGATAATTAAATCTTGAACCTAATTTTAACACCTTGAATGAAATTTAAATTATCAAGCCTCACCTAAGGAAGAATATATTGACTATATATCTTTCATTTGGTTGTGATAGGGTTAGACTTATTGGCTCAATTAGATGAAAAGAAATAGAAAAAACAAGAGTTCAACAACCATGGAGTAAGAGAAATACCTATGAGTAATATTATCCTAACACCAATTATGTAAATAAAATGTGGCCAAATTTTTTTTTTGTAGTCAAGCATCATTATTAATTTTTTTTTTTAATTTCCAATTCTTTTAAATACTAACCCTTTGCACATTTCTTTTTAGCTAGTCCCCTTCTTATTATTGTTAATTTTATTAAAAACTAAAATAAAATTAGTGGTACCTATTAATACAGGCACTATCTTATATGCATTGAACATTTATCAATTATATCACAATTGACTTTCTTAAATGTTATTCTAGCATTTTTATTTTATTCATCCTTTTTTTGTGCAACTTCACTTATTCTTAAACTATAGGATATGATCAATGTGTCTAGCTCAAAATGTATGGAATGGGTACAAACAACTGGATCATTAAAATAAGTTGTGCTTATAAGGATAACAAAATTAGGGGTTGGGTAATTTGGTCAAAGAAGTTAATCCTATTTCCTTAATCAGTTTTTAATAAATAAATTTATCATTTGCCTTAATAAGCCTAAAGAAAAACTCTAGCATCTTCATCATATTCACTAAAATCATTGTAGGGTCCCGAGGGATATATAATATCCTTTATAAGTTTAAACATATAAATTTCTCTATCACTAATTTAGTTATTGTGCATGTAAGTTTTGAGTAAAATTATCATAAAGTTTCATTCACTTGGATACAATGTCAAGATTTCACCAACACCCATTGTCATTTTTAACCTAGTATTGTTTAGTTAATCTTATCATATATGTCAAACAATAAGGAGGGAAAATAGTATTATTTCTCAAAAGAGGAAGAATATGTGGAAGATTTATTCTTAAATATTGACTCACAGTAAAAGGCTTTACAAGTTTCCTCTTATACGGTACAATATAGTATAAAATAAGGAACCTATTAACTAATCAATCTAACATATAAGCAAATATCCCTAACTTTTAGGAATACATTTATAGAGAATAAAACAACTAATTACATAACATAAGATAGCTAGAAAATTCCTAAGAATTCAAAAATATCTACTCTTAAGTTTTCTGTTTTTCAACACCCTTCTCAAGCTGGCTTGTAGATTTCTTCCATTTCTAGCTTGCTAATTAAACTGACAGATTGTTTCTTATGCAGCCTCTTTGTAAATATATTAGCAATCTATTTAGTACTTGGATGTATGACATGCAAATCAATCCATCATCAATCTTTTCTTTAATAAAATATATATCCATTTCTGCGTGCTTTGTTATGACATAAAGAACTAGATTATAAGCAATTGAGATTGCTGCCTTGTAATCAAAAAAATACCTTCACATGCAAGGAATAAGAAATCTTTAGATCTTTTAAAAGTCTTTTAATCCACACAAATTCACAAATCCTATGAGCAACTAATATGAATTTATCTTCTACACTACTTCTAGCTACTACATTTTACTTTTTGCTTTGCTAAGTAGCAAGGTTTCCTCCAACAAGGGTACAATAGCCCGAAGTTGAATCTATTATACTCCCAGACCAATCAACATCTATGTAGACTTCAATTTGTAGATGTCCACATTTCTTAAACATAAAACCTTTTCTTAGAGTACCTTTCAAGTATCTCATGATTTTGTATACTGCATTAAAGTGTTCCATACCAGGTGAGTGCTTGAATTAACTCCCCATGCTTATAGAAAAGGCTATATTCGGACATTTATAAGACAAGTAAATTAGTCTTCCAACAAGTCTTTGGTACTATTTAATATTTGTTTGGCATAATGTAGTTTTAGGTTGGATTCAATTGGTGTTTTAGCTACCTGTTAGCCAAGTACACTTTTTCACCAAGTAGGTCAAGTATATATTTTGTTGATTGTTAAATATACCTTCCTTAGACCTAGCAAATTCCATTCCAAGGAAACGCTTCAATGCATCTGAGTCCTTGATCTCAAAATCATCAGCTAGGTTCTTCTTTAATCTTTCTACCTCCACATTATCATCTCTTGTTAAGATTATATCATCCATATAAACAATCAAGATAGTTATTTTTCCTTCTCTTGAATGTTTATAAAACTTAGTGTGATTGGCTTGACTTTGACAATATCCATAGCTACTTTCAACCTTCCTAAAGCGTTTAAACCATGCTCTAGGGGATTGTTTGAGGTCATACAATGATTTTTTTAATCTACATACTTTTTACCTTCACCAAACCTTCCTTAAAAATAACGTGGTAATATTATAAAAACTTTCCCTTCTAAATCCCTATTTAGGATAGCATTTTTTATGTCTAGCTGATGTAAAGGAAAATTAGAATTTACAATTATAAATAATAAAAATCATATTACGTTTATTTTGGCCACTAGAGCAAATTTTTCATGGTAGTCAATTCCATCTATGTGAAGCCTTTAGCCACAAGCCCTACCTTGTACCTCTCTAAACTACCATTAGTTTTTAATTTTATAGAAAATACCCATTTGCACCTGACTATTTTCTTATCTCTTGGCAAATCAACTATCTTCCAGGTGCCTTTTTTTTCTGAGAGCATTCATTTCCTCCATAACTGCTAATCTATAATTTGGATCATTTAGAGCTTCCTGGATGTTTCTTGGAATATAAACTTGGAAATAGGGTGTTTGGTATAGGCTCAAACTCCTTTTCTAATGGTTATAAGAAGATCAAAATCTACAGTTATAGGAACATTAAGATTTGGAGATACAATAGGAGGAGATGAAATAGAAATAGGATTACTTGGGATATTTGAAGGACCATCACTTAGAGATTATGATTGAATCTATAATGAGGTGATAAGTAGGTCTTTACTCTTTTCATGTATCCTTTTTCTAATATAAATTAAAAATTTAGAACTAAGATTATTATGTTCCTTTTGTAGTATTTATCCCCTTGTTGATGATACACTTATATTTGGAAAGATCTGAGTGGAGTAATCTCCTTTATTTTTAGAAAGCTAAATAGATTTTTCCTGAGTTTGTGTTTCAACACAAGGAGAACTATTAAGAGAACTTTCAAGAATCGTATTAGGTAAAGAAACAATTATATCCTAAAAAATGTCTACTTCTTTTTCCTCCCTCTGAAGAAATTTTTTTGTTGAAATAAGGATGATTTTTTAAAATGAAACATCCATACTCATATGAAGTTTTTTTTTAGGACTATAACATTTATACCCCTTTTTGTTAGAAAAATATCCTATGTAAACACATTTTTTTACTCTAGGATCAAGTTTTGATATGAATTAGTTAGAAAGGTGCACAAAATAGGATGTTGTTAAAACAGAATCTCCTCATAAATATTTTGGAACATGCATAGAAAACAGTATAGCACAAGCAACATCAATTAAATGTTTATTTTTTTCTTTCAACAATTTCATTTTGTTGTGGGGTATCACAACATGTAGATTGGTGGTGAATACCTTTTTTTTGCCAAAATATTTCCAAAAAAATATTTGAAATTTTGTAGTTATGGATCTAATTAACTTATAAACTGTAGCTTCTTTCGCAATCAAGAAAAGAGAGGTGTATGGATCTAGACTAATGTTTCAATATATCGAGTCACACAAACTATCGAACCCGTTTAGCAAGCACCTGAAAACTTAACACAAATAACACAAGTGCAAAGTATGTCCAGAAGCAGATTCAATAATAAAAAACCTAGCTAGATGATTCGAGAATAAATCAATTAAATTAAACCAACTAGAAACCCCAAGAACGAAAGTTGAAATCATAGTATCATAAAATAACCACACAATATTTGATAGATTAGCTCAAAAAAGAGCCTAACAAAATATGATTTAGTCATTAAATAAGCCCAACATAATCATGTATGATCATCCATAAAAGTCATAAACCATTGTTTTATACTAGAGTGGCCCTCAAAAGACCCCACACATCACTATAAATCAAATAAAATAGTTTTGAAACACAATAGGGTTTTGATTGATATGTAACAAGATGACTTTTTGAGAGATGACAACTTTCACGTTGAAAAGATGAATAACCTACATTCTTGAATAAAGATGGAAACAAATATTTAAGATAAGGAAAACTAGGATTCCCTAATCTAAGACGCCAAATCATTATTTGTTTATGAACAAAATTTGAACTGATACTACTAAAGATTTGAGCCTTTTATTAATAAATAAGTTGTCATCAAAATCGTAAAAACCATTTATCATCTAGCACTGCTAATTGTCCTCCTCAAGCTTTAGTCCTGAAATTCATAATGGGAAACATAAAAAGTAACATGACAGTCAGAATCTTTAGATAATTTACTTAAAGATAAAAGGTTGCATACAAGATTTCAAAGAACATATATCTTAAACCAATTCTCCATGTTCCCAATCAAAACCCTATTGTGTTCTAATTTTTTTCATTTCAAGAGTTGGGTAAACATGTTCTAAATAAAAAAGATGAATTGGTCATGTGATTAGATGCTCTAGAATCAAAAATCCAAGGGTAGCGGAATTAAAATAGCAAGATAGAGCATGGAATTCATTACCTATTTGAACCAAAGAAACACGAGGAATACCATATGAGGAATTGGATTTTTTAGCATGTTTCTCGAGTATGACGAGACATGTTATAATAGTCACACCATACTTGAGTTTATCATCTGTCCTTTGGTGATTAATGGTGCCTTTACGAGCATATGCTTTAAGATCAACCAATGCAAAGTTCTCAACAATAGCATTAATGGCCTTTTTTCCAAGCATAAAATTCCTTCGACTTTCCATTCTTCTAACTTCAAAAAATACTTTCTAATTAGGGGAAAAGGTTTCCTATTGATAATTCTCCTCCTTACTTTAAAAAACTCAATATTTAATCCAATAATAAATTTGAATATAGGATGAAATAAGGAACCTACAAACTAATCCAACTAACATATTAACAAATATCCCTAACTTTTAAGAGTACATTGATAGAGAATAAAATAGCTAATCACATAACATAAGATAGTTGGAAAATTTCTAAGAATTCAAAAATATCTATTCTAAATTTTCCTATTTTTCAACAATTTCCAAGTTCATTTAATAATTCTCACTATCCTACATAATGTAATAAATAATAATAATAATAAAATTATGCTACCTAAAGCATACAAATCCTAAAACAAACTAAACTAATAAAGCAAAAGATAATAATAATAGATACGTGTTAATACTCATTTACACATAATTCTTGCATTGTCCTCAATATACGTACATGCATGTGTGTAATGCTAAAATAAGTAAAAGGGAATAAAAAACAATTTTTTTGAGTAACCTCCTATAAAGTTCTTGGTTTAACATCGTCAACTTGACATATCCTCACCTTAGTGCTCCATGTTTGGTGGCTCAAAATAAAACCTTGACCCAATGGCTCTTATCAATTTTTTCATAATAAGGTTTCAACATATAACCATTGAATTTGAATCCTTGGTTGATTTTCTCACACCACGATTCCACTGCACCATAAGCAAACACATTTGCAACTATGAAAGGCTAATCCAACGAGAATGAAGTTTACTTAGGAATAAATTGAATAAGAGCACTTTTTTTCAACTTGAAAGTTCTTTCTTAGTATCATCTTATCATGTGCTATCTTAGTTTTTTCCTTGTAAATCTAATCATAGGCTTCATTCTGGATCTCTTCAAGCTTATTTAGTTACAATATTCTATGATCCACTGCTTCTTCCAAATCCATCTTGAATTACTTTATTATTTAGAAGGTCCTATATTCCAACTCAACAAGAAGATGACATAGTTTACCATACACTAATTGGAATGTTGACTTCAAAATTGATGTTTTTTATGTTGTCATGTATGCCCACAATACATCATACAGTCTCAAACTCCAACACTTCCCACTGGGTTTCATTTTCATTTCAAGGATGTATTTAACCTTTCTATTAGAATCTTTAACTTGCCCATTTATCTACGGATGGTAAGGTTTGGTGACTACGTGGTTCACATGGTGCTTTTAAGTAGTTCCAAAAAGTCCTATTGCAAAAGTGTAGTCCACCATCACTAATGATGGATTTTGCTATCCGAAACCTAGCAAAAATGATAAACTTCATGAAATCTACAACCACTTTAGAGTCCTTAGTTTTGGTGAGTTTAGCTTCCACACATTTAGACATCTAATCCACATCAAGTAAAATATAAATTCAACAATTAGAGAAAGGGAAAGGTCCCATGAAATCAATACATTAAACATCAAAATTTTCAACAAAAAGTAGAGGATTTAAAGGCATTTGATATCTAGGACCTATATTACATGTTCATTAATAGTGGTCAAAAGTTTTACAAAAAGTTAGTGCATCCTTGAACAAAGTTGAGCCAATAAAATCCACTCTTAAGAACCTTAGAGCGGTCCTCTTGGTACTAAAGTGTCCCCTACAAGCATAGGTGGGGCATAATGTGAGTATAGAATAGAATTCAATTTTAGTTATGCAACTTCTTAATAATTGATCTAGAAAATGTTTCCATATGTATGTATCATCCCATAAATAATACCTTATCTCCTTTTTAAGCTTGTGCAACTTTGCTTTTGGTATCTTACTAGGGATTTGCTTGGTTGTGAGGTAGTTGGCAATGTCACCATACCAAATTGGTGTGTTCTCCACAGAGAATAACTGTTCATCTCAAAATTTTTCCTATAATGGTAGAGATTCTTCTTTTTGTATGATTTGACTCAAGTGGTCAACGATTAAATTCTCACTCCTTTTTTTTTGTCCTTGATCTCTAGTTAGTTTTAGGTGTGAAACTTCTTAATAATTGATTTGGGAAATGTTTCCATATGTATGGATCATCCCATAAATAATACATTATCTCCTTTTTAAGCTTGTGCAACTTTTCTTTTGGTATCTTATTAGGTATTTTCTTGATTTCAAGGTAGTTGACAATGTCAGCATACCAAGGTGGTGAATTCTCCACAGAGAACAATTATTCATTGGAAATTGTTCCCATAATGGTAGAGACTCTTCTTCTTGGATGATTTAACTCAAGTGGTTGACGAATAAATTCTCACTCCTCTTTTTGACCTTGATCTTTAGATCAAATTCCATTAGTAGGAGAATCCACTTGATGAGCCTAAGTTTGCATCCTTCTTTGGTAGCAAATACTTAACAATTGTATTGTCAGAATATATAGTTACTTTAGTACCTACTAAGTATGATCTAAATTTTTTTAAAGAAAAAATAACTACAAGTAATTCTTTTTCATTGGTGGAATAGTTGAGTTGAGCATCGTTAAGGATTCTAAAGGCATAGTCTATGACATGTGTTTTTTTGGTAATCCATAATCCTAGAAATCCTCCAACTATGTAATCACTAGCATTGCACATAAACTTAAATAGGAGACTCAAGCTAGGTGCCTGAATGATTAGAGATATATTTTTGAAGGCCTCTATGCACTTTTCATCAAACATGAATGGGATGTCTTCTTATAGCTGTGTGCATAGTGGCCTTACAATCTTTGAAATTCCTAGATAAACCTCCTATAAAAACCTACATGAGCAAGAAAAGAACAAACCTTCCTTGTAGTAGTAGGAAGTGGTAAATTGTGCACAATATCTATTTTGGTCTTATCTACTTCTATGCCCCTAGAAGAGATAACATACCCTAAAATATTATCATGGTATACCATAAAATGACATTTTTTTTTCCAATACAATACTAAATTAGTCTCTACAAATCTTTAAAGGATAAGTGTTCAATTATGTAAACATAGGTCAAAGAAGTTACTATACATTGTAAAATCACCCATAAAGACCTTTATTATGTTCTCTATATATTTAGAAAATATACTTACTATTCACCTTTGAAAGGTAGTTGGAGCATTACAGAGGTTAAATGGAATTCTACAAAATACAAAGGTTCCAAAGGGGCAGGTAAAAGGGGTTTTCTCCTTGTCCTCATATACTATAGTAATCTAATTGTAACCTAAATAACCATCAAGAAAACAATAGTAATAATGACTCACTAACCTTCTTCAATTGATTAATGAAAGACAGGAGGAAAATTGTCCTTCCTAGTGTTGACCTTCCTATAATCCACGAATAGTCTCCATCTTTTCTAAATAGTCGTATGAATCAAATCATTTTCATCATTTTTAACCATTGTGATACCATATTTCTTTATAACCACCTGCATTGGACTCCCCATTTTCTGTTAGAGATGGGATAGATAACCCTCATATCATCATTTTAGCACCTCTTTCTTCACCACTTTCATCATTGGTGGATTTAACCAACATTGTGACTATGTTGTTAGTTTAGCTTCATCCTTAAGTAGTATCCCATTCATGCATATAGAGAGAATTATACCTTTTATGTCATCAATCATCCAACCTATAGCAGTCTTGGGATCACTCAAGACTCTCAGAAGCTGACAACTCTTGTTCATGAGAGAAGTTGTTGGCAATGATGATCAATAGTGTGTCATTATCCCCCAAGTAAATGTGTTTCAAGTGGGAGTGGCTTTAACTCTAATATTTGTGTTTGTACAACAAAAAGTAACAAATTATCATTGTTAACCAGTAAGAAAATAAAAGCTAAAGTGCACCTCAATGTTATCTTGGAAAGAGATTCCAAGGATGTCATTTCGGTTTCCATGTATGCACTGAATTATATTTTAGTTGTAGGCTTCCTTGAATTTTAGCTTCTAAGTTATGTGCAATGCTACTTGTAAGGTATCCTCTTGTTCAAACTCAAATACATGTTCTATACAAGAGTCTACAACATCAATATAATAAGAAGAATTAATATAATTGGTATACCTAATTATTTTAAAGATGTTGAAGCATATAGACTCTCTATCAAACTCCATAGTCAATGTCCCAATGTGGACATCAATTTTAGTGTGAACAGTTTTCATAAATTTTATATCCAATAGAAGAGAGGTAGTACTTCAAGTACATAAAATTACGTGGGAAAAACCATTTCATTGCATTGTACCAATACATCCTCTAAGATAACTTTAGGATATACATTAGATCTATCAACTAATTGTACAATCACACCAGTGTCCTTGAGAGGCTCAATGTTAAGTGAAGTATAAATAGAAAAAGGCATAATATAAATAGATGCTTCTAGATCTAACATAGCTTTCTTAAACCTAATGTTCCATATAGTTCATGGATTAGTAAAACTACCATGATCCTTACACTTATGAGGTAACTTTTGTGTAATATAGCATAGAAATTTCCCCATAAACTAACCATTTCATTACCTTTAAGCTTACATTTGGTAGTGCAACCTTCTTAAGAAACTTAGCCTATCGTGGTACATATTTTATTTCATTCAATAGAGGGATGTTAACTTGTACTTTACAAAATTTTTCCAAAATCTTGTGTTCATCTCTTCTTTCTTAGTTTTAGAAAACCTACTAGAAAAAGGTAACATAGAAACACGAGTATAAATAGAGTGTTTAGGAGCTACTTAAGGGGTTATAATGTTCTCTTATGGAGTAGTTTCTCCTTCTTTCTCTAGCTCTCCTTCTATAGGTTCCTCTTTTGAATTGGAATTTTTGAGGTGCTTAAGGAGCTCTTCTAGTTGATTTTATATTTTTAAAGTGATAGCATTGGCATTCTCTTTTAGGTTCACTTAAATTTGTGACTAGATTTTCCAGATGCATATGGCTTTAACCTACCAAAAGTTATGGCCAACTGTCCCATTTGTGTCTCTATATTTTTGTTAGCAGTATGAATGTCTTGTTCAAATTTAACATTCCTAGTAGCTAAAGTTGTTACCAAGTTCTCTAGAGACTTACCTTGAGCTAGTAGTGACTTAAGTTGGTATTGCTGATGTGGCATGGGGTTAGGGAAACCAAATGAATGGTATAGAGTAATTATTTGATTATTACCTGCATTACTAAAATTTAGATGATTAATATATCCAAGGCTATATGTATTACTATAAGGGTCATACATTGGCCTCTATCTTAGAAAACCACCAATAGCATTGGCATTTCTTCTTGGAGTGTAGGACATATTTCAATAGAGTGTCCCAATATAGAACATATACCACACGATCGCATCTACCTACAACTAATTGTTGTATCAAAATTGGTAGATTACTTATTTGTTACTCAAGGTAAGAGTTGGTGCTTACATCATTTAATTTCCTTGTTGGATCAATTATGGTACCAAAAGTTGAGAGTTTGCAGTTATGGTTGCAATCAAGATTCCTACTTCTATGGGTGTTTTATTTACCAGAGCTCAACCATTTGCAACATCTATCATAGTTCTCTCCATATGCAACAGTCCTTCATAAAAGTATTGGAGCAAAATTTGATCATTGATTTGATGTTGTGGGAAGCTAGCACATAAACTTTTGAACATTTCCCAATATTCGTAAAGTGTTTCCCCATTTGCTAATTCTACATATTTATTTCCTTATTATTTTGGCTCTTCGAGCTAGGAAGTACCTTTCCAAAAATTGTCTCTTTATCTCATTCCAAGGGGTAACGGAGCCGTAGGATAGGTAGTAAAGTCATTCTTAGCTATGTCGACCAATGAGAAAGGGAGGGCTCCAAGTTTAACTTGTTCCTCAATAATCTATTTTGGCTTCAAGCTTGAGTAGACTACATGGAACTCCTTGAGATGTTTGTTCAGGTCCTCTCTTACCAAGCCCATGAAAGTAGGTAGTAAGTGAATCATTTCATATTTAAGTTTGAATGATATCGCAAGTGTATGACATTGAATGCATAGAGGCTATTGTGATCAGGTGTAGCTAGCTCTTTGAGCATTTTATTGATGATGAGATCTTGAAAAGCACTAAATATAATATGATTTTATGCACTTTAAATGTTCAAATAGATTTATATTTGCATAATTTTATCATCTTTTTAGAAAATATATCTTTTCAGAATCACAAGTATATTATGCTATTTTTCATATATATATAGCTTCAAAATGTTTCAATTAATAAACACTTGAAGAATCATACCTTAAAGCACTTCATTGCACCCATGAGGTATAAAAGAATAACATATGCAAGTCTTACATATGTTCCAAACCAATGTAAGGAGGTGAAATACAAAAGGGTTTCTAAAAGTGCAGAAACATGTAGGCAATGACAAAGGTTTTTGTATGCCATGGCACAGGACTTGTGGATTGACACTCAAATGCATTACATGCTGGCTTATGCCGCAACATAAAGGATATACATGACATAGCACCTAACTTTAGAATCCATATTTTTCTCCTTTTTGTAGCATTTTTTAGCTTATAAAAAGGACACTTCCACTTTGTAAATCATCATTCCTCAGCTCTGAATTCTCTCTAATTTCTAGTTTCTTATTTTTTTTCTTTTCTTAGTTTCAAAGTTCCTTTCAAATATAGAAACAATATTGAAATTTTGTGCTTTGAATGATACATTTGAAGTATAATTTAAATGTATTCTTTCTATTTTTAGATTAATTTTATGTGTTATTTTTGATGCTATGATTAATTTATTGATTATTTACTAAATTAAGCATGTCTAGCTGAAAATACTATGAGATTTTAATAATATTATTATGCTTGTGAAATATTAAAGTAGGTAAATATTTTTATAAAATAAATAAGTTTTATTTCTTTATCAAGATTTATGCGAAGTTTGTTAAAGAAAAATATATTGACGAAATATTTTTTGTAATAGACATAAAAGTTAGATTTAGGGTTTACTTCTCTAAATTTGATTTAGAATCAACTCTTCGATTTTAGATTGGATTATTTGGATCTTTAGAGTACTTTATTTCAAATATTTTTTACAAAGATTCATTATTGAAAAATCTATTGATGACATAATTGTTTTAATAAATTTAAAATCTTAAAATTAGTTTCACTTAAATCATAAACTTAACTTTGACACCTTGAATGATAGTCTAAATTATATGCTTCATATAAAGTAGTAATTACTAGGTTTATATTTTCTTAAAAATAAATCATTATTTAATATAAATCATGTGGTGATCCCTGCCTACGAGTATTATCTGGTTTATATTAACAAAGAATATTATCTTCGTCTTCTGATAAAGTGTTCCAATCTGCATCGCTGTATCCTTCTAGAACAGCGAGAAACTTTTTATAATATAATCCAAGGTTCATAGTTCTCTTAAGGTATCTTATAACCCTTTCAATAGCATTCCAATGCTCTACACTAGGTCTATTGGTAAACCTACATAGTAGTCCCACAACATAAGCTATGTCTGGTCTAGTGCAATCAGTAGCGTAACGTAAGCTACCAATGATGCTCGCATACTCAGTTTTTCTAACACCGTCTCTGGTGTTCTTGAACAACTTTACACTAGGATCATAAGGAGTACATGCAGGTTTACAGTTAAAGTAATTATATTTCTTTAAGAGCTTCTTAATGTAGTGAGATTGATCTAGAGAAATTCCCTTTTCAGACCTAGTTATCTTTATACCAAGGATTAGACTCACTTCTCCGAGATCTTTCATATCAAAATTAGCTCTTAACAACATTTTCACATTATTCACAACATAAATATTTGATCCAAAAATAAGCATGTCATCCACATATAAACATATAATAGTGCAAATATTATGTTCTAATTTATAATAAATGCATTTGCTACTTTCATTTATTTTGAATCCATGTGAGATAACTAGATTATCGAATTTTCCATGCCATTGCTTAGGTGCTTGTTTTAGACCATAAAGAGATTTATCTAATTTACAAACTTTATTTTCTTGACCTGGGATAACAAAACCTTTAGGTTGATCCATATAAATTTCTTCTTCTAAATCACCATTTAAGAAAGCAGTTTTAACATCCATTTGATGTACTACTAAATCATGGATAGCAGCGAGAGAGAAAAGTACACGTATGGAAGTTATTCGTGTAACTAGTAAAAAGGTATCATAGAAATCTACATTTTCCCTTTGCCTATACCCTTTAACTACAAGACGAGCTTTGTATTTTTCAATAGTGCCATCAGGTTTTAATTTCTTTTTTAGTATCCATTTACATCCAATGGTTTTGCAACCAGGAGGTAAGTCAACTAAATGCCAAGTCTTATTATACTCAAGTGAGTCCATTTCATCATTTATGGCTTCTTCCCATAAGTTGGCATCTAAAGAAGATAATGCTTCTTTAAGAGTTTGGGGATCTTCCTCTAAGGTATAAGCATAAAAATCAGACCCAAAATCCTTAAGGGTTCGAGCTCGTTTACTTCTTCTAATTTCAGTGTTTAATTCTTCATTTTGTTCACTAGTTCTAGTTATGGGTAAACTACTAGAAGATGAGCCCCCACTATTTTTAAATTTAAAGGGAAACTTATGTTCATAGAAGTCAGCATCATTTGATTCTATAACTACATGATCTTTTAAGTCATAGAATTTATAAGCTTTACTATTCACAACGTATTCTATGAATACACACTCATATGCTCTACTAGTAAGTTTATTTCTTTTAGGATCAGGGATCCTAACATAGGCTAAACAACCCCAAGTTTTAAAATAAGTTAAATTAGGTTTCTTATTTTTCAAAATTTCATATGGTGAAATTTTATTTGTAGATTTAGGCACTCTATTTAGCACATAGAAAACCGTTAATAAAATTTCTCCCCACCAATGGGAAACAGCACCAGAGTTTAATAAAATTGCAACAACTGATTCAGTAAAAGTTCTATTTTTTCTTTCAGCTTTGCCATTCATTTCAGGAGAATAAGGTGCAGTTTTTTCATGAATGATTCCATGAGTTTTATAAAAATCATTGAAGATATTGGAATCATATTCAGTGCCTCTATCACTTCAAAATATTTTTATTTTTCTGTTAAGTTGATTCTCAATCTCAGTCATAAATATTTTAAACATGTCCAACGCTTCACTTTTATTTTTCATTAGATATACATAAGTGTAATCTGAACAGTCATCTATAAAAGTTATAAAATAGCATTTTTCATTTCTTGTTAAATTTCCATCAAGTTCATATATATCAGAATGAATTAATTCTAAAGGTTCAGATTCTCTAACTACATATTTATGTGAAGTTTTGGTTATTTTAGCTTAATTACAAAATCACATTTTTCAAAATCATTTAAAGATAGTTTAGGAATTAGTTTTAACCTACTCATGTTCTTGATTATGCATTTATTAACATGACAAAGTCTAGCATGCCAAATATTAAAAGAACTCAACATGTAAGCAGAAGAAGAGGTTTTATTGATTTCAACATTTAATTTAAACATGCCATCAGTGGCGTACCCTTTCCCAACAAATATATTATTTTTAGTTATAGTATATAAGTTAGTTTGAGTAAACCCAGCTTTGTTAAGAAGATAGCCTGAAACTAAGTTCTTTCTCATCTTTGGAGTATGCAGGACATCCTTCAAGATGGCATTCTTTCCAAAGGTAAACTTCAATACCACCTCACCAGTACCAGCAACTTTAGTGGAGTGGGAGTCACCCAACAACACTTTCTTGTCCTTAGAATCAGAATAGGACTTGAACATATCTCGATCATAGCAGACATGGCGAGAAGCACTGGTGTCCACCCACCACCCCTCGGATCCACCAACAAAATTGACTTCAGATATCATAGCAATAAGTTGATCTTCGGTAAGGTTCGCCTGTAGGGCAGGACGATTCCTGTTTCGGCAGTTCCTAGCCAAGTGGCCAGGTATATTACAACTATAACACATGAATGTGTTATTCCTTAAGGGGGGTTGAGGTCCATTCTGGGGAGGATAGTTTCTATTTCTATTTTGGTGGTTGTAGTTTTGGTTATTATTACGATTCTGAATTTTCATATTTCTACTTTTAGGTTTCAGAATTGTAGAGGAGGGTTTCTTATTGGTACTATTATTTGAGACTACGAGTACTTCATCTCTTTGGTCTTGCTTTCGAGCTTCTTCTTCTATTCCTAGACGGGTTATAAGACTTTCTAAAGAAAATTCCTTACTTTTATGCCTAAGTGTATTCTTAAAATCTTTCCAAGCAGGGGGTAATTTATCTATTATAACAGCTACTTGAAATTGTTCATCTAAAGTCATACCTTCAGAAGTTATTTCGTGTGCTATCTTCTACAGTTGGTGTGATTGAGCTTCCACTGATTTTCCATCAATCATTTGAAACTTCATGTATCTACTGACAGCATACTTCTTAGTTCCAGCTTCTTTAGTGTCGTACTTCTTTTGAAGTGCTTCCCAAATTTCCTTAGCAGACTTATCAGAGTTATAATAATCATACAAATCATCAGCTAAACCATTAAGAATATAATTTTTGCACATAAAATCATTTTGCATCTACATGTCTAAATCCTTAGTTGCATCTTCAGTAAGAGGAGTAGACTGTATTGGTTTTTCAGTAGTAAGAGCAGAAATGACTTTTTTCATGGTTAAGAAAAATAACATTTTTTGTCTCCATCTTTTAAAGTGTAGTCCCTCAAAACGGAATGGTTTGTTTAGATCAGTAGTTAGCATTTCAGTAGACATGGCAGATTGAATACGTCTTAAAATTGTTGAAACAAGTTTGTTAATAACAGTACTGAAACAATATTACCGAAAAAACTGGTATGAACTGCTTGGGTTGAGTCGCGGACTAGGTCGCTCTCTTTAAGACGTTTCACGGCTCTGCCCAAATTTGTGCAAGCAAACACAGCCCCGTCGTCCCCAGGATAAAACAGCCTAGAATCATTTTTTTCTCTATCTCAGAACTTCACTATACTGATGAAGACCGGAATGCTACACTTGAAAAAATTTGTTGCTCAGAAAACTAAAAAATAACTTAGAGTTGCAGAGAGAATTGTTTGTAGTGAGATGAGTTTGCAGAGATTGTTGTATTGAAACTGAGAGTTGAGGCCCTCTTTTTATAGGTTTTAGAAACTGTGTGGCAATTATGATAATAACGGTAATGTCTGGGAATTAAGAGCGTAACGGCCATTCTGAGTAATGAAGAGTAAAGTCCATTTTCATATTAAAGACGAGTAACGGACATTTTTGTGAGTAAATACGAGCAACGGCTCTTTTCTGAATAAAGAAGACGAACGACCATAACGGTCATATTATAAAAGAAAATAATAGTTATTTTTCTGAGAAAGAAAATATATATATATATATATATATATATATATATATATATATATAACAACCATTTTTCTAAGTGGAAAAGTTTTTCTTAAAAAGAAAAAATGTTTTTCCAAAAAATAAAATATCACACTCACACGACACAGCTGGCGACGACGACGCGCACGTGTGTGGTATCACATTTGCCTAGATCTTCTCTCTTTCCACAAAAGTGGGTGTCCTTTGGGGCCAAATCCTAATAACCAACTTTTCACTATTTATACATCTTATAAATATCGTAAAAAAACAATGTGGGACAAGGCAAGGCTTTAAAATTTTTTTTTAATAAAACTTCGTCTTTTCCAACAAGAACAAAACCAAAAAACAATTGAATCTATTAGAACGACCCATCCCAAGCTCTTACTTCCAATCTCAAAAAATTCATTTCTCATTTCAAGTTTACCATATTAATTTAACTAATAATGGTTTTGAGTTTGCAATAAGAATCCATAAATATAAAATGGGGAATGAAATTGTTGTTAAAGGTCGTTGTGTTTGCATCCAAACTTTAATTATTATAGTAGTTTAAGCATACAGATTACTTTACATATATGGAAGAATTTTGTTTTATAAAATTAATTTATTTGCATATTATACTATGTACGAGTTCATTAGTCTTAGTGAATTTTCAAATTTTATCATGTCATATGATCCTATTGTGTATTCTAACCAACACCAAATCTCTCTACCACCAAAATTTGATGAAGCAAAATACAAAGATGATACTAATGAGCAAGAGAAATGATGAAGCAAAATACAAAGTTGATACTAACGAGCAAGAGAAAACTGCAAGGGAAAAGATAGATCAAATGCCACTCATAGAAAAAGGATAAAGAAGCAAAACATTGTGGGTACGAGATCACTTCACTCATTATACTAGGTGATCCTGAAAATCTTAGAATTGTACATGGTAAGAATTATGAGCGTTGGTTATTTTTGTAGATAAAATATTTACTTAAAAATTTGTTTTTAAGTCTACTATAAAATTTATTAAAAAAAGTCGAACAAATGTTTGAGGTTCAGATAATTGTATTTCAGGTATATCCTTAATAATTATGACACATATGATTGCATTTATGTATTTAATGACACATGTTCATAAATCTGAAATTATTTTTAGTGTTAAAATATTTATTTAAACTTGAATTAATTTATAAAATTACTAATTAAATATGTTTTAATATTTTTAAGATGTGTTTTTAAAAAATGATTTTTTATAATATTAAGGTTTTTAATGGACTTTAAAAAAATTAAGTGGAAAATACATTTAACCTTAATACCACTAGGTATTATTATTATTATTATTATTATTATATATACATTTGGGTTAAATGGTAGTGCTGAAAAAGAATCTGCCGAAACAGTGTTGTGCCGAAGCTAAACAAAGTTGAAAAACAAAACTTTAATCAGTGGAGGAAAGGAAGGATATATATAGGCTAATATACATATATGTATATGATTCGGGCAGCTTCCTCCAAAAGGTAATATATATATATAAATAAGGTGAGTGCATAAAAGTTTAATAATTAAGTAATCATGATAATTTTTGACCAACGAGTATTTAGTAATCAACATAGGTTTAAATAAATCGTTTAATATTAAATTGATATTTTATTAAAAATATTTATTAATAAATTGATTTGGTATTTTTATTTTTATATAGTTTTTTTTAATTAGATTTTTACATATTTAGATTAAATAATTGTATAAGTGATCATGATTATTTGATTTGATTATTAAATTTTAAAGAATTTGTTTTTATTAAATATGTGCTTAATATTTTTGCTCTACAATTATCTAGTTGATTTGATTTAAATGATATATATTTTAAATCATCTAGTTAAAATTATTTATTGTTAAATCTGTTCTAGAACATACATAGACACTTGTGTTTTTTGTGCTAACCTTTTTGCATCTAATTTGTGAACGATCTGATTGTCGGGGAGCTTATTTGAACGTTGGTCTGGAAACCGCTCACGCTAACATCAGAAACTGTGAAAATAGAGCTGGGGCTCACAAGTAAAGTACATTATGGCAGTATCATAGGGAGGGTAACATAATACCGAGTTTGTAGTTGAATATTTGATTTTCATAGTGGAAAGTTAGGTAATCCGATGAACCGATGGTTTTCCTCTTAAGTCATGGTTATGGTCTAGGTTATTTCCACCTAAAAATATAGTGTTATTCTTTTATTTCCACATTTTATTTTTACACACGATTGCATGTATGACCGCTTTATTTAAGTTATTAAATTATAATTGATAAAAATTAAAAATAACTTATTCACCCCATCTAAATTAATTATGTCCATATCTAATAAACTTTCACATTTAATCATTGTAATAAGGATTATGCTTCTCACACACATAGAAATAGTACTATTTATATGTCTGTTCTTCTTGAAACACAATATAAGAATATGTTTGATAGGAAAGAGGATAAGAATCAAAAGATTTTAAATTTTTAAGAAAAAATGGTGAAAGTAGTAAAAATAACTTGGTAACTATTTATTTTAATAAAGATGTTGCTAGAGATGTTTTGGCAAGGATGACCATCATAAATGAGTTTCTTATAGGTTTGTAGAGGGTGAGAACTTCATAAAATTTATGGAAGCAGCATTTCTAAGTTTCTAATACCACATCTCGAAGAATAGTTCTCGTCACTTGGATTAAAAAATGTTATTGTATACATTTACTTAAAAGAAACAATTAGTCTGTCTCACTTATGATTTATAAACTTAATATAAAAACATTAATTATGTATCTTACACCAAATTTTATTGTCATTGATAATAATTGGAGGTTGTAGAAAAGGATTATAATTTTTTTGTCAAGTTCATTCTCATAAAGGGGAAGTAATTGGGAGGATCATTTTTGATTGTTTCAATGAATAGATAAAAAGATAGGGTGAAATGTGTATTGGATGGCGAGTTCTTCCATATGCATTGTTGTGCCCATATTTTAAATTTGGTTGTTACTGATGATCTAAAAGGTTAATCCCTTAATTTCTCACATCCACAAAACAGTAAAATATGTTAGATGTTTTCCTTTGAGATTCCACCAATTTCAAGAATTTATAAGGAATGAAAATATAGAATAGAAAGGGATTGTTGTGTTCTATGTATGCACTTGGTGGATCTTGTAGAAATTCATGGCATAACTCTTTTCAAAAGAGCTCTCAAAGAAGAAGGGTTGTCATAACCTTATAACCAGCACTTGGCTGGATTCCCTGGTCGATGTGGGACACTCAACACCCCCCCCTCACATCAGAAGGGAACACTACAAAGACCGATTATTCACACCGGACGGGGACACAGTAAAGACCGGTTGAACCGTGAGGGGACCATCAGTTGAACCCAGGGACCCGCTCTGATACCATGTAGAAAGTCATGGCCTAACCCCCTCCAAAAGAGCTCTCAAAGAGGAAGGGTTGTCATGACCTTATAACCAGCACTTGGTTGGATTCCCTGGTTGATGTGGGACACTCAACAGATCTCAACTTATCTAATGTTAAAAACTTATTTAAAATTCAAAAGGGCATTTGATCGAATGGAAGAAGATGATACATTTTATACTTATCATGTTGGTGAAGATAATTCTAATGGGTCACCTACAAATGATGATAGGAAAAATGCTAGTGTATTTGTTAAGTTTAGAATTCAGTTCATCTTTGTATGTTACATCCAATACTTATTTCCATCAATATTATAAGATTAATTCTTAATTATTCGTATTGTCTAAGTCAAGCGATCCTTTGTTGAAAGACATGATTACAAGGATGAAGCCTAAATTTGACAAGTATTGGAGGTCAATAGAGAATATGAATAAGTTTTTTTATGTGGATGTTATGTTAAATCCCCGTTTCAAGTTAGAATATTTGAGATTTTGCTTCAATAGTGTATATGATAAAGAAATGTTTGAATTTATGAAAAGTGAAATTCTTACATCAATGGTGAGCTTCTATGAATACTATTATAAGATGGATTATGAATATCAATGGTGAGAACAAAGGCAAACAAAAGGAGTTTCACAATTCAATATTATCACAAAATGATGATCTAGAGCATGTCCAAGTATTATTACTTTGTTCAACATTTGAACAAAAATATAACTTTGAAATGAAATTTATCCTTGAGAAATATTTAAAAACACCATGTGAAAGTATTTTGTACAATGACTTTAATATTTTGGTATGGTAGAAGATTAATGGTTCAAGGTTTCTCATTGTTACTAATATGCTTCGTAATGTTTTAACACTTCAAGTTTCGTTAATAACATCTAAGTCGACTTATAGTATTAGTGGATAAGTTTTTTACTCTTATAGAATTCTCTACACATGAAGATAACGGGGACCTTAACATGCACTCAAAATTAGATATGGGCGCCAAGTAATAAACACAAATAAGCTAATAATATTTATCTTCAAGAATATAAGGATGATATTAATGTATATGAGGACCTTCAAGTAGGTAACACTATCAAATTTTAATTATTTTTATCTTCTTATGTAATTGTTATGTTGAGTATTGTAAATTAAACTTGCTTTGTCATATATTACTTTTTTTATTATTTCTCAAATAATTTAATAATGATTTTGTTTTGTAGGAAGATAAATTTAATATTTAGAAAATAATTTCATTTTAATAGTATAGGTGAATCAATGAAAGCAAAAGTATGGTTATATTAACTTGTTTTATTTCTACAAAGTATTATACGTAATTGTTTCATTCCTACTTTTGTTGTATAATTTAATAAATTTTTATTGAATTTTTATGGACTTTTATTATTTATATTAATTACTTAATATTATGGACTCTTTTGCATTATTTATACACTTTCATTAATTAATGTTGACTTGAAACTTTACAGGAAAGCTTTAAGAATTTTGATTATTACTGATATGTTTTATTCTGTATCGGCAGCATTAAGAACCTAAGAATTAAACATTACTCGCATGCTAAATACCAATTTGTGCAATTTTGTAGTTTCTTGTTGTTTTAAAATTGAACAGCATTGTATTATGCGCTGGAACAGTGCCGATTACGCGGTTTGTAGAAGTCTGCAGTTTGTAGTGTGATGCAGTTCAATGCGGTAAAAAACGTACACCCCACCCACACTGCGTCCAAAAGAAATATTGTGAAATGGCATCATGGGTGACATCCTCTCATTAGGCCAACAATACGCAATAATGAAAAGAAAAAATTAAAATAAATCCACTAAACTCCCACATTGTTATACATAAGCAAGCCACCGATAATTATCTAATTTAAATATTTTAATATCGTAAATATTACATTAATTACCGGATGTCCCACGTTTAAAAAACAAACTCACACTAATCATATTAACATGTACAAATAAATAAGTTAGTCTCATAATTTTTAAGTTTAATGATTATTATGTTCTACGTTTTACAAAATTTAATTACAAAAACCAACCAATTCCTTCCTTCATTACTTATATTTTTTAGACTACTGTTCCTTTCTACCTTGTCCAAAAAAATGATTTTTTTTTCTTTAATAAAATATAATGAATAAAAGAAAATAATTTATTTTCCTTAACCTTAGACAATCTAACACAATCAAAATCAAAAGATAGGTGAGTTTTTTCAATGATACGAAAATCTCTTTTACAAATGTTATTTTTTAAAAATTAAATATACATAATCAAAAGGGAAATGTTTTTTCGCGACGGTAAAACAATGTCTTTTAAAAATTCTATTTTTTTTAAATATATATATATATATAATTTTTAAAAAAATTACATTTATAAAAGGGATTATCTTATCATTGAAAAATTACGTTTATCCTTTGATTTTTATTTTGTTAGATTCCCAAGACTAATAAAAATAAACTTATTTGTTTTATTTATTATACTTTATTAAATAAAAAAAATTATTAAGTTAGAAATGAACTCAAGTCAAAAAAGTGTAAGTTAAGAAGAAAGAAAAGAATTAGTTGCTTTTTGTTCTACATTTTACAAAATTTGATTACAAAAATCAACCAATTCCTTCCTTCCTTCATTACTTACATTTTTTGGACCAGGGTTGCTTCCTAACTTACCCAAAAAAATGATTCCTTTTTTTAATAACTTATAATTAATAAAATAAGAAAGTTTAGTTTTTTTAGCCTCGGATAACTTAACAAAGTAAAAATCAAAGGATAAGTATGTTTTCTCAATGGTACGAAAATCCTTTTTACAAATGCTATTTTTGTAAATTAAATATATATATATATATATATATATATATATATATATATATATTTAAAAAAATAGAATATGTAAAAGAAATTGTTGCACCATTGTGAAAAATTGTTTATCTTTTGATTTGTATTTTGTTATGTTGCACAAGGCTAAGGAAAATAAACTTATTTGTTTTATTCATTATATTTTATTAAAAAAAAGAAATCAATAAGTTAGGAAGTAATCTTAATCCAAAAAGTGTAAGTTATGAAGGAATGAAAGAATTGGTTGCTTTTTGTTTACATTTTACAAAATTTGATTGCAAAAACCAACCAAATTTTTCCTTCCTTTATTACTTACACTTTTTGGGCCATGTTTCTTCCTTACTTGTCCAAAAAATGATTGTTTTCTTTAATAAAGTATAATGAATAAAAAAAAAGATATTATTTTCTTTAACCTTGGACAATCTAATAAAATCAAAATAAAAAAATAAGCGTATTTTTTCAATAATATAAAAATTCTTTTTAAAAATGTTATTTTTAAAAAAATAGTATATGTAAAAAGAATTATCGTATCATTAAGAAAACACGTTTATCCTTTGATTTTGATTTTGATTTTCTTAGTTTGCCCTAAAACTAAGGAAAATAAACTTATTTATTTTATTCATTATAATTTATTAAAGAAAGAATCGTTAAATTAAGAAAGAATTTTAGTCCAAAAAATATAAGTAACCATAGAAGAAATGAATTGATTGGTTTTTACAACCTAAATTTTGGGTTAAGATTTCTTCTTAAGTTGACCAAAACAATGATTTTTTTTTTCTTTAATAAAGTGTAATAAATAAAAGAAAAGAGTTTATTTTCCTTAGTTTTTCAAAATCAAGGGATAAATATTTTTTTAATAGTACAACAATCCTTTTTATAAATTTTATTTATTAAAAATTAAATATAATTTTTTAAAAAATAGCATTTGTAAGAGATTATCGTAAAAATACACGGGTAACATCCTCTCATTAAGCCAACAATACGCAATAATGAAAAGAAAAAATTAAAATAAATCCACTAGACTCCCACATTGTTATAAAGAAGCAAGCCACCAGTAATTATCTAATGTAAATATTTAATCTCATAAATATTACATTAATTATCGGATGTCCCACATTTAAAAAAACTCACTAAAAATATGTACAAATATTATTATGAAAAACAATTACTTTAATTTCATAATAATGTTATTTATAAAAATTAAACACTATATTTGTATAATTTTAGTACTTTTGATGAACTAAAAATACTTATTTTAATAAATTATAAAAATAAAAGTACTTATTTTTTAAAATAACAAAACTAATAATACTTAATATATAAATTACAATACTAAAATACTTATTTTAAAAAATTATAATTAATAATTATGAGATTAATATACTCATTTTATAAAATTTAACCTTTTGCCATTATTAAACCGCCTTTTTTGAAAATCCTGTCCCAGAAAACGCATGGTTGTTGATAAATCCGTTTCACGGTAATAAAGCACCAAAAATTTCAGTCAGTCACAAAAAATATACTAAGCTATAGGGATGGTTTAAGAAATACAATAAATTGGAAAATTTACCCAAGTACAATATTACAATTGTTTGCACTCATGTATTTGTTGATTACAATCAACAATGACAACCAAATTGAAATGCCGAGCTCAATAACCGTAGTTTGTTTCGTAAACTGAGCCATAGCCTCCAGTATGGTCTGCATGTCCCTGATTGGGAGGAGATGATGCATATACAGAGCCTTGAGCAGCAGAAGAATTATATCCTTGGTCTGTATGGCCATCTGATTGTGGTTGTGCAGATCCAGCAGCAGCGGCATCAGCCATGAAATTCTGAAAACAAAATAAAACAAATTAATTGTTGTCTAAAGCAACACTTTATGCAAGGAAAATGTATTGGTAATGGATAGTGGTGCCATCATAACATCAGATGAATATTCACATTTGAGTATGATTTTTAACCATCAGGTGAGAATAAAATATGCCCAGTTGAAGATTATAGTTAATTTGGACGTGTAATTGGAAAGAATAAAAATTACCTGTATTAGCTGCTGAGCAGCCTGGACCTGTAGTGCAGATCCACTAATTTCAGCTGTCATTTCCCCAGGGACACCCCTAGTCTCTTGAATTGTAACAGTTGACCCACTAGCTCTTCGAATGTAACTTATGTTAGCACCACCAGTTCCAATAATAGCATCCGCATAAGATAATGGGATTTGGATCTGTTGTGTAATCTGGTGAAAGAGGGTGTGAGAGAGAGATATTTATATAGATAGCTTTTAGGTCAATGGCTAAAAGGAAAGGATAATGGACAATACAAGCTGATAAGCATGCACAATAAGGTGACATACTGTGAATAGTGTCATACTCTAATTCATTCCATAATCATTGCTCGGCAGACGAAGACCACCCAGAAATATCAATTCATGGCTTGAAAATGAAAATAGCCTTGCAGCATAATGCCTTACGCATGATTGGTTCCAAGCTTGAAAAGATAGATTTCATTGTATTTAACCACAGATGAGATGGAAAAATGACCTGTGTGACCGTTGAAGGGGCTGATTGGGCATTTGATGATGCATGGATACGCATAGGAGCTTCACTTCCATAGGCTGATATACCGTGATGAGGCTGTTTGTCCATTGGTGGCAGCAAGTAAGCAGGTGGATAACAATTGTCATGTTGCCTAAGAGGTGGCATGTACTGAGGATTGTGTCCAAATCCAGGACCTCCACCAGCATATGGAGGAAATCCTTGAGGGCCCCATGATTGATGAGGAGGCCTGTGCTCCATCTGAGGATTTGCCGTTTGCATCTGGAATAGAGTGAATGCATCATATTCAACTATTTATTCATTTTAAACAAGGAATATTGGCACATTCTTGCAGTGCTGATAATAGAAAACTCACTTGTATCTCAAATAATGGAATTATGCTGCGGTCAACTAAAAATTTTCTAAGCTGAGATGCTACAAGTTCAACAGCTTTGTGAACACCAGCTGGATCACCCACAACCTCAACAACTCTATCATCTTGAAGAGCAAAAATTGGTAGATCTTCTGTAGATGGAAACGTCAACATTAGATGAGAGCAAGATTTAAGCAATTCAATGCCATTAACAGTAAAGAAACAAGGAGAAGAGAGGTAGCTTATGCACAGAAAGAGTATGAATCAGAACAAATATTTTGCAGCACAAGCATGGGCTGCATATAATTAGCAAACATTTGACATAATTCACTATAGATAGCAATTCCATAAAACTTTTGTCAGGAAAAAAAATTTCAGATTCTAAAGTTCATTGCTCAGTCATAGACCACTTGCAAAAAACTAGTACCACCTAAAGAGATAATATAGGAAAGTGAAGTAAATAAAAATAAAATCAACAAACTAGAAACCTAAAAACAACTATCACAATGTTCAAGAAAGCAAGTTATTACACTAAATTGTAGAGCTTGCACTTAAAAACCACGAGGGAGATATTTCTATATGTTCTGATTAACCTTGATAGAAAATGTGGAGATATACTAAGAAAGGGCAGCAAAGAAAAGGAAATGCTGAGAGAACCAATAAAAGTTAACCTGTTCCAAGAATTCTAACTATACAATTAGATGCTTCTTGAATGGATTTAACCGTTGCTCCCTGCTTTCCAATTAGAATTCCTGCTTGTGATGCAGCAACAAGAAGCCTAGTTGACACTTTTCCCCCCATAGCGGCATCAGCATGAGAAGGATCACCATCCAGACCATCAACAATGCGTTTGTGAACCCTCAAAAGGCCATCTATGGCAGGAGGAAAGGAAGAATCAGGTTCTTCCTTAGCAGATACCATTACCTGTTCAAAGGATACAATATCAGGAAATTTATGAATTCTCTTTTTAAGAGTTTATATATATATATATAAAGCAATCAATTTGAAGAACTAACATAATAAGAACAGTTCAGTAAAAGCAAATTATTAAGATGATTCATTACAACCATGCATCAAACTCTAGATAGAAAAACATGCCATTATCAAATACAAAGTAATCATGATTCACCACCTCGACAGCCATTAACTTTCTCATACCATAAAGAAAAATTTATTCCCTAACATTCTCCAACACTAAAAAAAACTCTTCAGATATTGAATGATAAAATAGACCAAACACTATAAAAACTAGCCTAGTGTTCCCATGTTAGCCTCAATACATGAGACAGAAAACTCACAAACAAAAGAACATGACAAAACAAAACCAGAAAGAAAATTAAGTTTGGGAGAATCATTCAGATTAATCAAATTAATGATTTCCACTTTTTAGACTTATTTACATTACATGTATTTTGATATTGTTCATTATTGTTTTCTTATAACGTGCATACCATCTGTGGCAAGACATCAATCATCCAGGTTCTGAAGTTACCAGATAAATGCAGAGCTTCTTGACACAATATTTCGAGTAGTGTAAGTATTTAAACAGGGCAACTTTTCAGCACTTTGTAATTCTCTATGCTGATCTCTACAATCTGGACCTTTGGTTCTTCAAGTTTGAGATTCTATTGTTGATTGAATTGTTGCCTTAAATTTTGAGCACAGAACCTGCACAGACTCATTGTAACAATTACAGTAGATGGAACTTTATTCATTAGGGATACTTTTATAATGGTTTTTTTGTCTTGTTTCGGTTGAACTTTATGAAGCTTCTATTATATTTTTTATAAAATTTTAGAAATCTTATGGATAGCAAGATAAAAAAATGGAACGAAAATTATACATGGAATCTATTTCTGCAAAATTTTCTGAATGCCAAGTTTCTTCAGTAATTTTAGTTTCAATTTTGCAAGTTCAATAGCATGAGAATATAAGGTAGGATTAAACTAGAAGCCTGGACAATGAAAGACCGTATGAGGATAAAGAACACTTTTCCTTGTTGTCTAATAGACATTATCCTAACATATGACTTCCAAATGAAAAACTCCACCCGTAATGTTTTATATAATGTCAAGTTTTACAAATTGGAGGGGAAGTTTAGATCAAAATCGTGAATATTTTTCATCTCAACTCAAATTTTCTTATTAAACAAAAATGAAAATAATAATATTTTTATCTCTTAATATTTACCAATTTCTTTTAAGGTAAAATATTTATACCAAAAACTTAGAAGCATAATTAGTAATATCCGTAGCAAGTTAATTATACATCACCAGTGAACCACAGGGCTGGGATTATCACTGGGGACTGAGCCAGGACATGTAAAGTTCATAACAAACAAGCTATCCAACTTTCTAGAGAAACTTACTCGAAATCTTTTAATTGATTTCTAGCTATCTTAATAAAGATTACTCAATATGACACGTAAATTGCTATAAAATAAAGGAAAAATATTGATAGAACCAAGAAAGCTAAATTAGTAAATTGGTTCAACAAGTTAATGCGCCATGAAATAAATGCTAATTTGTAAAGGTAAAGTCACAAAAAACCAGATAGAACCACTTGCAAGCACAAGACTACTGTATTGTACATATATAACAAGGGTAAGGGTGAAATAAAATTATAAACTTACAGCTCTTTCATTTGTCCCAGGAGGACCATCAAGAATTTTAATGCGAGCTCTTGTCTCCTCAACTAGTTTCTTGATATACTCTCCTTTCCGTCCAATTATACTACCAACCTTTGGCGCAGGAACCAACATGCGGAAAACACTCTCACCAGGCCAACCAGGCCACTTCTTTTCTCCACCTCCAACCACAGCACCCTCTTCATGCTGCTGCTCTTGTTTGTGTTCAGTCTGAATCTCCTCTGGTAGTGGCAGCTCAGAGTTTTCAGTTACATTGTCTATATCATGTGACTCATGCAGTTCTTGTGATTCACAAGTTTCTAATGCTTCATGTGCTTCATGAGTTGCGTGTGTCTCAATCGTTTCTTGATCAACAACATTATGATCCACCTCATCCATAACTGTTTAACTGAGTCAATTAAGAAAATGTAAATGATTAAGAATCTAAGATATTATAAAATCTAAGAACATAATGAAACAAATCATTATGAAATTATCACATAACACATCCTATACTTTTTATATTCCCATATATAATGAGAAACACATCCTATACTTCATGAATTTTTAATGCTTCATGAGTTGCTGTGTCTCAATTGTTTCTTGATCAACAACATTATGATCAACCTCATCCATAACCGTTCAACTGAGTCAATTAAGAAAATGTAAATGACTAAGAATCTAAGATATTATAACATCTAACATAATGAAACAAAACATTATGAAATTATCATACAACATATCCTATAATTTTTATATTCCAATATATAGTGTGATATATATCCCATTTAAAATAATGAGTTATACAAAACTTCGAATGTAAACTATTTTGACTATTATTGTTATACTACAAGACAAAGAACCTGTTTAGAAAAATTTTAAAAAAATTACAACAGAGGACTCTAATAATGCGCATTTTTCTTTAATATTTTACTCTTTCTTTAAATAAAGATTATTTAAAATCATAGTCAAACAAACAAGGATAGCTACTCATTCTTCTTCAGTCCAAGTAATTAGCGCCTTCAATCTCAAGAACATCGGAAAGGAGTATTGTGAAAAATAAAATACACACTATCGTTCACACTTCACAACAGTGACAAGAAAATCCTAAATGAAACAGAGAAAAAATCCTAAATGAAACAGAGAAACGAGCAGAAAATGAAAAATTATTTTCTAGACTGAAAAGTTAACAAAAGCCTTAATAAATCGAAGAAGAAGAAGATAACCATAAATCATAATCATTACTTACATAGGCGAGGAGTTGATAGGACCAAATATGAAACGAAACAAATATATCTGAAATAGATGATTTCCGGTGTTAGCTTCGCGACGGGAGATAGATATTTGGGCCAGGGTTCGGGGAAGGGTTTAGAAATAGAGATTTAGGAATTCTGCATTGGGCTGCATTTTTTAACCAAACCGCCGCACAACTGCAAAAATTACGCCGTTATACGTTAATTAAAAATATAACCGGACGAAAATACCCTTCTTTCCAGGTTAGTTAGATAACTTGAATAAATTTCATTATCAACCATGTGATTTTGAATTCTATTACAAATTTACTCTTAGGTGGCATTTGGTTAGTAGAATGGAATAGAATCAAAATCGAAATCAAAATCGAAATCGAAAATAAAATGAAATGAAAAGAAAACAATGTTGTTTTGTTTGATCACTCGAATCAAACTCGGAATCAGGATTACAGTGTTTGGTTTGCCATTAAAATGGAATGAAAAAAAACTTTAAATTACCTTAATACCACTACATTCAATAAAGTTCAAATAATGTCATTTAATTACTATTTTTTCGTCAGACAAAATATATTATTAAAATAATTATTACTTAATTAAAAAGAAAATATATTATTAAAATTATTATTTTTCTAAATAGGATTTAGGGTTTTGAAGTTTGGGATTTAAGGTTTAGGGATTTAGGATTTGTGGTTTAGGGTTTAGGGCTATAGTTGTGGGTTAAGGTTTAGGTTAAAATTATTATTTTCCTAAAAAGGGTTTAGGGTTTTAGAATTTGGGATTTTGGATTTAGAGTTTAGGGTTTTGGGATTTGGGATTTAGGGTTTTGGTTTTGGGATTTAGTTTTTAGGGTTTAGGGTTTAGGGTTTTGGGATTTAGGGTTTTAGGTTTTAGGGTTTAGGGTTTTGGGATTTGGGGTTTAGGGTTTAGGATTTAGGATTTTGGGATTTAGGTTTTAGGGTTTTGGGTTTTAGGATTTAGGATTTAGGTTTTAGGGTTTTGGGATTTGGGGTTTTGGGTTTTGGGTTTTGGGATTTAGGTTTTAGGGTTTAGGGATTTGGGGTTTAGGGTTTTGGGTTTAGGTTTTAGGATTTGGATTTAGGGTTTTGGGATTTAGGATTTGAGTTTAGGGTTATATTTGGGATGAAAGTAAAATTGGAAAAAAAAATTGAGATGGGAATAGAATCACGATTCTTAGAGGGGGAGAAAGAATTGTGATTCCTTCTCCCGTAATAATCGATATTCAGCCCAACCAAACACACAAATGGAAGGAATCAATTAATTGATAAAAAATATAAGTTAAAATAATTGACAAAAAATGATAAATTTTATGTTATTTAAGATAAATAACATCATATAAAAAGATAAATAATTACAATATAGATAATCATAAATATTTTAACAACAAATAATTTATTATTTAATTGATAAAAATAATTTTTTTAAATAAATTATTATATAAATAAGGATAATAATAGTTAGTATTTTAGAATACGTGGATAATTGTATTCAAAATTTATAATACGTGATTTATATTTTTATATATAGTATAAATTAGTTGATTTGAGAGTATTTGAAAAATTATTTTTTATAACTGTATTTTAAATATATAATAATTTAAAAATAATAGAAAGCATAAAAATAAATTGTTTTTTTTTATTTTAGTTGTTGATTTTTGTAAATTTTGTGTGTAATAAATGTTATTGCAAAAATTGTATTAAATAATTTGAGATAAAAATCATTTTGAATAAGATAAATTGATTTAAAGATAGTTTGTTATAATATTATAAAAAGTTTATTTTTAACTTTTAAGAGAAAAATAATATAATTAACACAAAAATACAATAAATTTAAATATTTTTGTATATAGCACTCATTTTTGTTATATTTAATATTAAAATATAACGGATTAATCTTTCTTATAATTATCAAACATCGATGTAAGTATGTGATATGAAAGCAAACCTCGAAAATATTTATGATATAAATTCTAACTAACACAAAATGAGAAATTTATAGCCAATCTTTGTCGAAGAATAACTCTAAGTGAATTCGAGTCATAAGCAATATATATAAATTATATATAATCGAATTATTCTTCAAATAATATAATAGGATGTATTATCTTAATAATACCCTAATTCTAGTTTGATATCATTTTTATTCTTATTTTTCAAGGTGTTCCTTAGTGATACTTATATTTAAAAAATGGTGATCGATGCCTAGCCCTATTCCTAGTAAAAAGATACACTTTACTTCCTTTGTTTTATGAAAAGATACAAATAATCTTAATTTCTTGCATATGTTTGTAATGTGTGTTTAATTAAGGATATGTGTTGTCATTTAAAAAAATAAGAAATGTTAAAAGTATAAAAAAAATTACATATATTTTTGCAACTATATCACTTGTATTGTGACAAATGGTAGAATTATCTTGAAAAATAGTGAAATGATTCATTTATTTAAATATTTCTGGCACGTAGAACCATATAAATAATGTAGATGCAAATTTGCATGTAAATTTGTATCAGTATCGGGATCTTTTTATAGGTAAAAAAATAATTATTTTATCTATCTTAGTTTTTCTAATAGAATAAAATTGAACTAATATGGAAGTTTTAAAGAAATAAGAAACTAATAGAGTATTAGCATAAAACAATGGGTCTTGTGGTACTTATAAGGAACAAAAACTACATGCTCACATATAGAAGGTTGGATCAGCTTGAGATCATTAGGTATACTAACTTCGATTTTGCTAGATGCCAAAATAATATGAAATCTACATCGGGCTATGTCTACCTACTAACTGAGGATGCTATCTCCTGGAATAGTGTTAAATAGTTTCTTATTATAGCCTTATCTACCATGGAAGCAAAGTTCATAGCATGTTATGAGGCACCTAATAACAAAATATGATTGCGAAATTCTGTCACAAGTTTGCACATAATAAATGGTACCAAAAGACCACTTAAGTTATTTTATAATAATAAGTCAACAGTGATATATTCCACTAACAACAGTAGTTCAATAAAGTCGAAGCATATAGATATCAAATTCTTAGTTGTCAAAGAATGAGTTCAAAGTGAACAAGTGTCTATTGAACACATTGATACAAACTCCATGATTGTGGACCAGCTTACTAAGGGATTGCCACCCAAAGTGTTTCATAAGCACACTTCTCATGTGGGTGTAATTTCTTTGATAGACACATTTTCATTTATTTTAGTTTATGAATATTTTTTTAGGTTATTTTTTACAGAAATAAAGTTTTGCTTTTATGTACACTTTGATTTTAGTTTGGTTTGATCTTACTAAAGTTTAAGGTTGGAATAGTTGAAAATAGACATGTTAAGATCACATTGCATAAAATTTTCATGTTACACATTCATATCATAATCTATGTCATTTAGTTGTATCGACATATGTGACCATTGATGGGTCGAGTTACAATAAATGTAACAAAGATTGTTTTGATCCTATGTTGGTATAATTGATGAAACAAATTGGTTACATATATATTTCGGTAATGATAGAAAAGTTGAGCTTATATGGTTATTTTTCACTACTACAGAAATAGGCATTAAAGTCCGTTAAAAATCGACTTTAAACAAATTTAAAGTCGGTTCACGCGGTGAACCGACTTTACCCTTTCCATACATTTTATGATTTTTTTTATTTTTATTCTCATTTTTCATATTATTCAATATATATAGCATAAAAAACTAAAATTTAAATAATAATATAAATAATTAAAAATTTAAATATATTTAATTACTTGATAATTAAATTTATTACAAAAATAAATAATGTGTATATAATACATATAGTTAACTTAAATTACAAATAAAATAATATAGTCAAAGTGTAATTATGCGATCGAGTAAGCTTGGTTGGCTTAGAATCTTGATTGGCCTTCACAAGTATTACGACAAAAAAACAGCTGATCCATATAATAATTCATATTCCCCTACATACACATGAGCACGTAAAACATCCATCAAACAAGCAGTCTAAACTTCAGACATACGAATAAAGAAATTAAATCATTATAAATATTACCATCAAAAAGAGATTACCACGTACAACGACATTCGACGAACTCATATTAGCATTTTATTAATCATTTGTCTATATATATGAAATTATCTGGAATCTCTACTAGTATTTTTAAATGATATATATAATGAACTCTAAATATGAAATCAAGTGTAACTCCGATTTCTTACTTGGCTTGTGTGAGTTTTGGTGCCTTTAAACATATGGAACACGTTCATGGGCACCAAAACTCATACAAACCAAGAAACAAATCGGAATTACGTACACCTGATTTGTCCATTTAGAGCTTATTATAGCATTAAAAATACTAGCAGAGATTCCAGATAAATTCATATTTATAAACAAATGATTAATAAGTGCTAATATGAGTTCGTAAGGAAAGTAGGAAAGAGATATGAGATGTAGTTTGGGCCAAAAATAGGTCTATAAAATAATGCATCATCCTAAATACATGAGCATATATAATCATCAATCAAACAAGTGATTTCAGACACAGGAATAGATAGAGAAATTAAATCATTAAAAAATTTATTGTTATGTTGTCATATGCTATTCAAGATCATCAGAATCTTCTCCTGATTCTTCTTGTGATGATATAATTTGAAGCATGTGTTCTGGCCATTCCTCTCGTAAATCATCAAAAATTTGCTGATCGTAGTCCGTCTTGTTCCAACCAAAGAACTACATGTATTTAAAATCAAAATAAGAATATAATTTCATTTATTTACAAAACAAACTCAAATATGTTAAAAAAATTATGTATATGGGTAAAAGATATTACCACATCATCAATTGGAATTTTGATATTTGTGATGATTTCGCTCATAAACTTCATGACATAATAACCACACATGACTCCATTATTTTGTTGTGGAACTTACAAAAAACAAGTGTACATGAATTTTCATATTCGAACATCTTTATTATTCAATTGTAAAATTAATAAAATTATTAATATTGACTTGTACATACCATAACTTTTGTCCATATAAGCTTATGAGATTTTTTAAGGGCAATGCCCTTAAACTTGTTCCACAACTTCCATGCCCTATCAAGGTTTAAAACGGTTAGTTTTTATTAAATATTACAAAAAATAATAGAAGAAACTAATATGTAACTATAACTCTTACATTTCAACAACTGCTTTTGTATCTTTACTTAGTTCTATAGAAGCTGAGTCACAGTACCAAGCATGATTATTAAACAGATCAATGATGACCAACATCCAATGATCTTGGCCTTGTTCAAACCTTAATGGCCAAGGGATTATCAACTTTTGATTTCTGTTAAGCGTTAATGCTCTATCACGTAATTGTTTAGCTCTGATGCTAACATCCTTCTCTTGATATTGATTGACATATGAAGAATCATAGAACATTGCTAAATGTGATGAGTGATTATGTTGAAGTCGATAATAACACGCCCTATATAAAAGATATATATATAATTAGAAAATATAAATATAATTATATATGTTCTGCATAAATAAAAGAAAAATAAATAGATTGAGGACTCACCTTGTCCACACTTGAATTATACTTAAATCAATCATTTGATATTAAAATAGTTGCAATAAGCACTCGATCGATATATACGTTTGGCCGAGGTCTACACCAGAAATTTCTATAGGAAGTGACACAGTCCATCCATCATTTATGCTAGATGCCCCCCAACAATAGTCATCAAAGTGCCAAGATTTCTACTGAAGTTTAACGCATAAATATGACTATACTTTTTCCAAGGCTTCTTCTTGAATGACTTGGTGCGCGATGATTGGTCACTAGACATAGATTTAGCACGAGATACTTGCTTCGTATCTCTTAAATGTGCGGCATTTAAGAGATCTGGTATAATAGACTAAAAAAAATATTATATATGTATTTTTTAGTAACAATATAAGATATAATAAAATAATAGTAGTAAACAAGTGTTATCTTTTAAGTTAAAAAATAGTACCACGTCAAAATTTAGAACAACTTGAATCGACGGCTAAGCCACATACTGTCCAACCGCCTCTTGGACTGTGGTAGCATCAGAAGGCACAGGTAGTGAACAATCATGAAACAATGATTGATCAATTACTATTCGCCAATGATTAGGCAAATATTGATTATGAATGATCCTATCATCGCTCAATTGTTGCACCGTTCCAATAGCAACATAGTCCGTTGACGAAGGATGTTTCAACAAACATTTCATATTCTGTAAAAAATTTAAGTGTTATATATAAAAAATAAAACATATAATAATAATTTAAAAATAATAGATTATATACACCAGAAATTAAAATCTTACCACATATGATTCATCAAATAAAAGAGGACTCTCATGTGGGGTAGCTATTGGATGTACATTCTCACCAAAATGTTCATCTTGGTTTGATTTATGGTAAGAATGTGCAGATTGCATTGGAGAAAATGAACCACTACTTGATTGCATATGCATTCCTGGCATATAGTGAGGTCCAATAGGATGGCTATATCCCAAACTGGATGTAGTTTGAGCACAATGAGATTGCGTGGGTGGCATGCCTGGCATGGATGGTGGCATGCCTGTCATGTATGGTGGCATACTTGGCATGAATTGTGGCATGCCTGGCATGGATGGTGGCATGCCTGTCATGTATGGTGGCATGCTTGGCATGAATTGTGGCATGCCTGGCATGGATGGTTGCATGCTTGGCCAATATGGCATGCCCTGGTTGTAGCATGATACCATGGCTGACATTTGTTGTGATTGATGTTCTTTTAGAGTGGCAATCTCACTCATCACTGAAGCCTTAAAGGAGTTGAATTCTTCTTCAATTTTAGTATACTTCTCCTTACTTACCGTCTGAGGCTTTTGTTTTGGAATGTTAAAATACTCCATAGAACCATCATATTGGCTACCTCCCCTAACACGACCAGGATGCTCGCGGCCGAATGCATGATATAAAGCATCTCTCCCAGGTTCTTCGATTATTTCACCCCTGGATATTTTTTCTTGAACGGCTCTCTACAAATAATAAAACCATCAAACATATCATTCATTATTACATCAATTATTAAATATCATTAAGACTTTTAATCAACCAAAATTACTAACCAACTTATTTAATTGTTCTTCTCCTCGTTGAGTCATCGGTCTTGAATTCTTCGTTTTGGGAGTCTTTGTTTCTATGTATAATTCAGTTCGGGTAACAGGTCTACCCAATTCAGCTTCCTACATAAATTATGAAAATTTTATTAACAATGACATGAAATTAAATTGAGGAAAATAAATATAAAAATATTTATAAATTAAGACAAATTAATAATATCATTCTATATCTAACTTCAGGATTTGAAGACCTCCCAGTACGGTTAGGAAGAATGTTATGCATTTGTACATTCTGATGATCTTCTCTAATAATTTGAAATTCATCTGAACGTCTATAATCCACAAAGTCTTTCCAAACTTGAGGTGCAATCCAGGGGTGTCCTCTAAGAATTTTGTAGATTTCATTCTCATCAAGTGTTTCCAAATATGGAAACACATAATTTCTTGCCAATCTGGAAGTCTTGTATTCCTTCCACGCCTTATTTGCAATTTTATAACACTTGCCCTTCCAACTGTCATCAACTTTGTAATGATTCTGTAAAAACACAGTACAAAAGATTAGATATACACCTAATATAATATATATATATTGATTATAAAATATAAGAGACTTACACAAATGGTTATCCGTATTTTGAACTTTTCTGCTTCGTCAACCTCAGACCAATCATTTATATTGATTGGTATACTGGACTTTGCAAGTCGACCAATAGAGGATTTCAATTGTTGACCATTTTCCCCTATTGGATTACCAGTAGCATCAAATAGAACAGGTATTCTATCATTTGGGTTAAGTGGAGCATCAGGTATATTCGACCAACCCCTTCTTTTCAAATACCCCAATGGATCATTTGGATCTACAAGCTCTGTTATCCGAATATCCATGAAATATCTGCAAACAATGAAGAAATATAAATTAATTGACAATTTTAGGAACATACATATATATAAGAGGTATTACAACAATATAGAACATACGTTATGTTTAATTAGGTTGTTGATCATATACATATATTCCTTCACAATCATTTCGAGCCCATGACGAAGAATCATCATCATCAATTAGATCATCACATATATTAGGCAATTTATTTGAGAAATTACTAATATTGGTTAATGTATCAAGCATAGAGTCATCATCTTCTACAACATCACAATGGTAAAACTCTTTTTGTGGAGGCGTTAACACAACAGGCCATCTTGAATCAATCTGATTGCTCACGTAAAATACTTGTTTTGCATGAAGTGCTAACGTGAAAGGATCATCAGTGTGACTTATCCTGGATAAATTTACAAGGGTAAATCCAAACTCATCTATTTTATATCCAACATTGATAACATCTTCGACCCAATCACACAAGAAAACTGTTTCATGGAAGACCTCATAATCCAATTCCGAAATCTCTTGTATTATACCATAATATGTTCTATCAGAAAGTACAGGATTAGCATCTTTTGAATTGGCAAATTGCATAGTTTGTGCAACCATCTTCACCCCACTATTTTGATTTACTCAGACTTTGTCCCTAGCTTGAGTCGTAAACCTCGATCCATTTATTGTGAAACTATAAAATGATTTGACATCGAATTTTGGCCCATATGCAAGCCATTGTAAACTTTCTGATATTTTATGATTGGGTTTCTTGAGTTCATTTCGAATCTATGTATACAAAAACACAAAATGTGTTTAGAGCAAAGTTTTAAAACATTGAATAGATCTAGGAAGATACATGCATGAATTTTTGTTTGTGATACTTACGTGGTTGCAAAACCAATTAATAAGCTCTCGCTTATGTTCATCATACAACCATTTTTCTCCTCCTTTTTTTTATAACGAGGATCGATCTTCAATAAGTTTAAATGCATCATGTAATTTTATTAAATATATATTAAATTATATATCATCATTAATAGTTAAATAAAAAATGATTTTTGCAATCATGAAACAATGAACACCACTTACTCTATGTACGGTTGTGCCTCATTATTATTTACCAAAATGATTCGGTGTGCTTTTTCCCATCGAGTGCGATCAATAAATAATTTCTTACTTCCACCAAGCATAGGGTTACCTACTTGGATCATGTGGCGTTCTAAGAACAACTTGTGCATAGGATTCCCAATTTCAGTACAACCACTAAAGTATTCAGAACAAAACTCAATGGCATCTTCAACAATGTAGCGTTCCACCATACATCCTTCAGGTCAATTTCTATTATTTACATATCCTTTAAGGACTTGCATATATCTCTCAAAAGGATACATCCACCTTAAGTAAGTAGGACCACACAATTGAACCTCTCGAACTAAATGAACACATAAGTGAATCATTATATCGAAGAAATAAGGAGGAAAATATTTTTCAATTAGACACAAAGTCTCTACAATTTCTTTCTGTAAATAATTTAACTCGCCAATTGATATAGATTTCTTGCATATTGTATTGAAGAATGAACAAAGCCGAATTATTGATAATCAAACATGTTTTGGAAGAATTGATCAAATAGCAATCGGTAATAATCATTTGCATTAAGATATCCCAGTCATGTGATTTCAATCCATACAGTCTCTTATCGGTGATAGACACAAAATTTCTTAAGTTGGATGAGTAACCATCAGGAACTTTCACACCCTCCAAACATTTACAAAACACATCCTTCTCTTTTGTTGACATTGTATATGATGCTGGTGGTAAGTATGTTCGATTCTTATCATTTTCCACTCTTGGTTCCAATTCAGGTCGTATGCCTAGTTTCTTTAAATCCAATCTTGCTTTAATTCCATCCTTTGTTTTTCCAGGTATATTAAGTAAAGTACCAATCAAGCTCTCACATACATTCTTCTCAATGTGCATGACATCTAAGATGTGACGAATGTGTAGGTCTTTCCAATAAGGTAATTCCCAAAATATTGATTTTTTTTCCAACAACCATGGTAAGTCGGTTCAAACTCTTTTTCATTTTCACCCATTTCATTAGTTGACCTCTTTCGTTTCCCTACCTTAGTGAGTTTTTTTTTTCATCTTTCCATATCGTTTGAATGTCATCCCATTCAATTGCGTTAATATCTCAATACCTCGCAAAGGTCGAGTTGCATGATCATGATCTTCTTCACCATTGAACGGTTTCTTTTGGTATCTAAACTTGTGTCCAGATGGCAAAAATCTTCTATGTCTTCTATAAGACATCTTTCATCCGTGAACAAGATAAGTTGCAGAAGTTCCATCACTACATATAGGACATCCCTTGTAACCTTTTGTTGCATGTCCTGATAAGTTTCCATAGGTAGGAAAATCATTAATTGTCCATAAAAGGACCCCCTTCAAGTTAAAGTATTCTTCTTTATGTGCATCATAAACATTTACACCATCATTCCACAACGTCTTTAAATCATCTATCAGAGGCTGCAAATATACATCAATATCAACACTGGGTTGTTTCGGTCCTGAGATCAATAATGTTAACATCATGAATTTTCTTTTCCTACACAACTAGGGAGGAAGGTTGTATGTTACCATAATTACTGGCCAACAGTTATATCTACTATTGTGGAAACTATGTGGATTACTTCCATCAGCAATAATGGCAAGACGAAGATTGCGCGGATCAGATGAAAATTGAGGAGATAAATTATCTACTACTTTCCAATTTGGAGAATCACAAGGATGACGTAGCACCCCATCATCAGATCGATTATCTGAATGCCAAGTCAACATCTTTGATATATATTTACTATTGAACAACCTTTGAAAGCGAGGAATCGGAGGAAAGTACCAAAGAACCTTTGCAGGCACGCCTTTCTTATGTGTTTTACTCTCATTTGTACCATGTTTCCATCTCGATTCTTTACACATAGGACAATCATGTAATGTCTCGTGTTCTTTTCTATAAAGAATGCAATCATTAGGATAAGCATGAAACTTATGATATTCCATGCCAAATCGACTAAGAGATTTCTTCACTTCATACATTGAAGATGACAATTCAATACTCTCAGGAAACACATCGACTAGTAGATTTAGTAATTCTGTGAATCCCTTGTCAGAAAAACCATGTTTTGCCTTCACATTGTACAAATGAACCAATCCTGACATTTTAGTGTATTTTTTGCATTTTGGATACAACGGTTTTTCGGCATTTTCTATAAGTTTATTAAAGGTTTCAGGATCATCCTCTCGTAATTCATCTTCAACATCATGAAACATATTTTCTATCTGTACATTATGATAAGATGTATGTAATCCACTCACATTCTTATTTATCTTTTCCCCATGAATATTATCAATATTTTCTCTATGATAATACCAACATTTATAGCTCAATAGAATACCATTACGGATAAGGTGATACTTAACCTCATCAAATTCATGAAATCGCTCATTTTTACATTTAACGCATGGGCATCGAATCATAGTAGTTCCAGTATTACTATTTCTACAAGCAAATTCCATGAAACTTTCAACTCCAGAAATATAGTCTTGCTCAATTCTACACTTTGACATCCAAGATTTGTCCATTTTCTATTAATGACATTAGATAAACATATTACTTAATTATGTATACAATGAATATATTTGAAGTATTATTATATATAAATTTCCTAATTATTAGAATATATATCAAAACATACATAATGCAAAACAGTTATCATTTTAATCATTTTACAAAACCATTTCTATACAAATTAAAAAATAAGCAACATGTTAGCATGAATATATAAAAACCAATCACGTACTTTTTGGTTGATTCTAATTTCTATGCATGTTACTATATCATAATTAAAAATTAATATTAATTATACGTATATAACATTCTATAAAAGTATATAGGCACTATTATATATAGTAACATATTTGTAACATTTTAACACATAAGTAGCATATATAAATAATAATAATAATAATAATAATACTTAGTTTTTAGTTATTATTTTATTTTTATTAATATAATATATATATATATATATATATATATATATATATATATATATTTATAATTTTTTTAAGAGTCAATAGATAGCACGTATAACTTGTATATCAATATAATTTCTTACAAATTTAAAAAAACATATATTTTTCCTCTATTCACTACTTAATAAAATATAATTATTTATATATAAATAAATTTATCCACGCATAGTAAACACACAACATTTTAGATATTATTTTCACATAAAATAAGTCAAACATAATAACAAGCAAAATAAAAAACATACCTAAATCAAAAATTTATACAAAATATAAAACAAACTGAATAATATAAGCTGCAAAATTCTACTTAATAAAATATAATTATTTATAATATATAAATAAATTTATCCATGCACAGTAAATATATATAATCCATCAAACCCACAAAATTTTAGATATTATTTCCACATAAAATAAGTCAAACATAATAACAAGCAAAATAAAAAACATACCTAAGTCAAAAATTTATAAAAAATATAAAACAAACTGAATAATAAACTGCAAAATTTTACTATAATTATTTATTATTCACGCACAATAAATATAAATAATCCATCAAAATCACAACATTTCAGATATTATTTCCACATAAGTCAAACAAAATAAAAAACATACCTAAATCAAAAAATTATACAAAAAATGGGTATAAATATTTTTTAATATTTTGCTCTAAAAAATAATAGATCTGAAAGATAATGAGAAGAGGAATATAACTTACAAAACGACGTTACAATTGGTGGTCGGAGGTGGCCGAAAATTTAGAAAGAAGGTGGCGCGCGGTGTAGGAAAATGGAGGAGAGAGAGGAAGAAAATGGAGGAGAGAGGAAGAAAATGTGGTTCTGCGTAAAAATTTGCCCAAATTTGGATATATTAGGTGGATAGCGTCGGTTGACATGACCAACCAATGCTACGTCCAACGTGGATAGCGTCGGTTCTATACCGAACTGACTTTAAATTCATTATAAGTCGGTTTTTTCCAAAAACCGACTTTACACAACGACTTAAATACCTCTTTTTGTAGTAGTGTTTGCAATGCATAATTATAGATCGAGTTACAAATATAGCCCAAGTGGAAGATTATTCAATCCAACGTTGGGTTTATATGTGAATAATTATATGTTGTAGACTATCATATAAATTTAAGCACATTTTAAAGTGATATGCTAAAGTTTAAGTAATTTGAGCTTTAATGTATCTAATAGTGTATAGGCCTTTAATGCATAGAGACCTAAGGATAATGTCTATTTTAATGAGTTAAAATAGATATACAATTAATAACTATATATATAGTAGCTATGGTCTCCATAACACATATATTGTATTTTTCTTATCTGATATCTCATCGTTAGAGAAAGTAGAGAAAAAACTAAAGGGTTCTCTAAGAAAAATGTGTATATCTGGAAGACTGACCATTCAGCTAAAGAATTAATTTACAATTATGGATTTAGGTACGTTTTTGCATATATTTTTTTTATTCTTAGTGATACAACATGAATGTTTTGTCAATTATTTTTAAGTGATGATTTTTACAAATGTTATTTCGCTCTAACAATATGATCTTAGATAATGGTAAGTTGACTAATTGCACTCCTTATTATGGTCCTAACAAAATAATGGTAGGTAATTGCACTCCTTATTATGGTCCTAACAAAATAATGGTAGGTAATGTTAAAAAACTAGAAATTACACAAATTGTTGATATATTATTACAAAATCGGGCTTTAAAGTCGATTCAACAAACCGACTTTAAATGACAAGACTTAAAATTTAAAGTCGGTTCACTCATTGAACTAAATTTTTTTTATTTATTTTTTTACATATTTTATTCATTAGAACCTGTATTCAATCACATATAGCAAAAAAAAATCAAAATCTATTTATCAAAGTTTAAAATACAAATAATTGATTATAATTACATAAAAACCAAATATAACAAATATATACACATAAATATAATTACGAAATAATTATACAAAACCTACATAATAAAAATAATAACATACATAATACAAAAATTTATACATATAATATAAAAAAAATAACACAAAGTAAATAATAAGGGCATATGATTAATAGAAATACTTACAAGAGTAAATGAAGTGACAAAATAAAGAAAATGAAGAAAAAAATGGTGTTTTGTAAGTGAGAAAATGGGTATAAAAAATTTGAGTATTTCGCTAAAAAAAATAAAAAACCTGAAAGATAATTTGGAGAAGAAGAAAACTCACTAAACGACGCTGGAATTGGTGGTCGAAATGTGAGAAAAAGTGGAGAAAGAGTATTGGTTTTGGGTTTTTGGGTGTTGTTTACAAGCAAATAAAAAATGTTGTCTGATAAGGAAGAAAAAGGAGAAAAGGAAAATATCTACGTGTGTAGCATCGGTTGACGTGTTGAATCGATGCTACACGTAAGACGTAGCGTCAGTTTTACGTATTAATCGACGCTATCCACGTGTGTAGCGTCGGTTAACACATAGAATTGACGCTATGTCTTACGTGTAAAGTCAATTCAACACGTCAATTAATGATAAAAACTACGTTGATAGTTTTGGTTTTTCAGCAAACCGACTTTAAATCTCGACTTAAATATCACATTTTGTAGCAGTGATATTGTTTTACAAACTGTTAAAAATGAAGTAAAAGTATAAATTGTTTTTGTTGTTCCTAAAACAAAAAAGAATCTCCTCTTTGTAAGTCAATTAACTACAGGTCTGCCTTATATATTTGAGTATGTTGGAAATAAATTTTGTATAAAGGACAGGGAAACGAGCATGGTAGTAGCAACAGAGACTAGAAATGGTGGTTTACATATCCTGGAACCAGATCAACCTATGACTCTCTACTCAACAAGGTTCCATGCTGCAAGTGATACTCTCTAGCATCAAAGGCTGGGGCACTCTCACATGAAATTAGTTAGTCTTTTGAAGAATAACAAGCTCAAATATGTTAATGAGCATGATGGAAAGAACTTCATGTGAAAGTTGTCAGTTGGGCAAGTCTTGTAGACTTCATTTTCATAATGTTACTGAACATTATTTAAAGCCAATTTCCAAGATACATTGTGATTTATGGGGCCCAACTCCAGTTAGATCTTTTCAAAGATTTAAGTTTTATGTTATTTTTGTTGATAAATACACACGATTATTTCCCTTGAAAAAGAAACCATATTGTTTTATCATGTTTTATTGTTTTTCGTAAGTTTTTGAAAAACCCATTTGCAAAATCATCCAAGTTTTCAAGCTAATTAATGGTGGAGGCGAATTTGAAAGTAATGATTTTAACACATTTGAATGAAAACAGTATTAGAATTCAAAAATCATGTCCATGAACATCTCAACCGAAAGATTTGGCAGAAAGAAAACACAAAAATATTACCAAGTTAGCTTAACCATGCTTTTTAATGGAGGAATACCCAAAAGATTTTGGATTGAAGCATTTTCTACAGTAGCATGGTCAATATAAATATGCTTCCTAGAAATGTTTTACCCATGAAAAGCCCATGTTAAAAACTCGCATATAAGAAGCTTGACTATTCTTCTTTAAGAGTTTTTGGTTCAAGGTGTTTTCCATACTTGAGAAGAATAGCGCGAAACAAGTTTGACCTTAAATCTCTTTCTTGTGTATTTTTGGGTCATAGATGTTCCTATCCTCCTACAAGTACAGTATACATGTCAAGAAATGTTGTTTTTGATGAGGAAACATTTCCCTTTAGACAACCTGGCACACTTTACAGCACTCGTTATGAAAATATTAGTCTAACAAGCTTTTTAGAGTGGAGTGCAGAACCACATATTCAAACGGAAACCACTTCAACTTCCACATTTCCACAATCTACTTTTGGAAAGTCCACAACAGAGACTGAACAAGTCATAGAAGATATTGTTCAGCCATAAACTACAATATCATCCTTTGATTCTTAAACAAGTGATCCACATATTCAAGAAATTACAGATGAACCTAAAAATGCTTTTGACCAAATTGAACAAAGTAATAGGCCCGAACCAAATCATAAGCAAACTACATTTAATATTCGATTTTATTCTATGACTACAAAAGCACAAGCTAGAATTTACAAACCAAATACCAAGTATAACCTATTGAATATGCATTAATTAGTTATAATATTCCTGCTGAACCTAAAAGCACCAAAGAGGCTCTGCAATATTTGGGATGGTTCAGAGGAAATTTTCTGCATTGCATCACAACCAAACCTCGTTGAGTACAACCCTTATTCATCGGTCCTCTTGAGCTCCACACCAAGGAAATAACTCAACTTTCCCAAATCTTTGAGAGCAAACTTTGTGTTGAGAAGAGCCATCAGATCACTCAAGTACTGAGAGTCACTACTAGCAACCATTATATCATCGGCATAAACCAATAAAATGGTGGTTCTGGTAGATGTAAAGGAAACAAACATGGAACTATCAGCCTTTGAACTAGCAAAACCCAACTCTATCAGTGTTGAAGAAAGCTTTTGAAACCAGGCTTAAGGTGTCTATTTCAAACCATAAAGAGCTATAATGAGTTCACAAATTAGATTAGGCCCAGAAGTATCAACAAAACCAAGTGGTTAATCCATATACACAGCTCTTAAGATCACTGTTGAGAAATGCATTATTGATATCCATCTGACAAATATCCCAAGACAAAAAGACATCAAATATGAGAACTACTCTTATAGTTTAAGTCTTAACTGCTAAAGAGAAGTTCTCTGAGTAATCCATGTCATGTTTTTGATGATATCCCTTAACTACAACCTTCGATTTATATTTGTCCAAGTTGTGATCTGGTAACAACTTCACTTTGTATACCACATTGACCCAATTGTCTTATTTCTCTAACCCATGTACGATTCCTAATCAGAGCATCAAACTCCTTATTCATAGCATCTTCAAACTCTGAAATATGATATATAAAAATTTGATACAAATTTTTTATATATTTTAAATTAGTTTGTAAGCACACAAATTACTTTATAAGAAAATGATAAGTTTGGTTTTCTAAATATCTAAACTAATGATATAAAATTAAAGATAAATTCAACAAATATTAGACAAATAAATATTTACATTCAACTAAAAATTTATGAGATATATTAATTAATTAATCATACTTACTTAATTTTATTAGATTATTAAATATATGAATTAAGATTATTGATTTTCTCTTATATACATAAATGTGAAATTAATTAAATCTACCATTTATTATTAATTAAAATCACTTAACGCCTTCAATCCGATCAATCAAGTAATTTTAATTAAATTATGCTTCTTTTCTAGGAGATTAACAAACATTTAATTGCAACCTTCGGTGGGATCTAACAATTTAAACTCTTATCAAGATATCAAAGTTAAGTTTATGATTTAAGTATTTGAAAACTATCTTTCAGATTTTATATTTAGTATGAAAAATATGTCATCAATATATTTTCAATAATAAATCTTATAAAAAACCTTAAAATAAAGCATGACTCTAAATAAGAGTTAGACAATTACATCTAATATTCAAAAATATTACTCTAAATAAGATTCAGATAATTAAATCATAAATCTAACCTTCATGTTTATTATGAAAAATACTAAGTCAATATACATTTCTTTAACAAACTTTCGTTTAAATCTTGACGAAGAAATAAATTTTAATTCATTTTAAAAAAATGTTTACCTATTTTAATATTTTACAAGCATAATAACATAACTAAAATGTCATTTCAAGTACAGAGGTTCAATATACTAAACATTAAAGAAAGTTAATAAAAAAATATATTTACTTTATACCTTAAGTATATCATTTCAAGTACAGAGGTTCAATATCATTTATGTTTCTGGAAAACCTCCAAACAAAAATGTCAATACTATTCATTAAATCGAAAAGAAAACTACTACATAAACTAAACTTGTTCAACTCATAAATTGAGAGAAGAACTTTATAACTATGAAAAGAAAAGGAAAAGCTTGAGAAAAGTAAGAAATCATCAAAGAACAAAGCTTATGGGTTGAATTACAATTAAGGTTTAAAGGTCCTATTTATAGGTAAGGAAAAGAAGAGAAAAATGGATCCTTAAGTTAGGCATTGTGGCATAGATTGAATCTATATCGCGGCATGAGATAGCCTGTACATGTTTGTATTACTTGATCCACTACCCTATATTGTGGCACACAAAATATCACACCGTAGCCCATGTCTCCCTAAACTTCTGAAAGCTCCTATTGATTTGCATCATTTACATTGGTTTGAAACATATGTAAAACTTACATATGTTAATCTTTTATGCTTCAATGTTATAATAGAGTATTTTCAAGTACTATTTTTTGAGTGTTGATCAGTCAAATCATTTTGAAGGTAAAAATACTTGAAAAACAAGAAAACACACTCATGATTTTAAAAAGATAGATTTGCTTAAAAGATAATAGAATTATACAAATATGAATCTATTTTAACATTTAAAGTTTATAAAATTACTTTATATTTAGTACTTTTAAGAACTCATCACAAGCAACCAGCTTTTTGCTAGTCTCTAGCAAGAAAAACGAACAACTAAAAACAAAAACTAAATAAATTAAATTATCTTCAATTTTTGTTTAGATTGATACGGTTACATTTAGCATATACAACAAGTCTTTAAACCTCTAGATTGCCCTAGTGAACGAGTTTAAATCCCATTGGGGCTTTCAGAGATGATACCCACAAATATCAAATTAAATGCAAAAAATTTAAAAATAAATAACAAAAATAAACAAATAACACAAAAATAAATAATAAAATAAAATTTAAACAAAGTGAAAAAGATAATAAAGTAAAAAGAATAGCAAAACTTCTCATGCTTTTAATTTTCTTTTAAGTTCACAACTAAAATTCAAAGCATAAGTTATTTTAATATTTTAAAAATTCATCGTTTTCTAGAATAATTAGTGGAAGATCATATTCATAATCAAATAAAAAATATATCAATATTAATTTATCCAATTTCAGTGTATGGAATCCAACTTTGCTTGGACTCTATCCTCATAAATCATACTCTCAATATCACATTAATCCTATTAGTTTAAGCACTCATTTAAAGGTATATGCGAATAAAGTTTATGTATAGAAATGAAGTAATGAGTTGGTTCAAAGTAGTCCATAATATTGATCTCGTGAAAAGAATCGAATGAAAAGATTTATAAAGAAATAAAATACTGTATGCATCAATCAAAATCATCAAATAAAATTTTCAAGTTATATGCCTTTTAGAGATGAAGAAAATGAATGACTTCTTAGGGATTTATTTTCTATCCTCTTTTTTTGTACTTAGCTATTCTCACAACTTTGTAGGATTTTCTGAGTCATAGTATTTAATTTATAGTATTCATTTTTCTATTTTTTTCTTATTTTTCTTTTTGTAGAGATATTCTTTTTTTAGAGATAGGATACATGTACAATTTGCACATATTATTTTGTATGATATGGTGAGTGGTTAATTTTTAATTTTCCTTTTTGTATTGGCTTAGATAACCCAATATATGTCTTCTTTTTAGAAACTATGCATGAATAACGAAGGGCATATATTTTTAATTTATACTTAAGTCATTCAATTTAAGTTAAAAAAATAAATATATGATATTTTATTAGATATAAAATCATACCATTAAATGCAAAATCTATAGAGATTATATAACAATTTGAAATTGATAACAAGAATGGTTGAAAAAGTAAAAAAAATATCATCGCTTAGAATGAAAAGATAATGGCTCAAAATATTCTCACAAGGTAGTCTCCAATATTTGATTTCTAAACACCAATTTTAGGTTTATTGTAATTTCAACATTTTATCATGAAATACAAATTATAACAAAAACTAACTAATTATTATATTACTTCATGATATGTTAAAGAAATTAATCTAACAATTCAAAGACTTAATCATTTACTTATGATTAAATAAAAGACATGATAATTTTAAAATAAAAGACATGATAATTTTACAATAAAATTTTAAAATCAAACCTAAATTCCTAAACAAATTAAATAAATAAAAGCACACAAAAATGAATAAAAATGTGAACATATGTTTAATAAAAATTTAAATTGGTTCAAATTTATAAATATTTAATTTTCTCACCCTTCAACCTAGAACTTACATTGTCCTCAATATAACAATTGTAAATTAAAGATAAAAGAGCAAAGAATAGAAAACTTACCCATTTGTTGAACATACTCAAGTATTGATGTGGAATTACATATGCATCTATCATTTAATACATTTAAATTTACATAGATAGAATACTGTATATTTCTCACAAATTTCAACAAATAGTTATAAAATTAATAGTTCTAAACAATGTTCACATGATAGGAAACAAAATAAAATAAACAACAAAATAAAAACAAAACATAATATTCAAAAATAAAAATAATTAAACTAAAGTTCTCAAAATAAAACAAAATACATAAAATTAAAACTCCAGAACAAATTTGGAGCGTAGTCCTCCATGTCATCTGGTTCTTGTTCTTTATGTTGTTGTCGTGATTGCTCAGGTTATGTATAGGTGAAATCATAATATTGATACTCGAATGTTACTAAATGGCTTGTATCCACCCTAAAATAGTTAAGTTATAATAGGTTCATTTCATACACCAAACGATTATGATCCACATGATCACAATGTTGTCGATTTAAAAATGCAGCTTATTGTGCAACATAAATTTGTTAATTTTTTCCAAATTGGTCATTCTTTCACCTAAATGATGCATTTTATCTTTTGTAGTCATCTTAAATGAAGAAGTAGCCCTTCTATCCCTTTGGGAAAAGTTGGTACCAAAGGTGAGTTCATCGTAATATGACAAATTTAATAATTCTTCAGATTGAACTATAATTTCACCTTTTGAGTGAGTCACCTCTACTTTTTACATAAAGTAGTAACTAGTTGGGAAAAAATAACTCAGTCGGTGATTGTTAGCAGATAGCTTGTTCTTGTGATGAGTTATATTTCTTACATTCATAGACATTTTAGATGTTATAATGTTAAGTAATATTGGCCTCTCTATCCATAGAGTTGTAATAAATGGTGTGCATTAGTCTTGAACAAACAAAGTTTTTCCAAATGTAGACAACTTTATCCAAATACTTTGTTTCAAAACCCTAAGGTTTCCCACAGACATAACCCCATTTAGCCCTTTCTATTGTTAGGCTTTCTATTATTGTAGCATAATTGATATTTTTCAAGTATGCCTCATATTCATCCTAATCAATATTCATTAAATTATAATGAGCATTAATATCGGCTTGCCCAAACTAGACTAGTACATCCCGTACTTCAACCATATTATCAACAACATAGGTAATATTTGCATAAAATTTTTGAATAATTGATTCTATAATAACACATGGTTCCGTAACAAACCTTTTTATCCTAATATTGTAATTACATCATAAATTCTCTTAAATTAGACATTTGGTTCTAAATCAAAGTCTATTTCTCTCTCCACTATAAATCCTTTTGTTAACTTCTGTTATTACATCATAAATTCCCTCAAATTGGAAAAGTTTAGAATGTGAAATAAAAGTTCCTAATGAAAGATAGAGAGTCTTCGTTAGGCAATCCATTACAAGAAGGTAACATGAGAAAATGAATATTTGACAACCTTACTCAATTGAATTTAGGTAGTAACCAATGCCTTGCACACTTGTTCATAATGGTCTCTCTAATTTGTGATTTTTTTCCCATATTTTTGGTTCAAGTAAAAGGTCTAAGTCTAGTTCCAAAAATTTTCAATTAAAGACTGGAATTTCAAAATCCAACCTTCTTAATAGTTTGTCTAATTTATTAATGTTATTTTTGTAAGGTATAAGAGGGTACCATATAGATCTTCTACTTTGCATAAACCTATTAAAACATAAATTAAAATCACATATTAAGTAGAAAAATAAAAAGATAAAATAAATATATAAATATGTTACAAACAATACAAAGATTTATGATACAAGAATTTACAATACAATTTATACGTTAATTACATCAAGTATATTACATCTGTACACAAAAATGCTAAACATAAATTAATTTAAAGAAAAAAATAAATAAAAGAAAAAGAATTTATAAAATAATTAAATAAATAAAATAAAATATTTTTTTTAATAAAAGAAAATCATTTATTGTTTAAAAATTTAAAATTTAAAATATCTAAAGTTATTAATTAATAATCTAAAAATTTTAAGATTTCAAATAATAATCATAATATTTACAACACAAATGTTTTTAAAAATTTGGTAATAAAAATTTAAAAATGCTATTCTTCTCCGACAATGATGCCAAAAACTTAATGTAGAAATTTATATATTTTAAATTAGTTTACAAGTGTACGAATCACTTTGTAAGAAATGATAAGTATACTTCTAAGGTCAATTTAAAGAAAAATCATATAGTTTTTAAATAATTCAACAAATTCTTCAAAACAAAAATTAAAACTAACATTTTTTTTACAAAATTTGGGTTTGTAAAATTCTAAACTAATGACATAAAATTAAAAAATTCAACAAACATTAGGAAAATAAATATTTATATTTAGTGAAGAATTTATGAGATAGATTAATTAATTAATCATACTGTTTAATATAAATTATGTTATTAAATATATGAATTAAGATTATTGATTCTCCTCTTATATGTACAAATATGAGACTAATTAGGTTTACAATTTGTTATTAATTAAAATCACTTAAAGTCTTATGTCAAGTCTATTAGTTAATTTTAATTAAATTATGCTTCTTTTATGAAAGATTAATAAACCATTTACTTATCGCCTTCGATCAGTTCTAACAATTTAAACTTTTATCAATGTGTCAAAGTTAGATTTATGATTTAAGTATTTGAAAATTAACTATCAGATTATAAATTTATTATGAAAAATATGTTGTCAATTTATTTTTCAATAATAAATCTTATAAAAATATTTGAAATAAAGAATAACTCTAAATAAGATTTAGATAATAACATTTAATATCTACGAATATTACTCTAAATCACATTCAAATAATTAAATCCTAAATCTAACTCTCATATTTATTATGAAAAATACTTAGTTAATATACTTTTATTTAACAAACTTTCGTTTAAATCTTGACGAAGAAATAAAATTTAATTCATTTTATAAAAATGTTTACATATATTGATATTTTACAAGCATAAAAACATTACTAAAATCTCATAGTATTTTTAGTCATACATGTTTAATTTAATAAATTATCAATAAATTAAACATATCATTAAAAACAACACATAAAGTTAATAAAAGAGTACATTTAATTTATAGTTCAAGTATATCATTTTAAGTACATAACTTCAATATCGTTCCTGCTTTTTGAAAACCTTGAAATAGAGTTACCAACACTGTTTGTTGAATCGAAAGAAAGATTACTACATAAATTAAACTTATTCAACTTTCAAACTGAGAGAAGAAATTTAAAACTACGAAAAGAAAAAAAAAACTAAAGAAAAGTAAGAAATTAGCAAAGAAAAATACTAATGGGATGAATTATAATTAAAATTTAGGGGTACTATTTATAGGTGAAAAAATGATAAAAAAAAAATAGATCATTAAGTTAAGCACCATGGCATGCATTGAATCTGCACCACGACATGCATCTCTCTAACTTTTAGAAACCCCTTTTTATTTACACCATTACATTAGTTTGAAACATATGTAAAGATTATATATGTTAATCTTTTATGCTTCAATGCTACAATAAAATGTTTTTAGGTATTATTCTTCAAGTGTTGATTAGTTGTGTCATTTTAAAATTAAAAATACTTAAAAAATAATAAAACATACATGTAATTTCAAAAAGATGGATTTGTTTAAAAGATAATAAAACTATACAAATATAAATCTATTTTAACATTTAAAGTGCATAAAATTAAATTATATTTAATACTTTTAAATACTCATCAAAATACCCTTAGCTTTTTTATAGCATGAAGGTTCAGGAAAAATAATTGTTACCTTTTGCAGTGAGAACTTTTGCATACTTTGGATTAAGCTTGCAAATGCCTGCCTTCCCTCAAGTGACCAGAGGATGTAAAATAGGAGTAGTAGTTGAGAGAAGAGATACAAATGAGTGTCCACCACCTTACAAGCATGTTTTCTGCAAGCTTTGAACACTTCAATAACTGCCACTTGTTAAAGGAAGCTTCATTCAATATAAAGCAATGAAAAAATAAGATAAAATCATCAAATTTCATATCCAACAGGAGCAAAAGATGGAATTTTCTACTGATCTTTTTATTTGCTAAAAATAAGTTCAAATTTGTAAAATGTCTAACAAAAAAACCCTGCAGTTTATTAGTAAGAATATATGCAGTTGTTAATTAATCTCAGTAGACATCAATAACCAACAAAAGAACACATCCATTGAATGAAGCAGATAGAGAACCTAAATAACATAAACAAATAAGAAAACACAATCCATAAGAGAATACATCTAGTCATATTATGACCCGGAGATTAATTGAGCCAAAAAAGAATTAGTTTGACCATATGAAAAAAAATGTACACACAAACACAAAATATTTGCTTCGTCATTTATTTTGGCGATTAATTCTGTCATGATTTAAATGCATACAAATGGAAGACTATAGAAACAACGAATACTACGTAGCAGACAGTCTAAAACACAAGATTATTTTTGTTGAAGTATTCAAACAAAAGAGGAATTAATTAACTTCTAGATTTATATTTATATGTCTGTTGGACTATTCAAACAAAAGAGGGAGAGAAGGGTGAAAAAAAACATAGTTCAGGCTATAACAACCATCAATCAAGTCTTTAATGAAAACAACATTCTTATCATTTTAATTTCTTTTGTTTCCAATGACATGCTCACAGAAAATTTATCATCCTTATTTTCCTGGAAAAGTACATATTTCCAACGAAAGCAAGTTAGCAAAAAACAAAATACAAAAGTAGGCAACAAATAAACCAAAACCCTGAGAGAAATTAAACTCAGAAACTGAAAACAATTAATAAACCCATCAAAGACACAGTGAGAAGAAAGTAAACTAATATATATTATATATATATAATATATATAACTCCAGTATATGCAAAAAGGAAACAGAGAGCAAAAGCTGTATTTTTGGTTCAAACTAAACAAAACAAAAAATGAACAAAAAAGTATTATTCTGCTTGCGGGAGACATCAAGGTTAGAATCTTCTTAAAGAATTAAAAATGAACAATAAAATGATACAAGACCAGCGTGGCCTAGAGTTAAGTAATTCTACATTTACATTTGTCGAGGTTTTCCTTTTTAATACGTTATTTGCTTATGAATTTGGATTATTAAATGAGACTCCTTGAGCCAATTACACCACAAAAGACGTACTAAAATATAGGCACTGAAATTGTAATACAAATGCACATTGAAAATATTTGTAATACTTGTGAGTATCGAGTATTCAACACAAAGACCATTCCACATTAGTATTGTTTGCAATTACAATGGGATGGATATTTGTTGATAAGTTATGACAAAAATCATCTTAGATATATAACTTTCTAATCAATCTATAGGGATTTGGGAGCTAATATCATCGTTAAAGGAGGATAGAAAATGGACAAGGAGATTGAGAGAGCACCTGTAAAGTTAATCCATAATGTCTTTAGCTTTCTCGTTGGTGCTGATTGAAACCTGGATTTCTACTCTGTCATCGACTCCTCGTCGACTGCCCTACATTGATAGAAGAAGATGAGGCAAGGGTTAGTTGTATTGATATACATCTTATGAACTATCAGAAAATGAGAAGGGAAAAAAATCCAAAGCAACGTAGGTGCCCAGATGTCAGGCAGCAACCAAAAAAAAAAAATTGCAACTCAAACTCCATTTACAACGGAAAGACACACTGAATATTATTTCCCCTAAACGGAAAGTAAAGATGGACAAAATCTAAGAAACTAATTACGTGAAAAACAATCTAAGAACAATATTATCGATATATTGAAATGTATTGTTTGAATTGAATCACGGATTATATCACTTTCTTTAAACCGTTTGTCAACTCTATCTAAATTCGTGCAAACAAACACAGTCTCGTGATCTTTAGGATGAAACAGCCCAGACTCATTTTTTTGTCTTAGAGCTTCACTGATGAAATTTGGAATACTATACTTCTAAAATATTTATGTTACTCGAAAAACTAAAAAAACAATATTGAATTTTCTTTTCTTTGGTTTTGCTATAAAGAACCATAGAACCTTTTTTTGAGTTGTTAAGTTTTGTTTTTTAAAATGAGAACTATGTCACTATTTTTATAACTTAAAAAGATAAATATTCACATAATTATGAAAATAACGGTTATAAAATAATAATTTTTTTCATCAATTTTTTTTAAATTCACATTATTTCCAACAATCTCCAACTTAAATTTTATATAAAAATAGTTATCATCGAACAACCGATTAATTAAAAGTATAAGATTATGCATAAGCAAAAGGTATCTATCGACTTGAACCTTTGCATAGTGTTGATGCTTTAGAATATACTAGAGTAACTCGTAGTTTTAAACTCTATCTTTAACAACATTACACACACAACCTTTCCAAGGTGTAGTTCAAAAATCACGTGTTTTACGGTCATACACGTGTATCCCAGTATAGTAAATGCTCTAGTAAATTTTGCCCAAAATTTTCATAAGAAGTGGCCACACTTTCACATTCACATAGGTGAGTCTATCAAGAGTACTCATGTAGCTATGTACTCCATTCTACATAGAGTATAGAACTCATTAAGAGTTTAATAATTAACTCATCATTCATGTTTCTAACAATATAGAATGGGATCCTAATATAGGCTAAACAACCTCAAGTTTTAAAATAAGTTAAGTTAGGTTTCTTATTTTTCAAAATTTCATATGGTGAAACTTTACTAGTAGATTTAGGTACTCTATTTAGTACATAGTAAACAGTTAATAAAATTTCTCCCCATCAATGGGAAGCAGCACCAGAGTTTAATAAAATTGCAACAACTAATTCAATAAAAGTTCTATTTTTTCTTTTAGCTTTGTCATTCATTTTAGGAGAATAAGGTACAGTTTTTCATGAACGATTCCATGAGTTTTATAAAAATAATTGAAAATATTGGAATCATATTTAGTGTCTCTATCACTTTGAAACCTTTTTATTTTTCTGTTAAGTTTATTTTTAATTTCAATCATAATATTTTTAAACATGTCAAATGTTTCACTTTTTATTTTTCATTAAATATACATAAGTATAATCTAAATAGTGATCAATAAAAGTTATAAAATAATGTTTTTCATTTCTTGTTAAAATACCATCAAGTTCATAAATATCAGAGTGTATTAAGTCTAAAGGTTCAGATTATCTAACTACTAACTTATGTGAAGTTTTGGTTATTTTAACTTAACTGCAAAAATTACATTTTTCAAAATCATTCAAAGATAGTTTAGGAATTAGTTCTAAGGTACTCATGTTCTTGATTATGTGTTTATTAAAAAAACTCAGCATATAAGTAGAAGAAGAAGCTTTATTAATTTCAAATTTCAATTTAAACATGCTATCAGTGGCATATCATTTCCGAACAAAAATATTATTTTTATTTATTGTATATAAATCAACCTTTATAGTTTGAGTAAACCCAGTTTTTCTAAGAAGATAGCCTAAAACTAAGTTATTTCTCATCTTTGAAGTATACAAGACATTCTTCAAGATGACAGTCTTTCTAGAGGTAAACTTCAATTCCACCTTACCAATACAAGAAAATTTAGTGGAATGAGAGTCGCCCAACAACACTTTCTTATCCTCAGACATAGATTAAGACTTTAACATGTTCCGTTCATAGAAAACATGGCAAAAAGCATCAGTGTCCACCCACCACCTCTTAGATCCACCAACAAAATTGATTTCAGATATCATAGCAATAAGCTTATATTCGGTAAGGTTCACCTGTGGGACAAGATGATTCTTGTTCGAATATTTCTTGGCCAAGTGGCCAGGCCTGTTACAACTATAACATATGAATGTGTTATTTCTAGAGGGGGATTGAGATCCATTCTGTGGAGGATAATTTATGTTTCTATTTTGGTGGTTACGGTTTTGGTTATTATTGTCATTATGATTTTTCATGTTTCTTCCTTTAGGTTTCAGAATTGTAGAGGTGGATTTTTTTTATTGGTACTATTATTTGAGACAACGAGTACTTCATCTCTTTGATCTTGTTTTCACACTTCTTCTTCTATTCGTAGACGGGTTTCTCTATAGAACATGTTATATTCTAATAATGTATCAATTTTTCATTAGTTATCATAAATTGGGTTCACTTTCAAGTCAAGTGGGATGGAGTAATGTTAATATAACAAGGATGGAGTATTTCTAAGATTTTGACACCTAAGTGGTAGTATTGAGTTGTGTAGTTGCATTTTTCCAATCACATCAACAAAATACAATGAAATTTCGGTTGGCTGATAAAGGGATTTAGACAAAAATAGAATTCTAACTCGGACTTCATATAGCGTAAGAGATAAATCATTCATTCCAAAGGAAAAATTGAAATGTGGTTCTTAAAGATATTAAAAGGTCGTCATAAATATTCAGATATCCTCTTCAGATAATTTTTCGTTAATTAACATCAAAAATTATGATTACATTAACTAATTGATGTTTATCCCTTATCCAAACATATAATCTGACTAAAAAGTAATCTTATGAGAAGCAAAGAATATAATATGACATGACACAACAAGTCATCAACTCAATTCAATCTCAGATATAAACATACTAGGAATACTTAACTAATGGATCCAATCCTAATTAAGCATGATTAAATTTAGTTTCTAGAATATCCAATCAAAAGACGTAACAAATAGATATGACATATAAGAAATCATCTTAAAAATTGTTAGAACAAGTATGTGAAAAATAATGTAAGAATAATATTACCGATATATTGAAATGTACTACTTGGGTTAAGTCACGGACTAGGTCACTCTCTTCAAAATGTTTCACGACTCTGCCTAAATTTGTGCAAACAAACACAACCTCGTCGTCCCTAGGATGAAACAACCCATAATATTTTTTTTGTCTCGGAACTTCACTGCACCGATGAAGTCTAGAATGCTACACCTCTAAAATATTTATGTTGCTCAAAAAAATAAAAAAACAATATTGAATTTTCTTTTCTTTGATTTTGCTATGAAGAACCATAGAACCTTTTTTAAGTTGTTAAGTTTTGTTTTTAAAATGAGAGTTATGTCCCTCTTTTTATAGCTTAAAAAATGAACATTCATAACGGTCACATAATTATGAAAATAACAGTCACAAAATTATGAAAATAACAGTCACAAAATTATGAAAATAACGGTCACATAATTATGAAAAATTGAAAATTATAGTCATAAAATAACAGTTTTTCTCATCGATTTTTTATTTAAATTCACACCATTTCCAAAAATACCTCATAGAAAGTAAAATTGAGAAGAATTATAAACCAAAACCATAACACATACGAGTCAGAGACAATGGGTTGGAAGATCACAATACCATACAATTTCAGTTTGTTGAAGTTTTGAACATGAGCCATATGTATTAATTATTATATTAAATGTACAAGATACAATACATATATATAATGGTAAGCAACAAAAGCTAATGACCAATAGATCAAGAACTATCCTAATTACCACTAGTCCTTCCTAATAATAAACCATGAAATATGGGGATTATGGAAAAATATATGCCCGAGTTAGATGGAGTGTGTCAAGAGAAGGAGTGAAGCAAAAGTTAAGACTTAATACACTAATTTAGTAGCCTTTGGTAGCCACTTCATAGCCTCTTCTAATACTCTCTCTCAAGCTGGATCGAGGGAGTTCCTTGAGCTAAGCTTGGACAAAAAACGTTCAAATTGGGACAAAAAACGTTCAAATTGAGCAAAAGTAAGAACTTTGGTGAAAATATCTACTAGCTGGTCGCATGATCATTTGTACACAATTTTGATAAGCTTGGATTGGACCTGATTTCAAACAAAATGGAAGTCAACATTGATATATTTTGTCAGTTCATGAAATACTGGATTGGTTGTAATATCATAGCAGTTTGATTGTCACAATGTAATGGTATACTTGTAGTGCTCACAATACCTAAGTATCCCATCAATGCCTTCAACCAAATGAGTTCACATGCTACAGATGTCATTGCATGATACTCAGCTTTAACACTTGATCGAGAAACCACAACAAACTTTTTACTCTTCTAAGTTACAAGATTACCTCCAATGAAGGTACAATATCCTATGATGGATTTTCGATTAATGGCATTGCCTGCCCAATCAGAATCTGGGTAGCCTTCCAACTTGAAGTGACCATTATTTTCCATCATAATGCCTCAACTAACTATACCCTTTAGATAAAGCAAAATCCTATTGACAATTTGGAGATGATGGGTGGTAGGAGAGTGCATGAATTGAATGACCAAGATGACTACATAGCTGATATTTAGTATTTTTATGGTAAGGTAAATGAGCTTTCCTACAAGACATTGATAGTTGCAAATATCAATAAGAGTTTATCCTTCAATATCAAATTTGAGTTTGCTATCAAGAGGATTATGAGTAGGCTTGCAATCCTTCATTCCTACTTCATCTAGGAGATCAACAACATACTTTCACTAATTGAGAAACAAACCATGAGAAGAATGATCCATTTCAATTCCAAGAAAATACTTCAAGGTGCAAAGATATTTGATAGCAAAAGTGTTGTGCAAAGCTGATTTGGGAGACATAATCGCATCCATGTTATCACCAATGATGATTAAGTTATTCACATATACAAGCATAACCAACTTTTCTGCCTTACTATTGCGTACGAACAAGGAAGAGTGTGCATAACTTCATTTGAACACTGAAATGGGGATAACATAACCCAATTTTGAGTATCAGGCCTAATGAGATTGTTTCAATACATACAAGGCCTTACACAGCTTACAAGGAATTCCATCATCATTTTCACGAGGATAACCATGAGGTAATGATCGGGCAGAACCGACATCGTCAATCCTGCCGTTCATTTGGTTTTATGTATTTATAAAAATCTCGCAAGTGCACGAATCATTTCGTAGAAAATGATAAGTATACTCCCAAGGTCGATCTAAGGAAGGAATGTATGTGGTTTTTTAATTTATTATTCAAAATTTTAAAAACGAAATTAAATGCTAAACATCCTCTCACGATATTTTGGGGTTTTGTGTTTTTAATCTACTGACATAAAAATAAACATAGATACAGATTCAATAAACATTTATGCAAATTTTATCAATTATAATAATGGAGTATTTATGGATATAATAACTAAGTGATTATGCTTGCTCATATTATTTAGGTTATTAAAGATATGAATTGATATTTATTGATTCTCTCTTTTTTATATGAATATCACATTTGGTGGGGTTAGATATTCTTTATTAACTAAACAAATCAATTAACACCTATAGGTGGGGTTGATAACTAATTTGGTTAGTTAAATTAATTCCTTTTTCTAAGAGATTGAAAATGAACCATTTAAATGCCACCTTTGGTGGGGTTAGATAGTTTAAACTTTATTCAAGGTGTCCAAATTAAACCTAAGAATTTAGTTATCCGAGTACTAACTTTCAAGTTTTAAAACCACTATTGAAAACATGTTGCTAATACATTTTCAGATAATAATTCTTATAAAAACTTTTGAAATAGAGCTTCACTCTAACTACCGGGCGATTGTACCAACAAATAAAAGAGCACTACTCTAAATCAGACCGGATAACTAAATCTTAAAATCTAATTTTCAGATTTAAGTTTGTAATGAAAAATAATATATTTCTCTCTAACATTCTTAATATAAAATCTTGAATAAAAACAAAATCAATTCATTTTAGAGATTTTTACCTATTTAATATTTCGCAAGCATAACAACGTTATTATTAAATCATGTTTACAAACAGCCAGCAAAGTTAAATTTAATCACAGACAAATTAAATATAACATGTAAGAATAAAACATAAAAAATAACTGTAAATAAAATAAAATCCTTACAATACTTCGATGCTATTCTCGTTAATGGAAAACCTCCAAATGGAATTTGCACTCTCATTTATTGAATCAAAAAGCAAATAAATTACAAAAACATAACTAGTTCTTCCCAAAAAGAGAAGAACTCTAAAACTAAGAAAAACTAACTAAGAAAAAACTAAAAACTAAGAAAAAACTAAAAACTAAGAAAAAACTAAAAACTAAGAATAAAACTAAAAACTAAGAATAAAACTAAAAAAACTAAGAAATGAGAGAAAGAAAGAGAAGAGAAGATGTGTTTTTAGGTGTGTTTAGAAGTGAAGAAAAGGGGGGTATTTATAGGTGAGGATGGAGAAAAAATTGTGTGAAAAAATGTTAAAAAATGGTGGAAATGCGGAGTAGTGATTGATGATGTCAACATGACGTGGGGGCGGCTACGCGCGAAAATGGCACGAGATGGCAACAGCGCACAAGGGCGAGCGTGGAACGGCAGCAAGGCACGCGCGTAAATGGGCACTGGCACGCGCGGGACTGGGCGTGTTGTGTGCGGCGCGCGAGCTGGGCGGCTCCGTGCGCTTTTTCCTCCTTTTTGACATTTTTGACCTTTTTGACCCATTTTGTCCAATTTTTTCATATTTGTTGACCTTTCCTTATTTATTTATTAATATATTTGTGATGTATTGCTTCTAGTATTCCTCTTTGAGTCTTTAAGTTACGTTTTTAAGCGAAAATACCTGAAAAACAATAAAAATACCCTTGATTCCGAAAAAGACAAATTTATATAAATATATGATAAAACATATAAATATATATATTTTTAATCAATTAATATAAATAAATTCATGATAATTTTAGTGATTTTTGAGCACTCATCAGGTAACCTCATATACACATCTTTTTCTATATCTCAATGCATAAAAACATTTTTAACATCTATCTAATAAATAGACCATCCACAGTTCACAACAATATATAATAGGACACGCACTATGTTCGTTTTTGCAACGGGAGAAAATGTCTCCTTATAATCAACACCAAATGTTTGGGTGTCTATGAACTACTAACCTTGCTTTATGACACTCAAGAGAACCATCTGAGTTAAATTTGAGTTTATAAATCCATCTTTCCCTAACTAGCTTTTGTCCCTTTGAAAGTGGAACAATGCTTCAAGTGTTGTTATCATTAAGGGTTTTGAGTTCTTCATGCATAGCTATTTTCTACATTGATGATTGATTTTCTTAAGCAAAAGTTCTTGGTTCAGTTTCATTCAAAATCTTGCTGAGAAAGGCACTCTAATGGGGGAAACACCATGAAACCCTAACTCAAGGGGTAGTGTGAAGAGTAAGTTACATACTCTCAAAGATGTAATGCTGGTTATGAAAATTTTGGAAGGATTTAAATACTTTATTTTTTAATTTCAAAAGATACACAAAGGTAGTTCGAGTGAAATCATCAATGAATGTAACAAAAGTTATAACCATCAAAATATTTTAGAAATGCTGGTCCTTATACATCATAATGAAAAATGTTTAAAGGTTGAGTTACTCTTGAGTGAAAGATTTAGAAAGGCAGCCCTGTAAACTTTAATATATGATAAGTTTCACACTCATGAGGAACTTTACAAAAGTTGGGAAGTAGCATTGACAAAACATGGAAAGAAGGATGAGCAAAACGTTTATGTCACAATTGTTGCTTAGTTTCAAATTTGGATTTTGTTAAAAAACATTTTGAAAAACTTGATGAGGTTGAGATGTAGTAGAAGCCATTTAGGAAGAACCCTTCACCAATCTTCTTCTTGGACACTCGATCCTGACACATAACATTAAAAGAAGAGAAAATGGTGAGACAATCCAACAAATATGACAACTTCCCTAGAAATAAGAGTTTGAATGGGAATAATGGAACTATTAAAGCAATTGACTCAACAAAATTTGAAAACAATTTTAACTTTCCTTTTTCTAGAATTGGGACATTGTTTCCCTTTTCCATAGAGACGTGGGAAGGTTTTGAAAGTGTTGTAAAATCATGTAAAATAGAACAATTATTTATTTTGTTTTTTAAGGAACTTGAATCCATTATCCAAAAAGTATGATTTTGTTGACATCAAGAGCTATAGAGAAAGCATAAATGATACCTCGTATATCTTCTGTATAAGCCAAGCTTGACTTTTCCAAGAAGCCAACAAACTTGTCAAGCATAGCAGATGTGTTTCCATCTTCATTGCTCTCCATATTGCCTTGCTTTTGCTAAATATAGTTTGCAAACTCATTTATGAAAGTTATAGGATTGGATGTGAAGCTCATCATATTTTTAGAAGTGTTGCTCAAATTTTCTATTGAGGTAGAGAGAAATGAACTTATTTGCATAGTGTATCCTTGTGTTTTCTACTCATCATTGAACTTAGGCTTTAGTTCAGGATGCAAAATCCAACACCTCTCCCTTGTGTGACATATACCAGTTTGATCGATGCTCTCATAGTAAGTGCATTTTAGATATGATCTCTTAACCCTTGTAGGCTCGAGTGTTGGTAAAGGCTCTAACTTCTAACCCTTCAGTACCAACGTCAACATACATGACCTTTTCTCCCACTTATTTTCTTTGGATGGTATTACACACTATTTTAAAAGTTGGGAGCTCAAGACTCATCAAAAGATGGCTTTTAAGATCCTTATATTTAGATCCCATGCTTGCAAGCGATTGAAACACTTTATCTTCATTAGATATTTTCAATAATATGGAAGCATAAGTAGTATAAGGTGTGTACATGTCTAGCTCATTCCATTTTGTTTTTAAGTTACCAAGATGTTGAACAAATGATAGATTACCTTGTTAAATGCCTACAAGATCCTTCTTAAGTTGAAATACCCTTACTGTATTGTTTAAATTTCCATACTGCTTGGACATCCGGACCGACTTGGGGCTCGACCCATGCAAACCGCTCAAGCAAAGTCATCAACTCGAGATGGAGGGTGAAGCACCCCAGATGTCCTACCCGTAACCAACCTGAGCATAGTGATCAGCCATAGCTCAATGATCAACCCGAGCTCAATGATCAGCCCAAGCTCATTAATCAACTCGAGCTTAATGATTAGTCCGAGCTAGAGTCGACTTCAACCCATGATATGCTATACTTTATACCAACTATACCCCCTTGACATGTAAATATGTGTACATATTATGTAAATGACACATGTATCTTTAATGTTCTATAAATAGATAGATCTTTTATGAGATCCATACATTTAGCCAATTGTCTTAACTTCTTTCTAAGTTCTCTCTCTGAAAATAGGTTGAATCTTAACATTTTGGCACCCACCGTAGGGCTCAGATTCCAAGGTCGAGCGTAAGTTTATAACCTCATATCCTTTGAGATTCACCCCATTCCTTAAGAGAAAATTGGAAAACCAATCGTGTTCTACTCGTAAACTACAAAAACCATAGTAAGAACTCTCGTAGGAAGACGATCAAGGTTGGCTGACCGTGAAGCAATGTCAACTCAAAAAAATACCTCACCATCCTTCAATGATACCAGGGCAAAAGATAACACCCACTACCAAGAGTTGTCTCGCCAACTCCTCGAATTGAGAAAAGAGTTTGAGAAAACTAGGAGAGAAAATAGGTCATTATACTCCCAGACAAGGGGAAGGACCTCGAAATACTAAACAACTAAGCCAGATAATGGAAATGTAGTTGTGTACGGCCAGCCTGAGGCTTAACAAGCTAAACATGAAGACAAGAGGAATCCCTTCTCTAGCTCGGCGAGGCCTAGTAATGAACAATTGATTCAAGAAAGAAAAGGTTGGGAAGCGCGATTTCAGGCACTAGAGGAGACCAATAAGAGGCAAGATCATGCCTTAAAGGCAACGAATGAGAAATATGAGAAGGGAAAAACTCTTTATGATGTGGACAGAGATTATGAGCAACTATATGTCTCCCCCTTTTATGATATAATAGAAAATGATGAACCACTAGTTAAGTTCAATGTCCCTAAGTGCTCTAATTACTTTGGGACAAAAGACCCAATAACACATGTTCAACACTTTTAAACAACCATGGTTCTTATGAGTCCCACCCAAGGAAAGAGAGATGTCATGATGTGCAAGTTGTTTTCTGCCACCCTCTATGAAGGTACGTAGAAATGGTTCAACAACTTAGCCTTCATATCCATAACCTCCTTCCCACAATTTTCTAGGTTATTCATCACAAATTACGCCTACAACAAACCTTTGAGGAATTGGTCTCACCACATTTTCTCAATTATCCAAGGGATAAGGAAATTCATTGAGGAATATATGAAACGGTTCAGATAAGAGAAATTGTAGATATCTGACTACCCTAATTCTATTACTATAGAGGCCATTAGGCGAGGCATATTGAAGAACTCTGACCTATTTGTAGAGCTAACTAAGATAGTAACACACACCTTAGAAGAATCTTATGGGGAGGCGAGAAATTTTGGCAACCTCAAAAGGGAGCAAGGTTTGGTTAAAGACCATCAAACTGATATAGAAGTAGTGCCAAGTAAAGAAAAAATGAGGATGAGTCTAGACATGGCACATCAAAATAACAAAAACAAATGTTTTGAACCAGGTAACAGGCAGGTTGGACAATAGTCAAGACATAGAGGACCTTTGGAAAGGTCCCTCTTCCCTTTGAAGAGGCCTTACTTGAGAATTGAGCTAGCTCAATTTGTAAGAATAATGAAGGATGAGCCCAATGTCAGATGGTCACCAAAGATGAAATCCCCCCTTAGAGACACGTCCAAATGGTGTGTCTTCTATAAGGATATGGGCCACGAAACAAAAGACTATAAACACTTAAAAAAAGAGATAGAAGAGTTGATGGATAAGGGATATGTAAAGGACCTCATTGCAGAAAATGGGGATAGAAGGAACTACCAAGGCAAATGAGGGGTGCCAAAACCAATAAACCCATAAGGCGATAGTAGAGAGCCACATGATGAGCCTAATGTAAAGACCATACATACCATACATGGAGGACCTTGATTCAACATGATCTCTAATAACTCACACAAAATATTTTCAAGGGAACTACACAATGTCCCCCATGTATACGCCTTAGATAAAATAATACCTCTTACTAATTTTTAGTGAGAAGGACGAGACTTTATCCCATCACAAGGGCCATTTAGTAATAACTCTAAGGATTAGATCTTGTGATGTCTATTGGATAATGATTGACACTTGGAGTTTAGTAAATCTCCTTTTTATGACCACTTCCAGGGCTCTAGGAGTAAAGGATTCTGACATCATTAATACAAAGCTCCTTCTAGTAGGATTCAATAGCTACACCACTTATGCAAAAGGAATAGTGGTCCTACCTATCATGGAAAAAAGAGTAATAATAATGACAAATTTTATCGTCATTGATGTCCCTGCACATTACAACGCCATCCTAAGAAGGCCATGGATACATAAAATGAGAGCATTCTCGTTCATCTTTTACCAGGTAATTAAATTCCCCATGAACGAGGATCCTGAAGAGGTAAGAGAAGATCATGAGAAGGACATAAGTTGTTATAATGCCACTATGAAAGGGACCACCCCCAAATAGAAATCACCAAGGGGTCTCCCTCAAAAGAGACCAAGGAGTAAAAGATTGGAAAGGTCAATATACCTAAATAAAGTGAATGACCTCCTAATGGTTATTGAGGGCAAGAATCACCCCTTGAAAATAGGTGAGGATTTGATGACAAAGCTTGAGGAGTAACTCTCAAAGTTCCTCATAGCTAATGCAGATGTCTTCACGTGGTTTCCAGTAGACATACCGAGAATTGATTCAAAATTCATAACACATCAACTGAATGTCAACCAAAAATATAGACTCATCCAACAACGGAAAATAAAATTCCCCGTAGAGAAGAATGAGGTCATCAAACACCATGTGGCTGCCCTCAAAGAGGTTAAGGTTATCAGAGAGGTCAATTATCCTTATAGCTTTCAAATGTGGTACTGGTAAAGAAAGTGTATGGGTCATCTCATATGTGAATGGCCTTTACATATCTAAACGAGGCATTTCCCAAGGATTGCTTCCCCCTTCCAAACATAGATCAACTAGTAGATACCTCTTTCATATTTAGGTTGATGAATTTCTTAGACGCAACTTCAAATACCACCATATCAAAATGCACCCTAAGGATAAGGTTCATCACAAAGGAAGGAACATTCTGCTACACAAGGATGTCATTTGGTCTGAAAAACGCAAGTGCTACATATCAATGCCTTGTTAACCAAATGTTTGAAAAATAACTGGGAAGAATCTAGAAGCATACGTAGATGACATGGTGGTGAAATCGGATGAACCTCTAAACCATATCAAGGATCTATAGGAGATATTTGAGGTAATTAGAAGGTTGGTATAAGACTTAACCCAAAAAATGCATCTTTAGTGTTCCCATAGGAAAATTTCTAGGGCATCTCGTGTCGGCAAGGGGATTGAGGCCAATCTAGAAAAGATACAAGCGTTGGTGAACATGAAACCACCCACTAGCCTCAAGGGAATAAAACAACGGAATGGAAGAATAGTGACGCTAAACAAGTTCATCTCCAAATGCAATGATAAGTGTATACCCTTCTTCAAAATGCTAAGAAAAACACATTGGTATTTTGGAACGAGGACTGCAATGTAGCCTTTGAAGGAATCAAGAAGTACCTTAGCAACCCTCCCACCTTGATTAGCCCCCTACTAGGAGAGATTCTTTATCTACATTTGGCTATGACACTTCAAACATGCAGCATCGTGCTCTTAGCTGAAAAAGGGACAAAATTCAACACCCTATCTACTACGTTAGCCAAATTCTAAAGGATGCCCAAAGCATATATTCTACCATTGATAAACTGGCCTTTTCTCTCAAGATTATTGTGCCAAAGCTCAGACTTGATTTCCAAGCAACTAATAATGTCACAAAATATAAGGCTACTATATTTGGGGCCATGACTATAAAAAAGCTATGGGCAAATAGAATCACCTTACATAGTGATTCTAGGGTAATGGTCATTCAGTTTTTGGGGAAGTTTGAAGCAAGGGATGGAAAAATAAAGGGGTACTTGGAGAGAGTAAAGCAAGAATGCTCAAAAATCTATATGTTTGAGATCAAGAAAATAGCTCAAAACTAGAATGGTCATGTCGATGCCCTGGCAACCTTGGCATTAATGAGGGAAACCAAGCACAACAGAGTAGTGTCGGTAATAGTTTTGGCAGAAGCATTTTTGGATAAGGCCAAAAGAAAGGTTAGGTGTATGGATCCTCTATCACATGATTCACCCCAATCTATAATTTCATGGATAAGAGGGACCTACCAAAAGATCACAAGGCTGCAAAAAAAATTAAGGCCAAGGCAGGTCGATACATGATTAAAGCAAGGAAACTATACGGAAAAAAAACCCCACTCGATCATGGCCTCTTATGTATAGCCAAGGAAGGATTTGAAAGGTTGATGTTTGAAGCACACAAAGGAGATTATGGTTCGCATTCTGGAGATAGGAGATTATCATAACAGATTATGAGAAAGGGTTATTATTGGCCCACCATACCAGGAGATTGTACCAAATACACTCAGAATACTATGGTGGGAATGGTGAGTGATTAGCCCTTCTACAAATGGGTACTTGACATAGTAGGACCCATACCCTTAGGTACGAACCAAAAGAAGTTTCTCCTTATAACCACTGATTATTTTTCAAAATGGATCGAAGTAGAGTCCCTGAGAAGAATACGAAAAGAAGAAGTGATTCGATTCATATGAAAGTCTATAATTTTTCTTTTAATCCTTCCCAGGGAGCTCATCACAGATAATGGAAGAAAATTCACTAGCCACAACATCAAAGCATTCGCCCTTAAATACAATATTAAGATGTGTCATTCAATGCCATACTATCCCCAAGCAAATGGTCAAGCAAAGTCTTCCAATAAGATAATCATCAACCTATTGAAGAAGAGGTTAGAAAGCACAAAAGGAAGATGGGTGAATGAGCTATCAGGTACGTTATAAGATGTCAGGACAAGCCCTCGAGAGAGAACTAACGAGACCTTTTTTCCCTAGTCTACAGAACCAAGGTGGTTATACCAATCAAGGTCACAATTCCCATTTCCATATTAGTTCTAATAGAGGAACAAAAAGAGGTAAGAAGAGCAACCGAATTGACCCTAGCAAAAAAAGGTCATGAGGGTCTCTGAAATTGAGGGGGATGTGCTTTAAAACATTTTCTAGAGGTGATTGGATTCTCATGAGGGTCTTTCCCAACAAAAAGGAATGGGTGGCAGGTAAAATGGGTGCTAATTGGGAGGGACCTTATCAAATAATTGAAATGACACCATGAGGGGCTCTGAAATTGAGGAGGATGTGCACCTTGGTCATAAACCAGGTAAGGCTCTCTTTCCCACCAATTTAAACCAGGGAGTGATCACTTCGATTAGGAACTAGGTAGAGTATCCTAGCACTTGTATAAGGTCATGAGTTTTCCACCTCAGTTAGGAACTAGGTCAGCGCTTTAACATTGAAGGAAAATGTACACCTTGGTTAGGAACCAGGTAAGGCTCTCTCTCCCACCAATTTAATCCAAGGGCTAATCACCTCGATTAGGAACCAAGTAGAGTGCCCTGGAACTTGCATAAGGTCATGAGTCATCTACCTCGGTTAGGAACTAGTTCAGCACTCTAATATTGAGGGGAGATATGCACATTGGTCATAAACCAGGGAAGGCTCTCTCTCCCACCAATTTAAGACATGGGCTGATCACCTAGGTTGGGAACCAGGTAGAGTGCCCTGGCACTTGCATAAGGTCACAAGTTGACCACTTTTATCAGCAACCAGGTCATGCCATATAATAAAAAATCTCTGGATATTTATTGATATAATTATATGCATAATGTCAGGGCATTACAAGTACATGTCATCCAGAATTTTTTCATTATTTAAAAATTACAAATCTTTAGATAGTTATTAATACAAAGCTCGACCTTCTTATAAATTTAAAAACTCTTTAAATGCTTGGACGAGCGACCAATGTCTAGATCATCAATTTCTTCAACTAAGGGTAACAGCTCATCCTACATCTCAATAATTTTCTTCTATGTGTAGGTCACGAACTCAGGGTGAGTTGTTATCATCATATGCAGTCCTCACTCCAATTATTCAGTAACCTTCATCACCTTAAGGAAAATCTTTCAAATTTCTTCATATATAAGCTCGCCCAATATGATTCCCTATCTACAAGTGTGGCCATACTAGCCAAGGTCCTCCTCTCTCGAGATTGAGTTTGGATTAACTGCTCCTTACAAGAAGCGAGCTCATACATGGTCTCTTTTACATTACACTCAAGTTTAACCACCTCAGTTTTGAGCGCCCTAACCTTGTCCTTAAGCCTACCATTTTCAACACATAAAGCTTGAACTGAGCATCTACTAATTCGATCAAAATCCATAAAAGACAACTAAAAAGTTGGTTGAATTGACAGAAACCCCTAAATGTATGGATTAAACAAGTGTTCTCGACTCCCTTTTATAGGAGATGAAGGTTGATAAAAAAATAAAAAGGAAAATGACCCAAGTTCCCAAAAAACAAGTGGGTAGGTCAACATCATAAATACACAATAAAAGAGGCAAACTAATTTTTCATTAATAAATAAAGTTGATTTTTTCATTTCACATTCTTACAAGTTTGAGCTCTCTACCACATAAACAGGAGTGGCATACAGCTCAAAAAAACAAAATTGGCTTAAGTCCTTAAAATTCAATGATCCTCTAGACTTGCCTTCGCGACCTCATAACCATCATTACCATCAGAGGAGCCCGAGCCTTCTCCTTCTTCCACCTCTACTAAAGAAGCCTACATATATGGTGGAGTGATTGGGATATGTCCAGAATGTGATGATAATACTTACCCAGATCCTTCTACTTGGCCTCCATCTTGAAAGTTTCCATGGCCAGCTCATTTTCCCTCTTTAAGCTCGACTCAAGCTTCTGGGCTATGGCATCCACATCGGTTTTTGCCTTACGACATACCTCCTCAATAGAAGCCTCAACTCTTCTCTGGGCTTCCTTGGCCCTCTCCGTAGCTCTTTATTGAGCCTTATCGATCTTAGTAATGTGTTGGGCATACACATTCAGCTTGAAGGTGGCCTTTTTTAAACTCCCATCCTTATCAATTGCCTTGCCTTTCCACTTCGTTTATCTTGCCAACAACGCAGTGTATCTTGAACGTGTAGATGCATGGCTTTGCTTCTTCTATACCAACTCACCTTTCAAACAACCTATATTGTGAGCCATATCAAAGTCATAGAGTAGTATCAACTGAAACATACAAAGAATTATGAGATCAAACAAATAAGTCTCAAACTCATACTTTATATACGCTAATTATCAATAAAAATAAAACACAAGATAGCCCACCAAACACATCTAGCGACGGATGACCTTGCTAGAATCCACACCCTCGCAAATAGCCTCGTGATGCTTCTTGTATGAGTCAGCAAAAAGATGGCTCATACAATTATCGAGGTGCTTTGGCACTAAGCCTCGATTTAAAACTATCTCATCTGCATCAATGTGAGGTCATTAAGGATAGCCTTCCCTTCCTCGAATCCCTTAAAATATCACTAGGTTCTTAAGAACCCGAGCAAGGAGTTGGAGTCACATACTACTCTCGCAATGATGATAGAGGTAGGCAAACATTCAGGGGCTCGAGGCTGAAGGTAGACTCATTGACCACCATCTTATTCTTCTTCTTCTTTAGCAAAGTAAGGCGACTTTCATGAGAGGATTTTCCCATTTTCTTACCTATAGAAGAACTCCCCTCCCTTAGGAATTGAGGGTGTACCTATTAGAAAGCTCACCCATGTAGGTGCAACATTGCTCTTCATACAGGAAAAGAGGTGGGAAATCGTAAAATCCATGGGATCTGTAAAATAAGAGCAAGAGGATGTCATGTTAATTGTGTCATGTTCAATAAATATATATATATATAAAAGGAAGGCAAGTCTTAGGACTAGTTCACCATAATCAACCATCACCTCGAACCGGTACCTAAAGTCTGTAAGAGGAGTTCTGGATTTAGGAGGAGCTTGGGGTTTACGATTGATCATAAGGATGGGCTCCAACACACCATGCCTCATCAACCCACACGCAACAAAGTGTGGGATGTTCATTAAGTTCCTCCAATTGGTCTTTTTAGCAAGATAGTTTTGGATATCAGCCAACATTTGCTTCACTTCAAGACTCATGGTCGTGATTAAAGAAGTCATATTCCTTATCACTATCGTAGTTTCGTTCCAGATGCTTCTTATCAATATGGTGTCGCTGGTAGGAAACTCTCACTGACCTGAAACATAGAAAAAATATTCTTTCTAGTTTTTCTCATTCTCAAGAAGTGACACATTTATCCCTCGTTCATGCTCCACTAACATATATACCTTCCTCGGATCTCTGGGGTTCTACTTCGAGACATAAGCCTCATTAAACTAGGTCATCTCTAAGTCCACCTTGAGTTCTTGACAAATTAATGTCATGTAGAGAAGATACCTCCACCCATTAGGAATCAACTACCTTGGCACGAATTACGTCCTAACCAAGAATCTCATAATGAGAGGGTATAAAAGGAACTGTACCCCCAACCACAAGGACTTTTCATGAAAGACGATCCAACCGAATAGAGGTTGATCACTATCATAGGCTTCCTCTGGAATAATCATTATCTGAACTGAGAAAGGGATGTTGTAGGTTTTTCTTAATCTCTCTTCATCCTGGGACACCAACCCACAATTCTTAGACACAGTCGATCAACCCCTGGTGTGACCTGTTGGTTCCCCAAATCCTATATTCCTCGTTTTCTTCCTCCACATCCTAGCCACTAAGATTTGAGTCTAGGGTATGCTCAATCTAATGGTGGGAGTGGTCTAAGGATAAGGGGTAGTGGTAGAGGGCTGAGGCAAAGATCGACTCACCTCATTAGAAGAGTTCAAGCTAGAAGACCCCGAGTTTCCACTAGAATATTGAGAGCTCTCAAGAGCCCAAGTCGGAGGTCGTGCTCTCTTCTTTGTGCATTCTGTAAAAAGATACAAAAACATAAAAATAAAAAAATCAATGGGTAAGGTACGAGAATAAGAGGTTACCTAGGGTCGAGTTTGAAAATAAAAGAAAATGATCCTTTAAAAGCTTACCTAAAAAGAAAGTAAAAAATCGTTAGGTTCTTGACGTTTTAACTCTAAAAAATAGAATAGAAAAAACTATAGTCGAGGCTAAATTCTTACGAGATAACTGAAAATCTTTTATAAACTCGAGGTGATATGACAGAGCATTTTTTTCATTATTTCTCAATTGCACATATAAGATGATAAGTTACAGCCCAAGCATCTCTTTATATAGAGGCACTTGGTTTCTCTCTTCAATCAATTGACATGTATTTATTAGAAGAGTTGAATGGTTCGTATTCTATGTTAAGTAATTATTCTTCCAACTCAGACCAAAGATCAAGCTAAAAGAATAGAGAGACTAGATGTTTAGATATCTTGACTGGTTTAGTGCCCGACTCATACAATAGAGACTTTTTCTTCCATCTTGATAAAGATGACAATAACAAAGAATAACTTGAAAGAAAAACAAAGAAGACGTTCCTACGAAGATCACTACTTTGAAGTTTTGAATATGAGAAATGTGTATTAATTATATTAAATGTCAAGATACAACACACGTATATAGTGGTAGGTAACAACACAAGCTAACGACCAATAGATCAAGAACTATCCTAATTACCACCGGTTCTTCCTAACTATAAGCCATAAAATATGGAGAGTATGGAAGAAGGTAAGCCCGAGTCAGATGGAGTGTGTCAGGAGGAGGAGTGTAGCAGTAGTTAAGACTTAATACACTAATTTAGTATCCTTTAGTAGCCTCTTCTAATACAATTTGCGACTTGAAGCTTGCAGCGACAATAGAAAAATGCAGTGGAATCTAGCGAAAACCAAACAGCAAGCAGTGGCCTACTCTGGGGTTCTAATTTCGAAAATGAATACAAAAACCCGCTTTAAGTTTTAGACTTGGAGATGGTAGGGAAGCTTAGAGAACTTGAATGTAAGGAAAGAATGGGTACGATACAATTAGTTTTAAGTTTTTTTCCCTTTCTCTCGTTGAGTATCAGTTAGAAAATATTATATTTTTATAAAAAAAAATTACAATTAATTATTTATATTATTATTATCTCATTCAATCAATTATCTAATTTATATAATTTATATGTATTTTAAATTTTTAGATTGGATATTTAGATGAGTTATGGTAAAAAAAATATGACAAGAAAAAATATTTTTTAAAAATATTTTAAACAAAATAATTAATTAAAATGGATTGTAATAATACAAGTAATAAATTGTAATAAAAATTAAAAAAAAAATTATCAAAATTAATCATTGCATTTTAAAGTTTGAACCAAAAAAAAACCTTTTCTAGCTTTAAATCCTTAAAATGCCATTTTAGACAAAATCGCAAGTCTATACTCTATATAGTGTATTCTGTATACTCGTGGATCTATTATCTACTGTTCCATCTGCTCAAAAACATGTACTCTGTATCCTCCGACCTATCCTCCTCCTCTCTTATCTTCCAAAGCTTCAAATTTTACAAACTCTCAACTTCCAATTTCATTCCCAGGCTTCGTAAGCTCCCAAATGTAACCTGTACATCTCAATTAAAGCCGGAACCTAAAACCAGAACCAGAAATAAACACTCAATGGATTCCCAAAAACCCAACATCAGAAACCGAAGAAAATCTTCATATGGCACCTCGAGAAGGTCAACTATAAAGAAAACGTTCAGCCAAGAGCAGGTGAAGTTCAGCACTGCAATTCCTGATGACCCAGTTGTTGGTATAATTGGAGGAGGCATGTCCGGTTTGATTTGTGCTTTGCATTTGGAGAAACGTGGTGTTCGGTCCACGGTTTTCGACACGGTTGGTTAGTTGTCTTATCTACAACGTCATATTTGCTACCAATATTATTGTCCTTCAGAATGTCTGTGACTTAGGGAATGCGATTTCGCATCTTATGCAGATTGGTTAATTTGTTTAGTTGAGGCTTAGTATAATTGCTAGCCGAGAATTCAAAGAAGAAAAACAAAAAGGACATTGATTTTTAGTATAAATGTACCAAAATTTAGCACTGCTCATTGAACCTAGAACTGAAGGTAAAGAAAATGGAACCAGAAGAAGTTCTGGGTAACTTCAGTTGATAGGAATACAGGTTTCTTGATTTCAGATGACGCTCAATAGCAAATGTTCTTTTCCAAGGGGTTATGTGAATATTTTGGTGTTTCTTGTTCTTACCTGCTTATTAGTTTTTTGAGCTCCATCGTCTGGCCCTAATATTTGCATAAGGTTTGTGTGGTTCTTGTCAAAGTCTTAAGTTTCCATATTTATACAATCCCTAATGAAATAATAATTAATGAAGGTATAGGTTGAAATTTTCCATCTTGGTAATGCTTTTATTCCTTATTATTATTTCGATTTTCTATGGAACTCAGCTGGGTAAACTCCATATTTTGAGCATAAATGATTGTGCGGGTGGGCTTCTTATTGAACTTCAAGTAGCTTTATTTTGGTACTGCCAGTCTTAAGTTTCATGTGATGCAATGACAGGGGGTTCATGGTCTGGGAGGAAGAATGGGAACCAGAGTCATTGAGCCTGAACAACTAATCTTTGACCATGCTGCTCAGTTCTTCACTGTCAGTGATCCTCGCTTTGGTGAATTGGTAGAGATCTGGTTGGCAAAAGGTCTGATTCAAAAATGGAAAGGTATAATAGGAGAGCTTGAAGCAGGTCATTTTGTTCCACTTCCTTCTTCTCCTACAAGGTACATCGGTGCCAATGGAATGCGTCCCCTTGCTGACTCTCTACTTTCACAGGTGATCTTTGAAATTCTATAGGCTTTAAGTTTGATAAGAAATTAACAGTAGTCCAATGTTTGTTAATTTGTAAGCATTAATCAATGTTGTGTCAGCATTTCTGTGACTTTTTCTTGTCATCCCTTGCTTGATGGTAATTGTCAGGTTGGATGGAGTGAGTAGTTCTTTTTTTTTTTTTTTACCTTTTAGTTTCAGGTGCAACATTCACAGTTATAGCTAACTAAGATGTTGATACCTTATGCAGACATCCATGATAGATGTGGTGAGACCATGTTGGATAAGCAACATTGAGCCATTTAATGGGATGTGGCATTTAAGTGAAAATGGAAAACCGCAGGGGCAGTTCGATGCAATCGTTATTGCACATAACGGTAACCTACCATAACAATGAATTTGATTTTTTAAGACATCAGTTTGACTGGTACGCTGTTAGCTAAAGCAGGAACATGCCTTGCTAAGTACAGGTCTGAATTTACGTGGTATGTGGAAATGTTTTGAAAATTGTAGTCCAAAAGCATTTCTTACACTTTTTTTAATTGCTGAAAAGGAAAAAGAGTACACATTTTCGATTGCTGGAAAGGAAAAACAGTATTGTAAGAAAAAATAGTAGGGGAATTCTTTTTTGCAAATAACTAACACTGCATGCTAGTTTGAGATAAAGTTAGCTGCACTTTACCTTTATATGTTCGTTCTGTCCTTGGTATGGTAAATGGTTTTGGACTCTGGTAACCTGTTTATCTGACCAAAAAGTATATTTGATGCATTTTTTTCTTATATTTAATGCATTGTTAAGACTGCCAAATTTATGTAAAATCATGTTGAAAAAGTATTATTTTTCTGCATTAGTATATTTGCCTGCCCATCTAGTGCAGACCTTCCCATTGCGTGATTGTAATTCATTACTTTCATTATCTTTGTGGTTGATGCAGTACTTTGTACCAGATGTTATAACACTCACTTGTGTCTATGGTGTCATGTACTACAGGAAAGTGTGCAAATCGGTTACTTGCAACGTCTGGGTTACCATTGCTTGCAAAACAAATGAAGGTATTCTTGAAACCCATTATGTATTAACACAAAATGGACTTTTCACCATTATATATTTATCTATTATGTTGTTTTATTCTCACAATTTTTTAATACTTTCATTTGCGATTTGGGGGGTGGTTACAATTCTCGCAGAGGCTGGATTTGAGTTCTATATGGGCACTACTTGCAGCATTTGATGACCCTCTTCCATTACCTGCTGTTGACAACATTGCATTGCCAGTTGAAGGAGCTTTTGTTAAAGGGATTGATTCTATATCATGGATGGGAAATAATACCAAGAAACTTTTAGGTTTCGATAATGAAGGCCCCAACTGTTGGACTTTCTTCAGCAGTGCAGCTTATGGAAAGCGGAATAAAGTTCCACAGGTTTGCATTCTTTTACCCTGCTCTTGAATCTTTGCAAATATTGACCTATGCAAGGACATTACTAGAGTTAAGAAATATGTTAAGAAATACAGGGTATTTGGCTTCAAAGTGATCTATGTTTGATGTCATATTGAAAGGATAACCACATTTGAGAAGCTCATTCAGTTTATCATCTTAGTCTATTAGAAGACTAATGCAGAATCGATTCATATATCCTTAAATATGTTTTTTTTTTCGATTCTTTTAAAACAAAACCCTTTAGCTATATTATTTGCCATATTATTAGGAAAATATACCAGCTGTGACAGCTGAGAAGGTAAAGGAAAACATGCTTGATGGTGTTGAATTTGCACTTGGATTATCAAAAGGATTGCTACAAAGACCGTTCTATACTCGGGTACAGTTATGGTAAGTAATGGAAAATAATCTTATCCTGTGGTGCCTACTGAAATTTTCTTTCATATCTTTATTTTTGTACATACAGGGGTGCAGCTCTTCCAACGAACACCCCCAGTGTCCCGTGTATCTTTGATCCTCATGGAAGGGCTGGTATATGTGGTGATTGGCTGCTAGGTTCAAGTTTAGAGTCAGCAGCCTTAAGTGGAATGGCTCTTGCAAATCATGTAAGTGCTGCTTGAATTTGCAAAAAAAATAATAAAGAGAAGGGGGAATCATCTTATAAATGCTATTGAACTAGACCATGCTTATAGAAATTCTAACTTGAAAACATGCATCTTTTTGTTTGAGCTCAAAAATTGCTTTAGTGGTTTATCATAAACTTGATAAACTACTTGGAATGAAGAGTTGATTACCAATTCAATTCAAAATTATTTGTTGTGCAGATTGCAGATTTTTTCCTAAACCGCGGTATTAATCCGGATGAATTTTCTGTTGGTTTGCATAGTGAGTTTCATCCACTAAAGGGACATGACATTGGACAATTCCCGGGAACAGAATCTGAAGAGCAGAGAAATGAGGCAAAGGAATATCAACTTACAACATCAATATGAACTTTACACGAAAACTACTATTGTTCAATGTGGTTTTGCAGAAACATGTTACATTGTTGATTATTATATGCGAGCATAGAATTGAGATGTGATATATAGGTTCGATTTATTTATTTTTTCTGATGCGTGTAGCAAACCCAACAGATATATAGTTTTATGCTTTTTAGTAGAACTTAAAACATATCATTTTGTTTCACTGTCCCACTTTTTTTGTTATAGAAAAAAGTTAGCTGTAGGTTATAGAAAAAAGTTAGCTGTAGGATGAGACCACATTTGTTTAAAATATAGCTTAAAGAAATAAAATAAAAAGGAAAAAGGAAAACAGTACCTCCACAAATAATTAAATTTTTTTATTATAATATTTAAATTAAATTATCCCAAACTCCATACTTGGAAATAACATTGCGCGCAGAAGCAAGCGCGCATGGTATTTACCTTTGCGACTTGTTTTCTTGATCGTCCAAAATATTGGCCTTATATCAACGAGACCATTACACGATATCACAAACAATGTCAACGAAACCAAAATGAAATTAAAATATTAACACAAATAGAAATAAGATATAACAATTGGTGACGTAAAATATAATTTTACTACTAAATAAACCAAGATTATACAAGCTTTTCTAGACTTTCATAATAAACTAAATCACCCTTCAAACATGTCGGCACTGTGATCCTAAGATTTGAATCCGAAAATACCCTCAATTCACTATCAAACTTTACATAATTTCCATTACAGCAGACAAAACAACACAGAAATCTGGTCTCACTTCTTAGCCTTCCTCTTTGCCGGAGACTTGGTCACGCTCTTCGGCTTCTTAACACTCTTCACTGGCACCGCCTTCTTTGTTTTCACCACCTTCTTTCCCGGAGAAGTTGTCGTAGATGTCCTTGCTACTTTCGCCGGCTTCATCACAGCTTTTTTCTCTTTCGTTTTCGGCTTAGACGCTGGTGCCGCCTTTGGTTTTACAACAGCCTTTGTCTTCGTTGCAGCACCTTTAGCCTTAGGTTTCACGGCTGTTTTCGTATTTGATTTCGCCAGAGTCTTTTTGATCGGTTTCACCACCTTAGGTTTCGAAACTGCCGGTTTCTTGGCCGGTGCTGGAGCATTCACTGATGCAGAGCGAGTTGAAGGAACTTTGAATGAGTTCTTCACTTTCACAAGCTTTTCAGCAGCAACAAGCTTCTTCAAATGGTAGAGTACAAGCTTCTTGAAGTACGGAGGCAACTGCTTGTGTTTATCTTCGATGAACTTGGTTATAGCGTACTGACTCGAACCAGTTCTCTCTTTCAAAGACACAATTGCTTCAGTAATCATCTGCAGTATTTCAACAAAATCAATCAAAGTCAAATTCAAATTCAAAAAAACAAAAATAAATCTCAGATTCAGAACCTAAAGCAAAGAATAAAATTACATTGGAAAAAGGAGGATGCGAAGGAGACGATTTTGACTTCTTCGGCGCAATGGTCACCTTCTTGGCTTTGGTAGCTACAGCAGAAGACATCGCTACACTCGATGGGCGAAAATGGGAATTTGAAGACTGAAAGAGATATTAAAGGCTTTGATAGAGGGAAGATTTTTGGTTCTGTTAAGTAATAGTTAGGAGACAGTCTATTTATATAGTGGGGCGGTGAAGGAAATGTTAAGCGTTTATTGGTAAAAGGTTATATTACACGGATTGCGTATGCTTTGAAATTTTAAATATGAGCCTTTGGATGTTGCGTTTATCAACGGCTGATAATGAGATATTTTTGGAAGGTGTGGATAGGGATGAATTTCAAGCTTGATGCTGGATTAAACTCTTGGTTTTGTGTTTTTTACTTGATTTATAGTGATTGTAACTCAGGATACATTTAATAGATTTTTATGAAATTATAATGATTTAAACATATATATCTAAGCTTTCTAAAGAGTGTTTATTTAGGTAATTTGGATTAGGAAACTCAGAGAAATTTGATCATGAACGTGCAATGATCATACTTGTAGTTTTTAGGAAGCTCGTTGAGTATTTAGTGGATTTGAAGCATATTTCTGGATAGAAATTTAGATTTCTTGGAATTGTTTGATTCTAGACTTGCTATTGAGTCGAATGATTCTAGAATCGTGAAATTTTGAAATCAAATAAGCACTAAATTTTTGAATGAAATGTGATTAAAGATGAACATAAATAAAAACGTTTTTGTTTAGTTCCTTGGAAGCCCTTCAAATGTTATGAATCTTTTGAAAAAAAAAATACGTTCTTTAAAATATTAATCGCAAAGAAAATCAGATAATTTTGTATTTTCATAGTTGTTTTAAGAAATACGTCCATCGATTAAAATATTTAATTTTTAATATCACTAAATCAATCTTAACTATTGATAATTAATTTAATTGATTCTATATTTTTTTAAAATAGACTAAGCATTCTTAATCTCATCACATTCTTCTTCTAGCACCCAAACGATGCTTCTTGATTTCTTTTGTCAAATGGGAAGTAATTTCGTTTGGATTAAGATATTCAAACACAACAAAATCATTACATATAATAGATTACATTATATAAAAAAATAGTAAATTATAAATTAAAGTAAAAATAAATGACTCACTCAAAATTGGCTTTCGTTGCCTAATTAATTGGTTGACTTGATAGTAACCTTGTGACATCTCTATGAAATCACCCAGCAAATATTTTGTATACTTTAATAATATACTGTTAATCTACTAATGAACGAAAGCTATCTTAATAAAAGTTTTTAACTCACACAAAAAATTGAAGTTAAAAATTAATTAATTCTTTCTGTTAAAATTAATAATTAAACTAAGTCAAATTAAATTCATTAATAATCTTTAAACTAAAGTTGTAATTACCATTATAATCCTAAGAATTAACACTTTCATAATAATCACATAATTTAACAATAAACACGTTCATACAATAAATTATTTGATAACCTAATTCATAACATACAAAGTCTTAACATTCAAACATAGAATTGAATACATTAAGAATTTAAAAATAAAAACTAAAATAAATCATAAAATTAAATTAATTGAATCATAATTTATGACTTGAAAATTACCAACAATCACGTTAACAAATTAATTATCCTTAGATGCTACAAGAATCAACTTGATACCTAGAAATGGATATTTTAATTATGGATAACTAAAACTGTAATTATCCTCAAAAATCAAATTTTTTTCTGAAAACAATCGTAACTAATAAGATGTGGGTGAGGATAGTTATTGTAATACTAAAATTATAATTAACTAAAACTGAATATATATTAATATTATTTGTTATATACGTATAAATATATAAAAAAATACACTTTTAATAATAAAATACATAATATTTAAAATAATTAGATTGAATGTTATTTATTCTTACTTGTATATATTTTTATTTTACTTATAAAGATGTGTTAAATAGTTAAAAAAATAAAAATTAATGTCTAATATTCTTAATAATGTAATAGAGTAAGGAATATTTTAACATTTATTTTTTAAAAAACTAAATTTATTTTTAAATAAATGTGAAAAAATAAGAAGCATGGTTTAATTTTTTAAAAACTGCTACCAGTTTATAACCGAATGTACTCAAAACTGGTGAGCGGTAGTTATGGTTATTAGTATAATCATCCTTGCCCGTCCCATGCCCATTATTAAAATGGAAAAGAATAAAGAAGAGCTCATTTTAGATAAATGAAAGGACCAATCTAACCACAATCGCCAAGCTTTAATCTTCTCTTCAAACTCTTCTTCAAAAGTTGCCCAGATTTGTAATCATTGTTCCCTCCTCCCACCTTATATAATTATGTGTTTTCTTGACCTTATATGATAAATATATAGTGCATTTCTTTAGTGGACTTGGGCTTTTATCTAATTTATTTTATCTAATGGTTAAGATTAAAAATTAGGGCTAAAAACACTAGATTTTTGTGTTCATTGGATGTCTTGATCGATCGAGACCCAAGGCTCGATTACCTTGTAAAAATCCTACCATAAAGCTCTCTATTAATCCTCGATCAAAGGCATACTTGATCGATCAAATCCCAAAGTTTAATTGATTGAGCAACGATAAGCTCGTTTCAATTTTTCATTCGAAGCTCCTCAATCTATCGTCAATCAATCGAGGATAGAGACTAAGAGATAACCTTTGGGAATGGGTGAATAGTATTTCCATAAATAGGGTTTCATTTAGGCCACTTGGAAGAACATTTTGGACGAATAGTTAAAAATGATTGCTCTCTAATTCTCTTATCTTGCAACATAATTTCCCTACAAACAAAATTAATGTTCTAAATACTATAGATTTAGAACATTAATTATCTTGAGTGCTTTTCAAATTCAAAAATGTTCTTGAATATCCTAGAGGTGTATTTGCTAAACCCTAGTGCATCACTAAATTGGTGGGAGAAAATAACATCTTAAGGAAAGCAAAATAGAATTTTACTTTGAAGTCAAAACTAAAAACTATATTATTTAATATGATTTTGTATTATCACAATTGAAGACTTTAGAGACTTGACTTGAAGTTTATAAAGATCAACAATCAACAATAAGTTCAAGGATTTTCCCAATAAGGAGAGATAGAGATCAAAAGATAACATTTGGCTATTTAATGATTAGTGAGGTATGAATGAACATGTTCTAGTATGTGGGCACATATTTTCTCTAGAACTCTAAATGTTTGAGAACAAAGTAGTGACATGCTCGAGAAGTGGTGTGAGCTCCATTAGGAAATTTGTAACTATTGCAATTGGTCCGATTTTCATAAAGAGAACTCAGAGAAAAGTCAAAGTAATTGATTGAATGTGTGAATTCCTTAAGAGATTCATCTATTTATAGAACATTATTCATATAGGTGTCGATTACATAGGATGTACTCATACATGGGATGTCAGAAGGGTACAACCGATATAAAGTGATACATTTTATGGTTTGAGGTCAACCATAGCTCGAGTTGGTGGTCGACCTTATAGTTAGCATGGTTCCTTCAAGAAAGTCTCCCTATTATTGGTGTGTTACGAGTGCGGGGTCAGGTAGGTCATTTGGGATGACTCATCTTGTGGCTTGGGCTATTGACTAGACTTAGGCTGTTAGATATATCGGGTTCTTGGTCGGTTTATATGTCCAACAATTCAGTCCTCCTAATTTTTCAACTCGAGCTCTTAACCAAGGTGGAAGAGTAATTCTCGGGCAGTAGATACAACTATTCAACTTCTCTAATAAATGCATGTCAGTTGATCAGAAAGAGAAAACATAGGTCTCTATATAAGGAAGAGTTTGAGTTGAGCCATTTCACTATTTCTTATACATCAAACAAAAAGTTAGAGAAAAAATGCTTTGTTGCCTCAGTTCGAGCCATAGAAATATTTTCAATTTGGTTGTAAGAAATCAGCTTGGCACATTTCTTATTTGCTCAAGTTTTAAGAGTGCAACACTGTCTAACACCTCTCTCCTTTCTTTTCAACCTCGACCCTAGGTAATCTCTTATTCTTATGTCTTACCCATTCTTTTATATTTTGTAGCAATTATGTATAGAGAAGAGACCTCGTGCTCTGGCTCCTAGGAAAGCCCTTAATACCCCAGCGTAAGTGATGACGTAGGGTCCTTTATTGAGACAAATTCTTCAAGTGATAATGAGCGATCTCAGCCTCAACCTTCTACCTCCTCCCCTCCTTAAGTCGTGCCAACTATTAGGTTAAACGTGACCCAGACAAAATCTTAATGGCTAGGTCATGGAGGAAAAAAAGAGAGGAACATAGGGGCTTGGGAGCCTACAAGTCATACTAAAGTCTGGTCAACTAAAGGTAAGACCAGCGGTTTGTCACCAATGGATGAGTAGAGGTTGAGTAAAACATATAACATCCCTTCCTTGGTGGAAATAATGATTCCAGTGGCAGGGGCCCGTGAGAACGACCCTCCCCCAACTGAATGGATGGTCTTTCATAAGAAGGATCTATGGTTGGGAGTCAGGTTTCCCCTATATCCTTTTATAAGTATATTTTTGGCTAGAGGTATCCGCTCTACCTCACAGTAATATGCCAAGACCTTGGTTGCCTAAAGTTGATAAATACCCTTTCATCTTTCCATCCCTAGCCTCAAATGTCCCCAAGAACTGGTTGAACACTAGTCTAGAATCATTATACAAGGTGATCTTATCCGCCACGAGCCTCTTCGATGTCATGGCCCCAAATATGGTTGCCTCATACTCCGCGACATTATTAGTTGCCTGGAAATCAAGTCTAATAGTACACTCAAAATAATTGTTGTTGTGATCAATTATGACCACCCCTAGCCCAACACCGTTGAAGTTATATGCTCCATCAATGAATACTTGCTAGGTTGGACTTTCCTTTTGATCCACCCAACACACTTTCTTATGCCTTTCATTCTTGACGAATTTTGGTGTCTCACTGAATTTGGCCATAAACTCAATCACTGCTTGTCCCTTGATGACTATTCTAGCCATGTACTTAATGTCATGTTTTCCCAGTCTTCTTACTACTTCTGGCCTCGCCAGTAGGATTTTCAGTGGTAGGGAGGTAAGTATTACCACTATGTGCGAGCCTAAGTAATGTTTGAGCTTCCGTGCATTGACTTTGAGGGCAAAGGCCAACTTGTCTAGGGTTGGGTATCTACTTTGAGCATCTGTGAGGACTTGACTGATATAGTAAATAGGGTACTGAACCTTGTCTCTTTTGGCTATGAGCACGATATTGCAAGTTTGAGAAGCCACTACCAAATATAAGTAAAGTGTCTCACCAGGGAGAGGGTTGACCAAGACAGAGGGTTGCTCAAGTATCGCTTGATTTCCTCAAAGGCTCTGTCATAGTCCTTGTTCCAAAATATTGACATGTTTTTCCTCAACATTTTTAAGAATTGTAAACACTTGTCTATGCTTTTGGAGATGAAATTATATAGTGCCATTACTCTTCCATTAAGCTATTGGATCCCCTTCAAGTTTATGGGTGGCCTCATGTTGATCAAGCCCTATATATTGTATGGGTTGGCCTTAATCCCTCAAGTAGATACAAGATATCCTAAGAATTTTCCCGTAATAACACAGAAGACACACTTCTTGGGATTAAGTCTCATACCATACCTACGGATTACTGAGAACAACTTCTCTAGGTCTTTGACATGGCTCAAGGGTTATATTTATTTCACTATCACGTCATCCACGTATACCTCTAAGCTTCTCCCCATATGATCCATAAAAATTTTGCTAACGACGCATGGATAGGTGGCGTCCGCATTCTTCAACCAAAATGGCATTCTGGTATAGCAGAAAGTCCCTTCCTCAGTGATGAAGGATGTTTTTTCCTCATCCTCATGGTGCATTCTAATTTGATGGTATCCAAAATATGCATCCAAGAAACTCATCAATCCAAAGCCGACGACAACATCAACTAGTTAATCAATGCTTAGAAGGGGGAAGCAATCTTTAAGTCAAACCTCGTTTAAGTATGAAAAGGCCATACATATGCAAGGTGAACCACACGCTTTCTTTAACAAAACCATATTTGACAACCAAGTAGGATATATGACTTCCCTTATAACTCATGTTTCTCAAAGGGTAGCAACCTGTTTTTTAATCACCTCATTCTTATCCCTCAGTAATTTTCTCTTCCTTTATTGGATAGGTCTAGCCTCTTGGTTAACATTTAACCTATAAGTTATGACCTCTGGGTCAATCCCAGGCATGTCTGCCAAGGTCCATGTGAAGATGTCAGAATTTTCTCTAAGGAAATGTGAAGGTTACTCATCCACCTTTGCCATTAAGTCTATACTTAGCTTCAAAAGATGGTTCTCACCCTTACCCTCTATTAGTAGGTCTCATACCTTATTTCAATTGATAGTCCTTGCCATAAATTTACCCCCATCCTCTTTTGAGGGAGGCCCTATGGTGATTGCTACTTGAGAGTGAGCTCTTTCATGATGGCATTGTAACAGCTTCTTATCTTCTCTTGATTTCCCCTATCTCTTCTGCGCCCTCGTTAGTAGGGAATTTGATCACTTTGTGGAAGGTGGATGAAATTGTCTTTATTTTGTGAATTCATGGTTTGCCCAAGATGGAATTGTAGTGAGCTAAAACATCAATAATCATAAAATTAGTCATCAGTATTGACCCTCTTGCCATGACGGGTAACACCATGTTCCCTACAACATAGGTGGTGTTATTGTTGAAGCCTACCAATGGTAGTTTTGTCCTTATAATGTTAGTCTCCTCCCCTAAGGCTCTTGCAGTAGATAGAAAAAAAAGATCCACTAAGCTTCATGTGTCAATCATGATTCGGCATACATCATAGGACCCAATTTTCAGAGTGATCACTAAGAGGTCTTCATGATGGGAAGAGGTCTCTTCCTCCTCAATGAAAATGATCTTCACAGAAGACCTCACATTTTCCAAGGTGTACACATGCCGGACACGACGTAACTCCCTAGCAAACCTTTTGCGTGAGTTATTTGAAAGCATACTAACTCTGGGCCCTCTATGTATGGTATGGATAGTTCTGATGTTGGGCTCGTTGTGGGGATCTCTCCTATTGTTTTATGGAGTGGGAATTTTTGGCACCTCTCACCTATTTTTAGGTGTCTGAAGTCTCTTGTCTCATAACCTATATCTTTGTGAAAGGTGCACCATTTAGTTGTGTCCCTAAGTGGAGACTTCATCTTTGTGATCCATTTGAAATTTGGCTCCTTTTCTATTCTTAATACAGCCTGATACAAATTCACTCTCAATAAAGGCCCTCTAAAAGGTGAGAGTGATCTCTCCTAGGGCCCTATATTGTTTGACCATTATCCACTTCCTTTTTTGTTTGGCATAAAGCACTTGTTTATGTTGGTCCTACTACCCTAATTTCCTATGTCAAGACTTATCCTCTTTTTTTCTTTCTCAGGTGTGACCTCCACATCGACTCGATGGCCCTCAATGAGGCTTAGCTCTCTTTTAAGATTGAAAAATTTCCTTGCCTCTTCATATGCTTCCTTTAAAGTACAAGGAATTGTCTTGGTAAGTTCTACGAATAGGTCATAGTTATTGAGTAGACCACGCCTAAAGGCTTCTATAATGATAATGTTAGGGCATTCAGAGATTTTTAACTTTTCCTCCCTAAATCGTTTCATATACTCCTCGGTAGACCTACCCCTCTCTTGAATAATTGAAAAGATGTGGTATGAATCCTTCCTTAAAGGCTTGTTATAAGCGTAGTTGGTGATAAACAACCTAGAAAATTGTGAGAAAGATGTTATGGTGTGGAGTGTTAGGTTGTTGAACCACTTTTGGGCACCATCACAGAGGGTAGCAACGAACAGTTTGCACATTATGACATCTATTTTTCCCTGTGTGAGACTCATAGATACCATGACCATCTTGAAATGTTGTACATACGTGACATGGTGTTTAGATCCCAGATAATCAAGGCATTTGAGAGCATTGAACTTGGCTGGTGGCTCATCATTTTCTATCTCATCGGAGAATGGGGAGACACAAAGTTTCTCATAGTCCCTATCCACATCATAGAGGACCTTACTCTTTTCATGCCTTTCATTGGCCACTTTCAATGCCTGGTCTTTCCTTTTGTTAGCTTACTCTAGTGTTTTAAACCGCGTTTTTCTAGTTTTTCCTCTTCTACAACCACTGCTCGCTACTAGATCTTGTTGAGCTGGAAAGAAGGTTCCCTTCAACTTCCTATGTACTCTGATTTGGTTAGGGCGTGACACATTCCTACATATTTCCTTTTATAAGGCTTGGGGTTCTATTCTCAAAAGCACCTACCTGATTATGAGCGCAGAAACTTGTTTTCAAGTTTGATCTCCTCGAGCTCTCTTCTTAACTTGAAGAGTTAACGAGCCAACTCTTGCTAAGTATTAGTCTCTATTTTGGCCTTGTTAGGGACTAGCAAGGCATTGTCCATTGCTGCCATGGCCTTATTTTTTTCTATTCTTAATTGTTCTTTAACACGTGTTCCTACCATAGTTATAAGTAACAAGCGATGCTTAGTCTCTTAAATCTCTCTTCGGGGTGAATCCTAGAAGGTTTGGGGTCAGAAGCTAAAGCTTGACCTCAGAATTTGAGCCCCACGGTGGACACCAAAGTAATTGGTTGAATGTGTAGATTCCTTAAGAGATTCATTTATTTATAGAACATTATTCATACAGGGGTCGATTACATGGGATGTACACATACATGGGATGTTAAAGGTGTACAAATAATATAAAGTGATACATTTTATAGTTCGAGGTCGACTATAGCTCGAGCTAATGGTCTACCTTATAATTAGCATGGTTTCTTCAAAAGGGTCTCCCTTTTGTTGGCGCGTTACAAGCGTGGGGTCAAGTAGATCATTTAGGATGACTTGTCTTGCGGCTTGGGCTATTTACTAGACTTAAGCTATTGACTAGACTCGAGTTGTTAGATGGGTCGGGCTCTTGGTTGGTCCATATGTCTAAACAAGAATTGTTTCCAATTTGTGTTCATTTGTTCTCCTAGGATTGAGAAAATATGTACTTAGGATTTCTTAAGAAGATAGCAACACGAGGAGCAAAATAAAAGACACTCACCACATGCGGCAATTAGTTGGCAAACTGACAATGGCTAGTCGGGTACTCTAGGTGGACAAAACTTGGGCAATTGTTGACCTTTAATCGAATGAGACCTAGTCGACTAGCTTAGGGGATTAGGCAGTTTCCATCTATCTAGTCATGGACTCCATTCAGGTCAGTAACCCTCGAGTCATCATCTTGTGGTTCTATATGGCTTGGAAAGTGACGTCTTTAGTTGTTTGGCCTTTAAGGCGACAACGTGTACTTCATAACCTAAGAGTATCATCACATCCAATCATTTTCATTGGCTTGACTAGCAACTCGAGTCTATCTTGGATGCTTGCCTCTAAGTGAAGCACTTTTATGGCAAACAATATCGTGGATGTTAACTGTAGAGTATGTGCAGTCATTATAACCTACCGCCCTTAACATATTGCCTTTAGGTAGTCGCTCAAGTCTTAATGTGGGATAAAACGAAATCATTGTAATAAAGTATATTTTAAATATAGATATCAAGATATAATTTTTATAAAATATCAAAAAAACTTAATTATAATATCTATAATATTTTAATTAAAAAAGATATTTAAATGATATTTAAGTGATAATGATATTTAAATTATATTTTTTATAATTTTTGTGATAATTTAATTAAAATATATGGATATTATATTTAAATATTAAAATATGTAAAAAATGGATATTATCATTCTTACTGATATCTAAGTCAATTTTATGTAATTGACAAGTAAAAACTAGCAAAGTTTTAGTAGGAAAACTTATGTTTATCTAGAATGATAAATTATAATATTATTTAAATAATATTTTAATTTTAATAATTTTACGATAAAAGATATAAATATTATATTTTAATATTAATATATGTAAAAAAGTGTTATCATTCTTGGTAATATCTAAGTAAATTTTATGTAATTTACGGAAAAAAACTCACATAGCTTTATATGTTGATATTTGGACAAATAAGTCAAAGAGTTATTTATCTCCCCAATATAATGAATAATATTTATTAATATTAAATTATGATTAATAAATATTGGTTAAATAATAAAAGGTACTAATTATGTAATAATTAGTTATTTTTAATAAAAATATAATATAATTTATTAATTATTTGATAAGATAATATAACTACGTTAATTTTTATAAAATTTTCAATCAAGTTATTTGTCAAATTTTTATGTTTTTTAAAAATATTTTTTTACTAAAAATATAACGATAACAAATATTTAAATAATTTTTTTATTTATAATTTTATCATCTTTTTATAATAAAAATTTTCAGTAATATTTTTTTAATATTTAAGTGTTTATTTATTTATTATTTTAAAATATAAATTATTATTATTTTTAAATATTTTATGTATTATTTATGGTTTAAATCCTTTACAATATTGACAGAAAATTACCGACATAAGTGACACATTTTTCATGCCTTTATTGTGACTGAGCATTTAGAAACCCAACCATTGTGTTATCGATAAAATAAGTTTGAACCCAAAATAAAATAAGTTTGAACCCAAATCAGTGTTTATGTATTTTGAAATCTCAATCACCCTTACAAGCCCATATGAATTAGAGTAAAGTTGTACGAGAGTAAAATAAATAACCATAAATTAATTATTTTAAAATTAAAATAATAAATAAATTAAATTAAATATTAAAATATATCATAAAAATTATTCATAATATTAAAACTATTAAATATTTATTTACGTTTTTTGGTAAAAAAATAAATATTTTTCAAAAGTCAATTTTACCCTTAAAATTCTATCTTAAATTTTTTAAATAGAATTCGGTGACCTTGTAACAGATTTATATTATATTACAAAATAAGTAATTTACTCTTTATTCTTAGATAATTATATTTATGAGAATACTTTTAAAACATTTCATCTAATTTAAATTAAAATAATATGTTAAATGCGTTAATTAAATACTAATAATATATTAATTATATATTAATTAATCATTAAATATGTGTTAATAATAACCCATGATTAGTTATCATATATTAATTAAATACTAATAGTATATTGATTAATCACTAAATGTGTGTTAATAATAACCAATAATTAGTCAAATGGTAACAACAATCTATAAAATCTCTTCGCACATATCTAATACAAACCATACCAATAATATCTTAGCTTCAAACTCAAGATATATTTGATTTGCATTAGTAGGATTTAAAATGTAATTGATTACATCATCACCTGGTATCGAAAACAAAGGCAAAAAAACTCTTTTAAGGCATCTAGACTTGGTTATTCCATCTGATTTACAACCATCCTTGTCCAATGCCGAAGAAATCAGGTATACTAGGTCTTCTTGTCCCTGGGCATCCTCTATGAGATTCACAGATGCGCTGCTCGCTACCGATGCATTTACCGAATGTGGCGCTCTTATCATGTTATTGTTGAAAAGAAAATTCAAATTTCTCTATTGGATGTCGATTCATCCACACTTCCATTCCTTGTAAAGGAAGGCTAATTGTTTGATGGAGTCACATCCCTCACGACATAAGATTGAAAGATCTAAACCTTCTTCTTCAGAGTGGAAATAGAGCAGTTGTGTCTTGTGTCAGCCTCGTCCATCGGGGAGTAGCACCGGGGACTTTAAACGTACAATCTAGTCTCTTAGAAAGCTCATCTTGAAAACCTTACTATCCCTGAGGTCTCCCCTTTTGCTAAAGGTTCGGTTCTTGTCATAGATGAGTGTGAACAAAACCTCCAGCATTTACAAAGCTCCATGGATGCATTTTTTTATTAACTTCCCACGACAATGAGAGGCAGATTTTCCTCTATTGGGATTAACTCGCTTAGAAGGGGTCCCATTCCATTCCTTTGACAAAAGCCCTAACTATAACCCTAAGTAATTTCTTATCTCATTGATCCGAAAAGAAAGGCATAAGTTCCACGTGTACTAAGCCTTCTCTTTATTATATCTTATTATATCTCTAAGAGAATGTTAGGAAATTATTGGGGTACAATTGACTTGCAAACAAAATAAAATTGAGAAAAATGAAGATAAATTGGACACAAATATTTTATGTGAAAAACCCTCAAACAAATTAAGGGAAAAACCACGGGCAAATTTAAGAAGATTTCACTTTAGCAAAAGAATTACAACACCTTTTCTCTAGAATAAAGATTGCACAATTGACAATACTCTCTCTCTTATAATAGAAGAAAACACTCTTCTTAGACAAAGGAAAGACACTAGTATTTAGGAGAAATTTAGTTTTTTCTCTAATACACACACACTCTCTTTCTCTCTCAAATTGGGATACTTCAAATGGGAGGAGAAGCCCTCTATTTATAGTGTGTTTGGCTCCTTCATTATTGGTGTGAAACGAAGATTGCCATTCTTATCTTCATGTGCAGCCACCCTTTTATTCAAAGGTTGCCTAACAATCCATGCATTTCATTCTCCAAAAATAATCCACAAAAAAGGCTTTACCTTTTCATATTTCTCCCACTTAAAGTCACTTTTGTGATAATTCTTCAACCCTTCCTCTCTTGCCAATTCCATGCCACTTACATTTCTGCTAGGCCGATGGAGGATCGACACTGTATGAACTTGTCAGTGTTAATTGGCTTGGTTATAACATCTGCTAGGTTCTCATTAGTGTGAATCTTCTGCATATCCACGCTTCCTTCCTCCATTACTTCTCGTACAAAGTGATATTGAACCCTTATGTGCTTTGTCCGTGAATGAAAAGCTGGATTCCTTACGATGTGCAAGGCATTCTAACTATCACAAAATAGAACGATCTTTTCTTGTTTGTGCCTGAGCTCTTCCAATAACCTTTGTATCCAGACTGCTTCCTTGTAAGCTTGTGTAGCTGCCATGTATTCTGCTTCTGTTGTAGATAAAGCCACAACTGTCTATAGTTTAGAAACCCAGCTTACAGCTCCTCCTGCAAGTGTAAACACATAACCCGTAATGGATTTGCTTTTGTTGAGGTCTCCTACAAAATCTGAATCCACATAGCCCCTAACAATAAATTCTGATCCTCTATAACATAATGCAGCATCTGAGGTTCCTCTGATGTATCTCAAAATCCTCTTCACGATATTCCAATGCTCTCCACCAAGATTTCCCATATATCGGCTGACTACTCCCACTACTTGTGCAATATCTGGTCTTGAACATATCATGGCGAACATCAAACTTCCCACTACTGATGCATACGGTACTCGAGACATCTCCCTCCTCTTTGATTCATTATTAGGAGACATACTTGAGGATAACTTGAAATTAACAGGAAGAGGGGTAGAGATTGGCTTACAATCTTGCATGTTGAAGCGTCGCAAGATTTTCTTCAAGTAATTCTTCTAAGAAAGCCAAATCTTCTTGTTATTTCTATTTCGGTAAATTTACATCCCTAGAATCTTGTTTTCTGATCCCAAGTCCTTCATATCAAATTTCCTAGCCAATTGTGCCTTCAATTCTTGGATTCGAACTTTATTGGGGCCTGCTACCAACATGTCATCCATGTACAACAATAGAATGATATAGTCATTATCATTCTCAAACCTCTTGTAGTACATACAATGGTTTGAACTGAGTCTATTGTATCCAAGACTCATAATGAAGGAATCAAATTTCTTGTACCAACACCTCGACGCCTGCTTGAGACCGTATAGAGATTTGTTCAACCTACAAACCAAGTTCTCCTTGCCTGTTTCAACAAAACCTTCTGGTTGGAGCATATAGATTTCTTCTTCAAGTTCTCCATGAAGAAATGCAATTTTCACATCCAATTGCTCCAAATGTAAGTCAAACGTAGCACACATAGCCAGGACTACTCTGACTGTTGTAAGTCGAACTACCGGGGAAAAATTCTCATTGAAGTCAATGTCTTCTTTCTAAGCATATCCTTTTACCACCAATCTTGCACGTTACCGTTCCACTTGATCATTGCTATCCCGCTTGATCTTGTAGACCCATTTGTTACCAATGGCTTTTATTCCATATGGTAACGGTACCAGCTCCCATGTCTTATTCTTGTGTACAACTTCAATTTCTTCTTGCATTGTTGTCATCCACAGAGTCACATTTGAGCTGCTTGTAGCTTCATGAAAAGTCGAGGGCTCTCCATCCTATGTTAAAAGACAGTATGCAATATTGCTCTCCGTAATATACTCCGAGTGCCAAGCTGGTGGCCTTCTTTCACGAGTAGACTGATGAACTTCTAGAGCCTTAGACTCGACCGGTTCGTGTACCTCGTGCTCTGGTGCTGATTCAGAAGAATTTGGAGCTTCTTCTTCCAGATTATTTTTCATGTGTACCGTTGTAGTCTCTGAACTTTCCTTTGTCATGCTATCGTTTCCTTTTTTTGTTATAGTTGATCTTCTACAAAGATCACATCCCTGCTGATAATAAGCTTATGGGTAGTGGGATCCTACAAGCAATACCCCTTTATTCCTTCAGCATACCCTAAGAATATACACTTCCTGGATTTCGAATCCAATTTTGTTCTTTCTTGGGCGTTATACATCACATACACAGGACATCCAAAATAATGTAATGTAGAGTAATCTGCTGGCTTACCAGTCCATATCTCTATTGGTGTCTTTGAGTCAATTGTAATTGATGGTGACCAATTTATCACATAACAGGCGGTAATCGCTGCTTCTACCTAAAATGAGTTGGGTAGACTCGCAGTACTCAACATAGCTCTTATCCATTCTACAAGAGTTTTGTTTATCCACTCTGCCACTTCATTTTGCTGAGGCATGTATGCGATTGTGAACTGTCGTTTGATACCTTCTTGCTTACAAAGAGCAAGAAACTCACCATCTATGCACTCTCCTCCATTATCTGTCCTCAAACACTTGATTCTTTTCCCAGATTCAAGTTCCACAAGCATTTTGAATTCTTTAAAAATTGAAAAAACATCTGACTTCTTCTTGATTGGATACACCCAACATCTCTTGGAGTAATCATCAATGAAAGACACAGAATATTTTGCTCCTCCTAGAGACATTTTCGGTGATTCCCACACATCAGAATAGATCAAGTCTAGGATGCACTTACTTCTAGCAACAGATCTACTGAATGCCAATCTATGTTGCTTACTTGTAACACAATGCTCATAGAAAGGTAAATTTACCGATTTGAGTCCCGGAAGTAGTTTTCTATCAGAGAGAATCTTCAAACCTCATTCCAACATGTGGCCTAGTTTGAGATGCCACATCATCGTAGATTGTTCTCCATCACTGGTTATTGTGACACACGCATTAGCTTCTGAGAGTGTTTCCCCTTTAAGCATGAATAGATTCACTACGATCTTTTCTACCTTCATAATCACAAGTGCACCTCTCACAATCTTCATGATCTCATTCTCGACATGGGTCTTACATCCAAGGCTGTCTATTTGCCCCAAAGACAATAGATTCTTCGTCAAGTCCTTCACGTGTAGTACATCCTGAATAGTGCGTACCGTACCATCAAACATTTTTATTTTGATAGTACCAATACCAACGATCTCTAAAGCATGATCATCACCCATGTGTACAGAACCTCCTGAGATTGGTTCATATTTGTGGAACCACTCTCTCCGAGATGTCATGTGCCATGTTGCTCCTGAGTCTAGTAACCAGACATCGGTGAACTGCTTTCTGCTTCCAACCTTTGTTGTTGCCTCGCTATATAGAACTTCGGCACTATCTAAGATGCTAGCTACATTCCCTTGAGCATTTGATGACTCAGGGTTTCCACTCTTCTTGTTCCAACAATCCTTCTTGTAGTGCCCCTTCTTGCCACAATTGTAGCATTTAACATTCTTCTTACTTCTTGACTTTGATCTACCATGATTCTGACTCTCATTGAAGCCACGTTCCATTGATCTCTCTCGTGTCACCGTCAAGGCTTCTGCTTGCTACGAACTTGCCTATCTATCCTCTCTGTTTTTACGCCTATTTTCTTCTTCTAAAACAACGGCTGCAATATCGTCGAAGACTAGATAGTCCGAAAGGATGTTATTCGTCAGGTTGATGATGAGTTGATCATACGAGTCAGGTAGACTTTGAAGTAGAATCTCAACACGTTCAACTTCTTCTATTTTATGCCCCAACGTAGTAAGTTGAGAAAATAAAGTATTCAAGGTGTTAATGTGATCGGTTACCGATTTGGATTTCGCCATTCGAAGAGTGTAGAGTTTTCTCTTTAAGAAGATCTTATTGTGAAGTGACTTGGCCTCGTACAGTCTTGTTAGAGTATCCCATATCTCTTTTGCAGTCTTCTTCTCCACCACACTAGACAATACTCCATCGGCTAGTGCTAAATGTAGATTGACAATTGCATTACCATCTATCTCATTCCACTTTTCATCAGTGATCCCCGTGGGCTTTTCTCCAATTGCTTCCAAGCAATTATCTTTCCTTAAAATTGCCTTAATCTTTATTTTCCACAACGAGAAATTGCTCCCGTTGAACTTCTCAATATCGTACTTTGCTGCCATAATGAAGATTTTTTTTTAACTTGAACCGATTTTCACTATTTCAACGTGAACAATACCGTATACGTGAACAGTATCTATCAGTAGTACCCCCGAACCAGGAGCTCTGATACCACTGTTAGAAAATTATTGGGGTACAATTGATTTGCAAACAAAATGAAATTGAGAAAAATGAAGATAAACTAGATACAAATATTTTATGTGGAAAATCCTCAAACAAATTAAGGGAAAAACCACGGGCAAATTTATGAAGATTTCACTATAGCAAAAGAATTACAACACCTTCTCTCTAGAGTAAGGAGAGTACAATTGACAATACTCTCTCTCTCTTATAATAGGAGAAAACACTCTTCTTAGATAAAGGAAAGACACTAGTATTTAGAAAAAAATTAGTTTTCTCTCTAATACACACACTCTCTCTTTCTCTCTCAAATTGGGAAACCCTCTATTTATAGTGTGTTTGGCTCCTTCATTATTGGTGTAAAAGAAAGATTATCACTCTTATCTTCATGTGCAACCACCCTTTTATTCAAAGGTTGGCCAATAATAAGGTTGGTCAACAATCCATGCATTTCATTTTCTAAAAATAGTCCACAAAAGAGGCTTTACCTTTTCACATAGAAGAGTTAGAATGAATCAAAGTATGAATTCGAAACCAAACGATTGGCATGATTGATTTTAATCATGCCTCTCTCACCTCTTTAATGGAAATTACAAATTGCTATATTAATTTGTATAACCTATCAAAACATTGTAGTACTATTTAAGAAAAAAGAACAAATAGAAAAAAGAAACAAGCTAGCATATAATACAACCATAAAATCATAATTAATCTAAGAATAAGAAGAAGGTTTTTTTTTTAATTGAGTTCCATGGATTTCTTTCGCCATATAGTCTCTTCCTGATTATACACCAAATAATAATCAATCAAACAATTTTATTTATTTTTTTCTTTTTCAACGCCCTTTTGGATTAACAATCTGTGAGAATATGTCGGTGCTATTATTTGAATCACTATTTAAGTCTTCATTTAAATCACTCTCACTTCCAAGACTTAAGTTTCTATAATGCAAAGCCAAATTCTGTTTTCTTAAAGTTTCTTCATCAGAACTTGTTTTGCTACGTTTTAAAGAACCATTTGAATCATCCATATTATCTTGCAACTGTAAAGCAAATTCAAGATTCCAAAGTATATCATTCAAAGTAGGACGATCAATTCCATATTCAGACAAACATTTCTCTGCTGTATCTGCAAATTTCTTCATACTTTCTAGATTGATTTTTCCCTTTAAATAAGGATCAATAATGTCTTCAAGTGTTCCTCTTTGTTTGTTAAGTAAAGCCCAATCAGCAAGACTAACTTGTTCTTTTGATAAGCTTGGATTTAAAGCAGGCCTTGCACAAAGGATTTCAAACAGAACGACCCCAAATGAATAAACATCTGATTTTTCAGTGAGTTGTTGGGTTTTGAAGTATTCAGGGTCTAAGTAACCAAAACTACCTTTCACAACAGTGCTAACATGTCCTTTGCTCATATCGGGACCTGTTTTGGAGAGTCCAAAGTCTGAAACTTTAGCATCCCAATTTTCATCTAAGAGAATGTTTGTGGTTTTCACATCCCTATGAATTATGGTCCATTTTGCTCCTGTGTGAAGGTAGTGAAGTCCTTTTGCTGATCCAATGCAAATCTCGAGCCTGCGTTTCCATGACAATTGAGGCTTGTTTCCCTTGTAAAGATGTTCTCTTAATGTTCCTTTAGCCATGAAGTCATAAATCAAGCACATCTCCTTATCTTCCTCACAAAATCCAATCAAAGACACTAAGTGCTTGTGTCTGAGCTCTGAAAGCATCTCAATTTCAGTTTGGAATTCATGAACTCCCTGTTCCGAAGAGGGGTTTGATCTCTTAATAGCAACTTTCATTGACCCTCCATCAATAGCTCCCTTGTAGACCTTTCCAAATCCTCCAACACCAATGACATTGGACTCATCAAAATTCTTAGTGGCATGTTTCAACTCAAAAAAAGAGAAACGCTTACAACGACCTTGAGCTGCTGATGATATGTGACTACCAGCATTGCTTTTGCCAGAGATTGTTGACTTGCTATTGTTATTGGTATGTGAGTTTCCATAGAGAGGAAGCCAACTTGAAGTGTGTGGTTCTGTTCCAGCGAGTCTTTTCTTTCGTTGGTAGATAACAACACAAATTGCAGCTGCTAGACCAAATGCTGCAGCTCCACCAGCAGCTCCATATATCACAGTAGCATAAGATGTCTTGGGAGTTTGAAAAGATTTATGCTCTTGCTCATTCTTCACCAACATTTGAGAAGGTTGTGGATTAGGTCCTGCCAAATTTTTTGACATTTCAAGCTTGAATATCTCGAGTCCATTGAGCATTGCATCATAGAATTCAGGCTTTGATTCAGGAGCAGGATGCATTGCCAACCAAAGATCTTGTTCAACTTTCGGATTGGTCACGTAAACTACATAATCTTTGTATGTTGGAACTCCCTTTCCTCCAGACCAACCAATCACATCAGCCCCACCTTGAGCAGTTTGATTGTTGATAAAGATATCGAAAACTATCTGATTGATTTTTGTGTTATGAAAATCACAGAAATGCAATCTGACAAGATACATAAATTTGGGATCAATTTGAGGAAGTACCCAAGTGAGATTATAATTCTGATTGATTGATTTTGAATTACCCATTGATCTTGCTGTGCTATAAACATCAACAGGAGCCACATAATTAGAAACATCTTTGTAGTCAATTTTAACATTTGGGGTTGCCTGATTAGTGACCCCAAATCCAGCACCATATATATAAGGAAAATCATCATACCATGTTCTACTTAAACCAGAGTCATTACTGGGAGGAATAAACTGCCCACCTATATTCAACCTATACATAGTTTGCATATTTAAAGTCTTAGCGTCAACAGTCTGATCAGAAAACCCTAAAACTGTCACCGTGTCAAATATCTCCGGCATCGAAACCAACTCAATACCATTAACATATGCAAAACCCACACCAGGCTCAAAAGTAACACTCAAAGACCCTGACTTGATAGGGGCTAAGGAGTATTCTTTAATAATGTAAGCCTGCGTGAGAGCCTTACAAGTTAAGGAAGCACTAAAATTTTTCAAGAGAGTTATGTCATTTGCAAGTACAGAAAAATAGGCCTTTTCAGCATTGTTGCTTCCATAAACTGCAGGGTAAAAATGGAATCTGAGATAATATCTAGTGTCAGCCTTTACAGGGAAATTGTATGTTGCTTTTGAGGTAAAAATTCTAGAAGTAATGTATGGAACATCTGAAGGTAGAGAAGGGTCTTGAAATTGAGCCTTGACTGAATTTGAATTTGTTCCTGGTGCAATATATTTAGAATCTGATTCCCATTTTCTTCCATTGGAATCATTCCCACCATTTTCTGAGCCACAAGCAAGAGAGATAGAATCTGAATATGGGTTTGAGTTTATGCTATGAAAGGAATTGAAAATCACAAAAACAAGAAAAAATAATTTCTGGGTTTTTGCGTACATGGCTTAGTAGAACAATAAATTAGGAAAGTGGGAGACAGAACTCACTTTAAGGCGTACAGGAAAACAAAAGGAAGCTGATGAAAATAAAAGGAGTAAAAGGGAAAGTTTTCCTGTACGCCAAAATAAGAATAGGGCTTTCTTGTTTTTTCTTCTTTGCGCTTATCTGGGGTTATTAATCTAAGCCATATCTATTGAACCATGGTGATTCAGAGATCTCAAACAACTTTGCTCTGGGTTACAACAAGAAGAGAGGGATACTTTTTTTACTTTGTTTGTTGAGATTTTTGTTTTTTCTTCCCACTTTGTTTTCATTTCCATTTTTGGGTAAAGTCCTAGCATTCCAAGAGATTCGAAAATAGTTTAAAACCAAAGGTGAGGAGATACAGTTGTTTGTGTTTTAACCATTGGACAAATATAGTATGCTTATTTTGAGATTTAGTTGGTCAGGCAGGGAAACGGGTTGAAAATTCTTTGGACTTATATTGCTTAGGTATTCAAGCCTCATACATGTTGATAATAATTTAGGATAATGATGCTGTTAAAATAATTTTTACTATTGTAATAATAATAATATATAAAATACTTATTTTTTAATATTAATAATATCTTAATGTTATTATTATAAATAATATTCTCGTAATATTAATAATTTATATCGTAATAATATTCTCGCATAATTACGTACTATTTGAAGCAATTCTCAATAAATGCATACCATGATAATAACTAAATTCATTTTGTTTCATGTCAAAAATACTCAGTCTCGCCGATCCTTGACTTGTAAAAGGCAAGTAAGACAAACTGTTAATTACAAATGTAAATAAAATAAATAAGTACAAAGAAATTTAAAAAAACTTTAAATATTCTTTTTTGGTTTAATTATTGACTCACTTGCTGTGAAACTACAATAAGTCCAGCAAAAGAGGTAAACCTCTGCTGGGTTCCCATTCATACCAAAAGTCATGACTAAATTTAATGTACCCAACATAGGCACCTATGATGGTGCGAAAGACCCCTGGAGCACCTTGGAAACTTCAAGGGGTGGCACTACTCGTTCGTCATGTGCTTCTGTGGCCTACCCAAGTAGCATAAAATACACCTACAACAATGCTCCCATAACGGGCCTGACTTGCTCGCAAAAGAATAGTTTATACAAAGGGGTTTTGTCTATAAAAACCAACTCTTAGACAATAGTTTAAAAATGGACATAAGTAGTATTTTTTTTAAAAATAGGCAAAATCTTACCTTAAACTTGAAAGCAATTAATTCTATTTTATAAAACATAATTATTATAAATATAAAAAAATATTAACATCTTATAAATTTATAATTAATTTTAAATACATAAATCTTTTTTATCATATCATATATTAAAATTTTTATTTTAAAAAATAAAAAATAATTTATTTATAATAAAATAAATATAAATTTATATATATATTGAAAATGATATGCTAAATATTTTGATAATTCATAAATAATATAATACATTATTATTTTTATATAAATTATTTTATTATTTTTTATTTATAATAAAAATAAATTGTTATTTATTAAAAATTGATGAATGGGTATATTTTAAAAAAATAAGGTTATGTGAATTAGTGAAAGAGAGAGAAGGAAAAGACAAAAATAATTATTTAAAAAAAACGTAATTGATGGGCTGCTAATTAAAAAAAAGGAGAGAGAGAAAATGTAATGGGAGTTAGAAAAAACAAATGAAAAAAAAGAGAGAAAAAATGTGATGTATAATAAAGAATAATTAAATTACATAAAAAATATAACTTTTTTAATAAACTATAACTTACATAACTGTTTTGCAAAATTTTATAACATTAATTTTTTATCTTATTATAATAAAAATAACCTAAATAATATAATACATTATTATTAAATATAATAAATAATTATAATTATGATATAAAAAATAATATTCATATAAAAATTAAATTATTAAAAAAAATTATGAAGTCTCTTTCTCCAACTTTTTACAATATACAATACAAACATAGAACATTATATCACAAATTTTGTGTGAAAATATTATCTAATATAATAATATTATAATTATTTTTATTATTAATATAATAAATTATATTAATTATATCTAATTAATTATATTTTAATACTTAAATTAAATTATTGATAATAAATATTTGTTATTTTAATAATAATTAAAATTATAATAATATTAAAGATATGTGTTATAATGTAATCTATTTTTTAATTTCTTTAATCTTAAATAATTTATTTTTTAAAATGTCAATAATTTATTTTAGTAAAATTTTTAATAATTTAAATTTTATAATTTATTATTATTTTAAATTATTTTATAATAAAATTTTGATAATTTATTTGTTATAAAAAATATATTTTTATTATATAAATATAAATTATTATTTATTAAAAGTTGGTAGAAGAGAATATTTTATTTTTGATTTTTTTTAGAAAATAAGGAGATGAAAAAAATGGTGATTAAAGAAAGAGAGAGAAAAATAGAGTTGTATGGAAAGCTGGAAAAAGACAAAAAAAAAAATGACCTGCTAATTGTTGAATGGGTCATAAGGAGCATATTTCTAAAGTAAAACACAAATAAACCTATTTCTAAACTATTGATTAGAAAATGACCATTATAGACAAAAATCCCTAGACAAACACCCACCTTCACATAATGAAGAACACAATCTATGTCATTCTAAAACGCCTTTCTGAGCTGCATGATTTGGAACCACTTCCCTTCAATGAGGACTCCCTATGGCATCCCCTAGATGCCCGAAATTAGCACCCACCTGTGGTCTGACAAGCCACCTCGCAGAGTATAGTCCAAGATATCCACCTAATAGGTAGCATAGTATACACTAATGCTTTACAGATTGTTGCCTTACAAGTCGTGATGTGTACATTATTACCGTCCTATAGGTAGCAAAATCCACATTTAAATATAGTACAAGTCGTGCTTCAACACCAAACGAGATAGTTTACCCCTTCTAGGCCACGTCATACCTTTACAACATAATGTAACTTTTAAGACTATGAAGTCTGGAGCGTTTCCTTTGAGGTCATATAGTACAATCTGAGTCTTTTAGAGGCTCAATATCCATAATGATGCCTACTAGGTTGCACCTGACATAATAGTATGTCACTGAATAGGCCATACCATCACATATTACAAATAACTTAGACCAAGCCTTGATCGTCTAAAGTATGGCCTTCCAAACGTGTAGTCCAGATTGTCGTTGTCTGCCATGGACCCTCAAGGAGTGAACTTCCACCTATCTTAATAGGTATAATGATTTATCGATCTAGCCAAAAATAGTATATGCTCGGGTTACGACAATTTCAAGCACACCAAGTAAGAGGATGATGATAGATCAGGGGCTTTGTAAGCAACATCTAAAAACATAAAAAGAGTCACACGTATGTGACAAGGTGCATATAGATATAAACCCAATAAGAACCCAAACACATGTATCAAGACTACCCATCCATCTAACCACGAGTCGTCTACTCAGATGAACGTGCGGGACATAGGTTATATAACCATCCAACCAAACATAATATGGTCAAATGGGACAAGTGTTAAAAAATATGGATACCAATAAAAGTGTATCAGAACTCTCCATAATTATACAATCCTCTTAGAAAAAAGAGTCATATCATTAATAAATCCCTTCAGTCCCAACTAGATGGAACCCAATTGTGCACAATTTTACCACACAAAAACTTGTTGGCCATAACCTCATGCATCCCCTACTCAATCACCATGCTACGTGGACCTTCTCAGTCCATATCTATCCCAGAATGCACCCATTGTGACCAAATCTATCCTTATTCGTTTGTTCTTTTATCCTTTGTAGTTGAGTTCAATTGTACCACCAATGCACAATAGTACCAATATGACAAGGTGTGCTAATGACATAATGATAGGAAAAATATCCAAGTATAACTTCCCACATCCAGACGAGTGTATGGAGTTAAGAAAGAGACTTTAGAGATTCAAAGAAGTCCTTTCATTCAAACATTTTCTATAAAAACCTAAAGAGTTTGGCATGCATGCTTTATAGTACAAAAGGTGAAAGACATCCTATAGCTTTGGAGTTGAGTTTTTGAAAGCTAATATTGACTTCAACATAACTCCTTAACCAATAGTTTGATTGAAAATTTAATAATTGTGTACATTTTGAATGCCCAGGTAAAATGCAAAATCCTTCAACTAGATAAGTAAATGGCAAACAAAAGCAAGCCTTTCGCTGCTAGTATGGATAAAAGAGCCATAAACTCTAATATTGATGAAGCTACAAACCTACCTCTTCATCATTCATCCATGTACAGAAGGTCCAAGGGGTAGATATTGGGTGTAAATTCATAAATGTCACATGGAAAGTGATGAGTTGTCCCGGTGAGTAGAATGCCTTATGAGTCAACCCAATAGGTAATTTTAGATGAGCATATATGTTGGATAATATCTATAAGAGATAAGTGATCGATAAATATCTCTTAGTTATCTGAAAGAGATAATTTCACAAAGATAACCACAATGCTATAACAAATCTATGTAAATGGGTAAGGGATATACATAGGTTCATTCTAATCCATATATTCATTCTGTACACTTCATGCAAGATTGAACATCTAATCTCTCATAATATTGACAACCAATGAGAGCTAAAATCTCAAACATTCTCTTTCTTTAATAATAGAGTGAGACCTTTAGCTCATCTATCATCCATAGCTGCACATACTTATTTAAGCATTGGAAAGCCAAAGGCCACCACCCCCTTTGTTGGTCCAAGATCCTAACAAGTTCCTTTCATCATCGTTGATTGAAAAAACAAGAATATCTTTTCTTTGGTGTTGACAAAATCAACATCAATATCTAATTTTTGAAAATGCCTATAAAATCCCAACTAAATAGACCTAAACATTTATAAAATATTTTAAAATTCTAAATGAAAACCACTGGATTTAAAATTCCATTGAAATTTTTAAAGACTCAATTGAATTAACCCCTGTTAGTTTGAACACATGCTGATGTTATGCTCAGTTTTTAACACATGTTCAAAAACACTTCCAATTTTGAACTATCTCCCAGCTTTAAACACTATTTTTTTAACAAATTTTCATGTGCTCGAGAACAACTTATTTTGAATATACATTAAATTGTTTTCATAATTAAACACCTATTTTGGGCTTTGTTATTTTAGTAGCACCACGATTATACTTTTGATATCATTTTTACCCATATTTTTGATGTGGTACTTTAGTTGTACCACAAATTAAAAAAATGTATCAATTTGATGCAATTTGTAATTTAATTAGAAATTTTTTACATGTATAGTAATACACATGCAATATTCAGAGAATATTTTGGGCAATCAATTAATTGATTATCTAAAAATACCCTATGAGTATCGTTTAATTAATTAATTATCTAAAAATGCATGGTGAATATCGCATATGAATTACCATACATGTGAAAAATCCTCAATTAAATAAAAAATGATATCAAATTGATATCATTTTTTTAAATGGGGGTATACTAAAGTACCACCTCAAAAATATGGGTAAAAAATAATACCAAAAGTAGAATCGTAGTACTACTAAGATAACAAACCACCTATTTTAGGAAAAATTCCATGCATGTTTGAGTTTTAAAAACTTCATTTTAAACACATGTTAGGTGTCAATGAAATGGTAGTAATGTTAATCATGAGTAGTGTTAAATAAAAGGGTTAGTTACTTTTTATACCTAGAATGTAAGATAATTTGTAAAAATGTCCAAAACATTTACGTTGTTGTAATTATACCAAAAACATATGAGTAACGATTAAAACATGTCCAACAACATGTATTTTTAAAGTTGCAATTATGCTCACAATGTACGAATAATTATGCAATTATTCTCAAAATTGGGCATGTTTTTGTCATTTCATATACATTGTGGGCATTATTGCAACAAAGTAAATGTTTTGTATATTTCTATAAATTATTCCATACATTATGACCATAAAACGTAATTAATCCTAAATAAAAAAGATAAAAAAATATGGTTGACTTTCGAAGGAGAATTGTAGAAAAAAATAAAAAATGAAAAGGCATCTAAAGTGTTATATTTTGAAACTAGTATAGTGTTAGGGGTTAGCATATATATGGTGCACATAAATTTGATTTATTTTCAGGCTAAATAGCTTTTGAGATACCTAACTTTGAACTATTTTACACAAAGGTATTTGGATTTTTTTCTTCTATAAAAGGGTACCTAGTCTATCATGTTTACATATAAGTTTTTTTTGTGATTAATTTATGCCGCATAAGCTAATTAGTATTAATTATATAGTAATTAAATGACTTGACAAACCTTAATAAGTGTTAATTAGTTAAAGTAGAAAAACTTAATCGCCAAAAAGGACTTATGCATAAACGAGAAATTGTTTTGGATACCTTTGTATAGTGAAAAAGTCTAGACATCTTTATATAAAATGGACAAATTTGGGTGCCTAGAAATAAGTTTTTGAAAAAGTATATTTATTACAAGTTTTTGATAAATCACAATTAATATGGTACAATATTATGAGTACATATAGTTGTGCCTCACCAACTCATGTGTATAAGTCAGGTAATCTAATTGCCCTTCCATAATGATGAAGTTGTAGTGGATCTTAAATAGGTATTGTAGTTTTCTGGTTTGGTCGAGTATCAACATTAAAAGATGGTTGTTGTTTAATCCTATGAAACTCCAATTCCTTTAGCACTACTTTGTTATAAGGCTTGTTATTGTTCATATAATTATCTTTAAGAAATATGACATTTGTTGATACAAACACCTTATTATCTTTTACTATTATAGAACTTTTCTCCTTTCATTTCTTTGCAATATCCAACAAACATACATTCTTTTAACCTTAGTTCCAATTTTATATACTTCCTTTAAGCATGTGTGCTCCCCAAATGTGGATATGGCACAAACTAGGTTTATGTCTTATCCAAAATTCTATGTAAGTCTTAGCGATAGACTTGGAAGGAACAATATTCTACCAGTATGTCATTGTTTGTAGGTTATATCCTTAGAATGATATAACTAGACAATGATTCATAGCTTACCATTGACCTAACCATCTTAAGCAAAGTTCTATTTCTTCTCTCTATAACATCTTTTTGTTTTAGTGTACGAGGCGCAGTGAACTACGAGACAATCCTATGCTCTAACAAGTGGTCCTTGAACTTCGTGTCAAGGTATTACCCACCACGATCGGATTGTAACATATTTAGTTACTTATGTAGTTTCTGTTTAACTTTAGGGTAAAATTCTTGAAACTTTCTAAAAGTTTCGAACTTATACTACATTAGGTAAATATATTCATATCTTGAGTAATCATCTATGAATGTGACAAAGAACTCCTAGCCACATCTCGCTTGGATATTCATAGGTCCACAAACATCTAAGTGTACAAGTTCGAGTGGATCAGTGGCTTTAATTCCCTTTGCAAAAAAATGATCTTTTGGTCATCTTACCTTCTAGAGAAGGTTCACAGACTAGGAGATGACTAATACTTAATTCTCTCAAAGGACCATCATTTAGTAGTCTTTGAATTTGGTTAAAGTCATAGATACATATCTTCTTTAGGAGAAATTTTTCGCATTTTAGGTTTAGGTTGTTCAACTATAAACATTTTAGAGTTAAGTAGTAAGTTGTTATACTTTTGTTTTAGTATATATAGGTCATTTCCCACAAACATTGTACAAACAAGTGTTTGATTTTTATAAATAATCACACTATTATTATTAGATGAAACTTTATAAAATCATTAGTACAATCTAAAAATATAAATCAAATTTTTGATAAATCCAATAATAAAATGAATAGTATCTAATACTAAATATCTATTATTCCTAAATTTAAGTTTAACTTCTCCCACCACTTTAGTTGAGAAGAGATCCACAATGTCCATTCACATCATCTAGTGTTGATTTGAATGTTCGATTGGCGAAATGATCAACTATAAAGAAGAACATACATGGTTAGTCACCTTATATTATACATGTTATATCATACAATATTTATAATATTTAAGTTAATCTCAAAGTTAAATAACATAATCACTTTTAACCAAGAGTATTCACAGGAGAGAATGACGATACATAACCTCTTTCAAAACTATCCTCTTAGACAGAGCATTGTTCCCATGAAAGATTAGTAGCACAAATGCTACTAAAAACTAATCTCTTAGGTAAAACTCTCTTAGATCTTTACTTTTTATGTTATTACACAATTAGTTTTTTTTTTAATTTTTTAGAGCTCATTATTTAAAGAAATTAAAAATTAAAAATTAAAAATTAAAATTTAAAAGTTAAAAGTTAATTTTTTTTGTTTTTTTTAAACTAGCTAAAAAAATAACATTTATTTACAACTCATAAAAATTTTAAAATTTTGATAAATAATTTAAAAATACTATTCCTTCCCCGGTAACGGCGCCAAAAACTTGATGGGCAAAACCTGTATCGTGTCAACAATATTGATCCTACGCATACTTTGGTTTTATATTTGTAAAACTCTCGCAAGTGTACAAATCATTTTATAGAAAATAACAAGTATACTCTCAAGGTCGATCTAAGGAAGGAATATATGTGGTTTTTAATTTATTATTCAAACTTTTAAAAATGAAATTAAATCTTAAACATCTTTTCATAATATTTTGGTTTTTGTGTTTCCTAATCTAATAACATAAAAAAAATAAACATAGATATGAATTCAATAAACAATTATGCAAACTGTTATCATTCATAACATTGGAGTATTTATTGATATAATAATTAAGTTAATTATGTTTGCTCATAGTATTTAGGTTATTAAAGATATAAATTGATATTTACTGATTCTCTTTTTTTATATATAAATACCACATTTTGTGGGGTTATATATTCTTTGTTCATTAAACAAATCAATTAGCACCTATGGGTAGGGTCGATAATTAATTTAGTTAATTAAATTAATTTCTTTTTTTCTATGAGATTGAAAAATGAACCATTTAAATGTCACCTTTGGTGGGGTTACACATTTTAAACTTTATTCAAGGTGTTCAAATTAAACCTAAGAATTTAGTTATCTGAGTACTAACTTTCAAATTTCAAAACCATTACTAAAAGTATGTTGTCAACACATTTTCGAATAATAGTTTTTATAAAAACTTTTGAAATAGAGTTAATTTCACTCTAATTATCGGGTAATTGTACCAACAAATAAAAGAGTATTACTTTAAATCAAACCGGATAATTAAACCTTAAAAAATATATTTCAGATTTAATATAAAATCCTAAAATTCTAAAAATTACTAAACCACACGAAGAAAATAAAATCAAACACAATAAAAATGAAAATGTGAACATAAATTTTTTTAAAATTGTTAAATTTTTTAAAATTAAGCATGGTCACTTTTCACCACCCCCAACCTAGAACTTACATTATCCTCTATATAACATTTGTAAATTAAAGATAAAGAGAAAAGAGAAGAAAATTTACTTATTTACTGAGAATGTGAAAGTAGTGATGGAGAAATGCAGGTGCATCTATCGTATTCATCATTAAAGTTCACACAGACATATCGCTGTGAACTTCTAACATCTTAATAAAATATTTTGTTTTAACAATTCTAAAATTATTCAAATGCAATTAAACTAAAATAAATTAAATAAAAAATAAATAAAAGAAAATGACCTAAAATGATGAATTGTCACCTATCTAGCGCTTAGTTTAACATCTTAGCAAGACATAAATTTGGGGATTTTATTTTAACTAAACTCAATGTTCCTATATCATTGAGTCAATCAAACCTACAGGTAAGACAAGTTTGTCTACCTATACTTTTTAAGTCATGTCCTATGGAAAAAATTATTTACTTAAAATTAGGGACATGATTGTGGGTTTTAGATAACCCACTTCTAAGTGCAAGTCAAATAACTAAGGCATCAAAACACAGTTATACTTAAATCTAACAAAAAAACTACATTCTTTTATCATAGTTTATGATTAAAAACTTTAAAATTTTGGAGATAGCTTCAGATTTTTTTTAACTAATCTAACACTAAGTCTTAAAATAAATACTAAACAATAAAAATAAAAATTAAGTAAAGTAAACAACAAAAGAAAATAATAAAAGAAATAAAGTAAAATAAAGAAAAGAATAAAAAGAATAAAAAAATTATAAAGATTTTACAATATATATATAATACAAACAATTTTTATAGAAATTTTAATGCATATTATTATACATATTTAAACTATACATATTTATAATACACTATATCTATCATATAATACAAACACATTTTTTTACAAATAAAGAATTCATTTTAAAATTATACCTCAAAAGAATTCTTACAGAACTTTGATGCTAATTCCGTTTCTAGAAAACCTCCAACTGGATTTGCATTTTCGTTTATTGAATCAAAAACTAAAAATCTATGAAAACATAGCTAGTTCTTCTCAAAGAGAGAAGAACTTTAAAACTAAAAAAACTACAAAAAACTAAGAAAGCTTTCTATATAGAGAAAGAATTGAGAAAATTTTATGTGTTGAGATTAGAGGAGAGGGTCTTTTTATAGGTGAGAAAAAGGCTAAAAAATGATAAAATATCTTAAAAATTGGTCTTGGATGTGTTTGGACAAAAATGGCATGCTCTGATGGGGCATGAGCGCGCACAGGTGCTGACATGGCATGAAAGGGCTGTGATGCGGCATAGGCAAGCTCTGACACGGGATTTGGGTAGTTTTGTCATTTTTTCCATTTTTTTGACTTTACTTCATTTTTTAAAAATATATTTGTGATGTATTGCATCCAGTATTTTTCTTGGAGTCTTTAAATTATTTTTAAATGAAAATACTTGAAAAAAATAAAGTACTCATGATAATTTTGGTGCTTTTTAAGCACTCATCATCACCCTCGAATCAACTACCTAAGTTAATGTATTACATAAATCTATGAAAAGAATTGAGGACAACTCCTCTTCCAATGTCCAAGCTGGTTGCAATGGAAACAATTTTCCTTGGCAATGTTCTTATTCTTTCCCTTTTCGTCTTTAAACATAATACTCCTCTTTTTACAAGTCTTGGTCTTTCCTAATACTGGTGCCTTCCTATTCTTACTAATAGAAGGTTGAGCCACAATAACATTTGTCTTTCCCTTTTTTCCATTCATAACACCTTCAAAGGTAGTTAGCTTATTTAGCAGCTGAGTTAGATTGTATGTCAACTATTTCATAAAGTATTTACTTTTTAATAGAAGGAATTGTTGGACAATGTCTCCAAGATAGTTCCAACTTGAGTAGCCTTATTAGTGACTGTCCTATTTAGTTCAACATCATTGATATGTGTGATCATTCTGAGCACACGTTGACATATAAGTGTACCTTCTTTCACGGTGGAATTCATAATATCCTTCATGACCACATGCCTTGCTTGGTCAAATGGGTAACCAAACATAACTTGTAGAGACTACATTATCTCATAAGCATATTCTAACTTTTCATATTAGGTCTTGATCACATCATCCATCGAGATCATAAGGTAACAATGTGCCTTATTATTGGATTCAATGCAATAATTATATGGATTTCAAATAATTTTTGTATTATTAGTGGTTGTACTCATGTGTGTTACCTTTCCTTGTACAAAAGACGATATATGTTTTATTCTTACTTAGTGTACTTTTCCCCCTCTATGTAAGGTTAGCTATTACAGATCAATAATACACATATGCATATAGTTAGGAACACTTTGTATGCGAGCATATTTACATACATTACGGGGCTGGTTTTTGTAGTGTATATGCTAGGTGGTTACATTCATGTAATCTTTTCTTATTCACTTTATACATTACTGGTCTTTGGTTACTAATCACATCACTTTAGATGGTGTGGACTTTGAAGGAGATCTAGGTTAGTATTCTAAACCAGGTTATTGTAGAGGTAGAAAACGAGAGCAACAATAGGTAGTTAAGGCAGGTGTCCCGACTAATTAGGGTATTTGGGTTTATACTTTTCTACAAGTTGTATTTTTTTATTATTTTTAATAGATTGTTTGCTGCTGAGTGGTTACATTAAGAAATTCAAGGATGTTACCATATAAATAGGGTTTCTATGTGAGTTTACCCTGTTATATCCAATGTTATGCATGTTCAAATATGTGGCTGATACAATCAGAGTTTAAATGGTTTATGTCTCTACATATTGAAATTTAAACTCTGATTTAAAAGCTTTTATTATTTATCATCAACTTTCTGATTGCTATATAACTTATCTAATTCTTATTTCTGTCTGTTTATGTTTAATGTATTAATTGCTATTTATTATGTGACGAGTCCTTGAGAAGTCAATATCTCTTTAACTTGAAAATTATCTGGCCTTGGACTCTTTCTTTGTTGTTATACCTGATCAACCTATTGTGTTAGTATAATTTGAGTTCCTATCATATATGAACTAACATACTACATGTAGACTATGATTAGAAAATGTATTTGACATATGTTGTCACATACCTTCTTTTCTTTATGTGTAGCATGTCTATATATTTCTAATCATTGCTCATGCTGTATTAAATTAATCTGCATGCTTCCTAATTAATTTATATAACTTTTTTCTATTATGTGCATGTGAGTTTAGTGTAAGTCTCTAAAGAGTATGTATCTCCTTACCCTAGTAGTGCACCAGGTGTTGAACTATTTATTAAGATTTGCTATGTTTTGTTTAATTGCATATTGTGAGAATATAATCATCATTCATCGAATATATTCCCACATATAAAGTTTTGAAGTGATTGAAAATCCTTTATGGATCTAGTATGCTTTCTTGCCTCATATAATATTAGTTGTTTACTATACTTATGGTCATTATTAGTCTGTATAGGAGCCTTTAAGGCACATGATTATTAGTGTGTTTACCATAGTTTGTTCCTTCTAACTGTCGGTTTTTTTATTATGTGTTGAATTAAGCATATTGTTTTGTACTTTCGCTATATTATTTGCTTAATTCACATTTGTGAGGCTTGCTTGGCCAAATTGGTATAGAGCTGGTGAAAATATTTCATTGGTTAGTGTTTTCATCCTTCACCTAGGTCCGAGTTATCTATATGAGTTGAAATAAAAATTAAACTTTGTGTAATTGTTCCTACCTATAGGAATCTTCATAAGTTATTAAAATTAGGTTTATATTGGATTTTCATTTGTTAAAATCACCGTCAATTTCTAATTCCCAATATGGGTCAAAATTGAATTTTTCATAATGTAGAAAAAATATATAAAGAAATTGAATTTGCATGCATATCACAACTATCATTTAATATAGTAAATAATGGATGAATATATATATATAATGTTACCAATGTTAGCTTAATATTGGTCATTAAGTCTCTCAATTGAATGAGACTTTCTTAGTAAAAAAACTACCCAATATCTCCATTTTGATAAATATTTATAATCGTTATATTTTGATCGAAATGTAATTAACTTCTTAATTATACTTGTTGAGTGTAGTATACTATTTTGGGTTCCACTACTTATTTCAAGGACTGCTCCCTCCAGGAGTAATCTCTTGGCTTCTATAGTGGTTCCATATCCATATAGAAAGTCATGGTTACAATTGATCCTAATTAAACACCCTCTTCTAAGAGCGTATATAGAAAGTCATGGTTACAATTGATCCTAATTAAACACCCTCTTCTAAGAAGACGCTCTACAACATCTCGAGGCCTCAATTGGTCTTTTGCAAGTAGGCACTAATAGTAGAGACAATGGGAATACTGTCAAGCCTCTCTACTCCTACTTAGTATTTTAAATAGTTAATTTAAATTTAAAAAAAATCTCATATTTCTAATTGGATACATTAAATCATTTGAATTCTAATAACATTCAATTGAAATTAATCTGCTCATTTAACCAAATGTTCTTTCAATTATAATATTTATAATTGGGTTTGGTCACGTAAATTGTTCACATGTTCTACTTTTATTAATTTAATCATATTAAATTAATCTAGTGCATGTTGATATTTTTCCATAAAACTTCTTTTACTAAAAATTAACAATGCATCTACATGTATGTGATGCATTATAATCAATTTAAAAATTATATTAAATCCTATGTATGGGCATTTTAAAATTATATATCATGACATATTCATGCCAATGTTATCCAAGTCATCAACTATTGATATCAAAAAAATAACATATAAAACATAAATAAATATACATGTTATTTATGACTGGATTCATTTGTATTAAAAAATAAATAAAAAGGAGTCAAAATTAATCTATGTAACCATTACGTAATTAATTAAATTGGGTCATATCCCAAGCTTTTTATTTTCTTACAAAAATTTGGCACGACCCATTAAAGTCCAAAACTATAAATTTTGTATCCAAAAATATGTGCATTGCTATAAAGTATCATCAAATGGAATCGAACCGAGACACATGTGATCATATGAATTTTTTTGGAGCAAGCCAGACATTGTGCCACTAGCTAGCAACTCGCAATTGACATGGTGGCTACACCATGACCATCCACTACATCAACCACCAACCACGGTGGCATGCATCTCTCAACCTTGGTGTCCTCTATGTGAACAATGTCAACATTGTCCACGACTCCTCCCACCTTAGTGCTAGTGGCTTGGGCAATGCTGGGCAGCATGACCTGGTATTATTCGAGTCACTGTTGGGGTTGTTTTGATACTCTTTTGGTAATAGTTTATGATACAAACCCAATGCAAATTACAAACATGATATCTAAAAATTTCAAAAAAAAAAATCCAAGAAAAATCCAAATAATGAAAAACTAATTGTTATAAAATTCATATACCATCAACTAGACTTTAGAACAATTTTCTATTGAAAGAACACAAAAGAACCATTCAATAAATGACTATATATAATTCATTTATACGATGAATAAACCATAAAAATTATATCCAATGCCATTTTAGTGCTTACCCTAAACATGACATCACATACATAATTAAATTAAAAATATCCTAAGAAGGCTTTGATATCAATTATTGTTTTTTCTTTGAAGATTTTTCGATAAAAATTAAATTTTTTAAATGAAAATTATGGAAGTTTATGGTATTAGTAACAAAAATTTGCCTAATAAGATATGATATTTATGATTTAATCACAAAGTAGAATGAGATTAAGTTTCTAGTTTGTGAATAATTGTTGGAATTTTTGGGCTTCCAAATTTTATCTCTCAACAAGGATGAATGGGATAGAAGGGTGTCCTTGCAATCTCCAAGTTGATCAAAAATTTATTCAAGTTCTCCAACTTGAACCCCTTATGCATGAATAGTGTTGTTTTATAAGAACAATCTTGATTCAAGAACCACTTTCTCGAATTATGAAAGTTTAAAGTTATGGATCTAATTAACTAGAGGTAGTGAATATGAATTTTTTTGAATTATTACTAATTAAAAATATAAGTGTTGTCTCTTTTGGAGAACATAAAACGTGCAAGTATACACGGTTACAAGTAATAAAATTTGATAAGTAAAGTATCGTTCCCACGGAGATTTGTTACTATAGTTTGTTGAGTACTAAAATTATTTCTCTCTGATTTTATCCAAAACAATCGTTGATTTAGAAAAAAGTTAAAGAGTTAACAAAATAAAAGAAATCTAGGATTGCAATTTTCACCAAATTAATTCACTCTTATCATATTATTTTCTTTTGATTTATATTTTTTAGTACATTTAATTTGTCAACCGAAAACTTCTAATTTTATTCATACATCTCTTCCGAGCTCCGTATAAACACACCTCGTTAAATAAATTCACTATATTCCTATGAGAATCAAATTTACCGAGATTCATTACGTTCTAAGTTCTCAAATGGCCACACATACAATTAGGGTATATTCCTATCCTTCATCATACATGTGATTCTATCTACGAGCAATATACACACAAATGCCTCTTCCAAGTTTATTTATGTGCCACGAATCGTTTTGATAAAATTTGTAAATAATCAAAAAGCATTAAGCACAAAATAGAACGAACAAATCAAACGTCTTATAAATCTATCAAAAATAATTAAAATCAAAGCTTTATAAATTTAGATCAAATGCAACCCTAGAAAAATTAAATAACTTCATTAATTAAAAATAAAATTACAACAAATACAGAAAAATTAGAAGAAGAAGAAAGGAAAATTAAAACATTTCGTATCGTAAATATTTGGCACACATAGAACACAACAGACCAAAAATGGCTTATGCGTGTTCCATAGTCCAGAATCGAACAACACAAAAATTATAAACTCTCCAAAACTTCCCAAAACTTTTCCAAAACTTTTTAACTCTATAATAATATCACCTATTTATAGCTAAAAAAATACATAAAAAAAAAATATATTTTTTTAGACACGTGGGTAGACATTTTTTATCGAAAAATAAAAACGCGTGGGGAACAAACGGTTACAACCAAAATATTATTTTAAAGTGAGTGGGAGACAACGGTGCACGCTTCTGATTTTGTTTTTCAATACACGCTGCCACGTGTCGCGATCTGATTGGTTGAAAAATATAGTAGGACACGTGGCAGCCTTCAATTGGCGAGAGGAAAACGGGTGCATGGAACTGCGCCGCACAAAAGCAAGGCGCGCAGGGACATGTGGAAGACAACGACGTGCCTAGAAATGTGCACCGTTTCTGTGCGTTCTGGTTTACTAAATTCATGCCACGTGTCGTCATGTGATTCACTGGAAGATTTAAGAGACACATGGCTTCTTCTTATTCTGTAAAACTCGAGGGTGCACGCCGCTTGGATGTCCCGCGTCGCACAGGATATTTAGACAAGCGGTTCAGTGCACGACAACTTGGTTCCACGCGTTTCAATCTGGACCATTCAACCGATCCAACGGTGAGCAATGGGCCTCGGGGGAAATTCTGCGCAGCCGACATATGGGTCCCACTCTGCACGTCGGCCTTCGCGGCAGGTGGGCTCCACTGGGTGCCGAGCTGCGTGCAACAGACATACGGGTACACCCTTTTGTCTCGTCTGGAATGCACTCACCAAATCTGGACCGTTGATTGAATGATCGAACGGTGGATGATGGGCGTCGTGAGTGGTGCGAGTGGCATTCTTCTCCTGCGTAGAAAATTCAATTTCCTTAATTGCATTTTGACCCACAAATTTAATTCAAAATATATTTTAATCTTTCTTTAATTGCTATCAAGCCCAATTTTAATTTTAATTATATTTTTCACTTTTATAAATTGCAATTAAGCACTCATTTATTTGAAATTAGATTTTTGGACAAAAATTTTCAATTAAGTACATTTTCGATACAAATTATTTAATTTTCTTAAAAATGTATTTCTTAACATATAAAAGGTGAATATTAATTTATTTAACTAAAATTAACCAAAAATGTAAAGAACATAGCGATTATAATTAATAAAATAGATGAAAATAACTATATAAAATACAGTTATCAATAAGCATCCAGACATGCAATTTTTGTAAATAATATAAAGAAAAAATAAATAAGATCTTAACATATGATATTTTAGGTGAAAACAACCTAGGTAATAACAATGACCTAAGATGAAAACCATTGGTCCATCGGACCACCGAACTATGAGCCACTACTTCTTTCATAGTCTCTACAAGATAGGTGTTTGGATTTGGACCAACGTTTCGATAAACTCGAGTCATATAATTAATTGAATCCATTCAACCAACATCTAAAAAGTTAGCACAATAACACAAGTGTAAAGTATATCGTAGAGTAGATTCAATAATGAAAAAACCCTAGTTAGAAATTCAAGAATAAATTAATAAATTTTAATCATCTAGCAACCCTAAAACAAATGTTGAAGCAAAAATTCAATAAATATAGCTTCTTTAAAGTTAAATAATCAAATTAAATAACTATGATCACTCACACAATTATTTGATCCAAGCATTTAAGAATCTAATCAAGAAGAAGCTATATGAACATATAATCAAATGTTCATAAAATAAATAGGCTTATCAATCAATCAAACATAACCACACAATGTTTGATAGATTAATTAAAGAAAGAAGCCTAAACAAAATATGATTCAGTTTTTGAAAAATATTTGAGAGAGAGAGCACAAAAACAATAGAAAATATAATGAATGTGATTAATTGAAATATGGAACATTAGGTTCCTTATATAGGAAAGATGAAACCCTAATGCTAGGTTAAAGATCAATAATCACTCTGTCAATTAAATAATCCATAAAATCAATAATTAATAGGGACAATATGGTAAAAGAATAATTTACCTTGAGTAAACAAATATGTTATAAGTGGAAACCCTAACCGCTCAATCAATCAAGTCTAGGCTCGATCGACCTTGTATATTCGATCGATCGATCTCATAATGATTAAAATAAACCCTTCACTAGGTAGATCGAATATGATCGATTCTCGATCAATTTAGTCTTCTATTGATTGAACCTAACTCGATTAATCTAGTCCAATTTGTATATCAACCTGAGAGGACATAGATCATACAAGATCGATCTAACTCATTCAATCGATCGACCCAATACTCAATCGATCGACTAATGTACATACCAAATATTCCTAAGTGTATAACATATATTCTAATGTGTACAAGGATGAGTATATACCTGAAACATATTGACTTAAAGCTGAGAAGTTTATTCTACTTTGAATAGTGATAATGAAAAAGTACCTAGAAACTAGGTTATATTTAAACGTTCTATTTACGAATATCGCTAACACTCACATATACCTTACAAATTGTAAAAATCTTGATTTAAGAATTATTTTCTTGAATTGTATAGATTTGGTTTGAGCTTTATCTCACAATTATCTCAATTGAGTTTGTCATTTTTCTTCAAAAATTACATAAGTTGGCCAACCATCAAAAGGGGAAGATATGATGTATTTAAATGGTCTCCATTTTACCTAGTTTGATTTGGATTAAGATTTATAAGTTATTTTCAATTAAGAATCCTACACCCAATCAAATTGTGTACTTATGATAATCATATTCCCACTTTAGTAAGTTATCCATGCCTAAGTAGAAGTCTCTTATTTGTGTACTAAAATTTAATCTAGTTAAATTGTATTAAAATTTCATATATCATATCTAATTTAATATTTACTAATGTTCTCTTACTTGTTATACAAGCAATTAAATGCATACCAAACATCTAAATTTAAATTTTAATATTTTTAATTAATTCAAATAGTTATTTAATCAAACCAAATAATATTAAATTAATTACATAGATTAAATAGTCATATCAAATTATAATTTTATCCTTATATATTTAATTGATATTTATGACCTTTATAAATGTTCTAGTAATAAAAATGCATTTTGATCAAAGAAATAAAAAATTATTCATATTAATCATGAAAGCAACATCGTTCAACTGTTGTTATAGAGCAAATTTGGAAACTAATGGGACTATGAATTCAAGTTTAAATAAAGCATTAATACATTAATTAATCTTTTAGTTAATTATCAATATTTATTAATCTCATTGTCACTCCACTATAGACCTGATACTGAACTTTCGAATATAATAACTAATGTTTACTCAACATTATGCATATAGTAATCATTTGATATAACTATTAGGTGCAGTTCAATACTTTACACATAGTTTGTAAAACAATCTAGATCTTAAAGTTTATTTGACCTCCTATATTACATCTTTTTCTTGAGTACTTTTAACACATATGAATAATCTGTTACATCATATTATAAATTGCATGTAGTTATTCAAGCTTTGGATAGCTAAATAAGGAAAATACTATCTAACATATGTGACACACGAAGTAGATTACATATGTTGTGAGATAACCTATCAACTCACCATGAACACCATGATATTAAGGTACAAGAAATTATAAGGTTCCATAGCAAAGGGCTCGTAAACCATTCAGAATTATGATCATCCTTCATATGGTCATTAAGTGACATATGTGGATAAACATATATTAACAGTGTTTTTAATATGTTCATTCTAGTCTTGTATAATCAACTAGATGTCTCCACCTAGTGGCACCATATAAAAGTTACTTCATTCCAAATAGATATAGATTGTAATAGTGATTTAATTAAATATCTATTTTTATAAACTTTAATTAATTTTCATAAACTACTTTTATTATTTTACTTAAAATCATCATATATTGATGGCTCTATGAAAATAGAGTCATCAATGCATTTTTTACTTAATATTTACTCGTTTTATTCAATAAGTAGTATTTTAGGGTTAAAAATATTAAAATATAAAATGTTTAGTGAAAATGGAAGAAAATATAAATTTTAATTTTTTTTGGGATTTTTAATAAATTTTGTAAGTAGAACCAATCAGAAGCTTCCACGTGGATGCCACGCAATCGAAGCAGGTGAATCACATAAAGTCGTGTGTAAGGAGTAATGTAGCATTGTGCCATATGTCAACATGGTGTTCATCCCGACTTCGTCCCACTTGGTCAACCTACTTGCCACACTTCTTCATTGGATTCATCCAGTCATTCCACCCATGCACTACACCATCCGTAATCATGAATCACATTTCATTATGTGACATTGACTAAGTATACATTAACTAGACTAGTCTTCCCTTATCATGAGTCACGCCCTGATTCGCTCAATGAATTATGTGTGCCACATGTCACATTCCCATGGGTTGGCGTTGTTAATTTTGCTTGTTTTGATCTCAGCCCCTTGATCTGAAGCTTATTTGATGGTCCAAATTTCACCTGAGGTATAATTAATCCCCTAATCACCCCATAAACCTTAATGAGCCAAAATTAACATAATTTTTATCATTTTTTGGAGCCAAGAAGAGAGAAAATACAAATAAATTCAAAACGAGATACAATTTTGGTAGAGATTCAAGAGGAAATTGGTACTACAATTTAAGAGATTGATTGTATTTATACCCTATGGTGTATAGTTTACTTGACAGAGGAATACATGCAATGTTAGATTCAATTGATCATGTAATTGATTGATAATTATATTGGAAGAATTTTAATTATTCACATGTTTAGAAAATTGGGGGATTAAATATTCCTAGATATTTTCTCATATATCTTTTTAGTTACTAAATCTAATTTAATTAATTATTTTTATTTATTTTAGTTCTTTTAATTTTACTTTCTTAAAATATAAAAACACAATAAAAATTGATTTTTATTTCTTTTAGTTTTAAAAATTAGTTTCTAATAACATAATCTCTATGGGAACGATATTTTCTTGTCATTATATTACTTGTTGCGATACGTATACTTGCGTATTCATTGAACACAATCTATATCCGATATGTATATAAGTTGATATATTGAGTTTTAAGTAGACACAAATAATTAGAGATTTAGCAATAATATTTTTAAAGAAAATAATAGCATATGTAAGTAAATGAAATATTCTTTTATTTATTCTAATTTCAACATAATTTATGACACAAACTTATTTGCATTTAGGGCTCTATCCAAACAAAAACTTAACAACCGTTATAGTAAAAGAATCTTAGTGAAAGCTTGGAACTTGAACATGAGGAAAGAGAGTTTCCCAAATAGATTTAACTTACTTGCAATTAAAAAATAAATGACACACTGATTCTACCTCTTAACCACACATTGCATATAAGTGATGAACATTATTTTGACCTTAATCTACAATATTTTTAAGTGTTAATTTCAAGTTTTATATTAGTATTATGTCCTTTCGGAGGGTATTTTTGTATTTTGTTAGTTAATGTATATTTAGAAGAATCTTGGATGAACACGAGCAAAAAGAGTGAAAACAGGTCGATAAATAGCAACTCAGACATATCAAAATGAACGAGAATATCAAAAACTGGGAAATAGGTGCATGCCATGGAGAGGTACTAATAAGTGCTCAAAATCACTTAATATATCGTAATTTTATGCACATCAAGTGATTATATAGATTTTTATTTTATTGTTTTACTATTATTTTTCGTAAATCTATATTTTCATAATTACAGGTATATTGTTACTTTTATTTATTTTTCTATAATTGAAAAGATTCAACATGAAGAATTATACCTGAATCACTCATTATAACTTAGAAGATTAAAAACAAAACATTTGTAAAACATTATATATGTACATTGACTTAGTATTTTTTGTAATAAACAAAAGAGTTAGATTTAAGATTTAAATTATCTGAATTTGATTGAAAGTATACTCATGGATATTAGTCAATTGTAGTCTAGATCTATTTTGAAGCATACTCTATTTCAAAAAAAATTATAAGAATTATTGTTGAATATATATTGACGACATGTCCTTCATAATAGTCTAAATTGTTGGCCCAACTGAATGTGACAAATTAAATGGTTTAGTAATTTCTTAGAATAGGAGCATAATTTGATTAAATTTTAAATTTTTGGCCCGACCTAAGGTGGCAAGTTAAAGTTTAATTAACAAAGAAAGTGATTCCAACCTTAGGACATTTTCATGCTTATAAGAAAGAATTAATAATCTAAATACATATATTTAATAACCTACTTAATATTAAACAAGCATGATTAACTAATTAATATATCCTATAAATTTTTCATTGCATGGTAAATATTTAATTACTTAAATGTTTATGAATGTATTGTTATTTTTATGTCGGTAGTTTTGATACTCAACCAAAACAATCATGACAGGTTGTTTAGGTTTTAATTTCGTTTTTATTGAATAATTTAAAAGTCGTATGGTTCCTCTTTAGACCGACCTTGGAAGTATACTAATCATTTTCTATAAGTGATTCATACACTTGCGAACTATTTGATAAATTTTACAAAATTTGTACACAATAATTTTTGTGCATTAGGTACTCTCGAGTAACATTTTGTGATTCTGGAAAATATATGCATGCCACAAAAAAATCCATGGTGGGAAGAAGTGCACTTGGATCTATTTGTGTGTTTTTAGAGTTCAACGCGCGTTGCTATCCAAAAAATTCTTTGTTACAGCACAAGTGTATTGGGCTACAATTGAGGATTTAATTTTTAATGCGCATCACATCCCAAATTAAAGCATGCTCTGACCCAAGTGTCAAAAATTTCCAAACCCTAAACCCTATAAATACAACCTAAACCACTCTTAAACAATACCAAGCTATACTAGCTACCTATAGTTGTATCCCATACTCCATAACATAGAAAATAGAGATAAAAAACTCCTAATTATGAAGTATTTTCTATGAATTTGAAGAAGGAAATCAAGCAATTCAGATATTTGAAATCATAGATCAAAAGGGAGTATTTTTCTTATTAGTTCTTCTTTTTTCGTATAATCTGAATATGTTTATTGTAATTGAATTATTTTGATTAATTTAATTATAATAGGATAATTTTTGTATATAGAACTTTAGTTTTGCTTTCAATGAGTAGAAGAAAAATTTGATGATTTAATTAAATAAAAGTTAATTTATTTCATATATTTAATTATAAATTAATGATAGAATAAATCTTGATTTATAATTAAATAGAATATTTTAGAACTAAATATTAGATACATCATCTAGTACTTGATTGTGGATTTATGAACAAGAGTTTAATTTAATTTCATGATTTATGTTAAATTAGATGGTTTATTTATTTTCCTTAAAATTACCAATTAATTGATTTCAAGTCTGATTCAAGAAGTTATTAGTTAATTGAAAATTGTGGGGTGTACTATGATCATTGGGATTCGCTTATTAAAAAAAATCAATAATTCTAACTTTTTATGAAAATAATTTAATTCATTTTTTTCATGAATAAATAGCTAGATAATTTCCTACATTCATTCATCCATCTTTATTCGGCTATAATTTACTTAATTTAATTTAGTTTTAATTTTAGAATTTACAATCTTTCTAATAACTCAAAAATTATTAGAATGTTAAAACTATTTTAACTAATTTAAAAAATAATTTAATGTTTTAAAACACGTGTTAATTCCTTTAGAGACTAATCTTTGAGCAATTAAAATTTGTGCATAAGGTTTTTGGTGTTATTGGGGAGTTAGTGCTTAAAATTTTTTATTTGTTTTATTTTTTATTTTGTTTTCGTAATTTTTTTTTTGTGATTTTTTTAGTTTTTATGTTTTGTCTAGTTATTTTTGTGTTTTGTTCATTTATTTTATTTTTATTTATTTTTCTTTTTGTTTATATTTTTCAATTATTTGTTTCTTCTATATTTTTAATTCTTTTTTATTTATTTGCTATTAATGGTATATTTTCTAGTGCTTTAATTTTTTTGTTGATTTTTCTAGTTTATGCAAGGTAGAGGATCTCTTGGGAAGCAACTAGTATCTTTCATAGACAACATCAACAGATCCAAAAAACACTCAAATATGCTAGATACTAAAATCCAAGAGCTACTAATATGTGCTTGAAAAGTACTCATATTTTATGATTTTATTATGCTTATTTCTAATAAATAGATTTGACTATAGCATATTTATATAATTATTTTTGCAAATATATATGTTCTAAATTATGGGTATGTTTTGTTGTATTTAAGATTTTTTAGCTTCAAAATAGATAAATTTGTCAACACATGAAGAACAACATTGAAGCACTTATTTTGCACCCTATGAGCTTAAAAGATTAAGAAATGTAAGCCTTACACGAAAAACCAATCATTTTATAAGGTATATAAGGCAATTTTCAAGACACATAGGGTATGTAGCAATGAAGAAATATTTATGCCGCAATGCACATTGTTTAGGATGATTATTGGGGACATTAAAGTTTTGTGTGCCATAGTGTGGATTAATGTGTGCTTCAATATGATCCTTTCAGGATGGATTTAACGAATCCAAATGAACTTCATATTGCGACGGTGAATAATGTGTGTTGTAACGCACGCTCATTAAATAGTCTTGAAGCCCTCAGTACATGTATATGCCTATAAATAAACAATCTTAGGTTTTTTAGAATATGTCGCATTTATAGCTATTCCATCATATACAGATATAGAAGGAGATCCTCCAAATTGAGAAGAAGATCCAAAGATTTGGAGAAGCTAGCGACAACTTGTTCACAGATCTTGAATCATCTTCAATAAAAAGGATATTTTTAATTGAATATTTTATCCCTTTTCATAATATGATGTCTTTCATAATTGAATTGACCTTTTAATTTAGATATGATCGATTAAATCTATATATGAAATTTTAGTTTTTGCTTCCAATAATTGGAAGAAAAATTTTGTGATTTAAATAAATAAAAATTTTAGATTTATTTTTTGGTCATAGTCTTCAGATCTTTAATTATGAATTCATGATAGGTAAAGTTTTGATTTATAATTAAAGAAAATATTTTAGAATTAAGTATTAGACACATCATCAATTCTTAGTTGTGAATAATGAATAAGAGTCTAATTTAATTTAATTGATTTGTATTAAATTTGATGGTTGAAAAATAACTTTAACTATAAATTAAAGATGAGTCAAATCTTGATTTATAATTAAATAATATATCTATCTTAGATTTATCAATTTATTAATTTCAAGTTTGATCAAGAAAAATTATTAATTAACTGAATATTTTGGCTTATATATATTTCTTTAGTGTACAAATTAATCAATTTCAACCATGACTAAGGAAGAATTGATTAATTCAATATCATTGGGAACTCATCATGATTATAGGGAGTTCATTTATTTAAAAAGAAAAATCAATAAATGTAACTTATATTTAAATTACTTAATTTGTTCTATTTATGAAAGGTTATGTTCAATAAAATCATATACATCTATCATCTTAGGTTCGATATAGTTAAATTTATCACTTGCATTTATCTGCTTTAAGTCGCTTACTTTTTTTATATATAATTTATCTAGAATTTATAGTTCTCTTCTATTAAATCGAAAAATTGTTAAAGTATTTAGAACTTGTTTTTCTTAACTAAATTAGAAAGTAATTTAACTTTTAAAACCACTACAAAATTCCTTGAGAGTATACATGTTACTTATTACAACTGATTTGTGCACTTACGAGCATTATAAATATAAATTTTTTGCAACAGCTACAACCACAACCACAACCACTAAACATGAGAGACATTTAACTAAGGAAGAGTACAATGAAAGAGTATGTTAGGCCAATCATTAACGCTCCTACTTCTTGCATATAGTTAAGGGAGGCAACTAGGAATTATGAATTAAAAAATATTCATTATTCCATGTTGCCTTACTTCTACAGAATTCCTAATGAAGATCGAGTAACTTTTATTAGGGACTTCTATTCAACTGTATAGACATTTCCTTTGCAAGGGCTCAATGAAGACTAACTCAAAAGGAGGTGTTTCCCATATACGCTCAAAGATAAGGCAAAGACTTGGGTTTTGAATCTTCTACCAGTATCCCTAATAACTTGAGAGGGAGTTTATAACAAGTTTATGGAAAAATTACATTCCCATCAAAAGACTTTTGATTTGAGAACCAAAATTGACACATTTTCTCAAATGAAAGGAGAGTCATTCCATAAGGTTTGTGATAAGTTTAAGTTACTTCTCATTTAGTACGCACATCACCACTTCCCACTACTATTGCAAAATAGTGTCTTTATGATGGGATGACATAATAGTGTTAATTTATAGTTACTAATGCTGTAGGTAATGCTATGGAAAAAATACAACTTTAGATACTCATAAGCTTTACAAAATATTGGGTGCTAATTCCTACCAAAACAGTGCTAGAGTGAGAAAAGTCGAAGCTAATGAGATAGGCTTTGGGAATGAAATATCTATACAACTTGCAGAATTGACTAAGCAAGTTACACTTCTTACCACTAAGGACACTCCAAATAAGGAGGTATGTGAGTTTGTAGTAATTATGAACATGGTGCTAAAACTTGTCCTTTTTAAAGTGACCCATTTATAGGTCCAAATCATGAATAAGTGAATGCAACCTAGACCTAGGAATGACCATTATACAAACACTTACAATCCAGGGTGTCAAATCATCCTAATTTCCCTTAGGGGCAAACAACACTACCTATGCCTAGAACCAAAACCATATGCTAGGATAGTAGTTCAATGAAAACATGCCATATAACCCACATAATAAACAAACCTTAGAGGATATCTTGAATGCTTTTATTCAAGTGAATAGAGACAACCAGGTTAAAACTAATCAAATATTGGATTAGTTAGAGGTATCTATGAAGTCGATAGAGGTGCAAGTAGGACAACTAGCAAAGCACATGCAACAACAAGAGAGAGAAGTTGCCTAGTCAATATGAATGGGTGAAAGCTATTACAGCCTTTCACAATGGTAAGTTGCTAAATACCAAGTTTCTTGAAATTTTTGATGATTTACCTAATGATGTAGGAAACACAATGAAATTTAAGTAGCCTCCAAGGATCCTAGGAGCTTTAAGGTCAACATCATTATGGGTGATAAAAAAAGGTAAAAGCCATATTAGATCTAGTGAAAGTATCAACTTAATGCTTTACAAATTATACTTGCAGTTAGGATTGGGAGAGTTGAAACCCACAACCATGTCCCTTCAATTAGCTAATAAATTTATCGCATATCTGAAAGGCATGGTAGAGGACTTACTGGTACAATTAAATAAGCTAATCATACCTTTAGATTTTGTTATTTTAGATATAAGAAGACCCCAAAAATGGAACAAGGAGCCTAATGTACTTCTTGGTAGGCCATTCATGACCTTAACCAAGATAATTGTTGATGTCCACAATAGGAGTTTAATAATGACAGTCTTAGGAGAGACTGTACATTTTAAAACAAATTCAAACAAGGACTCAATGATAAGCAAGACATTTTGTGAATCAAAGTCTACAAATCGTACTCTTCAATGATGTTTGGATAAGATGTTAAACTAAGCACTTGGTGGGAGGCAACCCTCCGTTTTAGTAGTATTATTTCCTTTTGTTTTTATTTTCATTGTTTTCATTTATTTACTAATATTTCATTTTCTACTTAGCCATTTTGAATGCTTTTTTGAACATATGTGTAGTTGAAAATATTGAGAATAATGTCTATTTTAGGTTTGAGGGTGCAAATAGACCAATTGAAAACTTTTTAATACAAAATTATTATGCTTTTAGTCAATTTATGGTATGTAATTGAGTTTTTATGCATTTTTTATCTGATTTCCTAAACATGTTCAAGGTTTGTTTTGAAAGTTGGTTCTATTAAAAGTCTATATTTCATGCTTGGAATGTTAAATTAGAGATGAACCTAGATTTGATGTTTATGAATCAAATATTGGAGACTATATTGTGAGATTATTGAGCCAATATCACTTCATTCTAAGTGATAATATTTTTTCTACTCTTTTAAACACTTTTTCTATGATTCTAAATTGTTAGATGATCTCTATAGATTTTGCATTGAATGTTAGGATTTTAAAAAATCAAATGAAGTCTCATTTACTTATTTTTATTGCTTTGATTGAATGATTTGAGTAGGAATTAAAGGTGTGTGCCTATCTTCATTTCATACTTAACGTCTAGAGAAAAAGTGATACATGTGGGGTTCCCTTAGAAAAAAATCTATAATAGCCACTCCCCATAATATATATATATATACATATATGATCTGTTAATTTTCCATAAAAAGAAAAAAAGGGAAAAGAGAGGAAAAAAAGGTATAAATAAATGTTATGACCCTAAAATTTTATAAGTAGTGATATGACTATTATAAGAAAGTATAAAATAATCCCTTGAAGTCAAATGCATTTTCATTCATCTATAAGCATATAATTGATATTTTTTGCTTAATGAGTTTGATTGGTCTATGATATGAGCAATATGATGTCTTAATAATCCTAACATTTGATTCTTTTCATGAGATCTATGTAATGCACATTTAAGTATTTTTATTGTTTATAAACATATGCAAACCTATTTGTTTTCTTCTTTGCACAATTTCTATTTGCATATACTTTTTTAAGTGCTTGAACCCATAGGATTAGTGTGATATTAAGAGTGTATCTTGTGAGGTATAGAGTCGAAAAAAATTAAGATTCTTAACATTAGGTTTGGGGAAAATAAAGTTGATATGTTTTGAATAATATGGCATGGATTTATTATGTAAAACTGATTTGTACAATGAATATTGATGTGTTGAGATGTTGGATAAACTTGTGCTTAAGCCTAATCTATGAGCTAAAAAGAAACTGAAGGAAGAGAAATTTTGTTGATTTAAGTTTGTAGTTTTGTTTAGTATTGTTATTTGTCTTTTTAGTTTTTGTTTTGATTGAGGACTAACAAAATATAGGTTTGATGAACATTATTTTAACCTATAATTTATTATTTCTTAAGCGTTAATTTCATGTTTTATTTTAGTATTATGTTCTCTTGGAGGATATTTTCATGATATGTAGGTTAATGTGTTTTTGGAAGAATCTTGGACAAATATGAACAAAAAGAGTGAAAATGGGTTGATAAATGGCAACTCAAACAAGTCGAAACGAACAATAATATCAAAAACCAGGAAATAGGTGTGTGTCATGGCCCAGACATAATCCATGCCTCGACACAAGTGCCTTAGGTTGCAACTAAGGACTCAATTTTTAATGCATGCCATAGCACAAATTAAAGCATATCGAGTCCTGAGTATCAAAAAAGACCGAAAACCCTAATACACGTATGAAACTAATGCATAAAAACTTGATAGTCAAATTTTGTATTTATAAAAAGCTCATAAATGCACAAATCACTTGTAAAAAGTGAAAGTATACTTCCAATATCGTCTCTCAAGGAACTAGTGGTGATTTTAAAAAGTTAAATTATATTCTAATAGTGGAACAAAAAATAATTTCTAAATGCTCTAACAAATTGTCGATTTGTATAATAAAATTCTAAATTCTAAATTAAATTAACATATAAAGAAAGCAGGTAAAACAAAACAGATAAATGAAAGCAAAACATTAACTATAGCTGAATCAAGGATGATGGATTTATATAAGATTTTAACAAGTATAACCCTTCATGGAATGAATGAATTAAATGATTTAAATATAAGTTAAATTTATTGATTTATTTTCTTTTTAAATAAAACTCTAAATAATAATGATGAATTTTCAATGATAATCAGTTAATCAATTCTTCCTTGACCGAGATTGAAATTGATTAATTGGTAAACTAAAAAAATATATATATCAAAATCTTTAATTAATTAATTAATTTTTATGATCGGGCTTAAAATAAAAAATTACTAAACCTAAGATAGATATATTCTTTAATTATAAATCAAGATTTAGTCATTCTTTAATTTATAATTAAAGTTGTTTTTCAACCATTTAAATTAGTGCAAATCAATGAAATTAAAATTGACTCTTATTCATTATGTATGTTAATGTATATCTAGTAACATATTAATATATATATATCTCCTAATGTATATCTATTTACTTTAGGCATATCTATATCTAGTTACTATAGACATATCTAGTTTACTTGTAACTACTATATAAATGCACCATGTATATTCATTTAATTACAGAATAGAATACAATCATTAAGTATTCCTAACATGGTATCAGAGCCACTGCTCTTATCTTATTAGCAGTCTTATCTTTTCTGGTGTTACTCAACCCTTATAGCTTTCACTATCACAATAGCCGCTATAACCACTCATTGTTTAACCTCTGACGTCTTTCAGCCGTTGTCTTTAGGTTCCAGGCCTACAGTCGCCGTTGTTAAGGAGTCTCGCACCACATAGACCACTACAATCATTATTTCCACCATGCATCTTGCTCCGATAATATTTCTACAGATACCACTATGATCGGATCGACCAGATCTACACAACCATGGAAGTATCACAACCATTGAACTCCGCACGCTTCCTCATGCGCCACTCAAAGGATCTGAACATCTTACCCAGATGACCTTTCTATAGATACCACTATGATTTCCACGATCAGATCTACACATCCATGGGTGTATCACAACCATAGTCCTCCGAACGTGCCTGCACGGGCTGTCAATAGAAACAGTGCGTCAAATTCACGCACCACATATGCCGCACTCTGGTCCCGTGATGTCATCAATGACACATCCCTAGGGCTGACATCATCATCGCATTCAGTTGACGTCACAACGACTCCCTGCTGACAGTGTTGACCGCTGACTTTCTCGTTGACTGTGCTAACCGTTGACTTTGACTTGTTGATCGTTGACTTTTGCAAATCAGGTCCTCCCTACCCAGTTTTTCATGTAGACCTCGTTTTTACAGTCCGTTTTTGCATATTGTGTTTCCAAATGGATAAAAAGGATATTTTTCTTTCTTGCCCTATCAATATTATATTAGAGGGGACCAAGAATTACTTATCATGGTCTTAAGCTATGCATAGTTTTCTTAAGAGTCGTATGCTCTGGCATTACTATACTGGTGCAATTATCATTCTTGTTAAAGGAGCAAGTGAAGAAGATGCTACTTTCCTTGGTCGCATGATTGAATGTGATAGTCACAACCACATGATCCTCACATGGATTCAGAATACTTCCATTCCCTCAATCTCCAATCTGTTGGGCAGCTTTGATGATGCCAAATCAACATGGGATATGTTGGCCAAAATGTACTCTATTACTCACAGATCCATGAAATATCAGCTAATAGTTGAATTGCATCAACTTTAACAAGAACCAGGGCAATCCATCAATGACTACTTTGATCAACTTCGCTTCCTTTAGGACCAAATTGACCTTTATGATCCAATTTGGGCATGCTCAATAGATGCTCAGCAATATGCTACAATTAGGGATGAATTTTGTCTCTATGAGTTCTTGATGTCACTCCACAAGGACTTTGAGCCCATCCAAGGTCAACTTCTTAATCGCATTCCTTCTCTCTATCTTGATACTACTGTAAGTGAGTTTGTTATAGAAGAAGCTCGGCTTGCAACCCTTCAAGCCCAGAATAAGTTCAATGTTTTGGCTATTACTCCTCCTGCTCCTACCATTGAGCAACCTCATTAATCAAGTGATTCCTCTAGCTTTTACAATCGTCGCAGGTAGAGCAATAAAAGGTTTTGCAATTATTGCAAGCATCATGGCCACACCATTGAGACTTGTTACCGTCGCAACAAATCTACTGCTGTTGTTACTAATACTGAGCCTACTTCGCTGATGCCTTCTAGTTCAGCAGAGTCCTAGTCTTCTGGATCCACTATCAACCTATCCTCCACTAAACTACAGAAGATCATAACTCAGGCTGTTAAAATGGATGGTAATGCATCTCTTTCCACTACTCTCTCAGTTCTGCCCGATAAGTCTCAAACTTGGCTTTTTAACTCTACATGTTGTAATCGCATGACACCTCACTCATCTTTATTCTCCAAACTTGATCCTACACCACATCCTTTTAATATTCATATAACTGATGGTTCCACCATTCATGGGAATAGTCTAGGTTTTGTTTCGACCTCTACCCTCTCTATTCCTAGGGTTTTCCATGTCCTTGACCTATCCTACAATTTATGCTCTATGGGACAATTAGCTGAACTAGGATATCGCCTTATTTTTGACTATTCTAGGTGTATTATGCAGGATTCAAGGGAGGGGCAAGAGCTTGGGACCGATCCTAGGGTTGGGCGTATGTTTCCCGTGAACAATCTTCATCTTCCACAAGTTGCTCCTACCTCTGTTACTGCTGCAACTGTTGCATTTTCTTCCTTACCTTCTCTAGTACTTTGGAATTCTTGTCTTGGTCATGCCTTATCTAGTCGGGTACAACAGTTAGCTTTTAAAGGTCTATTAGGTTCTGTGTCTAAAGATAATTTTGATTGTACTTCATGCCAGTTAGGAAAACAACCAGTTTTACCTTTCAATAATAGTAAATCTATCTCTAATAGTATTTTTGAGTTAATTCATTCTAATGTTTGGGGACCTTCTCTTGTTACTAGTATTGGTGGATCTCGATATTTTGTTGTTTTTATTGATGATTATTCTTATTATAGTTGGATCTTTCCAATGAAATCTCGTTCTGAAATCTTACCAATATACAGTAACTTTGCAAAAATGGTTGAAACATAATTCTCCAAACATATCAAAACTTTTCGATCTGATAATGCTATTGAATATACTCAAAATACTTTTCAAGCTCTGTTACACTCCTATGGCATTGTACATCATCTAACTTGTACAAGAAACTCTCAACAAAATGGTCGAGCCAAAAGAAAACTTCGTCATAATCTTGACAGTGTTCATGCTCTTCTTCTTTCTTCCAAAGTTCCTGCCCCATTTTGGGGTGAAGCTGCTCTTCATGCTGTTCATGCCATTAATCGCATTCCAAGTGTTGTCATTCATAATTAGACTCCATATAAGCACCTTTTTGGGTCATCTCCTGACTATCATTACCTTCGCTCATTCAGATCTGCTTGTTTCATTCTTCTTCAGCCTCATGAACACAACAAACTTGAGTCTCGATCTAGACTTTGTTGTTTTCTTGGTTATGGTGAAACTCAAAAAGGGTATCGATGCTAGAATCCTATCTCACATCGTCTTCCTATTTCCTTAATGTTGTTTTTTGGGAACATCGCTTATTTTTTGAACTTTCTCACTTTCGTTCTTCCCTAACTAATTCAAATGTTTTAGAAATCTTTCCAAATGAGTCTCTTGTTCCTTCTACTGATACTTCTAATCCATCTTTAGACTTCACTATTAAATCTTCAAATATTTTTGATGATTCTCCTAGACAGGTTATTGAAGAACAGGTTGATAACGAGCTACCCCACCTTGAACATAGGTCCCCTGCTCCTCCTCCGCTTGATGATCCTCCACAAGAAATTCCACCTTGCCACTCAACTCGGGTAAGATTCATTCCTATACATTTACTTGACTATCATTGTTACACTACCCTTGCTACACTTTATGAGCCTCACACCTATCATGAGGCATCTACTAACTCTTTTTGGCAGATTGCAATGAAAGAAGAAATTGATGCATTAACAAAAAACCATACTTGGGATCTGGTTACTCTTCCTCCTGGTCAGTCTATGGTTGGTAGTAAGTGGATCTATAAGATCAAGACTCGCTCTAATGGGTCTATCGAGTGCTACAAGGCTCGTCTTATAGCAAAAGGTTTTACACAAGAGTATGAGATTGATTATGAAGAGACTTTTGCTCTAATTGCCCGTATTTCCTTTATTCGTACCCTCTTAGTTGTTGCCACTACTAGTAAATGGGACCTTTTTTAGATGGATGTTAAAAATGCATTCCTTAATACGGATCTGCATGAAGAAGTATATATGCAACCTCTTCTTGGTCTTTTTGTTGAAACAAATAAGGTTTGTCGCTTTCAAAGTGCACTTTATGGCCTTAAACAACCTCCACAAGCATAGTTTGCCAAGTTCAGCTCTACCATCCTTTGCTTGGGTTACACTGTCAGTCCTTATGATTCTGCCTTATTTCTTTGTTGCAATGATAAAGGCACCATTTTGCTTCTCCTATATGTGGATGATATGATCATAACTGGTGATGACCTCAGTGGCATTCAAAAACTCAAGGATTTTCTTAGTCAGTAGTTTGAGATGAAAGACCTTGGACATCTCAGCTATTTCTTGGGTCTTGAGATCACTCATTTCACAGATGGTCTTTATATTACTCAAGCTAAGTATGCATTTGACCTCTTATCTCAAGCTAGACTCACTGATAGCAAAACTGTTGACACCCTAGTTGAATTTAATGCCCATTTGACACCATCAGAGGGGAAACCATTGTCCAATCCCTCTCTTTATAGACGATTGGTTGGCAGCCTAGTTTATCTTACAATTACTCATCCATACATTTCTTATGTTGTTCATCAGGTAAGCCAATATCTTTTTACTCCACGATCGACTCACTATGCTGTTGTTCTGCGTATTCTACGATACTTGAAAGGAATTATCTTCCATGACCTTTTCTACTCAGCTCAGTCTCCTCTAGTACTTCGTGCATTCTTTGATGCTAATTGGGTAGGAGATCCCACTGATCACAGGCCCATTACAGGTTATTGCTTTCTCCTTGGTTCTTCTTTGATTTCTTGGCGAAGTAAGAAACAAATCTTCATGGCTCGTTCCAGTACTGGAGTAGAATATCATGCTCTTGCTGATACCACATCTGAGCTCCTTTGGCTACGATGGCTTCTTAAGGATTTGGGTGTGTCCACATCCTCTGCTACTCCCCTTAATTATGATAATCAGAATGTCATTCATATTGCTCACAACGATGTCTTCCATGAACGGACTAAACACATCGAGATTGATTGTCACTTTATTCGCTCTCATCATGTCCATAGTGCTCTCAAGTTTTTTCCTGTTTCCTCCAGCGATCAACTTACAGATATCTTCACTAAGGCACTTCTTAAAGGATACACTCGTAATTTGGTTGACAACCTTAAGCTGGTCTCACATCCACCTTGAGTTTGAGGGGGGCTACTAATGTATATCTAGTAACATATTAATGTATATATATCTGCTAATGTATATCTATTTACTTTAGGCATATCTATATCTAGTTACTTTAGACATATCTAGTTTACTTGTAACTCCTATATAAAAGCACCATGTATATTTAATTAATTACGGAATAGAATACAATCATTAAGTATTTCTAATAATGTACAATTAAGCATATATGATGTATCTAATGCTTAATTCTAAAATGTTTACTTTAATCATAAATCAAAGCTTCTATCATGAGTTTATGATTAAAGATATGAAGATTGTGAATAAGAAATAAATCTAAATTTTTTATTTATTTAAATCACATAATATTATTTTAATCATTAGAAGTAGAGACTAAAATCCCATAGATAGATTTAGTTAATCATAGTTATTAAGAAAAGTCAATTCACCTATGAAAGAGATCATATTACAAAAATAAGTAAAATATATAACAATAAAATTATCCATTCTTGATAAAAAAAATTCAAATCTCCGAATGGGTTATAACTACAATCTTCAAATCCTTGAATAATTTTTATGATTGAAGGACTTTCTCTCTATATATGTATATGGTTGTAGAACGGTTAAACTAAAAAATAAAACTAAAACTAACATTCGGCTAGTACTATTCTAAAGAATGAAAGCATGGAATTATAAAACCTAAAAGGTTTTATTTATTGGCAAGGCTGGGTATAAGAGTTTCGGGTAGAAATAAATGAACGGGTACCATGACCTAAGTTTTTCATTTCCGTGGCATGATATACGTTGAGCTACGCCAAATGTCATCATGAATAGGTCATATCATGGCACACTTATTCCATACCGCAACACACTATACCCAATCCTAGTGGCAGAAATCTAAATTAGCTTTGATTCTAATCCTTATAAGACATACTCTCAATATCACACTAATCATATGGGTTCAAGTACTCAACAAAGATATATGCAAAAAAAATTAATGTAAAGAAATAAGCTAAAAGATTCGTATATGATTAAACAAGAAAGGCATAAAATGATAACATTGATATCATGAAAGGAATAAAATGCTAAGATTTATTAAGATATCACATAACAATTTCATGCATCAATCAAAATCATCTAGCAAAAATTTTAATTATGGTTCCACTCTCTAACAAAGAGAATAAAAAAGAGAAAAATAAATAGTATAACTAAATACTATGCCTCTAAGTTCTTCAAAGTTGTGAGATGGCTATTACAAAAAAAATCTCATTTGTAGTCAATGCATTTTCATTCATCTTTTAGTGGTCATATATATATATATTAGGGGTGTCCACAGTCTGGTCTAATTCAGTTTTGAGTAAAACAAATTTAACCAAACCGAACCAGATCAGACCATTGGGCTATCCAAAATTTTGTAACTGAACGGTTTGGTCTGGTTTTATTAACGGTTTTGAACAGTTTGGTCTGGTTAATAATATATAAATATGATTCAATTTAATATGATATAGTCTAATATGATATAGTCAAATGTGATGCTCATCAATCATCATACATAAATAGATATTATTATTAAATACATAAATACATAAATAAATACATAAGCTAATATGTTTGCATTACCAAATAGGGATCAGGTTTTTCAGTCATCAATTGGAGAAAGTTATTCTCCTTTTTAACCACTTGTTCACCCAACCAATAGTTTGTTATCAAAATCCAAAAGTAAAACAGATTAGATATGAAGAAATGAAGTCCCAATATCCCATTTACATAGAACTCTTAAATAGATACAAATACAAACATCCAAACTCACAATCAACAATATATCATTCGATAATAATATTTAAAATTTACCCATTATTAATCATCAATGATTAATGTAGTGTCTTTAATGAACTCTACAATCAAATAAGATCATATATTATTAGATAATAATATTTAAAAAATAAAATTAGAAATAATTTTTAAGTCTTGCAATTACCTAAATCAACATCTTCATAAATCTCGTAGTCATCATTGTATTCCGGTAAGGCGACATAGTCATTATTAATGGAGGAACGAAACCAATTTTGACTACATACTAATTCCTCTACCATTTTAGGATTCAAAGAACTCCTAAATGGATCAAGAATATGTCCTAATGTGCTAAAAGCTTATTTTGATGCAACAGTTGAAACTTGACCTACTAACACATCACGTACAATGAAAGAGATGATAGGAAACCTAAAAGAATTTTCCTTCCACCATTTCAATATATCAAACTTATCCAACATGATATTTTCACATGGGGTGTTCAAATATTTCTCAACCTCAGTTTTCAACTCTAAACTATTTTTCTCCTCTAAATGTTTAAGAAATTTCATCTTTTTTACTTCCTTAGATAAGGGAATCCTTCCTATTACATCTTATGGTTGAGTCACATTAGATTGAAAATCCTTTCCATACACTAACATATAGTAAGGTTTGAAAATATCCATGAAAGTATTTTTGACATTATCTCTCAATTTTTAAAAAATTTCTAAATCATAAATCTCTTCAAATAGGAATTACAAATACTCTAATTTGTACCTTGGATCAAGTACAAATGAAACATACAACATCTTATTAGTCTTATCTACATTTCTCCAATACTTCTCAAATTTTTTTTTTCATGCTAGCAACAATATTTTTCAACAACAAATCATCAGAACCACACCATGTAAGTATTTGAGATTGAATGTTATGTAATTCTGTAAAATATAAATTTGATGTGGTACATAAAGATGCACCGAATGTTAATATAGAGTCATAAAAAGTCTTCAAACACTTGACAAAAACACTAGCATTCTTCCAATCATCTAATATTAGAGGCCCAACATTCGATCGCTCCTCATGAAAATAAGAAATAAAGTTTGTTCCTTCTTCTTCTTTGAGACGATTAAAAGCTTTTTGAAAATCTAAAAAAGATTTTAACATTAGATATGTGGAGTTCCATCTTGTAGGCACGTCTAGCATAACACTTCTATTGGACTCAATATTTTCCTTAACATAACACATTTTAAACTTTTGTAATCTCAAAGGAGAAGATCTAACATATCTCACTGCACAAAGAATACTCATAATAGTATTGTGAAGATCTTTAAGTCCATCTCTTATAACCAAGTTCAAAATGTGAGCATAACATCACACATGAAATAATTCCCCACCCATAACAAGTTCATCATTCCAATTTTTTAGCTTCTCTTTTAAGTATGACATAGTAGTATCATTTAAGGAATCATTATCAAGAGTTATAATGAATACCTTACATATACCTCAATCACGCAAACTTTGTTCTATCACTCTCCTAATTGTATCACCTTTATGATTCTCAACTTGACAAAAGTTTATAATTCTTTTTTGTAATTTCTAATCTTAGACAAATATAATTAACATTTTAAATTGAAGTCAAACAATCACTAGTAAGACAAACTCTTTGCGTTTTACTTATGAAAAAATTTCTCAAACTTTTTTTCTCATCTAAATAAAGTTGAAACACATCCCTATAAATTGTTTGATGAGATGGCATATGAAACTTAGGATAAATTTCAACTATAAAATCTTTAAATCCCTCACTCTTAACAAACCTAAAAGAAAATTCATCAATAATAATCATTTTTGTCAAAACAACTCTAGCACCTTTTGCATCAAATGATACATCAACTAATTTATGAGTTATCATATCACTATCTCCTTTTTGTGTTTGAAAACTTAACATCTTTTGTCTTCTATATACTTCTTAGGCATCTTCTTACATGAATTTTTAAAGTGATATATCATTAAAGTAGTTTCATTCCTTATGGGATGAGCATGATAACTTTTTTTACAATAATGACATGCAGTTCTAAGATTTTCCACATCATAGGGTAAAATAAATGAACAATGATTCCATATTTTTGACCTGAAATGTTTTGGTTTCTTTGTATCAGATTTGTTATCGGGATGAACATTACTCATTTCTATTCCTCTTTTTGAAGATGAGTCATTTAAATTCTATGGTGGATTTTCCATTTCGTCTGGATGAATTTTAGGTTCAATGTCTTCAATCATAGACATAATAAAGTATGAAAATTGACTTGGTCTAATAAACTCATGTAAATCATCATCACCTATATATAGAATATAGATTAGTACATATTATTATCATAAGTTAAATATTAAAGTAACATTCTATCAGAAAATCAATTAAGCATATATCCTTGATAAATAATTCATTTATTTCCTTAAGTGAACTAACAAGCTATGTACAATCAATATCAGGGTGTCTCCTAAAGTTCCTCTAAGCACTTCATTGGGATTATAATTTTTCCTATTTCATTAATCCTGCTGAAGTGTTTGGGGGAACTCCTTGCTTCACTTGATGCTAGAAAAAGGATATAGACGATTTTAGTTATCTTATTTCACTTTGATAGGTAATTGAATATGCTACTAATCAAATTATACCAAATCTACAATTTTCTTACTTTTCATGTCATTCATCCGAATAAAAAGAAAATATGCCCGCAATAATGCATCAATACGTATCCAACTAAATTAAGACAACTAAGAAAAGGTAATGTTGCATTTGCACTTGATCCAAGGTACAAATTGGAGTATTTGGAATTCCTATTTGAAGAGATTTATGATTTAGAAATTGTTAAAAAATTGAGAGATAATATCAAAAATAAAATGATCCGGTTTTTGGACACCCCTAATGCTACATAACTTGCAAGAGAATTCCACAGCCACTGTACTTAGAAATCATTGGCATTTCAAAACTCAATACAAAAAGTTACATTAATCAACATTCATCGATTTTTGGACACCCTTATCCCCTAATTCTACACAACTTGCCTATTGTAAAACTAAAATGAAGAAATGCTAATACAACTTCCAAATCCAACTTGTAATGGGGAAAAGTATATCATCTCATCACTTTTAGTTCGCCAATACAACATTTGTTCACGAAATTGTACTCAACATATCAAAAACTCAAAAAAACAAGTATTGCCAACAAATCCAAAATACAGACAATGTCTCGTACATGAAATTGTACTGAGAATGTTTGGATAAGTCACACGCAACAGTTCATCCATAAACTCAAACATATATTAGTCAGCGCATCACATACCTATTTTGTCCATGGATGACAAAACTAGAGGCGACGCGAGGCGATGTTGGCTGGTTGGTGGTGGAGGTAACGTGAGGATAGTTGGCATCTACTGGAGGTAGTGGTAGCAAGGATGCAGATACTGTTTTAGGGTTTGATTAAAAGAGGGAAAGTATGAGGGAGATGAATGAGAGGATGTTGTAATTTTGTTATATACATCGTTTTAATTAAAAACTTTTTAATATATTATTAAAATCGGTCCGATTGGTTTAAAAATTAGTATAATCAGACCAGACCGTTTGAAAATTGGTTTTAGTTAATACAAATCGGAATAGACCGTTTCATTTATAAAACTGTTCGGACCGGTTTAGTCCGGTACGATTTTTTGATTTAATTCAATTCTATCTGGTTTTTGGACACCCCTAATATATATATATAATTCAAGCATGAATGAAGAGGGTACCCTCTTTTAATTCTATAAATTCTATCCAAATCATCTGATCTAAGTAATGAAAATAAGTACATATAAACTTAGGAATAATAGCTAACCATTCTTACCAAAATCTTAAGCTGGTGATAGAAGATGCCACACTCGTCCGCATGGACTGTCACACTTAACCCACGTGTTCGTCTCTCAACCCTTAGATGTTACGGCACCAAGGTGATATGGAATCCACCATACCCATGGATGTTATACATCGTAGTAATTGGGATCCGAACACGGGACCAGGCTTTGATACCAAACTTAGGAATAGTAACTAAGCATTCCTACCAAAAGCTTAAGCTGGTGATAGAAGGCGTCACATCCGTCTGCACGAACCGTCATACTTAACCCACGTGTTCATCTCTCAACCCTTAGAAGTTACAGCACCAAGGTGATATGGAATCCACCATACCCATGAATGTTACTCACCGTAGTAATTGAGATTTTAACACGTGACCAAGCTCTGATACCAAACTTAGGAATAGTAATCTTCATTAGATTTTAAAATCCTAACATTCAATGCAAATCTATAGAGATCATCTAATAATTAGAAATAATAAGAAAAATGTTTAAAGGGGTAAAAAATATTATCATTCAAAATAGAATAACATAAGCTCAAAAATATTCTCACAAGTTAGTCTCCACTATTTAATTCTTAAACATTAACTTTGAGTTTATCTGAATCTCAACATCGAAACAAGAAATAAAAATTAGTAAATAAATAAATAACTTAAAACAAGTTAATAAAGAATAAATAAATAAGAAATAAAAATTAATAAACAAAAATACGAAGCAATAAGAAATAAAGTAAATAATAAACAAAAATAATAAGTAATAAGAAGTATAGTAATAAAAACTGGACCGTTTATATTACTCGGACTAGACCGGATCGGACCGTTTGAAACGGTTTTAAGTAATAAAAACTGGACCAGATCGTTTGATTTATAAAACGGTTTGGTTCGATTTTTTATATATTTAATGAAGAATAATGTGAAATTTTTAATATATTATTAAACCGGTCCGGTCTAGTTCGAACGGTTTAAAATTAGTAGAAACCAGACCGAACCGTTTGATTTGTAAAATAGTTCGATCTGGTCCGATTCGGTCCAATTTTTACGGTTTGATCTGGTCCAATCCGGTCCGGTTTATAGAAACCTCTAGTTTTCACTTATCAAAATTTAAGTAATCCATTGTTAATCTAAAAGTTAAAAGTATACGAGAGAATCCTGATCCCTTCTAATGAGGGCACTACTCACCCTTAAAATATCATGAACAAATCGCCACAATAAATGTCTCACCTTTCGTTGGACCTTAATTCTCGACGGGGGATTCCATGAAAAAGATGAAGAACTAGGAATAACTGTAAAAGGTTGGTTTAACAACGTAAATGCCACTTGATAACCTGATTGAACAGAGTAATTCCCGTAAGAAGATAAGGGCCATATACCAATGAATCACTTCCATACCTCATATAAAATAATAAAGAAAAATTTGTAAAACATTACAAATAATAAAATAATGATAGAAATAGTAGCAAAAATAATATAAAGCTTAGAAATAATATAAATAAAAATATAAGATATTTCAGAATATTTTTCATAAGAAATAGTGATAAGTAAGAAGAAATTCGAAGAAATAAGATTAGATTTTAAAGAAAAAAATAAATTTAAAGATTTATCATTTTCAAGAGAATATATAATTTATTATGGAATAAGTAATAAAATATTGAGTATTAATATTACATATGTAAAAAAATGTATAATATATCATTAATTGACGAATAAATCATTTGACCCTATAAAGATAAAAGAAAAAGTAGATACATCTGTTTAGAAGGAATCCAAATATTAATAAAAACATATTTTAGAGAAGGAGTTCATACGACAATGAAACTAGCACTTTTAAATAATAAATAGAAAATATGTTTTATTAAGAATGATCCATAAAAATCTAGGATATTAGAAATTAAAATTCACATCATATCCTAGGTTTATCATTAATATTAATGATAAAAACTTAAATCAAGTATTAATTTTAACCTATAAATTTGAAAAAGGACATTTAACGAAAAAAGAAAACTATTTATTTTGAGTACATTATATAGTAGGATATTCATTAATAAATAGTTATAATAGTTTAATATATGGACAAAATGAATTCAACGAAATAGATCAAACTTCCCAAGAAATTGGACAAATAATAAAACCAAAAACATTAACAGACTTTAAAATACGAAGAATTGAACCTAGACGTTAAAGAAAAACCTTTAATACAAGGAAAAAAGTAACGTAGTAAGAAAAAATAACACACCGCGAATAGAATTTACAAATGATCAAACAAAAAAGGAAACATGAATGGAAATAAGAAGAAAAATAAAAGAAATCAAAAACATTATCCATGGAGTAATGTGTAAATAACAAAAATTGATAAATTACAAAGTAAAAATATCTTAAATATGTCAAATGGTAAATTACAAGAAATAGAATTAGAAAATAATGGTACTGTAATAACCATAATAAATAACCAAAGGGAAATAATGAAAACTTTAATTATTTTAGAAGAAAAAATATAATACATACAAAATATAAATAAAATTCAAGAAAAAATTCTTAAAGAAAGAAAATAGTTATGACAAAATATTGCAACTACACTTTCTAAAAAGAGAACTTAGAAGGATTAAGGGAAGAGTCAATGGAATGATTCATCGAAATGAAAAAAAATAAAAAATGAAGAAAAATCTATAGTTTTAACATAATGGAATATAGAAAATAACTAGAAGAACAATTTATGAATCCATAAAACCAAAATATAGGAACATTACTAAGCATATTAACATTAACAAATGGGGAATTAAGAGAAGATTATGAAGAAAAAATATGCTCTAATAAAGAAGATGTATGACAACAATTAGTAAAACAACTTCTGAACCAAAAAACTTCAAAATTAATATGAAAAAAATACAGTAATGTCCCCTGTAATAGGAGGAAAAACTTCTGATCTATACAAAAATGAAAGGAATAGACAAATACCAGAAGAACTTTGAAGAATTATACTAGGATACTAGAGGACCTATACTACCAGAATTCAAGCTTTACAAAAATAATAATAAAATGAATTATTTAAACCTAGATTATATTAAGATAGAAAAAATACATTAGATGAATGAGTTAGTACAATGAGTGTATTAATCTAAACATAAGGAATTACTACTACAAATCCATCAATCAGTAAAATATTATTAAACCATAAAATGACTGAAAATATTAAAATATGGCTTAGTAATCTATCAATGATATACATCTTCGAATACAAGGAGATTCTGTAACAAGAAGACAATATTTACATAAATTAGTAAATGAAATATATAAAGAATTCATAGGAGAAGATAAAGGAAATCATATTACTGAAACAAGTGAACTAAAAATAAATGAAGCTAAAAGACATTTAGCAACTATGAAAAAATATGAAATGTATTATCACAAGATACCTATAATAAAATAACAACAATTTTAGTAAATATTTTATCAAATGTTACCAATAACTCTATATAAAACTCTTTAAGAAAGTTAGAGAGATAGAAATATTGTAGTAATACCAGATACTTTAAGAGTAAGAATAAAAGAACTAAAATCTTGGATAATTTTACAATACCAAAGAAGAAATGAATATAATCATGCAAAAGAAAATTCTAAAATATGTTATGATAGTAATAATTTTCAAATGCCATAAAGTATAAATGTAGTATAAAGCCTTACAAACAAAAATATAAAAAATATAAAAGGTTCAAGCATTATAAATTTAGAAAACAAGATTTTTATAAATATAAGAGAATATATAACCAAGAACCTTATAAGAAGAGATATTTTAGAAGAAGAAAATTTCACATAAAAGAAAAAATATTATCCATCAAGAAAGAAAACTTGCAGATGTTGGATATGTAATGATGAAGGTCATTATGCCAATGAATGTCCTAATAAATTAACCCATAAAAGGGAATATAAGAAAAACTTAAAAACATTAGAATAAGCCTATAAGATAGAATTAGAACCATAAAACAATCATACATTGATGAAAAAGAATCAATATACTTAATGAGTGAAACTGAAGAATAAGAAACATATTTAGAGGAAACATCTAAAGATGAATGACCTATACACGATAACTAATTCTAATAGTACTTACATAAAAATAGGATGTAAATTCAAATGATATAATATATATCATTTACATGCTTATATAGATACTGAAACCAGTATGTACATATCAAGCAAATATATATTTCTATGATAACTTTGGATTGTAATCCAAAAGAACTTTATAGTAAGAATAGCAAATAATACAATAATTAACCTTGACAAAGTTATAAAACATATTGATATTATAATAAGAGGAGAAAAGTTTCATATTCTTACTATATATCAACATGAAACGAGAGTTGATTTCTTAATAGAAAATAATTTTTTAAACTTATATAAACCATTTACACAATATATAGATAATATAAGAATAATAACATTAGAATGAGAAACAATATATATTTGAAATGCTAGAAATGCTAAGAATGTGTCATCAGAAAAGTATATTGAATAACATAAAAAACAAAAATGTGGTGAGATGTATCAAAAATAGAAATCACATTTAGAAAATATAACAAAATTACAAGATGAAGTTGATTTAAAATTTAATAACCAAGAAAATTTATTCTTAAAAGAAATGCAAGAAGATAAGAGATTTCAAAAACTAAAGAAATTACTTAAGACAATAAGATCAAAAAAACCTTTAGATCTAAACATTAATAAGCATGAATACGTAATAAGAATAAAACTAAAAGACCCTAATAAAGTTATAAGAGTAAAATCTATGGTCTACACTCTAGAAGACTGAGAAGAATTCAATAAACAAATTTAGGAACTTTTAGAACTAAGAGTAATTGAACCAAGCACAAGTCTACACTCAAGCCCATCATTTTTGGTAGAGAAATAAGTTGAAAAAGGCGAGAAAATAATAGAATGGAGATAAATTTCAAATCACTAAATAAATAAACAATGGATAATAGATATTTTATCTCAAAAAGGAAGATTTATTAGCTTTAATAAAAATAAATAAATATTTTTCTAGTTTTGATTACAAGAGTCGATTCTAAAAAATCAGATTAGATAAAAAATCACAATTATTAACAACTTTAGTTGTACACAAAGACAATTTCAATGGATTATCGTATCATTTGGATTATTAAAACAAGTACCATAAATATTTTAAAGATATATATAGACAATATTTTTAAAGAATATCACCCATTTTGTTGTGTCTATATTGATAATATATTAGTCTTTAGTGATAATATCAACCAATATTATCTAGACATATTAACAATCTCAACAAAATATAAGAAAGAAGGAATAATATTGTTTGAGAAAAGGACAATATTAACAAAACAAAAAATTAAGCATTTAAGACTTGAAATAGAAGATGAAAAACATCACCGTCAATCTTTTATGTTAAATAATATACAAGGATTTTTCAATGTTATCACTAACAAAAATCAATTACAATGATTTTTAGGATATTTGACATACATTGAAGCATATATTAGGAAAATAGCATAAATGAGAATACATTTACAAGAAAAACTTAAGAAAGATTATGTTGGAAATAGATTAATCAAGATATTAAGTACATGAAAGGTAAAAGCATAAGTAAAACATTTACCAGCACTTTACCATCTAGGACTAGATGATAAAGTGATAATATAAATAAATGTTTCATATGAATAGTAGGGAGCCATATTAAAAGCAATAGTAGATGATAAAGATGAATATTTATGCAGGTTTACTTTAGGAGCTTTCCAAGAAGCTGAATTAAACTACCATAGTAATAAAAAATAATATTTAGCTATAAAAAGGGAATAATTTTTTTTATTATATATGTAATATCTTAAGATTTATTATTAGAACAGACAATAAGATTTTTAGATATTTCTTGAGAACTAATATTGTAGGAGATTACACACAAGAAAAATTAATCATATGGCAACAATGGTTTAATAATTATAAATTTAATGTTGAAAATATACTAAAAAAATGAATAGCTTACCTATGCCTTAACTAGAGAATTAACCTGACTAATAATCTTTATAATTGCACGAAAGATGGATAATCTTAACATAGCATAGAAATCAAGATCAACAAAAAGAAAATAAAAGTTCTAAAAGATCAATTAGATATCTTATATCTCAAAAAATCATTCTTATGTGAAAAATAGGAAATGCTTAATACTCCAACAAAGAAAAGAGATTAAAATCTCAAAGGAATATGATAAAACTTCAGAATTAATAAAAAAATAAAATGATATATAGGGCATAGCCAAAAGCAAGTAGAGTAATAATTGGATTTTTTTGATGTAATACACAAAGCATTCACAAATAGGATTGAAGCAAAAGGAAGTTTTACTAATTTCAAAATCCTTAAGCTTCTAAGACCCAATGATGTAATAGTCAACTTAGAAGGCAACTATGCACAAGCACTTAAAAACCAAGCAGCTACAAAAAGAAAAATGACAATGCTAGAAAAAAATACCAAGATCAATAATCTTCAAAGAAGTAGGTAATATATTTCTTATCACGAAGGAAGAAAAGAAGAGACAGATAAATATAAATCCACACCAATGGCTTAATTTTTATAATTTAGCAAGAAAATTAGGAAAAGATAAACTTGAAACTATGAAATTTTTCACAATAGAAAAATTCTATACACCAGGAAGAATACTAGTCACATACAACAAATTCAATATATCTGAAAGTGCATATCCAAATCTTGTTTACCAATTTTTTTATTATGGATTGATTGAAAATATTTACCTAAGTAACAATTTAATGAAATTAAATTATTTTCTTAAAAATTTAAAAAAAAAATTCAAAATTTTAGGAAAAGAGTAAAACCAAATAATCGTTTAAGTCTTTTTAAGATTTTTTAGTTCCATAGTGGATTGGACAAAAAAAAGCCTATTAGTTTTTATCATTTTATTAAAATAAGAATTTCATCCTTAATAAGAATAGTAGACCAACCTAAGGTTCTACTAGAAGAAGAATTTGATGAAGAAGCTCTTAACTAAGAAAAAAAAATAGTAATATCGAGTCAAATATACCATAAAATCAAAAAAATAAGAACATCTTATAAAATCAGGATAAATTACTCTACAAGTAAGATTATAATGATCTCACGTAGTAACTTGAATATAAATCAAGAAGATATTGAGAAAATTATCAATTATAAAACACCATTCAATTGTAATGAATTGAATGTAGCTAAAGAAACTAAACATGAATTTTGACAACTAGCAAAAAAGGGAGAAATGATTTTTATTGTATAAAAGACAAAGAGGGATCCACATCTACAGTATCAAGAGAAAGCATGTCGGTAAATTATTTTTATTAAATAAGTGTTGGTAAAAATTTTAAAAAGGAAGAGATAAGATAAAATGTAATTCTTATCCATGCATCTTTATTTTAGAAAAATAAGGAAGATATAAATATAAGATGTAATCTTTATCTTTCTATGTATCTTTAGAATAGGTATGTAAAATAATTACTTTCATGTCTATAAAAAGGCTCTTCTGTAATAAAGAAGGACATAGCAAGTTCTAACCACAAAACCCAAATATCCATTTCTTCTTAATTAATGTCTAGGAAAACTCTTATGTAGTATATTAGTAGGAAATTAGGGTTGTAATAATCTTATTTTCTTTAATAAATGAAAGTATCATTTCCTCCAAAACCTAGTATTTTTCTTATATTTTGCATAGAAATACAGATTTTATCTTTAGTTGAAGGCAAAAAAGTCATTATTTCCTATCTAGAAGGTGAGACTTCTAAAAAGATCACTAAGGATCAGATATGAGGAAGCGAAAGACGGAAGTAAAACTCATATTCATTAAAATAAAGTATTAAATATAATTCTAGATTCCGTTTGTTATAATAATATTTAATTGTTAAAATTTTAAAAATCATAAAAAAATCAAAATACTTATATGTTAAATAAAAATTTTAATAAGAGCAAAAAATTATTAAAAGTTATTTGATATTAGAATCATAAAATTAATAAAAATATTTAAAAAAAAAGAAAATTTTAATTAGTTAAATTTACGAATCTTAATAAAAGGATTCGTAACGCTTAAGACTTATAAAACAAGTATAATAAAAAGAAGGATAAAACTATCATTTGAGTTAATAGAAAAAACCAAAGATATTTTATTTAAGTATAAATGACAAATTCTAAAATAATATTATTTATATAGATCATTTTCTATATGTTCATGCACATAACTCACCAATGAATAACTCACCAATGAGTACCTAGGAGTAGTAGCCCCGGCGGATGAAAGAGTTGGAAGCCATGTTCATCAAAAAATAAGTTGAATGGTTTTTTATAAAAAAGAAACAAATTTGAATATTTTAATTTCTATAGAAATTTATGAATAATTAAGTTTTTTTAACTTATAATTAATATTCAAATCTTAAATATTCTATATATTTAAATAAATTATATATCATTAAACCATAATTCATTTATTATGAATAGTAGAGTTAGGGAAGTAATAGACCAATATTATTTGGATTTGAATACATTATAAGGAATAATATATTATTTTGAACTGCTATTATATGTAACGGGAATTATTCTTTAACAAGAGTTCTCCGTTGGGATGGAGATCTCATCCGGAGGTAATCGAAAGTATAGGTATTCATAAAAAGTTGACTTTCTTCTATAAAATAATTTTAATTGATTAGTAATGGATGATGATGATTTTATAATTAATTAAAATTGAATATATATTGATATTATACTTTTATACATATATAATTAGGTAAAAATATATATTTTAATATTAAATACATAATATTTTGAATAATTATAATGAATTTTATTGAAAAAAATAATAAAAATAACATCTTTAAGACTTATAACCAAAAAATAATATCTTTATATATATTTTATATATTTTTAGTATTAAAAAAATTAATATATTATTTTATTTTGAACGTCGTATAATTCGACCTCATATAAATTAAATTATGTCTATTTAAATATGTTTAATATTAACACCATCCAATATTTAAATGATTCAACAAATTAAATTACGTCCATTTAAATATGTTCAATATTAACCCCATCCAATATTTAAATAGTTAAATATTATTAGGACAATATTTATATTATTATAAGTTTAGGGTTATTATTTTTTATAATTTCTTAATTTTATTTATTATTACATATATATTTTTTATTTTACTCAAACATGTACTAAATAGTTAAATAATAAAAAGTAATATTAATATTTTCAATAATTTATTGGAGTAAATATTATACTAATATTTTAATTTTTTAAAACTAAATATATTTTTAAATAAATGTTTAAAAATTATAAACATGCTTAAATCATAAAAAAATATTTTCCATTTATATCTAATGGTTATTATGTAATTTTTACCAAAATTTAATTCATGACACTTATAATTATTAATATAACTCATTTTTAATTGTCATTATTATTGTATGGGTATACAAAAACTTAAATCAAGTCTTATAAATTTTTAGACAAAAATTATTCACACATTTTAGAGTAATGGTTGTTATTGGTTTTAATAATTAAAAAATTATTTAATATTCTTATTTTTTATTAATTAAGTAAAAAATTATTAATAATTAAAATATTACTAATTATATAGTTTATAATTATTTATCTTTTCTATATAATGTTATTTATCTTAAATCATATAAATACATATAATTGTTTTGGGTTAATTATCATAAGTATTTTTATAAATTAAATAATAAATTATTAATAACTAAAATATTAACAATAATTTAAATTGTAATTATCTATCTTAACTAATATAAATAATTATTTTTTAATTAATTATTTTAAATAATAATAATAAATAAATAAAATTTTAATTCTCGTTCGACAAATTTTTGGACAAAATTGTTTATATATTTTACAATAATGATGATTATTTTTATCAATTATTATATAATTTATTTAAGATTCTTATTTGTTTATTAATCGAGTATTATTTATCTTAAATAACGTAAACAAATATTATTTTTAGTTAATTAACTTAAGTTTTATTTTTTATTAATTAAATAATATATTATTTATATATAAAATATTAATAACTATCTATATTATAATTATTTATATTTTTTATAGAATGTTATTTATCTTAAAAAATATAAATAATTATCATTTTATTTAATTAATTATATTATGTTTTATTTTATTAATTAAATAATATCAATAAATAATAAAGTATTAGTAGTAAAAATAGTAATAATTATTTATTAAGACTATTTATTTTAAGTAATATAATTTCTTTAATTAATTTTTTAAAATTCTATTTTTTATTAATTAAAAAATAATAAGCATACAAATGATGGTCTAAAAAGAGTTTTTATTTTTTAAAATTAAATATATTTTTAAATAAATATTAAAAAAATTAAAAGTGTGATTAAATCATAAAAAAATGCTATCAATTTATATCATATTGTTATTCTCCAAATTTTACTTAAAAATCAATATATGATAGTTATGATTATTAGTATAATCGTCTTTGTCAATTTAATGTGAATAAGATATCCAATATAATGGGTATTTATATTTAACAATAAAAATAACATGTTTAATAATTAAAGAACATAGTTTAAAAAAATGAAAACATATATATATTAAAAGATTAAAATAACCATAGATGTAATCGATTTAAGATTTGAAATTTAAGGTTTAAAATTTAGTATTTATGGGTTATGATTTAAGGTTTAAGATTTAAGACTTATGATTTAAGATTTATAGTTTATGATTTAGGATTTATGATTAACAACTCATAAATGGGTATTATTGGCAAGTCAACATTTTTCTTTTTGTTTAAAACGTGACTTCTAATTTGAATCCCTATTTTTATCCATTTTTCTTTTAACAATAATAAATAACAGTTATATCAATCATGAATTACACATTCTTAATTTTCATTATTAACTTGTTACGTGTATAAACATCCAAATCAAGTCTTATAAATATTTTGACAAAATTGTTCATATATTTTAAAGTAATAATTATTATTCTCTTTAATTATTATATAATTTATTTAAGATTTTTATTTTTTATTAAGTAAAAAATTATTAATAACCAAAATATTATTAATTATCTAGATTATATAATGATATTTATCTTAAATAATATAAACACTTATAAGTATTATTTTTTATCAATTAAATAATAAAATATTAATAGCTAAAATATTAAAAATAATCTAGACTATAGTTATTTATCTTTTTTATAATCCTTTATACACAACAATAAATTAAAATATAATATAATGTAATAATAATAATAAATAAAATTTTAAATCTTAGGTGTAAATTTTTGAAAAAAATTATCCATATATTTTAGGATAATAATTATTATTTATTTATCTTATTATATAATTTATTTAAATTTTTTATTTTTTATATACATATTTATTAAATAGTAACAAAAATATTGATAATTTTTTTATACAAAGTTATTTATCTTTAAGTAATGTAAATAAATACCATTTTTTAATTAATTATCTTAAATTTTATTTTTTATTAATTAAATATTATATTATTAAAAGATAATTATCTATATTATAATTTTTTATAAAATATTATTTATATTAAATAATATAAACAATTATCATTTAATTTAATTAATTATATTAAATTTAATTTTTATAAATTAAGTAATATCGGTAAGTAATAAATTATTAATAATGAAAAATATTGGTAATTATTTATATTATTTTATTAAAATTATTTAATTTAAATAATATTATTTTTAAATTAATTTTTTAAAATATTATTTTTTATTAATTAAATAATAAATTAACAAATAATAAGAAGCGCTGGCAAAAGAGTTTGAGTTTCCGTTTGTAAGTAGTGTTAGTCGCTTTAGATAGAGCACAATCCGTATCACATTTTGAACGTACGGATATACAAAAGTCAAAAAGCACCCAAAATTCAAATCCAATTGAAACTAACAAAATAAAGTAAATGCTGTTTAGTCTTTACAGCTGTTTCCTTTTCGTAACTGGTTCACTACATTTTATTTTGGTTAAGGTATTTTACTATTTACGAACTTTTTAAATTTTTAAAAATCTATAACTTAATTTTCTATTTTTACCGTATAAGATTTTAGAGTTCTTAAATACTTCAATAAATATATTTTAATATTTTATCTTTGAAGTTAAATATATATATTTAAGATATTTTAGTTTTTTAAATATTTCAATCAACTTTAAATAATAATAAATTTAAAATTTCAAAAATAAAATATAAAAAAAATAATTTTTAAATAAATATTAAAAATTTGATTATCAAAATGCAAAATATTAACAAGAAAACTTAAATTAAAAATATTGAGTTAACAATTGATTATATAAAAATCAAAATTTAAGATTTAAGTGTAGAAATTAAAATATTTAGAGATTAAATTGTAAAAAAAAATTAAAGGGTTAAGTATAAACTTAACACTTAAGCTAAAATGAAATTAGTTAAGTGGAAATGCTTTATGAATTTTGTTTGTTTTCTTTTTTCCCACTTTGGTTTTGTTAACCTTTTAAGCCATAAACCCCTGGACACTTCTCTATTTAGTTGGCTACCGCTGTGTGTCGAAGACTAATCGGGTTTGCCGCTGTACACTTCCTCCGCCGAGTTTAACTCAAGCCTTTCTTTTCTGCTTAAGTCTTTCTCTCTCTACTGTTTCAAATACTGTTTACTTCTTCATGGCTTCTGATGCTTCTGTTGCCCTTGCAGGTTAACTATCTCTGCTGCGCTTTTTTCCTCCCTTATATTATAATTGTCTGAGTTTCAATTTATTACTCCGTGGGTGTATTTGTATAAATTTCTTGTTGTAAAATTTACTTCAGGCTCTTAATTTAGATAACTATTCGTTTATTCATTGCAGTGAGGGATAAAGTTGAAAATTTTTTGAATGCCGCTTGCACAGGGAACCTTGACCTCTTAAAGAGTAAGCTTTTTGTAATTATCTTTTTTTTTTGGCTAATTTTTTCTTGATGTGAAGCGTTGTTTTTGTTCAATTTTTTTTTTGGTCCTTCTTTTGCTTGGCTACTTACATTAATATTTCAATTTGGGTTTTTTGGGGTAGAGTTTGCGGGGGAGATTGCCGAAGGAAAGGATTTGACCAAAACTATAGCTGATATTAAAGATGCCAACAAGCGAGGGGCTCTACATTTTGCTGCTAGAGAAGGCAAGACTGACGTGTGCAAGTACTTACTAGAGGAATTGAAACTTGATGTTGATACAAAGGATGAGGATGGTATGCATTTGATGTTCTATTTTAGCCACAATTGTATTTTTTTCGGCCTCGTCAGTGAATAGTTTTGTTCAGTTTCTTATTAGGTTCTTATAATAATGTTTGATCCCAAGTACTGTCAAATGTGTTTATTGGTGGTACAGCACGCAAGTGCATAAGCATCTTGGATAGCTTTTCTTGTTGGATTTTATGGTTTGTAGTAGAGATATAAATTAAGATGGGATTCCCGTTCAATTCTTGGTACAACTCATCATTTTGGGGAATCTATCTCATTGCCCCTGTTCTTCCGTGATTGGTTGGGATGGTATTGGGATGATATAAAATGAGATATCTCATTTGTTCCAAATTGACATATGACCTATGTAAACTTTTTTCCCCTCCTTTTGAAATGTAAAAGTAAAACAAGAAAGAAGGAAACATGACTCTCTATAATTGATCGGTATGGGATGGGTGAGGCATTTTACCCCTCTAATTTGGGGATAGAATTTATATTTATATTGTATTATTAAGAGGAGGTTTATGTATCGTGTGACATGTAATTAGAATTTTTTATATACTCACACAGGTGAAACTCCTCTTATTCATGCTGCTCGGCAAGGGCATACTAGCACTGCGATATATCTTCTTGAGCATGGTGCTGATCCCTCTATTCCAAGTGAATTAGGGGCCACAGCTTTGCATCATGCTGCCGGAATAGGTTTGTTATTGTTTACTGTTATGATATATCTTCTTGAGCATGGTGCTGATCCCTCTATTCCAAGTGAATTAGGGGCCACAGCTTTGCATCATGCTGCCGGAATAGGTTTGTTATTGTTTACTGTTATGATATTTTATTTGTGAGAAGTCTGGCCGTGTCTCAGCATTCAAAGCATTTATTGCATTTCATTTTTCTTCTCTCCATCTAGTTGGAAAAATGTTTAGACGAAACTGTTTTATAATGAGAGTGGTGAACCTTGTTTTCAAGAATATGTTATTAACCTTTCAACAAACGTTGCCCCATTTCAGTAAATACAAATATGTAAAATAACTATTGGGATGCTTCTCCACCAACCCATGAATGAATTCTATATAAAAGTTGGTCATTATTAAGTAATAGATACTCAATTGTTTCATTTTGATCTTCCTCTGAAGCATCTCAGCTATGATGCATAGTGCAGTTATACTTTATGATCTGAATTTCTGTTATGTGCTGCTTGGCAGGAGATATTGAGTTACTCAGATATATCATCTCCAAAGGTGTTGATGTCAATTCACAGAGTGATGCTGGCACCCCTTTAATTTGGGCAGCCGGTCATGGTCAACAAGAAGCAGTTAAAGTTCTCTTAGAATATCAAGCAGATGTAAGCATTTTGTTTCTTATTGATCATATAATGAATTTTGTTGGAGTGAAACCATGTTTTCTTGGGGGTGTGTGGGAGGTGCTTCAACCAGAGTGCATCTCTTTTGGGGTCCTTACTTTTTCTTTTTCTTGTCCATATTAAATCTGGTAGTTGGTGGAGAGTTTTATATGTACCTTGGGTAGGGAGAAATTATTAAGATTCTTTTGGAACATAAATTTTATGGCTTAATTATTCTCAAAATCCCAAGATTTACTACATTTCATTTGATTATGTTATAATGCTTTTAAGTATTTTGAATTATAATATGCTAAAAGCATTTTTATTCTTAGTGAGATCTGAGATGGGATTCTATCTTATAGTTTGTTTACCTTGTTATTGCTTTGCAGCCTAATGCTGATACAGATGATAGTATTACTCCTCTATTGTCAGCTGTGGCAGCTGGTTCCTTGCCATGCCTTGAATTATTGATTCAGGTAATAATTTCTCAATATTCATAGTTAATGCATTTAAGATTTTTTTTTTAACTAATGATGTATTTAAGATGAATATTAGTATAGTTATGTCAAAAGAAGAAGAAGATGAAATTCACCTGCACGTGGTTTTTACTTCAAAGTATATAATTGCAAGTACAAATCATAAGAAAAGGCAAAATATATAAAATAAAAAAAGATGAGGTCTCAATCTCATATCATTAGATTTCCTTTTTGGGACTGACAGTAGGATTTTTGTACATGGACATTGCTAGTGATTGCTCACTTGTCTAGTTCTTTGAACTTTTAAATAGTATGCAGCCTTCATTCAGTGATTCACACGTAACCTAACATTCAGGCAGGTGCTAAAGTAAATATTAGTGCTGGAGGAGCAACCCCGTTGCACATTGCTGCTGATAATGGGAGCTTGGAAATCATAAACTGTTTGTTAAAAGCTGGAGCCGATCCCAATGTTTCTGATGAGGTAAGTCATTGCTCTCTCCAATGACCTATGATTTTCTCTTAGTATTATGTTATGTTTATCTTTTACTCATTTGTTAGGAGAGGATAGTTTTTTTAGATTGTATATCTCTATATATAAATTTTATTTTCTATTCTTATTGCCCAATGGTTCATGCACTATAAAAATGTTGGTAGTATTTTAAAGTGCTTGAAAGATGCTTTACATGGATTTTTTTTGGGGTAAGAAGAGATACCGTTCTGATTGATGACACTAATTACCAACTTATGTTGCGCTTTTTGTGTTGTAGCTTATGTTTTCGGCTGGCACATTACTTTCCTTAGTTTCTACTTTATTTGCATTTATCATAAAAGTAAGACGTTTTGCGAACGGAAAAGTTGTGAAATAAGTTGATTAGGTATATGGTGATTATGTGCGTGGGACATATGATTATGAATCACATGTATTAATCAGGAGTTACTGCTTAATTTATTATTAAAATTCTGGATACTGAAAGATTTTCCTTTTCACATGCTTGACTTTACATGCATATATTACACTTGGATTTAGTGTCAGATGAAAGTTAAATTTGTTTAATAATACAAGTGACGGTGAACCTTTTTTGTGTCACAGGATGATGTGAAGCCAATACAGGTTGCTGCAGCAAGAGGCAATCTGGGAATTGTTGAGATTCTTTTTCCCTTGTCATCAAAAGTTGAAAGTATTCCAAATTGGACAGTTGATGGCATAATTGAATTTATGCAGTCTGAAACAAGCATACAGCAGGTACTTGGATCTTGGAATTTTCTTTAGTAGGATCTTGGAATTTTCTTTAGTAATTGAGTCATCCTTTGAAGCAGCCAAAATTGTATTTTTTTTTTCTAGAAAATTCTTTTTACCTATATCTTAGTATCTATTTGGGTCTCTTGGCATGGGTTACCGAACAAATAAATATATCATATAAGAGAGTTTTTGCTTAATTGATAATATATATATATATATTTGAAGATAACAATATGAAATCCATTACCTCTTTCATGCATGCATGTATATATGTATGTTTTTTCTTATTTGGTCAGATATGCTACTTTATAACTTGTCCTTTTGGATACGAATATGAAATTACAATAAATTCTTGACTTTGAAGGGCATTGTTGCAGGATGCAACTAGGAATATAAAGGAAGCTGATTTATCAAAGGGAAAATTACCAAAGGAGGATCTCCCTGAGGTGGTATTTTTTTAACTTTATGTATTAATTTGTTGTCTGTGCATCTCTTGCTCTCAATTTTTTCATTAAAATATTTTTGTACATGCTAATTGTATAATTCTTTTGTGACACTGTTTGTATTGCATAATCACCTATGGTCAATTGTTATTGATACCAAGATAGGTAACCAACAAAATTTAGATTCTTCTTGAACTTATTTAACAGTAAGAATTCTTAACTGACATCAATGGTTTTGGTTCCATGCTAAAAATTAAGCCTAATGCTAGTGGAGAAGACAAAACATAAGAGCAAGCAGCTTGCTTGAGACATACACCCATCTTAACAGTTAACGCCTCTGTTATCAATGTTCCTAGATCATGCATCTTTATTGTATTCATATCGCTTTAGTATCTAAAAGGCTAGAAAAAGAGTTCAAGGCTTCCATTGTTGGACATTAGTGGTTAAAATGATTGTATGCAGAGCAAATATGTTTGAAGTGTGATTCACTTGCTTGATTTTTCTAGTCATGTTTATTGGTGAATATAAGTATTTCCCTCTTTTAGGTGTCACCGGCAGCAAAGAAGAAAGCTGCAGAAGCAAAAGCACGAGGAGACGATGCCTACAAGAGAAAGGATTACCATACAGCTCTAGATGCTTATACACAGGTTCAACTTTTACTCTGTTATCCAGCATTTTCTTAGTCTTATTTCAGCTTTATGCTTTTTATATGGTTAAAAGTTATTGGTAAAGAAGAGGTACCTACTCGGCAACTAGAGCTGGTGATGAACTTTCAGCTGTCATACATAAATCATGTATTTTTTATAATAGTTCCTAAACTCTGTTGAATTTTTACCAACCAAAGTGGGTTTTGTGCTTATTGAATTTCTTTGGTCTTGCACTTGCAGGCAATTGATCTGGATCCTACTGATGCGACTTTGCTTTCTAATAGAAGCCTTTGTTGGATCCGTCTTGGTCAAGCTGAGCATGCCCTGGTTGATGCAAAGGCATGCAGAACATTGAGACCAGATTGGCCAAAGGCTTGCTATCGTGAAGGCGCTGCATTACGTTTATTACAGGTATGTTATGGCTTTTCCTTCTTCCAGATGTTGATACTCAAAATAAAAGGTTTCTCTTTGTATTATGATATAATTGACTGTCCTTGTGATTGCAGAAGTTTGAAGAAGCAGCCAATGCCTTCTATGAGGGAGTAACTTTGGACCCGGAAAACAAGGAGCTCGTGAATGCTTTCAGGTACTCATTTGAAATGCCCCCGATTCTTGTGTTGTAAAATTCTTGGGCTGTGGGTGGTTACATACACATACCAGATAAACTGAGTTTTCTGTTATATTATTCTTTTCAAACTGCTGATGTACGGGACAATCTTTGGAAATAGTTGCAGATGTTTAAATAAGTGTGACTGAAATATATATGGTGCTTATATTGTGCAGGGAAGCTGTGGAAGCTGGAAGGAAGTTCCATGGTACTGATAAGGAAAAACCATAAGCTGCACCTCTATCTTTCAGCATTTTGTATTTGTCTTTTTTTTCTTTTTCTTAATGAGTTGAGCATTTTAACGTTTATATATTGGAAAAAAAGATGTAATGCATTTGAAATTATTCTATACCCTATGTGCTATGACCAAGAAAATTAGGAAGAGTGTGCGTTCAATTTTGTGATCAACATTCAACAGTTCATGCGAGTATTGGTTTAGTTTTATGATTTTTTTTTCCTTCCAAGGTTGCTTTATTATTATTATTATTATTTTTGTTCTTTCATAACAAGTTCAAGTACATATAAGAAAGGGATAACATCAATGGCACCTATTTTTTTTATACAATTTATCACTTCCCTCTATAAAGGAGAGGAGAGAGAAAATTAATTCCATCTCACATCTCATTTATTTGTCCCAAATTTTTTTAAAGGATGTCTTGTTTAAGTGTAGATCATTTGGATCCCATCTCAGTTAGTAGAGGCTCATATGGGCTTATTATCCTAACATGAGTCTTGCGAAGTAACAATTAGCTTATTATTTTAACAATAATAATAATAATAAACTTATTATCCTAACAATTTAGTTAACAATTAGCTTATTATCCTAACAATTAGCATTTCTTACAAAGTCATCGGTCATATAATTCCATGTTACCACATCCCAAGTTGGCATTTCGCGAAGTAATCATTTGATATCACAGACTAATAGTCCCTAATTTTCGTATAACCTTCAGCAACTAAATACATAGAAATCAAAACATGATCCCAATTAAAAATTTGATCAAGCATTTGGAGAGCATAACGAAGCAGAGAAGCTAGACAAATATTAAAATACGTCTTTCTCCAATACAATAAACACAAATTTTAAAACATGCAAGACAAGTAAGTACCTTAGTTTTCCCATTTGCGCTAATGTAATTACTGTTGAAAAAATTAAAACGGTATCTAAGGTTTCTAACCTCATTACTAGACTATAAACAAAATATTAAGAACAAGTATGATCACCCATAAAAAATCCATGATTTCTCATAATAGTTTATGGAATCAGAGATCAACCCAGATTTAACCAGAAACAGCGATGAAGAAAACATTGTCAGCAACTGACTCGGGGACGAAGGAAACAACGTAGATGGAAACGGCTGGATGACTCGAAGACGAAGAAAATAGCAAAGAAGGAAGCATCACTAAGTGAAGAAAGAAGCGACATTGAGGAAACAATGAAGAGTCCTCTCGTTTTGTTCTTCCTTTTAATTTTAATTATTCGTTTATTTAGAAAAAAGAAGAAAATGTTAATTGGGGTTTTGAACAATGCCGTGTAAAAAATTATGTATCCCATCCTTCTGAGAAAACTATTGTAAGTCTCAAATAAATAAGGGGAAAAAAGAAAAGGAAAGCCATTTGGTATGTTGTCTTTCCCTTTTTTTTCCCTCTCCGCATGGTCGTTGGAAACATTATTTGGTCATCTATCCAATCCATGGGTGCATAACTTTCGATTTTATTTTGGAAAAGTTTATATCTCACAATTGTGTTATATATTTGTGACGGTGTGTTTAAATAATACAGATAAACTTAAAAAACATTAAATATATTTTTAATCATATATATATATATATATTTACGTACATATTAGTTATAATAATAAAATAATTTTAAAATTATAAAAGTTATTTATTTATAAATAAAAATTTTGATAGGTGGCATCATAAATTTGTGAACATTTAGAATAAAAGTTATTTCTTACCTCTTTTGTAAGTTACACTATTTGTATGATTATTAAATATCGGTACTAATACCTAACATGACACTGTAACATTATAAGAATATGACATAACATGAATTAAAAATTTAATAAGAATTTATCAATAACTTTTCAGATCATTAAAAGTCTTATAATTTCTTATTCTGTAAATAGACAACATGAAAAAAATCAATTTAATTTTTTTAAGTTTCAACTAACACAAAAATCAAATACGATTTATATTAAAACACAACATGAATAACATGAAATGAATACGATAAAAATACTAATAATATTACATGATTACCACATCTACCAATTATGTTCGGTTAATATATATTTTACTTTAAAAAGAAACTCAGCCCAAATCTTAATCTATTCTATGCTTTTTAAATTAAATTTTAATCATTTAATTTAATTTAATATTAAATTATATTTAAATTAATCTCATTTCTTATTATTATTATCAGTGTATTATTTAAATTCTTTTAAGTTTTAAAATATTATTTTATATAATTATCTTAATTTTTTAACCACATCGTGAGTTTTTTTTAAGAATACATTGAATTGTTAAAAAAGAGAAAGAAAACAAAAGAAATAATATTCAATTTTATTTATAATATTTAACGTATCCCCACCGTTTTTTGAATAAAGAAAAAGAAAATGACAAAGAAGGGAAAATATTAAAAATGAAATTGGGGAAACTTTTTACTGCAAATAGGCAACTACTAAGGTGGTGTTTGGTTCACAGAATAAAATTGGAATAGGAATGAAATGGAAAGGAAAGGAAAAGAAACAATTTTGTTTGATTTGATCACTAGAATCAAAGAAGAAATTAGTATTATAATGTTTGGTTTATAATTGTAATGGAATAAAAAATATTATATATTACCTTAATACTCCTATATTCAGTAAAGTTTAAATAATATCATTTAATTATTATTTTTTTGTTAGATAAAATACATTATTGAAATCATTATTTTTCTAAATAATTATTACTTAAAAAAATATATTATTAAAATTATTATTTTTCTAAATAGGTTTTGAGGTATGGGATTTGAGATTTAAGTATTTAGGATTTAAGGATTTGGGATTTGAGGTTTAGGGTTTAAGGTTATATTTGTGGGTTAAGGTTTAGGGTTAAAATTATTATTTTTCTAAATAGGGTTTAGGGTTTCAAGATTTTAGATTTAGGGTTTAGGGTTATATTTGTGGGTTAAGGTTTAGGGTTAGAATTATTATTTTTCTAAATAGGGTTTAAGGTTTTACGATTTGGGATTTAGGGTTTATGGTTTTGTGGTTTAGGATTTAGGGTTATATTTGTGGGTTAAGGTTTATGATTAAAATTATTATTTTTCTAAATATGATTTAGGGTTTTGGGATTTAGGGTTTTGTGTTATATTTGTGGATTAAGGTTTAGGGTTAAAATTATTATTTTTCTAAATAGAGTTTAGGGTTTAGGGTTTTGAGATTTGGGATTTAGGGATTAAGGATTTAGGGTTTAGGGTTTTGGGATTTATGGTTTAAGGTTTAGGGATTTGGGATTTAGGGTTTAGGATTTTTAGTTTTGAGTTTTGGGATTTGAGATATAGGATTTTGGGTTTTAGGGTTTGAGTTTAGTGTTATATTTGAAATTAGGATAAAATTGAAAAAAAAATTAAAATGAGAATGAAATCATGATTCTTTAAGGAGTTAGGAATTAATTTCATTCCATTTTTATTTTTCAGCCCAGCCAAACACAAAAATAAAATATGCGTTATGAAAAATATTAATATTATTTAATTTTGTATATATTTTTATATTTTATTATATATTATAATTATTTTAAAAATTAAAAATAATTTAATTTTTAAAATAATATTTATACGTAATAAAATTGAAATAATATAGGTGTAAATTTATATGTTCCTTAATCAAGATAAAAGCTCAAGAAGATTTTTAGTTTTAGTTTATAACAATTTTAATTATTAATGTATATAGAGAAAAATATGTAATAGAGAAAAATATCACAAAATTTTACTAAATGAGATCATTTGTGTTTGTAAGTCCTCTTATATCCAGTTTTTGTGTGTTGGTTAATCGTGTACAAAACACAGTGTTTGTTTATTTTTTTCTTAACGTTTTGTATTACCAGTGTTTGTTTATTTTTTTTTCTTAACGTTTTGTATTACTTTATGTGAGATTGATTAATGTGGATCAATATGTGCACACACATATTAAGAACACTATGATTTGAGAGCATGTTTTCACACAACAAGAGATAGATTGTTTTTAGTATACATATTAGGTTGAGAGTAAAAAACATGACTTATTTATAGATGACTTTCGGGTGCCAATTAAGAACTACCTTCCATTTTTGAGCATGCCAAAGGTGAAGATTTACAAAACAAGTTTAGCTACTAAACATAAAATATGGAATGATATAATATAATTCATAATTATTAGTAAATAAACATGCGTGGCTCTTGCTGGAGTGTACAATGTGGTCCTTTTTATTGGCAATAATCATCAAAACAAAGTTAGATTACTATATTTGATATACAGACTAGCAAGTCATTCTAAACCACGACACGAAGCAAAAATAACAGCAGAACATAGTCAAATTCCAGTATGAGCCTGATAAGTTTCTAATCAGATCACACTGACCTTTTTTTTATTTTTCAAACCCAAATCATAAAATTATGCTTCCCAGATCCTTAAAGCCAAGTAAAAACCCCCAAATATAGTAAGCAATTCTACCTCTACTAGCTCAAAGCAAGAAATATAATAAACTAACAAACAACACTACAATAAAATCAGCAATACCCAACTCAAATCATACCTCAAAGAACCTTTTTTTAACCAGTAACCTTCAAAATTTCAATAAATAGAAAACTACATCATTCAACTTGGAGTATAACTGGGTGCAAGGGCTGGCCTCCAACAACGAAAAGCAACCCACCTTCGATAGCACTCTTCTCATCAAGAAAGAAATCTTCAGTCACTTGAAAAGCTGCATGAAATCCAACAATGGCAACCCCAATTATCAAAGCCACTAGCGAATTCAAACCAACATGAGTAAAAGCAAGTGCAAGAACTATAGCCAAACTTAGCCCGATCAATGTAACTCTATCATCCGTCGTACGATTGTATACCATAACTGGACCGTCTCGAAAGAAATGGAGAAATAACCAAGCCACGAATATGATCAAGAAGACAATCATTGAAATTGGATGCCATAGAAGATTGAGGAATACAAGGAAAAGTATTACCGTTGCATAGTTGACTCTGAAGTAACTGAGGTTCCATCTGATGCGAGACATAACGTCAGCGTAGCTGTAAAGGCGAGATATGGAAGACAATTGGAAGAGCTCTCGTCATGGGCGGCCCGGGGAAACTACTGTTTCGGTGGCACATTTTGCTCAGTCCATGAATGGTTGTCCAGGGGAAGTTGGTGAAATCGTCGTGGTGGTGGTGGTGGGAAGAGTGACGTCACTTGTACATGATGTTGTCGACATTGTTTGATTCGTGAGTGGAAATTTGAAATCATTAGTTACAGATATTTTATTCTGAGAAAAAATGAAACCGTAACCCTAGATTCAATTGGGGATTTGGGAGATTGACCAGAGAGAGATCGGGGAAGGAAAAGACGACCAAGCTGAAAGTACTTTATTTTTCCATTCATTTTTTTAATTTTTCTGCATATTCTAATAATTTTAGTAATTTTCTATAAAAATATTTAATTAATTTTCCTATTAAAATAATTTTTTTCAAATAATTAAAATATATTTAAAATAACTGATATTTAATCATAATAAAAATCATATTTAATATAAAATTATTTAAATATATAATTTAATTTTTAGTAGAAACTAAAAATCAATAACACATTAAAATAAAATAATAACAGTTAATAAATATTTATAAAAAAAATTCATAATAATTATCATTTTATTGTTAAATACTCGTATTTTAATCGCGTTTAATTAGTTGATAAAATAATAATAATATATTAATAGAAAAACTATTAAAATAATATATTTTATTTTAATAGTTCTTTTTTATACGTAAATGGTTCTAGTATACAATTAGAATAAAGAAATACAAACTCCTAAAATACTCATTCTCACAAATAGCAGAAAGAATAATAGCATAAAATAGAACGCTAAGTAGAAACAATAACAATATAATATCGAATCAACAAATAATCAATAACATATATTATATGAAAACTGGAAAGCAAATAAGGAATATAAAAGTGTTCTAATTAAATTTTAAATGAGAGTATATTTTAACATGCATAGTTTAAACTTAGATTATATTAGCACAATAACAGAACATGCATAACACGTGATATAACGAGGTAAACCAATATAGAAACCTTATCTATGTGGTAATGTCCTCAGGTTGCTTAAGACAACCACTGAACAACAAACAATACACTAATTAATAAAACAGTTAAAACTCTGAAAGAAATAAAACCACTATTACCTTTATTAGCTAGGACTCCTGTCTAAAGTGCTTATTGTTGCTCTTATTTTTTATTTTCGCAACAAAATTGTTCGACATATGAACTTGACTTCTTCCACAGCTGACACCACCTAATGTGATGTGATCAAATACCATATAATAGTAATGTATATTGTTAAATTTGGCCCAAAATATAATAATTGAGCCCAAAGCCCATATACCCAAACAAAACCCTCTGCCCTTTTTTTATTATATATATATTAACTTAGTTTCCTCACTTCTCTATGTGAGAGAAATATACAGCCGTTGGAGATATAAAAAAAGGGAGAGAAGCTGCGTGTGGCATTTTGTTAAGCCATAAGAGTTGAAAACAAAACAAAAGAACAACAACAATTGCGTGTAGGGAAATCAACTCCTAAAAGACAAGTTGTCCATTATTATTCCCATTGATGGAGTTTATCTCATTTGTACGGTAATATTTTGATTTAATAGCAAGTTTGTTAATTTATCTTGTTATATATTACCAGTAAATTAGAGAGGATATTTTATGGGTTGATTTTGGATTTTGGTATAATTTGTGAAGCTCCGAAAAATTGGTGTTTGTATCTCCATTTGATTATTAGTGGATTTTCTTCGGTGTGCCATCGTTTGTGCAGTAGACTTTTCACATTGAAAAGTTGAACCACTTAAATCATTGTGTGTCATTTATTTTCTTACTACTGATTATTTTGCTGTTACCTATTATTATTAATTTGTGCAACCAAAATTGGACCCGATCTTCGCTTCCGCAAGTACTAATTTACAACAAATTGGTATTAGAGCATTGGGTTATTCTGCTATTTATTGGAACTGATCAAGTTTGTTCTTTTGAATTTATTTTGAGCTTCTGGTTATCTGATTGGTTTCATATTTTCTGGGTTGTGCTTCTGTTTATTTAATATTGGGTTTTCTTGTCATGGCGGCAAAATATGAAATTGAGAAATTCAATGGTAGAAATGATTTCAGTCTTTGGCGTATAAAGATGTGGGCCGTATTAGTTAAAGAAGGGCTCGTTAAGACACTTGAAGGCAAGGATAAATTGACATAAAAATTATTTGATGAAGAAAAAGATGCATTGATGGAAAATGCTCTCAGTTCAATTCAGTTATCCTTGTCTGATGAGGTATTACACGAAGTTGGTGATGAGGAATCTCCTGCTGGGTTATGGCTTAAATTGGAGAATTTGTATATGACTAAGTCTTTGACAAGTCAGTTATATTTGAAGCAACGTTTGTATACATTCAGAATGTCAGAAGGTACACCTTTGCACGATCACTTTGATGAATTTACTAAAATTATTCGTGATCTGAAAAATGGCGGTGTTAAGATTGATGATGAGGATCATGCCTTAGTTCTATTATGTTCTTTACCTCATTCATTCAAACATTTTGTTGATACCATGCTATATGGGCGAGATACTATTTCTTTGAAAAATGTCAAAGCAGCTTTGAATTCTAGAGAGTTGAAGAAAAAGGTGTCTACAAGCAACAATGATAATAGCAGTGGTTTATTTGTCAGAGGTAGAAATCAAGAAAAGACACAAGCAATAATAGAGGCAAGTCTAGATCCAAATCTAGAAAAAGAAAAGATAAATGCAACTATTGCCGTCAGAAAGGGCACTGGAAAGTAAATTGTCCAAAACTCAAAGGTAGGAAAATCTAACATAACGTCTTCTGGTACTAATGATGTTGCTGGTGTTGCAGATAGTTCTAGTTCTGATGGTGAAAATGTTCTATCAATATCTATTGGTTCTCCTGGAGATGTTTGGATTCTTGATTCGGGTTGCACTTACCATATATGCCCCAGTAGAGATTGGTTTGCTTCTTATCAATCTATTGATGGGGGTGTTGTCTTGATGGGAAACAATATGTCCTGTAAGGTTGTTGGTATTGGTACTATCCGAATTAAGATGCATGATGGTATTGTTAAGACTTTGAAAGATGTTCGCCATGTTCCAGATTTGAAAAAGAATTTGATATCTTTAGGTACTCTTGATTCACAAGGCTACACGTATGTAGCTGAAGGTGGAGTTTTAAAGGTTAGTAAGGGTGCTCTCGTTGTTATTAAAGGGCAATTGTCACGTGGCCTCCATATGCTTCAGGGTAGCACTATTATTGGTAGTGTATTAGTTTTATCCTCGTCAGATCAAGATTCAAACACTACTCGATTATGGCATATGCTACTTAGGCATATGAGTGAAGCAAGGATGTCTATTTTGAGAAAATATGATTTGCTTTGTGGTCAGAAAACTGGGAAACTTGATTTCTGTGAGCATTGTGTTTATGGAAAGTATCGCAGGGTTAAGTTCAGTACAACCATCCATAAAACAAAAGGTATTGTTGATTATATTCATTCAGATCTTTGGGGTCCTTCTCATGTTGTGTCTAAGGGTGGTGCCCGGTATATGTTGACTTTTATTGATGACTTCTCTCGTCATGTTTGAGTGTATTTTCTGAAGAACAAGAATGATGCGTTCTCAAAATTTGTGAAATTCAAGGCTTGTATAGAAAATCAAACAAGCAAGAAAATCAAGCATTTGAGAACTGATAATGGTTTGAAATTTTGTGACAGTCAGTTTAATGAGTTTTGTGAAAGAAATGGCATAGTGAGACATCGCACTGTGCGTCATACACTACAACAAAATGGAGTAGCAGAACGTATGAATATGACTCTCTTAGAAAGAGCTCGTTGTATGCTCTTTCAAGCTGACTTGGATAAATCCTTTTGGGCTGAAGCTTGTAACCATGCCTGTTATTTGGTGAATCAGTCTCCATCAACTGCAATTGAGTTAAAGACTCTATTTGAGGTATTCTTTGGTACTCCTACTAATTATTCTGATTTGAAAGTTTTTGGTTGTCTTGCTTATGCTCATGTTAATGATGGTAAACTTGAGCCTAGGGCATTAAAATGCATATTTTTGGGGTATCCTTCTGGGGGGAAGGGTTATAGATTATGGTGTGTTGAACCCAAGTCACCTAAATTTTTGATTAGTAGAGATGTTAAGTTTGATGAGTTTTCCATGTTGGAAAAGAAAAAAGAGTCTATTGTTGCAAATAAAGACCATAGTGTTAGTGAGCAGGTGGAGCTTGAGAGTAGAGCTCCTAGTCAAGTGCAAGAGGGCACTTCAGATCAGTCATCTGTGGATGAGATAGATGATTTTTCTCATGATGTAGCAGAAGAGCAACATGAGCAACCATACAGTATCGCTAAGGGTAAAGGAATAAGAGAGATTCGACGCCCTCAGAGGTACGTAGATACAGACTTAGTTTCTTTTGCATTATCTGTGGCAGAGTTTATTGAGGTGCATGAACCTTCTAGTTATCATAAAGCTGTCACTTGTGATGAGTCTGTTCAGTGGCTGGTTGCTATGAATGAAGAGATTGAATCACTTCATAAGAATCATACTTGGGAATTGGTGAAACCGCCTAAGGGCCAAAAGATTTTTGGAAACAAATTGGTCTTCAAGAAAAAAGAAGGTATACCTGAGGTTGAAGCAGCTAGGTTCAAGGCATGTGTTGTTGCAAAGGGCTATTGTCAGAAGAAAGGTATTGACTTCAATGAAGTATTTTCTCCTGTTGTGAAACATAACTCTATTCGTGTGTTGCTTGCTATGGTTGCATTGTTTGACATGGAATTAGAACAACTTGATGTCAAGACAGCCTTCTTACATGGTGAGCTTGAAGAACAAATATATATGCATCAACCAGAGGGGTTTGTTGTTCCAGGTAAGGAAGATCATGTTTGTTTATTGAAAAAGTCTTTATATGGGCTGAAGCAATCTCCTAGGCAATGGTATAAGCGGTTTGATTCTTTTATGATTGATCATGGTTACTCTAGGAGTGATTATGATAGTTTTGTTTATCATAAAAGATTTCATGATGATTCATCCATTTATTTGTTGCTTTATGTTGATGACATGCTTATTGCTTCTAAGAATAAGTCTGAGATTTAGAAATTAAAGTCTCAACTTAATGGTGAGTTTGAGATGAAAGATTTGGGTACAGCAAAGAAAATTTTGGGCATGGAAATTTACAGGGATAGACAAGCGAACAAGCTTTATTTGACTCAGAAAAGTTATATTGAAAAATTTCTTGAACTCCTTGGCATGAAAGATTCTAAACCTGTGAGTACGCCGTTAGCTGTGCATTTCAGGCTTTCTTTGGATTTGTCACCACAGTTAGAAGAAGAAGAGCGGTACATGTCTCAGGTTCCATATGCTAGTGCCGTTGGTAGTTTGATATACGCTATGATTTGTACTCGTCCAGAAATTTCACATGCAGTTAGTGTTGTCAGCAGATATATGGGTAATCCTGGTAAGGGTCAATGACAAGCAGTGAAATGGATACTTCGGTATTTGAGAAATCTAATTTTGGTTTGGTATATGATGAGAGTTCTAATACTGGTTGCAGTGTTATTGGTTATGTGGACTCTGATTATGCTGGTGATCTGGATAGAAGAAGATCTCTGACAGGTTATGTCTTCACTCTTTCTCATTGTGTCATTAGTTGGAAGGCTACTTTGCAGTCTATAGTTGCTTTGTCTACAATAGAGGCAGAATATATGGCAGCAGCAAAAGCAGTGAAAGAAGTCATTTGACTTAGAGGTTTGGTTTGTGATTTGGGTTTACATCAGGATACTTATGTTGTATTTTGTGATAATCAGAGTGCTATACACTTGACCAAGAATACTATGTATCATGAAAGAACCAAACACATTGATGTCAGATATCACTTCGTTCGTGACATTGTCTCTCAGGGTGCTATTGTTGTCAATAAGATAGTCACTATAGAGAATCCAGTTGATATGTTAACCAAACCAGTTCCATTTAACAAGTTTAAGCATTGTTTGGACTTGATTGGTGTTTGTAGAAGATAATCACCCTTCGGGGCTTTGGACGACGGTTATTTGATAATCCGAGGAATTTCATTTGAAGAATTTGTTTTCTGTTTTGAGCCAAGGTGGAGATTTGTTAAATTTGGCCCAAAACATAATAATTGACTTAGTTTCCTCACTTCTCTGTGTGAGAGAAATATACAGCCGCTGGAGATATAAAAAAAAAGAGAGAGAAGCTGCGTGTGGCATTTTGCTAAGCCATAAGAGCTGAAAACAAAACAGAAGAACATCAACAGTTGCGTGTAGGGAAATCAACTCCTAAAAGACAAGTTGTCCATTATTGTTCCCATTGGTAGAGTTTCTCTCATTTGTACGGTAATATTTTGATTTAATAGCAAGTTTATTAATTTATCTTGCTATATATTACTAGTAAATTAGAGAGGATATTTTGTGGGTTGATTTTGAATTTTGGTATAATTTGTGAAGCTCCGAAAAATTGGTGTTTGTATCTCCATTTGATTATTAGTGGATTTTTCTCAGTGTGCCGTCGTCAGTGAAGTAGACTTTTCACATTGAAAAATTGAACCACTTAAATCATTGTGTGCCATTTATTTTCTTACTGCTGATTATTTTACTGTTACCCATTATTATTAATTTGTGCAACCAAAATTGGACCCTATATTCGCTTCCACAAGTGCTAATTTATAACATATATAATAAACTAACATAATCCTTGAATACTATTCACATAGAGATGTACTCATTCACCACGTAAAAATAGTTACTCTCATTATTTTACGCTCATACAAACGTATCATAGTTTATAGAAATCTTTCAAAGTAATTAGTCACTATGGAATTCGAAACAATAGAAATTTTAGCAGAGTTTCAACATATTTTTTGAATTTATTAAACAATTAAAGAGGGGATATTTATAACACTAGGTCGGTCACTTCATCAACCACCTCACCAGCCATCTCATCAAAGGTGGTGGAAAGGATGGTGGCGTGGTACCAAAAAAAGATATTTTTTCGTTTTCAAAAATTTCAAGTAAAATCCACGAAAATCCAACATGAAACAAACCAAAATCCATGCTTATTGTATTATTAAAATAATAAATATAGGATGAGTCTCTTCTGCTCTGAGCATATATGAAAAATGCTCCACAACATGATTCCCAATACCCTCTCTATCTTGTAACCATGTACCATTAGCATTTTGAATAGAGGTGATTAAAATTCTGCTTTCTTCTGAATAATGTTGATAGATGGAAAAGTTTAGTATTCATGTCACCTTTCTTTATCCATGTTTATTTTGATTTTTGTCTCCAAATAAGATCTTGTCTTATGAGCTGTTCTTCTAATTGCTGTTGGAGTTGTTCAATTTCATTTTAAAAAGTATCTGATTGTGCTGTTTGTTGTAGTATACTTAGCCTTTCCTCAATTTCATTTATCTCGACATGGCATAACCCAAAGTAATGTTTGTTCTAGAATTTCAATCTTTTCGTGTGGTGATGGAAATCTTTTTTACATAGCATTAAGGCAGCATTACCTTGTACATTAGAGCATCAAGCTTGTTCAATTACATTTCTACTTGTGGGATTTATGCACCAAGCTTCCAAAAAGCAAAATGGCCTTGGTAAAAATTCATTTGTAGTTACAGTATCAAATATAAGAGGAATATATCTGATAAAATAAATGGTTTATTGATGACATTTGCTTTTTGGTGTTTTGAAACCCAGCCTGAGCTAGCCACTATCCTGTCTAATCTCTTTCTGATTTTATGCCTTTTCCATTTTTCCAAGTGAAAAATGGACGCGAGGCCCCCAAATCCAAGCCTCCATTAGTATTAAGAAATCTTTTAGATAGCTTTTTTTGAATTCGAGCTGGTTTACCTCCTCCTTTTTCTTCTACATACAAATTTCATTTAGATCTCCTATTACTACCTATTCACCATTGTATGATTCAATTATACCAGCTAAGTACGCTCTAAAGCTTTCTTTTTCATCATAATAGGGTGGGCATATATAAAAGTTAGTAGTAACTTCTGCTCATTTCCAGATAAATTCTTAAACTCTAAGGCTACTAGATTTGGTCTTTCCTCTACAATTTCAAACTGAAAATCTTGCTTAATATAAAGTGCATAATCACATACTAAACAAAAAAAGGATAACAAAAGCATATCTATAACCTGGTCTAATAGCTAGATTATGTAAAAAAAATCTGAGTCTTTTGGGTCTGTTTTAACCATACAGAATCAGGACTTGAGCCATTGATTAGTCTTTTTAATTCTCTTTGAGCACGATGTCTCACTAAACTTGGAGTATTCCATGGTAAGCATCCTCGCCCTCAGATAGAATAACCACTTCATGATTTGTCATTGTGCTGTCTGCCTTATTACAAGTTGGAAATGCTTGTGAGATTGGAACTGAGTTCTTCACAAAACTGCTCCAATTCTTCTCAACTAGCTGAATCATTTCTAGAGCACATTTTAATAATTCCTAATCTCTCTTGATAACTCCATTATCCACTAGGAACTGTAAGCATTGCTTGTGATAGTATCCCCTCGAGCTTTTGATAATGTTCTTATCAATTACAAATGTGGAGTAGGGACCAACTAAGCAGCCCAAAGCTTCTGTTTTTTCCTAATGGTTGGTTCACTACATTCTTGAGCTTTTCTCTATTTGTTTCCACTGCCTTCAGAAGAATCAGCTACAATGATTTTTAGTTTCTTCAAATTTTTGTTTGACCTGGCATTTCTCACAATTGTTTTTAGGTTTGGTTTCACATTTTGGGATGTCTAGTGTGATTTGGGTATTGGTGAGAGTAACTGGGATTTGGTTGACAGTAGGATCATTTGGTATGTCACTGATTGTGGTAATGAAAAGAGAACTGTTTGAACTGTACCTGACAAGGATTTGTCTTAAAAACCATATTTTCTAGTTCAGAGACAAAACTAGAATAAGATCTGGTAAGGCTTTCAAATTGAGAGCTTGTGGTATGAACAATTGGTGTTGTGCATATTTCAGTTGTCTAGGCAGCTCCAGGTTGAAATTAGGTAATTTTCATGTGCCAAGGTGTGTGGGGATTTTGGTTTGAGTATATCCAAATCAAAGTCTTGTGCTTGCTGATGCATGTTATTGAACAATTCAAGGAATGAACCATGTTGATTAGATATCAATCCTAATGAAGTTTCTTTAAATGACACGTGAACTTGTTCCTCCTGCAAAACATTGGGATTAAATTCATTTTCAACTACAACTTATTTACCTTTGTTGTTGTCATGGGACTCGGATAGCGCAAGATTGACTCTCTTTTGGTTTTTCAACAATTTTCTTTTAATTGTGGTTGAAATAGTTTGAGCCTGAGCCTGGTCTTGCATTTTCTCTACAAATTTTTTTAGGTATGAGCTTTAGTTGTGTTAGTCATTTGGTTCACCTTATAAGTTGTGGCTGCATCTGACTTATTTTCAGAACCTCTTTCTGAGTTACCACTTGCAATATGCAAATTCTGGAAGTTTTGTAATTAATGAGAATTTTGAATGTGTTTCTATTCTCGGAGATAATTGTGGTAATTGAGAGCTGCATTTGTAATTTTTGTTGATGTGTTCTGCAAGAGGAGCTATCAATCTGAGGCTTGCCTTCAACCAACTTCTATATAGTCTGAAATGGCTCCCATCATCCATTTCTATAAATGCAGCATCATTGGAATGACACTGTGCTATTACATATGTTATGAGTGTTGAGTTTTCCTCTTGATTTGGAGGAGCCCAAGTGAAGCCCATGGAGTAAGAAGTGTAATTATGTCATTTCATTGCTTTAATTAATAAACCCATTTAGGGTTTTTTGTGTGTGAAATTCTACAAAGAGAAAAACGAGTGCAAAAAAGCAGGAGCTACAGCAGAAAAACTGAGCAGTTTTTCAGCTTCTCCTTCTCCACCAAGTTTTCACCAAGTGCTCCGATGGAAGGACGTTTGTGGTCCGATTAAGCTGAAATTTTGCAGGAAGGTTCACGACTCAAGACTCTTTAATTTGTACGATGGGATTTGGATTTGGCTCACCGGTTTGAGAAATTATGAGCAGTTAACAGTGACTACGAATTGGATTAGATCTCTCCATTTTTCTTGAAATAATTGTTAGTTTCCAAGAAGTGTATTCTTGATGATGTTGTTGATTGTTTGCCTCTAGTTTTACCTAGAGAGAACTGTTTTACAATTGTTTCTTGATAGTGGAAGTTTTGAAGAGGAGTGCCATGGTTGTTTCCTTCCTACACCGGGAAAGTTTTTCTACGTAAATTACTTGTGTTGATTTTGTACATGTTTCATTTTAAGCTCTATTTATTTTTTTCCTAAAAGATTCACACAAAGAAGGAGAATAGGTTTAATTCCGCTGTTTAGAGCTTGATTAAGTTCGAATTGAAATTGTGATTCTCCTAACAAGTGGTATCAGAGTTGTGGTTATTATTGTTGAATTTCTTGTGTTGAATAATGGAAGCAAATTTAAGTAGAATGATTACTTTGAATGGTTCTAATTATCATACTTGGAAAGAGAAAATGAAAGATCTTCTTTATGTCAAACAATTTCATTTACTGGTGTTTGCCTCTGAGAAGCCAGAAAAGTTATCTGAAGAAGAATGAACTTTGTTACATCGACAAGTTTGTGGGTATATAAGGCAGTGGGTAGATGATAATGTTTTGAATCATATTAGTGGAGAAATACATGCACGGTCACTATGGAATAAACTTGAAGAGTTGTACGCTCGGAAAACAGGAAATAATAAAATGTTTCTTATAAAGCAGTTGATGGCTTTAAGGTACCAAGATGGAACTCCGTTGACAGATCACTTGAATACGTTCCAAGGAATAATCAATCAGTTAGCTGGAATGGGTATCAAGTTTGATGATGAGATTCAGAGGTTGTGTTTATTGGGTACGTTGCCAGACTCTTGGGAAACATTTAGAATGTCATTAAGTAACTCAGCTCCAAATGGTGTAATCAACATGGATATGGCTAAGAGTAGTGTTTTGAATGAAGAAATGAGAAGAAAGTCACATGGGTCTTCTCAATAGTCAGAGATTTTGGTTACAGAAAGAAGAGGGAGGAGTAAAAGCAGAGGTTTCAAGAGCAAAGAAAAAGGAAGAAGTAAGTCCAACAGGTTTTCTAATATTGAGTGTCATCACTGTGGCATGAAAGGGCACATCAAGAAATATTGTAGACAGTTGAAGCGGGATAACAAGAAGAAAGACAAAGAACAAGAGGGTGATATTGGTAAAGAAAATGATCGAGTTGCCACCGCTAGTTTAGAAGACTTTCTCGTTGTTTATAATGAAGATGTTGTCAATGTTGCATGTCACGAGGTCAGTTGGGTTATTGATAGTGGAGCCTCCATTCATGCTACGTCTCGAGAGGAATTCTTTACATCCTATACAACAGGTGACTTTGGGACAGTGAAGTTGGGTAATGATGGCTTGGTTAAAGTCATTGGTATTGGATATGTGTGTTTGGAGATGAATAATGGCACGAGGCTACTTCTTAGAGGTGTAAAGCATATTCCTGAAATTTGTTTGAACTTGATCTCTGCAGGTAAACTTGATGATGAAGGATATTGCAATACCTTTAGTAATGGTCAATGGAAACTTACTAAAGATGCTATGGTTGTTGCTCGTGGGAACAAGCATTCCAGTTTGTATATACTGTAGGCGAGACTCTTTAAAGGCGTTATTAATGCTGTGACAGATGAGCTCACATCAGAATTGTGGCATAAGAGACTTGCTCACATGAGTGAGAAAGGCTTGGTAGTATTGACTAAAAAGAATCTTCTTTCTGGAATGAATGATGTTTGTTTAAGAAGATGTACTCATTTTTTGGCAGAAAAGCAAAATAGAGTTTCTTTCAAGAGTTCCCCTCCTTCAAGAAAACAATACATACTTGATTTGGTACATTCAGATGTATGTGGTCCTATGAAGACAAAAACTTTGGGTGGTGCCAGTTATTTTGTGACCTTCATAGATGATTGTTCAAGAAAGTTATGGGTGTACACTTTGAAGAGCAAAGATCAAGTATTAGATGTGTTTAAACAGTTTCAAGCCTTAATGGAGAGACAGATTGGGAAGAAATTACGGTGCATCAGAACAGATAATGGGGGAGAGTATTCAGGTCCTTTTGATGAGTATTGTAGACATCAGGGCATTCGACATCAAAAGACACCTCCCAAGACTCCTCAGTTAAATGGGTTGGCTGAGAGAATGAACAGGACATTGGTTGAAAGAGTAAGATGTTTTCTTTTGCAGGCTCAGTTGCCAAGATCTTTCTGGGGTGTGGCTTTGAATACATTTGTACATGTTCTTAATCTCACACCATGTGTTCCTCTTCAGTTTGATGTACCAAACAGAGTTTGGACTGGCAAAGATGTTTCTTATGATCATCTTCGCGTTTTTGGTTGCAAGGAATTTATGCATATACCAAAAGATGAGAGATCTAAGCTCGATGTGAAGACACGAGAATGTATCTTTATTGGTTATAGTCTGGATGAATTTGGCTACAGGTTTTATGATCCAGTTGAGAAGAAACTGGTAAGGAGTCGTGATGTTGTGTTTATAGAAGATCAAATTATACAAGATATTGAGAAGATAGAAAAAGGAGTCCATCAGTATAACGATGATTTGATTGACCTAGATCTGATTCCTTTATCAGTATAGATGGAACAAAATGTTCAAGATGACCAACAGGGTTTAGATGATGTAGATATGCAAGCTGAAATAGATCACCAGACTACTGATCAGTTGCCAGAACCAGAAATTCCACCCAGGAGGTCTAGTAAAGATCGACGTCCTTCCACACGGTATGATACAGATGAGTATGTGTTATTGACAGATGAGGAAGAACCTCAATGTTATGCAAAAGCGATGGAAGATAGAAACAGAGCATACTGGGTTGGTACTATGGAAGATGAGATGCAGTCACTGTATGACAATCACACATTTGAGCTGGTAAAGCTGCCTAAGGGTAAGAGAGCTTTGAAGAAAAAATGGATCTATAGAGTAAAGCAAGAAGAACACAATTCACAACCACGATACAAAGCTAGACTGGTCATCAAGGGATTCAGTAAGAGAAAAGGTATTGACTTCCATACATGTTGTTCTAGGTCTACATCATGCTTGGATTTAGAAATTGAGCAAATAGATGTGAAAACTGCCTTTCTTCATGGTGAGTTGGAGGAAGAGATTTATATGAAACAACCAGATGGTTTTGAGGTTAAAGGAAAAGAGGATTACATATGTCGATTAAAGAAAAGCCTCTACGGGTTGAAGCAAGCACCTAGACAATGGTATAAGAAGTTTGAGTCAGTTATGAGGGAGCATGGTTACAAGAAGACTACTTCTGATCATTGTGTTTTTGTGCAGAAATTCTCTGATGATGACTTTATCATTTTATTGCTCTATGTTGATTGTTGGCAGAAATTCTTCAAGGATTGATAATTTGAAGAAGTAGTTGAGTAAGTCTTTTTCCATGAAGGACTTGGGGCCAGCAAAACAAATTCATGGTATTCGAATTTGTCGAGACAAGAAAAGAAAGAAGTTGTACATGTCACAAGAATGATACATAAACAAGGTACTTGAAAGGTTTCATATGGATAAAGCTAAAGTGGTTTCTTCTCCTTTATCTAATCACTTTAAGTTGAGATCGAGTCAAGGCCCTTCAACAGATAAAGAGAAGGAAGATATGGAAAAGGTTCCATATGCCTCAGTAGTAGGAAGCTTAATGTATGCAATGGTGTGTACGAGGCCAGATATAGCTCATGCAGTTGGAGTTAGTCATTTTCTTTCGAATCCAAGAAGAGAACATTGGGATACAGTAAAATGGATTATGAGATATCTTCGAGGTACTTCCAAGTTAACACTTAGCTTTGGAAGTGGAAAACTAGTGTTAGTTGGATACACTGATTCATATTTGGAAAGAGATGAAGATTCTCGTAAGTCTACTTCAGGTTATCTAATTACTTTCTCTGGTGGAGCAGTTTCTTGGCAATCAAGATTGCAAAAGTGTGTTGTACTTTCTACAGTAGAGGCAAAGTTTATTGCAACAACGGAAGCCTGTAAGGAGTTGTTGTGGATGAAACAGTTCTTAAGAGAACTTGGTTTCAAGTAGCAAAAATATGTGTTATTCTACGATAATCAGAGTTCTATTCACCTAGCGAAGAACTCAGCATTTCACTCAAGATCAAAGCATATTGATGTGAGGTATCATTGGATAAAGGATACTCTTAACAATAAGTTGCTTGAACTTTAGAAAATTCATACTGATGAGAATGGATCTGACATGTTGACAAAAGCAATGTCAAGAGAAAAACTTGAAGTTTGTTGTTCAATTGCCAGGATGGCGGATCCCTCCATCTAATCGAAAAAAGGGAGATTTGTTGGGTCTTTCTCTTGATTTGGAGGAGCCGAAGTGAAGCCCATGTGGCTTAAAAGCCCATGGAGTAAGAAGGGAAATTATGTCATTTCATTGCTTTAATTAATAAACCCATTTAGGGTTTGTTGTGTGTGAAATTCTGTAGAGAGAAAAATGAGTGCAGAAAAGTAGGAGCTGCAGCAGAAAAACTGAACAGTTTTTCAGCTTCTCCTTCTCCACCAAGTTTTCATCAAGTGCTCCGATGAAAGGCCGTTTGTGGTCTGATTAAGTTGAAATTGTGCAGGCAGGTTCACGACTCAAGACTCTTTAATCCGTACTATGAGATTTGGATTTGGCTCATCGGTTTGAGAAATTATGAGCAGTGAACAGTGATTATGAATTGGGTTAGATCTCTCCTTTTTTCTTGAAATAATTGTTAGTTTCCAAGAAGTGTATTCTTGATGATGTTGTTGATTGTTTGCCTCTAGTTTTACCTAGAGAGAACTGTTGTACAATTGTTTCTTGATAGTGTAAGTTTTAGAGAGGAGTGCCGTGGTTGTTTCCTTCCTACACCAGGAAGGTTTTTCCACGTAAATTGCTTGTGTTGATTTTATGCATGTTTCATTTTAAGCTCTATTTATTTGTTTCCTAAAAGTTTCACAAAAAGAAGGAGAATAGGTTTAATTTCGCTGTTTAGAGCTTGATTAAGTTCGAATTGAAATTGTGATTCTCCTAACAATGAGCCCACAAATGTGACATAATTCAGATATCCTTATCGTATTTGAGTTTAAATTATAGGGTCATTTGGATTAGTTTGATTGATAAGCTTCATTGGGGGTGAAGGTTTGAGCACTTGAATTTCAATTCGAGCCCTTGCAAATTTTCAATTTAACATTTCATTTCTAGGCATCCTTTCCAACTTAACCATATGACCAATACTTCTTACTACTTTGGTTATATTTTTTTCAAACATTAAGTTCCTAGGAATTTCATGCATTTGTATCCAAAAAGGTACATAGGTGAAATTATACCCAGAACCATTAGTGAACCATCTAGATTCCAAACATGTTTGTTTTATACTTTGATATTGTCCTTCACCGCTTTGAAAGTAAAGATTAAGACATTAAGTCCATCTTTATGCTTTGATGCATGCAATTTTCCCGTTGGAATCCAGGATGTCTTGTAAGAGTTATAGCCATGTGATTCGTTGATTCTTACAGGGTTTGATAGTTCCACTTCAAAGTCCTTGAGATCCATCTTAACGAGGGTTTGGATCTTGTGCATGAATTATCTTTTTTGATGTTTTTAGTAGCCTATCCATTAGTACCAGCTACCTAATAAAATATAAGACATGTATGTATTGCATGTAAGGGTTTTTGAATAAGTCCTCCTTGAATATAACCATAATAGGGTCTCCATTAAAAGCATAGGAGCTTTTTGTTACATCCCACTCAAATTGTCCCTTAAAATCCAAAGAAATGGTGCTTGCTTAAAGGATCTAAACTTTTCTACAAGTTACTACATGGGAAAGTCCTAGAGTGGCCTAATGATGTCTAGAGAGAGCTAGAGTTGATGGACTCAACTAAGCTTGGAAGACTCTAGAATGTTTCAGAGTCCACTAGCATGTGCTAGAAGGTGCTGGAATAGTATAGAACATGCTGGATGGTTCATGAAGGATGTAGAAGTCTCTAGAAGCTTTCAGAACATCCTATAACTTGTATGAAGGAACTAGACAATTCTAGAAGACTCTAGAGTTGGCTAGACTTGACTAGAAGGTCCTAGAACCTTGTGGCATTTTGTAGACAAAACTAGAATAATGTAGATACTCTTGTACATTCTAGACATGGTAGGATCTAGAGACTTGTGGCATAAATTTAGGCTTGGTGCCACACTATAAATAGGCCTTTTGATCTTCATTTGTACCCATCCTTAGGAAGTTGTAAGATAACCTCTCTAGAGCAATATAAAAGCATTCTTCACAAACTCTTTTTTGTTCTTGCTTTGCACTTGAATCCTCTAAATCTCTAAGTCTCTTGTCAAAGACCTTCAATGGTGCTAGGAATTCTAGGGAATTTGAGAACTTCCTATGGGGGTTTGAACAATACTTTGAGGCTATTGGAATAACAGACCATGCCAGCAAGATCCAAACTGTTGCCATATACTTGTCTGACATTGCTATACTATGGTGGAGATAGAGGCATGGAGATGTGCAACGAGGGATATGCATAATTGACACCTTTGACGACTTCAAAAGGGAGATCAAAAGTCAATTCTTCCACGTGAATGCTGAAGAGGAGGTAATGGGCCGACTGCAACGGTTGAAGCAGACAGGTAGCATAATGTCACAACCCTAGACTTCAACTAGAAATCGTGTGGCACTTAGCACGATTTGTTGCACTAAGTGTGCCTTCCAACCCGAGCAAAACATTCCAAAGAGACTAGGAAGAGATTTAGAGGATTCAAGAGCAAAGCAAGAATATAAGAGAGTTTGTGAAGAATGTTTTGTATTGCTCTAGAAAGGTTATCTTACAACTTCCCATGGATGGGTATAAATGAAGACCAAAAGGCCTATTTATAGTGTGGAACCAAGCCTAAAGTTATGCCACATGTCTCTAGATCCTATCATGTCTAGAATGTACAAGATTATCTACATTGTTCTAGTTTTATCTTCAACATGCCATAAGGTTCTGAGACATTCTAGTCAAGTCTATCCAACTCTAGAGTCTTCGAGGATTGTCTAGTTCTTTCATGCAAGTTCTAGGATGTTCTAGAAGCTACTAGAGACTTCTACATCCTTCATGAACCATTCAGCTTGTTCTATAATATTCTAGCACCTTCCAGCACATGCTAGTGTACTCTGGAACATTCTAAAGTCTTCCAGGCTTGGGTTGAGTCCATCCAACTATAGCTCCCTCTAGACATCACTAGGCCATTCTAGAACTTTCCCATTTAGTAACTTATATAAAAGTCTAGATCCTTTAGGCAAACACCATTTCTTTGGATTTTGAGTGCAATTTGAGTGGGATGTAACACCTTTCCCTACTCAAGTTTGCGACGCCATCGTCGCGCTTTCGACCTTGAACCTTTCTATGTGATATTTGAATTTCCACAAAGAGTCTTCGGGTTCCCAGTTTTTCTTTATGTCCGGGGCATTCTTCCACTTGACCAAGTATTCTCGATAGCTTGGTATACCCTTACGCCGAATTAGGCGGTCTGCAAAGATAGAGTTCACTTCTCTATTGAAGGAGGTTACTACTTCGGTAGGTGCCCTCTTTAATTCTTTCTGACTCGTGTCTTCCTTGTCTCCATGATATGGCTTCAACATGCTTATATAAAAGACTGGGTAGGTTTTAAGCTTAGGAGGGAGTTTTAGTTTGTAGGATACCTTACCTACTCGCTTAAGGACTGTAAATGGACCTTTGTACTTTCATACTAGCCCCTTGTGAACCTTCTACAGGGACACGAAATATTGGGGAAATAACTTGACAAGGACCAAATCTCCTTCCTGAAACTCGACCATCCTCATTTTCTTGTTAACCCACTTCTTCATATTTTTAGTCGCCTTGCTCAAATAGGCTCGGGTTAACTCAGCTTGTGCATGCCATGCCTTAGCAAATTTGAAGGACATGACTCTTTCCTTCATAGCTTGTGGTTAAAGCATGAGGATTTATGGGTTGCTGCCCCCTGATGATCTCAAAGGGACTTTTTCTAATGGATTTGCTCTAATTGGGCTTCATCTAGCAACTTAGCCCAATCATGTTGGTTGACACTAACAAAGTTCCTGAGATAGAGCTTCAACAATGCGTTGGCACGTTCCATTTGCACATCGCTATGTGTATGAAAGCTTGTGGAGAAGTTCAAGTCTGATCCCAACAACTTGAACAACTTCGTCCAAAACTTCCCAGTAAATCGTGGGTCTCGGTCACTCACGATGTTGGATGAAATTCCCCAATGTTTCACAACATGCTTGAGGAATAACTATGTCGTCTTGTCCGCAGTGCAATCTGCTGGGTGTCTAGCCTATAGTGAATCATGACACTCCTCGATCAGCTCTTTCCTTAAGTTCCCCTACTTAGGCACATAGATGCGGTTCTGTTTGGCGTAGAGTAGTCGCTCACTTATCCAAAATCATCTTGTCTTTCCTTGATAAGGGCAAGGAGGTTTTGAGCCAAGGCATCATGCTCCAACCTTTCTTTGATCCTTTCCAGCAAGGGACTTCTTAGGCTAACTCTACCTTTCGACTTAGCATATTAACTACCACGTTGGCCTTGTCGGGTTTGTACTCAAGCTTGTAGTCAAACTATGACAAGAAGTCTTGCTACCAAGCTTGCTTGGGACTCAACTTCTTCTGAGTCTGGAAGTAGCTGATTGCTACATTTTCCGTCATGATCACAAAGTGAGAACTCAACAAGTAGTGTTGCCACACCTTTAGGCAATAGATGATAGCTGTCATCTCCTTTTCTTGCACCGTGTAGCCACATTCGGTGTCATTAAGCTTACAACTCTCATTTGCTATCAGACACCCTTCTTGCATTAACACTCCACCAATGGAAAAGTCAGAAGCATCTGTATACAGCTCCTACATCTTGGAAGGGTTTGGTAGACAAGCACCGGTTCTCCAATAATGGCTTTCTTTAAGTCTTTGAATGAAGCTTGGAATTCACTTGTCCACTCCCAAGACTTGTTCTTCTTGAGCAGGTCAGTCAGTGGGGCTACTCTTGCTGAGTATGACTTAATGAACCTCCTGGTCACACATGTGGTCTTGGGCTCATCTCCTTTTGCTATGCACATTTGGTAGTATCCCGACCGCAAGTCTAACTTCAAAAATATCTTGCGTTCCCCAATTGATCAAACAAGTCGACAAAAGTGGGATAGGATACTTGTTCTTTACTGTGATCTTGTTCAGAGCCCAATAGTCAATGCACATTCGTAATAATCCATCCTTCTTCTTCTGAAAGAGCATCGGGGCACCAAATGGGGCTTTGGAGGGCCTAATGAAGCCAGGATCCAGCAATTCATCGAGTTGCTTCCGCAATTATACCAACTATGAGTTTACCATCCAATAAAGACTCATTGTTGGTAGTCTTGTGCCGGGCTCCAGCTCGATTTCGTGGTCCACCTCCCTCCTTGGAGGTAACTGTTTAGGCAACGCCTCTGGTATCACGTCCTACAACTCGTCCAAGACAACTTGCACCTCTGTCGGCAAGCTTGGTTATGGTGGTGCCTCCTTATCATCTTACTCCTTCAAAATGGCCAAGTAACTCTCTTTCTCCCTCTTCAATCCCTTCTTGAATGGAAGTGCTAAGAGAACTTGGGTAATAGGTTTTGTGGTCCTCTCCGTTGGTACCACACAAGCCTTTGATCCATCCATAATGCATATAAAGTTTGAACATGGGACAAGGAAAGCTCTAACATGGTCCAATAACTCCATGTCGAATACCACCGAGAAATCATCAATAGGTGCCACCTATAAGCCCACTTGGCTAATCGAAGCACCAAGACTGACCTAAACTCCATGAGCAACTCCTTGGAGAGGTAGTGTTGCTGAGTTAACTACTTTAAGAGAGTCTCTTCCCTTGGCAATCTTGAGACCGAGTCTATTGGCTTCCCCTGGTGAAACAAAGTTGTGAGATGCACCTGTGTTTACTAAGGCTTTGGCGACCTTCCCATTGATGGTTGTATACATAAACATCAAGCCTTTGGGGGTCGCCGGGGCACTCTACAATGCACCAAGTAGCCGCAAAGAACCCATCTTTGCACTTTCATCCATCTCGCCTCCTTCTTGGTCATACGTAGAGGCAACTAAGGCACTCAATGCCTTCATTTTTGGACATTCACATTCTCAATGAGGTCCATCACATATGAAGCACGTCACACGGGACTTTGAGGCACCATGATCCTCCTTTTCCTTCCCCTTATCTCACAGTTTGAACGAGGAGCCTTCTTTGTGATTTTTGTGGCTCTGACTTTTGGTATGGCCTTTTTCACTCTTTCCTCCACCAAACTTTCTATCTACATTACTCGAGCCATCTTTGTTTGTGGAGTAGTCAATAAGGCTCTCAACAATCGTAATGGCCAAAGATAAGTCCTGGAGGGCCTTTTTGACTACTCCACAAAGAAAAAGGGTTCAAGGATTGTAGTTAGAAATTTTGGTGGAGGAAATAGTGAGGGAGGCCATGGCAAAAGTCAAGCCATAAAAATCACAAAGAAGGCTCATCATTCAAATCGCGAGATAAGTGAAGTAAAAGGAGGATTGTGGTGCCTTGATGCCTCGTGTGACGTGCTTCATATGAGACGGACCACATTGGCCACGTGAATGTCCAAAAAGGAAGGCATTGAGTGCCTTAATTGCTCCATGCATGACCAAGACGGAGGCGAGACGAATGAAGGTGCAAATATGGGTTCTTTGCAGATGCTTGGTGCATTGCAGAGTGTCCCGACAACCTCCAAGGACTTGATGCATGTGGATGCAATCATCAATGGGAAGGTCGCCAAAGCCTTGGTCGACACAAGTGCATCTCACAACTTTGTTTCACTAGAGGAAGCTAAGAGACTCGGTCTCAAGGTTGCCAAGGGAATAAGCTTTCTTAAAGTGGTTAACTCGGTAGCACTACTTCTCCAAGGAGTTGCCTGTGAAGTTAAGGTCTGTCTTGGTGCTTGGACAGGCCAAGTAGACTTATCGATGGCACCAATGGATGATTTGTCAGTGGTATTTGGCATGGAGTTCTTGGACCAAGTTAGAGCTTTTCTTGTCCCATGTTCACAAACTCTATGTGCATTATGGATGGATCAAAGGCTTGTGTGGTACCAACAGAGAGAACCACCAAACCTACTACCCAAGTTCTCTCAGCATTTTAATTCAAGAAGGGATTGAAGAAGGAGGAAGAGAGTTACTTGGCCATTTTGAAGGAGTAGATGATAAGGAGGCGCCACCATAGCCAAGCTTGCAGACAGAGGTGCAAGTTATCTTGGACGAGTTTTAGGACGTGATGCCTGAGGCGTTGCCTAAACAGTTACCTCCAAGGAGGGAGGTGGACCATAAAATCGAGCTGGAGCCCGACACAAGATCACCAACAATGAGTCTTTATCGGATGGAAAACTCAGAGTTGGTAGAATTGCGGAAGCAACTCGATGAATTGGTGGATGTTGGCTTCATTAGGCCCTCCAAAGCCCCATTTGGTGCCCCGATGCTCTTTCAGAAGAAGGATGGCTCATTACGAATGTGCATTGACTATCGGGATCTAAACAAGATCACGATAAAGAATAAGTATCATATCCCACTCATTGCCAACTTGTTTGATCAATTGGGGAACACAAGATACTTTTCGAAGTTGGACTTGCGGTCGGGATACTACCAAATGCGCATAGCAAAAGAAGATGAGTCCAAGACCATATGTGTAACCAGGAGGTTCATTAATTCATACTCAATAAGAACAGCCACATTGACTAACATGCTCAAGAAGAACAAGTATTGGGAGTGGACAAGTGAATGCCAAGCTTCATTCAAAGACTTGAAGAAAGCCATTATTGGAGAACCGATGCTTGTCTACCAAACCCCTCCAAGATGTAGAAGTTGTATACAGATGCTTCAGAATTTTCCATTGGTGGAGTGTTGATGCAAGTAGGGCGTCCAATAGCATATGAGAGCCATAAGCTTAATGAAACTAAACGTGGCTACATGGTGCAGGAAAAGGAGATGACAACTATCATCCATTGCCTAATGGTGTGACGACACTACTTGTTGGGTTCTCACTTCGTGATTATGACGGATAATGTAGCAACCAGCTACTTCCAGACTCTGAGGAAGTTGAGTCCCAAGCAAGCTCGTTGGCAAGAATTCTTGGCGGAGTTTGACTACAAGCTTGAGTACAAGCCCGACAAGGCCAATATGGTGGCTGATGCACTAAGTTGAAAGACGAAGTTAGCAACCTTAAGTAGACCAAGCAGTTCCTTGTTGGAAAGGATCAAAGAAGGGTTGGAGCATGATGTCTTGGCTCAAAACCTCTTTGCCCTTATCAAGGAAGGAAAGAAAAGGCGATTTTGGCTGAGTGACAAACTATTCTATGCTAAAATAGAACCGCATCTATATGCCTAAGTGAGGGAACTTAAGGAAGGAGCTAATCAAGGAGTGCCACGATTTACTATGGGCTAGACACCTAAGTATGAGATGCACCCTTGCCTTGATCAATTCCATTTACTACTGAAGTTGATGTTGAAGCCTATGTAAGAATTTGTATTATATGCCAACAAGACAAGATAGATGATAGGGCAGAATTGGGATCGCTGATCCTGCCGATACTTTGGTTTTATGTATTTATAAAACTCTCGCAAGTGCACGAATCATTTCGCAAAAAATGATAAGTATACTCCCAAGGTCGATCTAAGGAAGGAATGTATGTGGTTTTTAATTTATTATTCAAACTTTTAAAAATGAAATTAAATCCTAAACATCCTGTCACGATATTTTGAGGTTTTGTGTTTTTAATCTACTTACATAAAAATAAGCATAGATACAGATTCAATAAACATTTATGCAAATTTTATCTTTTATAATAGTGGAGTATTTATGGATATAATAACTAAGTAATTATGCTTGCTCATATTATTTAGGTTATTAAAGATATGAATTGATATTTATTGATTCTCTATTTTTTATATGAATACCACATTTGGTGGGATTAGATATTCTTTGTTAACTAAACAAATCAATTAACACCTATGGGTGGGGTTGATAACTAATTTGGTTAATTAAATTAATTCATTTTTCTAAGAGATTGAAAATGAACCATTTAAATGCCACCTTTGGTGGGGTTAGACAGTTTAAACTTTATTCAAGGTGTCCAAATTAAACCTAAGAATTTAATTATCCGAGTACTAACTTTCAAGTTTTAAAACCACTACTGAAAATATGTTGTCAATACATTTTCAGATAATAATTCTTATAAAAACTTTTGAAATAGAGCTTTATTCTAACTACCGGGCGATTGTACCAACAAATAAAAGAGCACTACTCTAAATCAGACCGGATAACTAAACCTTAAAATCTAGTTTTCAGATTTAAGTTTGTAATGAAAAATAATATATTTCTCTCTAACATTCTTAATATAAAATCTTGAATAAAAATAAAATCAATTCATTTTAGATATTTTTACCTATTTAATATTTTGCAAGCATAACAACGTTATTATTATATCATGTTTACAAATAGCCAATAAAGTTAAATTTAATCACAGACAAATTAAATATAACATGTAAGAATAAAACATAAAAAATAACTGTAAAGAAAATAAAATCCTCACAGTACTTTGATGCTATTCTCGTTGCTGGAAAACCTCCAAACGGAATTTGCACTCCAATTTAATGAATCAAAAAGCAAATAAATTACAAAAACATAACTAGTTCTTCTCAAAAAGAGAAGAACTCTAAAACTAAGAAAAACTAAAAAAAACTAAAAACTAAGAAATGGAGAGAAAGAAAGAGGAGAGAAGTGTGTTTAGAAGTGAAGAGAAGAGGGGTATTTATAGGTAAGGATGGAGAGAAAAAATGGGTGAAAAAATTGTGGAAACGCGGAGTGGTGATTGCTGATGTCATTGATGATGTCAGCATGATGTGGGGCAGCTGCGCACGCAGATGGGAGCAGGTTGGGCGCAGGCGCGCGCGGAAGTAGCAGCTGCGTGCAAAGGCGCGCGCGGTCTGGGCGGCTCCGTGCGCGTTTTCTCCTTTTTGACCTTTTTGACCCATTTTGTCCAATTTTTCCATATTTGTTGACCTTTCCTCATTTATTTATTAATATATTTGTGATGTATTGCTTCCAGTATTCCTCTTTGAGTATTTAAGTTACGTTTTTAAGCAGAAATACCTTAAAAACAATAAAAATATATGTGATTCCAAAAAAGACAAATTTATATAAATATATGATAAAACATATAAATATATATTTTTAATCAATTAATGTGCATAGATTCATGGTAATTTTAGTGCTTTTTGAGCACTCATCAATAGAGCAGTATGCACTTGGGGGCTTGTTAGAGCCATTACCTATCCTAGAGAGACTATGGGAAAGTGTCTCAATGGACTTCATCACTTGCTTGCCAAAAATAGAAGGCTTTGGCTGCATAATTGTATTCATTGATCGCTTCAACAAGTATGCAACCTTCATATCTGCCTTAGCTGATTGCACTGGGGACGAGACAGCACGGTTGTTCCTCAAGCATGTTGTGAAGCATTAGGGGAATTCCATCCAACATCGTGAGTGATCAAAACCCATGATTTACTGGGACGTTCTAGTGTTCAAGTTGTTAGGATCAGACTTGAACTTCTCGACAAGCTTTCATTCACAGAGCAATGGGTAAATGGAACGTACCAACGCATTGTTGGAGCTCTATTTCAGGAACTTTGTTAGTGCCAAACAACATGATTGGGCTAACTAGATGTAGCCCAATTCTCTTATAACTTGCAACGGAATGTTGATGAGTACTCAAAAAGCACTAAAATTACCATGATTTTATGCATTTTAATTGATTAAAAAGATATATATTTATATGATTTTATCATATTTTTATATAAATTTGTTTTTTCGGAATCAGAGGTATTTTTATTGTTTTTTAGGTATTTTTGTTTAAAAAAGTAACTTAAAGACTCAAAGAAAAATATTGGAGGCAATATATCATAAATATATTGATAAATAAATGAGGAGAAGTAAAAAAAAGATGAAAAAATTGGACAAAATGGGTCAAAAAGGATGAAATTGTGCACCTAACTACCCAGCCGCGCCGAGAAACGCGTGCAACACACCGAGCACCAACCGCAGAAACGTCCCACATGTTGATTACATCAGCAATGATGTCATCATTCACCTAATATGCATTTCATCCTTTCGTCACCTATAAATACCTTTATTACCTCCACACCAAAACACACCTCAAAAACATCTTCTTCTCTCTTTATTTCTCTCCATTTCTTAGTTTTTTGTTTTTCTTAGTTTTAAAGTTCTTCTCTTTTTGAGAAGAACGAATTATGTTTTTCTAATTTATTAATTTTTTGATTCAATAAATGGAAATATAATTCCATTTGGAGGTTTTCTAGCAACATGATTAGCATCAAAGTACTGTAATTATCTAGTGGCATATTCTTTAACAAATAGTTATAATAGTTCAATATATGGACAAAATGAATTTATAGAAATAGATAAAACTTTTAAGGAACTTGGACAAATAAGAAAACCAGAAATACTAAGAGACTTTGAAATACCAGAAGAATGAAAATTAGATATCAAAGAAAAACCCTTAATAACATGAAGAAATAGTAATGTTGTTAAAACTAAAAGCATACCAAGATTTACTTTTATGGACTATGAAGGAGAAACTTCTAACCAAGAAGAAGTAAAAAAACTAGAAAATGAAGTTAAAATAATGAAGGCATTAGTTCATGATTGTATATTAGGGAAAAATAATGTTTAGAGATAAAATAAAAAATATGCATTTAGAAATAAATGGAAGCCTAGTAGGTGTAGCAAAAAATCAAATAACATTATTTAAAACTGTACAAATATTAACAGAGCAAATGGATTTAATCCAAGAATCAAACACAAATTTTTTACAGGAAATAATAGATATATAAAAAGAATTACTAAAGGAAATAAAGGAATGTGGTTATAATAAACTACAACAAGATATACACAAGAAATTTTCAGAACTAAGAAAAGATATATACAACATACATAAGGATACTAAAATAATAGGTTATAAATCAGATTCTTTGATTCCTAAAAATGAGAAAAGGAAAAATGAAGAACAATTTAAGAATAAAGAAGTAATTCCAATTTAATGGAATATAGAAAAGAATTAGAAAGAAATTCATGGATCCTGAGAATAGGGATATATAAACATTGGTCAGATTATTGACATTAACTAATGAAGAAATAGAAGAACATTATAGTGGAAAACTTTGTACTAATAAAGAAGAAGATGATATGACAATAATTAGTGAAACTGATTATGATCCAGAAAACATGACCTCAAAAGGTCATATGAAGCCAATTTCATTACCAGTCACTTGCTAAGAAGGAACATCTGACCCACATAGGGAGGAAAGAAATAGGCAAAGATCAGAACAACCTGATACTACATATAGAAGAAGACAACCACCTAAAATTGAGGAAGAGTTGTATTGGGGAACTAGAGGTAGTATTCCACCAGAGTTTAAACTCCATGATAATTATAAATCTGAACTTCTAGATTTTGATTGTATAAGAGATAGGAAAAAAGCCTTGGATGAATGGTCTAGTGGGATGAGTGTACTCATACAAACTTATCCAACTACCCAAATAAATCTTTCAACTTGTAGAGTGCTTATAGCACATAAAATGACAGGAAATGTAAAAGTTTGGTTTTCAAACTTAACAGATCAACAACATTTATTAATGCAAGGAAATGCTTCCACGGGAAGAGAATACTTGGATACAGTAATAAATGAAATATACAAAGAATTTATTAGAGAGGATAAAGGAATGACTATCACTGAATCCAGTGAAAATGAAATCAATGAAGCTAAATGACATCTAACAAATACGAAAATTTGTAACATGTGTTATATAGATTCTTTTATTTGTGAATATAAAATATATTACCATAAATTACCACCCTCTATACAAACAATCTATAAAGAAATGTTTTTCAAAACTTACCTCGAACATTATATAAAACTTTAATAGAAAATTGGGAACAAAGGAATAGAGAAACTACACCAGATACTCTAGGAGGAAGAATAAGAAGTCTTAAAGATTGGATCATTATAAAATGCCAAGAAAGAAAAAAATATAAACAAATAAGAGGAAATGATAAAATTTGTTATGATACAAGAGATTTTAGAATATAAATATAAATATAAAAAATATAAACAAAAATATAAATATAAATATAAATTTAGAAAACAAAATTTCCAAAAATATAAAAAGAGATTCAATAGAGAAAACAACAAGAAAAGATATTTTAGAAGAAAGATTTATAAACCTTCTGAAAAAAGAATTATTGCCCTTCAGGAAAGAAAAAATGTAGATGTTGGATCTGTAATGAGGAAGGACATTATGCTAATGAATGTCCAAGCAGACTTCAACATAAAAAAGAATTTAAAAAGGAATTTCCACAAAAATCATAAATCCTAGAAGAAGCTTTCAAAATGGAATTAGAACCAATCGAAGAATCTGATATAGATGATACTTACAACATCTATCTATTGGAAGAAACTGAGGAAGAAATAACTGACTCAGAATATGAACACTTTAATAATAAATATTGTTCATCAAAAGATGAATGATTTTTATAGTATTACAAATCCAAATAGTACTTACATTAAAGTAGGACTAAAATTTAATGGTTATAACACTTATCATTTACATGCATATATAGATACAGGCGCTAGTATGTGTGTAGCCCATACATATGTATTTCCAGAAGACAATTGGAAATAAGCATCAAAATATTTAATTATAAGAATTACTAATAATACTACAATAAAACTCAATCAGGTATTAAAAGATACTGATATAATGATAGGAGGAGAAAACTTTCACATTCCTACCATATATCAACAAGAAACAAGAGTAGATTTATTAATAGGAAATAATTTCCTAAATTTATATCAACCTTTCACACAACATTTTGAAAAAATAAGTCTCACAACCTTAGAAGGAGATACCATATATGTTTCTAAAGTAAGAAAAACTTTAACTGTCTCAAACCCAACTTTTATGCAATAACATAAAAAGCGAAAACATGGTGAGATAGAAGACCAACAAAAACCTTATTTAGAAAATATTTCAATAGATATAGAAGAAAAAAAAACTCTTTCTCAATGAGATACAGGAAGACAAAGCCCTAACAGGCATTAGAAGACTATTAAAAACAGTCAGTTCAAAAAATCCTTTGAATCCAAAAATAAATAAATCTAAAACAATAGTCAATATAAAATTAAGAGATTCTAACAAGATCATAAGAGTAAAACCAATGATTTATACTCTAGAAGACAAGATTGAATTTGGAAAACAAATTGAAGAACTTTTGGAATTAAAAGTCATAATACCAAGTAATTCACCTCACTCTAGTCCAACATTCTTAGTTGAAAAAGAAGTTGAGAAAAGAAGAGGAAAAAAGAGAATGGTAATAAATTTTAAAGCACTGAATAAAGAAACCATTGATGATGGATACTTCATTCCAAAAAAGGAAGAACTACTATCATTAATAAAATGAAAGAAATACTTCTCGAGTTTTGATTGCAAAAGTGGATTTTGGCAAAAAAGATTGGATGAAGAATCCCAAAAATTAATAGCATTTAGTTGCCCAAAAGGACAATTCCAATGGACAGTTATACCATTTGGGTTAAAACAAGCTCCAGGTATTTTTCAAAGATATATGGATAACATTTTTAAGAAATTACAAGATATTTGTTGTGTTTACATAGATGATATTTTGGTTTTCAGTAATGAATTAAATAAACATTATTTGGATATTATCAACATATTACAAGAATGTAGAAAAGAAGGCATTGTACTCTCTGGAAGAAAGCAGTACTTGCTCAACAAAAAATCAAATACTTAGGGTTGGAAATTGAAGATGGAAAACATAACCTACAACCCCATACACTAAATAATATTCAAGGTTTTCCTAATGAATTAAAAGATAAAAACTAATTACAAATATTTTAGGATGTTTAACATATGCAGAAGCTTATATCAAGAAACTTGCAGAAATGAGAAAACCATTACAAGCAAAATTGAAAAAAGATCATATTTGGAAATGGACAAAAGAAGATACTCTATATATGGATAGAATAAAAGCAAAGATAAAAAATTTACCAACTTTATACCATCCAAGACTAGATGATAAGATGATAATTGAAATAGATGCTTCACAAGAATATTAGAGAGCAGTTCTTAAAGCAAGAATAAATGACAAAGATGAATATCTTTGTAGATATACATTAGGATCTTTCCAAGGTTCAGAATTAAATTATCATAATAATGAAAAAGAATATTTAACTGTTAAAAAAGCTATTAAGAAATTTGCAATATATGTCATAAGCTCCAAATTCATTGTTAGAACAGATAACAAGAATTTTGGTTATTTCTTAAGAACTAATATTATAGGTGATTACAAACAAGGAAGACTAGTTAGATGGCAACAATGGTTCAATCATTACAATTTTGATGTTGAATATCTTCCAGGACATAAAAATAGCTTAGTTGATGCTCTTACCAGAGAATTAGCACCTCTAACTATTTTTATGCTTTCAGGAATATAACATCTTGATATCAAAATCAAGATAAAAGAAAAGGAGGTAAAAATCCTACAGGAACAACTCGAGTTGCTATATCTCGAGAAATCTCTTATGGAAACATGAAAGAAATAGGAAGAACTTAATTGTTCAAAACAACCTCTAGAGACCATAACCTCAAACGAGGAATCTCTATTAAAAAAGGAAGAACCTAACAGTTCACAAAAAACTTCTGAAACCACAAAGCTCAATTGGGCAGATGAGGTAGAAAAAGAAGAATAGAAAAAAGTTTATGTGGTCTATAATGGCCCAAAACCAAGAATTTATAAAAATTGGGTAAAAGCTACCAAATTTATTCTTGGAATTAGTGGAGTAACTCATAGAGCCTTCACCAACAGAATAGAAGCTGAAGGTAGTTATGCCAACTACAAAACACCGAAACTAATAACTCCATAGGAGATAGTAAGAAATTATTCTGCATCATTACAACAACAACCAACAGCTCCAAGCAGATTGAAAAATCTTGGAAAGATAGCAAGGCCTCCAGTACTATTTAGAGAAACATCTCCACCAGAGACATCAAAAATAGTAAAACATTCAGTACTATTTAGGAAGACATCTCCTATAACTACTCCAATCATTGAAGAAGAAAAGGATCACTATAGAAACCTCAACAAACTAAAATGGTTGAGTCTTTATAATTTGGCTAGAAAATCTACCCAAGAACATATTGAAGATTATGAAATTCTATACTGCAGATAAGGAATTTCCTACAGGAAGTAAATTCAAAATATTGGAAGGAGTTTATCCAATATTTGTGTATAAAGCATTTCATGCAAGATTAATAGAAAATATATATCCAGGAATTAATTTAAATTAATTAAATTATTTTCCAAAAAATTTTAAAAGAGTAATTAAGAATTTCAGAAGAAAAATTAAAGTAGGTGATAAACCTGTTTATCTTAGATTTTTCAGTTCATTAATGGACTGGAATGAGGAAGAAAGTATTAGTCCTTACCACTTCATCAAGATAGAAATTTCCAGCACAAACAGAGAGGTTCCCAAACCAAGGGCACTTCTAGAAAAGCAATTTTACACAGAAGAACTCTGTGTATTAAGAGGACAAATGCTAAGCCAAATTTACTATGAACTTAGGAAAATTGACAATTCTACTGAGATTAAAGTAAATTATTCAACCAGTAAAGTCATTATCATTTCTCACAGTAGTATGGCTCTGTCAGAAGAAGATGGTGAAAAAAATCACCAAATATGAAACCAATTTTAATTGCAACAACCTAGAAATTGGTCAAGAAACAAGGAAGGTATTCTGCTTCTATGCCAAAAAAGCCACCAAAGATCACAAATGCATTCTCTGCATCAAAGATCGAGAAGATGAAGATGCGTCATCATCAACGTCATCAAAGGAACTGTCGATAGAAAATGACAAAGAAATAAAGATGTAGACCCCACATCTTAATCGGTAGCATATTCCAAGGAAAAAAAGTGGCTATCCTTTAAAGAAGAAAAGTAGATGAATTATTAAAACAAGGGTAAAATAATAATTTTAGTCTTGTAAAGTGGAATTCCTTGTTCTATAAAAGGAACCCTTATTATCATTTCAAACACACACTCGAATACATAGAAATTCAAAGCTCTCTACTCTGAAACACTCTAGCATAGAAAACCTCTCTATCTAGAAATCTCAAAACCAATAATGTTATACCCAGTAGCTATGAGCGACTAAACACTCCTTTCAAGATTCTTAGTTGGCCTTAAGTTATAATAATTATTACACTATGAATAAAATGGAGTTCAGTTACTCTTTTCTAGTAAGTCAACTATTGGACACCATTTATGTACGGATGCAGAAGGTTCACCATTGCCAGAAGGGCGTTGAGGTGTGAGCAAAGCTGAGACATAACATGTGTAACAAAAGAAGACGAACAAAAGGGAAGACCGTGGTGGACCCATCAAATTCAGGTATAATAATTATAAATTTAAGCTAGTTAAGAATCTTGAATGTTTAAGTATTTGCTTACAACAAAACATAATATTGTTAAAATAAGAAAATGGAATTTATTTTTAGAAATAAACAACTAATAATTCCAATAAAAATCAAAGATAAAAGTCTAATTCAATTAGAAACATTTGATAAAAGTTATCTTTATCATTTAAATGAATATTTTAAAAATGAGGACTATGAAACCTGTCTTAAAATTTTTAAAAGATTTAACACCTTATTAAATATATATACAGATTATATTAAAGTTATTACAAGCATCATAAATCATCCTGTTTCAAGAACATTAAAATACTATTTTAATCAAAAATATGTGAGAATAGAGAAAGAAGAATTCAACAACTTAATATTTGGATATTATTTATTTAAAGATTATAAATACATTGTATGTACACAAGAAAAACCTGATTGTATACTAAGAATAAGACAAAATAATATACATTTAACACATATGATTTATCAAGATAATACTCTATGAACATAGAATCATTAGTACATAAGTTAGAATTATTAGATTTAACAAATGAAAGAGTAATTTTTAATTTTAAAAAACAATTAATAGATTCAGGGTTAGAATTAAGCAACCAACATAATGAACATAATATACTATGCAATTGTAATGAATATAGAAGAAAATTAGATTTATCCAGCAAAATAATAAACTTTTTAGACAAATTATTACCTTCAATAAATACACAAAAACCATCAACTAAGTCAATATTAACTTTCGATTAAAAATTGTATCGATACTCAAAAATTGGTATCAAAGGCTAAGAATAATAATCTAAATAGTAATGGATGAAAAATTAACACCATTAAAATATAAAGATATTTTTTGATATTTTATAAACCTTAAGGACATAATTTAAGATATACCAAACCTCAGGAACATTTAAGATAATATTCCCATAATTTATTGATAAAAATTATAGTTATCAATTTAATAATTATTCATGCTATTATCATTTTAATAAAATTTCAAACATTTTAGTGTGTAATTCTCTATTTGTCTATTTATTTTTTTAGTTTTAATTTCCATTTTATCTTTATATAAATAATAATATTTTATTATAATCTCCTTTCGCAATAATAAAACAAAGAACTTTTTTTATTGTAAATGAGTAATGATCATTTGATATCTAACCTATGGGATTTATAATAATAGTGTTACAAGGAGAAACATCCAAACAATGACAAGAAGGCTCTTGGACGTTTACATCATGTACATGCATGATCAATAAATAAAATAAAATAATCAATGAATTCAAACATACATATCACGTGCATATCACAGACACGCCATTATAGATCAGAGGAAGTTGGGCATTAGCCATAAAATGCAAGTATACTGGATTGAAGTTGTCACTTGTCAACCATGAATTTTTTTTTATCGGTTTTTCAGTTGTTTTGAACCTTACGACAGTATGAGAGAACCATCACGAAGTCTTTTGCTGAGGAACCAACAGATACAGGTGCCTTTTTTGATGTTGATGATGTACGAACCCAGAGGTCAACTAGGTTTTGTAACTGCAGTGTCGGAAGAACGGGTTGACCCTGGTACAGTATCTCCACCTATAAGATACAAAACACATATTGAAACATTCCATAATATAACATTGTTCAGATGAAAATATCAAACAGTATTAATATTTGGGAAAGTTTGATCAAATAATGGCTTTGCAGATGTAAGATTGAATGTTTAGGTGTATTGTATTGCCCACAGGAACATAATCACATTTTATTTCGTTGTAAAGCCCGTCATTTAGGATTCTTTGCCATGTCAGGCATCAGCAGAAGACACTCAACAAGAGCTTTCTACAATTTCTTATTAACAGAAGAATGAAAACACCATTGAAGGCAGGATGAGTTTGTTTTTAAAGTTTTCTTCCGACACAAAATTGGGTCAAAGAATAGTGCCTTGGTAGTGCACACATAAAGAACAGAAATTATTTTACCCAGTAGGGCTTTGCACCATTAAATAATCAATTAGAGATGTTAGTCTGTATTTAGTTCCAAAAGTAAAGGGCTAGCAAATGATGTGTTTGTCACATTCACTATTTGAGTTTTATCCAATATTCAGGCCAGATAACATTAGAAAATAAATAAGACCAATCAGAATGGAAAGCAAAAAAACATTGATGAGACATAAGATCTTAAAATGACCATTAAGAGTCTGTGGTAATCAGCAATGGCAGAAGGCAACTAAAAGTCTGAAGATGAACTCACCTCAGCTTCTCTGTTTAAACCAAGTTTCTTTTCAAGGTACTTTTGAATGATAGAGACCGGCATTTTACCATCCCTGTAATAGAAAAATAATTCAATATAACAGAGATCACAAGAAAAAAGGAAAGGAAAAAAAAGATAGCCGGAGGCAGGAGCTACTAAAAGCTATTGTTTTGCCAACTCTGGTTCATGATTGTGCTTATTAAATGAAAAGAATTGCTCTATTTTTCCCTAATAAGTTGCTAGTCATGAGTTACAGATCATTCTTCATTTCATGCTAGTATACTAAGTCCAATACAGAACCAATTATGAGCTAGATAATGCCCCACCCTCCAACTTATGCCAAGTCTGTTCTGTTAGAATGAAGCAATGAAAAAAATTTCACCGTGTAAGAAGACACTTTGTATTTTTAATAACTTGCATGTGCCAAATTCAAAAATGAGTGTCATTAAAGTTGTAAAAATGAACTCATGGGCACACATAAAATGATAAAAAGATAAAAAAAAATGTATCCTGTTACCCAGGTATTGAACCAATAAACAGCTCTCAAACATATTATTAAAGGAAATCTATGTTACATGGACTCTTCATTTTTCACGAAGTACCCTGTCCAACGACCTATATGGATATGGGTGCTTGATACTCTAAATTGGTGGAAATTAAAAAAAAAACTGAAAAAATAAGCGTGTTCGACGCACGGATACGTATCCAAAAATTTAGAACACTTGGTGTCTTAAAAGAGTCCATGTAATATAGAAGGAAATAAAAGAAGGGGTGACAAATTCTTTAAATCACTTTGTTGGTGTCATTAAGACACTTTGATCACGTAACTTTCGCAAGGGACACATAGGTTACTCGACTTTTAAAATTAGGACACTTTAGTCACATAACTATGAAATTATGTGACTAAAGTATCCAAATTTCAAAAATCCGATAACCTATGTGTTCCTTGCAAAAGCTACATGACCAAAGTGTCCAATAGGGTAATTTTCCCTTAAAAAATCATGAAAAAGATATTAGTTTTGGGATTTACAATTCAAAATCTAGATGTTCATAATACATCAAGCATAGAAAAGTATACACATAACATTGAAGTAACAGTATTTAAGAAACTCACTTTATTCTCAGGTAACAAGCAGATATATGTGGCAAGGAAACATCTCCTTTCCTACAAGACAAGTACAACAAAAATTAGAAATCAAGTAGAAGCCCTGTAACTAACACGTAAATTCAAAGAGGCATATTACCTATCTTTAGATGGAACCAATGAGAACCAAATTGGATTTTTTCTTCGAATATCCTTAGCCTCAGATGCATCCAGCATAACCTGTGCTGAGGCACACATTTTCCCAGAGGATGCTAGTTTTTTACGAATTCCTGCTCTTATTCTTTTACGTTTCACTTGTCCTGTAAGCAAGGTTGTCCCATTACTCTTATTTTTCACCTTTGTATATTTAGGCCCCTTCATTTTTGTTTTACACATATACATTTCACTGTCCGGAGCATTAGGTGATACGGCACTGGTTTTATAATCATTAAAACATAGTCCATAATCAGGGACTTTTTGGGGCTCTAATTTCGCAGCTGTTAGCCCTTGTATACATGACGTAGAGGACTTAGTCCTGTTTGCAGCTTCTACAAGAAAGTTTAAGGGCGTCCATAAATCAACTTTCCCTTCTATTACTTCACCATCATTAGCTGAATCTTTCATAGGCTTTTGTTCATAAGAAGACTTGACCATGGAAGAAACCTGCATCATCAAAAGACCTATAAAGCATTTGGAACAAAATGAAACACTGATTGCAATATCATCAAATTTAAAGCATGAAGACTGCAACTGCACCTGCATCTGCATCTTATTTCCACAAACTTTGCTTTGAGGTTCAGGTGAGCTTGAACTCGCCGGATGGTCCTCGACAGACTCTTCTCTCTTAACAGGTCCTTCATTGGGAAAACTGCATCCTCGTAAAGAAGCCCTTCTTGGAACAGTTTTTGTTCTCCTCCTGGTCAAGGCAGTTTGCATAGACACTTTAGGAGCACTAACCACTAATGAAGACAGTGATCTCTCCTTCCTTTTAGCTGGTAATGAAACTGAGGAAGGAACTTCATGTGCACTGACTTTTCTCCTTTTAAGAGGAAAGATCTTGGCCCTAATAGCTTGCAAATTGTGGTCTGGCCTGCATATCACAATGTATGTCCTTTATTGTTATAACTTCAAGCAAAGCCTTAAAACATTACAACGTAAGAAAATTTAGAAGATAGGTTAGTAAAATCTTTAGGAGATTGACCAGTTGGTGAATAATATGCACGTAGATGAACTAGTTTGATTACTATGGCAATAATTTTACGTTTTATTCTTTTAGTGGTGTGATTGGGAACAAAAGCTTAATAAATTCATTCTATCGCATAGTTTGTCTCCCAATTATGCAAGAGAGAGAGAGAATAAAAATTCTCACTGGAGTGATCTGGTCAGACGATGTGAGGGAGAGGGGTTTAGCACTATTGGTAAGGATTTAGGAAAGCGGAATAACCTGAGTTTCTCCACTGGAAGACAGCCCAGATCAATGTTGCATACAGGACAACAGTCCACTTCCTCATCTAATAGCTTCTCGTAAATGCACTTCCTGCAAACTGATTTTTCAAGTTGGATTTCAATATATTAAGAACCAGTATCCATAAGGCCAAAAAAATATGACCAGATGATTAATCTGGGGTTTATATTTTCTGGAAAATCATACGAGGTTCTAAATCTGGTGTAGATTAAACTAGATCATATTATTGCCTTTAATCAATGTGGGACACTATCTCCAACAAATAGGAAAATAATGACTTCTCATTCCTAAGGATATTCAACAAAGGAATCATATTATTGAGTCAAGCAACTGTGAAGTGTACAAGTTAACAATATTGATTAAAAGGAGATGCAAGTCCAAATTAACATGAAAGCACTATTTGAGTCACATGTGTGACAAAAAGGGAAAGGAAAAGACCATATTCCGGTTATAGATTGATAGAAGAGTTGTTCTATTTATCACGATCCTTAGAGCTGAGAATGCTCAAGGCTCTTTAAGGCATTAATATCAATGAAACAGTAAGCATTAATTGAAATTCTGAAATCAGCCAATGAATAACTGACAAATCAGTCAGTGTATTAGCCTGTAGAATAGAAAATTCGGGATAAGTAGACTTATTCTTGATAGAAAGGCACAACAAACTGCTAATGGTCAAGACTCAGGAGTATTCATATTTTTGGAAACATATAAAATAGTGCATTGTGTTAGCCATCCCACAAGCACCTATTCTCTTTTTGTACTGGCACAAGACATTCTTATCATCAACTACCACAACAGTGAGAAATAAACTCTGAGATGAACCACCTCTCCCCCAACCCTCTGTCAAGCTTCACACTGTTCAGGCTATGTACACAGTTTTAAAAAGCAGAGCAGAACAAAATATGTAAGCAGTGTTGACAGGCGTGATGTAGTACATGTTATGTCAGAAGAAGAACATAGGTTTGCTATGGCCTAACTTATGTACGGAGGACATTTACAGTTGCCTAAAAGAAAGATGAATTTCAATTATAGTTGGTTTCTAATCAGTGTCATGGTAAGACTGAATTTTGGAAGGGAAGAACCTAAGAGTCATCGAAAACAACCTTGACTTTACAGAATCACCAAATCACTAGCTCAGGTATGAAATCTAAATCAGAATCAACCATAAACAGATTGTAGTATTTGGAACCTAAAAAATAGAAATAATTCTACAACCACATTAAGTAAAAGTCGATCTTGGGTGGGTGGTAGATAAATTGCCATTAAAGAACAAACACATAATTAAGAAATTTTAAACAGAAAAGGCATATGTAATCGTGTATTCGAATTTGACAAAAATAGCATATAATGAAGACAAAAAGGCAAAATGCTTCAATAAAACATTCCCCAATTGCAAATAGTATAAAGCCCATAACATAAAATCAACGAAGAACCCAAAGAATATGCAAAATAAGAGAGACCCAGGTCAGTAAATAGAACAAAATGAAGAAAGCATCGATCAAAAACAGAGTTAAGGGAACTAACACGTGTGGAGACACAAAGAAATGGTGGTAGCTTCCTTCAAGAGCTTATTACAAAGAGGGCACGTCATGCATGCCTCTAGCTCGTCCCTCTTCACTTTTGCAACCTGACTCGACATCTCTAACTTTATCTATATTCCTCTCTCTAAACGACATTGAATTCCAGAATCAACATAAGCACTGAAGAAAATAGCATTAACTTGGTTAATTAAGTGAAGAGAAACCTAGCTTTCCTCGGGAATATAGGACGTCATAAAGCTGTGGATCTGACAGTGTGACCAAACTAGCATGTTTTAAGGGGAAACTCGAAGCTGGGTTCGATTTAATCGAGGAAAAATTACGTGGGGTTTGTTAGATTTTGGATAAAGAAGCGAAGAGGGTTTTGTTAAGTTGCACGAGACACGAGTTCGATGAAAAAGCATGAGAAAAACAAACGGAGGCTGAGGCGAAGATACACCATGTAGAAAGAAAGGTCTTTGCGCGTGCAAGTTGCATTGCTTGAAATGCAAACGCATCAAGTGAAAACTCTGTTACGTAAAAGTTAAAACTCAGAACCGGTACTCTGATTTTCTCTACTTATTTTGGGAAAAAAAAACTATTTTTTCCTTAAAATTTTAATTCGATTTTGCTAATTTCCCAATTATTTTCTCCATAGTATATTTTTATGAACTGTCATGGTGATAGTATAATACTAAGATATCATTATTATTTTGGGATTTTGTCAAAAAAAAGTCATATTTTTTATAATAGTTTAAAAAATGATTAAGATTGGTTTTAGTTTAAAAAAAGACACATTTTAACCTTAAACTTGAAAACATATTTTTTAGTCAATTTTATTTTAAAAAAATAAAAAAATATATCATCTCTATTTTACAAAACATAATTATTATAAACTTAAAAAAATATTAACACTTTATAAATTTATAATTAATTTTAATTACACAAATGTATTTTATCATATTATATATTAAAGTTTTATTTTAAAAAATAAAAGTAATTTATTTTATAAAAAAATAAATATAAATTTATACAAAAATAATATGCTAAGTATTTTAATAATTCATAAATAATATAATATATTATTATTATTATTATTAAATATAATTAATTATAATATTAATTATAATTATGATATAAAAAATAATATTCATAAAAATAATTAAATTATTAAAAAAATTGAGAAGCTTTTACATCTAACTTTCTACAATATACAAATACAAATATAGAACATTTTAACGCAAATTTTACGTCAAAATATTATCTAATATAATAATATTATAATTATTTTTATTATTAATATAATAAAATATATCTAATTAATTATATTTAAATATTTAAATATTTAAATAAAATTATTATTAATAAATATTTGTTATCTTAATAACAATTAAAATTATAATAATATTAGAGATATGTGTTATAATGTAATCTATTTTTTAATTTTTTAATCTTAAATAATTTATTTTTAAAAAAATATCAATAATTTATCATAAAAATGATTGTAACTATTTAGTAAAGTTTTTAATAATTTAAAATTTTATAATTTATTATTATTATTTTAAATTATTTTGTAATAAAATTTTGATAAGTTATTTGTTATAAAAAATTATATATTTTTTATTATATAAATATAAATTATTTTTATTTATAATAAAAATAATTTATTATTTATTAAAATTTGGTGAATAGGGATATTTTATTTTTGGTTTTTTTAAGAAGATAAGAAGAGAAAAAAAATATAATTGAGAAACAGGGGAGAAGAGAAAAAAAAGTTATTACTATTTGATTTTTTCGTAAAAAGAAAAAAAAATGTGACTGAGAAATAGGAGAAGAGAGAAAAAAAATATAATTATTGACAAATTGTTGAATAGGTTTCAATTTGTTCTTTTTTAAACTAAAACAAATCTTAACTTTTTTAAAAACTATTATAAAAAATATGCTCTTTTTAGACAAATCCCCTTATTTTTATTATATTGAATTCTTTTACTTACGTTGTAGTTCATGAATTTGGAAACAATTTTATAGAATTGAAATTTGCATATAAAGTCTTAAAAAAATATTCCAATTTTTATATAACGTAATAATTTATGTGATTTTATTTTGAACCAATTAAAAAGAAAAATATAATTCACTTGTATCATTTTTAAGTATTGTATTGTTATATGTAACTAATATGTAAATACAAGTATGAGAGTGATTGAAAAGATGAATATTATTATATAAAAATGCTCAATTTTGTTGAAGTTTTTGTTGTGTATTAATGACATGAAACATACAAAATGATGCATATGAATTGCATTTGTTTATATACTTAGACTATTCTTATGACTATATTAAGATGTTAACCCAAATATATCTATTAATGGTAAATGAAGTACACTATAATCCTCCATGTACTTGAGTTCATATTAGTGTGTGTTTATTAATCACAATGAAAATCGAACAAAATCTTATTGAAGAAGAATTGAATTGGAACAGATGAATAAGTAGTAAATAAATTCATAAACTTACTAAGTCAAAATGAAATTAATTAAAACAATAACATTATTTTTATTACAGTTTACATAACAATGCTACAATATATACATATATTTTCAAAAATTTAGCCTTATTTTTTTAAAAAACTAAGACTATAGATATATCTTATCATTTTTTTTCTCTTTTACATCAAATATAAAAAAAATTCATTTTCTTTCATTTTTTCCTCTTTCATTTTTTTTTCTTTTTACCTCATTTTTTTTCTCTTTCCCTTTTTTTCTTTTTCCCGCGCACTGGAGATGTATTTCCTCGTCGCACGACTAATACGTTGTTCTTCCTTTACCCTATCACGCACCCTCTCTAAACTCAATAATATGATTTCGACATGGATGAGTTAGGTTTGATAGGAGTAGAGGATGATCTTTTCGAATTCACTCTAGTTGAGGTACGTATATTCGAATTTTGTTAATTAGGTAATCATCCCATAGCTTCGTTCATCATTTGATGTTTTTGTCTTTGGTTGTTGCATGTATGCTTCTATGGTTAGTGTGTCTTTCATTTTAGGTGTTTTTTAAGTCTTATTTTTTCTGGTATACTGTTTTGAGTTTTTTTTTGTGTTTTCATGTGAGTCTTGTTACTAGTATATGAACCTTATTCCATACTAGTTTATTGGATAATGTAGATGTTAATAGTTCGTTTATCTATTAGCTTAATTTGGTCTATGTAGATAGTGTTTGTCCTTATTTGGTTTGCTTAGTTGTGAACTAGCTATCCGTTGGTTTATGTTGTGTGTCTCCTAACTGAGTGTTTAATCCAATTCTATATCACCAAGATCTTTTTGTTTTTTCACTCAATGGAATTTTAGGTCTCTAAGGGCAATACATGAACTGTGGCTTTTATCTTTGAGTCTAGCTGGTGCACGGCACAGGGCCAAAAGCAATCTCTCTTTTCCAATCGGGTTGCGTGTTGGAATTATGGCATCAAGTTTCTTGATGATTGGGAATCGGGCCCAAAAGTGAAGTGTGTTGTATCTTGGTTGGTTTTCCTTTTACTAGCTATATATGTTTTGGGTATTAATGAGAAGTCAAAGTTACATGATCAACATATACATGTGGATGGACCTGGAGTGGTGGTAATCTCAGTAGTATGTTTGCTTCAGTCTCAACTCTTGAAGACCATGGCTGGTTAATAAACATTCAGAGTGTTTTGGTTGGTTCAACTTGGATTGCTACCCGTGTTGCTAAAGAATCGGCATTTGTGCTAGACACTATTAATATATTCTTGCATATATTTTGCATTTTGGAACATTTTAATTAGCTAACTATAGTAATTATTTATTTTGTTTTCGTGCATATAAAAACTCTTAAATTTAATTTTATTCTTAATTTTAATATAACGACTTTTAATTTTCTCAGTTTATCATTTTATTTTAATTTATATTGAAAAATGATTTTAAATAGTATGTCTATGGCCTCAGTTATTTAATAACCGAGATCATAGATAACAATCTATAATCTCTCTTACTTAGGACTTGCTTTTTATAACTGTGTCCATAAAACAAAGACCTCGGTTAAAAACTGAGGCCATATGATATTTTTGTAATAGTGATTAAACAACACTTATGAGTTTACATTGAAAAATCCAACCAAGAAAAAGCATTTTATTCCGATTTACAGCATAAAAAGTTAATAGTTTAATACAATAGTGGTTTAGTTTCAACACTCAACAAATTGGTAGTTGACATTAAGGTGTCCTTCTTAATAGCCTCTTTTTTTAGTATCAAGCTTATTGAACACATTGACATCCAAATCTAGCCCTCTATTGCTACACTGATCCACGATTCTCACTGTTTGTTGTGTTCTCACCTATCCATTCACACACATCAAAGATCAGTTAAAGTAATAGTTTATTTTGTTTGGAATTCTATTAAATTAATAGCTTATTGTATTAGTAGAGTCTCACGTAGAAATTTTATGAGCTATAATAAGGACATTTTAACTCTAAATAGCTAAGCCTTATACCTGTATAAGGCATCCTAAAAACTAATCAATTTAGTAATATTAAAGAATTTTTCTTCTTTCTTGCTTCTCTTATTCCTAATATTTTAGAAATAGTTTTTCTTTCTTTCTTTTGGAAATTAAAGTCTTCTTATCCGTGAGATAGGAAAATATATGTAAGATAGTCTTAATTTAGAATTGCAAGAGTGCTCATTTAAAGATAGATAACATAATTAGATTTGTCTTATTCTAGATTTACTAGAGTATTAGCTTATATAACAGTTTATTGTGTTTGTTTCGTAACACAAATACAAGAACATCTTCTTAGAGAATAAGTATCGTTAGTATAAACTCATCTATATCTTATTTATTAGGTGTTTTTATGTTATTAGTGTATTTACGCTTCTATTTTACGCTAAGAAGTAAAACAATTATTTCATAATTTTAATTCATTTATAATTTTAAAACATTTTATTTTGAGTACATGATAAATCAAATTATTAATAACAATATTATTTTTATTAAATTTAATTCTTATTATCATTAACATTTTTATTACATTTTCATACTACTAACCAATTATGACCCAAATGTATAAAGTCTCTTACTCTCAAGCACTTGACACAAGAAGCTTGACCACGAGGACCAGCAGGGTTACAAAAGGCAGTCCAGCCGTATTTTTTCCTCCATGCCAAAGGCTTATTGCCACCCATGTAGAGCAATAAGCGCTTACCTTGTACAAATTCCACCCATTTTGTTGTGGATTGTACAAATGATAAGTGACCCTGACATTTTTGGCACTTTGAGCACTTGATGTAGTCACCAAGCAGCAGAGCAAGAACCAATTGCATGAGCTTATTCTAATCTTTTTCATTTTGTTTTGTTCCATATGCTAGTTTCTAATGGGGTTGAGATGTGAGATTGTGAGTAGGGAAGAGGAATGAAACTCTTAAATTTACTAGAAAGACCTTGGAAAATTAAGTATGCATGTCATGAGTGATGAGGCATGTAGTGTGACATGTTACTTTGATAATTACTAATGCTGATAATAACAACCATGAATTTGGTCAATATTTAGGTAAAAATATGGTTCAAATTTGTTATTTTTGATTAAAGTTAGATGCTACAAATTCTTATTTTTATAAAAATAATAGTAAAAATTTATTTTTTTAAAGGTAATTAATATATAGATGAGTGTCATGATTAGCATATTAAACTACTGATCAAAGACGGCTTCAGAATCAATGATCTTTCACCTGGAATGATAAATGGCCAGAAATTCACAGAGAGAATACAAAAAAATAAAAAAAACTCACATGATAACATTACTTTGAATTTCTTATTGCACATTTACATCAACAATTACTGGATGACAACTAAGCATGTTTCAATTTATATATTTGTTTGTTGGGATAAGAACAATATTAATTTTTCTATTTGCATCCTAAATTTTAAACTAGTAATATTCTGCTAAATAAAAATAAAATATTTATGTGGATCCGAATTAAGGGATGTAAACGAAAGAAAAGATCGCTTTCTGGTATGTATTCTTAATTAGAATTAAGAATTAGTTGGAAAGGCTTATAAGCACAAGCTAAATATTAATCGTATCTTTTAATTTCCGAGTAATCCACTTTAAGACTTCAAGTAGGCTCATTAAAAAGGTAAGCACTCATTTTGGTACGAGCTTGCAATTCAAAATTGGCATTTTATGTTTTTCAAATTAATTAGTTGAATACTTTAACAATTGGCCACTTATTATTATTATTATTATTATTATTATTATTATTATTATTTTCAAAACCATGCTCACTTAATTTAATGTAACATAATTAACTTTACAATGGAAGTTGTGAAAGAATAACACATTCTTAACCAGCCCTTATTGCTTTGAATTATGTTGAAATATTATTTGTTTTCCCCTAATTAAGAAGGTTGACATAATGAATTGCTAGCTTAAACAGAAAATATGATCAATTACCAGATTTTGTCCCCAATTCTTTTTGCTGATACCAAACTATATATCATAAAATAATTTGATATTAAAGTGCTTAGCACAACCATTATCTAAGCACTTTTAAATCTAACGGAGAAAATGATTTTAAATTTTTGTTTCAAATCATTATTAATTAAAAAAAAACTTACACATTAAATTAAAATTTTGAAATTACAGCACAAGAAATTAATAGCTTATCAAATTAGTATCACAATTGGGTAAACTTTATAAACATAATAATTTTTATTTCTATACACAAACGTCCTAACTACGTAACATAAATATGATATGAGCATAATTTGCTCGAGCTGCTTGGCGTAGCACATAAGCACGAGACGTTGGGAGAGGGGACCACAAATGACACAATATACAGGCAACACACGTTGTCACTAACAAGCGCAGACAACAGACGAAAATAGACCCCAATCAAGCCGTGCAAAGTAACTGTGATTCTGTTAAGGATGTTAGGAATTAGTTACATGTAAGGTTATATATAGCCATAGTATTTGAAGAAAGAATAACAAGAAATATTATACAATTACCTCTCCTCTTACTATTCTTCTTCTTTCCTCAACCCCTTCTGAAATTTTGTTCCTATCAATGGTATCAAAATCGGTTCCAGCCATGAACAACCAGAACCGATCCAACATAGAGACCTCGAATGAGAAATCTGATACCCTCGAGCAAATAAACGCTTTCTTACAACTGGTGTTGATCGAGTTGTGAGCTCTTCGCGCCACCCATAGCTCACCATCGGCTCCCTATCTTGGCAATCAGAGGAGTAAATCATCTGAAACCTTCTAGTTGAGAACTCTTCGTACCTCACACAGTACACCTCCGAATCCAAAACTCATACCCAGATCTGAATCAAATCCATACCCAGCAACAATCGCTCAAGCTGATATTTCTAACTTCAAAAACACAGTTCAAATGTTCACTACATCTTCAGAAAAGTTTGAACACCAATCATCACCTTCACCTAAGCCCCACCCTCGTGCCTCACTTGAGATCGGCGAGAAATTTGTAACTCAACCCATTGGTTCCCTCGCGATGAGAGAACCTCAACCCATAGAAATCAGAAGCAGTAAGAAAATGCGTTTCTGGGATACAAAAAGAGAAGACGATGACTTGTTTAGAACCCAAATGGAGCTTTGGTGGGTCACTACCAGTTGGGCTCCCAAAATTAGCCCATATATTGGCCCGTAAAGTGAGTCCATATCATGAAGATAGCCTTTTGCCTTCAAATGGTCTCCCACACAATGGGCTTGGTCTCAAGCCTTTAGACGAGTCTCTAGATCTGACCCATGAAGAAAGGATTGCTCCGTATAAAAAGGTTAACCGTGAGAAACTCTATCGGGTGAAATACCTAGCTCATTGGGATGCCAGTCGCACGAAATTGCACAGGTGGCTTAGAGCTTTTGGTGGAGGTGCTCGCAGAGGTGGTTGGAGAACTACCAGAAATAAGGGCTGAGGAGGTCATATGTTCGATCCTGGTAAGATCTGGCAACAGTGGCACTATAGGAATAAATAGAAACGATACGCTCTTGTATCAATTAGGGTTGCCTTTGGTAATTCATCTGTGGTTATGATGTGTGATTGAAGTCTTGAGGTTGTTCCAGAAAGAACCCTTGTCGTTCGGGAGTCAGCTGAAAGTGTGGCGAAAACCTCAACAACCATTAGAACTCTGAAGCATACCAGATTTTTCTCTGAAGTTGAGGATATCTTCATCTCATCTTGCCTTCCTAATCAGCCTACGATTATGGCTAAAGTAACACTGCATAGAGGTAACATCAGTACCCATGTTTCTTCGGTATATAATAATCAAACAATTGGGGGGGAGATTAATGAAAAAAGTTGGGCTGAGAATAAGGTGTTCTTAGTAAACATTAATTTCCTCTACTCTAAAGAAGAAATTTCCAGCTTACGTCCCTTGGTCATTAGGCCCCTTTGTCCTTCCATCAAGGAGGTACCCCCAGAAGTGTTAGCTTTGACTATACTTGTTAACTCTGGTTGTATTGACAAGGTTGCACTACCTGAGAGCAAGAATGTCCAGAAGGATTCATCAAGTGAAGGTTATCGAAATGGTGGTAGCCTTATGACTAGCTCTACTTCTGACCCCAAGGTTCCTGGTGATGGGAATCTAGCGTTGGGATATGGCTCTAAGACTACATCTGAAAAATTCTCATTGGAAGAGTTTCAACAACTAAAATCAGAGAAGGACAACCTTGCAAAGGATCTAGCAAGTTGCACAAGAAGTCTCGAAATAACTAAGTCTCGTTGGCACCAAATTGAGCAGCTTCTTACTAAAGCTAAATCACAGTTGGCTAGTTCAGAAAAGTCAAAAAGTTGGGTTGAGACACATCTGAGATGTATGGCTGAATTACATAGGTCACTTAAAAAAATGGGATGTCTGACCCTTGAAAAAAGCAAAGAACAGTCAAAGGATCAGTTTGGCCCAACCTTAAAGGAAGTTGAAAGAAATACTACCCAGCTCTCAAACCACCCCAAACGTCTCTCTGTTGGAGACATATGCACCAAAACTGACTCAATTTTGTTCTTGGGTTCTTTGGTTGAGCTAACCCTTTCAGATCTTAATCAAGAAGAATTTGAGGATGATGCGGGTCTGGACTTGGAATATGCAGAGGGACTTCCTACTGGATTAGGAGTCTTAGCCACTATTTCTGAAGGGAATTGGGTTGGAAAAATGAAGGGTTCCTACGGAAGAACTTATACTCACCATGGGGTGGATGAAGAGGATGCTCAGAAGCTAGTATCTATTGTTGATAGCATCAAGGAGAGTCTAAGAAATGGAAGGTTAGATAATAAGGTGATTGAAAAGAGTAACCTCAACAAGCAATTCATGCTCGGTAATGGGAACAATGGACAAACCAAGTTAAAATTTGCTACTCTAGCTGTTGCAACAATTAATCACCATTTTAATATTGAAACCCTACAAAGTAGATCCTAGCTAGAGATGGAGCATGTCTTGGACGATTCTTCCTGAGGAATTAGCACTAGCGTTGGCTAGATTACAATTCCTAGAGTCAACTTCTTTGGCACGGTTGAGAACAATGGCCTTGCAGATGGAACTAACCTCACCTTGTATACTACCTTTGGAAACTTTACTAAACTCAATACAAGTCTGAATTACCCCCATTATGATCTCATTGTTTCCCTGACATTGAAAGATAAAGGAGACACTCTCATAGCTTCCTATTACCACATAGTTAACTCTTTCACCTACCCTACTATCGGTATGGAAATGTCACACAGATTCTCAGGCAATAAAAACACTCTTACCAATAACACGCAGCATGAGATGGATCCCCTGACCCGGGTGAAGGCCCGTGTGAACAACTATGGGGTGGCCAGTGCTATGAGTCAACATAAAGGACACCCAAATTCCCTCCTTACTATTTCTATAAAGGTGGTTACTAGTACAATAAAAAAGGGCACAAAACCTGTTGAGGCTAATGCCGAGAACTATCCTGATGCCTTTATCCACATTATCAGTTATCCTATCAAGCCTACAATGCCTATTGCAGTATAGATCCTCGAGTATAGGGGTGTTTGTGATCCAAAAAGGCTCTTCGGTGTTCCTACATTGGAGGATGCGAGTTCTAATACAAGGGTTGCTCAGAAGAAGAATCTGAAATTAATTGATGTTGATTCTTCAGTAGTTAGGAACCATGTTGGTATCACCATCCTTCACTTGCTATAAAAAAACTCGTGGTGAGTTTCAGTGGCGAGGAAGTACAAGAACTAACTATCTGGATTCAAAATATTGAACTGAAAATGTGAAAGCAAAGGCAGATGTGGGTTTTGCTACATTGTCCATAGCATATGCTACAACTGAATTTTTTGAGTCATCGTTGCATACTTTAGATGGGAATGGTGGTGTTTACGGGTGCCCTTATGAACGGCCAGACCTAATTGATCTTCCATTCTTTGCATCCATGGGCTTGCTCCAAGGTCTATTCAAGACTACCTCATCACGTTACATCTCAGCTTTATCCTTGAGGACAAGGATTCTAGAGGGGGGATGGAATGATACGAGCATAATTTGCTCGAGCTACTTGGCACAGCACATGAGCGCGAGACACTAGGAGAGGGGACCACAAATGACACAATACACAAGCAACACACGTTGCCACCAACAAGCGCAGACAACACACGAAAAAGGACCCTAATCAAGTCTTGCAGAGTAACTGTGATTCTGTTAATGATGTTAGGAATTAGTTACATGTAAGGCTATATATAACCATAGTATTTGCAGAAGGAATAACAAGAAATATTATACAATTACCTCTCTACTTATTATTTTTTTTTCTTTTCTCAACCCCTCTGAAATTATGTTCCTATCAAAATACTTCACTTTACCTCGTAACAACTCAAAAATAAAATCTCACAAACATAATATGTCAAACAATATGAAGTACTTAGGGATAAAATATATGAAATCTATAATTATAAGATACAAATGAATATATTATTTGTTAAGAATAAATTTTCCCAATATATATATATATAATTCAAGTAGGTTTGGTGGAGCTGGCAGTGCACATGCACCACTTATCTTAAGTTGATTTTTTTTCGGTTTTTTAAATTGTATTAATGATATTTTAGATCAAACAAACATTAATTGATACAATTTAAAAATATAACTTGAAGTAAAAGAATGAGAACTTTAATGACCAAACCATGAAATCAACTATGAAAAAACTAGCTACCTTGCATACAGTTTAACATCACAATTTTCTCCGTTTACTAAGCTTGTATTACTGCTAAAGGAGTTGATAATTATTAATTAGCTCATGTGCTCATTCAATACCTAAATTTTGTCTAAATCTACGATTAAATTCTCAACTTTTTTTTCAACAATTCAATCCCTAAATTTTTTATTTCTACACTTAGATCATTAAACTTTTTTTTTTCAACAATTCAATCCCTAAATTTTTTTAATTTTTATACTTAGATCCAATTTTCATCTTATCCTTAAATTAAAAATGCTGAGTTGGCAATTGATTAAGAATAAAAAAGAAAATTTAAAATCCAAGTATAAAAATTAAAAAATTAAGAGATTGAATTGTTAAAAAAAAGTTTAAGAACTTTAAGTGTAGATTTGAACAAAATTTAGGGATTAATTGTGAACTTAAACCTTATTAGTTTTGATGGCATGAGCTAATAAAAAAAGAAGGGTTTTAGTACTCGGAGGGTGAAAACAATGTTCAAATAAAACAAAACGAATATCCAAAAAAAGTCTAGTCCGGTTATGATTTTTATAGCGTGTTTGAGGTATATTAGAAAGCCCTTTTAGAAGGACAAAGTGCTTTTTCATGCATTTGGTAGTGAAATAAGAAGTGTTTTTAATGTTTATGAAGGCCACATTTAAAAAACTAGACGTACTTTGACACCAAATGAATCAGCAATACGCTCCAAGGAAAACATGTCAAAAGATTTGAGGTGCCTATCATCTAATACTCCATATGGTCAATATTATCCCCCTCAGCCTGCAAGCCAAATATATGGAGTTTGTTATCCATTGATCCCATTGCAATATACTTTGCTTCTGGACCAAATTTTAAACAACCAACTTTGCCTGAAACAAATTAAGAACATTCAATTTAATTTACTAATCTATGTATTGTAGGCGAAGAAAGAGCGAAACTAACCTGTTCCAGACAAATTTGGTAATATTTTAACACAGTTCCATTATGATTTCAGATTAGTCACCTGGTATACACTGCAAAAATTATGCATTAAAATTAGTCTCTCTTCTATAAACAACATATGGGAATTAAGGAATATAAATGAAAAAGTTACACTGATCATATATTTGATCCTACCAATGCAAGGTAACGTCCACTTTGGTCAAATTATTTAAAAACTCAGGCCTAATTTTGAACCCAAAAGTTAGCTTATGAGTTAGAGGGTTGTCCAAACTTATAAACAACACTGATGCCTTACTCTTAGTTAATGTGGGACTTAACATCCCCCTTCCATATCAACTAGAGTTCGGATTTACGACACGAGGGTCGATGGGAGTAGAAAGAAGCCAAGAGCCTAGCTCTGATACCAACTTAGAAACTCAGGCCTAACTCTGAACCCAAAAGCCAGCTTATGAGTTAAAGGGGTGCTCAGACTTATAAGCAACACTGCTGCCTTACTCTTAGCCAATGTGAGACTTAACAAAATTCAACTACAATACACACATTTATTTACATTGTTAAGTATGCATGCTGCAACTACTTTTTTGTTTAGACTTAAAAGAACCAGGTTAAGACTTGAATGATTTTGCCAATTAGTAAACAAAAGCATGCATGCAGCCAGCTAGCTAGCATTATCTCTTTCATTCATAGACAAAGTAAACCCGAAATCAGATGATATATAAATCACCAATAAATTTACCAAATTCAAAAGAGAGAAGGACGGGGAGAGACATAAAGGTAACAAGAATAGATGCAAATTGAGGTGAGTTTTGAACTTATTAATTAGATTTCGTAGAGCGAGACTTAAGGTAATGATGCACCAAGAAGATTGATCACCATAGTTAATTGGTGTATCCAAAACATAAGGACCGAGGGTCAAGTAGTTGCTTGTTTTGCTAGTTACTTTGGCAGTAGTCTGTTTAGTTTAGAAAAAAATCAGAACATATCAGGTCTAATACACCTTATTTAATGCTTGATGATGTCAATGTCAGGCTTGTTACGATGCCCCTTAGGCAATTACAAACCATGTTGACAGCCAATTACATGTCATGTTAATACGGGATAAAATTAGAAAAGAAAAAATAGTTTATTTTGTATAAAATTTTACTAGAATAATAATTTATTTTATTTGAAGTTCTAATTTTTATGTATTACTAAAGTCTCACATAGAAACATTTATTTAGAGTTATTTTTTATTTGTATTACTAGAGTCCTACATAGAAACTTTATGAGCTATTCTAGAAATTTTTTACCTATAAATAACTAGACTCTATGTTTGTATAAGACATCCTAGAAAATAAACAACTTAGTCATATTAAATAAGTTATCTTCTTTATCTTTTTTCTCTTATTCCTAATTTTTAGGAATAGTTCTTCTTTCTTCCATTTGGAAGTTGAACTCTTCTTATTCGTGAGATAAATGAATATCTTTAGGTTAGTCCTATTCTAGAGTTGCTAGAGTGATCGTCTAAAAATAGATAATATAGCTAAGCTTGTCATATTCTAGATTTGATAAAGTACTTGCCTAGATAATAATTTTCTTGTGTTTGTTTCATAATACAAATACGAGGGTCTCTTGCAGAGAGTGAGTCTGTCTAGTCTAAACTTTGCTCATTTTCTAAATGCTTCCATATTATTGGTGCATTCATGCTTCCATCCTGCGTCAGGTGGTATCAAAGCAAGAATCATATGGGTCTAATGGAGCATAATAAAGGTATTTCATAAAAAGAATTTCAAGAATTTTGTCAAAAGGTTAATCAAGCTCTTTTAAATTGTTTGCATCATTAGTGTTATTAAACAAAAATATGAATCAAGCTCCTATTGATCGGACAGAACCAACATCGTCGATCCTGCCGTTCATTTGGTTTTATGTATTTTTATAAAACTCTCGCAAGTGTACGAATCATTTCGTAGAAAATGATACGTATACTCCCAAGGTCGATCTAAGGAAGGAATGTATGTGGTTTTTAATTTATTATTCAAACTTTTAAAAACGAAATTAAATCCTAAACATCATGTCACGATATTTTGGGGTTTTATGTTTTTAATCTACTTACATAAAAATAAGCATAGATTCAATAAAAATGTATGCAAATTTTATCATTTATAATGGTAGAGTATTTATGGATATAATAATTAAGTTAATTATGCTTGCTCATATTATTTAGGTTATTAAAGATATGAATTAATATTGATTGATTCTCTCTTTTTTATATGAATACCACTTTTGGTGGGGTTAGCTATTCTTTGTTAACTAAACAAATCAATTAACACCTATGGGTGGGGTTGATAACTAATTTGGTTAATTAAATTAATTCCTTTTTCTAAGAGATTGAAAATGAACCATTTAAATGCTACCTTTGGTGGGGTTAGACAGTTTAAACTTTATTCAAGGTGTCCAAATTAAACCTAAGAATTTAATTATCCGAGTACTAATTTTCAAGTTTTAAAACCACTACTAAAAACATGTTGTCAATACATTTTCAGATAATAATTTTTATAAAAACTTTTGAAATAAGCTTCATTCTAACTACCAGGCGATTGTACCAACAAATAAAAGAACACTACTCTAAATTAGACCGAATAACTAAACCTTAAAATCTAATTTTCAGATTTAAGTTTGTAATGAAAAATAATATATTTCTTTCTAACATTCTTAATATAAAATCTTGAATAAAAATAAAATCAATTTATTTTAGAGATTTTTACCTATTTAATATTTCGCAAGCATAACAACGTTATTATTATATCATGTTTACAAATAGCCAGCACAGTTAAATTTAATCATAGACAAATTAATTATAACATGTAAGAATAAAGCATAAAAAATAACTGCAAAGAAAATAAAATCCTTACAGAACTTCGATGTTATTCCTGTTGCTGGAAAACTTCCAAGCGAAATTTGTACTCCCATTTATTGAATCAAAAAACTAATAAATTATAAAAACATAGCTAGTTCTTCTCAAAAAGAGAAGAACTCTAAAACTAAGAAAAACTAAAAAAAACTAAAAACTAAGAAATGGAGAGAAAGAAAGAGGAGAGAAGTGTGTTTTGAGGTGTGGTTAGAAGTGAAGAGAAGGGAGATATTTATAGGTGAGGATGTAGAGAAAAAGTGGGTGAAAAAAGGTTAAAAAATGGTAGAAACGCGGAGTGGTGATTACTGACGTCAGCATGACGTGGGGGTGGCTGCGCACGAAAATGAGGCAAGATGACAACCAGTGGCGTGCACAGGAGCGTGCGGAAGGTAGGAGCAGCGCGCGCGCATGCGCTCGTGGAACTGGATCAAGGTGGGTGCGGGTGCGCGCGGGAGTGGGGAGCTGCACGCGCGATCTGGGCGTGCTGCGCGCGGGTTGGGTAGCTCTGTGCACATTTTCCTCCTTTTTGACTTTTTTTTGACCTTTTTGACCCATTTTGTCCAATTTTTCCATATTTGTTGACCTTTTCTCATTTATTTATTAATATATTTGTGATGTATTGCTTCCAGTATTACTCTTTGAGTCTTTAAGTTACGTTTTTAAGCGAAAATACCTAAAAAATAATAAAAATACCCGTGATTCCGAAAAAAACAAATTTATATAAATATATGATAAAACATATAAATATATATATATATATTTAATCAATTAATGTGCATAAAATCATGTTAATTTTAGTGCTTTTTGAGCACTCATCACCTATTAAAAAAGATTATGGAAAAACATAAAATAAAAATCTTGCTTGAGTGGAAAAGATGATCTAACACAACGTTAAATATAAACAACCAAAAAAAGAAGACTTACCTAAAGCTTTAAAAGTGGAAAGGCAATCTTTGGAAAACAAGGTTCCTGATATAGTTTTGGTTGAATATAAAAATGATCATATTATTGAGATTGGGATTTGTCACATTTTTGGTTACTAATTGCACCATATTGAGTGGTGTAGGCTTTGAAGGAGAGTCGAGTTCATGTGTCAAACCAGTTCGTTGTGGAAGTAGTAAGCAAGAGCAACAATAGGCAGTTTGGACAAAAGTCGTAACTGATAGAGATATTGATGGTTTTATTTTCTATCAGAGTTGTAATTATTTTATTGATTAATGGATGGCTTACTGATAAGTGGTTACCTTAAGTAACTCGAGGATGTTACCACATAGATAGGGTTTTATGTGGGTTTACCTCGTTGTATCTGGTGTTATGCATGCTCTAATGTGTGGCTAGTACAATCAAAGTTTAAATGGTGCATATTTCTATATAATGAATTTTAAACTTTGATTAGAAATATTTTATCATTTATTTCCATCTTTTTTACTTTTGAATATTGCTTATACTTTATAATATCTATCTATAATTATTTGTCAGGAATGTACCTCTCTATTGTTTGTCTATTTAGGTTGAGTCTTTAAGTAGTCAGTAGCTCCTTAACCTAATTATATATTGGGTCTTGGACTCATTCTTTGAAGTCATGCTTGATCAGATTGTGTGTTAGTATAATCTATCTTTTTATCTACATACGAGTTTTGCGTGAGTCTCTAAGGAGTCTGTATCTCCTTACTCTGGAAATGTATGAGGTGTCAGACTCTTTATTATGCTTTGGTATGTAATGTATGATTGCATGCTATGTGATATTTGCTATGTTTATGCATACTGTTAGCATAGACAAGAGCCTATGAGGCACACCATCACTAGTATGTTTACTACAGTTCTTCTTTCTTACTGCAAGTTGTTTTTGTTTTGTGTTAAATTGAGCATGATGTTTTGTACTTTCACTTTGTTAATTGCTTAATTCACAATATGAGTCATGATTGGCCAAATTGATATAGAGCTCACGAAAGGATATATAGGTTGGCAACTTTACCCCTCATCTAGGTCCCGATTACCAATTTGGGTCGGAATAATAATTGACCCTTGTGTAATTATCCTTACATATGAGAATCTTCGGTAGTCAATTTCGTGCATTTGTGTAAACTCTTTTGGAAGTAGTTGGGATTTGTGTCATTCTATCGTTCCATTTGCCTTGTATTTTATTGTAAACACCCACTTATAACCCACTAGTACCTTTCCATACTTTTCTAATTCCCTTATTTCCTCTAGAACAACTTCTCTCCATTCAAGAACTTTTAAAGCCATATAAATGTAGTTTTGAAATTTTTGTTTTATCAAGGTTAGTGGTAAAATCATGATATCTAGGAGATAAAGTGTTATAAGAAACAAATTTAGAAATGGGATGGAGTGTGCAAGATCGAGTTGGTTTTCTCAGTGCAATACGTAGCCTAGAAGATTTAGGTGAGTCAGAATTACTTGGTATAGACTCATGCATAGTTGGATTTATCACTGGTTTCAACTCTCTTGGTGCCTCAAGTGCAAAGTTCTCTCTGTTATGTAATTTCAGCCTTCATGAATATACAATTGTTCTTTGATCAATTATGTTTCTCACATCTACCCTTGCATTTAAGTTTTCTCCTATAGATGTCATAATAGAATGAGTTGGAGTTATAGGCTCATTTTTCATGTGAAATTTCATAATTGGACTCAGGTATTTTAGGTGATTTTAGAAGAATAAAATCCAATTTCTTACCAAAAAAATTGTCTTCACTCAACTTCTCCTCCTCAAGATAGGGCTTTTGGTAATATGAAGTGTTTTCAAAAAAGTTAACATCGAGGCTAGAAATTACCCATTTTGTATAAGGATTGAAACATTTGTACTCTTTTTGGGTGGGAGAGTATCCAATAAAAACACACTTAATAGCTATTGGATCTAACTTGGACTTGGAACCAAACATTTTAAGTGACAAGTCAGATTGAATGTGGAAAGTTGAAAAAAATTCTAGAGTTTTTGAAATGGTGTTTCAAATGAAAGATCACGACTTGATATTCAATTGATGAGGTAAGTTGAAGTTAATATGGCATCCCCTAAAAAATATTTAGGCATGTTCATTACAAACATGAATGCTCGAGTTACTTCAAAAAGGGTTTTGTTCTTATGTTCAACAACTTCATTTTATTGAAGATTGTGAACACTATCCCATGTTTCTAGAGGTAGTTTCCCAAGGAATGATTGAAATATTATGTCTCATTATTAGGTTGAAGAATTTGAATTTGTGTTTGAAATCACTCAACTCTTTTTTCATAATATTAGGTTTACTATTTTTTTTAACACATTTAGTTTAAATTTAAAATTAGATTAAATTACACTTTGACAATAAAAATTAAGGTGTTAAATTTTTTTGATATTATTTAAAATTTTAATTTTTAAAGTTTAATATATTTAATCTGTTATTTTTAAATTTAAATTAAATTATTAAATTTAAAAAGAATAATCGACATAATATTATCAAAAATATATTAAGAGTACAAAGTATTAAATATGATAAAAATTTAAGGAACAACATTATATTGTATCCTGTAACGTTTATGAAGACCAACAACAGGTAACATGTGGCAGTAAATTGTAACATAATAAAGGAAAAAATTATGTAACTTAAATTTAAGAAGAGTTTTAATGATATGATATGACATTATTAATAAATAAATTGTATTTATATAATTATATTTAATAAAATTATGATTTTGTTGAATAATAAAACGTGAGTAACATTGTATTAAAATTAATTGTATTTCGCATCACTTATTTTTAGACAAAAACATTGATGAAAAAGTAGAGCTTTACAAAGTTAAAATTTATTTTTCTTTCGAAAATAGTTTTTGTTTTTTTATTTTATTTGAAAGTGGTTCATAATAATCTAAGATATTTTTTAAAGTATTTGGTAATATTCAAGAAAAGGTTTTTATAATTTTGGAAAATATTATTAATATTTTTCAGAAAAAATAAATTATACTTACTTTTTTAATAAAAATTAGAGACTCATCAACCCACGCAAACATATATTCATTAACGAGGTTCAAATAGAGCTCACTCAGTACCTACAAGGAGCATAAACGATTTCAGTGCAAGATAATTAATATATGTAATATTTATTCTTGAAATAATTAGATTTAAATACATGTTTACTTTTTAAAATAATTATTAAAATATTATTCAAAATCACTTCCAATATTTTCATCCCAAATACCTAAATATTTATCTTAAAATTATTTTTAATCAAAACATAAGAAGAACATGTTTAGTGCTGCACCATGTTGAAATATTTTTAAAAAGTAAATATATATATATTAAGAAATGAAATATTTTAAAATATTAAATATATATATAATTACTTTATTATTGACTCAAAAAAATTATTTTAATTGAATGTTATTATTGTTAGATAAAATTATCATTATGAAATTATTTGTAACAATAATAGTTTAAACTCGTGACAATACTCATAATTTATATAATTTATTTGTAATAATATATATAGTAATACTTATTGATATTTATTATATTGAGTAACAAAAAAATAGTTAGAATATTTAACTTTGGATTAATTTATTATTGCGAAAATGCATTAAACAAACTCAATAAAAATTAAGAAATACAATAAAAGCTTAGGATTTTAGTACAAAAAATATTAATATATATAGAGTAATTAAATATTTTATCCCATAATTTAATACTTTAGAATTTTTAAAAATTAAAATATTGTTTTGATATTAGCAAAAATTACTCAGAAAATAGGACTATCATAAAGTTTTTTAATAAGCAATTATATTCACCAAAAAACACATACATGCATATATGTAATTGATAATGCTCAAACTCAAGATTTTACACATACTGATTTTACATTACTGTATAGGCACAAGATATTTGAATTAAAAAGTTGTATCTCTTTTAATTTTGTTGCTTGAGTATTTTGAGAGAACATGAACGTGGTGATTCACTAGTATTATTGTAAGACATTATAATATTTGGTGTCATGTTAATGAAAGTTTATGCTTAAGACTTTACATATTTATTAAAAATACATGTAAGCTAGGCTAGCTTTATTGATATGTAGCAATGAATGTTATTGAAGTTTCTGCGAGTTCACCAACATTATCTACCAGAGTTTCGTCAAGTGCACTGGTGTTGGCCATTTGATCTCCGACAAGGTTGCCGGCATCAATGTCTGGTCGCCAACATCAGCTTGTTGGTCGACGACATCAGCTGTCTAGTTGCCAGTGGTGTTGGACATTGAAGCTCTTGTCACGCTTGGTGTTTATCCTAATCTCCATTCCCACTTTGTGTTGATTTTAAATAAAATAAAATATAAGGATATTTTGTCATTTTATCTAAAATAGTAAACCAATCAACGTGTTTTAGCACCTATTTGTACCACTTACGTAAAACTATAGATTAAAAAATCTTCATATATTTTCATCTATCTGGAAAATATCCCATATAATTACGTAGTATCTCTTTTTTTTTATCAAATATGTATGATATAATTATATTGATTTTTACGCAATGACTTTTTTTCAAAATATCAATTAATCTATAATTTTTTTTTTTGAAATATCTATAATGTAATTTTTGATGTTGATATTGGGATGGTAGAAGAAATTATCTCTATTGACTCTAATTATGAATCCTATTAAATGTTAAGAGGGAGAATGTTTTCTTCTTGTAAAAACAATGTTATTTAGTCATATTAGATGACAAAAGAGAAGAAAAATATAGTGATTAGCATGATAACACAAGAAGTGTTAATTATAATGATGGAGATGGAAAAAATATAACATCTCTCTCTAAACATAACAAATCTTTAAGCTCATTCACCAAAGAAACTGATTATACACATTCTACACAAGATGAAGATCATATGTGTAGAGCTCTCGATTCATTGATAGGTATTAGAAAAAGAATACACAAGAAGTCATCATAGAAGATATGATGATATGTTAAAATCAAATAAGAAAACCATGATTATAAATTTATATTTCAATGAGCATTAATATAAATGTAAGTAATCTCTCAAGTAACATAAATGTACATAATATTTATAAAAATTTTAAAAATCCTCTACAATGAGTTTTAAAATATTAGGTTAATTTAAAGTTTTCTATTAATAGAAAAACATTAAGAAGATATCAAGCAACATACATAGATCATCTTACTCTTTATATTCAAACATTCTCTTACATGTCATAACATTTATATTGCTTAAATCAAGAAAACATATACTTTGGACTTTTTAAACAATCTTTTGGATGTAATTATATTATAATTTTTTAATATCAAAATATTTTATTTCATTAAAGTTACTCTTTTATTTGTAAGTAGTTATTAATTTATTAAAAAATCTATTAATTAGATTAAATATTATTTAATTTTTTTAATATTAAATTATTATTTAAAATTTTAATATTTTTAGATAATTTTTCATACTTTTTTCACTTTTATGTAAATTTCTATATAATATTTTTAAAATCAATTCATATATTTTTAAACATCCAAATTTTAATCCTTCTGTAAAACACACTAATTCTACAATGGGCTCATTGACCATTGTGGAGGATAACTACTAATAGTAGGACACATGCGCATGAATTCCATTACATTTAAGGCGCTTTAAAAAGATTAATTTGTGTACTGTCCATATTTCGATAAAATATTTATACAGATATCTAATTTTTAACATTTTTAAAGGTAAAATAAAACATTTAATCATTTGTATTATAATAATAATAAAACAATTATATATTTTGTATTTTAAAAAATATCTTATATTTATCTATCATATAAAATATAATTTTATTTATTGTCAAATAATTTATAACACAAAATTTAATTAACTTCAGTTCCCATATAAAATAAATTTTAGCTCGGGCTAATTTCATCTCCTGAAAAATTTATCCTAACTCCTCCCTTATTTCTGGTTACTATGAGTAAATTTTTCAACTATTATTCTTTACTCTTCCTAATCCCCGTTTAAGCTTAGTTAATAAAATTTTATCTTTCATGACTTGAGCTCTTTAGCTTTTAAATGGCAACAAAACTCCAAAATAATAATACCATATCTAGATTTAGATTTAAGAAAAAACTTACAAAACATGCATAATGTCACCATAAATCAAATTTTGGTTAAGAAATTACCACACTAAATCTAAATCCACGTGGAATGTAAAAATCACATAGTAGCTTTTGTGATATTATTAAAAAAAATAGCGATTAATTTATTGGAAAGAGCTCATAGGTGAAAAGAACTTCATTTCTAGTAGAAAAAAGAAGAAGAAGAAGAAGAAGAAGAAAAAGATAATTAGCTAGTGTAAGGTCTATGTGAATATTGACTATATTCGTGAACAAAATATACAAATATTATTTTAGTTTCTAGGTGTGTAATTCAAGAATATGTTTAAGTCATCAAGCTCCAATGATCATAATTCAGAAATATCTATGTTCTTATGCACGTTAGATTTCATAGTAGACACGTAGGAACATTTTGAGAATAGGTTACTCAATCAATCGAGACATCTCTGATCGATCGAGCTCTATAGATGGATCGAGAACCGATCTACTTGGTTTAAAAAATCCTAAATTAATTATTTAATTGACTAAATCAATTGAGTAATTAATAGTCAATCGATTGAGCACTAGATTGATCGACTCTGGTTCAGAATTAATTATTTATTACACTAAATCATTTGAACTATATGCTTAATGGATCAAGTATATGTTAGATCGATCGAGCGACTAGAGCTTTAATTTTAAAACATATTTCTAACTCGAATTGAATTGACTTTTTACTATATTGTCATTTTTCTTTAAAACCTTTTTAACTTATTTTATGAAAACCATTGTAATTTTAATTTGACCTAGTACTTCAAAATATTCTATATATATACAAACCTAAGCACACAAAAGTATTCTTCTTTTCATCTTAATTTTTCTCTCATGTTTTGCAAAAAACTATCTAAGGAGGCTTTTTTATTGAGTTAATTTATCAAACATTTATGGTTATGGTTGATAAATTAGCAAGCCTACAATATTTGTAATATTGTGCTTCAAATTTATTGTTCAAGGATTAAAGTTAGTTTCAATATATTTGATATATCTATTAAATCATTTAGTTATGGTTATTCATTATTGAATCTGTCGTAGAACACACTTTTGCACTTGTGTTATTGTGCTAACATTTCAGGTATTGATAGAACGAGCTCGATTGTTTATATGACTCAAGTTTTCAAAAAGTTGGTCTAGACCCAAACACCTTTATTGTAGAGGCTATGATGAAAGCATCAGCTTGAAATTAGATTATTTGGGGGCTTTTTCTTGATGGGTAGTATAAGACATGGCCTTATAATTGGATGTTATTTTTCATAATGGATAATTAGGTGGTCTAGTGGACCGATAGTTTTCCTCTTGGGTCATTAGTGTGGCCTAGATTGTTTCTACTTAAACATCTTGTGTGTTGTTTTATATTTTTGCATTATTTTATTTACATTATTCATTATTTTATTTACATTTCACTACATGCTTGGCCGTCTGCAAAAATTTTAATTTTTCATAATTTTGTTGATTATCTATTTACCCCTCTAGCTAATTAAGTCTATAACTAAAAAAAACTTTTACTTAGTATCAAAGCCATCACTAGATACACTTAGTGTGCCTAGGACCTTGTTATGTATCATTTAAGAGAAGGTTCTTCTACAACCTGTGCACCTTACTTTGATGGGTATAATGACCCATATTAGAATACTCGTATGAAAGCCTTTCTATGGTATATCGATGAGAGTATCTAGAACTTTGTACTTTATGGTTGGGAACCACCTACAGTTACTAAAGAGATATAATCACTCTTAAACCTAGGAATGAATGGACCAATCACGATAAAACTATTAGTAACTTGAATCAAAAGTGTATTAATGCTATTTTTCATGCTATGCATGCAAATGAGTTTCATCATATTTCTAATGTTAATATTGTTAAACATACTTGGGATATTTTAGAGGTTGCCTATAAGGGCACCATACAAGTTAAACGAACTAAACTTCACATGATTGATAGTCAATTTGAAAATCTTAGGATGAAGTAAGATGAAACTTTCTCTGAATTTTATATTAGATTATATAATATTACTAACATCTATACTAATCTTGGTTAGAAAATTGATGATTTCATGATAGTTTGAAGGATTCTCTTCTCATTAACAGATCGCTTCATGTAAAGATCACTTCCATTGATGAAAGAAAGGATTTGGACACCATCAAAATATAGGAACTTTTTGGCTTACTTCAAACCTTTGAGATGAATTTCCGTCCTCCCATAAAGAACAAAGGTGTTTCTTTCAAAGTTATTACGATTAAAGACAGTAACAACGATGATGAAGAACTGATATTCTTAACCAGAAGATTGAATAAAATCCTCAACCAAAAGAATCCTCAAAATAAAAGATAATTAAGTCATCAAAAAAATTAGAATCTAAGAGATATGGTTTTCTCTTGGTCCTCAGTATTATAGAAATATGGTAGTAATATTTTTGAACTCTTATAGTTACTAAATCATTTTCATCCTTTTTAACTATTGTTATAGCAAAATTCTTGGGTAGCATTTGCACTGGACTTACTTATTTATTGTTAGAGATGGGGTAGATGACTCCCACATATAGTCATTTAAGTATTTCTTTCTTCACTATCTTGATCATTCAAGAATTTAGTTGGTGTTGTGCCTCTTGTTGGTTTAGTTGTATCCTCAAGTAATATCATATGCATGCATTTGAAGGAATATACCTTTAATATCAACAATGGTCCATTCTAGTACACTATTATGACCTCTCAAGATTCCCAAAAGCTACATATCCTCTTATTCATGAGCTAAGTTTCTAGTAATGATGACAAAAAGTGTGTTATTTTCTCCCAAATAAATGTATTTTTAGTGTGATTAGAGAGACTTTAAGTATATTATGGGTGCCTATGTAACAAAAGGTAACGTCTTTTCAGTGTTATCTATTAAATAAATAAAGCTTAGATTGTACCTTGGTGGCATTTTGGAAAGGGAATCCAAGAATGACACGATAGTTTCCAATGTGCATTGAGATTTATTATACTGGTGACATTTCTTTGATTTTCAGAATCTAAGCTATGTGTCAAGAATACTTCTAAGATGTCCTCCTAATTAAGCTCAAATAACCATTCCACACAATAGTCTACAATTTTAATATAATAATAAGAATTAATATCATTCGGGTATCTCATTGCTTCAAAGATATTGAAGTGTATAGACAATCCGTCAATCTCTATAGTCAATGTCCTATTGTGGGTATCAATTTTCATAAATGGTTTACCAAATAGAAAAGGGATAAATATAATTTTAGTCTCATCTTGTATGTCAAGCACATAATAATTAGTGAGGAATATCATCTTATTGACTTGTACCAATACATCCTTCAAGACACCCTTTGGATATGCACTAGACATGTTAGCTAGTTGCATAACACTATCCTTAAGGGGACCAATGTTTAGTGAATCATATATAGCATAGGGAATAACATTAATAGATTCTTCTAGTTCTAACATGGCTCTTTGAAACTTAGTGGTTCCTATAGTGCATGGAATAGTAAAGCTACTAGGGTAATTATAGGAAATTTTCTTGGTAACACAATAGAGACATTCTCCCCTAAACTCACCACATTATTACTTTTCTGTTTGCATTTGGTAGTGCTCCTTAAGGAACTTAGCATACATTAATAGTTGTTTTATTACATCTAATAGTAGTATGCTAACATGTACTTTGTGAAAGGTCTCTAAAATCCCTTATTTGTGCTCCTATTTCTTTGAGTTAATAAACCTGCTAGGGAAATGTAACATTGAAGAATTAGCATAATTAGAGTGTTTATGGGCTACTTGAGGGAATGTAATGTGTTCTTGTGGGTCAAGTTTCCCATCTTTGTCAAGCTCTTCTAATAGAGGTCCTTTCTTAGAATTAGCCTTTGTTGGACCTTTAGAGACCTCTTTTAGTTGTTTTTCACTTTTTAAAGTTATTGTATTAGCATTTTCTCTTGGGTTCATCACAGTTTGGGATGGAAGTTTACCAGATGCTTGAGCCTTCAACCTACCAAAAGTTATGGTCAATTGGCTAATTTGAATCTCAAGTTTTTTTAGTGAATTATGAATGTCTTTGATGGTAGTCTGAGTTTCCTATTGAAATTTAATAGTGCTAGTGGCTATAGTAATACTAAGAGTTTCAAAGACTTACCTTAATGTTTTCAATAGGTTCTAGGTTGGTATTGTTATTGTGGCATAAGGTTAGGGAATCTAGGTGGGTTGTAACGATCAACAATCTAATTATTACTTACATAACTTAAATTGTAGTGATCCTTCCATCTTGGGTTATATGCATTACTATAAGGGTCATAGTTGGGCCTTTGTCTTGGAAAACCACAAATAGCATTAGCATGTTCATTTTGAAGGTTAGGGCACATATTGGTAGGGTGTCCCATTGTAGTGCATATGCCATATACTTTCATCATATAGCTAGTTGTGGTACCAAATTAGTTAGATTACTTATTTACTGTTCAATGTGAGAGTTAATACTTACCTTATTTATCTTTCCATATGGATCAGTTTGATTTCCAAATTGTTGAGAATTGATAGCCATAGTTTCAATCAAGGTTTGTGCTTTAGTGGATGTTTTATTGAACAAAGTCCCACCACATGTAGCATCAATCATATTTCTCTTTCTCGGTGCTAACCCTTTGAAAAATTATTGGAGAAAAAGTTAGTCACTTATTTAGTGTTTTGGGAAGCTAGCACATAACATTTTAGACCTTTTCTAGTATTCATATAGCATCTATCCATTGGATTGCATAGTTCCACAAATTTATTTTGATATTATTGTGGCTCTTGAAGCTGGGAAGTATCTCTCTAATAACTATCTCTTCACTTCATTCCAAGTGGTAATGAATCCGGAAGGTAGGCAATAAAGCCATTCCTTAGCACTCTTCGCCAAAGAGAAGGAAAAATTTCTAAGTTTCACTTGTTCATTTCTAATCCCTACTAGTTTTATACTGAAACAAACGACAATGAATTCTTTCAATTGTTTGTTTGGATTCTCCCCAGCTAAATCTTCAAAAATAGATAATAAGTGAATTAGTCTAGACTTAATTTCCAAACCTACTTCCAAGTTGAGATATATACATACAAGTTGCGGCTACAAGTCAGTTGCAACTAACTCCTTTAGTGTTGGATCAACAACTTCCATGTTCCCTGGATTATTTTTTTAAGTCACTTGAAGAAACAGTTTCGGTTGCCTTTTCTTGTAGTGGGTTGATGGGTCCTTTCGATCTTAAGTTGTACAAGTGTTCTTGTTGCATTTAACGATCTCTTAAAAATCAAGAACTTAGAAAAATTAGTAAAAATAAAGAAAAAAAATTAAAAAGAAAAAATAAAAGATAACTAATAGTTAGTGGAGAAATTGTATATTCAATCCCTAACAACAACACCAAAAACTTGGTATGATTAGGAACACATAAGTATATGTTGTTATTGTACCCACGAGGATTGGTAACAAAATTCTCTGCGTCTTACTAGTTCATTAGTGTGTTAATTAAAATTAGTAAAAATGGGGTTTTGATTGTTTTTGAAGAAATTAACATAAAGTAATAAAATAGATTGCAAAATATTTATAAGAGATATGTGATTATGAGATTATTCTCATCACAAGCCTACAATTATTCTTGAACTTTTAATTTTAGCTTAAAAGTGTAGTTCCACTTAAGACCTCCAATATATTTCTTATTGTGTGTTGAATTAATGATATGATCACTAGTCAACCTAAATTTTGAACAACCTAGAGGTATGCTTAGTAGATTTAATTCATTTATTGTATTAAGATCTAAAAATATGATAATTAAGCTAGGCAAGATAAAAATAATTTATTCACCTTTAACGTATATAGTCAACTATACTTATAACAGTAACCATAAGTACCACTTTGAATAAAAATATTAGCGATTATGTACTAACATCTTAAATTAGATATAAATATATCCATGTAACAAACTAGTTGTAAACTTAATTCATAATATGCATAGTTTAGATATTTAAATATATAATTAAACACATCAATAACCAAGAATTGAAACTAAAAATTATCATAACATTAAATAATTAAATCATATTCTAGGTCTTGTAATTTCCCACAATCATGTTATTATTTAGCTAGACACGGACTCTATAAGAATCAAAATCATGGAAAATTAAATAGAAAAGGATTAAGGAAAACTTATTAAAATCTTCAATATTATTTTCAAACTTTCATCCAAAAATGACCCTAGATGTTCTTTTTGATCTCCATTGTTTCTTATAGAAATTCTTTTGATGGCTCCTTAGGATGTATTTATAGTGTATAAGTCTGATTTGAGTTGGATTAGAATTTTCTTGATCCAATAGTCAGGATTAAAAGTTGCTATTGAAATATTAAGCTAGGCAAGATAAAAATAATTTATTCAACTTTAACGTATATAGTCAACTATACTTATAACAGTAACCATAAGTACCACTTTGAATAAAAATATTAGTGATTATGTACTAACATCTTAAACTAGATATAAATATATCCATGTAACAAACTAGTTGTAAACTTAATTCATAATATGCATAGTTTAGATATTTAAATATATAATTAAACACATCAATAACCAAGAATTAAAACTAATAATTATCATAACATTAAATAATTAAATCATATTTTAGGTCTTCTAATTTCCCACAATCATGTTATTATTTAGCTAGACACGTACTCTATAAGAATCAAAATCATGGAAAATTAAATAGAAAAGGATTAAGGAAAACTTATTAAAATCTTCAATATTATTTTCAAAATTTCATCCAAAAATGACCCTAGATATTCTTTTTGATCTCCATTGTTTCTTATAGAAATTCTTTTGATGGCTTCTTAGGATGTATTTATAGTGTATAAGTCTGATTTGAGTTGGATTAGAATTTTCTTGATCCAATAGTCAGGATTAAAAGTTGCTATTGAAAAACACTAGATTAGCAAGCTAACATGATGTCTTAATCCATTAAGAAGATCTAACCTATGTGATTTCTAACTCGAGAGCCCTCACTCGATCTTCGATCAACCTATTTTTCAATCGATCTAGCAACTCTCGTCTTTCTTGCCCTAACTCCTTAATCTATCTTTCATTTTTCTCATTCTATCAACTTATGGCTCGATCTATCAAGTTTGTTGATTCATATTTTCCATCAAAGGGTCTTCAATTGATTTCGATTAAAGTTTGATCAATTGAGTGTCCTATTTTCACTCTAAATACACGATTTTGTCTCTTTTTGATCATTTTGTCCCTACATATATGTATAATAGAACAAATATATAAAATGCATAGGAAATGCTAATTAATTGTATATATATATATATATATCCAATGCATTTTGTCTTATGCTTATTTCCCTCCTTTTCAAATAAATCAAATATCTACTCACATAAAATCTGGTTCATATATATTTGGTTTAGTTAATCTTTCTATCTTATTAGGTTACCTTTTCAAAATCAATTTCTTATTTTACAAAGATAATTTAGTGTCAATAATTCACTAACAAAAAGTGGATCGTACTTAAAATTCTATCTCTATTGGCTTACTATACACCAATTTTTCAATAATCTCCCACATGGACGAAAATTGACTAAGTAATAGAAAATAATAATATAAAATATCTTTGACTCGGTGAGTTTGATAATCTAAAACTTGTATATTATAGATAAGTTTTACCCTTAAATTAGACGGATTTTCCTCTTATTATAAACTTCATTATTGTTAATATTGATATGTAGAATGTGATTCTATCTTTAATTTCGTCTAATTTAACTAATTTTTCAAAAGATCAATCAAATTATAATGGAGTAAATGATTTGATCAATGATTATTCCACTTTTTTCACATGTGAATCAATTCACTAACAATTCTTTCATTTTTCATATCGATTATAAAAAGACAAGAGTTAGGCCATCATTAATCATTTTCAGATAATATTTCAATAAATATATCATATATCTAAGGTATTCTTCATCTTTTTGGAAGTTTTTGTGGTAGAACACCATCTCTTTCTTTTATCAATAATTCTATCAATTGATATGTTTCCACACATAATTGAAATTCAATTTTTTGATTTATATTTTCAATTTTTGAAAATTTATAAAATTCATCTGTTAAGACCTAATCAATAAACCTATAAAACCCTTCAAATTATATTTGATTAAATCAAGTATTGTAGACATATCTTCATATCCACCTCAAGTATTCTTGGATTTCTCATTTATAGAAATAAAATCATATTACATTATTTACTCATTCTTCCTAAAATCATAGGGATCGATATAGCTATAACAAAAAATTTATTTTGTTGATTGAATCACATGAAATTTTACCTCACTCCATATGACATATAGAATGTATAAAATTTGAGGGAATAAAATGTTTTTATATTGAAATTGGATTTTGTTTTGCAGCGTATATAAATGGATTTTTGTATCAAATATCAAAAAGTGATTTAATTTCTAACATTATTTTGATATTCCTATTTCAATCCATGCCATAAACAGAAATTAATTCTGGATTTGATATGCGCAATAAGATAAATAGATAAAGATATAATAATCCGATAGAGTATTGAATTGATTTTTGAGTATTTAACTTTTGAGTGGATTTAGTTCTTCAAAAAGTAATTCATAGAAAAGGGATATACTTTTACTTATTTAATGAAGTTCTTAAAATATGATTAAATCGTGTCAAAGTTATATTAAACATGTAAAGATATAACTAGATATCTTAAATATATTATATTATAACTATATATAGACTATAGGATATAAACTGCGGGCCTCCCTTCTTTGAAATAGATTAAATATGCCAATATTGGAAGTGAACATCAATCATTTGCATAAGCTATAAAAATTCTGTAAAGTGAGATTCAAAATGCATACTGCTGCCAGTGTCGATCTCTCCATCAATGGTCAGTATAAAAGACAGGATTGGCTTCAAGCTGCTCTGCAAATTTCACAAGGATCTCCATCATAGAACTGGACAAATCATCCTTATCCGTTTCAGAAGCCCTCTTATTATTATTATTATCCATATCTTTAAACACTGCATCATACAGAAGAACCACTTCATCATTGGATTCAGATGGTGGCAAGCCCAATTCAAACCCATTTTTCTCAAAGAAACTCCTCACTAGCCCAGCAATCCCTAAGGTAGCTTTTCCACTCTCCTTTTCTAGCCATATCTTCTCCACAACACTGCTCAATTGCTTCTCATCAGCCAAAGTCTGCAGTTTTATCCAGGGTATAAAATATTAGGTGAAAGATTAACACTAATAAATTTAGAATATGATAAGATGCTTTCAGACAGTAAAGTTGCCACCAAGCATATATAGAATCCGGCCTTAAATAACATGTACAGGTTGTATGTCATCAAATTGGTCTAAAAATAGCTTATTAGTTTTATATAGAGTGTACATATAACATACATTAATGTATTATGTATACATATACGTGTACAAATATATATATATAAACTATCATGTTATTTTGAGACAAATTCAATATATGTACAATATATACGTACCATTTTAGGGATTCAATATGAAGTGAAGGTATGTGAAAACAAACTCCATAATGATTCAAAAGCGGGGTAAAACCCTAGTGTCTATCATTAAGCAACTTCATCACTCTCAATCACCAGGAAACAGACAAACATTACACTTTAAACACTTTCCATTTCTTGTAGTTATAGTTTTAGATTTCCTAGATTTTGGGTTTTCTTCAGTTTCTTTATTCAGCATAGAATCATCCAAATCCATATTATGCAAAGGTATCACAAAATGGGCCATGCTGAACCAGCAATAATAATATGGATGCATATGTCAAGAACTAAATATCAAATTGATAAATATTTTTTGTTAGGCTCTCTCAAATAATAGTAACTAAAAGGAAGATAGGGGAAGAAGAACTACCTTTCTTAACTTGGATCCATTGACGATCTTGACATTCTGAACAACAACAACATGATTTTCAGTCAGGGCCTCAGCTAGGTCTTGTAGAACAGGTTGAAGTAACTCGGCAAATTGCCCTTGGCCCAACTCTTCTTCACCCTCTGCTCCATGTTTCTTCAAGATATCATTAAGTAGAGGAAAATCTGATCAATTTACATAGAACTTCTATCAAATTTATGAAATCACAGGTATTATTTCAGTACTCAAGTGACAGTTACAACATTTAACTGACTAGAAAGCTAATAGCAGTTTTAAATAATGAACAAGAAGGCTTGAGTTGAGAACAAGACCAACAAGATGCCTGGAATATCTATGAATTAAGCAAAACGGAGACTAAGGGGATTTTTAAATGAATTAGGTCATTTTCAGTTTCAAACACATAACCATAATAAGAGACTTGCTAGAAACTAAGATTAATAGAACTTGTTTAATTACTAACTAATTAATGAGTAAGGCAACAAAGACATATGAGATGGAAATTCAGTAACCTCTTTGATGCACAGAGAGTATGAAATAACATAGCAAACACAGTCAGACAAGCTTATTAGATGAAGAAGTCAAGCGGTCTCCTAGAGTTGCTTCAAGCTCTTGCTACTATATTCAAGATGCCAAATATGTGTTAAGCAAGCATTTAAGGGGTTTAAACAAAGGCAGACAAATATTATTCACATGAGCCGATAGTCCTAATAGCCCTAAAGTGTAGAGATGAAAAAGAGGGATATGATGAGCACATGACATTGCACGCCGTCAAGTCCTACAAAAGTTGCATTCATGTTTAGACATTTCACATTAAAAAAAAAATCGGAATAACAGAGAAAACAACTGAACTGGAACAAACCTGTAAATGGAGGAACACCCATTTCAACTCCCATATGAACAAGAGCATTTCGTATCTCACTCTTGTGAATCTTTCCCTTATCTTCTGCATCTAAATCAGTAAAAAGGTTCTCTGCTAGCATTGCAAAATCATCCTCATCCTCAAGAAATAGCCGGATATTATTTCCATCCAAGACAGATACAACAAAAGGGTCCTCTGAAGAGGAAACATTGCAGTATCATGTATAATTTCCAATTCAATGGTAACAATACACAAAAGTATATAATCAAGCAATTACCAACAAAAGACACATCTAGCAAACAAAAAGCAAAACTGTCCTCAATCAAACTATGTTACACGAAATCTTTTAGGATAATAGTAGTATATTTCTAGATATATACACAAAAGTATATAATCAAGCAATTACCAACAAAAGACACATCTAGCAAACAAAAAGCAAAAATGTCCTCAATCAAACTATGTTACACGAAATCTTTTAGGATAATAGTAGTATATTTCTAGATATATATTCAGGTCTGGACATGATATTTTTCTTAAATTTGTAAATTTTCACCAAATTAGAGTGTGTTTGAATACCCATGCTCATGTCATATACCTAGTAGATGGCTACTTAACGAAGATTCCAACTTAGCAATCAAATACATCAGGTGGGATATCAAAACAAATCATCAGCTACCGGTGAAAATCAAAAGATGTTCATGATTTAGGTGTAAAATTCAATGTCAAATTATATACAATTAAAGTGAAATTGAGAATAATGAAAATAAAATGAACACAAATATTTTACGTAGAAAACTTCCCGATCAAATTAGGGTAAACCACGGACAAGTTTAGGAGGATTTCACTATTGTAAAATAAGAATTACAACACCTTCTCTCTAGTTACAATGAGATAACAATACTAATCTCTATTGTAATAAGAGAAATAACTTTTTCACAATATAGGAAAAATATTACTTACAAAGAAATAATAAATTGTCATTTCTAAGTAGTAACTCACAATATAACTCTCACAAAGACTTTTTTTTATCTTTCTTATGGATACTCTCAAGTTCATTTACTCTTATATTTCGCACAAATGAAACAAGCGATTTATAGGCAACATCCTTGAAGAACTTGTGGTAACAAAGACTCCATGTTCATCTCCACATTTAATGATCAAGAAATTAGTGCTCCAATAACAATCTTAATTAAATGTATTCGATGTTTCCTACTTCGTCCATTAGCAAAATATAACATTAAATCAAGAAAGTGGCTTTACCACTAAACAAGACTATCAATTATCACATTCTCTCACTTAAAGTCACTTACGTAATCCTACCATCCTTCCTCACTTGCTAAATCCATGCTTGCTTACATTTCTGCTAGACCACATGAGGATCTACACCATTTAAACTTGTCAACGTTGATTGGCTTGGTCATGACATCTGCTAGGTTCTCGTCGGTGTGAATCTTCTGCATATCCACACTACCTTCTTCCACTACTTCTCGAACAAAGTGATACTGAACCCTTATGTGCTTTGTTCGTGAATAAAAAGCTGGATTCCTTGCGATGTGCAAACCACTCTGACTGTCACAAAACAGAACAATCTTCTCCTGCTTGTGCCCGAGCTCCTCCAATAACCTCTATATCCAGACTACTTCCTTGCAAGCTTGGGCAACCGCCATGTATTCTTCTTCCCTTGTAGATAGAGCTACAACTGATTGCAGTTTAGATAAGCTTCTCTTGTAAGTGTAAAAACATAACCTGTAGTAGATTTTCTTCTATTGAAAGCTCCTGTAAAATCTGAATCAACATAGCCTCTGACAATAAAATCTGATCCTCCGTAACATAGTGCAGCATTTGAGGTTCCTCTAATATATCTCAGAACCCTCTTCACAGTATTCCAATGCTCTCCTCCAGGATTTGCCATAAACCGACTAACTACTCCCACTGTTTGTGCAATGTCTGGTCTTGTACACATCATGGCAAACATTAAACTTCTCACTACTGATGCATACGGTACTCGAGACATCTTTTTCCTCTCTACTTCATTGCTAGGACATATACTTGAAGACAACTTCAAATTAATAGAAAGGGGGGTAGAAATTAGCTTACTATCTTGCATGTTGAAGCGTCACAAGATCTTGTTGAAATAGTTCTTCTGAGAAAGCCAAATCTTCCTATTATTTTTGTCTCGGTGAATCTGCATCCTTAGAATCTTGTTTGTTGGTCCTAAGTCCTTCATATCAAACTCCCTAGCCAACTGTGCCTTCAATTCTTGGATTTGATCTCTGTTGGAACCTACTACCAACATGTCATCTACATACAACAACAAGATAATAAAACTATTATCACCATAAAACCTTTTGAAGTACGTACAATTGTCTGAACTGAGTCTGTTGTATCCAAGGCTAATAATGAAGGAATCAAATCTCTTGTAACAACACTTCGATGCCTGTTTGAGACCGTATAGGGATTTGTTCAACCTACAAACCAAGTTCTCCTTTCCTGTTTCAGCAAAACCTTCTGGTTGGAGCATATAGATTTCTTCTTCAAGTTCTCCATGAAGAAATACAGTTTTCACATCCAACTGCTACAAATGTAAGTCAAACGTAGCACACATAGCCAGGACTATTCTGATTGTTGTAAGCTGAACTACCAGGGAAAATATCTCGTTGAAATCAATACATTTTTTCTGAGCGAATCCTTTTACCACCAATCTTGCACGAAACCATTCCACTTGATCTTGTAGACCCATTTGTTACCTATGGCTTTCCTCTCATGTGGCAATGGTACCAGTTCCCAAGTCTTGTTCTTGTGTAGAGCTTCAATTTCTTCCTGCATTGCTGCCATCCATGAAGACACATTTGAGCTACTTATAGCTTCTTTGAAAGTAAGGGCTCTCCATCCTCCGTTAAAAGACAGTATGTAACATTACTCTCAGTAACATACACTGAATGCCAAGCTGGCGGCCTTCTCTCACGAGTTGATTGGCGAACTTCTGAAGTCTCGAACTCGACTGGTTCTTGTACCTCGTGCTTTGGTGTTACTTCAGTAGAAACTGGAGTTTCTTGTATCGGATTATTTTCCACTTGTATTGTTGTAGTCTTTGAAACCTCTTTCGATGTGCTATCGTCTCCATCTGTTTGTAGTAGTTGATCTTCTACAAAGATCACATCCCTGCTGACAATAACCTTGTGGGTAGTGGGATCCCACAGGCAATATCCCTTTACTTCGTCAGCATACCCCAAGAATATACACCTCTTAGATTTAGGATTCAACTTCGTTCTTTCTTGGGCATTGTACATCACATACGTAGGACATCCAAAAGAATGTAAAGAAGAGTAGTCTGCTGGCTTACCAGTCCACATCTCCATCAGTGTCTTTAAATCAATTGTTGTTAATGGCGACCGATTTATTACATAACAAGCGGTTTTGGCTGCTTCTGTCCAAAAAGAGTTGGATTGACCTATAGTCCTCAACATAGCTCTCATCCTTTCTGTAAGAGTTCTATTCATCCGCTCTGCCACTCCATTTTGTTTAGGCGTGTATGTGACTATGAACTGTCGTTTAATACCTTCCCGCTTGCAAAAAGCAAGAAACTCGTCGTTTGTGTACTCTCTTTCGTTATCTGTCCTCAAGAACTAGATCTGTTTCCCAGATTTAAGTCCACCCGCGCTTTGAATACCGGAAATATATCTGACTTCTTAATTGGATACACCCAACATCTCCTGGAATAATAATCAATAAAAGACACAAAATACTTTACTCCTCCTAGGGACATTTCTGGTGACTCCCATACATCAGAATGAATCAAGTTTAGAATATATTTACTCTTGGCATCAGATCTGTTAAACTTCAATCTATGTTGCTTACTTGTAACATAATGCTCACAGAAAGGTAGATTTATCGATTTTAGCCCTGGAAGTAGCTTTCTGTCGGAGATAATCTTCAAACCTCGTTCTGACATGTGACCTAGTTTGAGATGCCACATCTTCGTCGACTCTTCTCTCTTATTGATTGACGCGACACACACATCAGCTTCCTGTAGTGTTTCTCCTTTTAGCATGAATAAATTCGTCTCGATCTTTTCTGCCTTCATAACCACAAGTGCACCTTTGACAATTTTCATGATCCCATTTTCAATATAGGTCTTGCATCCAAGACTATCCATTTGACCCAAAGACAATAGATTCTTCCTCAGGCCTTTCACGTGTCGTACCTTCTGAATAGTGCAAATTGTACCATCAAACATCTTTATCTTGATAGTACCAATACCAGCGATCTCCAAAGCATGATCATCGCCCATGTGTACAGAACCTTCTGAGACTGGTTCATATTTGTGAAACCATTTTCTCCGAGATGTCATGTGCCATGTTGCTCCAAAGTCTAATAACCAGATATCAACGAATTGCTTTTTGCCTCCAACTGTCGTTGTTGCCTCGCTGTATAGAACTTCACCATCATCTAAGACACTTGCCACATTCCCTTGAGCATTTGATGGCTCAGGGACTCCACTCTTCTTTTTGAACCAACTATCCTTCTTGACATGCCTTTTCTTACCACAGTTGTAGCACTTGAAATTCTTCTTACTTCTTGATTCGATCTACCATGATTCTGACTCCCATTGGGGCCACGTTCCTTTGATCTTCCTCTCGTCATCGTCAAAGCTTGCTACGAACCTACTTGTTTGTCTTCCTTATTTTTGCGCCTGGTTTCTTCTTCCAAAACAGCGGCTGCAATTTCGTCGAAGACTAGATAGTGCGTGAGGATGTTGTTCGTCAGATTGATGATGAGTTGATCATATGAGTCAGGTAGACTTTGTAGTAGAAGTTCTGCACGTTCAGATGTCTATGTTGTGTAACCCATTGATGTAAGTTGTGAAAATAGAGTATTCAAAATGTTGATGTGGTCGATCACCGATATGGATTCCTTTATTCGAAGAGTGTACAATCTCTTTTTAAGAAGATCTTATTGTGTAGTAACTTGGTCTCGTACAATCTTGTTAGAGTATCCCATATCTCCTTTGTAGTCTTCTTTTTTGCCACACTAGATAACACTCCATCGGCTAGTGCTAAGTGCAAATCGGCAATTGCATTGCCGTCCATCTCGTTTCACTTGCTGTCATCAGTGATATATGTGGGCTTTTCTCCAATTGTTGCCAGACAATTGTCTTTTCTCGAAATTTCCTTAATCTTTATTTTCCACAACGAGAAATTACTCCTGTTGAACTTCTCAACATCGAACTTTGTCGTAGTCAACATCTCGTTCACAACGATCTGCTTCACACCCCTAAACCAATTGCTCTGATACCACTGTTAGGAAAAATTACCGGGTCAAAGCTAACACAATTAAAGTAAAATTGAGAATAATGAAAATAAAATAGACACAAATATTTTAAGTGGAAAAACCTCCGAACAAATTGGGATATAAAACCACAGGCAAGTGTAGGAAGATTTCACTATTGTAAAATAAAATAAGGATTACAACACCTTCTCTCTAGTTACAATGAGATAACAATTCTAATATCTATTGCAATAGAAGAAATAACTCTCTTACAAAATAGAGAAAATATTACTTATAAAGATGGAATAAATTTTCCTCTTTAAGTAGTAACTCATACGATAACTCTCATAAAGATTTTTTTCTATCTTTCTTATGGATGCTCTCTAGTTCATTTGCTCTTATATTTTGCACAAATAAAACAAGCTATTTATAGGCAACATCCTTGAAGAACTTGTGGTAGCAAAGACTCTATGTTCATCTCCACATTTAATGGTCAAGAAATTAGTGCTCTAAATTTAATGAACAAAAAATTAGTACTCCAATAACATGTGATAATTGATAGCCTTGTTTAGTGATAAAGCCATTTTCTTGGTTTAATGTTATAATTTGTTAATGGATGAAGTAGGAAACATGGAAGGCATTTAATTAAGGTTGTTATTGGAGCATTAATTTCTTGACCATTAAATATGGAGATGAACATGGAGTCTTTGTTACCATAAGTTCTTCAAGGATGTTACCAATAAATAGTTTGTTTCATTTGTTCAAAATATAAGAGCAAATGAACTAGAGAGTATCCATAAGAAAGATAGAAAAAAGTCTTTGTGAGAGTTATCTTGTGAGTTACTACTTAAGGAAGAAAATTTGTTCCTTCTTTGTAAGTAATATTTTTCCTATTTTGTGAAAGAGTTATTTCTCTTATTACGATAGAGATTAGAATTGTTTTCTCATTGTAAGTAGAGAGAAGGTATTGTAATCCTTATTTTACAATAGTGAAATCTTCCTACACTTTGTCGTGGTTTTTTACCCCAATTTGTTCGGAGGTTTTTTCACATAAAATATTTGTGTCCATTTTATTTTCATCATTCTCAATTTAACTTTAGTTGTGTGTTAGCATCGATCTGGTAATTTTTCCTAATAGTGGTATCAGAGCAATTGGTTGAGGGGTGTGAAGTAAATCGTTGTTAATGAGATGTCGACTACGACAAAGTTCGATGTTGAGAAGTTCAATGGGAGTAATTTCTTGTTGTGGAAAATGAAGATTAAGGCAATTTTGAGGAAAGATAATTGTTTGGCAACAATTGGAGAAAAACCCACAGATATCACTGATGACAGCAAGTGGAACAAGATGGATGGCAATGCAATTGCCGATCTACACTTAGCACTAACCGATGGAGTGTTATCTAGTGTAGCAGAAAAGAAGATTGCAAAGAAGATATGGGATACTCTAACAAGACTGTATAAGGCCAAGTCACTGCACAAAAAGATTTTCTTAAAGAGAAGATTGTATACTCTTCAAATGAAGGAATCCACATCGGTGATCGACCACATTAACATTTTGAATACTCTATTTTCGCAACTTACATCAATGGGTTACACAATAGAGACATTTGAACGGGTAAAACTTCTACTACAAAGTCTACCTGACTCGTATGATCAACTCATCATCAATCTGACGAACAACATCCTCACGGACTATCTAGTCTTTGACAAAATTGTAACCGCTATTTTGGAAGAAGAAACCAGGCGCAAAAACAAGCAAGTTCGCAGCAAGCGAAAGCTTTAACGATGACAACAGGAAGATCACCGGAACGTGGCCCCAGTGTGAGTCAGAATCATGGTAGATCGAAATCAGGAAGTAAGAAGAATTTCAAGTGCTACAACTGTGGCAAGAAAGGGCATGTCAAGAAGGATAGTTGGTTCAAAAAGAAGAGTGGAATCCCTGAGTCATCAAATGCTCAAGGGAATGTGGCAAGTGCCTCAGATGATGGTGAAGTTCTAAACAACGAGGCAACAACGACAGTTGGAGGCAGAAAGAAATTCGTTGATACTGGTTATTAGACTCAGGAGCAACATGGCACATGACATCTTGGAGAGAATGGTTTCATAAATATGAACCAATCTCAGGAGATTCTGTACACATGGACAATGGTCATGCTTTGGAGATCGCTGGTATTGGTACTATTAGGATAAAAATGTTTGATGGTACGATTTGTATTATTCAGGAGGTACAACACGTGAAAGACCTAAGGAAGAATCTATTATCTTTGGGTTAAATCGATAGTCTTGGATGCAAGACCCATATTGAAAATGGGATCATGAAAATTATCAAAGGCACACTTGTGGTTATGAAGGCAGAAAAAATCAAGACGAATATATTCATGCTAAAAGGAGAAACACTACAGGAAACTGATGTGTATGTCGCGTCAATCAACAAGGGAGAAGAGTCGATGAAGATGTGGCATCTCAAACTAGGTCACATGTCAGAATGAGGTTTGAAGATTCTCTCCAATAAAAAGCTACTTTCAGGGCTCAAATCGGTAAATCTACCTTTCTATGAGCATTGTGTTACAAGTAAGCAGCATAGATTGAAGTTTAACAGATCTGATGCCAGGAGTAAATGTATTCTAGACTTGATTCATTTTTATGTATGGGAGTCACCAGAAATGTCCCTAGGAAGAGCAAAGTATTTTGTGTCTTTTATTGATTATTATTCCAAGAGATGTTAGGTGTATCCAATCAAGAAGAAGTCAGATGTATTTCCGGTATTCAAAGCACGGGTGGAACTTGAATCTGGGAAAAATATCAAGTGCTTGAGGACAAATAATGGAAAAGAGTACACAAACGGTGAGTTTCTTGCTCTTTGCAAGCAGAAAGGTATTAAACGACAATTCATAATCACATACATGCCTCAACAAAATGGAGTGGCAAAGCAGATAAATAGAACTCTTACAAAAAGAATGAGAGCTATGTTGAGGACTGTAGGTCAATTCAACTCTTTTTGGGCAGAAGCAGCCAAAACCGCTTGTTATGTGATAAATCGGTCGTCATCAACAGCAATTGATTTAAAGACACCGATGGAGATGTGGACTGGTAAGCTAGCAGACTACTCTTCTTTACATTCTTTTGGATGTCTTACGTATGTGATGTACAATGCCCATTAAAAAAAGAAGTTGAATCCTAAATCTAAGAGGTGTATATTCTTGGGGTATGCTGACGGAGTGAAGAGGTATCGCCTGTGGAATCACCCGCAAGGTTATTTTCAGCAAGGATGTAATCTTTGCAGAAGATCAACTATTACAAACAGATAGAAACGATAGCACATCGAAAGAGGTTTCAGAGACTACTACAATACAAGTGAAAAATAATCCGATACAAGAAATCCCAATTTCTATTGAAGTAACACCAGAGAATGAGGTACAAGAACCAGTCGAGTCCGAGGCTTCAGAAACTTGCCAGTCAACTCGTGAGAGAAGGCCGCCAGCTTGGCATTCGAAGAATGTTACGGAGAGCAATGCTGCATACTGTCTTTTAACAAAGGACGGAGAGTCGTCAACTTTCAAAGATGCTACAAGTAGCTTAAATGTGTCTTTATGAATGGCAGCAATGCAAGAAGAAATTGAAGCTCTACATAAGAACAAGACTTGGGAACTGGTACCATTGTCACATGGGAGGAAAGCCATAGGTAACAAATGGGTCTATAAGATCAAGCGGGATAGCAATGATCAAGTGGAACAATTTTATGCAAGATTGGTGGTAAAAGGATTCGCTCAGAAAGAAGGCATTGATTTCAACAAGATATTTTCCCCGGTAGTTTGGCTTACAACAATCAGAATAGTCCTGACTATGTGTGCTATGTTTGACTTACATTTGCCGCAGTTGGATGTAAAAACTGCATTTCTTCATGGAGAACTTGAAGAAAAAATCTATATGCTCCAACCAGAAGGTTTTGCTGAAACAGGAAAGGAGAACTTGGTTTGTAGGTTGAACAAATCTCTATACGGTCTCAAACAGGCGCCGAAGTGTTGGTACAAGAGATTTGATTCCTTCATTATTAGGCTTAGATACAAACTCAATTCAAACCATTGTACGTACTTCAAAAGGTTTGATGGTGATAATAGTTTTATTATCTTGTTGTTGTATGTAGATGACATGTTGGTAACAGGACCCAACATAGATCAATTCCAAGAATTGAAGGCACAGTTGGATAGGGAGTTTGATATGAAGGACTTAGGACTAACAAACAAGATTCATGGATGCAGATTCATCAAGACAAAAATAACAGGAAGATTTGGCTTTCTCAAAAGAACTATTTCAACAAGATCTTGCGATGCTTCAACATGCAAGATAGTAAACCAATTTCTACCCCCCTTCCTATTAATTTCAAGTTATCCTCAAGTATGTGTCCTAGCAATGATAGCCTTGTTTAGTGGTAAAACCACTTTCTTGGTTTAATGTTATATTTTGCTAATGGATGAAGTAGGAAACATCAAAGACATTTAATTAAGGTTGTTATTGGAGTACTAATTTCTTGACCATTAAATGTGGAGATGAACATGGAGTCTTTGCTACAACAAGTTCTTCAAAGATGTTGCCTATAAATAGTTTGTTTCATTTGTTCAAAATATAAGAGCAAATGAACTAGAGAGTATCCATAAGAAAGATAGAAAAAAACTTTTGTGAGAGTTATCTTAAAGAGGAAAATTTGTTCTTTCTTTATAAGTAATATTTTTTCTATTTTGTGAAAGAGTTATTTATCCTATTATGATAGAGATTAGAATTATTTTCTCATTGTAAGTAGAGATAAGGTACTATAATCCTTATTTTACAATAGTAAAATCTTCTTACAATTGTCCGTGATTTTTTACCCTAATTTGTTTGAGGTTTTTTCACGTAAAATATTTGTGTCTATTTTATTTTTATTATTTTCAATTTCACTTTAGTCATGTGTTTTGTCTATTTTATTTTTATTATTTTCAATTTCACTTTAATTATGTGTTAGTTTCTACGATAATTTTTCGTAACAGGGTTATCAAAACAAATCGTCAGCTGCTGGTGAAAATCAAAAGACGTTCATGATTTAGGTGTAAAATTCAATGTCAAACTATATATCAGTTCTTTGTATCCCAATATTTCGGATAAGAAAGACAAAAAAGAATCCCCAGTGTCATATCCCAATATTTCGGATAAGAAAGACAAAAAAGAATCCCCAGTGTCAACTAAACCTTGTACCCATTTCACTATCTTTTTAGAGTTGAGATCATAATTCACGGAGCACGTAGAAAATTTCGTCATGTTAGCTCACACACTCGCTAAGTATATAATAGTCACTACTAGAAACACAAACATATAAAAATTCGAGAGATCGAATTTACCTTTGAGTTCGTCTGCGATCGCTGCAACATAGAGCTCAATCGTTTGAGAAGCTTGAGTAGGATCGAGTTCCGTACGAAGGAAATCAGTGGCTTCATTGGTATTGATGCGTTTAAGAACAGAGGACTTGAGACTTTGGAAAGCCGAAAGGCCGAAGAGAGAGGCGGAGACTCTGGAATCGGCTATGTCGAGAAGCTGAGCTCCGGTCAAGGTCGTGTCTTGGTCCGGCAAAGTCAAGTCGATGCCTTGGAGTTGAGTTCCGTCCAGTAACGTTAAGCCTCCGTCTAACATTTTCAGTTTCAGAGGCACAGCGAGTGATTTTCTTTCTTTTTTTTTCTTTTTTTTTCTCACAGAGAGAAAGTTGAATAGTTGACTTGGAATTGATCGTGTCTGGTAAATTTCTGGTTGTCTTCCCACTCTATCCGAACAGAAATGCTAAAAACAGTTTTGCACGTAAAAATTTAAGAAAATTAAAAAACTCACCCAAAAAATTTTATAATAATAAAAATAATATTTTAATAATAATAAATAAATTTTAATTAAATAATATTTAAAATAAAATAGATAAAAAAAATTTATAATAAAATATATTAAGTGAAATAAGATTATAAATTATAAATTTATTATTTTTTCAATAATTTATGATGTGTTTTTTAATTTATAAAAATAATAATGATATACCCAGACACTCTCACACTTATAAATCGAACTAGTATCTTCTTAATACTTGTAAAAAATATATATATTATTATAATTTAAAATAATAAAGTATTATGGAATATTTATAAAATGAATCATTTATAATTTTTTTTTGTCATATTTATTTATTTATTTTAAATTTAATTATATTTTATATTTAAAATATATTAAGTAATAAATATATCCGAACGTTTTAAAATTTACAAACATACTCACAAAATTATATATTAAAACTAATACCAGTATATTTAATCGTTAATTTCCATTTAATTGAGTAACTAACGTGATCGTTTTTGAAGGTATTTTGGTAGATTTATCACCTAGGTAAAATGCAAATCATATTTTATATTTATAACATATTGAGCTTGTAATAAATATGTTAAAAAATATTTATATAATGTTACAATCGTAAATAAATTTTCATCAACTAATTAATATAAATAGATTAAGAATATTTTTTAAAATATTTTAATTAACTTTCATTAAGTTAAAAATATTAGAATAAAATAAAAAGGAAAAAATTTGAGTACCGTAGACAACCCCAGTATTTGAGTACTATGGGTTTACTACTAAGATAATTATTAACATTAAATCCATTAATGCCCTAATTATGATTGCTTCTCATACGTCCCTCATTTATGAATTAGCAACATCTACTCCTTTTTTTCTATATTTTTTTATAATTAATTTCTAAATTTAAAATATTAAATTATTAATAAAAAATAATACTTTAATCTTTTTAAATTAAAAATATATGATTTAACTTTAAAAAAACAAAATCAAATATAACCTTAGTTCTTCTTTTATAATCCTGATTATAAGTATAAGAATACTCACGATTATAATTATAAGAATAAGGATTTATATTTAAATAATAGATAATTACAATTATGATTATCTATAAAATTTTAATAATTTTTTTTAAATAATTATAATTGATAAGGTATGAAACGAGATGTTTATTATAATATTGAAATTATAATCAGTTAAAATTAAATATATATTAATATTATTATATATATATATAATCAAATAAAAAAATATAATTTTAACTATTAAAATATAATACTTTAAATAATTTAATTTAATTTTATTTATTTTTATTTTTATATTTTTTATTTTACATAAAAACATGTAGCAAATAATTAAAAAATAAAAATTAATACCTATATTTTAAATAATATAATAGAGTAAAAATTATATTAATATTTATTTTTTTAAAATTAAATATATTTTTAAATAAATATTAAAAATAAAAAACATAATTAAATCGTTAAATAATTATTATTAAATCATAATATGGTTAATAATTAAATGTATCTCCTCTTAATACCGACTAATTATAATTGTTTATTAGTCTTACAGTCTCACGCTTATTCAATAATCAAATCTAACGATAGTTGACCGGCACCGCCGCCAACTATAAGTATAACATGTATCTCATTATTTTTCTGTAATACGGTGTTCAAACTGCACTTCTACAGCGCTATTATTGTAATCTTCATCCACAGTAAAAAAAAATTCATGCTCCATCGATTTGCAATACCGCTATTATTGTAATCTTCATCCACAATGTCAACAAAATTTCTTTCCTTTTTTCTCATTTGTGAGTTAAGAAAGTAGAAAATAATCAATGGTAAAATATTTTTAAATCTATAATTCAAAAAATAGATATATGAAAATAGATAACCAATTTTCCCCAACCGTAGCTTTGATACTAAATTATGCGGATCCTTAGGTGGACAACCTAGAAACTCAAAGGATTAAGAATGATTAAATTTCTAAGAACAAGTTTAAGATGATCAAATTGGAACTGCAAAGAACAAGAAGAGAATAACAGGTAATAAGGTGCCACCAAAATTTTAAAGGTTTGAAAATAGTGTAAGCGATTGAAATTTGGTTAAAAAATGGGAAGAATTGAACTATTCCTTATGTGTTTCTTTAAGAATAAAAATCAGCTTTCATTTGATATATTATATTAGTAATTTTGATGCACGAATTAAAAGTTACAACAGTTTAAATTTGTAACCCTAATTAATAAATATTTTTCTTTTAAAACTACGATATGTAGTAGCTCTATTGTTTGTTTTGAGAAAAAAGATTGGTTGAACAAAGAAAATAAAGAAAAGGAAAAAGATACAAAGAATTGAAAGAAAATTACCAAATGAAATCCAAAGACAAAACAAATAATGACAAAATTGAAAGAAAACACAAGACTTGAAGGACAAAATTTCTTTCCTTTTTTCCCATTTGTGAGTTAAGAAAGTAGAAAATAATCAATGGTAAAATATTTTTAAATCTATAATTCAAAAAATAGATATATGAAAATAGATAACCAATTTTCCCCAACCGTAGTTTTGATACTAAATTATGCCGATCCTTAGGTGGACAACCTAGAAACTCAAAGGATTAAGAATGATTAAATTTCTAAGAACAAGTTTAAGATGATCAAATTGGAACTGCGAAGAACAAGAAGAGAATAACAGGTAATAAGGTGCCACCAAAATTTTAAAGGTTTGAAAATAGTGTAAGCGATTGAAATTTGGTTAAAAAATGGGAAGAACTATTCCTTATGTGTTTCTTTAAGAATAAAAATCAGCTTTCATTTGATATATTATATTAGTAATTTTGATGCACGAATTAAAAGTTACAACAGTTTAAATTTGTAACCCTAATTAATAAATATTTTTCTTTTAAAACTACGATATGTAGTAGCTCTATTGTTTATTTCGAGAAAAATGATTGGTTGAACACAAAAAACAAAGAAAAAGAAAAAGATACAAAGAATTGAAAGAAAATTACCAAATGAAATCCAAAGACAAAACAAATAATGACAAAATTGAAAGAAAACACAAGACTTGAAGGACAAAATTTCTTTCCTTTTTTCCCATTTGTGAGTTAAGAAAGTAGAAAATAATCAATAGTAAAATATTTTTAAATCTATAATTCAAAAAATAGATATATGAAAATAGATAACCAATTTTCCCCAACCGTAGCTTTGATACTAAATTATGCGGATCCTTAGGTGGACAACCTAGAAACTCAAAGGATTAAGAATGATTAAATTTCTAAGAACAAGTTTAAGATGATCAAATTGGAACCGAGAAGAACATGAATAGAATTACAGGTAATAAGGTGGCACCAAAATTTTAAAGTTTTGAAAATAGTGTAAGCGATTGAAATTTGGTTAAAAAATGGGAAGAACTGAACTATTCCTTATGTGTTTCTTTAAGAATAAAAATCAGCTTTCATTTGATATATTATATTAGTAATTTTGATGCATGAATTAAAAGTTACAACAGTTTAAATTTGTAACCCTAATTAATAAATATTTTTCTTTTAAAACTACGATATGTAGTAGCTCTATTGTTTGTTTCGAGAAAAATGATTGGTTGAACACAGAAAACAAAGAAAAAGAAAAAGATACAAAGAATTGAAAGAAAATTACCAAATGAAATCCAAAGACAAAACAAATAATGACAAAATTGAAAGAAAACACAAGACTTGAAGGACAAAATTTCTTTCCTTTTTTCCCATTTGTGAGTTAAGAAAGTAGAAAATAATCAATGGTAAAATATTTTTAAATCTATAATTCAAAAAATAGATATATGAAAATGGATAACCAATTTTCCCCAACCGTAGCTTTGATACTAAATTATGCGGATCCTTAGGTGGACAACCTAGAAACTCAAAGGATTTAGAATGATTAAATTTCTAAGAACAAGTTTAAGATGATCAAATTGGAACTGCGAAGAACAAGAAGAGAATAACAGGTAATAAGGTGCCACCAAAATTTTAAAGGTTTGAAAATAGTGTAAGCGATTGAAATTTGGTTAAAAAATGGGAAGAAGTGAACTATTCCTTATGTGTTTCTTTAAGAATAAAAATCAGCTTTCATTTGATATATTATATTAGTAATTTTGATGCACGAATTAAAAGTTACAACAGTTTAAATTTGTAACCCTAATTAATAAATATTTTTCTTTTAAAACTACGATATGTAGTAGCTCTATTGTTTGTTTCGAGAAAAAGATTGGTTGAACACAGAAAACAAAGAAAAAGAAAAAGATACAAAGAATTGAAAGAAAATTACCAAATGAAATCCAAAGACAAAACAAATAATGACAAAATTGAAAGAAAACACAAGACTTGAAGGACAAAATTTCTTTCCTTTTTTCTCATTTGTGAGTTAAGAAAGTAGAAAATAATCAATGGTAAAATATTTTTAAATCTATAATTCAAAAAATAGATATATGAAAATAGATAACCAATTTTCCCCAACCGTAGCTTTGATACTAAATTATGCGGATCCTTAGGTGGACAACCTAGAAACTCAAAGGATTAAGAATGATTAAATTTCTAAGAACAAGTTTAAGATGATCAAATTGGAACGACGAAGAACAAGAAGAGAATAACAGGTAATAAGGTGCCACCAAAATTTTAAAGGTTTGAAAATAGTGTAAGCGATTGAAATTTGGTTAAAAAATGGGAAGAAGTGAACTATTCCTTATGTGTTTCTTTAAGAATAAAAATCAGCTTTCATTTGATATATTATATTAGTAATTTTGATGCACGAATTAAAAGTTACAATAGTTTAAATTTGTAACCCTAATTAATAAATATTTTTCTTTTAAAACTACGATATGTAGTAGCTCTATTGTTTGTTTCGAGAAAAATGATTGGTTGAAGAGAGAAAACAAAGAAAAAGAAAAAGATACAAAGAATTGAAAGAAAATTACCAAATGAAATCCAAAGACAAAACAAATAATGACAAAATTGAAAGAAAACACAAGACTTGAAGAACAAAATTTCTTTCCTTTTTTCCATTTGTGAGTTAAGAAAGTAGAAAAAAATCAATGGTAAAATATTTTTAAATCTATAATTCAAAAAATAGATATATGAAAATGGATAACCAATTTTCCCCAACCGTAGCTTTGATACTAAATTATGCGGATCCTTAGGTGGACAACCTAGAAACTCAAAGGATTTAGAATGATTAAATTTCTAAGAACAAGTTTAAGATGATCAAATTGGAACTGCGAAGAACAAGAAGAGAATAACAGGTAATAAGGTGCCACCAAAATTTTAAAGGTTTGAAAATAGTGTAAGCGATTGAAATTTGGTTAAAAAATGGGAAGAAGTGAACTATTCCTTATGTGTTTCTTTAAGAATAAAAATCAGCTTTCATTTGATATATTATATTAGTAATTTTGATGCACGAATTAAAAGTTACAACAGTTTAAATTTGTAACCCTAATTAATAAATATTTTTCTTTTAAAACTACAATATGTAGTAGCTCTATTGTTTGTTGTTAGATTGTTTGAACACAGAAAAGAAAGAAAAAGAAAAAGATACAAAGAATTGAAAGAAAATTACCAAATGAAATCCAAACACAAAAACAATGACGACAAAATTGAAAGAAAACACAAGACTTGAAGGACAAAATTTCTTTCCTTTTTTCTCATTAGTGAGTTAAGAAAGTAGAAAATAATCAATGGTAAAATATTTTTAAATCTATAATTCAAAAAATAGATATATGAAAATAGATAACCAATTTTCCCCAACCGTAGCTTTGATACTAAATTATGCGGATCCTTAGGTGGACAACCTAGAAACTCAAAGGATTAAGAATGATTAAATTTCTAAGAACAAGTTTAAGATGATCAAATTGGAACTGCGAAGAACAAGAAGAGAATAACAGGTAATAAGGTGCCACCAAAATTTTAAAGGTTTGAAAATAGTGTAAGCGATTGAAATTTGGTTAAAAAATGGGAAGAAGTGAACTATTCCTTATGTGTTTCTTTAAGAATAAAAATCAGCTTTCATTTGATATATTATATTAGTAATTTTGATGCACGAATTAAAAGTTACAATAGTTTAAATTTGTAACCCTAATTAATAAATATTTTTCTTTTAAAACTACGATATGTAGTAGCTCTATTGTTTGTTTCGAGAAAAACGATTGGTTGAACACAGAAAACAAAGAAAAAGAAAAAGATACAAAGAATTGAAAGAAAATTACCAAATGAAATCCAAAGACAAAACAAATAATGACAAAATTGAAAGAAAACACAAGACTTGAAGAACAAAATTTCTTTCCTTTTTTCCATTTGTGAGTTAAGAAAGTAGAAAAAAATCAATGGTAAAATATTTTTAAATCTATAATTCAAAAAATAGATATATGAAAATGGATAACCAATTTTCCCCAACCGTAGCTTTGATACTAAATTATGCGGATCCTTAGGTGGACAACCTAGAAACTCAAAGGATTAAGAATGATTAAATTTCTAAGAACAAGTTTAAGATGATCAAATTGGAACTGCGAAGAACAAGAAGAGAATAACAGGTAATAAGGTGCCACCAAAATTTTAAAGGTTTGAAAATAGTGTAAGCGATTGAAATTTGGTTAAAAAATGGGAAGAAGTGAACTATTCCTTATGTGTTTCTTTAAGAATAAAAATCAGCTTTCATTTGATATATTATATTAGTAATTTTGATGCCAAATTAAAAGTTACAACAGTTTAAATTTGTAACCCTAATTAATAAATATTTTTCTTTTAAAACTACGATATGTAGTAGCTCTATTGTTTGTTTCGAGAAAAAGATTGGTTGAACACAGAAAACAAAGAAAAAGAAAAAGATACAAAGAATTGAAAGAAAATTACCAAATGAAATCCAAAGACAAAAAAAATAATGACAAAATTGAAAGAAAACACAAGACTTGAAGGACAAAATTTCTTTCCTTTTTTCTCATTTGTGAGTTAAGAAAGTAGAAAATAATCAATGGTAAAATATTTTTAAATCTATAATTCAAAAAATAGATATATGAAAATGGATAACCAATTTTCCCCAACCGTAGCTTTGATACTAAATTATGCGGATCCTTAGGTGGACAACCTAGAAACTCAAAGGATTAAGAATGATTAAATTTCTAAGAACAAGTTTAAGATGATCAAATTGGAACTGCGAAGAACAAGAAGAGAATAACAGGTAATAAGGTGCCACCAAAATTTTAAAGGTTTGAAAATAGTGTAAGCGATTGAAATTTGGTTAAAAAATGGGAAGAAGTGAACTATTCCTTATGTGTTTCTTTAAGAATAAAAATCAGCTTTCATTTGATATATTATATTAGTAATTTTGATGCTAGAATTAAAACTTACAACAGTTTAAATTTGTAACCCTAATTAATAAATATTTTTCTTTTAAAACTACGATATGTAGTAGCTCTATTGTTTGTTTTGAGAACAAAGATTGGTTGAACACAGAAAACAAAGAAAAAGAAAAAGATACAAAGAATTGAAAGAAAATTACCAAATGAAATCCAAAGACAAAACAAATAATGACAAAATTGAAAGAAAACACAAGACTTGAAGGACAAAATTTCTTTCCTTTTTTCCCATTTGTGAGTTAAGAAAGTAGAAAATAATCAATGGTAAAATATTTTTAAATCTATAATTCAAAAAATAGATATATGAAAATAGATAACCAATTTTCCCCAACCGTAGCTTTGATACTAAATTATGCGGATCCTTAGGTGGACAACCTAGAAACTCAAAGGATTAAGAATGATTAAATTTCTAAGAACAAGTTTAAGATGATCAAATTGGAACTATGAAGAACAAGAATAGAATAAATGGTAATAAGGTGCCACCAAAATTTTAAAGGTTTGAAAATAGTGTAAGCGAATGAAATTTAAAAAGGGAAGAATTGAACTATTCCTTATGTGTTTCTTTAAGAATAAAAATCAGCTTTCATTTGATATATTATATTAGTAATTTTGATGCATGAATTAAAAGTTACAATAGTTTAAATTTGTAACCCTAATTAATAAATATTTTTCTTTTAAAACTACGATATGCAGTAGCTCTATTGTTTGTTTTGAGAACAAAGATTGGTTGAACACAGAAAACAAAGAAAAAGAAAAAGATACAAAGAATTGAAAGAAAATTACCAAATGAAATCCATAGACAAAAAAAAAATGACGAAAAAATAGAAAGAAAACACAAGACTTGAAGGACAAAATTTCTTTCCTTTTTTCTCATTTGTGAGTTAAGAAAGTAGAAAATAATCAATGGTAAAATATTTTTAAATCTATAATTCAAAAAATAGATATATGAAAATAGATAACCAATTTTCCCCAACCGCAGTTTTGATACTAAATTATGCGGATCCTTAGGTGGACAACCTAGAAACTCAAAGGATTAAGAATGATTAAATTTCTAAGAACAAGTTTAAGATGATCAAATTGGAACCGTGAAGAAGAAGAATAGAATAACTGGCAATAAGGTGCCACCAAAATTTTAAAGGCTTGAAAATAGTGTAAGCGATTGAAATTTGGTTAAAAAATGTGAAGAACTGAACTATTCCATATGTGTTTCTTTAAGAATCAAAATCAGCTTTCATTTGATATATTATATTAGTAATTTTGATGCACGAATTAAACGTTACAACAGTTTAAATTTCCAACCCTAATTAATAAATATTTTTCTTTTAAAACTACGATATGTAGTAGCTCTATTGTTTGTTTCGAGAAAAAAGATTGGTTGAACACAGAAAACAAAGAAAAAGAAAAAGATACAAAGAATTGAAAGAAAATTACCAAATGAAATCCAAAGACAAAAAAAATAATGACAAAATTGAAAGAAAACACATGACTTGAAGGACAAAATTTCTTTATTTTTTTCTCATTTGTGAGTTAAGAAAGTAGAAAATAATCAATGGTAAAATATTTTTAAATCTATAATTCAAAAAATAGATATATGAAAATAGATAACCAATTTTCCCCAACCGTAGCTTTGATACTAAATTATGCGGATCCTTAGGTGGACAACCTAGAAACTCAAAGGATTAAGAATGATTAAATTTCTAAGAACAAGTTTAAGATGATCAAATTGGAACCGAGAAGAACATGAATAGAATTACAGGCAATAAGGTGCCACCAAAATTTTAAAGGTTTGAAAATAGTGTAAGCGATTGAAATTTGGTTAAAAAATGGGAAGAATTGAACTATTCCTTATGTGTTTCTTTAAGAATAAAAATCAGCTTTCATTTGATATATTATATTAGTAATTTTGATGCACGAATTAAAAGTTACAACAGTTTAAATTTTCAAGTAAATGTTAAATATTTATTGATGATTAGACTATTAGTAAATATTATGGTAATATTTGTTACAAACTTATCACGGCATAGGAATAAACGTAGCTTACATTGTATCTGAGATATATCTATTAAAATATCCTAAAAAATAGGTGTATCTGATCTATTTATGTTAATTCAAATGATAGAAGTTAACCATTGGAAACGATGGTACCGTTATATAAACGTTATAGTGGTGTTTATAACTTTTAAAATATTTTTAGCACATTTGTTATAAATTTAATGCAATTTGTGCATAAAATGTAATTAGTTTTTTTATAACGGTAAGATAGTAACGTTATATAAGCGTTGTAGGGGTATTTATAACTTTTAAAATATTTTGTGCATATTTGTTATAGATTTAATGCATTTTGTGCATGAAATGTAATTAGTTTTTTTTACTTTGTTAATAATTGTTTGTCGCATGATAAATTTTGGTCATTTTATTTGTATAAGATGAATATATGAATTGTTTTTTTAAAATTTATTACAATTAAGCTATTCAATTTTTTACTATTAGTTATTTTTTGATAGTTTTGATTTTTGGGTATATTTTTTGTTTTAAAAATTTAAGTTAAATTAAATTGAATCTTATTAACATAAGACTAATAGATGTTTGAAGAAAAAATATATTTTATAAATTTTTGAAAAAGTGGTATAAAAAGATTAAAATATCTTGAATTATAATAATAGATTATTAAAATATATTAATATAAAATAAGATGGTAAATATATTTAACTCAGTTTTTCTTTTAATAAAAGAGGAAAGAGTTTCTTCGCTTGAATTGTTCAAAGTCACCAAATCATTAGTGAAATTTAAGATTTTAACAAAAATTGGCTAAGGCTTATGGGTTTTTATTCTAATGAATCAATTTTAGATTTATTATAAATCTAGACGGTTTTTATTATATAAAGTTTTACAAATTCTTATTGAATTTTGTAAGATTTGTAAATTTTTTATAACGTTAGTTGTTACCGTAGACTATTATTTAAAGATAAATATTTAAGTTTATTATTAAAACATTGATTTAATTTTATAATTTTCTTATTTTTATTTTTATATAGACTTGTGGTTAGTTTTTTTATCTTTATTTTTTTATTTATTAATTTTATAAATATTATTAACAAATATTTAATTATTTAAGATCTTTAATTGATTTATAATTATAATTATCATACTTGAATTTAATGGATTCATCACGATCTTCCCTTCTGTTATTCATTTTATTTTATTACACTTGATATACCTCAGCTTGTTCAAGCTTTAATATCCTCTTGGTAATGGTGAACCTATTACATCCATACATAGTATGATGTTCAAATTAGATTTACTAAAAAATAGGAAAAAAGTGACTGCATTCAATTTTATTCGTAATATTAAATTACTACAATTCTAAAAGCCAATTAAAAACTTTGAAGGAATTATTAACTGTTCATAATTTATAGATACATAATTGCTAGATAAATTATTTAGAGAATAGAGAGTTTGCAAATGTTGAAGCTGTGTTTAACTAATTGAAATGACGGTTCTTTTTAAAGGACAAGGAATCCATATTTATAATAATAAAAAATAATTGTTTATCCTTACTTTAATAATTCTCACTTAACTTTCTACTTTTGACATTTGTATTTATGCCTTTCGTTTCTTTAGCATGATTTTTGTACTAAAGAGGTGGGTTCTATATCTTTATTTTTCTTTATCGTTTTCTATCGACAGTCTTTTTAATGATGTAGATGATGATGCATCTTCATTTTCTCTATAAATTTAATTTAGCATCTGTTCTTTTAGAATATAGAGTTCATCTGTATTGAATTCTTTTTTAGGAAATGCCCTTGGTTATGAGATTTCTCTATTAGTGTTATAAATCTCTATTTTGATAAAATGATTGGAACTAATACAACTTTCTTCATTCCATTCCATGAGTGAACTTAAAATTTTGAGATAGACAAGCTTATCACCTACTCTAATTTTATTCCGGAAGTTTTTAATATCCTTCTTATTTTAAAAAATAATTTAATTCATTATATTAAATTTTGGATATATATTCTCAATTTAAACCTGCATGAAAGTTTTATAAATAAAAATTGGATTAGTTCCTTCAAGAATTTTAAATTTACTGCCTATAGGGAATTCTCTCTTTGTGGTGTAAATTTCATGTCTTCGATATGTTTTTGGGTAGATTTTCTAACTGGGTTATAGAGATTCAACTATTGTAGTTTACTTAAATTCATGTATTGGTCTTTTCGTCTTAAATGACCAATATATTATTGAGAGATGTTTCCTTGAATAGTACTTGTGGTCATACTATCTTTACTATCTTTGTGAAAGATCTTTCTCTAAATAATACTAGTGGTCTTACTATCTTTCTTATTATCTTCAACTAGCTTGGTGTTGATGGTTGTTGTTGCAATGTTATAAAGTAATTTTTAACTATATTTTCCGAAGTTAATAGTTTTGGTACTATATAGTTGAAATAACTTCCTTTAGCTTATATTTTATAAGTGAAAGCTTTGTGAGTTATTACATTAAATTTGATAATAGTTTTGCTTACTTTAGGCTAATTATTGTAAATACTTGTTTTTTAACCATTATAAACCGCATAAGTCTTTTTCTGCTTCTTCAGTTTAATTGAGTTTTTTTCCTTTTTTTCAAATATGTTTTTTTAACTGTTAGATTTTTTTCTCATTTTGAATTCTTTCTTTAAAAGTTTTACCGTCTTTAGACTCTAATATTGGTTTTGAACTGTTAAGTTCTTTCTGTATTCTATTAGTGAAAGCTCTATGATTTATTACATTAAATCTAATAATAGTTTTGCTTGTTTCAAGCTAGTTGTTATAAATTCTTAGTTTTGGATCATTATAGATCACACAAGTCTTTTTCTGCTTCTTCAAACCTAGTTAAGTTTTTTCTTTTTCTTTTCAGAGGTTTTGCTCTCTTTTGAACTGTTAGGTTATTCCTTTCATTTTGAATTCTTTATTTAGAAGTTTTACCTTCCTTAGAACGAATCTCTGAGGTGAAATTATTTTTAGGGTTTTTAGACTCTAATGTTGGTTTTGAACTGTTAAATTCTTCCTATTTAATTCTTGTCTCCAAAAAGAACTTTATGTATAAGAACAAATAAATGTTGATATCAAGATGTTCTATTCCTATAAGAACAAAAAATAGATAAAAGTGTTAATTTTATTGCAAAACCATTTGTTAAACTATTCTTGTTTTCTAATAAATGTTTGACATCAAAATTATAATAACTAAATCACTATTTCCATATGACTAATATTTCTTATTTATAATCACCTAGAATATTAGTTCTTAAAAATTGCCAAGATTATTGCTCTCAGTTCTAATAATGAATATGGAACTTATTACATATACTAAAAAAATTCTTAATAGCTTTTTTGACAAGTATTCTTTTTCATTATTGTGTTAATTTAATTTTAAAACTTTAAAAGATCTTGATGTATATTTACAAAAATATTCATCTTTTATGATCTATTTTTGTTTTTAAAACTTTTCCCTAATGTTCATGTGAAACATTCAATTATTATTTTATCATCTAGACCTTGATGATATAAAGTTGATAATTTTTTTCCATATCCTTTTACTATATCCATTTATAAAATATCATGTTCTCTTTATTTCCAAATATGATATTTTTTCAATTTTATTTGTAAATATTTTTCGTATTTTAGCAAGTTTCTTGATCTATGCTTCATGTTAAACATTCTAATAATCTTTGTAATTAATTTTTGTCTTTTAATTCACTAAAAAATTCTTGAATATTATTTAGTATATGAGGTTGTAGATTATGTTTTTCATTTTCAATTTCTAACTTTAAACACTTCATTTTTTACAGAGCAATTATTGGTATCATCAAGTACAATAACTTATTTTCTACATTCTTGTAGAATATTAATAATAAGGTGAAAACCCATATTGGTCTTTTTACTTATACAAAATGTGTTATTTATTTCCTAATTTTAAAAATATGACATTTAGTCATTTTGCTTATAAAATAGTGCCAAAAAGAGACATTTAATAATATTAAATTTATTTAAAAATAAATAAAAATTATCAAAGGTATTCCAATCATAGAATGAGAGTAAAAGATTATAATATCCTCACCAGTTATGTTTGTTATTTTTTGATTTGATAAGGTGGAAGTAAATGATGAAAATACCTTGACCAATATCTGTTTAAGTTTTTTATCAATAAAAATCTTTTTGTGGCTCTTTTTTAATAAATAAAAGACAAATAAGTATATTTTTATAAGTAAAAGGACTAATAATCATATATTTTATAAGTAAAAGGATTAATGAACACATTTTTAAAATTAAAGGGCTAAATAATACTTTTATTAAAAGAAAAGGGACCCTCGTGACATTTTTTTCTTAATAATATTTATTTAATTCATTATTAAAACTATCATCTATGTAAATACAACAAATATTTTGTAATTTCTTAAAAAATTTGTCCATATATATCTTTCAAAGATACTTGGAGCTTGTTTTAACCCGAATGGTACAATAATTCATTGGAATTATCTTTGGGGGCAACTAAATACCATTATTTTTTTAGATTCATTATCCTATCTTATTTGCCAAAATATAATTTTGCAATCAAAACTTGAGAAAAATTTAATTCTTTTTTCTTTGATATAAAGCATCCATCATCGATGGTTTCTTTATTCAATGTTTTGAAGTTTATTATAATTCTTTTTTTTCCTCTTCTTTTTTAGCTTTTTTTCGACTAAGAATACTAGACTAAAACGAGGTAAATTACTTGATATTATGACTTTTAGTTTTAAAAATTCTTGAATTTGTTTTTTAAACTCAATACTATATTTTGGAGTATAAATAATAGGTTTTACTCTAATTACTTTGTTAGGGTTTCTAAGTTTTATATTAGCAATTATTTTAGATTTATTTACTTTTGGATCTAAAAGATTTTTTAAGTTCACTATCTTTAGTAATTTTTTGATACCTATTAAGACTTTATCTTCTTGTATTTCATTAAGAAAAAAGTTTTGTTTTTTCTATATATAATGAAATATTTTCTAAATAAATTTTTTGTTGTTGCTTTGAATCTATGTCACCACATATTCACTTTCTATGTTGTTGCATAAAAGTTGGGTTTGATACAATCAAAACTTTTCTAACTTTTGACACATAAATGGTTTTGCCATCTAATATTGTTAAACTTATTTTGTCCAAATATTGTATAAATGGTTGATATAAGTTTAGCAAATTATTTCCTATTAATAAATCAATTCATGTTTCTTGTTTATATATATTAGGAATATAAAATATCTCTCCTCTTCTTATTATATAGGTATCTTATAAGACTTTATTAAGATTTATTATAGTATTGGTAGCAATTCTTACAATTAAATCTTTTGGTATTTATTTTTAGAGTTTTTTGGGAATACATATTTACTAACTACACATATACTAGCTCCTATATATACATATATATGTAAATTATTACTTGTGTAACATTTAAATTTTAACCATATTTTAATATAAGTACTATTAGGATTTGTAATATTATAAAAATTATTCATCTTCTGATGAAGAGAATTCATATTTATATTTTGAGTTAATTATGTTTTCTCTAGTTTCTTCTAATATATACATACTACAAGTATCATCTATATTTGAATCCTCTATTGGTTTTAATTAAAAGTTTCTTTTAAAATTTTTGTTTTTTGTGGAAATTTTTTTTTTATTTTTTTTAAGGTGATGTCTGTTAGGGCATTCATTCGTAATGTCATTTCTTATTGTAGAACCAATAACGACATTCCTTTTTCCCTTATGGATGGTAATTTTTGTTTTCTAGTTGCTTATAATCCTAAAATATATTTTCCTATAAGGTTATTTATTATACTTCTCTTATATTTTTGGAAGTCTTGTTTTCTAAATTTATATCTTTTGAATATTTTATATTTTTTACATTTTTACTTGTAAGATTTCATATTACATTCATTTTCTTTGGCATACTAAAATCTCTTGTATCATAACAGAGTTTATTACTTTATCTTATTTGTTTATATTTCTATCTTTCTTGACATTTAATGATTATTCAGTTTTTAAGAGTTCTTATTCTCTTTCTTAAAGTATATGGTATAGTTTCTTTATTTATTTTATTCTATCTTTTTGTTATAGTTTTATGCAATGTTCTAGGTAATTTTTGGCTGAACATTTTCTTATAAGTTTCTTGCATAGAAAGTGGTCATTTGTGATAATATATTTCATATTCACAAATAAAAGAATCTATATAATACATGTCACATATTTCTATATTTTTTTAAATGCAATTTGGCTTCTTCAATTTCATATTTACTGGATTCACTAATATGTCTAACTCTGTCTTCTTCAATAAATTTCTTATATATTTTATTTACTACAATATCTAAGTATTATCTACATATGGGAGCATCCCACCATATTTGTAAATGTTGTTATTTTGTGAAATTTGTAAACCAAATTTTAACATTTTTGTTATTTTATAAGCTACTAAGACTCTACAAGTTGAAAGGTTTAATTGCATGGTTGGAGAAGTTTATATGATTACATTTATGCCATTAAACCTTTCATCTAAGACTTTTTTTTCTATATATTCTACAATTTAAATCTAAAAGATCATATTTATAATTTTAATCAATTTTGAATTTTGGTGGGACACTACCTTTAGTTCCCTAATGTAATCCTTCTTCCATTTTATGTTATTGTTTTATTTTATAAGAAAAGTTAAGGGCTCACTTAGGGGTGTTCATAGTCTGGTCCAGTTTTGAGTAAATTTTTTTTTAACTAAATCGAACCGTTCATATTGCTCAAACTGGACAGGACCAGACTTTTTGGCTATTAAAAATGTTGTAATCAAACATTTTAGTTCTGTTTGGTTAATGGTTTTTAACAGTCTGGTTAATAATACATAAATATGATACAATCTAATCCGAGAAATGATTAGTGATTTTTTTTTGCAAATATATGAAATTCATTAATTACATATAAAACTCAATACAAGATTGAGAAATTCATAGATTTATATTATAATGTTCATGATAAAGGAAGTTAAATGACTAAGAAAACTGAAATAGATAATATAGCCCAAGTACCATTCATGTCAATAAAGGCATAGAAAACTGAAGTAACATTTCTCCATAAGTTGATAAAAAAGCTGATTATCAATACGGACCACCTGCTCTGTCGTAACTAGGACATACAGTAAGAAAATTTTAATAATATTTTTTATTACATTCATAAGCTTACATACATTTAATAATATTTTTGATTACATTCATAAGCTTATATTTAATTATTTGAAAAATAGGAAGAAACTTACTCATTATTAATCATCAATGATCAATGTATTGTCTTTAATGAACTCTATAAGCAAATAAAATCATATATCATTAGATAATAATATTTAAAAAATAAAATTATAAATAATTTTTAAGTATTGTAATTACTTAAATCAAGATCTTCATAAATCTCGAGGTCATCATTGTATTTCGGTAAGGTGACATGGTCATTATTAATGGAGGAACATAACCAATTTTGACTACATACTAATGACTTTACTATTTTAGGATTCAGAGAATTTCTAAATGGATCAAGAATACGCCCTCTTATGTTAAAAGTTAATTTTGATGCAACAGTTGAAACTTAAACTACTAACACATCACATGTAATGAGAGAGATGATAAGAACCTTAAAAAAAATTTCCTTCCACCATTTCAATATATCAAACTTATCCAACATGACATTTTCACATGGGGTGTTCAAATACTTCTCAACCTCATTTTTCAACTCCAAACTATTTTTCTCCTCTAAGCATTTAAGAAATTTCATCTTTCTTGCTTCCTCAGATGAGGAAATCCTTCCTATTACATCTTGTGGTTGAGTCACACTAGATTGACAATCATTTCCACACGCTAACTTATAGGAAGCTTTGAACATATCCATGAAAGTATTTTTGGATTATCACTCATTTTTTTAACAATTTCTAAATCATAAATCTCTTCAAATAGGATTCCCAAATACTCCAATTTGTATCTTGGATCAAGTACAAATGCAACATACGATATTTTATTAGTCTTCTCTACATTCCCCCAATACTTCTCAAATTTGTTTTTCATTCTAACAGTCATATTTTTCAACAACTCATCATCGGAACCACACCATGTAAGTATTTTAGATTGAATGTTATACAATTCTGCAAAATATAAATTTGATGTGGTACATAAAGATGCACTGAATGCTAATGTAGAGTCATAAAAAGTCTTCAAAAACTTGACAAAAACACTAACATTTTTCCAATCATCTAATGTTGGAGGCCTAACACTCGATCGCTCCTCATAAAAATAAGAAATAAAGTTTGTTCCTTCGAGACGATCAAAAGTTTTTTGAAAATCTAAAGAAGATTTTAACATTAAATATGTGGAGTTTCATCTTGTAGACACATCTAATATGACACTTCCTTTGGATTCAATATTTTCCTTAACAACACATTTTAAACTTTTGTAATCTCAAAGGAGAAGATCTAACATATCTCACTACACAAAGAATACTCGAAATAGTATTGTGAAGATCTTTAAGTCCTTCTCTTACAACCAAGTTCAAAATGTGAACACAACATCACACATGAAAGAACTCCCCACTCATAACAAGTCCATCATTCAAATTTTTTCGCTTTTATTTTCATGTATGACACAACAATATCATTTGAGAAAGCATTATCAAGAGTTACAGTGAATACCTTACATATACCCCAATCATGCAAACTCTATTCTATCACTCTCCCAATTGTATCACCTTTATGATTCTCAACTTAACAAAAGTTTATAATCCTCTTTTGTAATTTTCAGTCTTTGTCAATATAATGAGTGATTAGATAAATATAACAAACATTTTGAATTGAAGTGCAAATATCACTAGTAAGACAAACTCTTTGCTTTTCACTTATGAAAAAGTTTCTCAAACTTTTTTCTCATCTAAATAAAGTTGAAATACATCCCTAAACATTATTTGACGAGATGGCACATGAAACTTAGGACAAATTTTAGCTATAAAATGTTTAAATCTCTCACCCTCAACAAACCTAAAAGATAATTCATCAATAATAATCATTTTTTCCAAAGCAACTCTAGCACGTTTTGCATCAAATGATACAATAACTAACTTATGAGTTATTGTATTACCCTCTCCTTTTTGTGTTTGAAAACTTAAAATATTTTGTTCTCTAACTACTTCTTTATGAATCCTCTTACATAAGTTTTTAAAGTAATATATCATTGAAGTAGTTTCATTCCTTGTGGGATGAGTAGCATAAATTTTATTAAAATAATGACATATAGCTCTAGGATTTTCCACATCATAGGGTAAAATAAATAAATAAATGATTTCATATTTTTAACCTGAAATTTTTTGGTTTCATTATATTAGATTTGTTATTGGGGTCAACATTACTTGCTTCTATTCCTCTTTTTGAAGATGAGTCATTTAAATTCTGTAGTGGCTTTTCCATTTCCTTTAGATGAATTCCAGGTTTAATGTTTTTAGTCATAGTAAAGTCTGGGAATTAACTTGGTCTAATAAACTCATGTAAATCATCACCTATATATAGAATATAGATGAGTACATATTAGATTCATAGATGAAAGGAAATGTACAAGTCGATCTTCACTTAAAGAAAATCTATAAAAATGATATCTTACTAATAATTTAAACAATATGAGAACACTTAGCTTGAAAAATGACTTTTTGGCCAAGAAATATATAAAAGGTCATGCAATGAAGATTGCGCGGGAATTAATTTAGAAAAACATAATACACAAGCATAAAATAGGACTATAATCATCATTTAATAGGAATTTTAGAATTTGTGATCCTGCCTCACAACAATGTGTTGTATACATTTTCAAAGTAACAATTATTTAATTAATAATGCTAAGATATGATTATATAGTGTGTTATGTATAACTATTCAATCTAAATTATTAAAATTAAGAAAATAAATTATATAGTTTTAAATTAATAATGATGTGTGAAATAACTTGTGTATAGTGTAAAAAATAATTCAAAAAAAGACCATCTATGAATAAATTAAAGAGTCAAGTTATTCTTGGATACAAATGGGGATGCAAGACACGTAATGGAAGACTCAACGAGGAAATTCCCAACAAGTCTTGACCCACTTGACCATAACCACAATCATGTAGCTCCCTAATTATCATTTCATAGAAAAATAGAGGATTCAGTTCTTATGATGAATCAATTTCAAAGCTTAAAAGGGTTCTATTATTAATGTAGAGAAAACATAGAACGAGAGACTCCATATACTTATTTTGTCCATGGATGATAGGACTAGAAATGAGGATGGTTGGCTGGTGTTGGAGGCGAGGCAAGGATGACTGGCTGGTGTTGGAGGCGACAAAGAAACAGATTGGGTATTAGGGTTTTGAAGAGTGAAATAGGTCGTAGTTCATAATAAGGTGTCCAAAAATAGATTTTGTTATATATATAATACGTCTCTGTTAAATTAAGTTGTTAATATATTATTAAATCTAGTCCGATCTGATCCGACTGGTTTAAAACTTACTATAATCGGACCAGACCTTTTAAAAAACGATTTTATTTAATACAAATTGGACCGACTCATTTGATTTATAAAACTGTTCGGATTAGACTGATCTAATCAAATTTAATTCAATTTGATCCGATTTTTGGACATTGATGAGTGCTCAAAAAGCACTAAAATTACCATGATTTTATGCACATTAATTGATTAAAAATATATATATTTATATGTTTTATCATATATTTATATAAATTTGTCTTTTTCGGAATCACGGGTGTTTTTATTGTTTTTCAGGTATTTTCACTTAAAAACGCAACTTAAAGACTCAAAGAGAATCTTTGGAAGCAATACATCACAAATATATTAAAAAATAAATGGGGAAAGGTCAATAAATATGGAAAAATTGGACAAAATGGGTCAAAAATGTCAAAAATGAGAAAATCGGCGGTGCCGCTACCGCTATGCTCAAGGCCAGCCCGCTTCTCAAGCTGCCGCATGGAAGCTTGTTCATCCGCGGGATACTGTTCATCCGCGGGGTACTGTTCATGCTGGTACTGCTTCATCCGCTAAAGGTACCAAGCACAATACGTCATCGCTATTAATGACATCGCAATTCCTAATACGCTGCTTACATTTTTTAATATTTTTTTTAACATTTTTTTACTCATTTTTTCTCTCCATCCTCACCTATAAATACTCCCTTCCCTTCACTTCAAAACACACCTTCAAAACACACTTCTCTTCTTTTCTTTCTCTCTTTTCTTAGATTTTTAGGTTTTTTTAGTTTTTTTTTAGTTTTTAGTTAATTTCTTGTTTTAGAGTTCTTCCCTTTTTGGGAAGAACTAGTTATGTTTTTGTAATTTTTTTTAGCTTTTTGATTCAATAAATGGGAGTGCAAATTCGCTGAGGTTTTCCAAAGAACCTGAATAACATCGAAGTTCAGAAGGATTTTATTTTCTTTACGCTTATTTTTATGCTTTATTCTTACATGTTATATATTTAATTTGTCCGTGATTAAATTTAACTGCGGTTTACTGCTTAGTTAAACATGATGTAATAATAACGTTGTTATAAGCTTTATAAATATTAAATAGGTAAAAATCTCTAAAATGAATTGATTTTATTTTTATTCAAGATTTTATATTAAGAATGTTAGAGAGAAATATATTATTTTTCATTACAAACTTAAACACGAAAATTAGATTTTAAGGTTTAGTTATCCTCATTCGATTTAAAGGTTTCTTTTATTTGATGGTACAATCGCCAGAGTTAGTTGAAGCTCTATTTCAAAAGTTTTTATAAGAATTATTATCTGAAAATGTATTGACAACATGTTTTCAGTAGTGGTTTTAAAACTCTGAAAGTTAGTACTGGATAACTAAATTCTTAGGTTTAATTTGGACACCTTGAATAAAGTTTAAATCAGTTTCCAACCCACCAAAGGTGGCATTTAAATGGTTCATTTTCAATCTCTTAGAAAAGGAATTAATTTAATTAATCAAATTAGTTATCAACCCCACCCATAGGTGTTAATTGATTTGTTTAGTTAATAAAGAATATCTAACCCACCAAAGGTGGTATTCATACAAAAAGAGAGAATCAATAAATATCAATTCATATCTTTAATAACCTAAATAATACGTAGCAAGCATAATTAACTTAATTATTATATCCATAAATACCTAATCGTTTAACATATAAAATTTGCATAAATGTTTATTGAATCTATGTTTATTTTTATGTAATTAGATTAAAAACACAAAACCCAAAATATCGTGATGTAGATGTTTAGGATTTAATTTCGTTTTTAAAAGTTTGAATAATAAATTAAAAACCACATACATTCCTTCCTTAGATCGACCTTGGGAGTATACTTATCATTTTCTACGAAATGATTCGTGCACTTGCGAGAGTTTTATAAATATTAAAACCAAAGTAACGGGCAGGATCGGCGACGTCGGTTCTGCCCCGATCAGACATCCTAGACTCACTACACAAATTAAGACTTTCAATGACAAAAAATTGTCTCAAAAAGTCATATTTTGTTACTAAATTTATTTTCAAGACAAAAAACATTGTAAGGGTTGCCCAATCAGTGATACTATTTCGCAACAAAAATAAAATTTTGTTGTAAATTTAATGAAAAATATTTTATCTCTTATTTTTATCAATAATTTAATAATTTATTTATTAGTGATAAATTTATTTATCTTTGATATCAACTTTCTAATAAATTATTTTATTGGCAAGTAGTTAATTAGAGGAAAAATAATTTGTTTATAACATTAACTTCCTGATAAAATAATTTGTTGCCAAGCTATTCAACAGAATATATATATATATATCTTTAATATCATTAAATACAAAACTATTTGTCGTCTTTAAATATAACTTGCTGACAAACATTTAACCATGTTACTTAGTACTAGTGACAATATATTTTTCTTTTTTACTAAACTCACCAGAAACAATCTAATATATTTTGTGACAAATTTTTTTCTTTAAAATATCTTAATTCTTTTTTTAATGTTAAAAGCCAAATAAAAATTGATTGTTATTGTTACCAATTCTGATATCAACATAATTAGATATTAATTATGACAAAATTATAGATACTCATGTAATCGAAGAATATATCAAGTAATATTTGAACCTTCAATATAACATATATTTTAACACAATTAATAATCCATATTCGAATACCAAAATACATAACATTTGTTTTTTTAAAATTGTATTTAAATTTGTCACAAATACAAAATTAATTGACACCTAAAATTCATCAAATTTAGTGTATTTATAATCTTCAAAGAAGTAATATCCAAACATTAAGTTGTTGAATTCTTCTTCCTCTATTCTCACATATTTATTATTAAAATAGTCTTTTTAATGTCCTTAAAATAGGATGATCTATTATGCTTGTAATAACTTTAATAGAATCTATATAGATATCTAATAAGGTGTTAAATCTTTTAAAATTTTCAAGACAAGTTTCATAGTCTTCATTTTTAAAATATTCATTTAAATGATAGAGAAAACCTTTATCAAATGTTTCTAATAGAATTAGATTTTTATCTTTAATTTCCATTGAAATTATTAGTTGTTTATTTCTAAAAATAATTTCCATTTTCCTGTTTTAACAATATTATGTCTTGTTGTAAGCAAATATTTAAACATTCAAGATTCTTAGCTAGCTTAAATTTATAATTATTATACCTGAATTTGATGGGTCCACCACGGTCTTCCCTTTTGTTCGTCTTCTTTTGTTATACTTATTATGCCTCAGCTTTGCTCAAACCTCAATGCCCTCTTGGCAATGGTGAGCTTTCTGTATTCGTACATAAAATGGTGTCCAATAGTTGACTTACTAGAGAAGAGTAACTGAACTCTATTTTATTCATAGTATAATAATTATTACAATTTAAGGCCAACTAAGAACCTTGATAGGGGTGCTTAGCTACTCATAATTACTAGGTATAACATTATTGGTTTTCAGATTTCTAGATAGAGAGGTTTTCTATGCTAGAGTGTTTTAGAGAGCTCTGGATTTCTATGTATTCGAGTGTTTTTTCGTGTGTCTTGAAATGATAATAAGGGTTCCTTTTATAAAATAAGAAATCCCTGTTTACAAGACTAAAATTATTATTTTACCCTTATTTTAATAATTCATCTACTTTTCCACTTTAAAGTATAGCCACTACTTTTTTCCTTGGCACATGCTACCGACTAAGATGTGGGGTCTACATCTTTATTTCTTTTGTACTCTTCTGCCGACAATATCTTTTCTTATTTTTCGTTTTCATTTTCTACCAATGGTTATTTTTATGACGTTGATGATGATGCATCTTCATCTTCTTGATATTTGACGTAGAGAATACATTTGTGGTCTTTAGTGGCTTTTCTGGCATAAAAGCAGAATACCTTCCTTGTTTCGTGACCAATTTCTAGGTTGTTGTAATTAAAATTGGTTTCATATTTGGTGATTTTTTCACCATCTTCTTTTGAAAAGGTCATGCTACTGTGGGAAATGATAATGACTTTACTAGTTGAATAATTTACTTTAATCTCAATGGAATTGTCAATCTTCCTGAGTTCATAGTAAATTTGGCTTAACATTTGACCTCTTAATACACAGAGTTTCTTCTATGTTGAATTCCCTTTCTAGAAGTGCCCTTGGTTTGGAAACTTCTCTATTTGTGTTGGAAATCCCTATCTTGATGAAGTGGTAGGGACTAATACTTCCTTCCTCATTCCAGTCTATTAGTGAACTGAAAAATCTAAGATAAACAGGTTTATCACCTACTTTAATTTTTCTTCTGAAATTTTTTATTGCTCTTTTAAAATTTTCTAGGAAATAATTTAACTCACTTAAATTACTTCCTAGATATATATTTTCTATTAGTCCTGTATGAAATTCTTTATACATAAATATTGGATCAACTCTTTCCAATATATTGAATTTGCTTCATGTAGGAAATTCCTAGTCTGTAGTATAGAATTTCATATCTTCAATATGTTCTTGGATATATTTTCTGGCCAAATTATAGAGACTCAACCATTGTAGTTTGCTGAGGTTTCTATATTGGTCCTTTTCATCTTCAATGATTGGAGTAGTTCTAGGAGATGTCTCTCTGAATAATACTAAATGTTTTACTACTTTTGATGTTTTTGAAGGAGATGTTTTTCTAAATAGCACTGAAGGCCTTGTTATCTTTCCAAGATTTGTCAATTTGCTTAGAGCTATTGGTTGTTATTGTAGTGCTACAGAATAATTTCTTACTATCTCCTCTAGAGTTATTATTTTTGGTGTTTTGTAGTTGGCATAACTACCTTAAGCTTCTATTCTGTTGGTAAAATCTCTATGAGTTACTCCACTAATTCTCAGAATATATTTGCTAGCTTCTGGTCAGTTGTTATAAATTCCTAGTTTTGGGCTATTATAGACCATATAAACTTTTTTCGTTCTTCTTTTTTCTGCCTCATCTGCCCAATTGAGCTTTGTGGTTTCAGGAATGTTTTGTGAGCTGTTAGGTTTTTCCTTTTTTTAATGGAGATTCCTCGTTTGAGCTTTTGGTCTCTAGAAGTTGTTTTGAATAATTAAGTTCTTCATGTTTCTTTCCTATCTCCATAAGAGATTTCTCAAGATATAGTAACTCGAGTTGTACCTGTAGGATTTCTATCTCCTTTTCTTTTATCTTGATTTTGATATCAAGATGTTCCATTCCTGAAAGCATAAAAATAGTTAGAGGTGCTAATTCTCTAGTAAGGACATCAACTAAACTATTTTTATGGCCTGAAAGATGTTCAACATCAAAATTATAATGGTTAAACCATTGTTGCCATCTGACAAGTCTTCCTTGTTTGTAATCACCTACAATATTAGTTCTTAAGAAATAACCAAAATTCTTGTTATCTGTTCTAACAATGAATCTGGAGCTTATAACATATATTGTAAATTTCTTAATAGCTTTTTTAACAACTAAATATTATTTTTCATTACTATGATAATTTAATTCTGAACCTTGGAAAGATCCTGATGTATATCTACAAAGATATTCATCTTTGTCATCTACTCTTGCTTTAAGAACTACTCCCCAATATTCTTGTGAAGCATCTGTTTCAATTATCATCATTTGGTCTTGGATGGTATAAAGTTAGTAAATTTTATACCTTTGCTTTTACTCTATCCATATATAGAGTATCTTCTTCTGTCCATTTCCATATATGATCTTTTTTCAATTTTGTTTGTAATAGTTTTCTCATTTTTGCAAGTTTCTTGATGTATGCTTTTTGCATATGTTAAACATCCTAAAAATCTCTATAATTGGTTTTTATCTTTTAATTCACTAGGAAAACTTTGAATATTATTTAGTATATGGGGTTATAGATTATGTTTTTCATCTTCAATTTCCAACCCTAAGTATTTAAGTTTTTTTCAAAGAGTATAATGCCTTTTTTTCTACATTCTTGTAGAATATTGATAATATCCAAATAATGTTTATTTAATTCATTATTGAAAACCAAAATATCATCTATGTAAACACAACAAATATCTTTTAATTTCTTAAAAATGTTATCCATATATCTTTAAAAAATACTTGGAGCTTGTTTTAATCCAAATGGTATAACTATCCATTGGAATTTTCCTTGGGGGTAGCTAAATGCCGTTAACTTTTGAGATTCTTCATCCAGTCCTATTTGCCAAAATTCACTTTTAGAATCAAAACTTGAGAAGTATTTCTTTCCTTTTATTAATGATAGTAGTTCTTCCTTTTTTTGAAATGAAATATCCATCGTTAATAGTTTCTTTATTCAATGCTTTAAAGTTTATTATCATTCTCTTTTTTTCTCAACTTCTTTTTCAACTAAGAATGCTGGACTAGAGTGAGGTGAATTACTTGGTATTATGACTTTTAATTCCAAAAGTTCTTGAATTTTTTCCCAAATTCAATACTATCTTCTGGAGTATAAATCATTGGTTTTACTCTTATGATCTTGTTAGGATCTCTTAATTTTATGTCGACTATTGTTTTTGATTTATTTATTTTTGGATCCAAAGGATTTTTTGAACTGACTGTTTTTAGTAGTTTTCTAATGTATGTTAGGGCTTTGTCTTCTTATATTTCATTGAGAAAAGAATTTTGTTTTTTTCTCTATATCTAATGAAATATTTTCTAAATAAGGTTTTTGTTGGTCTTCTATCTCACCACATTTTTGCTTTTTATGTTGTTGCATAAAAGTTGGGTTTGAGACAGTTAAAGTTTTTCTTACTTTAGAAACATAGATGATATCTCCTTCTAAGGTTGCGAGACTTATTTTGTCGGAATGTTGTGTAAAAGGTTAATATAAGTTTAGGAAATTATTACCTACTAACAAATCTACTCATGTTTCTTGTTGATATATGGTAGGAATGTGAAAGTTTTCTCCTCCTATCATTATATTAGTATCTTTTAATATCTGATTGAATTTTATTGTAGTATTATTAGCAATTCTTACAATTAAATCTTTTGGTACTTGTTTCCAATTATCTTCTGGTAATACATATCTACTAGCTACACACATACTAGCTCTTGTATCTATAAATGCATGTAAATGATAAGTGTTATAACCATTAAATTTTAGTCCTACTTTACTGTAAGTACGATTTGGATTTGTAATACTATACATATCTTTCATCTTCTGATGAAGAATATTCATAATTTGAGTGTTCATATTCTGAGTCAGTTATTTCTTCCTCGGTTTCTTCCAATAGATAGATACTATAAATATCATCTATGTTAGATTCCTCGATTAGTTCTAATTCCATTTTGAAAGCTTCTTTTAAGATTTTTGCTTTTTGTGAAAATTTCTTTTTAAATTCTTTTTTATGTTGAAATCTGCTTGGACATTCGTTAGCATAATGTCCTTTTTCATTACAAATCCAACATCTGCATTTTTTCTTTCCTGAAGGGCAATAATTCCTTTTTTTAGAAGATTTATAATTTTTTTTTCTAAAATATCTTTTCTTGTAGTTTTCTCTATTAAATCTCTTTTTATATTTTTGAAAATTTTGTTATCTAAATTTATATTTTTTTTATAAGATTTTATATTACATCCATATTTCCCTAGCATTCTAAATTTTTTTGTATCATAGCAGATTTTATCATTTCCTCTTATTTGTTTATATTCTTTTCTTTCTTGACATTTAATAATGATCCAATCTTTAAGGCTTCTTATTCTTCCTTCTAGAGCATTTGGTATAGTTTCTCTATTCCTTTGTTCCTAATTTTTTGTTAAGGTTTTATATAGTGTTCTAGGTAATTTTTTTTTAAAAATATTTCTTTATAAGTTATTTGTATAGAGGGTGGTAATTTATGGTAATACATTTCATATTCACAAATAAAAGAATATATGTAACACATACTACAAATTTCCATATTTATTAGATGGCATTTAGCTTCATTGATTTTATTTTCACTAGATTCAGTGATAGTTTTTCTTTTATCTTCTCTAATAAATTCTTTGTATATTTTCATTTATTATTGTATCCAAGTATTCTCTTCCTGTAGAAGCATTTCCTTACATTAACAATTGTTGTTGATCTGTTAAGTTTGAAAACCAAACTTTAACATTTATTGTCATTTTATGTGTTATAAGTACTCTATAAGTTGAGAGATTTGTTTGGGTAGTTTGAGAAGTTTGTATGAGCACACTTATTCCACTAGCCCATTCATCTAAGGCTTTTTTCCTATCTTTTATACAATCTAAATCTAGGAGTTCAGATTTATAATTATCATGAGTTTGAACTCTGGTGGAATACTGTTGTCTCTTTTGGAGAACATAAAACGTGCAAGTATACACGGTCACAAGTAATAAAATTTGATAAGTAAAGTATCATTCCCACGAAGATTTGTTACTACAGTTTGTTGAGTACTAAAATTATTTCTCTCTGATTTTATTCAAAACAATCGTTGATTTAACAAAAAGTTAAAGAAAAGAGTTAACAAAATAAATGAAATCTAGGATTGCAATTTTTCACCAAATTAATCCACTCTTATCCTATTATTTTCTTTTGATTTATATTTTTTAGTACATTTAATTTGTCAACCGAAAACTTCTATTTTTATTCATACATCTCTTCCGAGCTCCGTATAAACACACCTCGTTAAATTAATTCACTATATCTCTATGAGAATTAAATTCACCAAGATTCATTAAGTTCTAAGTTCTCAAATGGCCACACATACAATTAGGGTATATTCCTATCCTTCATCATACATGTCATTCTATTTACGAGCAATACACACACAAATGCCTCTTCCAATTTTATTTATGTGCCACAGATCGTTTTGATAAGATTCATAAATAATCAAAAAGCATTAAGCACAAAATAAAACGAACAAATCGAACGTCTTATAAATCTATCAAAAATAATTAAAATAAAAGCTTCTTAAATTTAGATCAAATGCAACCCTAAAAAAATTAAATTACTTCATTAATTAAAAATAAAAATTACATCACATACAGAAAAATTAGATGAATAAGAAATAAAATTAAAACATCTTGTATCATTAATATTTGGCACACATAGAACACAACAGAAGCCAAAAATGGCTTCTGTGTGTTCTATTGTCCAGAACCAAATAATACAAAAATCCTAAACTCTAAAAATTCTCCAAAACTAACTCTTCAAAAAAACTAAAACTTTCGAACACTCAAAAAAACTAAAAAAAACTCATAATATCACCTATTTATAGCTAAAAAAATACATAGAAAATAATACATTTTTTAAACACGCGTAAAATATTTGTATCGAAAATAAAACCCGACAATTTCCTTAAATTTTGCATCCTCGCGTACGAAAGAGAATATTAAATTTTTTTACGCGTGGACGGAGAAACAGAGGGCATCGTGCGTGATTGTTTTTAATTCAATCTGCGTGCCACGTGTCAATCTATGATTGGCTGAATAATTAATAGAGACAGGTGGCAGCATTTTATTGGGTGGACAAACCGGCTGTACGCAGGCACGTCGCACGGGAAAATGGCACGACGAACGTGGGAGACAACGGTTGCAACGCGGCCGTGTTCCTAGCTTTTGCACTCATTGTAACATGACATGTGTCGGAACATGATTTGCTGCAATATTAAGTGGCACACATGGCATATTCTGGTTCGTGGAATAACCGGGCGCACATGGATCGACCGCACGGGAAAAGGGCGCACGAAGGTGGGGGACAGGGCCTGCACGGCATCAGATAGGTGGGTCCCACCCTGCACGCCGGCCTGCGCGGCAGGTGGGCCCCACTCGGGCACCGAGCCGTGTGATAGAGAAATCTCTACACCCATTTGCTTTGGTCGGGTGTGATCAACACGCGCGTATCATAACCGTTTATGCTTTGATCGGACGGACCACTTTGTACGCGTGCATGATGACGTGTGGACTCTTCTCTCCTGCACGAATTTTAAAGTTTATTTAATTGTATTTTGACCCACAAATTTAATTCAAATTACGTTTTAAACTTTCTTTAATTACAGTTCAGCCCTTTACTAATATTAAATTAAAATTTTAAACTTTTAATAATTACAATTAAGCCCAAATTTAATTTAAATTATATTTTCAACTTTTATAAATTATAATTAAGAACTCTATTATTTGAAATTATATTTGTGGACATAAATTTTAAATTAAGTACATTTTCGATACAAATGATTTAATTTTATTAAAAATGTATTTCTTAACACATAAAAGGTAAATATTAATTTATTTTACGAAAATTACACAAAAGTGTCAAGAACATAGCAATTATAATTAATAAAATAGGTAAAAATAACTATATAAAATACAGTTATCAAATACTACCTCTAGTTCCCCAATGCAACCCTTCCTCCATTTTAGGTGGTTGTCTTTTTCTATACGTGGTATCAGGTTGTTCTATTCTTTGCCTATTTCTTTCTCTTTTATGTGGGTTAAATGTTCTTTCTTGGTAAAGGACTAGTAATGAAATTGGTTTCATATGACATTTTAAGGTTATGTTTTCTGGTTCAGAATCAATTTCACTAATTATTGTCATATCATCCTTTTCTTTGTTAGTATAAAGTTTTCATTATAATGTTCTTCTATTTATTCATTGGTTAATGTCAATAAACTGACCAATGTTTCTATATCTATATTTTCAGGGTCCATGAATTTTCTTTCTAATTCTTTTCTTTATTCTTAGATTGTTCCTCATTTTTCCTTTTCTCATTTTTAGGAATCAAAGAATCTGATCTCCTTGGTGGTTCTTCTTTTAATCCTTCTAAGGGATCATATTTATAACCTAATATTTTATTATTCATATGTATATTGTATATATCTTTTCTTAGTTCTGAAAATTCCTTGTGCATATCTTGTTGTAGTTTATTATAATCACATTCCTTTATTTCCTTTAGCAATTCTTTTTGTATATCTATTATTTCCTGTAAATATTTTGTGTTTGATTCTTGGACTAAATCTATTTTCTCTGTTAATAATTGTACAGTTTCAAATAATGTTGCTTGATTTTTTGCTACACCTATTAGGCTTCCATTTACTTCTAAATGCATATTTTTTTATTTTATCTTTAAACATTATTTTTTCCTAATATACAATCATGAACTAATGCCTTCATTATTTTAACTTCATTTTCTAGTTTTTAACTTCTTTTTGGTTAAAAGTTTCTCCTTCATGATCTATAAAAGTAAATCTTGGTATGCTATTTGTTTTAACAACATTATTATTTCTTCCTGTTATTAAAGGTTTTTCTTTAATATCTAATTTCCATTCTTTTGGCATTTCAAACTCTGTTAGTATTTTTGGTTTTATTATTTATTCAAGTTCCTTAAAAGTTTTGTTTATTTTTATAAATTCATTTTGTCCATATATTGAACTATTGTGACTATTTGTTAAGGAATATGTTATTAGATAATGTATTGAAAATAGATGATTTCCTTCTTTCATTAAATTTCCTTCTTTCATTAAATCTCCTCTTTCAAATTCATAAGCTAGACTTAATACTTGATTTAGATTTTTATCATGTATATTTATAGAAATCTAGGATATGTTGTAAATTTTAGCTTTTGGTATCCTGAATTACTATGGATCATTCCTAATAAGGCATCCTGTCTTTTTATTATTCTGTTATCTAATAATGCTATTTTTATTGATGTATTTATTCTTTCTCTAAATTGAGCTTTTATTAATATTTGAATTCCTCCTAAATGAATGTATCCAATTTTTTCTTTATCTTTATGAGAAATTTTTGATAATTTATTTAATATAGTTTCTTTATCAATTAATGGTATATTATAATCTTTCTTTTACATCTGTAATCTTAATACTCATTTCTTTATTACTTATGCCATAATAGATTATATTTTTTTAGGGAATAATTTTCTTAATAAAAATGATAGATTTTTAAATCTATCTCCTTCTTTAAGATTTAACGTTACTTTTTGAATTTTTTCAAATTTCTTTTTACTTATTACCATTTCTTGTGAAAAACATCCTGAAATGTCTTTTGTTTCTATGTCTATTATTTCTTGGTTTATTTTTTCTTCTTCCATTTTGAGTTTTTTTTATTTAAACCTTAGGGGTATTTTTGATAACTGTTAGATTTAACCTCCGTTATGTTTTCAGGAGTATTTTTGAATTTTTTAAAACTTTAGGAGTATTTATGAAGATTTCTTAAACCGTGGGGGTATTTATGATTTTTTCTCCCAATTTCAAACATGTAAAGTCAAATAATGATTTTAAAATAGACGAAGTATTTCTATTACGATGTAAATAGATGGAAAATAATATGAGCATTGAATGTGCATTTAATCCCTTGATTAATATAGCGACTAATACTTTTCAACTTTAAAATCAGTTTAATATACTAAGAGGTAGCGATCTTCGTGTCAAGGGTGGATTTGATATAACTTTTCTCGAATCGAATTATAAAATCTGTATCAAAATCGTTATGATTTGGAGACGGTTTTTTACTCGCGGGTAACGATTTAGGACGATTATTAAAAAATACTCCAAAAAAACCATTTTTTCCAAACTTTTAAAAAAATTCTTAATAAACCCTAATTATTAATTAATATATAATTTAATTTAATAAATATAATTAATTTTAGGTACGATCGGATACGATTATCAGTATAATCATATCTGAATTGTACCCATTATTTTATATTCGATTTTTATTCAAAATAATACTAATCTCTGAAATTTATCGGATAAAAATCGAATCAATAGTGTCGATAACCGAATCCATAATTTTTTTGCCCATTTCTAAGAAGAGGACTCGAATTAGTCACTCATATTTATTAGATAGTTTCATTTAATTTTTTAAATTATCAAATATATTTTTAACCCATTAATTTAAAAAAAATTAAATATAAATAATATTTTTTTAATTTATTTTTTATATCAATTTATTAAAGCATAATTAAAATATTTGTAATTAAAAAAGGTAAAAGTAAAATTCATATTAAATTTATTTTAAAAATATCAATAATAATAATATTTTAGTATAAATTTATTTAAATATATATTTTTTTATTTTTTAAAAAATTAAAATTAAAATAAAATTAAATAGTGAAAATTAATAAATATTAAAATTTTGTTCATTAAATCCCTACCTTTTTAGTGTAGGGTACTCACCAACTCAACTGTCTAGATGGGGTCACACAATAGTTCTAGTTGATTAGTCATAACTCTCGAAGGAGTTGATAAAACTTCGCTCTCTCCGCTCTCTTTTTTTTTTTTTTTTCTCTCTGGGTTTTTGGTTCGTCTCCTTAGGATCCCTTTCCTCAAAACTATCCCTCTCCAATAGGCATAATAATATCTTTTTGTAATTTTATCTCTTTTCTTGTATTTTTTTTTGTCTTGGACATAATAAGAAAAAAAAATTATTGGTTTAGATCTTTTTTTAAATCCATGGTGATTGCCTAGATTTTAATGCTAGGTGTGTGTGATTTGTGAGCCTTTTAAGGGTTTATAAGGTTGAAGCTTTGAAGATGTTCAAGTGCCCAACAATTGTTTGAGAAAAGGTCCCACTCAAGGTGCTCAAGTTGTTTGGAGGATACGCCTCATCAGTTTGGGATGTGCCTTATTCACTTCTGAGTTTCAAATTTACTACTGTGTGCTTGGTTGTCAAAGATTCAAAGTTGTACATGTATTGATAATATCTTTACATCTTTCACATTTTGAATATGCATGTATTGTGTTTAAATATCTTGGTGAAAATCCCAATTTGTAAGTTTCATCTTCATATGTATAAAATTCCATTTCAATCCAAGAGTACATAATCTCTTGAAGAGAGATAGTAACAAATGCAAAATGCAAAATGCAAAATGCAGATGAGATTAAGAATATATAATATGGTCGATGGACAATACATAAAAATAATCACCTATCATATTGGAAGTATATATTAAAAAAAAAAATCAATATAGTTGGCGATAACAATAGATGATCAGATACCTGAATGAAAGATTAATTACTTTCAAATCGGAGGATATATATATAGTATAAAATGATGGGATTGATATTCAATAAGCTCGAGGAGAAAGGGAGAGAAACCCAGAAACAATAGAAATGAGTGGCATGGGAAGGGCTCTTAATTTAGTTCATAATGATTCCTCATATATATTCTCATGTAATGAAGTAGAACTAATGTAAATATACTATTAAATAGAGACCCTTCCCAGCGACTCATTTCCACTGGCCTCTGGGCGTACCCATCTCTCTTTTTCAATCTCAAAGCCTCAGCCAATGTATGTGGTAGGAAAACAGAAAGGCAAGAGGCGGTATTTATTGGAAAAATTATTTATAGTAACACGAATATTTATTGATAACGTGGTATTTTATATCAGTTACATATTTATTTAAGGTAAATATTTTGTTTAAAAATATTGTAACGTTAAAATTTAGATAATGATATTATTATATCTAATTTTGTTAATGTAGATATATAAAATGATATTATTAATTATACTTTAATTTTGTTATTTTTAAATAAAATTAACATTAATAAAAAAATAATTATTGCTATACTAATTTAAATTATTATAGTATAGAAAACTTAAAATTACTGATAATATAATTAATTGAGAATATAGAACTCATTTACTTATAGGCAAAAAATAATTACTCTATTTGTAGGCAACCGTTGGTTATTCTAGCTTTAAAACAAACTCGTGTGCCATTAAAACTATTTTTCCCTTAAATAATAAAAATAATATATAACTTAATATTTATGATTTTAAATAATTTTTTATATTTAATTCATATATTTTTACTATTTAAAAAATATTTAATCTATTATTTTATATTAAACATCCCTTAAAATTTGTAACTACAAAATAACACTATTTATATCCATCTTATATATTTTTACTATATAAAAAATACTTAATTCATTTCACAATTAACGTTGTTCAAACTGAAATATAGTTATTTAAATATTTTTATTATTGCATTCTGATTAATTAAATTTGTTTAATATTATTAGAGTATTATTTTTATTGTTATAAGTTTTTAGATTATTATTTTAAATAATTTTTTTATTATTTTTTTCTCTTTTCCATCACTTATTAGCAAGGGTGTCTAAAAATCAGATCGAATCGGACCGAATGGTTTTATAAATCAAACGATCTAGTCCGGTTATATTAATTTTTAAACCGATCGAATTAGACCAGATCAGTTTAATAATATATTAAAATTTTCATATTATTTCTCACTAAAAGTGTCCAAAAAACAAATCAAATCGGATTAAACAGGATCGGATCGAACCGTGGACACCCCTACTTATTAGTATAGCAATAAATGTCGTTGAAAGGTTGTAGTTTTAAGCCTTATTTGAAGAATATTTGTAATTTGCTTCATTAATAATGATACTCTATAAATTCATTCCCTTCCTTTTTTTAAGATTAAGAGTAATATTGATTAAAACACTATATTTTTGTTTTCATTAAGACTATTTATTTTGTTAGAAAAACAATGAAACAGGTTCACGAGTTATGTTTGGTGTTAATTATTACATTGGTAATATAAAAAAATAACTCATTAGTTTTAGAAAAAGTTGTAATGTTGACTCCGACAGATAAAAATAAAGAATAATAATTTAAGAAAGAATAATAATTATTATATTAAAATCGGTCCAATTTAATTTGATCGGTTTAAAAATTATTATAATAAGACTAATTCATTTGAAAAACAATTTTAATTAATACAAATTGGATCGATCGATTTAATTTATAAAACTGTTCAAATTAGGATCCAATTTTTTAATTTAATTCCATTTGATTCAGTTTTTGAATACCCCTAAGTTCACTACACAAATTTGGACTTTTAATGACAAAAAATTGTCTCAAAAAGTATTATGAAAGAGAAAAAGAAGTAAAAAAGAACAATCTGAATTCAACCTAATTAGAAAGAGTACAAGAAGGCTATTATATATAAGAAGCCTAAACCAATGAAAATAAGCCACATGGACAGTTGGCATAATAGAAAAACAATAAGCTAACACTCCTTCTCAAGATGGAGAATAGATGTTAATCAGTCCCATCTTGTCCAGCAAACCTTTGAAAAGAGAAGGATGAAGAGCCTTAGTGAATACATCAGCCAACTGATTCCGAGTAGAAACATGTAAGGTCTTCAAAACTCCTGCCTGAATTTTATCACGAACCAAATGACAATCTATCTTGATATGTTTTGTTCGCTCATGGAAAACAGGATTCGTTGCAATGTGTAAAGCAGCTTGATTATCACAATATAGCAAGGCAGGCCTAGAATGGCTTACCCCAAGCTCTTTCAAAAACGACACAACCAAGTCAGCTCGCAGGTGGCATTAGCCATGGACCTGTACTCAGCCTCTGCTAAAGACCGAGAGACTGTAGCTTGTTTCTTAGACTTCCAGGAGATCAACGAGTCTCCTAAAAATACAGAATAGCCTGATATGAAACGCCTACTGTCAGCACAACCAGCCCAATCAACATCAGAGAAAACTTTGAATTGAGCTTCAGCTGTTGTAGATAGATCACTTTCAGCATAAGCTCTAAGTTCTACTTCAGACTTAGAAGGAAGAAAAAGACCTTGTCCAGGAGTCCCTTTCACATATTGCAAAACTCTTTGCACAGCCTTGAAGTGAGGAAGTCTTGGTTGAGACAAGAATTGGCTAAGTCTATTAACAGCATATGATAGATCCAGCCTAGTGATGGTGAGGTATAATAACTTCCCAATTAACCTCCTATAAAGAGAAACATCTGGCAATAAATCCCCTTCATCTTGACTTAATTTCAGATTTGGTTCCATAGGTGTAACCGCTGGTTTACAACCTAGGTACCCTATGTCAGCCAAAAGTTGCAATGCATAAGACCTTTGTGAAACCGATATTCCCCTCTTTGTTTTGCCCACTTCTAAACCAAGAAAGTAACGCAAAGTTCCAAGATCTTTCAACTTGAATCTAGCACTAATCCTACTCTTCAAGTGTTGAACAACCACATCATCGCTGCTGGCTATAATAATGTCATCAACATAGACAAGAATAACCATGAAAGCTGACCCTGTCTGGCGATAAACAAAGAATGATCGATTCTTGTCGACGAAAGCCTTCTTCAATCAAGACACTAGAAAATTTTGCATACCACTGCCTTGATGCTTGTTTCAAACCATACAAGGACTTGCTGAGTTTGCAAACAGCATTAAGAGGTAATTGTTTCTCCCCCTTATGACTATAACCTTGAGGAATAGTTATATATACTTCCTCAGAAAGGTCACCATGCAAAAAAGCATTATTAACATTCAATTGATGTAAAAACCAACCATGGACTGAGGCTAAAGCAAGTAAAAGCTTGACAGTAACAAGCTTTGCTACAGGAGAAAAGGTATCAAAAAAATCAACTCCCTCTTGCTGAGTATATCCCTTGGTAACAAGTCGCGCTTTGTATCTTTCAACAGTCCCATCAGCCTGAAACTTGACTTTATACACCCATTTACAACCAACGGCGTGATGTTCATCAGGTAAAGAGACAATAGACCATGTATTATTGAGTGCTAAGGCATGTAACTCATCAGCCATAGCTTTATCCCACTCAGGAATACCAGAAGCTTGAGAGAAAAATTGAGGCTCGGGTGTGCTAGAGATGGACATAACAGCCGCCTTAAAGTCCCCTTTGAGCTTGTCATAACAAAGAAAATTAGAGATAGGATGCTGAGTAGAATGACGATTGACAAGAGAATCATGAAGAACAGAACCACAATGATAAGCCTGCAAATAGCTTGGCTTTTTAACACAACATTGTGGTCTAGTAAAGAGTGGAACGGAAACAGCCATAGGAAAGGCTAAATCAGGAGAAGTAGTAGGAACAACAAGATGCACAATGTCAGAAACATCAGCCACCTCAGAACAAGGAGAAATATTGTCAAGAATAGGCAAAGGAAGAACATTATTGGAGAATAAGGAAGTAATATCAACAGAGAAACTCTTGGCAACCAGAGGAAAAATGGTCTCATGAAACACAACATCACGAGAAGCAAAAGTCTTATTACTCTCTAAATCTAGCAGCTTATAGGCTTTCATCCCAAAGGGATAACCAACAAGAATACAAGCTCTAGATCTAGGAGAAAACTTGTCACGTTTACTCAACAAAGTGGAAGCATAGCATAGGCAACCAAAAGGGCGCAAGTGACCATAAGAAGTAAACTTATTATTCAGCACTTCAAATGGAGTTTTAGAGCTTAGAACAGGGGATGGCAGCCTATTCATAAGGTGAGCAGCAGTCAAAACAGTATCACACCAATGAGAGAGAGGAATACCTGACTGAAACAAAAGAGCATGAGCAATATTAAGCAGATGCTGATGTTTACGCTCAACAACAGAGTTTTGCTGCGGCCTTTCAACACAAGATCGATAATGAACAACCCCTTTAGAGTTATAGAAATGAGCCAGATCCAATTCTTTAGCATTGTCTGAACGAACTCCTTTGATATGCTTCCCATATTGGGTCTGAATCAGCATAAAAAAATCTGGAATAATCTTCTAAGCCTCAGCTTTAGTATGTAAAAGGAAAACCCAAGTATATCTTGAAGCATCATCAACAATGGTTAAAAAATATCGAAAACCTTCATTAGATATCACTCGAAATGGACCCCATACATCAACATGAATGAGATCAAAAGGCAAAGCTGAAATTTTATTATTAGAAATAAAATACAAACGTCTTTGCTTTGCAAGAGGAAAAATAGTACAAAGAGGCCTTTTATCAGCTCTAAAATTGAAAATGGGAATCTTATCCTTATGTTGAGAAACCAAAAAAGAAGGATGTCCTAGACGATAATGCCATAACGTCTCAGTGGACAAAACAGAGGAAGCATTACAAGCAACAGTAGAGTTAGAACTAGGTTGATACAAAGTTGGAACATTGAGATGGTAGAGATGCCCCACTCTTTTACTCGTCCCAATCTTCATGCCCTGAGTATCCTGAATCACACAACCACCATTATGAAAAATTAAAGAACATGAGAGGCTTTTTGTGAGTGAACTAACAGATAATAAGTTGTATCTGAAAGAAGGAACATAGAGCACTTTAGATAAAACTAAGGAAGGCGATAACCGAACAGAGCCTATCTTAGAAATGGGGGTAGAATGTCCAGTAGGCAGAAGCACAAAGGTAGAAGTATAGTTGTTATCAAAAGAATCAAACAAGCTCAAATCATGACAAACATGATGAGTAGCACCTGAGTCAATAATCCAAACATTAGCTGATATAAGAGAAGAAATACCAGTGAAGTTGGACACTACAGGCTACTGTTCTTTAGTATCCTGAGAGATCCCCTGCATCTGAGTACTTAACAAAGATATCAAATGTTGATAATCATTAGCAGTCAAAGCATGCAAAGGAGAAGTATTGTTACTAAAATTTTGGTGATTCTCTGGATTAACTTGAGTTTTAGCAACAAAATAAGTCTGATTAGCTAGGGGCTTTGAAGAACTTGTCGGATTGGAATACCCTGGATGACTACTTGTTTGGCCCTTAGAAAAATTTCCAGAACGACCTTTTGGTTTAAAACTAGGAGGATATCCATGAATTTTGTAACATTTATCCACTGTGTGACCAAAGAAACCACAGTGTGTACATACCAGTTTTTCCTTCTTTCCCTTATAAGCACTGTAATTGCTACTAGCCACTCCATAAGATGCTAAAATAGGAGGTAGAGATGAACCAGAAAAATGCATAGATCGTTGCCTTTCTTCTTGTATAACCAGAGAAAAAACTTTGTTAATCAGAGGCAATGAATCACTCATGAGAATTTGAGCCCGGATTTGACTGAAAGACTCATTCAAACCCATAAGAAATTGTAAAACATAGTCTTCATGTTGATAATCTGTCAGACCTTTCATTCCTCCACAATTACATACTGGTGCAGGTCTAAAATAACATAATTCATCCTAAAAGATCTTTAGTTTGGTGAAATAAGCACTAACATCATTAGAACCCTGTGTGAGTGCGTGAATTTGTTGCTTCAGTTGGAAAATTCTAGGACCATTGCTCTGATTGAACTGATCATGAAGATCAATCCACATACTTCGAGCATCATGAATATACATAATACTATTTGCTATGTCCTTGCTAACAACATTCAAAATCCATGACATGACCATGTTGTTACAACGAGACCAAAAATGATACAAATTATCCCCAATTTCTGGTTTAGCAATAGATCCATCAACAAATCCAAACTTGTTCTTAGCAATAAGAGCTATAATCATAGATTGATGCCAAGAATTGTAGTTCCTACCTGTTAGAGAATTCGAAACCAAGCCAAGCCCTGGATGATCTCCATTACCGAGGTAGAAAGAACTATTGGAATCTTTATGAACACGATCAGTGTTATCCAAGACCGAGAAAGAATTTTCATTGCTCTGATTGTCTCCATTATTACCTCCTCGAGCTCCTCCTCCACGAGCCATTGAAGACCAATCAAGAACAAAGAAAAATCAACGAGAGCAAAAAATGGTGCTCTGATATCATATTACGAAAGAGAAAAAGAAGTAAAAAAGAACAATCTGAATTCAACCTAATTAAAAAGAGTACAAGAAGGCTCTTATATATAAGAAACCTAAACCAATGAAAATAAGCCACATGGATAGTTGGCATAACAGAAAAACAATAAGCTAACAAAAAGTCATATTTTCTCATTAAATTTATTTTCAAGACAAAAAACATTTTCACGACTTTGTCAAGGTAGCCTTGTCAGGGATACTATTTCGCAATAAAAATAAAATTTGTTCCCAAATTTACTTAAAAAACATCTTTATCTCTTATTTTTGTCAATGATTTATCTAGCAGTGATAAACTTATTCGTCTTTGATATCAACTTCCTAGTAAATTATTTTGTTACCAAGTTATTCACTAGAGACATAATAATTTGTCTTTAACATCAACTTCCTCATAAAATAATTTGTTGCCAAGCTATTCAATAGAGACAAAATTATTTGTCTTTAATATCAACTTCCTTACAAAATATTTTATTGCCAAGTTATTCACTAAAAACAAACTGTTTGTGCTTAAATATAAGTTGCTGGCAAACATTTTTGTAACCTTGTTACTTATTACTAGTGACAATATATTTGTCTTTTTTACTAAACTCACTGTAAACAATTTAAATATATTTTGTGACAAATTTTTTTCTCTAAAATATCTTATTTCTTTCTTTCTTTTTTTTTACGTTAAAAGCCAAATAAAAATTGGTTGTTATTGTTGCCAATTCTGATATCAACATAATTGGATATTAATTATGACAAAATTATAGATACTCGTAAAGAATATATCATGTAATATTATAGCCTTCAATATAACATATATTTTCAACGCAATTGATGATCCATATTTAAATCCCAAAATACATAACATTTGATTTTTTTAAATTATATTTAAATATATTAAAAATATAAAATTAATTAACACCTCAAATTCTTCAAAACATAATTATCCAAATATTTGCTATCCAAATCCCAAAAAGATTTGTGTATCTTATATTTTGCATGCGTAACCAATGATTCTTAAATATAACACTAAAATATAATAAAATCAAATACTTAAGAATTATACTCTAAAAAATTTGAAGTTGAAAGAGGAGCATTATGGGGTATCGAAATGATGGATGAAGGCATAGATCCATTCGGAAGGAGTTATTATTGTAGTAGTAGGATGTTTTGGTTCTATACACAAACTTGTTTTAAGTTATCTTGTTGAGCTTGTACAAGTTGATGCAACCCTGGTGTCTCTTCTAAATTTGTTGTATAAATTGTGAATCAAGATAACTTTTTTTCTTATCCACCAACTAAGCATCCAGCTTGAATTCCAATCACAAATATATAGATCTCTTGTTTGTGTCAAATGAGGGGATGAATTCTCGTTTTGCCCATTTCACCATCTAGCTACTTGCTACATATTCTAGTTCATTGAGTATATGAATCATCGCAAACAAATTATAATTTATCTTTATGATTTTATCACCAAAAATCATATTTATTGTAGTGTCTTTTAGTCTTTACCTATTTCTTTTTTCCTTATATGGGCTAGATCTTCATTCTTGATAAAAAACTCGTAATGAAATATGTTTCATATGATTTTTTTGGATCATATTTTCTAGTTTAGAATTAATTTTATTGACTATTGTTATATATTTTTTTATTTGTACAAAGTTTTTATTATAACATCTTCCCAATTCTTCATCTATTAGGATTAATAGACTAACTAATTTTTTATGCTCTTATTCTTAAGGTCTATAAATTGTTTTTTTAATTCCTTTTTATATCCATTAAAAAAAATTATAATTGCTTCTTTATATTTAGGTTTTTTCTCATTTTTAATTATCATTACATCTAATTTTCTAGATGATTATTCCTTTAATCGTACAAATAAATCAAACTTATATCCTATAACTTCATTGTCTCTATGGAGGATGATTACAAGGTTTTTATAACACTTCTTAAATTAAAATACAATTGTTTTTTAATTTAAACTAATTTAAATAATATTAAGTTAAAGGAAAAAATATACATTTAAATTTTAAGATAAAAAAGCTGCATGTAATTTCTAATATTTATAATTATTATATATTACATGCATTTTTAACTAAAAGTCTGTTTAAAAATTTATTAAAACCGCCATAAAAATTGTTTAGAAAAGCAAAACTTTTAATTGCGAATGTTATCGTAAAATTTTTATTTATTTCCCATGGTGATACACTCGTAGTTGTGCCAACTTCTCAATCACTCGCTTGCTTCACTGATTCGATCTTGCGAACTCTCTCATCTCCTCTTAGCTTCTCTATCACGTTTTCCTCACTCTCGCGAACTCCCATATTCCTCACTTTTTCACTCTCTCCCTCTCACATTATCAGCCATTTTCAGTCGCCTATTTTCTTCTATTATCGTTTTTCAGTTGACTTTCACCTTTCAGTCATATCAATATTACTGACTTTGGAAGATTTATAATTTGAGGTTTTTTTTTAAATGTTATTTTTTTCTTCTCTTCTTCTACAATTATTTGGGGTTTTATAAAGGTGTTACCGTTAGGTTTTAATGTTATTTGTTTCAGTCGCCCAGTTTCTTCTAGTTCATATATATGTAAAGATTAATTATGATCATAATACTTATTCTTATTGAATTTGAAGAACATCCTTTAATAGACAAATTAGATAACTGAAAAACAAAAGAAAAACAGCACACACATAGCACGTTTGAGTGCTGGTGTTAACCATAACAAGAATGATTCAAAAAATTGACCCAATAACCCTACAAATCAGGGATAACATGATCGACTCAATTAAAAAGAGTCTCAACCAAGCCTCCTTTAAACTAAATGTTGTTTTAGCAATTAGTGTAACAGAGGTATCTCACAAACACCAAGTTGCTCACGAAGGTGTTAAAAGGCTTCCACTGTCAACGACGTAGTTAGCACATTTGCAACTTGATCGTGTGTACCACAGAACATCATTTTGATGGTACCTTCATTGGTTATATCTCGTAAGAAATAAAATCTCACATCAATGTGCTTACTACGGCTGTGTATCACTGGATTCTTGGTAAGTTTTATGGCTAAGCTATTGTCACACATGATAGCTGTTCCTCCTTCATGTGCATACCCTATTTCTTTTAAAATTCTTCTCATCTAGATAATAAATATGGCTTTAGTAGTGGATAGGGTTACAATTGGTTGTTTCTTTAAGGACCAAGCAACAACAACATTATTCATAAGAAAAACATATCCAAAAGTGCTCCTTCTTCCTTCCAATTCTTTAGCAAAATCACTCAGTTGGACTTGCCATGAAACGAACAATTAAACTTACCACGAACATTAAATCAAGACGAGTAGCTGTAATATACATCAAACTACCAATTATTTGTTTGAATTGTGTTTCATTTACCTTCACTCCTTCTTCATCTTTATGCAACTTGTGGCTTGGTACAATAGGATTGCAAACTGAGTTATTGTCTTCCATGCCAAACCATTTCAAAACTTCGAAGGTATATTTTCTTTGGCAAGTATAAATTTCAGTAGCACTTTACAATACTTCAATTCCCAAAAAGAACCTCATTTTTCCTAAATCTGTCATATCAACTCCTTTTGCATTGACTCCTTAAAGTTGCTCATCATTCCCAGTATAAATAAGATCATCGACATATATATGATAATGAGTGTTTTTCCTTCATCGTTTCTTTTGAAGAAGAGTGTATGCCCACTTTGGCTTTTCTCAAACCCTTCTTTGAAAAAATAAGACTCAATACAGCTAAAACAAGCTCGTGTTGCCTACTTTAAGCCATACAAAGCTTTGTGAAGTTTATAGACCATTTGCACACCCATATTTTTGAAACCCTTTGGTTGATCTACATACACATCTTCATTCAAGATCCCATGCAAAAATGCAGATTTAACATCAAGTTGAAATATTGTCCAATCTCGTTGAGCAGCAAAAGCTAATACCATTCTTACCACTGGTGCAAATACTTCTGTATAGTCTATCCCAAGTTTTATTCTTTTCAATTGCTGTGATCTTGACCTCCATTTCTCATTTTTTACTTCCTTTTTATAATAGCAGGGTCATTAGAGTCCACAAATTCCATATTCATAGCTTCTTCATCTTCAGAAAGGCCTTCACCTGAAACATAATGATCCATCCATGTTGGTGGAGCTCTATTGGAATTATAAGTTGTGCCAATGTCAAATTCTAAAGTCTCCATTTCAGCTGCCTTTGCTTCTTCACTTACTTCTTTCTCTTCATTAGTACTAATTTCTTCATCTTACTATTCCAAGTTCATGATCACTTCTTCTTGGTGACTTGCATCCCAATTCCAAGTAATACACATATCACACTCTTGTTTTCAAGTTTCGTTCTCTTTACATTTGTGCCCTACACATCTAAACACTTTGAAGTGTTTTATAGAAGGCTTCTCACCACTCCTTGCCTCTTCTAGTGTCATCTCTTTGATGGCTAATGTAGGAGATTGATTCAACACATATATCGTCCACTTCAAAGCCTCAGGCCAAAAGATTTTAGGAACCTTTTCTCAAACAATATTGATCTCACCAAATTCAGAACAATTCTATTCTTACCTTCGGCTATCTCATTTTGTTCTGGGATATAAGCCGTAGTCAATTGTACTTTTATCCCACTCAATTTACAAAACTCATCAAATTTTGTAGAATTGAATTTCCCTCCCCTATTTGAAAGAAGACACATAATAGGTAGGTGTTGCGTGTTTTTCAACACACAAACTCGTGCAAGCATACACGGTCACAAGTAATAAAGATTTGTAAGTAAAGATCGATCCCACGAGGATTTATTACTATAGTTTGTCGAGTACTAAAATTGTATCTCTATGATTTTATCCAAAATAATCGTTGGTTAATAAAAAAAGTAAAATAAGAAAATAAAAGAAATCTAGGATTGCAATTTTTCACCAAACTAATCCACTCAAATCATGTTATTTTCTTTGGATTTATATTTTTTGGTACATTTAATTTGTCAACCGAAAACTTCTTTTTTATTATTCATACATCTCTTTCGTGCTCCGTATCAACACACCTCGTTAAATTAATTTACTATATCTCTATGAAAATTAAATTTACCGAGATTCATTACGTTTCTAAGTTTTCAAATGGCCACACATACAATTAGGGTATATCTCTATCCTTCATCATACATGTCATTCTATTTACGAGCAATACACACACAAATGCCTTTCTCAAGTTTATTCATGTGCCACTTGATCGCTTTTGATAAGATTCGTAAATAATCAAAAGCATTAAGAACAAAATAGAAATCGAACAAATCGAACGTCTTATAAATCTATCAAAAATAATTAAAATCAAGTTTCATAAATTTCGATCAAATGCAACCCTAGAAAAATTAAATTACTTCATAAAATTAAAATAAAAATTACAACAACTACGTAAAAATTAAGAAGAAGCAGTAAATAAAATTAAAACATCACTTAAAACAAATATTTAGTACACGCAGAACACAACAAAAGCCAAAATGGCTTCGCGTGTTCCGCAACCAACACACAAACACAATAAAAATTACAATCCGAAAAACTAAAACACTCTAAAAACTTTCGAAAACTAAAACTAAAATTCTACTCCAAAAACTACTCCAACCAAACTTTTTACAACTAAAAACTATCTCCTATTTATAGCAAAAAAATACATTAATAAAATATAAAATTTAAATCTACGCGGGACAAAATGTATGGCGAAAATAATAAATTAAACGTGGGGGACAAAAAGTTGTATCGAAAAATGGGATCGAGTGGAGTTGGGTGGAACGCCGCGCTGCTCGTTTTAAATTTTCTTCCACGCCGCCACGTGTCGCGTTCGACGCGACAATTAGTGGGACACGTGGCAGCGTCTCATTCGCTGAGGGAAACGGGCGCACGATGAATGGTCGCACGGAGCCAACCCGCCACAACACCGGCTTGATCCACATGCACAAGCCATTGTAACACGCCACGTGTCGAGTATGATTCGCCGAAATATTAAGTGCAACACGTGCGTACTCTCGTTCGCGTAAAACCGGCTCACGTGGATCAACCGCACCGGGAAAAGGGGCGCGAAGCGAGAGACAAATCCGCGCGGCGCCGACGCGGGTCCCACGCCGCACGCCGGCTCGCGCGGCAGTGGGCCCCACTCTGGCACCGAGCCGCGCGAAAGAGAATTTCCTCGCATCCACTCTCCTCCGTCGGGTCAAGTGCACGCGCGCATCCGAACTGCCGCTGATCCGACGGCCCACGATGGACGCGTGGGTGATCACGCGTCTATTTCCTCTCCTGCAGCAATATTAAACTTTATTTAATTATGTTTTGACCCGGAAATTAAATTCAACTTACATGTTAAAGTTTCTTTAATTATAGCGCTTTTACCCCTTTTCTAATATTAAATTAAATTTTTCAACTTTTAATAATTACGATTAAGCCCAAATTCAAATTTAATTTGTATTTTCAACTTTTATAAATTGTAATTAAGAACCCTAATATTTGAAATTACATTTGTGGACAAAAATTTGAAATTAAGAACGTTTTCAATACAATTTATTTATTTTTCTTATAATATATAAAAAACAGTAAATACTAATTTATTAATCGAAAATTAACTAAAAACATCAAGAACATAGCAATTATAATTAATAAAATAGGTGAAAATAACTATATAAAATACAATTATCAGTAGGCTACTCTCTTTCTCAACTAACATTTTAAAACACTTGAAGTAATAAAATGCTTTTAATTTTTCTAACAAAAAATATACCCATGCCTTTCTCGAATAATCATCTATAAAGCATAGGATGTACCCCTTTTGGCTGTTCGAAGTTAGAGTAATTGGGCCACATATATCTACATGTATCAACTGTAATTTTTGAGTAGCTTTCCACTGAATTTTCTTAAAAATTGGATGACGTTGCTGCTTGCCTTTCATGCAGTCCTCACACACAAGTGTGGATGTTGGAAACTGAGGTAGGTCTCGAACCATTTTCTTAAACTAAAGTGTTCTAAGACCTTTGTGGTTGAGGTGAGTATATCTATAATACCACATATGTGTTGGGATTTCATGTGTATGCCTATATGGTGAGAATTTAAAATTTTCCCATCACTACTTGGCTCAATACATAAAGGACCTCATTTGTATGACAATTGCAAGCATGATTTTCTCTTGAGAATTTCAACAAACACCTAATGTGCACTAAATAAAATAAACAAATCTCATCTACCCTATTGCTAGAGATGAAGAAGATTACCTTTACCTAAAGATATTTTCAAATCTCTTGAGTAGAGGGAAGTTGATTTCCCTTCTAGATTTCTTGGAAACTACCTTTCTTTCAGGAGCACCTCTTGGTTCACCTTGAACCTAAACAACAAACTACAACACCTCTTAAATAGATGAATGTAGAGTTCAAGGCTTATATCCAACCACCTAGCAAGAAGAGATTAGAGAAGAGACTTTCGACCTAGGGTTGAACCACCTAGGTTTTGGCCTTAAGCAAGCCTTTTCATGTTTTGGCCTAGGAGAAAGAAAAATATGGTTGTTGAAAATGGAGGATTTTGACTAGGGTTAGAGGTAGCACATTTTGATCACATTTTCCTCAATTATACCTCCTTAAATAGACTAGGATTAGGGCAACTCTTTGTATAAGGTTTGAATCAATTACACAAATGCCACTAGCCTTGTTTAGCCATCTCATGCTCTCTTTAATCTGAACTTGTGATTGGTTTAATAAATTAATTTATGAACAAATAATATTATTCATATTATTCTATTATACAATGTCTCTATTATTCTTTTAATGCATTCAAACATTATACCAAATAATATTTGCATAACTTCACAAATTTATTTATGGTCCAAGCATGTCAATATTATGACATTTTATTTTAGCATTTCATCTCATGTATTATACATCATTATGAAATGTAAAATACTTGTTGATTCTATTCAGTTGGTGTGACCGTATAAAGAATCTATATCATCTTGGAAGTAGTATAAAACTTTATATTATTGACTATAAGAGGTTCTATCATTATATTATAGTTTTTCAAATAACATAGTAATTATTTACTCAATCCACTAATTTTGTGTCTATTCTTGTCACATGAATATTATGAATAATATACAAAATAGGATCATGTTACTTTTGTATTATATTCGTTTTCTTAGTCTTTCAAGTGAATTATAATTATAACTACATCAATTATATTGCATGCGATATAATTCCACTTTACCAAAGGGTCTAGTAATATCATAACTCAAAATCGAGGGACAATGATAATATTAACATATAGATTTCTCTCGCACAGGTTGTACACAATGAACTACTATTTCATTTCTATCATAAGATAATATTTAAATAGAAATCACATTATATACTTCTCATGTGAAAAACCTACACATCTCATATCTAAGATTCTAAAGACATAATGGAAACATTAATAACACAAAACACAATCCATATAATGTTCCATCTAGTTAAGTCATGTTCAATATATAAATTACACATTTTATATACTCATGTCATTAAATGATAATCCCTTATTAACATTTATAGAACTACAATATACTTTTAATCGACATGACAATTTTTCATGATAATTAATGTTCCTCCTTAATTGCCACAATTGTGAACATATTTAGGATTACATGTTTCTCATTTTAAGAGTTCTATGGTTTAAGACCAAGTGCATCTTCTTGAACACTTTCGAAATATAACATGTTAATCTCAAGGAACAAGAATACATAATATTTAAAATCATAAACAATACATAAATCTTTATAAAAAAATAACTTTTAAAACACACATCCTTCAATACGTGCTAGGTTTGATGTAGTGGCTTGGAAGCATGTTTCCTTCTTTTCTTGAGCTCGAGCAAACAACACAAACATCCTATTTGTTGTCATTTTAGTTTGGATGATTAGTCCCTTTAATGGATGATAAATCCAGCACATTCCTGATTGAATCAAGACATCCAAGCCCATTTCACCTATACTCAAGAGGTTTTTCTTAAGTTCAGGCATATAAAGCACATCTTGTATCACATGATTTACTCTACTTACATTTAGCCTTATATTGTCCTTTCCAAGTACATTCAACCTCATGTTGTTGCCCAGTTTCACCATCTATCGAAATGCTCCATCCAATTCTTTGAATGCTGATTATTATCTAGTCATATGATTAGAACAACCAGAATCTAGAAACCAAGCTTCTTCATTATGTGTAGTAACCATTTCAACACAGGACATGAGGAGTAAGTCTTCTTTTTTATCAAATTGAGTAAAATTTACCTTTTTGCCCAATGATGGACATTCATATTGGTAATGATTGAGTTTGTGACATTTGAAGCATTTAATTGTGGTGTGATTGTAGCTCTGTCTTCCTCTTCCTCTATAAGTGCTCCTGCCATCTATCTCCTTTGTTGTTTCCCACTTCAATTGTAGCTTTTAGGGCCTGTTCTTCTTCATTAGAATGCCTACGAAACTTTTGCTTATGTACTAACAGAGAACTCTGAAGTTCATCCACAGAAAGACAATTGATGTGTTTCGACTCTTCTAAGGAGCACTTGATATAGTTGAATTTCTCAGTGAGTGTGTGCAAGATCTTCTCCACGATCTTGAAATCTTGCATGCCATTGACGACCAACATGACATTGGAAAGATAATCAGTGACTAACTCACAGAACTTCATTTCCAACAACTAAAATTCCCTTCAAAGATCTTAGAGTTGAGTACGTTGAATTCTCTCATTTCTTTGATACTTTTTCTTCATTGAATCCCACAATTGTTTGGCAGTGTTCTTCTGAAGGACGATCTTTAGAATTGACTTGTTGATTGCATGAAAAAGGTAATTTTTAACCTTCAAATCTATTAGGGCTACCTTTTGCACAACCATCAACACCTCTCCTTTGACAGGTTCAATATAGATTGTTTTGACAAAATTCCACCATTCTTTAGAATTGAGCAGATTATCCATCAACATGTTCCAGTGACTGTAGTCTCCATCAAACTTGGGAATGCTTAGCACGTTTTGACCTTCGTTCACCATTTTTAGAAACAAACACTATTCTTCTTTCTCTCGAAGTGTTTCCCTTAATCTTGCGAACTTCACGATGATTGCGATGCCAAACTTCAAATCAGATTTCTTTTCCAAGCTCGAATACCAAGTGTAAAGATTAATTGTGATTAGAATATTACTTCTTATTGAATTTGAAGAACAACCTTTAATAGGCAAATTACATAATTGAAAAACAATGAAAAAACAGCCTACACATACTACGTTTGAGTGTTTGTGGTAACCATAACAAAAATGATTCAAAAAACTGACCCAACAACCCTACAAATCAGGGATAACATGATTTACTCAATTAAAAAGAGTCTCGAACAATATATCTATATGTTCTAAATTTTTATTGATCTGTTTATGTTACTCTCAATTTTAACTATTCAATTGATCAGAATCTTGGGGGTTGGTCATTAGTTTTAGGGTGGACTATTGGTTTTGGATTTCGAAATATTAGGTTGAAGATTGGAAGAAACCTCCTCACCCAAAGAAATTTGTATCGGCAGTGAGAGCTCAGAGATAACTCAATCTTCATTAATAGAAGAATGGAGCTCATTCGCGGCTTCGAAAGATGAGAGCTCTCCTTTAAGTCTTGGCTTCGATCTCAAATCTTTTGTTCGATCCGCCAATGACACCATTTCAGGTACTTTCAAAGTGTAAGTTTATCTCTGATCTCAGATTTCCTCCATCTAACTCAGCATTTCCCATACCAGAGGCATGTTTACATGACATTGTAGTATGTAATTGAGCTTACTAGATTATGTAAGTGAGTGGAGTTTTAATATTTATGCAAGTGTAGTCGAATTATTAAATGGTGTATTTTGATTGTCCGACTGATAGGGAGTTTTAATATTTGTGCAAGTGTAATATCTGTTTAAGATAACTCTGATTTTTCATTAGTAATGGATACATGAAATTGATTTTATTATTTATGCTGCTTTACATAATAATGGAGCATATTTAGGTGTATGCTATCATGTCAAACTATACACTAAGCCAAAAAGTGTGGGATGATAGAATTAGTTGAATTGTATACATAATGGTACCCTATATATGTATCATGATTCTTAGTTTTATGATTCTTAGTTTTATAAATATCAACGCAGTTTAAGATATATTGAAGAAGATATGTGTCAATTCTCTTAGAATTTTAGTGGTCCATGTTATACTCATTTCGTTAATACTTGGAAACTTTCAGGTCGTATCCCGCTCCAGTTTTGTACACCTCCCTATTCGCCATTGATCCTGTAAGTGTGGATGCTTTCTCTCTTTCTCATTCATGTTGCCCTCAAATTTTCTAATTTTCGAAATTCTTCAAATTTTGTGTAAGTTGTCTTGATTCGTCCGTCAGTGAAAATAAATTAAAGGGGATGAGTTCTTCCTTGAGTTGTATGAATTTCATTTTGCATTATTTCGCTTATATCATGATTGAAGTAATACGGTTGATTACTTTCCATTTTGGCAGAGGTCATTGAGTTGGGCCATTGGTGTTTTTCTGGTTATCCAATGGAAATTTACAGGTCCTAATCAATAGCACAAGGTTTAGTTTTTATAAGATACTTCCAACTCATATTTTTCGTTTTCACTTTCTACATTTTCTTGACTTTAGCCCTATATATTATTTATTTAACTGTCCTGTTTCATCTATAATTGGTGATAGAGCTCTGATATAAGTTATGAAGCAACTTATGAAAAATTACAAGTGGTCAATTACATGGGGCACAAAAGTAACCTTTTGCTGAGATATATTTTTTATATGTAACTAAAGAGATCATTTTACATTGATATAGTACTACTGTTGGTGCATGGTGTTCGGCTACTAGTAGTTACATAATACATGAAGTCAGCAAGTGGAGTGGACCGGAACGCAAACATTAGTAGTTTAGAGAAGTGATGAAACTGGTAAATAGACATTGGCAATTATAACTGTAGCCAAAGCTTTGAATTATGTTTCCTATGCTTTTGATGCTATGAATTGTGTTAAATTTTAAACTCAGTGCTTCCCTGTACATTATTTGTTGTTAAATGGAACTAAGCATATGGAATGCAAAAAAAAGGAAATTTAACTCGGGATATAATTATATGGAAGAGGTAAATTAAGATAATTAAATTTCAATTTATTTATGTGTCATTTACTTTAATATTCCAATATCTTCACATTATGGGATTTCTTTGTAAATTTTAATAGCCCGAGCAACCATATGATTATGAATGTAAATACTATGTAATGAGACTAATAAGAGATATAATTATAGGTCATTAAAGATTCATATTTATGTATATATATATACCCCTTAACTTTATAGAGTTTTGGGGACTTGTTGGAAATGCTTGCTAAATTGTAAACAGTGTTCTATCGCCAACTTTATTCTTTAGAAGATGTCGTTATTGTTTGGTGAATAGTATTATGTCTGACATCTTTTATTGTAAGAGATGCTTTGTACTGTTGCTTGAATAGTGTGTTGTCGACCACACATGTAGTCGTTTTGTCTTAGGTGTTGATTCAAGAGCGCTGGATGCTTATGTCTTAGTGACGTTCTGTTGATGTCACCATGATGCTGATGTCTTAGTGATGCTGATGTCTTAGTGATGTCACCATGATGCTGATGTCTTAGTGACGTCTTGTTGATGTCACCATAATGTTGATGTCTTAGTGACGTCTTGTTGATCTCACTATGATGGGCTCTCTTTTGAAGCCTTATGCATTAGGCTTTTACATTTTACAATAAATGGGCTTTAACCTTGATAAAAGTAGATGAGCTTCTAATCCTAATGCAACTTATAAGGCCCAAAGGCCATTTTACATGGATAAGGCCCAATGTCCATTTTACATGGATTTTGAACCAATCCATTTTTGAAGATCCTAAATAGTCTTCCTCATCATCCTCAGAGGTTCTGAATTTTCTGGTGTAGAGTCATCGGGAATTTTGCTTGAAAGATCCTATTTATCTTCTATTCTTGCAGCCATAAGTAATGCATTTGTATTGGCCTGTTGGATTTGGGCCAAGAGTTGCTTTTGGGTTGGCTGAAGTTCTTCATGCCATTCTTCCATCGGTGGTTTTGAAATTGTGTTGAGGACATTGGGTGTTGTCCACCACTTGATTTTTCTCACCTTTCTTGGCTTATATACCTATTTGGGGGATAATTGATATACATAAAGAAGGTATGGTTTTGTAGGGAAGATGCACAAGATTGTGAACCTTCTTTCACTCTTTATCGGTTTCAAGAGTTTTTGAACAAGTTATGATTTACTTGGATTCCTGGTAGGGAAATTAAAGACTTTCACCAGTGGGGATGTATCCAAGGTATTTTGGTAGGTTTAATGGTTTTAAAATAGAATATCCCGAACGGAGAATATTCTCGATTTTAGATTAAGGAGGTACCAAACCATATAAGTTCATGATCCCAATAATCAAAGGTTTAGAAATGAAAGTTTTGAGGATTGGATGAATCCAAAATACTTTGATAGTATTCTGGGGTGTTGGTTAGGTTGCAAGTTCCATTGAACTAATTTTTTGAAAATATTTTTTGTACAGAAATATAAGGATTTTTGCCATGAAATCCCTACATAATTGTCATAATAGTTTGAGTAGTTTGTTTAAAAATATACTCAGTTGGTTTTGAAAAAGATTTTGGAGATGACTCTCATTTCTCTTTTATAGAGATTATAAATGAGGATGGCTGATGAGTGCTCAAAAAGTACTAAAATTACCATGATTTTATGCACATTAATTGATTAAAAATATATATATTTATATGTTTTATCATATATTTATATAAATTTGTCTTTTTTGGAATCACGGGTATTTTTATTGTTTTTCAGGTATTTTCACTTAAAAATGTAACTTAAAGACACAAAGAGAAATACTGGAAGCAATACATCACAAATATATTAATAAATAAATGGGGAAAGGTCAACAAATATGGAAAAATTGGACAAAATGGGTCAAAAATGTCAAAAAGGAGAAAATCGTGTCACCACAGCTGTCGCGGCCAATAGACCGCGCAAGAAGATGCCCTCTACATCCGCGCATCGGCGCATCCAGTTCCGCGCCTGGCTGCCTCGCGCACAGACCGCCATTTCGCCCCATTTTTCGACGCAGAACTCATGACGCCACGCTGATGTCATCAATGACCTCAAGAATCAGCACTGCGTTTTCATCATTTTTTAACATTTTTCCCCCAATTTTTCTCTCCATCTTCACCTATAAATACCCTTCTTCTCTTCACTTCTAAACACACCTCAAAACCATTCTTCTCTTCTCTTTCTTTCTTTCATTTCTTAGTTTTTAAGCTTTTCTTAGTTTCTTTCTTAGTTTTTAGTTGTTCTTAGTTAATTTCTCTTAGTTTTAGAGTTCTTCCCTTTTTGGGAAGAACTAGTTATGTTTTTTGTAATTTATTAGCTTTTTGATTCAATAAATGGGAGTGCAAATTCGCTTGAGGTTTTTTCAAAGAACGGGAATAGCATCAAGTTCTGTAAGGATTTTATTTTCTTTACGTTATTTTTATGCTTTATTCTTACATGTTATATTTAATTTGTCCGTGATTAAATTTAACTGGCTGCTATATGTAAACATGATATAATAATAACGTTGATATGCTAGTAAAATATTAAATATGTAAAAATCTCTAAAATGAATTGATTTTATTTTTATTCAAGATTTTATATGAACAATGTTAGAGAGAAATATATTATTTTTCATTACAAACTTAAATCTGAAAATTAGATTTTAAGGTTTAGTTATTCGGTCTAATTTAGAGTAGTACTCTTTTATTTGTTGGTACAATCGCCCGGTAGTTAGAGTGAAGCTATATTTCAAAAGTTTTTATAAGAATTATTATCTGAAAATGTATTGACAACATGTTTTCAGTAGTGGTTTTAAAACTTGAAAGTTAGTACTCGGATAATTAAATTCTTAGGTTTAATTTGGACACCTTGAATAAAGTTTAAACTGTCTAATCCCACCAGAGGTGGCATTTAAATGGTTCATTTTAAATCTCTTAGAAAAAGGAATTAATTTAATTAACCAAATTAGTTATCAACCCCACCCATAGGTGTTAATTGATTTGTTTAGTTAACAAAGAATATCTAACCCCACCAAAGGTGGTATTCATATAAAAAAGAGAGAATCAATAAATATCAATTCATATCTTTAATAACCTAATTAATATGAGCAAGCATAATTAACTTAATTATTATATCCATAAATACTCCACCATTATAAATGATAAAATTTGCATAAATGTTTATTGAATCTATATTTATTTTTATGTAATTAGATTAAAAACACAAAACCCAAAATATCGTGACAGGATGTTTAGGATTTAATTTCGTTTTTAAAAGTTTGAATAATAAATTAAAAACCACATACATTCCTTCCTTAGATCGACTTTGGGAGTATACTTATCATTTTCTACGAAATGATTCGTGCACTTGCGAGAGTTTTATAAATAAATAAAACCAAAGTAACGGGCAGGATCGGCGATGTCGGTTCTGCCCGATCAATGGCTCCCCTTTTTAAGAAATATTTTTTGAAGAAGATTCTTCCTTTTTTAGTTCAATAAGTTAAGAAATTATACATGCAAAGGTTAGGGCCTCTGACTATTTTTTATCTTCAATATTCTGAAGAGAATTCTGAAGGGTTTTAAGTATATTTGGATATTCAGAAATGGACATATTCCACTCATAGTTTTGGTTTTGTTATTGGACTTGGAGTCCTTTTGAGTTGTAGACTAGTCTTTTCTAGACCAGATGATAATGGGTTTGAAAGAAGAAATGGTTATGGGTAGTGATTTTTCTTTCCAAGTAATACCAAATTTTGAAGAGGAAATGTGTTGTGAAGAAGAAAAGAGTTTTATTGGTGGTTCATCCTTTTCTTTTCTTAGTATTGCTGGGTTTTTGTGAGAATTCCTAGGTTAGGAAATCTGGAAATGAATTTGTATCTTTTTTAGAGATACTTAAGATGTTTTTCCATAAGCAAGAGTTTATGTTAAATTTTGGAAATATGCACATGATATGCATTTTTTGCAAAACATGAATTTTGTTAGGATTATCTTTTTCTTGGAAGTTTGGTTCGCAAGCATATTTTTGAAATAAGTTTTGATATTTAGAAATTCCTTGTTTTAAAAAGTTTTTTGATTTTTTGGTTTTTCAAAATTAGAATCAGTTGTGACCAATTTGCTAATTTGATAGTTTTGATTATTAAAAGAGTCTTTTGAACAAGATTCAGACTCAGAGATTTTAATGAAGAGAGAAAAGACCTTTTGGAGAGTCTTTTTCTCAAGTTTTAACTTATGGAGTTTCTTGGAAACTCGACAGTAGTTTGAAGTATGACCTTTCTTGCCACATTTATAGCAAATGATGCTTTTAAAGTTGGTTTTGGAAGAGCCTCTAGGGTTTTCGGGAGATCTCTTATGGATTTTGATTCTGCAAATCATATTGCATTATTTAGTTTTGGTAGATGAAACATCAAACTATTTGCAGTAAAGACTTAGTTCTTTCTGGGTTTCACGCATTTCCCTTTTGAGTTGTTTTTGTAACTTCAAGTTTTTGTATATTTGAAGTCCTTAGTTTTGTGTAAAGTTAATTAATTTACTGTAAGTGAGCTGATCATATAGGATAATGTAATTTCCCATGTGTTTCACAGATTTTGTTTATAACTTTCTCTCCTAGTAGGTTCATCCTGTAAAAAACTTATCTTTCTAATAGGATTGGTTAGAGTCTTCCCTAAGTAAAATTTTTCTAAGGTTGTTTTGTACTAGTGCAAATCACTGAGTTTTCTACACAGAAGGTTTGAAAGGAGTTCGGTGTTTCTATCTCTTATGTGTGAGGAGTCACCTATAAAATGAAGTGATATGGTAAAGATGAGTGTTGATACTGCATCTTGTTTAGGTTATCCATTATAATGGAGAATGGATAACCATCCTCTCTAGTTTGGATAGCACTTAAGATATCCAACATTTTTTTCTTGGTAAGATGGAAATCCCATCATCCTTTTAGTTGGCCTGAGAAGTCAGTTATGAGGAATTCAACAACTATTTTATCTGAGGTTCTAGATTTGGCTTTGTAAGTATTTGATGCCATGGTCATTTACTGTAGGAGTTTTATGGTTTTTTCATCATTCATACCATCAATATTCCATTGATAGATGGATGAAGCATCATATTTTTGTTGAAGGAGTTGGTTTGGCTAGGTTCATAAGTTTGAGGACTTAGCAGGTACTATATCCATCGTTGTTAGGTTTTGCAACTTGGTTTTGTAATTTCATGAGATGGTTCTTGAAATGCTTATTTCTCAAAGGTACTAACATCTAAGTGCAAGATTTTAAGATTCTGAGGTGTTGTTGGTGCTGCAATCTCAAAAGACAATTCATAGGATGCTATTTCAAGAGAGGGTTCCTGAAAGGTTTTATCATCAGCGATATCAAAGTTTAGGTGTAAGACATGAATACCCTGAGGTGATTTTTGTGATTTTTATAGTGCTATAGAGTTGGAGAAAGTAAGTTCAGACTCATTTTTCTAGTGTAATTTTTCAGGAGACGGTTCCTGAAATGGTACAGAGGTATTAAGGTCTGATTGTGAGACAATGCTAATATTCCCTAGTATTTTAGGGTTTTCTGAAATATCAACCTGTAAGATGCTAATATCTTCAAGTGATATTTGAAATGTTTCTAGAACTATAGGAATATTTATAACTATAGGACCAATAATGGATTTGGAGCTAGCTTGTTCTAACTTGCTCATTTGATTCCTAATAGGTTCTAGGAATTCTGTTTTGTCAAAGCATGAGGAATCATCTATTTTTTAGTTTAGATGTCCTAGCCTAGTAAGCTCTTCCTGAGGGTTTTGTAAAGGAGAAACCTATACCTTTTTGTGTTAACTAGGTTAGTTGTTTTGGTTTCCTTGGAAGGATTTCTCCAATTTGTACTCCAATTTTTATTGGAGCAAAAATCTTCAAACTAGTTAAGGAATAATATGTTTTGGTTATACTGGACCACATACTGGTGATGTTTTCTGAAAAGACTTTCTTATTGCTTCTCAAAATACCTCTTAAGGTACCATTCCTTATTATGACTATTGTGTTTTTGTTCAAGATCTGGACACAATAGTTTTATGTCTAATAGTGGGGTTTCTTCCATAAATTCCTTTCCTAAGGTATTTGATTTATGGGTTATGTTTTTGGTTGATATAGTTTTGACAGAGGAAGAGCTTGAAGCTTTCTCTGTAGAAAAGATTTAAATATCTCTTAGTTCCTTCTTGTTTAGTATTTCTATAGTACTAGTTTTAGAGTTTACAACTTCTACTTGCCTATTATATAAGTTTCTTAAGGCTTGAAGAAGCTCATATCTATTGATAATGTTTTGTCAGAAGAGAGGTTTCAAGTGTTCTTCTTTGGTTTTGAGACATATTTTTAAGAGATTTTTGAGTTTTGATATAAGCTTTTGTGTTATCAATTCTTTTTAAAGGTTTTTGAATTTCTTTAAAAGAGTTTTGTTCCTTGTTTTGAAAATAAGGAAAAGACTCAGAAGAAAAAGAAGCATAATTAGAAAAATCTTCAAAAGAAGCATAATTAGAAAAATCTTCAAAAGAAGCTAAACTAGAAAACGAAGATGTTTTACTAAAAGTCATAAAACTTTATGGGAATAAACCTTTTAATATAATATACTTAGTCTTTAATAACAAATTATTCAAACTTAAATATTTTTTTTAATCAACTATCAAGATGTTTAATTATACTTTTGAAAGCGAAAAACAAGAAGAAGAAGTCTTCACAGAAAATAGAACTCATCATTATACTGCCATAATTTTCATTTAACTTTAATTATTTGTACCTACATAGGTTGTCATTTCAACCCTTAATAACTATAATAATATGAAGAAGATCTACAAAAATAGGACTTATCTTTTGCTCTGGTAAATCTAACCAATGGTTTGTACTTACTTTGATCGTTTTACTGGCCCAAAATGGGTTGAAGCTTTATAAGTAATAGGACTCATCTTCTACTGTATAATTTTATCTAACTAACAATTTGTACATTCTTTGATCATTTTATCAACCTAAAATGGGTTGAAATTATATAGGAAATAGTACTCATCTTCTCACTATATGATTTTATTCATCTTTCTCCCCATATCATCGATAAATCAACATCTTATAATTTTAGTGCCTCTCATTTGAGACTTACTACCATCCACCAATGTTGTGATTTGTTATAGATATAAAACAAATAAAACTTCTATAATGATATAATAAGGTATATCATGCTATAAATACTTCACATATCCCTTGGTTTAAATCACCAAGTATTTCTGTACAAACGTAATAACTAAACATAATAATATAGTAAATTAGAACTATACTATAAAGGCTTCACATATCCCTTGGTTTTTAACATCAATTATCTCAACACAAACGTAGTAGTTAAACTCAATCTAAGTAGTGGAAGATGACCTTATGTCCCTAAATAAGGTCTAACCCCTCTTCTTTCTTATACCAAACCTTGAGGTTAAACACTGGTACTCCATCAAATACACTTCATTATATATTATGGTTTGTAATTTTTCTAGACCTTATGTCCCTAAATAAGATGCACTATTTGAAATACACTTGATTAACTCCAACAAATCCCTCTTTGTGTCTATATATATATATATGACTATTATAATTACATGAATACTTTACTTGTATATTAATATATTTGTAGTGGGTTTTGGCCATGAATCCGGAGGAAAGGTAGTAAGTCCCGAGTGAGTGGTTGTAAAACCAAAGAAGAACCGGTAGTAGAAGTTACAAATATATGAATTATATAAAAACTAAGTAAAAGTTATAACAGTAATAAAATAAGAACTATTTTCTGTATAATAACTTAAGATATTTCCTTGACTTAATTTCAAAAGGATAATTAAGTATCTTGATAGTTAATTAAATAAAGTAATATTAAAGATTAAGAATTCATTATTAACGACTAAGGATATTATATTAATACTTAGTATTCATAAGTTTACAAATCCTCGTTTATATTTTCGTTTTAAATTTTCTAGTTTTAATTCCCCCTTTTTTAAATTAAAACAAATTTTTAGTTTTAATTTTCCTTCTTCTGTATCAACATCATCATCTTCTTCATCGAAGAATAAAAATAGTATTAATAGTAAAGAACTCAATATAGGAAACTTTTCAGAACAAATTGATAATTAGAAGATCCATTATATTCAAAAGTATTAAATTTATAAAACAAAGATAATGAATATTTTCAAAACTGACTACACAATCAAAACTGTGAAGAGAAACATCCAGCTCTCTTCACCTTTCGAAACCATTGAATTATTTTCAAAAAATTCATTACAAAAACATATTGATAAACACTTCAACTATGTTCATATCGGGTTAGTCCAAGTTGGATTAAAACCCTTGACCAAAGAAGGTCTAAACACCTCAATCCTAGTAGCTCTTCAAGATGCTAGATTCAAAAAGTTTCAGGATTCTCTATTGGGAATAGTTGAGTCAAGTCTTTGCAAAGGACCGATATCATTTTACTATTTTGCTAACTTCACAGTCTCCTTAAGTGACCAAAACATCATGAAATCATTTATATTACAAATCCAAACACACAACTATGATATGATCCCATGATCTATCATAGTTACGTTAATATTCAGAATGCATTACAAAGCAATGGTATCTACGTTCAACACTGTACACATACACCATTCCAAAAAGGGATAAACACTCTTCCTACAAATGGATCTCTTAAGATCCAAAACAATTATTCCAAAACCTATTTCATGGAACCAAATCACCTTATCGGATGAATGGCTCCTTGAAGGTGTGACTCAACCAAAGTCAAGACCATAAGAACCTGAGCAAAATACCCAGCTTAAGAACTTAACCATATATAAAGATGGTAATGTCAAGCTTAGGTTTGATAGAGTCACTAGTCCTAGGTATTCTTCTGCTTCGTTAGCTAATATCTCAGACTTATCCTCTCTCAACCTACCATTTAAAACTAGACCTAGGCATTCCACTTCAGAATTTCCTAGACCAATACTCAAGAGCCTAGACTTTAGTACAACAGTACCTCAACCAGTCTACATTGTTGACCAAAATCAAAAGATGAGCGGTTCATCTTCACTATCACCCTCTGCTTCTCAAGTCTCATCACAAAATGTGGCCTAAGAAGATGATTTAAATGGATTAGATAAAGAATAGGTCCTGATAAATATCAAAGAATTGCGTCAAGATTTAGACCAATCATTCAATAGTCACATTATAGAATGGTACAACACATTCTTTTCTAGAAAAACAAAAGGAAACACTATCTATAAAACACTATAACTATGTTTATAGAAATCAAAACAATATATTATTTCTTGACTGGCTTGAACTTTATTGTTCTACAAAAACTTGGGAAACTCCTTTTAAGAAAACTCATAAAGTTGTACCATTTAAATTAATTAACATGGTCAACATTAAAAGAAAACTCAAAATTGTATAATAGAGGCTGATAATCCTCCATTAAGACCAATTACCATCCCATATAGTCCAAAAAAGGTTGAAGCTTGCCCTTTTAAGAACCCTCCGGAAGACTAAGTAACAAACCTTAAAAATATTGTTTTACAAAATAACTTTACCAATATCAACCTAAATTCCTTAGGCAAACATCTCAATAGAATAGAGAAAAATCCAAAGATTGATATTCCCTCTACATCTTACAAAGCTATCGATAGTAAAGTTCAAAACCCTATTTTCAAACCCTTTCAGGTCTCCAAACTAGCCCCGGAAGAAATATCATAAGTTTGAACTCCTTCAAGCTCTTAGAAACCTTTAGTGGTCTCAAATTGAAACCCAAAGCTTAAACTCCAAAACCGATCCAATTGTCCCTGAGTCCCCTTCAACACGTAAGACCACACAAAAACCATCTCAGAGTATTATCATCTTAACCAATCGAGACCCTACTACCTCTGATGAGGAAGCCTTTGAAGAATAATCTTCTGAACCTACTTCTCAAATTCAAAAGCTTATTTGGCAACAACCTATACCAGTTAAGTCCTCACCTCAAGAAATGAGTACCCAACCAAACCAAGTAATTCAGCCAAAATATAATGCTTCATCTGTTATGAATGGAACATAGATGAAATGACATAATATCAAATCTTAAATACATTACAGCAAATGACAATGGCATCAAACAAAATAGTGGTAAAAATCATGATATTTGGCTTTTTTGGCCAGGTAAAAGAATGATAGGATCACCACTTAACAAAACAACAACAATTAGACATTTTCAACTCTATTGTTATTTGAGAGTATGGTGAACCTATAATCGATCATCGTGGAAAACCAATACAAGACACAGTCTCCACATTATTCTTCACCATATCACATAATTTCATGGCAGATTCATCCCATCTAAAAGATAAAAACATTGATCTTCTCTCCAACCTACAACGTGAGAAGATGAGTGATTTTTAAAATTATAAAACCACTTTTCTTAACAGGGTTATGCTTAGAGAAGATTCAAACCAACCTTTCTGGAAAGAGAAGTTCTTAGTAGGACTGCCCCCACTCCTACAAGATAAGGTTAGAAATAAAATTCATGAAACTTATGGGAATCACACTATCCCATTTCATCAATTACTTATAGTGAGTTGATTAGTTTTGCCTAAAAATAAGCACTTTAGCTCTGCCAAGATTTGAAGATCCAGAAACAAATGAAATAGGAACTCAAAATCTCTACGAGGGAAATAGGATCATTTTGCAAAGATTTTAATAACTTTCCCCCGAGGACCAAATACTGTGATGGAAGTTGCAATAAGAAACCTATTTCAAAATCATAATCAAAACCTTATAAATCAATTTCAAAATATAGAAAACCTTCCTATGACAAACCTAGAAAGTCATATAAAAACCCTATAAAACCCCTAAAAAATCTTTTTTCAAAATTAAAATACTTAAAATGCTTTAAATGCAGTAAGAAAGGTCATACTACAAATTATTGTAAAATGTCTAGAAAGCTTCACGAGCTAAACCTCGAAGAAGAAACATTACAAAAGATATTTGCTCTAATGGTATATTCATCTTCATCATTTGAGTTTGAACCTTGGACTGAGGACTTTGATGATCAAAACCTACAAGTAGATGAGTTAGTCACAACTGATTGTAAAGCTTATGCAAAAAAGATCAATATGCTTAACAAAGACCATAGCCAATTACTTGACATGGTTCTTAAGATAAACAACCCTAATATTACAAACCTATATGTGGAACATATGGCTACTACTATGGCCAATGATCAGGCACACCCAAAACCAACAGAACATTCTTCAACCAACACAGGCCATTACGACCTTATTGCCATTCTCAATAGGAATAAACAAAACAATAAGCCATAAAGTCACATCCAAGACTTGCAAGCTGTAATTAAAACTATTAAGCTAAAAATTTACCAGCTTAACGAAAAGCATAGAGAAGATTCTCAAAAAATCCAACTTCTACTTGCAAACCAAAAACCTGGCGAGCAAGAAGAGCAATTATCAAATGAAGACCATGCCCCATAAATTAACAAGCAAGATCTTCAAAACATTGAAAAAGCTCCAGCATAATATCTACAGATTCTACGAGAACCTACCAGTAGGAAATACAAGATCATCATCACCCTTGTATTTCTAGATCAATCAACATTTGATGTAGTAGCACTTTTTGACATAGATGTTCATCTCAATTGTATCAACCCAAAACTTATGCCAAAAAAAATTTCATCACACAACCCAAGAGAAATTGAATTTAGCCAATAGTTCAAAGATGGATATTACTGGCAAAACTGAAATAAGGATTCTAAACAAAACCCCATTTGTCATGGTATCTAATATCTGTCGTTCCGTTATATTAGGTACACCTTTCATGAACTTTATCACTCTTTACATGGTAAAAAATGAAAAAAAATCTTTCCAAAACCAAGGTGAAACCCTCGATTTTATCTTCATCGATGAACCTAAAACCAGCAATCTCAGTATCATTAGAGCCAATTCTATTTATCAAAATAAGATTGCAACTCTTATCAAAGGTAGAGAAAATGACATTCTCCACCTCAAACAACAAATTTAATTCCACACTGTGGAAAAAGACTTGCAAAAAATAGAGGTAAAACACCAAATCTTCAAGATACAACACTCTTTTGAGAAAGAGTTTTGCTGTGACCTACCCAGTGCCTTTTCGGATTGTATAGAACATATGGTAGACTTACCATATAAACCAACTTTTCAAGAGAAATACATTTCAACCAAAGATATCTAATTCAAATGAATGCTAACCTAGTACAATTCTGTAGAAAAGAGATTGACAATCTCCTATCCAAGAAACTCATTTCAAAATCCAGATCGCAGTGGAGTTGTGCGACTTTCTATGTTAATAAACCAATTGAGATCGAAATAGGAACACCTCGGTTGGTCATCAACTACAAACCCCTTAACAAGGCCTTAAAATGGATTAGGTACCCTATTCCAAATAAAAAAGACCTTCTTAAAAAATTCCATTCATCATCAATATTCTCAAAATTTGATATGAAGTAAGGTTTCTGGCAAATTCAAATCGAAATTCATCATATATATGAAAGAGCATTTACTATTCCATTTGGACAGTATGAATGGAATTTCATGCCATTTGGACTCAAAAATGCACCTTCTGAATTTCAAAGGATTATGAATGATATATTTAATCCATATTCAGAGTTATATATTGTGTATATCGACGATGTCCTCATATTCTCAAAATATGTTGACCAACACATTCGACACCTCAAAATCTTCTTTTATCAAATCAAGAAGAATGGTCTAGCCTTATCAGTCAAAAAGATGACTCTCTTTCAAACAGATATCTAGTTCCTTGGGCATAATGTCACTAATAAAACTATCATTCCTATTGAATGATCTTTGCAGTTTACTACTAAGTTCCTTGATAAGATCACTACTAAAACACAACTTCAATGATTTCTTCAAAGCCTAAATTATGTCCTTAACTTCTGTTCCAATATCAAATGGTTAGCCAAACCACTTCATAATAGGCTTAAGAAAGTTTTTGAGCCTTGGGCAAATGAACATACAAAAATTGTGCACAAAATCAAAGCACAAATTCAAAATATTCCTTGTTTACATCTTGCGGATCCTACTCTTCCTAAGATCATAAAATCGATGACATCAATGCTAGTTATGGAGGAATTCTTAAACAAGTCCAGAGGGATAAAGAACTAATAGTTCAATTTTTCTCTGGCCATTGGAATGATTGATATTCAATTTATTAGAGGAGACACTAATTCATTACCAGACTTTCTAACCAGAGAGTTCCTTCAAAACAGGTGAATCATGAAAAAAAGAAAAAAAGAAAAAGAGAAAAAGTAATTTCCTCCAAGCCATTCCCCAAAACTACTTACATCATCAAAACCAATTATTACTTGGTCCTAGGTGGCCCAAAAAAACCAGAAGAAGAATCATCATCATCAATTGATGACAAATATAATCAAATCTAAGATTGGATCTTTGGTCTCAGAGAAACTCTAGAACTCTTATAGACCATACAAAGCACACTCCAAAACCTTAGAGTACCATCACTAGCTAATCCAAAGACCCAAGTCTTCAAAGGTAAGGTTAAGGTAAAAACGGAAGAACCATCTTCCAGTAAAAAAATCATTATTTCAAAAACTGGAGCATTAAAACCAGCCACTCCAACAGAGGTAACATCCTCATCAAAATTAATCCCTACACTAGGGAAAAGGGAAATTGTTTCCCATTCTATTTCAAAACTCTTATTTGAGTACTTTTTAAAACTAGAAACTTAGATGGTTATGACAGTTGAAAAAGGATTCCAAGTCAAGAATCCTTATTTAATAGTCCAAAAATATTTTGGCAAAAATAGATTTTCTACCATCAGATATCACCAAAACCCTAGAATACTATCAGAGTATTTGGGAAATAACTATAATGTGGAATTTAAACATTCCTCTACCAAGACCAATCTGATCCTTAATATTCCATAACCAAAATCATCAAAATCATATCTATATTGTAAAGCTTACAATTATTGGGATTATCACCAAGCATGGTTCAATGCATTCCTTATCCAAAACAAGAAGAATCAACATTCATGGTTATTCTTCTTCTTCCAAAAAACCATTATTCCAACAAGATTTCCCTCATGGTTTAACAACTGGTGGAAACCTTTTGGAGCTATGCATGAAATCCTCAACCCAATAGTTTAGGAAATCCATCAAATATTTTTCACCCATTTCAAACCTACACTGGATGAGAAAAAATTTCATCCCTTGTGTATCTTTTCCACAAAATTCTACCTTTCTTGGGTATGCCAATGAGTCTTAAAACATGTTATATCTAAGGTAGTCAATATAAGCCACCTGTTTCAGGTAAAATGGTGGTCATCTTTCAACATCCCTCAAACAGTTTTAAATACCAGCCATAGAACACTAGCTAATCAAAATAGGTCATAAAATAATAAAACTTGTAAAAATTCAAGATATTCAACTCTTTTTTGGCTCAAAAATCCAAAAAATGCATTAATTTCCAATGTAAAAGCCCAAGAAGAATCTTGGAAATTATACGGCAATTATCTCACGTAACACCAGAATCCTCTAGCAAAGCATCCAGCCAGAAGAAGAATTTTGAAAGAAAAACTACATAACCTTTATCACTAGCATCCAAAGCTTTTCAAATTACCTGATAGATATAGGAGTTGATAGTGAAGAAATGTTATTTTAGATGGGAAAAAACCACCCATATTAAAATTTGTATGAACGGCCCATAGGCCTATTTGCATTAAAGGTTAAGATCCCAATTTTACCTTTATCAGGGTGAAAAACCCAATTTATGTATCAAGGTTAATAGCCCAAAAATAATGTGGGATTAAAAAGCCCATTTTACTAGTAAAACGGTGGCAGATAAAACACAGTTCACCAAATAGTAAAAAAGTGCCATCAAAACACTATTCATAATAGTGTCGACATCTTCAATAGTATAAAACATCAGACAAAGTACTATTTATTAAACATTACAAGCATATATGATAGTATAATTTTGGTTATAAAAAAGAAGCTCATTTCAATTTAGAGGCATCGCTTATATTACCCATAACTACTCTCAAGATCTTTGATACCCAAGCAAGCTCTCTGATCATATTCCTTTTTCTTTTATAATCTATATACACAACCTTTAGCTTTTATAACTAAGTAAGTTTGTATTTCTTTTATCTTGTATTTCAACTATTATATTTATATATATTGTTTGTAATACTTATGGCCGACTAAGCTCCCTAACCATACCAATATAATATGCTTGTTTATTAGTCTTGTGCTTTTATTCTTTAGTAGTACCTTTTTGATTAACTCCCAAACTCCTTGGTGCACTATTTGGTTTCAAAGATGATGAATCTTTAGTATTACCTCTTTGTAATATATTTAGGGACTTAATATCTTGTATTTCAAAGGGTTTTTTGAAGATGGGAAGGATAGGCATGTAGGAGGTTTTGTGAGAGAGTGATTGTGTGGTTGAAACAAGACTTGAGTTTTGATTCAAAATGCAGAGAGGATTTGAATGCTTTTTAGAGAAGGGCTTAAGGCTTGTAAAGAAAAGACTTATTTTTGAATGGAGAGGAGCTATCCTTTAATAGCCAAATTTTGCACTATTGGAGATGCTTTTACTATTTGGTGAATAGTATTTGGTCACCAACTTTATACTGTAGAAGATGTTGTTATTGTTTGGTGAATAGTGTTCTATCTGACACTTTTTACTGTAGGAGATGCTTTGCACTGTTTCTTGAATAGTGTGTTGTCGACCACTCCTGTAGCCGTTTTGTCTTTGGTGTCGACTTAATAGTACCAACTGGTGATATCTTAATGACTTCCTGTTGATGTTACCATGATGTTGATGTCTTTGTGACATCCTATTGATGTCACTATGATATTGATGTCTTAGTGACGTCTTATTGATGTCACCATGATGCCGATGTCTTTGTGATGTCCTATTGATGTCACCATGATGGGTTTTAAACCCTTATGAAGCCTTATGCATTGGGATTTTACATTTTATAATAAATGGGATTTTAACCTTGATAAAACTAAGTGGGCTTTTAACAATAATACAACTTATGAGGCCCAAAGGCCATTTTACATGGATAAGGCCCAAGGGCCATTTTACATGGGTTTTGAAATAATACATTTATGGAATGGAAAATCACAAATAGCCTTCTTCATAATTCTCAGAGAATCTAAATTTTCTGGTGCAGATTCGTCAGACATTTTTCTTGAAAGATCCTATTTTATCTTCTGATAGTTGCTACATCATGTCCAGATGTTCCTCTATTCTTGTTGTAGCAGGTGATGCATTTGTATTGGCTTTTTGAGCCAAGAGATGGTTTTGGGTTGGATGAAGTTCTTCAGGCCACTCTTTCACTGTTGGTTTTGAAGACATTGGGTGTTGTTCACCACTTGGTTTTATTTACAATTCCTAGGTCATATACCTGTTTAAAGGAAAATTGATATACCCAAGGAAGGTATGGTTTGTAGGAAAGATACACAAGGTTATGGATCTTCTTTTACTCTTTGTGATTTTAAAGAGTGTTTTGAAAAAGTTGACTTACTTGGATTCCTGGTAGGGACCGAAAGCACATCCATTAATGGGTATGCATCTAAGGCATTTTGGTTGGTTTGATGGATTTAAAATAGGATATCTAGAATAAGGAATATTTTAGGTTTCAGATTAAGGAGGTACTGAACCATATTGGTCCATAATCCCAATAATCAAAGTTTTTGAAATGAAAGTTTTGAGGATTGGATGAATCCAAAATACCGTGATAGTATTCTGGGGCTTTGGTTAGGTTTCAAGTTCCATAGAACCAAATTTTTGAAAATGTTTTTTGTAAAGAAATTCTTGTTTCGAAAATATTTTTTCTACAAAAATATAAGGATTTTCGCCATGAAATCCTTGCATAACTATTATAATGGTCTGAGTAGTTTGTTTAAAAATATACTTAGTTGGTTTTGAAAATTATTTTTGGAGAAGATGATTCTCCTTTGTCCATTTTAGGATGATTTTAAATGATTTTGGAGAGGGCTATCCTTTCTCTATTTCAGAAATGATTTTATAGAAGAAGGAAGATCTTTTGCTTTTTATAAGTTTAGAATTTATACCTACGGAGGCTGAGGCTTCTGACTTTTTTTTATCTTCAAAATTCTGAAGAGGACTCTGAAGGGTTTTTAGTATATTTGGATATTCAAAAAGGGACATATTCCATTCCTGAATTTGGTTAGTTTAGTCATTAGACTATGAGTCCTGTTGGTTTTTAGGTTGGGTTGATACGAATATTTCTAGCAATTCAGACCAGGTGGTAATAGGTTTGGAAGAAGAGATGATTATAAGTAGTAATTCTTCTTTCCAGGTGATACCAAATTTTGAAGAGGAAATGTGTTTTAAAGAAGAAAATGGTTTTATTGGTTTGGTCTTTTCTTTTCTTGATATTGGCAAGTTTTGTGAGAATTCTTGGGTTAGGAAATCTGGTAATGAATTTGTACTTAATACGTTTTGCCATAAATAAGAGTTTATGTTAAATTTTGAAAATATGCACCTGATATAAAGTCTTTGAAAAAGATGATTTTTGTTAGGAATATATTTTTCTTGGAAGTTTGGTTTACAAGCTTCCTTTTGGAAAAAAAGTTTTTATATTTAGTTATTCTTTGTTTTACAAAGTTTTCTTATTTTAGTTTATCAAAATTAGGATTAGTTGTGACTAATTTACTAACTTGATGGTTTTGATTAATAAAAGAGTCTTTGGAACAGGTTTCAGACTTGGAGGTTGTAATGAAGACATGGACTCTTTGGGAAGTCGTTTCCTCAAGTTTTAGTTTCTTGAGTCTTTTGGAAACTCAACAATATTTTGAAGTATGACCTTTCTTGCCACATCTATAACAAGTGATAGTTTTAAGTTTGTTTTGGAAGAGAATTTTAGGTTTTTGGGAGATCTCTTATGATTTTTTCAATACAAATTATATTGCAGTATTTGGTTTTGGTAAGAGAAACATCAAATTTTTTGCAATAAGAACTTAGTTCTTTATGGTTTTCACGCTTTTCTCTTTTTAGTTGGTTTTGTAACTTTAATGTTTTGTAGATTTGAAGTCCTTATTTTTGGGTGAAACTAATCAATTCACCGTAAGTGATTTGATCATATGAAATTATATAGTTTCTAAATGTTTCATGGATTTTGTTTCTAACTTTCTCTCCCATAAGTGTGGGAAGTCCTACAAGGAATGTCTCTTTCCAAAAGGGTTGGTTAGAGTCTTCTCGAAGCAATACTTTGCTAAGAAAGGTGATTTTGTACCAGTGGAAATCATTGAGTTTTGGACACCGAAGGTTTGAAAGGATTTTGACATTTTTATTTTTTATATGTGAGGAGTCACCCATAAAATGAAGTGATATAGTAAAGATAAGTGTTGATACTACATCTTGTTTAGATTCTCCATTATAATAAAGAATGGGTTCACAATCCTTTCCAGTTTAGATAGCACATAAGATATCCAAATGTTGTTGCTTGGTAAGATGAAAATCTCATCATCCTTTAAGTTGGCCTAAAAAGATAGCTTTTAGGAGCTTAGTAATTGTTTTGTCTGACATTCCAAACTGAGTTTTATAAGCATTTGACACCATGGTCATTTGCTATAATGTGTTTAGAATTTGATATTCATTTCTACCATTAATATTCCATTCGTAAACGGATGAGGCACTATATTTTTATTGAATAAGCTAGTTTGGCTAGGTTCCTAAGTATGGGGACTTAGTGGATTTGATGCTCATTGGTGTTATTTATGTTGCAATCTCAAAAGACGGTTCTTGGGATTGTTTTTTATCAAAGGTACTGGCAACCTTGTGTAAGATATGAATACTCTGAGAAGATTTTGAGATACCAGTATCTAGGTGTAAGATACTAACATCCTGTGGTTTTGTATTAGGTATTTTTGGAACCATTGGACCAATATTTGTGCTATTAGGTTCTTGGAATATTTCCTTATCAAGGTTAATAGTATCTATGTGCAAGATACCAATATTTTGATCATTTTGTATGTTGAGGTTTTCCCAATCATCATCCAATAACTTTTCAAAATCTTCCATTGTGATTTTATTAGTACTGATTTCTGAAAAAGAAGAGGGTTTGGTTTCTCTCTTCTCGGGGGTGGTTTGGTATGTTTTTGGTGTACTAGTGCTAGAGTCAGAGTTAGTAAACTCTAGCTTGTTTCCATCAAGGGTAGTAGTATTTGGATGTAAGATACTACTATTCTAGAAAGTTTTTTGTGATTCTTCTAGCACTATGGAGTTGGAGCCAAGAAGCTCAGACTCATTTTGCTAGTGTGATCTTTTAAGGGATTTTTTATGAATTGGTTTTCCATCATATATATTAGAGTAGGATATCAATACCCTGAGGTTTTGTTTGTGGTGTTTCTTTTGGAAATAGTTTCTGAAGTTTTTCAAAGGTATTAAGGTTTGTTGGTAAGACGTTAATTGAACTAGTGTTGTTGTAGTTATTAGTTTCTAACTCACTTATTTGATTACTAATGGGCTAAAGGAATTCAATTTTGTTAGGTTTTGGATCGTTGAAGGATTTAGTAATAGTATTTTTAATTTCTTGATCAACAACTTTGATCTTTTTTTTAAGGCAATGAGTTTCGTAGATCAAAAGAGGTCCTTTTTAGGTTCTATGTCTTCTTGGAGATTATATAGAGGAGAAGCCTCTAACTTTTGTGTGATGATTGATTTTATAGTTTTGAAAAGGTAGTATATGTTCTATTTAGAAGCATAAATCTCAAACCAATCAAAGAAGGATATAAGGTTTTTTTTGTTTTTTTAATAAATTTATGAGGTTCCTTTTGAATTTTTCAATTCTCTGGGAAATTTTTAACAAACCATTTTTTTCTTTTCTGCGTTGTGAGATGTATAAAAGTCATCATGGAAATATTTTTCATCAAATTGAAAATATTCTTTTTTGTTCAATTGAGATTATTTGTTTTGATTTTGATTTAGTGTTTTGGTGGTTTTGACACAGGTGGAGCTTAAAGCTTTCTCTGTAGAAGAGATTTTAATATCTCTTCGTTCCTTTTTGTTTGGTATTCTATAACACCAGCTTTAGAGTTTGCAACTTCTACCTATTTTTTATGTCTTTTAAGGCTTGAAGAAACTTCATTTTGCTTGATAAGTTTTTATCATAAGAGAATTTTGGATCTCTTTCTGTGGTTTTGATAGAATAATATTTTTTAGGAGATTTATGGTTTATTATAGGTTTTTTGTTACCAATCATTTCTAAAGGTTTTTTTAATTTCTTTAAAAGGGTTTTGGGTTTCAAAATGGTTTGGAATTTCATCAAAAGAGAGTTGGTTATTTCTTTCGTTGTTTGAAAAGAAAAATGTTCATAAGAAGAAACTGAAGAAAATAAAATAAAATATGAAAAATCATCAAAAGAAGATAAATTAGAAAACGAAGAAGTTCTACTAAAAGTCATAATTTAAAATTTTAAAACTGTAAAACTTATGTTAAAAATAATCATCATTATAATATCCTTAGTCTTTAATAATGAATTATTAACCTTTAATACTACTTTATTTAATCAACTATCAAGATTCTTAATTGTAACTTTTGACAACAAAAAACAAAAAGAAGTTGAGGAAGTTCTACACTAGATAGAACTCATTTTCTATACTATCATAATTTTGTTTAACCATAATTATAAGCACCTACAAAGGTTGATATTCCAACCCTTAATAACTATAAGAATATGAAGATGTTTTACATAACATATTACTTATCTTTTCACTGGTATATAATATCTAACTAATAATTTGTACCTTTTTAAATCGTTTTACCGACCCAAAATGGGTTGAAGCTTCATAGGTAATAATAAATTACTATATAATTTAATTAAAACTAACGGGTTGTACATACTATGATCGTTCTACCGACCCAAAATGGGTTGAAGCTTTATAAAATCTAGTACTCATCTTCTCATAGTATAATTTTATTCATCTTTCTATCCATACCTATCGACAAAAGATCGATATCATATGGTTTTACTTCCTCATCCTTAGGACTTACTACCACCCACCAATTTTGTGGCTCAATACAGATATAGAACAAATAAACTTCTATAGTGATACAATAAGTTTTATGCTATAAAGGCTTCACATGTTCCTTGGTTTTTGACAACAAGTAACTCAGTACAAATACAATAGTTAAAAATAATAATATAGTAAGTATCATACTCTAAGGGCTTCACAATGCCCCTTGGTTTAACCAAGTACATCAGTACAAACTCATAAGTTAAACACAATAAACAATGTTAAAAATGAGTGCTACAATTTGTAACAAAATTATCTTTAAATTCTTATACTCAACTTAAGGAAAATTCCTTGTTACTCAACACATATAACCATAATATAACTAGATTATAAACAGTAGAAAGAAACAAGTATCTACAATTTGTAATAACTCATTCAACATCCCCTTGGTTCTGATACCATAAGTGAACACAAAGAATCTAAGGAGTAAATCAAAGAGATAATATTAAAGAATAAGAACTTAAAACTAATAAACAAGCATATTATATTGATAAGTTAGGCGGCTTAACTTGCCATAAGTATTACAAATAAAATATAAATATTAACAAAAGAAAAGAAAAGAAAAGAAGAAATAAGAAATTCAAACTAACAACAATTACAACTTACATAAACTTACTTACGTAAACTTAAAATATGTAAGAGGGTGTTTTGAAGACTTAAAATATGTAAGAGGGTGTTTTGAAGACGGAATGGATAGGCGTGTAAGAGGTTTTGTGAGAGAATGCTTGTACCTATTCACAAGACTTGGTTTTTGATTCAAAACTTAGAGAGATTATCTTTGATTAATATTTTTGTTCTTGACCTTAAATTAACTCAAATTAAAAGTTGAATTTTTCTTCCTATCACTTAATTATATCTTGTATCAGAGGGTTTGGACCTATTCACACAAGCTTTAAACTATCTCAAAGTAAAAGTTGAATTTTTCTCCTAGTGCGAGGATAAGAAGGAATACACAACAAAAGAGTTATTTCATTTGGGTAGAGAATGGTGTAATTGGTTGCTGAGCAATGTGCTAATTGTTTTATAGTTTGGTATATGTTTCAAATAGTTATTTGTTCTTTAACTGTTTTACAATTAAAATAAAGGCATTTTTGAGTAGTATTAAAAGATTGATGGAGTGAAGTATTAAAAGAAGGAAATGGACAATATATACTTGCAAAACATTATATATTTACTGGAATGAAGTAATTTATAAGATGATGTAGTATTATATATAGTTTATAGCTATAGTTGTAATTAAATTACTTAATTTATAACTTTGGTATACCATAACTTTGATTTTGTTATTGTGTGGTCTGTCGGATGTTTATTAGTTAAATAACAATAAGTATTATACCTATATTATTACTGGTTATAATTAGATACTGTAGAATGGATATTGATATGTCTTAAATGAATCGATGATTAATATATATTATACCTATAAAATCCGATGTTATAAACAATTTTAATTTACAGCGATTGTGGATGTTATTACAATTGTTATTTAATATATTACATCGATTACTAAAATTTTTAACGTATGTTTTTATTTTGTCCAAAACTAATGTAATAAGTTTCTATAGTATCCATCTAGAAAGCGATTTTTCATGAAAAAATACGTGACATAAAAAACTTACTAAATACCTTTAAAACCTAAAAAAATCAATGTCTATAATTTATATTGTACATTATTTATTTTCCTTTTTAGTTATGTAAATTCTTTAATTATATTTTAGTGTGATTTCTTATTATAACTATATTCTTTTGTTTTTTTAGAAATTTTTTTTATGTTTCACTTACGTCTTGTAAAGACTTAATATTTGATTTTTATGTTATATCTATTTTTTGCTAAAAGAATTAAGTTTTTATTATTTTTATTTAGTTTTTTAATATGCTTGTTAGGTTTCTATTATCATATAGTTCTATATTTTGTAATTTATTTTTAAACATTATTGAGATAATAGTGATATTATTTTCTTCTTAATATTACATCATAGACAAATTATTTCATTTATTTAACTTATTATCTTAGTTATATCAATTCTCTGTTTTTTTGTTAGAGATTTTGTCTTTAAAATCTATAAACATAAACATTAATATATTACTTTTTTATCTAGATATTAGAGTTTTTCTTTAACATCTAAGTTCTATTCTTCGAGTATCTCAAAGTCTTTTAATTATTTTAATATTTTTTTTAATTTTTTGAAAATTTTTATCTATTTTTATGAATTTATTTTGTTCATATATTGACCTATATATTATGACTATTTATTAATGAATATACTATTATATAGTGTATTAAAAATTAATGATTTTTTTCTTTCATTAAATCTCATCTTTCAAATTTATTTGCTAAAATTAATATTTAGTTTAATTTTTTATTATTAATACTAATAGTAAACTTAGGGCTATGAATTTTAATTTATGATATTTTAGGTTTTCATAGATCATTCTTAATAAAACATTTTTCTTATTTATTATTATATTATATAGCAGTGCTAGTTTTATTATTACGTCAGTTCATCCTCTCTAATCATGTATTTTTATTAATATTTAGATTTCTACTAAATGAATGTATATAATTTTTCTTTCATCCTTATGAGGAAATTTTAATAATTTATCTATAATAATTTTTTTGTCAATTAATGGATAATTATATATTCCACATATGTAATATTAATATCCATTTCTTTATTACTTATTACATGATAAACTACATATTTCATTGAAAATATTTTTCTTATTCTTAAGAATGATGAATCTTTAAATTCATCCCCTTCTTTAATATTTAATCTTACTTTTAGTATTTTTTTTAATTTCTTTTTTACTAATTATCATTTATTGTGAAAAATATCTTGAGATGTTTTGTATTTTTATTTCTATTATTTCTTAATTTTTTATTATTTTTTTATTTTTAAATTTAATATTAACATAATTATTTTATTATTTTAATTAGATATGTAGCTTTCCTTTCATTAATTTAATTATGGTAAAGCTTACAATGTTTTTTATATTTTACAAGAAAATACATAAAATACATAAAATTAAGAGCGTGTATATATGGGTTTGTTTGACTTTAAATTAAAACTATAATCAATCTAAAAAAACTAATCTCGCCTAAACCAATTTTTCCCTATTGTTTTGTTTATTAATATTTTTTTTTAACTTTTGTCTTACAATTTTTAATATTTTGATGTTAATTTTATTATAATCTTTAAATTTAAATTTAAAGGTTTAGATTTTAATCATTTATCTAATATCATTATTTATATTAAATATAGAGTAAAAAAAGATTTAAAAATAAGATAAATAGATAATAATGAATAGTAAATATTTATATAGTAAAATTTACTAATTCTTATATCTAATTCATTTATAATATTATCCATATGGTGCAAATTCTAACTATACAAATATAGAATGCAATATAGTTATAAATTATAATAAATAAATAATTGAATATTATAGAACTAATATCTTATATAAATAAGAAGCAAAAGAAGATATCTATAAGTTCTTGCATAAATTTCTCTTAAATATCCAAACTCTAATGATAAAATTAGGTAAAATTTGTTTATATCACGCTAACAAACTATAAAACAAAATATAATTCTAAAATATTCTTTGAAATAAAAAAAGTTATGCTTTTAAATAAAATTAGAAATATAACAATAAATAATAAAATAAGACATAAAATTCAGATCTTTAATACACAATGTTCATTACAAAATAAAATATGAGAGTAAAATACTTAAATTATATATAAAAAATCAAATTTTAATTATGTTCGAACCTCTAATTTCTAAGCACAAACATAAAGATTAAAAAAAATAATTATACAGAGTTTTTAAACTTTAAATAAGAATATAAAAATAAATGAATTGAATTGTTTTAATTTTTAATCTATTTAAAAAATTAGAATTAAATTAATCAAATATTAATCACTTTTATTAAAAAAAAAAACTAATCAAAATTAATAAAATCTTAAAACCGAACTGGATTAATTTGATTATATCGAATTGGGTTGTTTAGGTGCATTTTGAACGTCCTTACGTAAAATACATAAAATAGAGTTGTTATTTTATAAAAGTTATCCTCGCTTACTTTTTAGCTCAAAAAAGAGAGAAAACTCGTGAAATACACTAAAATTATCTTCAAGCAAAAGACGAGTATTCTTCCATATCATAAATCCTATTAATCTTCGAATTATCAAATCCATGAATTAAATTCCTTTTTGGGTTCTCATTAAATTCCTCATTTTTCCCAACCAAATCAAATGCTTCCTCTCCTTGAACGGCACGATCACCAATTTGCAATTCATCTTCGTTCAGTCTTGTTGAGGAAATAAGTCTCACATCGACCAGGGAATCAGTAGAAGAGCTGGTTATAAGCTTGGGTAGTCTTCACCCTTACAAGCGCGTTTTCAAGGGATGAGTTAGGCCTAAGTGAATCAACATGGTATCAGAATATGACTCCTTGGCGGTGGAGGAGCTACCTGGCACTACCACCCGTGGTAACAATAAGACCACCATCGTCCGTCGACACAGTCGATGTGAGAGAGAGTGTTAAAGAAATAAGTCCCACATCGACCAAGGAACCAACAGAAGAGCTGGTTATAAGCCTGGGAAGTCCTAACCCTTGCAAGCGCGTTTTCAAGGAATGAGTTAGGCCCAAGTGAATCAACAAGTCTTAGTGATACTGGCAGTTGAATCAACAGGCAGATCAAACTTGTCATCACCACGTTCAAACAAATCACAAACATAATGCCACCCAATTGAATCGCCATTTGATGTAATCCAGCTGAAGTTCTACCATTTTGAAGCCTATACGTTAAGCCAATGTATTTCTCCCAATCGAGCACCATGTAAAACAGTCGACATAGCTTTGGCACAGCCAAAAAGCTCGTCAAAATCCCACCTAAGGTCCCTACAATGGCGTGAGTGTGAAAATTGCCATCAGGTTGTCGATTGCTTTCAAAAAGTTGACCTTTTTATGAAGCACCATCATTGTGTAGAAAGGAATACCTCCTGATACAATTCCCATTAGTATGGCAACCCAACATTGAGAGACTCCTACATTGAGTTTTGGTCAATATTTTTGCACATAACCTGTTTGATAAAATGCTCAGATAAATTACTACTTATGGCTTTATGCCTTCTACCTACAGCTGGAGTGATACATACCAAGCCAGTGATCATTCCTTGTACAGCGCCAACGACAGAGGGCTTGTCGAATACAAACGTGTCGAGGATGACCCAAGTGACCAAGCTAGTGGCTATGCAAATGTGTGTGTTGAGGACGGCGGGAGACGCATCAATGCTGGCCACGAAGGGACCTTCGCCGTTGAATCCTGTTCAACCCATCCAAAGCAGGCCTGCACCTGCAATCATTAGAATTATGTTGTTTGGTGTAGAGCTCTCTCTGTCCTTTTCAGTTCTTGGCCCTACCTGAATTTGTCATTAATTCAGCTACCTTCAAGTAAGAAAATTTAGTGTCACGTCAATTTTTAACAAGCTTATTTTTCGTTTGTTTTTGTTAAGGAAATAAGTCCCACATCGAGCAAGGAACCATTAGAAGAGCTGGTTATAAGCCTGGGAAGTCCTAACCCTTGCAAACGTGTTTTTAAGGGATGAGTTAGGCCCAGGTGAATCAACATGGTATCAGAGCAGGACTCCTTGGCGATGGAAGAGCTACCCGGTACTACCACCCGTGGCAGCAATAAGACCACCACCGTCCATCGACACAATCGATGTGAGGGGGAGTGTTGAGGAAATAAGTCCCACATCGACCAGTGAACCAGCAGAAGAGCTGGTTATAAGCCTGGGTAGTCCTCACCCTTGAGAAGAATTTGTGAGCGTACCCCCTCATAGCTTGAATCGAGCTTGGCAAGGAAGGTGAAAATTCCATTCTGTTCCTCTCTTCTTTTGATTTCATCAAGATCGACTGTAAGAGGTCGATACACTCTAATCTCTTCCTTCTTTTTTTAGATTTGGCTGAATAGTTCGGTGAGAGATTGATTTTGTTGTTGTAACTGTTGAAGTTCTTGTTGAAGTTGATAAATAAGAGAGTAATTTTTCTTTTTTCCGAACATTGTCTCGACTTTAACCCACATATCTTGAGCTGTATCTAGATATGTCATGAGATCAGAGATGTGGAGTTCCATGGTTGCCACTTGCCAGTAACCAACTCATGAATAGATTGTCACTCTTTCTTCATTCTAAAATTTCTTTTTTTTCTTCAACTATTGGGTGTGTTGGATCTTCGGCTTTTGGTTTTGATTTCTTACCAGTGACATGCTCAAATTTGTCTCTGCCGATTAGACCAAAAGTCACTTAACGTGCCCAAAGATGATAATTTTTTACCATTTAGCAGCACACTTGTAAGTCTTTCTATATGTTGTGACATTTTCTAGATTTCTTGAACTGATATAGTTCTTGTTTATGGGATTGATTTGGAACAAGATCAAATCTGCTCTGATACCATATTGATTCACCTGAGCCTAATTCATCCCTTGAAAACGCATTTATAAGGGTGAGGACTGTACAGGCTTATAACCAACTCTTGTGTTGGTTTTCTAGTCGATGTGAGACTTATTTCCTCAACACTCTCCCTCACATCGACTATGTCGACGGACGGTAGTGGCCTTATTGTTACCACGGGTGGTAGTGCCGTGGTTCATAGGAATTTTACCACTTTCTTCTCTGTTCAGTTCTCCTTTGTTTCTTGTGAAAGTTCAGATGGCGCCTAAGAAACCCGCTGAGAAGAAGCCGGCTGCTGAAAAGCCAGATGAGGAGAAGAAAACAACCGTCGTCTAGAAAGCGCCGGCGGAAAAGAAGTCAAAGGCTGGCAAGAAACTCCCCAAAGAAGGCGGTGGTTCAGCCGGAAATAATAAGAAAAAGAAGAGGACTAAAAAGAGTATTGAGACGTACAAGATCTACATCTTCAAGGTGTTGAAGCAGGTTCACCCAGACATCGGGATCTCAAGCAAAGCCATGGGCATCATGAACAGTTTCATCAACGATATCTTTGAAAAGCTTGCTCAGGAATCTTCAAGACTTGCCAGGTACAACAAGAAGCCTACTATCACTTCTCGGGAGATCCAGACTGCGGTGAGACTTGTGCTTCCTGGTGAGTTGGCCAAGCACGCAGTTTCTGAGGGTACTAAGGCGGTGACAAAGTTTACTAGCTCTTGAAGGAGTGGGGTCTGTTGGTAACTCTAGTTATATGATTTAGTTGATTGTGAAGAAAATACCAAAGGAAGATGTTGAAATAGGATCAGTGTTTTTATATTCCCTATTTTCTTGTGTTTTATTTTGTTATTTGTTAGTTTTAAGATGTAAGTATTGATCTTTAATTATGATTGAAATGAAATAACTTATTTTCGATAAAAAAAATATTGAGAAAATAAGTCCTACATCGACCAAGAAACCAGCAGAAGAACTTGTTATAAATCTGGACAATCCTAACTCTTACAAGTGCGTTTTCAAGGGATGAGTTAAGTTTAGATGAATCAACATGGTATCAGAACAAGACTCTTTGGCGGTGGAGGAGCTACCCGGTACTATCACCCCGTGGTAATAATAAGACCACCATCATCTGTCGACACAGTCGATGTGAGGGAAAATGTTGAGAAAATAAGTCCCACATCGACCAAGGAATCAACAGAAGAACTGGTTATAAGTTTGGACAATCTTAACCCTTACAAGTGCGTTTTTAAGGGATAAGTTAGACTCAAGGAAATCAACAGTTTTGCTTTCCACTTTTGTGTATCCTGATATAATATCAAACTATCTATATGACAGATGCTAATTCATTGTAAAACAATAAAACTGCTCGTATTTGCATTTCTGACTTATGTAGAAAGATTCAACATTTCATCAGTTTAATATTATTGGTGAAAATGGGCGTGGTTGTTGATATTATAGAAATGTCTATTCATATCAACTTGCGTATGTTATGTGACTCTGGATGTATAAGTGCCTTATGAGATTAATAATAACAAACCATTCTAATCTGTCCAAACTTTAATTTAAACGTATATTTTTTATTTTTACCACACAAGTTATACATTTAAGGCTGGGTTGCTTTGAATTCTGGGAATTTTTTGACCATTCCAATTGTTTGGAGTTTTTTTGAAACATGTTCAAAGTGGCAATCAATATGCTTGCATTCTGCATATTATAAAAATGAAAACTACTTTGGTAATTATTACTATTTTTTCGAAGTAGTACCCTGCTAATTATAATGCATATTTTTCCCATTTATGCTGACAGTCCAAAGTCACTTACCCAAAATGCTGCAGTGAAACCAGCAACACCAGCAGAGAGATGAATAACATAACCCCCGGCAAAGTCTATAACCCCAAGCTTAGCTAACCATCCATCAGGGGACCATATACTATAGGCAGCCACTGTGTATGAGAAGGTAAGCCATAGTGGTACAAACAACATCCATGCCCGGAAATTCATCCTTCCCAATAGAGCACCTGCTATTAAAATCAATGTAATCCCTGCAAATACCCCTTGATAAAACACCATTGTTGCTGTAGGAAAAAACCCTAGGAATGCCTGTTCCAAAAGAAATTTGTCGTCTAAAGCCATATCTGGCATTCCTAAGAAAAAGACAAGCTTTTTGCCAAATGACATGTTGTATCCCCACCCTACCCAACATATGAGAACCACTGCAAAGGCATAGAATGCCATGATGGAAGAATTTACTGCCCATTTCCTTTTGACCATGCTTCCATAGAGGATTACAAGTCCTGGAATGCTTTGAAGGGTAACAAGTGTGGCTGCTGTGAGCTGCCCTGCGTTGTCACCCTTGTTCATCCATTCAGGGTTCGCCTCATCCGGGTTAAGGTTTGCTGGAAGTTCCATCAAGTTTTACTGGTAATTTCTTGATTGGAATAAGAATAAGAAGAAACACAATTTCCAAGAGATAAAGGATGGTATTGCTTTTATAATAATTACATTGGGAGAGTGGTAGATTTAGAATTTATATACAACAAGGGCATCATATGCACTAAAAATCGCATTAGTTACTTTTTCTATTGTTACTTGTTTTTAATTAAAAAAATGCTATATGTATTCCATTTTAGTATAAATATGTTTAAATTATAGAGTTTTTTTTAGATATTTATTGTTAAAAGTTTTTAAAATTTAGGTGAAACATAGTTTTATTTTATATATCAAATTTATCTATAATTTTATAAATATTACACTTAAAAATTTATTTGTCGAGAGTTGAGGTATGAGATATGTCCTTCATCACCTCCAAATAGATCCGTCCCAATACTTGGGACTTAGGAGTTGAAATTGTTTGTGTGTATTTGTTTCTGCTGTCCTAAGGTCGGCAGAGTTGACAAGTGCCTGGCTTGAAATGTTAACTTTCTTCTCGGTTAGGTGAATTAGCACTGCTAATTGTCTTAATACTAGAGCATGTGGCGCAAAACCATCAACCAAAACTACAAAATAGGGGCATCAAGAGTAAGGGACAAAGAGGATGGACTTATTAGTCGTGCAGGATCTTCACAAGTCCTGTTTTAAACATTGTCCTGGAATCTACCTTAACATAAAACTCCTGTAAATTTGTTCTGAATTAATTTATGGTTATTTCTCGACTATTATTTGATATTGGCTCTATAATTGGGGGTGACAATTCAGAACTTATTGATAAGAGTCATTTTCTCATATTTTAAGTCACGTATAAACCATACTAAATACTGAGTTGAACTTTATTTGAAGTATATATGCTGTCTTGGCAAAGTACTTTGTTACTTTTGGTAGGGGTAAAAAAGAAAATACTCTGTAATGCCAGTGAATTTGAAGATTTTGATTTCAATGTTACCCAGACATGTAATGAGCATTCACTAGTCAGTAGTCAAATGGCAAATGGTATATGAATCATATCATTTTCTTGGCAATAGGCAAATACATGCTTTTATCTTATAATCTTATAAATATTATAAAAGAATACTTTTTAAAAAATATTATTGTTTTATACTCAAGACAATTCCAACCTTAAAAATTATGAAATGTTATAAAATAATTAGTTTATAATTCTTTTTACATATTTATTTAAATATGTGAAATAATCTAATTGATTTACTTCTTATTTAATAACGGTTAAAAGTTGTTAGAAAGTATACATTTGAATAATTAATTATAGTTATAAAATTCTTATTTAATTATAATTAGATTATTTAATTAGTTGTACATGAATTCTTAATATTAGTAACTTTTGTGAAACAAAAAAGAATATCCATCAATTTTTTTCCTAATAAATTACCATCGGTTTGTTAAAGTTGGTAAACTCTTAGTACCTTTTAATATTTTAAGTCTCCATCTGGCATTGAAAATAGATATTGTAGGTCATCTAACCCGGTCTTCGTCTTCTCCTTCTTTCAATTAAGTTAATCACATTTTAATGAAATTAATTCTATCAATTCAATAACATAAATTGTTTTGCACCGGATAAGCATTTTATTTTGAAGTTTTCTTTATCTTTAACATTTTCAAGATGTATATTTATTATTATATCATATGTTACAAATATAACTAACAAAAAAGTAAAAGGCATAATCTCGCTATTGTACTTGTACTTACTTATCTATATGGAATTGGGTTAGAAGACACGATTACATATTTGTATTATTATAATATATGTCTTTAGTTTAAAAATTTTGGTAACATTTTAATAAAAATCGAGAATATAATATATATAATCTTCATTTTATTAATAACTGTAATCATAAATTAAATTATAAAAAATTATTTAAATATATAAAAATAAATTTATATAGTCACGATTATTAAATAAGTGTGATTATAATTAAAATAATAGAGTTTTTAATATTTTTAAAATTAAAATCAAATAATATACTATATAACATTCATTTAAAAGAAATACAAAAATTACTTTACAATTTTTTTATTTTTCTCTGTTAATTTAATTTAATGTGTTTTATTTCTTTTATAATATATATCTTTTTTCCTCTTTCTTCTTTTTGTCCATTTTTTCACTTTTTTTTCTTTTTCCCTCGCACTAATCTATTTCTTTAATTAATTTTCTAGCGCTCTCGCTTTCTCTTTTTCTTATCTTATCTTTTCTTTTCTAGCCTTCCTTCGCATTTTCATCCCTTTCCCCAAATAGGGTTGCGCCTTCATGAAATTTCCCTCTCTACCCCAACAACTTGCTCATTTTTCTTTCCTTTTTCGACCGGTACCAATAGCTCGCTCGATCATTACTAGCAACTTCTTTTCCCTTATCTTCTTCATTTTCTCTCTATTTTTTTTCTTTTCCTTTTTTCCTGTTCACACCTCGTCAACCGGTCGTTTGTACTGTTGTCGCTTGTAACCCAACTCTAGGTATGTGTGATTCCTTTTTATTTTACCATATCAATTCATATATGTATTGATTCTTAGTGGATTTAGGTCTCTATGCATAATACAATTTAATTAGGGTTATGCATTTCATGTATAAATCTATATTTTTTACTGTAATTTCTTAGAGTAGAGCGTTTTGTGCACCTATTGACCATCAAGTATGTATAATGAGTCATTTTTTTATGATAAGATAGTGTTATTTTTTTATGGTGTTCTCTGATAATTGCCTCTTTATTTTTTTTCATTGTATTGTGTAAAAACAGAGTTGTAACATAGAGATTTAGGATATGTATGTTGTTGCTCATTTTAGATTATGAAACTCTCTATACATGTCAACACTATAGTTATTTGTCTTTATAGAAAAATCATGTATTAGTTTATTATCTTTTTAAATTATATATATATATATATTGTCTGATTTTTATTCAATAAAAAATTTACTTAAAATAATACATTTTAAATTTATAATAATAAAAATAACAGTGTAAATAATAACCATTAAAAGTAGAACTAACCCCTAGTTTGATGGATAGATATAATAAAAAATCTGATTTATAGGATTTGACGATGGATATGATTAAAGTTCCTTCACTCAACAATCCAAACTCTTCTTTGGACATCTTTAGAAGTTGTTGTAATATGTTACGGGCTAGATATTTTAAAGACATCACAAAACGTCTCTCGTATGTAGTGTACACAACAAAATGACCTTTTTGATCATAGTCATCTCTAACAAAGTTTGATATTTTCTTCTTGTAAATGGAAGTTACTGTTTGGCACTTGGTTGCTATCTTGATCAGTTTCTTGGGGCTAATCATGTTGTTAGATCCCACTCTGTATACAAAAGAAGCACAATGGGGACTTAGGGTACTATTTGCTTTTGCTTTGATGAATGGTATGTGATGATGAAAATGTTTAATGGGGTACTATTAATTTATATGTATTTCACAAGAGCTTTCCTTGTTTGTGGGTTCACCTGTGTTGGGATTAACGATGCAATAGCAGTTGGAAAAGATGTTTGCATAGTCATTAGTTATTGATGTTCGGCAACCGACTGATGAAGCAAGAACACAAGTTTTTTTATTATTTATTTTAGTCTTGAAGATAAAAGACATAGTAGGCCTTGTCTTTTTTCGTTAAATTTACGATGCAGATTTAGAAGCCTAAACTTGTTTTTAACCTAATTTGCAAAACATGACATGTAAAATTATAAAAATAATGATTTTAAAACCTATAATAATAAAAAAAACACCCCAATAACATTAAATAAGATCAAATTAGATGACATTTAATATTAAACGAATCTAAATAATTTTAGTTCAATTTAAATGATATTCAATTAGACGGTATTTAAAATAATATGATGTATCAGACTTTTTTTTATAGTGAAAAATGTATAATGTATATATAAAGAGTACTATTTTTATGATAACAAATTTTAAGAGTGTTATTTTGTTATTTTTCCGTTACCTTCCCAAATTATGCAAATGCAACATAGTACTGTTTTAGAAAACAAATTTGCCTACATAAGCAAACATATACTTCAACAAATGTCAAGGTAAAAGGTTGATCCTATAGAATGCAAGTTGAAGAAAAATATATTGGATTATGGAATCCGAATAATTGATTTGGTACTCCTAAGCTGAATGAAAGGTGTATTATGTACTTATTACATTTGAGAGTGTCCATCAAACTAGGGGTTAGTTTTCCTTTTGCTGGTTATTATTGATGCACGATGAGTAGCTTAGTTAAAATGGAATAGATTTCTTACTATTGTGAATAAATAGGATTTAAACAAAGAGAAATCAAAGTTATCTATTATTATTGACAACAAAAAAGGAAGCTCAAAGGAAAAATCGATGCACAAAATAGTTTCTAAGAAGTCTGCTTTGGTACCAATAAAAAAACCAATTTTATATACATATGATCAAACTAGTGTTTTTCTAAGCATGTTAGATTTCTTATAATTGCATGCTTAGCTACATCTTCGGTTAATGGTCTTGTTATTAAAGTTTCAATAGAAGTTCAAATGTTAGGTAATGAATTGCCTATTTTTCTATCAGTTGAGTGTGTAGAATAATTTTACACTAAGATGGAGATTGACTATTCAATTGTTAGATTGTAGATACGGTTAGTTTATTTGATTTTAATTCATTTTTAATTTTATGATAAGTTAAAAGTTACATATTTTATTATGATTGTTATTTTGTCATTAATTTGTGAACTTTTTTCGTAGGCGATGCTAGGATGAGTTGAAAAGGAAGCATTTGAATAATGTGATTAAATTTAATTATCCAAGTTGGCTATATATCATTAAAAAAAAAGAGAACACGTATTCATATCGTGAGACAAGTTTTTGAAAGGATGCAAAATACTCAAGAGAGAGATAAGTAGATTATTCCATATAATGGAGGGTAAGTGGGTTATTATAACATTTATGAAAAATTATGTTATGTAATAAAATGCAATTACCAATATATATCTTATTATAAATTGATGTAGGTACCATTGGATCTTAATTGTGTACCAATCATTCAAAAATACCATTTATATATTATTTGGATTCAATGTGGGGTGAAGTGTTCTCTCATATTGAAAACATTATGAATGAATAAGTTATATTTTTTTTATTAATTTAATGTTCTTGTAAACATTAAGTTTAATTTATCTTCACAAGTAACTCTTATTTATTTTTCCTTCATTATATAAAGTTCATATTATGTTGAATGGTCATCAAAATCAAAGGTCTCAAGGTTTGCCAATATGGTATAGAATGAGAGTAACTTATAAATGCATGGTTTATTAAACTCCATAAATTCAAATTTGTTAGATTTTTCATATTTATTTATATTCACTATAAGTACTAATAATATTTATTGATAATATCTATGTAATATCTTTTTAATTAGTTAATAAATATTAAGCGTACAATTCAATTTTCATTCTAATTTACAGTGTCCTAAGCAAGATGATTTCGTAACTTGTGGGTATTATGTCTTTATATTTATGAGGATAATTATTGTCAATCCACTTGCTTCTATTATTGACTTGGTAATAATTTAAGTAATTTTGTGTATTTTCATTTCTTGTTTTAATTTTGATTTAACTTTTTATTTATCAAAATAGGTGGTTAATTAGCTAACAATATCTTAAAATGTGTATACATTATAGCTTAATCATGAAGGAATTTACATTGATAATGAAGTTGATGAGATGTGAAATGAGTGGGTAGAATTAATAAATCGATTCTTACAACTATAACCCACCATATAGTCAAATAAAAAGCTAAGGTGAATACTTATATAACTAATTTCTGTTTGTATTGATTTCCAATTCTATCTGTTTGTATTGATAACAAAATAATATTTCAAGTTAAGAGATTGAGGTGGAATTTTAGAGGAAATCAAGAAATTGTTTTAGATGGGTTGTTAGTGGATATGATGTGGGATGTTCATGAATGATTTTTTAATCCAAAATCTGGATTTGATGTTTCATTTTTAGAACAAGAAGTGGAATGGATAGTAGACTTTGATTAGAAGAGAAGATTTTGGAGCAAAAAGATCAAGATAAATCTAAATTTTCCTTGTTAATTTCTACTTATAAGAAAATTTGAATGGTTTGATTTTAAAAATCTCAACTTTAATTTCAGTGTTTTCATATATAACATACACGTTTTAGTTTTATTTTATTTATTATCTGGTTGCATAACCAATAAGTTCAGTTCTGCTTGTGTTTTCATTAATAGCTTTTGAGTTATAAATGTATAGGTTACAATGTCAAGGATAAATATTATATTATTCAATTGACTCCCTTCCTTTGTCTCTCTGTTCTTTCAAGTTGATATAGGTAGTACTAAATAATAATGCAATTGTTGTTATTGATATGGGTAGTACTAATTTCATTGAATTGTCTCTCAAGTTTTCGTATTAGATTGAGTACCATAAATTTACTTAGAAGCTAGATATGTATTTCAACTTTCACCCTTGAACATGTTCTAGAACTTATTATGGGCCATTTGTTGTATATATATGTAGGAATAGATGTAGATTGAAGAACTTATTGTGGAAATCTGAGGTATTGCTTATATTCATGAAATCTGGATGTTAGTGCTTATATTCAGAGATATTGTCACACGGTGTCATTTATTATAGACAGTTTTATGACACTATAATCATGGTGTAACTTATATATTAAGAATAAATAGGTAGAAAGGACTCTTGTGTTCTGCATGTTGTATATGCAAGATTATATTCATGGAATCTAGATATTGGTATGCTCATATTAGATGCTGTTTTTATGAGGAAATTAATGTACATAGTAGATGCTATCAAGGAAGAAGATTTTGAAGAAAATCATTACAATGAGACATGCAAAATATTTTCAGATTGATTTAGAATGTAGAAAATTTGATTAGTTATATTAGTAAATTTTATTATGTATATTTTTATATTTTTGGAACACTTTAATTAGCCAGTTATATTAAGATTTTATTATGTTTAGTGTATGTATTAAACTCTTAATGTAATATCTCTCTTAAGTTTAATATAATGACTCTTAATTTTCTCAATTTATTTTAATTTATATTTAAAAATTAGATTAATTGAGATGTATATGGTCACAGTTTAAGTGTAACCAAGACAATAGATATCATTTTGATTACAATTCTATTACCTCGGTTATTAGAAAACTGAGGCCATAGATACACCCTATGGTCTCAATTTTCTAATAATTGAGGTCATAAATACAACTTATGCCCTCAATTTCATAATAACAGAAGCCATAGGTAACGACCTATGGTCTCTCTCACTTATGCCTCGATTCTTATAACCATGGTCATATACTTATAATAAAGGTTAAAAACCAATGCCATAGGGAGGTATTGTAATAGTGTTGACCTACGATTATAGAAACCACATAATGTTCGAATAATAAGCTCTACTACTCTTTTAGTTTAATTCCATTATTAAAGTGAAAGAACAAAATTATCTAGGATATGAGTACGTAGGTTACCCAATTACCCACCTACTCTATCTCTAATTTATACAAATTAATTCGATTTGATCTGAAGTATGTTAAGATATGGGAGTAAAATTATAAGCAATGATAATGAATTTGAAGATCATTAATGTTATACTAAGGTGATATTGTCTCTTTGCCTTCCTAAATGTGTTATTTTGAACCTACTTTTTTGGGAAGTAGTTACTAATAGTCAATTTTTAAAAATATAAGGGTTTTATCACCTTATATGTAGGACTCATACAGTTTACTTTCCTCCCATTTTACTGGAGAATTTTAGACCTCTCCTTGATTTAACATTACTTCTACTTGTTTCCTTCGCTTCCTATAATTTTAGTAGCTCGTATGCTTTTATTTTCCTTCCTCTTTGACATTTATAACTGGCCAACTCTCTTTGATTTGTTAATTTTAGGTTGATTCTCATCTCTTTTGCACCTCTTTTCCTTTTAATTTTGTCCTCTTCCTTTCTGCATGTATCTTGTTCTTGACTTTTTGCCACATTTTATTTTAATTTGTAGTGAAGCTCGAGCTCTTCATATTCTTTATCAGATTATCTCTTAAGATCTAATATCGAGAACTCTTTATCATGGATTTCCTCCATAACATTACCCAAGGACACTAGTGCCCATCCCCTATTGAGCCATTTAGAAGAGCAAAATAGCACCTGGATCATAAACTTGATTTATTATTTTCTACAAGTCACTTCTTATTACTTTTAGATTATCTTAAACTTTGTTTATTGTATCAATAAATGCTAGTAGTTGTAGAAGATGATTTAGTAAGAATGAGACTAATAAATACAAGTAAGTATGGTTAGTATTTTGTAGGTGTGAGACTAATTAATGTAAGTAGATGGAGAAGTAAGAGTGTGACTAATAAATGCTAGGTATAGTTAGTATTTTGTATGTACGAGACTAATTAATGTAAGTTGTTGGAGAAGTAATTTAATGAGTGGTTGTGAGGTGTAGAGAAGTGTTTTTGGAAGCCTATAAATAAAACTTCTTTAGGACCATTTGTAATTAAGAAAAATTAAGAGCTTCTAAGAGAGTGAAAAGGCAAAGTCTAAATAAGAGTGAGTTGTATCTTGTATTTTGAGTGAGAGTGCTCTTATAATATTTCTTTGAGTTTGAATAAAGGTTGTTTGTATGAGTGTTTTATTTCCAACAAAGTGGTATCAGAGCAGTAGTTGGAAATATAAACTATTTTATATCAAATCGAAGCTCTCGACGAGACGAATCCAACGCCACCAGAATCATCTCGATCGGAGTGCAGATGCACCGCCAAGTGCTGCCAGAAGGTGCTATTAGAAAGTGAGTCAACTTATCGAGTTGGAACCGAGTCCAACCGAGTTGACCGAGCCGTGAAGCATGTTGACCAAGTTGTTGACCAGTAAGTTTGACCATTGATAAGAGAGGATTGACTTTAACCATTAATCGAAAAATTCTCGGACTTCCTCCCACATTTTTTCGATATTCTGAATTCATCCATGTGATCAGATTTTGCAAATTCTTACTACATTGAGAGTTATGGAAAATGGAGGTTTGTCGTCATTTCAAGTCCTAGTACTCAATAACATCAATTACAATAATTGGAGTATCAAAATGAAAGCACTTTTGGGTGCGCACGATGTATGGAAAGTTATGGAGAAAGGTTTTAGTGAGCCTGTAGAAAAAAACTACTCTAACTCAACCACAAAAGGATTATTTGAAGGACTTGAGAAAGACAGACAAGAAAGCTCTCTACCTCATCTATCAAGTCCTGAATGATGATGGTTTTGAGAAGATCTCAAGTGAAATCTTCTCCAAAGCAATATAGGATAAGCTTTGAACTTCTTTCGAAGAAGTCGAGAAAGTGAAGAAAGTTTGTCTCTAAACAATAAGAGGTGAATTTAAATCTTTATATATGAAAGCTTTTGAGTCTATTTCTAATTATTTCTCAAGAGTCATAATAGTTTCTAATCAATTGAAAAGAAAAGATGAGACATTGGAAGATGTACGAACAATTGAAAAAATACTTCATTTTTTGATCCTAAATTTGAGTATATCATTGTAACAACTAAATAAACTAAAGATTTGAAAGTAATGACGATTGAGCAACTTCAAGGATCGTTGAAAGATTATGAAGAAAAGCATAAGAAAATGCAAGGGATCAATAAACAACTCCTCAAGACGCAACTCAAGGAGAAAGAAGAAATCCAAGGCTATGACAGAAGTCAACATGGTCATGGTAGAAACCAAGGCCCAGGATGAGGAAGAGGCCACAGTCATGGAAGAGGTTGGAACTACAACAAAAATCTCAATGCCAGCTACGAAAAAGGAAAAAGCTCATCAAGAGGTCCTAAGAGAGGCCATTCAAATTGGAGGTATGATAAATCTCAAGTTCAATATTATAATTGTTAGAAGTTTGGCATTATGCTTCAGAATATAGAGTTCCCAACAACAAGATCGAGGAGAAGAACAACTATGTAGAAGCTAAGACTGAGGAGAAAGAAAGGTTGTTCTTAGCATACCAAGACACCAACGGAGGACACGAGAACACGAGAACACTTGGTACCTGGACACCGGTGCAAGTAACCATATGTGTGGTAAAAGAAGTATATTCATAGAACTTAACAAATCAGTAAATCGCCATGTCTCTTTTGAATATTATTCGAAAATATCGGTGAAAGGGAAAGGTAACATTCTTATTCAAGCAAAATATGGTATTCATCAGATAATTTCAAATGTCTACTATATGCCTAATATGAAAAGCAATATCTTAAGTTTCGGTTAACACTTAGAAAAAGGCTATGATATTCACGTGAAAGATTATAGCCTTTTTATAAGGGATGGCCAAGGAAATCTAATTGCCAAGGTGAAAATGGCAAAGAATAGAATGTTTACTTTGAATATTCAAAATGATGTTGCAAAGTGTTTAAAGGCTTGTTACAAAGTTACATCTTGGCTATGGCATCTTTGGTTTGGGCATCTCAACTTTGGAGGACTAGAGCTATTGTCTAAAAGGGAAATGGTGAAAGGATTACCCCACATCAATCATCCAAACCAACTGTGTGAAGGTTGTTTACTCGGGAAGCAGTTTAGAAAGATTTTTCTGAATGAATCTAACACAAGAGCTCAAAAGTCACTTGAACTCATTCATACTGATGTGTATGGACTCATCAAGCCAAGTTCTCTTGGTAAAAATAATTATTTTCTTCTCATCATTAATGATTTTTCAAGGAAAATTTGGGTTTATTTCTTGAAATAGAAATCCCAAGCTTTTGAAGTATTCAAAAAGTTCAAAGCCACTATGGAAAAAGAAACTGGTCGTACGATCAAGGCATTGCGATCAGATCGAGGAGGAGAATTTACTTTCAAGGAGTTCCAAGAGTTTTGTGTATCAAATGGAATCAGATGCCCACTAACCATGCCACGATCCCCCCAACAGAATGGTGTTGTAGAAGGAAAGAACAAAACCATTCTTGATATGGCACGAAGCATGATTAAAAGTAAGAGAACACCTAAGGAGTTTTGGGTAGAAGCAGTAGCTTGTGCAGTCTACCTATCAAACCGATCTCTAACAAGAAATGTGTTTGGGAAGACACCACAAGAAGCATGTAGTGGAAGAAAACCAAGAATATCTCATCTCAGAGTCTTCAGAAGTATAGCTCATGTACATGTACCAGACGAGAGAAGAACCAAGCTAGATGATAAAAGTGAGAGTTTCATCTTTATCGGCTATGAATTAAGTTCAAAGGGATACAATCTGTACAATCTAGAAAACAAAAAGATTGTAATTAGCCGAGATGTGGTATTCAATAAAGATGGAGAATGGGATTTTGGCTCACATATAGATGATTTCAATTTCTTTCCACACTTTGAAGAAGTACATACAGAGTAACCTGGAGAAATTCAACAAGAGCCAATGACTCCACCTACTTCACCAATGCCAACCACTCACGAAGACCCGTCATCTTCATCATCTTCGAGTGGAAATGAAAGAGTCGTGACACATACACGAAGTCTTCAAGATCTCTATGAGGTAACAGAATAACAAGATAATCTTACCTTATTTTATCTCTTTGCTGATTGTGAACCAGTGAGCTTTCAAGAAGCTGCACAAGAGAAGAAGTGGAAAGATGTGATGGATGAAGAAATCAATGCAATTGAGAAGAATGACACATGGGAACCCATTTCATTTCCTAAAGGGCACAAGGAAATAGGTGTCAAATGGGTGTACAAGACAAAGATAAATGAAAAGATAGAAATCGAAAGGCACAGGGCGAGACTATTAGCAAAAGGTTATAGTCAAAGAGCTGGAATTGACAATGATAAGGTATTCATTCCTATTGCCCGGTTGGAAACTATTAGACTAATCAATTCTATGGAAACCCAAAACAATTAGAGGATACATCAAATGGATGTGAAGTCTGCCTTCTTAAATGGAGTCCTCGAAAAGAAGTCTACATACACCAACCATTAGGATACGAAGACAAGGTGTTAAAGTTGAAGAGAGCTCTCTATGGGTTGAATCAAAAAGCAAGATCATGGAATACTCGCATCGACAAGTACTTCCTCAAAAAAAAAAAATTCCCTTATGAACATACGCTCTATGTCAAAGTTAAAAATGGAGAGATTCTGATTGTGTACCTGTACGTGGATGATCTCATCTTCACCGAAAGTGACCCAAGCATGTTTGAAGAATTCAAGAGAGTGATGCCCCAGGAGTTTGAGATGACCGACATCAGACTGATGGCATACTACCTCGGTATAGAAGTCAAGCAAAAAGAAAAAGGTATTTTCATCTCCTAACAAAGCTATGCAAAGGAAATACTCAAGAAGTTTAAGATGAATGATTGCAAGCCGGTAAACGCTCCAGTGGAATGTGGAGTCAAGCTATCCAAGTATGATGAAGGAGAAAATGTAGATCCGACTTTCTTCAAGAGTTTAGTTGGAAGCTTACGTTATTTGACATGCATAAGACCTGATATCCTCTATACTGTTGGACATGTGATTTGATATATGGAGAATCTAACAACCACTCATTTCAAGACTACTAAGAGAATCCTACGCTACATCAAAGGTACAATTGATTTTGGTTTGTTATACTCATTTTCTAATTATTGCAAACTTATTGGATATAACGATAGTGATTATGACGGAGATATAGATGATCGAAAGAGCACCATAGGGTTTGTGTTCTTTATAGGAGATACTGTATTTATGTGGATGTCGAATAAGCAACTGATTGTCACTTTGTCCAATTGTGAAACTGAGTACATAGCTATAACCTCAACTTTTTGTCATAGGTTTGGCTGAAAAATTTATTGAAGGAGCTAAACATGGCATAAAAAGAACCAACAAAAATTTGTGTTGATAACAAGTCAGCAATTGCTTTGGCAAAGAATCCATTCTTCCATGATTGAAGCAAACACATTGATACTCACTACCACTATATAAGGGAGTACATCGCCAGAAAGGATATACAAGTCGAGTATGTCAAGTCACATGATCAATATGTTGACATTTTTACCAAGCCACTAACAAGCGAAGACTTCATAAGATTAAGGAACTTACTAGGGGTCACAAGATGAAGTTTAAGGGGGAGGGGGTGTTAGATCATAAACTTGATTTATTATTTTCTACAAGTCACTTATTATTACTTTTAGATTATTTTAAACTTTGTTTGTTTTATCAATAAATGCTAGTAGTTGTAGAAGATGATTTAGTAAAAGTGAGACTAATAAATGCAAGTATATATGGTTAGTATTTTGTAGGTGTTAGACTAATTAATGTAAGTAATTGGAGAAGTAAGAGTAAGACTAATAAATACAATTAGGTATGGTTAATATTTTGTAGATACGAGACTAATTAATATAAGTAGTTGAAGAATTAATTTAATTAGTGGTTGTGAGGTGTAAAGAAGTGTTTTTGAAATCCTATAAATAGAACTTCTTTAGGACCATTTGTAATCATGAAAAATTAAGGGCTTCTAAGAATAAAGAAACAAAACCTAAATAAGAGTGAATTGTATCTTGTATTTGAGTAAGATTGCTTTTGTAATATTCTTTAAGTTTAAATAAAAGTTGTTTGTGTAAGTGTTTCATTTTCAACACCTTGATGGCTTCCCAAGAATCTTACCGGCTCATTGTTCTTTTCAAATTTCTTTTGGTATCTTTGTACCTTTGCCCCCAGAAAAATCCAACAAAAGTAAAGGAAAATGAGAGCCAATTGGTCGGGCAAAAAATTATCGATGCGCCGCCTGACTAAAGTTGATGCTTTAAGGACAAGAGAAGATTACAACATCCCTGCAGACGTTAAAATAATGTTGCACATGGCCAATTCCTTTGAAGGTAAAGAACCTCCTCTACCTTTCATGAAATTTCCTTATATATTGAACTAAGATTTCCATTTTTCAATTTACTCCTCCGAGTCCCGTTCTTTGTTCTTGTTTTCCTTTTCGCCAAAAGCTCAAAATCAGGCGGTGAAATCAATCAACGGGCGACAGCAAAATCAGGCGGAGGTGGTGAAATCAGTCAACGGTAGATAGCAAAATCAGGCGGCAAAATAAGAAGAAAAAACTAGGCTATGCAAGAGGAAAATAACAGTTATCTGAGAAGGTAGATATATAAGTGTGGGATGTAAATAAAATGGGCTTTTATTTATCAAAATAAACTGGAGTTTTGTTGAGAAATTGGACTGAAATAATAAAATATATGTATTAATTTATTTTTTCTAAAAATTTTGCCTGGATTGAAACCAGTCCCGGTCTTTTATCGTACTATGTCAGTAATAGTGTATATTTGAGTTATTAATTTTAGTGTAAAAAAAATAAAAATTCAACTCCAATAAGCGACTTTTTTTTTAAGTTTAAATTTATAAAATATGAAAATTAAAATTAAAATTAAAATAATTATTAAGTGAGTCTTAAAATATTTAAAATTGATATAATAAACTGATTAAAGCACATTTTTTTTAAAAATATAATTAATGTATAACGAAAAATAAAGTAATTAAAGTATGATTATCTCGGCTATGGTTAGGATTCTCTTTTTTTTTTTTTTTGGTCTCATTTGTTCATATTTAATCTAAATACATATATAAATAATATTTTAAAAATATAATATATTAATAATTACAACTAGAAATATTCAAAAAAATTCACTCATTTTACTAATTTAGTACAAGTTTGACTGGGATGATCACAATAATAAATGTATCAAAATAATTATAAATTGATATTTGATAATTATAATTTATTAATAATAATAATATTAAATTATAGTTAAGAATAAAAAATATTATTATAGCACTATCATTACGCTACAACTTGTCTGACCGCTAATATCACTTTCTAGTCTAATTACTTTATAAATTATAATGACTTTGAAAAATATAACAGCTCGATGAACAATCTTAATTACCAATGAAAGTACTGTGACTCAATGTTGCTTATATATAAGCATGCAGTCCAAACAATTCTCAAAAAACCATCAGTTTTATGATCTCTCTTTATTGTAGATCTGTAGTCCTCTAAGTTTAATTCTCTTTAGGATTTTGGGAGGTTATAATTTGTATTAACAAACAAAACATAAATTAAGAGATGGTGAGACAAGGCCAGCGAGAAGTGTTAACTGAAGAACAGATTGCTGATTTTCAAGAAGCTTTCTGTCTCTTTGATAGAGATGGCGATGGTTATAAGATTATTTATTTTATGATTTAGTTATTATTTATGTTCTTAATTAAATATCTAAATTTCATCAGTTTGCATAAACCAACATGCAGGTTTTGGTAATTTATAATTTCAATATATATCTCTAGCTATAACATGTTATCAGAGCATTCGATATGATTTTTTTGTATTTGTCATAGTAATTTGTAATATTGATCTTTATATTATTTGTAGGTTGCATCACCATTGAAGAACTGGGAAATGCTATAAAATCATTAGACCAACATCCTACCCAAGAGGAATTATTAAACATGATTAGTGAAGTTGATGTTGATGGTAATGGGACTATTGAATTAGGGGAGTTTTTGGATCTCATGGCAATGAAATTGAAGGTTATATTTGTTATTTTTTTTTTCACTTTTCACTAATTTATTTTCCCTTTTATATATAGATAAAATACTTATTGCTAAAGGGACTTAATTTGATATCAGGAAAATGAAGTAGAAGAAGAATTAAAAGAAGCTTTTAAAGTGTTTGACAAAGATCAAGACGGTTACATTTCACCTAATGAGGTTCGGTTTTTTTTATTTTTTTATATTCTTTTTCTTAATTGTGTTACCGTAAAAAAACTATTTTGGTGTGAAGAAATAAGAAAGACAACCATAACCAAAACCTTTTATTATTCAGTAAAGATGTATAAATTACGATGAAATATTAATGAAATTTACAAGATAATTCATTAATTTTAAAAATTTATCTCATTTTATCTCACTTAATTTTTAATGAGATGTGATAATAATAAAACTTACTAACTGAGATATCTTAATTATTTTTTTTCTTAATATATGAACTTAAATGAGACAAGTAATAAAAAAAACAAGATAAATAATAATTTATAATGTAAGTTTGATAAAAACATGATATAATATATGTTTAAAATTAGTTACATTAATGTTACAATTTAAATGAGATAAAATAAGATAAGATAATATTTCACTATGAATTCATTAAAGATATTAAATGAGCCATAGGATGAAAGTAAAACAACTACTTTACATCTCTAATTCAGTCATTCAATTGGTTTCATATATGTTATCTTAAAAATATATATTTTTCATATCTTTCCTGTTTCCTATTTATTTTTATATTTTTGTTTTCAATATTTGACTATTAAATTAAGAATTGTAAAACAGCACAAGGCAAAAACAATGGACTTTGAACTTGGAAATATTCTATTAGTCTAGTCCATCATATTTAATTTGACTTTCCTCTAGTTTTGAATAACACGGTCTAGCTAGTATTATTCTTGTGCTGGTTAGGTTTTATGTTCGTCTACTATTTAACGATCCTTGGTTCTCCAAGTATTTAGCAATTAATAACATCTCTCATTAAAAAAAAATTTGAATTATGTAAGGGACGAGTTAAATAATTTAGGTAAGTGACCGTTTCTTAAATGACAAGTAAATAAAATTATCTAAAGAGTAAATAGATTTTTCTACTACTGTATTTTATGAGTTGTTATAAAATTATAATCGAATTTTGTTTTGCTATTTACATAATATTAAATTTTATAAATTTTACAAAAATATTATCGATTTTTTTTATATTTTCATATCATTAAAATTTTCAAATAAATTTATTTTGATATTTTTATACCATTAAATTTTATAAATATTATAAAAATATAATCGAACTCAATCATTTAATTAGAATTAACTGCAAGTTACACGTATATTCATGATATTTTTATAATATTTATAAATTTTAATGATAAGTAAGTAATAAAAACAAATTTAATAGTATTTTTATAATAATTATAAAGTTTAATATTATAAAAATAATAAAATAAAATTTAATGGTATTTTTGTAATAATTTTGGTTGAAAAATCTATTTTGATTATACATTCGGTCAGGAATTGGAAGGAGAAATCAAACGGCCAGTTTTTGAAAATTAATTTCTTCACGTAAATTAGTCAACCTAATTAATATATAATACTCTTTAACCATTAATTCTAGAAGAACTCGTGTGAATTCATCTATATATATATAGAGCTGAAATGATGAACTTGTGTCAAGTTTTATAATACAACGTATTACTAATATTTTTATACTCATTTTTGCAAGAAATTATGATTATAAATATTAATTTTGGGTGCTTATTTAATTTTGTAGTTGAGGCATGTAATGATAAATCTTGGGGAGAGTTTGACAGATGAAGAGGTAGTGCAAATGATAAGAGAAGCTGATTTAGACGGTGATGGCTTAATCAGTTATGAGGAATTTGTGAGAATGATGTTAGCTGCTTAATTTATCTAATCATAGGCCAGTGTGCCTCTTTAATGTCCGTGATATATTTACTATTAAAAAAATTTACTTATATTATTTACAGTTAATTATATATTAAAAATTAAAAATTATTATTTTAATTAATAATTATCTATCGTATAATATTATAATTTATACAGTATAAATAAATCGTATGATTATTTGATATTTTATACAACTTTATATAAAATATGAATGTTTCTCTCTTTTTTTAGCTAAGAGTATTTTGAAGGATGAAGGTATACATTATTTTTTTTAACTATTTAGTATCATTGTTTATAAAAGTAAATTTATTGGGTTATTCAAGGATAATTTCAATTTATGAAAAAATATTTTAAGAATATATGAATCATTTAAAGAAATTTATTTCATTTCCAACTACTCTTTTCTTATAATTTTCTCTAATTTTAAGTTTCAACTAATTTCTTTATATTAGATCAATTTTTTTTCTTTCATTAGTTGGTCACGTACTCTCTTTTTTAAATGGTTTCTAAATATTAAATTAATGAAAAATTTGAGTTAGTTTTTTTATTTAACTACATTCAATATCATCAATAATACGAACATCATATACTACCAATTGTATTTATTATTAAAAATATTTAAAACTTATACTACATTTTAATTAAGCAAATATTTATAAAGCAATTGCTTCAAAAACAATGGTAAAATGTTTTGTGTAACTAAAATTTAATAACAACAAATTTAAGATTAATAATATCTATAATTATATTTTAACTAGAAATGCTAACTAGGCGTAAAATAAATTAGAAGGTTAGTGAATTAAAAAACAATAAGATTGCTATTAGAATTAATAATAGTTCATATAAATGAAATAATTAGTAACGAATTAATCAAATTATCTATATGAATTTTCACAAGGGATATTTTTAAATTGGATCAAGATATAATGTGATTGAAAAATGGGTTTTTAATTTTAGGATTTTAATTGTGAATTGGACAAGAGATAAGAAAAGCTGAAATAATTTGTTCTATTTTAATAAGATTTTTTATTTTTTAAAAAAATAAAGACTTCTTATTGCAATTATAATGTCTTTTTTACCCTTAATTAATCTTCGATTATTATCATGTGATATACTTTGTATAATTTTAATAATAAAATATTCTTAAAAAAGTTGAATTATCATTTAAATGATTCATTTTTCGTAAACAAAGAAATCTAAAATCACCTTTTATAAACAAGGGTACTAAATAAAACCAATGACCTAAACAAGAGGAATTGAGTGACTTTTTTCCTATATTTTTAATTGCTTATGATAATTTTTTATAGATAAAATTTTATTTTTAATCTCTATCAAAGAATATATGTTCAATTTTTATAATGCAAGGTATATATATATGTTCAATATATTTTAATAAATTTGTTAAATATATGTTTAATTTATGCAACATTTTTAAAATATGTTTATTACATGTTTATCAAGGCTTTATTAGGGTGGAGATATTCACATTATAATTTTTATTATTTTTTGTAATAAATTTATAATTATATTTTAATGTATAATTGAATAAACTTTTTATTAATAAATTACAATTTTAGTAATAGTAATATTTATTATGATAATATTAATTTTTTTATAGTATAAATATATTTTCTTTTTATTTATGTAAAAAATATTAAATTAAAAATATGTGTTAAACATAGATTTAAAGTATAAAAAAGTGAATATATGCTATTTTTTGAAAGGAGCATTAAAAATTGAATAATGACCGAGACAAGCTTTCTAGATGTCCATAGATGGTATGACATTAAACATATACGTAGAGGAAGATGCAAATAGGAATGGATATATGGTTCGAAACGGAGGTTACGTTAAGATCAAAATTATTTAGTAAAATTTTTGGGTAATAATTATCGGTTATGAGTGAGTAATAGTTTTCATATGATTTAAGTATGTTTGTTTTTATGTTTAATGTTTATTCAAAATATGCTTAATTTAAAAAAAATTAAATGTTATCATAATTTTAATTATATTATATTATTTAAAATATTAACTATTTAGTACATATTTTTAAATAAAATAAAAATATAAAAATAATAATAAATAAAATTTAATCAAATTATTATAAATATTATATATTTTTTAAAAAAATATTATGTTTAGTTTTAATTAATTACAATTTTGATATTATAATAGCCATGTATTCTTATGTTTTACCGATTATTTTTTAAAAAAATCATCAAATTTTTATAACTAATTACGATTCCAGTAGTCTATAATTGTAATTGAAATACCCAAACAGTGATATGCATAGAAGAACTTACTTTGTTTTCGACTTTTCCTCCGAATTTTGGAATAAATTTGCCGAAGTAACTAGCCACAAAATCTAAAAAGTTATATGTCTCATTTTTATAATATTTAATTTTATTTTTTTTATAAAATAAAGAATTAAGATAAATCTATTTTATCATGTATCAATGTTTTGGTTGTATACAAGATTACTCCATCCGTTTGGTTGTAGTTGCCCTGCTAAGATTAAGTACTATTCATATCTCTGTGCCTTTGATGATAAGATACAGTGATGCGTGAGATTATAATGTTTTGTAAATCTCAACGCTCTATTTTATAAGTTTGTCTCTATAAGTATACATGGACATTAATATTTGCATAATTTTCAAATTAATCATGCATGTTTATTAATAACTTTTATTTCACGTAAATCTTTTATATGAAAAGCAATTAAATTCTCGATCAAAGTTTTCAAACAATTATGTGTTTTGATAGAATGTTCAATCATTTGATTTAGTTTATAAAAAATGTGTATATTATATTAATTAAAAAATATATTAATAAATTATTTATAAATAATATAATAATTATTTTTATTTGATGTTAACCTTTTAAAATTGAATATCTTATACAATAGCATATGTTGTTTGTAGACACCAATGATAATGTGACCATATATGTAAGAATTATACGTCTCTCAATCTCTATGGAAAGAGTAATCATCCTTACGAATTTTGTAGTGTTAAATACCCTTACTTCTTACAACCCGATCTTAAATAGACTATAGATTCATAAAATGAGAATGATCCCCTCCACTTATCATCAACTAATCAAGTATCTCATGATTGAAGGGATAAGAGAGATAAGGGAAGAACATGAAGGCTTACAATTCCAACATGAAAAGTGCCTTACCTCTTGTGTCAAAGTAGTAACAAAATAAAGAAAAACACTCAAACCAGGGGGCAATACAACTAGTAGAAAGTTGGACCATAGTAGGAAGTTGGAGCATGATAGTTGCTCCAGAGGATTATGAAATAATATACGTAAGAAGACAAATATGTAAAGATCAATTCTAAAATCACCCACGGGCTAAGAGTTGCTCTCATGGAGTTCTTGAAGGATAATGTAGACCTTTTGCGTGGAAGCCTGAAGACATGCCAAGTATTGATCCAAAAATAATTTCACGAGTTAAACTTCGACCCACACCAAGAAGCTAGTTCAACTATGGAAGCGTAGATTTGCTCAAGATAAAAATGATATCATAAAGAAGATGGTTAGCTCTTTTAAAAGTATGGGTTGGGTTCATGAAGTCGACTATCCAACATGGCTGTTAATTGTTGTATTGGAAAATAAGGTAGGAGGAGAGCATAGAATGTGTCTCAACTTTATGGACTTTAATACCACTATACCAAATGATTGCTTCCCATTGCTAAAAATTGACCAGTTGGTTGATGCAACGATTAGCTTTGAAATGATGAGATTTATAGACACGTACTCAGGCTATTACCAGTTTTGGATGCACCCCAGAGATGAAGAAAAAATGACTTTTATCAAGGAAGAAGGGACATATTTTTATACGAGGATGCCTTTTGTTTAAAGAATGCAGGGGCTACCTATCAAAGGCTGGTCAACAAACTATTCGAGGATCCAATAGGTTGAAATATGGAAGTCTACATAGACGACATAATGATTAAAACAAAATGGATTAAAGACCAACTATTAGATTCGGTGAAAGTCTTTGCCATAATAAAAGGTTATTAGATGCGACTCAACCCCAAAAAGTGTTTTTTTGATTGTCGATTTTATCGTGGATTGGACTCAAGAGTTCACATCTAAGCTAGAAGCTATGGTGCCAATTTCAATGATGGAAGTACCTATTCCAAGTCTATGGAAGGCATACATAGAATGAGAGAGCAATTCAAGGGGATTGAGGGGTTAGAATTGTTATATTCACTCCCACTAGAGGCTTATTAGAGCAATTTCTATACATCACTTCCAAGTAACTAGCAATGTTATAGAGTATGAAGTGTTGCATCTAGCTTTACGCCAATTGAAATCCTTGGGTGCTAAAAGGGTGTTGGTTTATAGTGACTCATGACTTGTAGTGAATCAAGTCAATGATAATTTTGAGGCCAAGGAAGAAATGATGAAGCTTTATATGCAAGAGGTGAAAAAAGTAAGAGCAACTTCCGAGGCATTTGATATCAACCAAATACCAAGTGGGGGAAATACATACAGACTCTTTGGCTACTTTGGTATCAACAATGAGCTCTTGGTTGAAAAAGGTTATCCCTGTGTCATGCCTATCAGGGCCTAGCATAATAGGTGAAAGTGATATGGATAAATATCAAGTGAGTTCCAACTCCTTAACACACACCTCTTGGTTGGCTCCATATCTAGAGTATCTCATTCACGACATTTTTCCTGCTGATAAGGATGAGGCATGCAAAGTTATAACAAAATTGAGGAATTACACCATTGTCTAAGAGATACTCTTTCGAAAAAAACTATGAAGAACCATGGCTAAAGTGCTTACCTAATCAAGAAGTGCAAGTAGTTCTGAGCGAATTACATAAAGAATGATAAAGAGCTCATTTAGAAGGTAGAACCCTTTTCTTAGAGAATCATCAGGTAGGGCTACTATTAGCCCACTCTTTGAAAAGATTGCATCAACCACGTCAAAAAATGTGACAGATGCTAAAGATATGTTAGTATTCCACATTTCCAGTCAGTGAATTGAAGTCCATTGTCAGCCCATGGGCGTTCCAAAAGTAGGGATTGGATATCGTTGGCCTATTACCTCTTGCTCTCAGATAACAAAAATTTCTAATAGTAATGATTGATTATTTTTCAAAGTGAATAGAGGCTATACCGTTGGCAAAAATCCAAGAAAATGACATGGGTAAATTTATTTGAAAGAACATAATATATAGGTATGGTTTACCTCGGGATCTGGTCCTAGATAATAGTCATAATTTCACAAGTCAATGATTGGTTTTCTTTTGTAAAGAGATGAGGGTTAAGTTATCACATTCCACTACTTATAGACCATAAGCAAATAGTCAGGCAGAGTCATCAAACAAAACCCTCATTAATATATTACCAAAGGAAAATGAGCCAATGAGCTACTTAGCGTTCTTTAGGCAATAAGAACTACCCTAAGAATGGTAACGTATGAAAGCCCATTTCTCTTATATATGGTAAGAAAGCGTTAATCCCATTTTAGATAGAAGAACCCACCCTTCGGTCAAGAATCGATCAAAAGGATAACGACAACCTCTTGTTATCTGAAGAAAAAAGAGAATGTTTTGATATGGATAGAATCATAAAAAAAGATAGTTCAAAGGTCATATAACCAATCCGTTAGGCACAAGAACTTCAATATAGGGGATCGGGTCCTATAAAAAACATTGAGAAATAAAGTTGAAACTACCTATGGAAAGTTTTCCGCAACATGGAAGGCTCATACCAAATATATGAGATCATTCCATGAGGGTCATATCGGATAGAAAACCAGGGTAGAAGATAGGAGTTAAGTTGGAATGAAGAACATCTAAAGAAATATTATGTATTAAATTCACTTAAGATATAATGATAAATGTTAAATATATTTATTTCTAGATCATTCAGGTATATTATATTATGGGATTTGTCTAAAATAGCCGTATTAATTATAATAGTTTAGAAAGAGGCGTATTTAAAATTTAATTTAAAAAAAGGCAAAAGAAAACTGATATAACCGGTATCCAAAAATTTTGTCACGTTATCTCTCTCCTCTCTCCTCTCTCCTCTGCACGTCCCACTTCTAATCTTTTATTTTTTTTTTACATTTTCATTCTCTTTACTTCCCGTACGCGTAAAACATTCTTTCTTTTTCTATTTTTTTATTCTTCTTTTCTCTCACTCTCTCTTTTCACCTCTCACCTTTCTTTTTCTCTCTTTCATTTTCTTCTCTTTCTTTTATGTAATTTAGTTATTATTTATTATACCATGCATAAATATATAAATATTTATTATTATACATATTATATACTTAATATTGTTATAATTTATTTAAAATATTTTAATTATCTTTTACAACTTTAAAATACCGAATACAAAAATTATAAATTTTTAATAAATAAATTTTTGAGTGAATAAAAAATAATAAAAATAATTTATATTTATAAAATATAAAAATATATTTAATAATAAATATATAATTTGTTATAACAAATAACTTATCAAAATTTTATTATAAATTAACTTAAAATAATAATAATAAATTATAAAATAATTACAAAATTAATAATAATTATTATTATAAAATAAATTATAAAAAGCTGGGCTAATAATTATAATAATATTATATTAGATAATATTTTCACACAAATTTTACGATATAATATGTTATGTTTGTATTGTATATTGTAAAAAGTTGGATAGGGAGGTTTCACAATTTTTTATAATTTAATTATTTTTTATATCATAATTATAATTAAATATTATAATTATTTATTAAATATAATTATAATTAATAATAATAATAATAATATATTATATTATTTATGAATTATCAAAATATTTAGCATATGATTTTCAATATATGTATAAATTTATATTTATTTTATTGTAAAATAAATTATTTTTTATTTTTTAAAATAATTTTTTTCATATATAATATGATAAAAAAATATTTATATATTTAAAATTAATTATAAATTTATACGATGTTAATATTTTTTTTATGTTTACAATAATTATTTTTTTGTAAAATAGAGCTAATATATCTTTTTTTAAAATAAAATTAATTAAAAATTTTGGTTTCAAGTTTAAGGTAAGATTTTGCCTATTTTTAAAAAAAATCCAACTTGTGCCCATTTTTAAACTATTGTCCAAAAATTGACTATTATAGACAAAACCCCTTATATTATCTCACGAAACATTAATGTGATAACCCCTAAGTACAGAGTTAGGTGGGCAAATAGACCCCTCCACTTAGGATGCAAGATAAAAGGCATATCATCTATCCTAAGAAATGATCTTGAGTTCACCAAAGTGAAACCCTTTTTTAGGAAGCACATGTATGGAAAAGATTCAATTTCACCCTTGCATGTCTCATATCTCATAAAAAATTAACGAAATAACCCCCAAGTATGGAGTAAGGTGGCCAAATGGAAACCCTACCACTTGGGATACGGGATAAGAAGTGTGTTGTCTATCCTACAAAAGGGTCTTGAGTTCACTAAAGTGAACCCTTTCTTTAGGAAGAACATGTAGGAGTAGAATTCAATTTCACCCTTGCAAATTTCCTATCTCATGAAAAATTACCGTAATAAATCCTAAGTATGGAGTGAGGTGGCCAAATGGACCTTTCCACTTAGGATGTAGGATAAGAGGCGTGATGCCTATCCTAAGAAAGTGTATTGAGTCCACCAAGGGAAACAATTTATTAGAATATTGTTTTATTGTTTGAGTTACATCCGATAAAAGAAGAGATTACACATCAGCGAAAGGATCACAAACCAAGTTTGGATTTTATTTATCAACATGGGTATGATCTAATGCTTTTGGTAATATAAGCCTTGCGGGAATTCTTCCCCAATGCCCTCTGCTTCTGTATTCATCTAGTTTACACACTTCATCACTCTCTTCCTTGTATTTTTCTTGTTAACTAAGTGTGTGGTTCAACTCCAATAAGTGTGTTCTTTAACTCTTGTTCCATGGCTTCAAAGCGAGCCTTCAAGCCACACAATTCTTGGTCAACAAACTTGGAGATTTCCAAACAAGTTTCCACTTCTTAATCTAAATCCATATCAATGGAAGAACAAGGAGGAAGTTAGCAAGTATGTATTAGTAAGCACATCTTGTCATGCGGTGCTAGTCCTTTTTTCTCGCTTACAAGTTGTGTAAATGGTTAACTGATCTGCAGGCACCCCAAAGGGAAGATATAGGTTGTCTTAGGCTTTAAGGTTATTAAACATACCACATTCAAACAGAGTTCAACCCACTACTTTCACCTATTTTAGATGCACTAGAAAAAAAACTCTATAGTAGACATATCTTTTCCCTCAAATAGGGAAAAACTTTCAAGACGAACGAGTCTCGTTCTTTGATCACTACCTACCATAAAGGCAGGTTTAGGGTGCTTCCCATCCATTGGGAGACCTTATAAAATATATTTATTTACAAAATTTTAATTTTAATTTCTTTATAAAAAATGTATATTTTATGTTTTATTGAAGAAAAAAAATTTTACTTATAGAAAATTAATATTACTTTTTCTTCTCGAAATCTCAATAACATTCTCAACAACTTACTCATTTTTAATATTTATTTTTTTACTTTAAAATCAGTATATAATTCTAATTTAAATAATAATATATAATTTTTTTTATAAAACAATAAACCTTATTTATTAATTTACTATTAAGCTAAAGTCAAAATAATTAAAATTTACTTAAAAACAAGTTTAAATCATAAATTGCATATTTTAAATCGTCTTAAATAAGTTTATTAAATCTTATCTGAGTTAAATTTTAACATTTTAAATAAATATTAATCATTATCAACTCAAAGAAGTATCATATTCAAGCGAATTATTTATTGGTGAAAGAAAACTAAAATTATATAGTTTTAATTAAAAGAGCATAAAAGTCCTATTATTATCACATAGAGCATAAAAGTTATATTGCTTTTAAAAAAATTAACACATAAAATTATGCAAATAGTCACACAATAAGCATATAACTAGATAAATAGACAACTTTTAACAACATATTTTATAAATTACATAGAAAGCAAGTAAAAAATAGTTAAGTTTCTAATTAAAGTCTAAGCAAGTATGTTGTAATATGCACCAAACGATACAATCGAAAAAACTTAAAAAAACTCTTATAACATATACATATTTACAAAATTTTATTTTTAATTTCCATATAAAAGATATATATTTTATTTTTTATTGAAGAAAAAAACTATTACTTATAAAAAATTAAAATTACTTTAGGTTCTCGAAATCTCAATAACTTTCCCGATAGCGTACTCATTTTCAATATTTATTATGTACTTAAAAATCAAAACATGATTCTAATTTAAATGATAATATATAATTTTTTTATAAAACAATAAAACTTATTTATTAATTCACTATTAACATAAATTCAAAATAATTAAAATTTAATTAAAAAAAATTTAAATCGTCTTAAATAAGTTTATTAAATCTTATCTAAATTAAATTTTAAAATTTTAAATAAATATTGATCATTCTCAACTCAAAGAAATATCATATTCAAGCGAATTATTTATTTGTGAAATAAAGCTAAAATCATATAGTTTTAATTAAAAGATTATAAAAGTCCTATTATTATCAAATAGAGCATAAAAATTATGTTGCTTTCAAAAAAATAGCACAAAAATTATGCAAATAATCAAATGATAAACATACAACCTCATAAATTAACAAATTTTAACAACATGTTTTATACATTAAATAGAAAGAAAGTAAAGAATAATGAAGTTTCTAATCAAAGTCTAAGCAAGTATGCTATAACATGCAGTAAACGATACAATCGGAGAAACTTAAATAAAACTCTTATAAAATATATTTATTTATAAAGTTTTATTTTTAATTTCCTTATAAAAAATATATATTTAATGTTTTATTAAAGAAAAATATTATTACTTATAAAAAATTAAAATTACTTTTTGTTATTGAAATCTCAATAACATTCTCAATAACTTACTCATTTTTAATATTTATTTTGTACTTAAAAATCAAAACATGATTCTAATTTAAATGATAAGTTATTATTTTTCGTTAAAACAATAAACCTCATTTATTAATTTACAATTAACAATGAGTCAAAATTATTAAAATTTAATTAAAAAACAAGTTTAAATCGTTAATGATATATTTTAAATCGTCTTAAATAAGTTTATTGAATCTTATCTAAATGAAAGTTTAATATTTTAAATAAATATTGATCATTCTAAACTCAAAAAAGTATCATATTCAAGCAAATTATTTATTGGTGAAGGAAAGCTAAAATCATATAATTTTAATTAAAAGAGCATAAAACTCCTAATATTATCAAATGGAACATAAAAGTTACGTTGCTTTCAAAAAAATAGGACAAAAGAATATACAAATAGTCAAACGATAAGCATATAACCTAATAAACATATAATGAGACAAATAGACAACTTTTAATATTTTATACACTAAATAGAAAGAAAGTAAAGAATAGTGAAGTTTTTAATCAAAGTCTAAGCAAATTTGCTGTAACATGTAGCAAACGATACAATCGGAGAAACTTAAATAAAACTCTTATAAAATATATTTATTTACAAAATTTTAATTTTAATTTCCTTATAAAAAAATATATTTTATGTTTTATTAAAGAAAAATATAAGTAATTATAAAAAATTAAAAATACTTTTTTTTCTCGAAATCACAACAACTTTCCCGATAATTTACTCATTTTCAATATTTATTATGTACTTAAAAATCAAAACATGATTCTATTTTAAATGATCATATGTAATTTTTCTATAAAACAATAAACCTTATTTATTAATTTACTATTAAGCTAAAGTAAAAAAAATTAAAATTTACTTAAAACAAGTTTAAATCATAAATTGTATATTTTAAATCGTATTAAATAAGTTTATTAAATCTTATCTGAATTAAATTTTAACATTTTAAATAAATATTAATCATTCCTAACTCAAAAAAGTATCATATTCAAGCGAATTATTTATTGGTAAAAGAAAGCTAAAATCATATAATTTTAATTAAAAGAGCATAAAAGTCCTAATATTATCAAATAGAGCATAAAGTTATGTTGTTTTTAAAAAAATAGGACAAAAGATTATGCAAATAGTCAAACGATAAGCATATAACCAGATAAATAGATAACTTTTAGTAACATATTTTATAAATTACATAGAAATCAAGTAAAAAATAGTAAAGTTTCTAATTAAAATCTAAGCAAGTATGCTGTAATATGCATCAAACGATACAATCAGAAAAAACTAAAAAAAATTCTTATAAAATATACTTATTTACAAAAATTTATTTTTAATTTTCTTATAAAAAATATATACTTTATGTTTTATTGAAGAAAAAAAATATTACTTACAAAAAATTAAAATTACTTTTTCTTCTCGAAATCTCAATAATATTTTTAATAACTTACTCATTTTCAATATTTATTTTGTACTTTAAAATCAATAAATAATTCGAATTTAAATAATAATATATAATTGTTTTATAAAACAATAAAACTTATTTATTAATTTACTATTAACATAAAGTCAAAATAATTAAAATTTAATTAAAAAAAAGTTTAAATCGTAAATTGCATATTTTAAATCGTCTTAAATAAGTTTATTAAATCTTATCTGAATTAAATTTTAACATTTTAAATAAATTTTGATTATTCCCTAATCAAATAAGTATCATATACAAGCGAATTATTTATTGGTGATAGAAAGCTAAAATCATATAGTTTTAATTAAAAAAGCATAAAAGTCATATTATTATCAAATAGAGCATAAAAGTTATATTGTTTTCAAAAAAATAACATAAAATTATGCAAATAGTTAAACGATAAGTATATAACCAGATAAATAGACAACTTTTAGCAACATATTTTATAAATTTCATAGAAATCAAGTAAAGAATAGTTAAGTTTCTAATTAAAGTCTAAGCAAGTATGTTCTAATATACACCAAACGATACAATCGGAGAAACTTAAAAAAAACTCTTATAAAATATATTTAATTACAAAGTTTTATTTTTAATTTCCTTATAAAAAATATATATTTTATGTTTTATTGAAGAAAAAAATTATTACTTATAAAAAATAAAAATTACTTTTTGTTCTCAAAATCTCAATAACATTCTCAATAACATTCCCGATAACGTACTCATATTCAATATTTATTATGTACTTAAAAATCAAAACATGATTCTAATTTAAATGATAGGATACTATTTTTTTATAAAACAATAAACCTTATTTATTAATTTACAATTAACATAGAGTCAAAAATATTAAAATTTAATTAAAAAAACAAGTGTAAATCGTCAATTCCAAATTTTAAATCGTCTTAAATAAGTTTATTAAATCTTATCTAAATTAAATTTTAACATTTTAAATATATATTGATCATTTTCAACTCAAAGAAGTATCATATTCAAGCGAATTATTTATTGGTGAAAGAAAGCTAAAATCATATAATTTTAATTAAAATAGCATAAAAGTCATATTATTATCAAATAGAGCATAAAAGTTATGTTGCTTTCAAAAAGATAGGACAAAAATTATGCAAATAGTCAATCGATAAGCAAATAACTAGATAAATAGACAAATTTTAACAACAAATTTTATACATTAAATAGAAAGAAAGTAAAGAATAGTGAAGTTTCTAATTAAAGTCTAAGCAAGTATGTGTAAACATGCAACAAACGATACAATCAAAGAAACTTAAAAAAAACTCTTATAAAATATATTTATTTACAAAATTTTATTTTTAATTTCCTTATAATATATATATAATTGAAGAAAAAAATTATTATTTATAAAAAATTAAAATTAACTTTTTGTTCTCGAAATCTTAACAACTTTCTCGATAACTTACTCATTTTCTATATTTATTATGTACTTCAAAATCAAAACATGATTAAAAATTTAAATGATAATATGTAATTTTTCTATTAAAAATAAACATTATTTATTAATTTACTATTAATATAAAGTCAAAATAATTAAAATTTACTTGAAAATAAGTTTAAATTGTAAATCATATAATTTAAATCATCTTAAATAAGTTTATTGAATCTTATTTAAATTAATGTTTAACATTTTAAATAAATATTGATCATTTTCCACTTAAAGAAGTATTAAATTCAAGCGAATTATTTATTGGTTAAGGAAAGCTAAAATCATATAACTTTAATTAAAGAAGCACAAAAGTCCTATTATTATCATATGGAGCATAAAAGTTATGTTGCTTTCAAAAAAATAGGACAAAAGATTATGCAAATAGTAAAACAATAAGCATATAACCAAAAAAATAGACAAATTTTAGCAATATATATTATACATTAAATAGAAAGCAAGTAAAAAATATTGAAGTTTCTAATCAAAATCTAAGCAAGTATGCTATAACATGCATTAAACGATACAATCAGAGAAACTTAAATAAAACTCTTATAACGTATACTTATTTACAAAATTTTATTTTTAATTTTCTTATATATATATATATATATTATGTTTTATTGAAGAAAAAAATTATTACTTATAAAAAATTAAAATTTCTTTTTGTTCTCGAAATCTCAATAACTTTCTCAATTTCAATATTTATTATGTACTTCAAAATGAATACATAATTATAATTTAAATAATATTATATAATTTTTTTTATAAAACAATAAACCTTATTTATTAATTTACTATTAACATAAAGTCAAAATAATTAAAATTTACTTAAAAAAACAAGTTTAAATCGTAAATCGTATAATTTAAATCATTTTAAATAAGTTTATTAAATCTTAACTAAATGAAAGTTTAACATTTTAAATAAATATTGATTATTCCCAACTTAAAGAAGTATCATATTCAAGCGAATTATTTATTGATGAAAGAAAGCTAAAATCATATCGCTTTAATTAAAGGAGCACAAAAGTCCATCAAATGGAGCATAAAAGTTATGTTGCTTTCAAAAAAAATAGGACAAAAGATTATACAAATAGTCAAATTATAAGCCTATAACAATATATGCATATAACTAGAAAAATAGATAAATTTTAGCATCATATTTTATACATTAAATATAAAGAAATTAAAGAATAGTGAAGTTTCTAATCAAGGTCTAAGCAAGTATGTTGTAACATGTACCAAACGATACAATCGTAGAAACTTAAATAAAACTCTTATAAAATATATTTATTTACAAAATTTTATTTTTAATTTCCTTATAAAAAATATATATTTTATGTTTTATTGAATAAAAAAATTATTACTTATGGAAAATTAAAATTACTTTTTCTTCTCAAAATCTCAATAACTTTCTCAATAACTTACTCATTTTCAATATTTATTATGTACTTCAAAATCAATACATAATTCTAATTTAAATAATAATATATAATTGTTTTATAAAATAAGAAACCTTATTTATTAAGTTACTATTAAAATAAAGTTAAAATAATTAAAATTTACTTAAAAAACAAGTTTAAATCGTAAATATTATTATTTAAATCGTCTTAAATAAGTTGATTTAATCTTATGTAAATTAAAGTTTAACATTTTAAATAAATATTAATCATTCCCAACTTAAAGAAGTATCAAATTCAAACGAATTATTTATTGGTCAAGGAATGCTAAAATCTTATAGTTTTAATTAAAGGAGCACAAAAGTCCTATTATTATCAAATAAAACATAAAATTTATGTTGCTTTCAAAAAAATAGGACAAAAGATTATACAAATAGTCAAACGATAATCATATAACCTGATAAGCATATAACCAAATAAATAGACAACTTTTAACAACATATTTTATACATTAAAGAGATAGAAATTAAAGAATAGTGAAGTTTTTAATCAAAGTCTAAGCAAGTATGTTTTAACATGTAGTAAACGATACAATTAGAGAAACTAAAATAAAACTCTTATGAAATATATTTATTTACAAAATTTTATTTTTAATTTCCTTATGAAAAATATATATTTTATGTTTTATTGAAGAAACAATTTATTACTTATAGAAAATTAAAATTACTTTTTCTTCTTTAAATCTAATAACTTTCTGAATAACTTATTCATTTTCAATATTTATTATCTACTTCAAAATAAATACATAATTCTAATTTAAATAATATTATATAATTTTTTTTATAAAACCAAAAACCTTATTTATTAATTTACTATTAACATAAAGTCAAAATAATTAAAATTTATTTAAAAAAACAAGTTTAAATCGTAAATCGTAAATCGTATAATTTAAATCATCTTAAATAAGTTTATTGAATCTTATCTAAATGAAAGTTTAACATTTTAAATAAATATTGATTATTCCCAACTCAAAAAAGTATCATATTCAAGCGAATTACTTATTGGTGAAGGAAATCTAAAATCATATAGTTTTAATTAAAGGAGCACAAAAGTCCTATTATTATCAAATGGAGCATAAAAGTTATGTTGTTTAAAAAAAATAGGACAAAAGATTATGCAAATAGTCAAACGATAAGCATATAACTAGATAAGTAGAAAACGAGATAAATAGACAAGTTTTAGTAACATATTTTATACATTAAATAGAAAGAAAGTAAAGAATAATGACACTTCTAATTAAAATCTAAGTAAGTATGATGTAACATGCAACAAACAATACAATCAGAGAAACTTAAATAAAACTCTTGTAAAATATACTAATTTATAAAGTTTTATTTTAAATTTCCTTAAAAAATATATATTATATGTTTTATTAAAAAAAACTTATTACTTATAAAGAATTAAAATTACTTTTTCTTCTTGAAATCTCAATAATTTTCTAAAGAACTTACTCATTTTCAATATTTATTAGGTATTTCAAAATCAATACATAATTCTAATTTAATATATAATTTTTTATAAAACAATAAAAATTAATTATCAATTTACGAATAACGTAAAGTCAAAATAATTAAAATTTACTTAAAAAATAAGTTTAAATCTTAAATGTTATCATTTAAATCATCTTAAGTAAGTTGATTAAATCTTATCTAAATTAAACTTTAACAGTTTAAATAAATATTAATCATTCCTCACTCAAAGAAGTATCATATTCAAGCGAATTATTTTTTGGTGAAGGAATTCTAAAATCAAATTGTATTAATTAAAGGAGCACAAAAGTCCTATTATTATCAAATAAAGCATAAAATTTATGTTGCTTTCAAAACAATAAGACAAAAGATTATGCAAATAGTCAAACGATAAGCATATAACCAAATAAATAGACAACTTTTAACAACATATTTTATACATTAAAGAGATAAAGAATAGTGAAGTTTTTAATCACAGTCTAAGCAAGTATATTTTAACATAAAGTAAACGATACAACTAGAGAAACTTAAATAAAACTCCTATGAAATATATTTATTTACAAAATTTTATTTTTAATTTCCTTATAAAAATATATATATATTATGTTTTATTGAAGAAACAAATTATTACTTATAGAAAATTAAAATTACTTTTTCTTTTTGAAATCTCAATAACGTACTCATTATCAATATTTATTATGTACTTCAAAATCAATACATAATTCTAATTTAAATAATAATATATAATTGTTTTATAAAACAATAAACCTTATTTATTAATTTACTCTTAACATAAAGTTAAAATAATTAAAATATACTTAAAAAACAAGTTTAAATCGTAAATCGTATAATTTAAATCATCTTAAATAAGTTTATAGAATCTTATCTAAAGGAAAGTTTAAAATTTTAAATAAATATTAATCATTCCCAACTCAAAGAAGTATCAGATTCAAACGAATTAATTATTGGTGAAGGAGAGCTAAAATCTTATAGCTTTAATTAAAGGAGCAAAAAAGTCCTATTATTATCAAATGGAGCATAAAAGTTATTTTGCTTTAAAAAAACAGGACAAAAGATTATGCAAATAGTTAAACGATAAGCATATAACCTGATAAACATATAATCAGATAAATAGACAACTTTTAACAACATATTTTATACATTAAATAGAAAGAAAGTAAAAAATAGTGAAGTTTCTAATCAAAGTCTAAGGAAGTATGCTGTAACATGCACAAACGATACAATCAGAGAAACTTAAATAAAACTCTTATGAAATATATTTATTTATAAAATTTTATTTTTAATTTCCTTATAAAAAAATATATTTTATGTTTTATTGAAGAAAAAATTATTAGTTATAGAAAATTAAAATTACTTTTTCTTCTCGAAATCTCAATAATTTTCTTAATAAATTACTCATTTTCAATATTTATTATGTACTTCAAAATCAATACATAATTCTAATTTATATAATATTATATAATTTTTTTATAAAACAATAAACCTTATTTATAAATTTACTATTAACATAAAGTCAAAATAATTAAAATTTACTTAAAAAAAAGTTTAAATCGTAAATCGTATAATTTAAATCATCTTAAATAAGTTTATTGAATCTTATCTAAATGAAAGTTCAACATTTTAAATGAATATTGATTATTCCCAACTCAAAGAAGTATCATATTCAAGTGAATTATTTATTGGTGAATGAAAGCTAAAATCATATAGCTTTAATTAAAGGAGCACAAAAGTCTTATTATTATCAAATGTAGCATAAAAGTTATGTTGCTTTCAAAAAAAATAAGACAAAAGATTATGCAAATAGTCAAATGATAAACATATAACCTGATAAGCATATAATAAGATAAATAGACAAGTTTTAGCAACATATTTTGTACATTAAAGAGAAAGAAAGTAAAGAATAATGAAGTTTCTAATCAAAGTCTAAGCAAGTATGTTTTAACATGTAGTAAACGATACAATCAGAGAAACTTAAATAAAACTCTTATAAAATATATTTATTTATAAAATTTTATTTTTAATTTTCTTATAAAAAATATATATTTTATGTTTTATTGAAGAAAAAATTATTACTTATAGAAAATTAAAATTACCTTTTCTTCTCGAAATCTCAATAACTTACTCATTTTCATTATTTATTATGTACTCAAAATCAATACATAATTCTAATTTAAATTATAATATATAATTGTTTTACAAAACAATAAACCTTATTTATTAATTTACTCTTAACATAAAGTTTAAATAATTAAAATATACTTAAAAAACAAGTTTAAATCGTAAATCGTATAATTTAAATTATCTTAAATAAGTTTATAGAATCTTATCTAAAGGAAAGTTTAAAATTTTAAAAAAATATTAATCATTCCCAACACAAAGAAGTATCAAATTCAAACGAATTATTTATTGGTGAAGGAGAGCTAAAATCTTATAGCTTTAATTAAAGGAGCACAAAAGTCCTATTATTATCAAATGAAGCATAAAAGTTATTTTGCTTTTAAAAAAACAGGACAAAAGATTATGCAAATATTCAAACGATAAGCATATAACCTGATAAGCATATAACCAGATAAATAGACAATTTTTAATAACATATTTTATATATTAAATAGAAAGAAAGTAGAAAATAGTGAAGTTTCTAATATAAATCTAAGCAAGTATGTTGTAACATGTAGCAAACGATATAATCGGAGAAACTTAAATAAAACTCTTATAAAATATATTTATTTATATAATTTTATTTTTAATTTCCATATAAAAAATATATATTTTATTTTTTATTGAAGAAAAAAATTATTACTTATAAAAAATTAAAATTACTTTTGGTTCTCGAAATCCCGAGAGCGTACTCATTTTCAATATTTATTATGTACTTAAAAATCAAAACATGATTCTATTTTAAATGAAAAGATATTATTTTTCTATAAAACAATAAACCTTATTTATTAATTTACAATTAACATGCAGCCAAACTTATTAAATTTTAATTAAAAATCAAGTTTAAATCGTAAATCGAATAATTTAAATCATCTTAAATAAGTTGATTGAATCTTATCTAAAAGAAAGTTTAACATTTTAAAAAAATATTGATCATTCTCAACTTAAAGATATATCAAATTCAAACGAATTATTTATTGGTAAATGAGAGCTAAAATCTTATAGCTTTAATTAAAAGAGTACAAAAATTTTATTATTATCAAATGGAGCATAAAAGTTATTTTGCTTTAAAAAAAATAAGACAAAAGATTATGCAAATAGTCAAAAGATAAGCATATAACATGATAAGCATATAACGAGATAAATAGATAACTTTTAACAACATATTTTATTAATTAAATAGAAAGAAAGTACAGAATAGTGAAGTTTCTAATTAAAGTCTAAGCAAGTATGATTAACATGCACCAAACGATACAATCGGAGAAACTTAAATAAAACTCTTATAAAATATATTTATTTATAAAATTTTATTTTTAATTTCCTTATAAAAAATATATTATGTTTTATTAAAGAAAAAAATTATTACTTATTGAAAATTAACAATACTTTTTCATCTCGAAATCTCAATAAATTTCTCAATATTTTACTCCTTTCAAATATTTATTTTGTACTTCAAAATCAATACATAATTCTAATTTAAATAATAATATATAATTATTTTATAAAACAATAAACCTTATTTATTAATTTACTATTAACATAAAGTCAAAACAATTAAAATTTACTTAAAAAACAAGTTTAAATCGTAAATCATATAATTTAAATCATCTTAAATAAGTTTATTGAATCTGAACTAAATGAAAGTTTAACATTTTAAAAAAATATTGATCATTCTCAACTTAAAGAAGTATCAATTCAAACGAATTATTTATTGGTGAAGGAGAGCTAAAATCTTATAGCTTTAATTAAAGGAGTACAAAAGTCTTATTATTCTCAAATGAAGCATAAAAGTTATTTTGCTTTAAAAAAAATAGGACAAAAGATTATGCAAATAGTCAAAAGATAAGCATATAACCTGATAAGCATATAACGAGATAAATAGATAACTTTTAACAACATATTTTATTAATTAAATAAAAAGAAAGTACAAAATAGTGAAGTTTCTATTCAAAGTCTAAGCAAGTATGTTGTAACATGCAACAAACGATACAATCGGAGAAACTTAAATAAAACTCTTATAAAATATATTTATTTATAAAATTTTATTTTTAATTTCCTTATAAAAAATATATTATGTTTTATTAAAGAAAAAAATTATTACTTAATGAAAATTAACATTACTTTTTCATCTCGAAATCTCAATAACTTTCTCAATATTTTACTCCTTTCAAATATTTATTTTGTACTTTTAAAATCAATACATAATTCTAATTTAAATAATAATATATAATTATTTTATAAAAAAATAAACCTTATTTACTAATTTACTATTAACATAAAGTCAAAACAATTAAAATTTACTTAAAAAACAAGTTTAAATCATAAATCATAAATCATATAATTTAAATCATCTTAAATAAGTTTATTGAATCTTAACTAAATGAAAGTTTAACATTTTAAATAAATATTGATCATTCTCAACTTAAAGAAGTATCAAATTTAAACGAATTATTTATTGGTGAAGGAGAGCTAAAATCTTATAGCTTTAATTAAAGGAGTACAAAAGTTTTATTATTATCAAATGGAGCATAAAAGTTATTTTGCTTTAAAAAAAATAGGACAAAAGATTATGCAAATAGTCAAAAGATAAGCATATAACCTGATAACCATATAATGAGATAAATAGATAACTTTTAACATGTTTTATTGATTAAATAGAAAGAAAGTATAGAATAGTGAAGTTTCTAATCAAAGTTTAAGTAAGTATGTTGTAACATGCACCAAATGATACAATCGGAGAAACTTAAATAAAACTCTTATAAAATATATTTATTTACAAAATTTTATTTTTAATTTTCTTATAAAAATATATATTTTATGTTTTATTAAAGAAAAAAATTATTACTTATTGAAAATTAAAATTACTTTTTCTTTTCGAAATCTCAATAACTTTCTCAATATTTTACTCATTTCAAATATTTATTTTGTACATCAAAATCAGTACATAATTCTAATTTAAATAATAATATATAATTATTTTATAAAATAATAAACCTTATTTATTAATTTACTATTAACATAAAGTCAAAATAATTAAAATTTACTTAAAAAAAGTGTTTAAATTGTAAATCATAAATTTAAATCATCTTAAATAAGTTTATTGAATCTTAACTAAATGAAAGTTTAACATTTTAAATAAATATTGATTATTTCCAACTCAAAGAAGTATCATATTCAAGCGAATTATTTATTAGTGAAGGAAAAATAAAATCTTATAGCTTTAATTAAAGGAGCACAAAAGTCCTATTATTATCAAATGGAGCATAAAAGTTATGTTGCTTTGAAAAAAAAATAAGACAAAAGATATTGCAAAAATTCAAACGATAAGCATATAACTAGATAAGCAGAAAACACGAGATAAATAGTTAAGTTTTAGCAACATATTTTACACATTAAATAGGAAAAAAGTAAATAATAGTGACACTTCTAATTAAAGTCTAAGTAAGTATGTTGTAACATGCAGCAAACAATACAATTAGAGAAACTTCAATAAAACTCTTGTAAAATATACTAATTTATAAAGTTTTATTTTTAATTTTCTTATAAAAAATATATATTATATGTTTTATTCAAGAAAAAATTATTATTTATAAAGAATTAAAATTAATTTTTCTTTTTGAAATCTAAATAATTTTCTAAATAACTTATTCATTTTCAATATTTATTATGTATTTCAAAATCAATAAATAATTCTAATTTAAATAATAATATATAATTTTTTTATAAAATAATAAACCTTATTTATCAATTTACGAATAACGTAAAGTCAAAATAATTAAAATTTACTTAAAAAATAAGTTTAGATCGTAAATGGTATCATTTAAATTGTCTTAAATAAGTTGATTAAATCTTATCTAAATTAAAGTTTAACATTTTAAATAAATATTAATCATTCCTCACTCAAAGAAGTATCATATTCAAGCAAATTATTTTTTGGTGAAGGAAAGCTAAAATTAAATTGTTTTAATTAAAGGAGCACAAAATTCCTATAATTATTATCAAATAAAGCATAAATTTTATGTTGCTTTCAAAAAAATAGCA